>OU026158.1:29104761-31504761 GCA_907269105.1 Volucella inanis | reverse complement strand
GACGTATGTACATATATGCGGATGATCTTTGTAAATAGGAGCACTTTTTTTTCAAAACAAGCAGCTATAGTGGGGGATGTGACATACGAGTACATGAGACAGTTGAAGAGTTGCGTTTAAATCGAGTGTTGACCTCATTTAAACACTGAGCCTCGTGTCCTCTTAGTGGATAAGTTGATTTGAAACTCGGTTTACTCCATTGGGCTCGTTTCAACTATTAATTTGTACATCTGAGCATATGCGAGATGTCGATGTAGAATTCATACATGGTAAGATCTTAGCCACTTGTCAGCCGGGGCACAAGGTAAACTTGGATGGCAAAAACGCAGAACACATAAATAGTAGGAAGAAACAGCTTAGGTAGAAACAAAATTTGTTGGTTTTTGTTCACAAAAATTAGTCCTCCATATAAAAATGCCATTTACTGTTACTGTTTTGCAAATTTTGATAAAGAGGAACTTGAAGAAAATGTTTCAAATTTAAACAAATTTAAGCTTTCGCTTCGCATTTACTTACCGAATACGCGCCTACTACAACAATCAATATTTGCGACGGAAGCCCCTGTCCCTGCCACTGCGGCATCATTCATATGTTCATTGCGGAACCGCTTGCATTACCCGATCCACTGAACCCACTTTTTCATTTCTTTTTCACATAACTAAGCCTATATTCAAGCAGTTTTACAGCGACATTTCGTCTCCAAGTCATCTTTTTTGTTAACATGAACTAGAATTTTCATTTTACCTCTGTCAGAAGGGAGGACCCAGGCGAAGAACTACTTCAGTGAAACCCTTGTCTGTTCCGTTCACTAAACTTGTTCAGCCTTTCGAAGGTAAGTAAGTAAGCGTTTCACTGGTAAAGTGATATGGGGACGGAGTAAGTGCTCCGTGATATAGTCAACATCTACCATATTATACCGCTTGATAGAGCAAGAAGCATTTTCTGTAGAGCAGAAAATATTTTAAAGATATTCATGCCATTCAGGAGATCTCAATGATGTTTAAATTACACGGAGATCTTGTAAGAACCAATTTCGTTCCGCATAGAGAATATCTTCCTAAACTAGGCAGAATGTGTGATTTGGAAGAAAGAGAAGATACTCTGCATTTGCTGGGCAAATACCATACCCTAGGAGAAACATGCAAAAATAAAATCTAACATAATCGTCGATATTTTTTCTGAGCATATGTTCCAATATATTTCATCACTTATGCTCTGCACCGAAATCACATTCAAGCGCTAGTTTAGTTCATGTTGAACCGCTAACTCTACCTAACTTCCTATGTCCAGCTCACTTAAAAGATTAGCAAAGGCGTAGTACCCCGTCCTGAGGCTAATAAGTAACCTCTAGTTCTTCCTACTCGTAGAGAGGAACAGCAGTAAAGCTGCTGACCTCTTAGAGATGTCGAGAAGGATTTGTTTGGTTTGCTGGCAATCCAGAAATTTATGCTGTCTGCGGTATTGCTCGTGTAAGACAAATTTGTCAATGGAAGCCCTAACCGAAGACGACTGTAGGTTCGGGTTCTGAGACACTATTCGCCGAGTCTGCTCTACTTCAGAGCGGATTTATAATAATTTCCCGTGATCTTATAATAACCTGGGCTCCAAAAAAGGTTCAGAGAATTCAACCTTCCAAACTCTTGCAGTCTCGAACTAACTTGTAAGCCGTAATAGAATTCAAGAAGACCTTCATTGCTGCTTAGTTTGGCTATCCTCAATTCCTCACAATATTGTTCATTGCCATCAGAATTGAGTATATCTCCGCTTGAAAGTTTTTTTTTTTAACGAGGAGCGGAATCTAACGGTGTCGTATTTGAAAACAACGTCAACGCCGCATCCTAAATCGGTTTTGGAGTCATCCGCGAATACGCGATTACAACAATAGTTATGGTGTCATTGGTCCACAAATCCAGAGTCAAAAGACAGCCAGCCCGCATGGTCATTAAAGCTACAGTGTATAATATCACTTTTCTTTATACGAAAGATGGCTTTAGAATGCAGCTTATGATCTTAATATTAAGAGGAGGGAGATTCATCAGTGTGTCTATAGCAGACCCAGGCATGCTAGGGAAAAACAGATGGAGCCAAGATGGTCGTACTGTATGCCTGTACAACAAGTTCCATATCAAGGAAGAAAGGACGCCGCCTTGATTGTTACCCCTTTTTACGCCTGCCAACAGTATCGGCAGTCGGGGATATATATGCGTCTTCAATTCACTCCATTAGATTTTGAAGCCCACTGCCGCAGATTTTTTAGCGCATATGAAGCTTAAGCATTTTTTCCAAACTCTTTAATATGAATGAAGTCAGACATAAGCTCTTGGGGTACTCTCACTTCAATCGACGAAGAGGTGGCGCATTTAGTATTTTCAGGCCATTTCCAAAATTTACTATAGACTGAAAATTTGGTAAGTTATGGATTTAACAGGTCCCAAACCTTTTTTTTATAAATAGCGCGTGCACACAGCGCGGTCGACGACAACTTATGGAGGACGAAAGCAGAAGTACCGATGTACATGGGTATTAAAAGTTTGCAAGCTACAACGAATATAATATATATCTATTAGGTTATTGAGGGTCAGTTATGCCCCTGTAGCTGACACATTTCAGAGGATTCCCTTTCTTTAAAAACGAACTGACGACGCTTAGATTCTAAGGGCAAATTTTGCATGTAAGCTGGGGTCTGCTCCTCACCAGATCATTTCCTCCAGCTTGAAGAGCATAACCTCTGAAATAAGAAGATATATAAGACTTAAGTTTGGACGTACACCACTTCTTCATTTCATTGTATTTGTATTTACTTGTCTTCTTATTCGATCCGTTGCTTTGCATTTCTAAGGCGTCAGGAGGCTTGTATTTACTTGGATCAATGACTGCTTTTTCTTCTGAAGGGCTCTTTGTAAAGCCAGAGACCCCAATATTATACTGATATCAGGTAGGACTCGATATTATAGTACTGCAACAGAGTAAACAGACCCGCCCTTGCGGTAGATGATCAGAATAATCACTGCACATATATTCTACTTTCCCACTTTGACGAAGTCTGCAGTACCATTGCGTCAAGCACCAGGTCAGTCATATAAAAATTAATTGCAAGCGAGAAAATTTACTCCATTAAAAGACAAGCGAAATCATTAGCCAGCAAATTCCCAGTACCGATCTTACCAGATACAGTGTACATGCCAGCCAATGCATCTTGTGGTAAAGCGTCATATTGGATCTGTGAAAAAAAAGGGACACGTCGCACGAGGGAAATTCTTTAAAATTGGATTAGACCATTAGTATATGTAAGAAATTAGATTAGCCTCAGTTTGTAAAGAACCTTGCGGCGGATATTAATTAACTTATAGCACTTGAAAGAAGCCAATTGCTATCTTCACATAGACTAATCACAATTTTGTAAATGGATGCCCACATTGCTGAGGCAACAATAGAAAACACCCAACCTTTCAGAGTAAAAATATTATGTCTGAGCGTTCGAGACTTATGAGTTATGTAAATATTTCTTTGTCTTAAGGACAGGGATTATTGTCCTTTAAACGGATGAATCTCATTTGTTACTCCGTGGAAAGTTCCTCGTTGATACGAGTATAATGCATTGGGGTTGGATTTAAGTTGTGTCGTAGTCGGTGGAACGAGATGATGTTGATGCATACGTCCAGTTGCATTTTAATGTTGCACGCTACGCATCCATGCACTTGTACAACAACAGCCATTTCGTTGGGAGATGCCAATTCTTTCCAATTAAAAAATTTCAATTACATAAACCTCAACGAAAAAAATGTTTTCGAAAGTTATGTATACAGATTCATTGCAACGCCTTTATAAACAAAAAGAGTCCCAAACTTGAAAGTGGATCCAATAACAAAAGAACGCATAACTTTAGGGCAGATACATAATGATGTCAAACGTTCTGAGGCTCAGATTTATTGCTTTGCTACTTAAAACTCGTCTATATCCGTTGGCTTTAAAGGCCCAATTTGGTAATGTCCAGAGGTTCTATGAGCTTAGAAACATGAAGCTACCACCACACCATATTCGAATAGAGTTTTTTAAGCAAGTGCCTTGTTAACCACATATAGTGGCAAGCATCTGAATAAAATACAAAATAAAGGTTGACATGTAGTTTCTAGAGCACTGCATAAGATATGAATTATGGTCAATAAGGAATGAAGAGACAATTTCCATTGGAAGTCGATTAAACGATAAATGACTCATTGAAGCGGACTAGAGAATTACATTTTTCATATATAATCGTATTATGGTCATAGATACGAGTATCTAGGGTACGTTTTATTAAAAAAAAAATGTTGACTGCTTCATGGCTCCCTGGTCCTACTATTCACACAGGTATAGTTAAAGCTAGGGTCAGGAAGCCCTACGTTGAATGGTCTACTTACCGTCAATACAAGTAAATATGGTAGACACACTATGCGGATTTGTGCATAAAACACTAGTAAAACTCACCAAACAGCGATATGTGCAATTTATAACATCATCATGTTTATGGGGGTGTTTTTTCTATCTTTATTGTTTCAGTTTTACATTCATTATGATTAAATAAAGAATTCTTTTAAAAATAAATTTCAGGCAGTACTGATTGTGTAGCAAAAAATCCAAACTATTGTAGATGCAAACATTTTGATGAGCAGTAACTTACTCGCACATGCCACATCCGTTTATAAAATAACAACTAGCAGTCCCTCCAATTTAATGAATTCGGCCTGGCTGTCAAATTTATAGTGCGGAGTCAGTTCATGGAGAAGCCTTTTCCATGAAACTCTCTTGCCCGGCAGGCCTTTGTGTCCTTGAGATCTTATAGTGAATACGTCTTCTGGCACCGTTGGAATATTCGGTGGGCTTGAATGTGGTTCCATCATCATTCTCATCTGTAGGAGGAGGACACAAGTTAGGTTTTTACACAATAGTATACACTGTACCTATAGTCCCTTTTTAACACACGCACGCACAACTTCCATTTGCCGTATACAATATTTCAGGAGTGGGACCAAATTCGGCTGAGTGTTTGCAAAACAAATGATCTTTTGGATCATGGAGAGTCTATACTCGTACTGTCTGCAGCTGTAAACGCTGAGGAATGAAGAACGAGTTAAAATTAAGATACATAGTTTACATTAATGTGTAAGGCAAGGATCGAATATCTGAACTCAGGGGGTGACCGTGGTGTAGTGGTATATGCCTACACTCCTCAAGCACAGGGTCGCAGTTTCGAATCCCGTATGAGGCAATTCTCTGAAAAAGTCTTTTCGTAGAATTTGCATGTAGTTATATGAGAATCCCGTCGGCATCAACTCTGACATGAAGTCTTAACACTGATGTTGGAGTGGTTGCTGGCTGGGCTAAATGTAACGAACTAACAACTAGCGAGTACTGAGACCCACTGGTAGAGGATGCACTTTCTCATCCCGTCCAGTTTGACAACCACCTCTGGGAAAAATATCGAAACCTAGTACACCTGAGTTTCAAACTACTACATCACCCGCCCGCACCGTGGAGAAAAGCCATTAAAATGGTATTCATATCCCCTTGGTGCACGCGCGGGATTATATATATATATATATATATAAAAAAAAAAACGTCTGAAAGCTCATTTACAAATACCCGTTGTTAAGGTAAAATTGATTTACAGTTTCGCAAAGCTTAATAGTTACATCCTTGGCTAAGGCCTGAGAGATTAAGAGTAATGGTCGAACAGTATAAGTGGAGCCAGAAGCCATCTTTGTCAATATTCTGCTATTAACTTAGAATTGGTTGAATTTAATTGACTTCATGTGGCATAACCAATGTTCATAACTCATTCATTCGGCGAAAGATAATTGCAATAGAGCTGAGAAGTTAATGACCAAAGGTCGATGAACAACAATTTTGTTACCAGCTTCTTGAGGTGTTAAAATGCAACACTTTTCTGCCCCCTACTTTTATTGGACCAAAAAATTAGACGGAAATTATAGGGTTTTCAAGTACCAGGTTTCTAATCGCCGGCAACTAAAACTTCTATTTTGCTATCTAATTGTTATCGCAGAGTACCTACAAGTTTGATTTTTCAGAAAGCTTGAATTGCAAGTAGATATCATTGAGTCATATACTCGAATACTAAAAGCACTTGCAGGGTTTCATTTTTGCATCTGTTAAGCACCATAGATTAGTTGAAGTCATCTGGCAAGGTTTTTCTCTACTGTGTTGTTCCTTCGGGTTGAAATCTTGTCCATTTCCCATGCTTATCCTAGCTTTTTCGACGTTTACCATTTATCTTTTCAATGTCACTGTACCGCTCGTGTATATATATTATATATTTACCAAAAGTAGAAATTGCGACGGAAATCTAAGCGAAATCAAATCAAAGGAAAGCATATTCCCGAAATTTTCGGAACTAAGAAACCGACGGACAAACAATCTTAAAAAATCAGCAGAGGTTCAAGGAAGTGACCGTAAAGACATCTGGTTTACTTAAACGGAAAACCATCAGCGAGCTCTGCGTCACACTAATTAGATGATCCAAGTTGAGGCCTTGCAAAATGATATAGAGGGCCGAGGTGTAGCTATTAGCGACGCATTAGTAGTGCAGATACTTGGGAGAAATACGAAGCATAAGACGTAATTAGTGGCACATCAAACCAGAATTTTCACTTCGTCTGTCATAATGCCTTGCGACGGCCCTTTATATGTATAATTTTTATTTCCTTACGTCTGTATCACAAAGAATGCCGAATCCTAGTAACAGCTGTCAGCGAATAAGAGGAGCTATTAACTTGAATACAATAAAGCACTTTGCTTCCCTTAAAATAAATTCAATCAAAAAGTTTGTATGATACGAATCGGTTGTTTAGTCCATTGAACAGTTCAAATCGTCAGCTGGCCTTAAGTAAAAGTACTGAACACATTCGCATTCTCCGAAAGCGATATATGTATTAATGCAATGCGGATACATGAATAAATCATAATTGTATCCAGGTAGTATCGATTGTTTATCTTCTTTCTTTTTACAAAAAGGTCGGGTTTGTATCTTCGCAAAATTTGCGTAAATGACGGTGCAATGCTACCCCGTCTGCAAATTAGAGCGGCAACGATTTTGAGATTTTGTTCCTGCGAAACATTAGCACAAGGAACACAAGCAATCTGTGGTTTCAAATTCTTTATATCTAGACACTGGTGTGTCTGTCTGTAATAGGTTACTTCTATTAAACTATCAGTTGTACACCAATTGCACAAATTTAAAGTACTTAGTTGCATTTCCTTCTGATGACTAAGAATTGCCACGCATAAACCTCGACAAGATTTCGGCTTTCGATTTCTGCCGAAGTTCAGTCAGTCTATAATACCTTTCTGAAAATATATGCTCGTATGTACTTACATACATGTGTGTGCTGAATTTTGTAACATTAAGAAATGACACAAGTGCAAACATTAGCGATTTATTTTTGGGATAACTCCTATTTATTTTGCAAAAGCCAGTTAGGACTTATAATTCAATTTAAGCCGAAATTACACACAAAAGAAATTTTGATTTTAGACATATTTGCTATAGCTGACTGCAATTTCGATGAAAGGAAATAGTGTGCACGTACATATGTCGGCCAGGGATATGAAGTCCTAATCTTTATTATTCTTGAATGGATCTTTGGGTTTATTTGACTTTGGTTGGAGTAAATGGATTTTCCACCACGGCTTCCTTTTAGTTGATGAAACCGAAGGGTCTTTCTGGGCTGTAGGGCCCGGGCCCGAGCGTTCTGGGGACGTTGGATTTTCGGCAGCCGCAGATGGTGTGGATGTCTTTTCCTCCCCAGATTTATTAGTCGGTTGCTCTCCAGACATTATCGTGGTTGATGTTTATTTGATTTGCGTGTACAATTTTCTGAAATTTTTTTTATCAAAATTATGCTTTATAAAATAGATAGATAAATCGTTGCTTACAAAATTGTTCTACAGCGGACCGAAAAATTTTTCAAATACCTTGCACTTCTGTGGACACTGTGAAACTGAGAAGATCAAGAGTGAAACTGAACGTATCGTGTAGTACTATTAGCTTCCGTCAGATGATGTGTCACAAACTTGGAATCTGCCGTTCAGTAGATTAAGCAAGCCTTCGTTCGGCCGGTGCGTTATGTATGAACTTGCTTCAATATATTCTCAAATAAAATTGCTGGAAGTGCAATTTTAATCCTAAAAGCCAACTATTAACTATATCAGTGATATTAGAGCATAGTTTGTTGTATGCCTGATTTGGTAAAAATGATTAAGTAATACCATCGTCAGGGTATAAATTGGTTTTTATGAACTGATAGCTTGAACTTTTGTGTATCACGTAGCCCATCTTGTCGAAACCCTTTATCTCTAAATTGTAACTCCACTATGTAAGCCGTTGCGCATAGAATTATGTTGAACTAAAGGTACCGTATACATGGACTGTTTGAAAAGTTGAGTTGATATCGGTTTGAACTTTTAACTCACATCTACAAGCTCCTCTACAAATACTCGTTGTTGAATGCTTAAGACAAAATTGATTGACAGTTTAGCTATGCCTAACAGGTACACACTTGACTAAGGGCTAAAAGATAAGAGCAATGGTCGAACAGTATAAGTGGAGGAAGGAGCCATCTTGGTCAATATTCTAGTAACTTAGAATTGGTTAAATTCAGTTGACTTCATATAGCATTTACGACATTGGTTCATAGTTCATTCATTCGACGAAAGTTAACTGCAATAGATCTGAGAAATCAACGTTGCTGACCAAAGGCCGATGAACAAAAATTTTGTTACCATCTTCTTGAGGTGTTATAATGCAACACTTTTCTGCCCCCTAGTTTTATTGTACCACAAAATTAGACGGAAATTATAGGGTTTTCAATTACCAGGTTCTAATCGCCGGGAACTAAAACTTCTATTTTGCTATCTAATTGTGATCGCAGAGTACCTCCTGGTTTGGTTTTTCAGAAAGCTTAAATTGCAAGTAGAAATCATTGAGTTATATACTCGAATACTAAAAGCATTTGCAGTACTTTATTTTTGCATCCGTTGAGCAGCATAGATTAGTTGAAGTCATCTGGCAAGGTCTTTCTCTACTGTGTTGTTCTTTCGGGTTGAAACCATGGACTCTTCAGGCAGGAGCACTGTTGTCCATTCCCCATGCTTATCCTAGCTATTTCGACGTTTACCATGTGGCTTGTCGATGTCACTGTACCGCTCGTGTAGTTCATCATTGAATTTATATATATTTACCAAAAGTAGGAACTGCGACGGAAATCCAAGCGAAATCAAATCAAAAGAAAGCATATTCCCGAAATTTTCGGAACTAAGAAACCGACGGACAAACTATCTTAAAAAATCAGCAGAGGTTCAAAGAAGAGACCGTAAAGACATCTGGATTACTTAAATGAAAACCATCAGCGAGCTCTGGGTCACACTAATTAGATGATCAAAGTTGAGGTCTTGCAAAATGATATAGAGAGCCGAGGTGTAGCTACTAGCGACGCATTAGTAGTGCAGATACTTGGGAGAAATACGAAGCATAAGACGTAATTAGTGGCACATCAAACCAGAATTTTCACTTCGTCTGTCATAATGCCTTGCGACGGCCCTTTATATGTATAATTTTTATTTCCTAACGTCTGTATCACAAAGAATGCCGAATCCTAGTAACAGCTGTCAGCGAATAAGAGGAGCTATTAACTTGAATACAATAAAGCACTTTGCTTCCCTTAAAATAAATTCAATCAAAAAGTTTGTATGATACGAATCGGTTGTTTAGTCCATTGAACAGTTCAAATTGTCAGCTGGCCTTAAGTAAAAGTACTGAACACATTCGCATTCTCCGAAAGCGATATATGTATTAATGCAATGCGGATACATGAATAAATCATAATTGTATCCAGGTAGTATCGATTGTTTATCTTCTTTCTTTTTGCAAAAAGGTCGGGTTTGTATCTTCGCAAAATTTGCGTAAATGACGGTGCAATGCTACCCCGTCTGCAAATTAGAGCGGCAACGATTTTGAGATTTTGTTCCTGCGAAACATTAGCACAAGGAACACAAGCAATCTGTGGTTTCAAATTCTTTATATCTAGACACTGGTGTGTCTGTCTGTAATAGGTTACTTCTATTAAACTATCAGTTGTACACCAATTGCACAAATTTAAAGTACTTAGTTGCATTTCCTTCTGATGACTAAGAATTGCTACGCATAAACCTCGACAAGATTCCGGCTTTCGATTTCTGCCGAAGTTCAGTCAGTCTATAATACCTTTCTAAAAATATATGCTCGTATGTACTTACATACATGTGTGTGCTGAATTTTGTAACATTAAGAAATGACACAAGTGCAAACATTAGCGATTTATTTTTGGGATAACTCCTATTTATTTTGCAAAAGCCAGTTAGGACTTATAATTCAATTTAAGCCGAAATTACACACAAAAGAAATTTTGATTTTAGACATATTTGCTATAGCTGACTGGAATTTCGATGAAAGGAAATAGTGTGCACATACATATGTCGGCCAGGGATATGAAGTCCTAATCTTTATTCTTCTTGAATGGATCTTTGGGTTTATTTGACTTTGGTTGGAGTAAATGGATTTTCCACCACGGCTTCTTCTTAGTTGATGAAACCGAAGGGTCTTTCTGGGCTGCAGGGCCCGGGCCGGAGCGTTCTGGGGACGTTTGATTTTCGGCAGCCCCAGATGGTGTGGATGTCTTTTCCTCCCCAGATTTATTAGTCGGTTGCTCTCCAGACATTATTGTGGTTGATGTTTATTTGATTTGCGTGTACAATTTTCTGAAATTTTTTTTTATCAAAATTATGCTTTATAAAATAGATAGATAAATCGTTGCTTACAAAATTGTTCTACAGCGGACCGAAAACCTTTTCAAATACCTTGCACTTCTGTGGACACTGTGAAACTGAGAAGATCAAGAGTGAAACTGAACGTATCGTGTAGTACTATTAGCTTCCGTCAGATGATGTGTCACAAACTTGGAATCTGCCGTTCAGTAGATTAAGCAAGCCTTCGTTCGGCCGGTGCGTTATGTATGGACTTGCTTCAATATATTCTCAAATAAAATTGCTGGAAGTGCAATTTTAATCCTAAAAGCCAACTATTAACTATATCAGTGATATTAGAGCATAGTTTGTTGTATGCCTGATTTGGTAAAAATGATTAAGTAATACCATCGTCAGGGTATAAATTGGTTTTTATGAACTGATAGCTTGAGCTTTTGTGTATCACGTAGCCCATCTTGTCGAAACCCTTTATCTCTAAATTGTAACTCCACTATGTAAGCCGTTGCGCATAGGATTATGTTGAACTAAAGGTACCGTATACATGGACTGTTTGAAAAGTTGAGTTGATATCGGTTTGAACTTTTAACTCACATCTACAAGCTCCTCTACAAATACTCGTTGTTGAATGCTTAAGACAAAATTGATTGACAGTTTAGCTATGTCTAACAGGTACACACTTGACTAAGGGCTAAAAGATAAGAGCAATGTTCGAACAGTATAAGTGGAGGAAGGAGCCATCTTGGTCAATATTCTAGTAACTTAGAATTGGTTAAATTCAGTTGACTTCATATAGCATTTACGACATTGGTTCATAGTTCATTCATTCGACGAAAGTTAACTGCAATAGATCTGAGAAATCAACGTTGCTGACCAAAGGCCGATGAACAAAAATTTTGTTACCATCTTCTTGAGGTGTTATAATGCAACACTTTTCTGCCCCCTAGTTTTATTGTACCACAAAATTAGACGGAAATTATAGGGTTTTCAATTACCAGGTTCTAATCGCCGGGAACTAAAACTTCTATTTTGCTATCTAATTGTGATCGCAGAGTACCTCCTGGTTTGGTTTTTCAGAAAGCTTAAATTGCAAGTAGAAATCATTGAGTTATATACTCGAATACTAAAAGCATTTGCAGTACTTTATTTTTGCATCCGTTGAGCAGCATAGATTAGTTGAAGTCATCTGGCAAGGTCTTTCTCTACTGTGTTGTTCTTTCGGGTTGAAACCATGGACTCTTCAGGCAGGAGCACTGTTGTCCATTCCCCATGCTTATCCTAGCTATTTCGACGTTTACCATGTGGCTTGTCGATGTCACTGTACCGCTCGTGTAGTTCATCATTGAATTTATATATATTTACCAAAAGTAGGAACTGCGACGGAAATCCAAGCGAAATCAAATCAAAAGAAAGCATATTCCCGAAATTTTCGGAACTAAGAAACCGACGGACAAACTATCTTAAAAAATCAGCAGAGGTTCAAAGAAGAGACCGTAAAGACATCTGGATTACTTAAATGAAAACCATCAGCGAGCTCTGGGTCACACTAATTAGATGATCAAAGTTGAGGTCTTGCAAAATGATATAGAGAGCCGAGGTGTAGCTACTAGCGACGCATTAGTAGTGCAGATACTTGGGAGAAATACGAAGCATAAGACGTAATTAGTGGCACATCAAACCAGAATTTTCACTTCGTCTGTCATAATGCCTTGCGACGGCCCTTTATATGTATAATTTTTATTTCCTTACGTCTGTATCACAAAGAATGCCGAATCCTAGTAACAGCTGTCAGCGAATAAGAGGAGCTATTAACTTGAATACAATAAAGCACTTTGCTTCCCTTAAAATAAATTCAATCAAAAAGTTTGTATGATACGAATCGGTTGTTTAGTCCATTGAACAGTTCAAATTGTCAGCTGGCCTTAAGTAAAAGTACTGAACACATTCGCATTCTCCGAAAGCGATATATGTATTAATGCAATGCGGATACATGAATAAATCATAATTGTATCCAGGTAGTATCGATTGTTTATCTTCTTTCTTTTTACAAAAAGGTCGGGTTTGTATCTTCGCAAAATTTGCGTAAATGACGGTGCAATGCTACCCCGTCTGCAAATTAGAGCGGCAACGATTTTGAGATTTTGTTCCTGCGAAACATTAGCACAAGGAACACAAGCAATCTGTGGTTTCAAATTCTTTATATCTAGACACTGGTGTGTATGTCTGTAATAGGTTACTTCTATTAAACTATCAGTCGTACACCAATTGCACAAATTTAAAGTACTTAGTTGCATTTCCTTCTGATGACTAAGAATTGCCACGCATAAACCTCGACAAGATTCCGGCTTTCGATTTCTGCCGAAGTTCAGTCAGTCTATAATACCTTTCTAAAAATATATGCTCGTATGTACTTACATACATGTGTGTGCTGAATTTTGTAACATTAAGAAATGACACAAGTGCAAACATTAGCGATTTATTTTTGGGATAACTCCTATTTATTTTGCAAAAGCCAGTTAGGACTTATAATTCAATTTAAGCCGAAATTACACACAAAAGAAATTTTGATTTTAGACATATTTGCTATAGCTGACTGGAATTTCGATAAAAGGAAATAGTGTGCACATACATATGTCGGCCAGGGATATGAAGTCCTAATCTTTATTCTTCTTGAATGGATCTTTGGGTTTATTTGACTTTGGTTGGAGTAAATGGATTTTCCACCACGGCTTCTTCTTAGTTGATGAAACCGAAGGGTCTTTCTGGGCTGCAGGGCCCGGGCCGGAGCGTTCTGGGGACGTTTGATTTTCGGCAGCCCCAGATGGTGTGGATGTCTTTTCCTCCCCAGATTTATTAGTCGGTTGCTCTCCAGACATTATTGTGGTTGATGTTTATTTGATTTGCGTGTACAATTTTCTGAAATTTTTTTTTATCAAAATTATGCTTTATAAAATAGATAGATAAATCGTTGCTTACAAAATTGTTCTACAGCGGACCGAAAACCTTTTCAAATACCTTGCACTTCTGTGGACACTGTGAAACTGAGAAGATCAAGAGTGAAACTGAACGTATCGTGTAGTACTATTAGCTTCCGTCAGATGATGTGTCACAAACTTGGAATCTGCCGTTCAGTAGATTAAGCAAGCCTTCGTTCGGCCGGTGCGTTATGTATGGACTTGCTTCAATATATTCTCAAATAAAATTGCTGGAAGTGCAATTTTAATCCTAAAAGCCAACTATTAACTATATCAGTGATATTAGAGCATAGTTTGTTGTATGCCTGATTTGGTAAAAATGATTAAGTAATACCATCGTCAGGGTATAAATTGGTTTTTATGAACTGATAGCTTGAGCTTTTGTGTATCACGTAGCCCATCTTGTCGAAACCCTTTATCTCTAAATTGTAACTCCACTATGTAAGCCGTTGCGCATAGAATTATGTTGAACTAAAGGTACCGTATACATGGACTGTTTGAAAAGTTGAGTTGATATCGGTTTGAACTTTTAACTCACATCTACAAGCTCCTCTACAAATACTCGTTGTTGAATGCTTAAGACAAATTTGATTGACAGTTTAGCTATGCCTAACAGGTACACACTTGACTAAGGGCTAAAAGATAAGAGCAATGGTCGAACAGTATAAGTGGAGGAAGGAGCCATCTTGGTCAATATTCTAGTAACTTAGAATTGGTTAAATTCAGTTGACTTCATATAGCATTTACGACATTGGTTCATAGTTCATTCATTCGACGAAAGTTAACTGCAATAGATCTGAGAAATCAACGTTGCTGACCAAAGGCCGATGAACAAAAATTTTGTTACCATCTTCTTGAGGTGTTATAATGCAACACTTTTCTGCCCCCTAGTTTTATTGTACCACAAAATTAGACGGAAATTATAGGGTTTTCAATTACCAGGTTCTAATCGCCGGGAACTAAAACTTCTATTTTGCTATCTAATTGTGATCGCAGAGTACCTCCTGGTTTGGTTTTTCAGAAAGCTTAAATTGCAAGTAGAAATCATTGAGTTATATACTCGAATACTAAAAGCATTTGCAGTACTTTATTTTTGCATCCGTTGAGCAGCATAGATTAGTTGAAGTCATCTGGCAAGGTCTTTCTCTACTGTGTTGTTCTTTCGGGTTGAAACCATGGACTCTTCAGGCAGGAGCACTGTTGTCCATTCCCCATGCTTATCCTAGCTATTTCGACGTTTACCATGTGGCTTGTCGATGTCACTGTACCGCTCGTGTAGTTCATCATTGAATTTATATATATTTACCAAAAGTAGGAACTGCGACGGAAATCCAAGCGAAATCAAATCAAAAGAAAGCATATTCCCGAAATTTTCGGAACTAAGAAACCGACGGACAAACTATCTTAAAAAATCAGCAGAGGTTCAAAGAAGAGACCGTAAAGACATCTGGATTACTTAAATGAAAACCATCAGCGAGCTCTGGGTCACACTAATTAGATGATCAAAGTTGAGGTCTTGCAAAATGATATAGAGAGCCGAGGTGTAGCTACTAGCGACGCATTAGTAGTGCAGATACTTGGGAGAAATACGAAGCATAAGACGTAATTAGTGGCACATCAAACCAGAATTTTCACTTCGTCTGTCATAATGCCTTGCGACGGCCCTTTATATGTATAATTTTTATTTCCTAACGTCTGTATCACAAAGAATGCCGAATCCTAGTAACAGCTGTCAGCGAATAAGAGGAGCTATTAACTTGAATACAATAAAGCACTTTGCTTCCCTTAAAATAAATTCAATCAAAAAGTTTGTATGATACGAATCGGTTGTTTAGTCCATTGAACAGTTCAAATTGTCAGCTGGCCTTAAGTAAAAGTACTGAACACATTCGCATTCTCGGAAAGCGATATATGTATTAATGCAATGCGGATACATGAATAAATCATAATTGTATCCAGGTAGTATCGATTGTTTATCTTCTTTCTTTTTACAAAAAGGTCGGGTTTGTATCTTCGCAAAATTTGCGTAAATGACGGTGCAATGCTACCCCGTCTGCAAATTAGAGCGGCAACGATTTTGAGATTTTGTTCCTGCGAAACATTAGCACAAGGAACACAAGCAATCTGTGGTTTCAAATTCTTTATATCTAGACACTGGTGTGTCTGTCTGTAATAGGTTACTTCTATTAAACTATCAGTTGTACACCAATTGCACAAATTTAAAGTACTTAGTTGCATTTCCTTCTGATGACTAAGAATTGCTACGCATAAACCTCGACAAGATTCCGGCTTTCGATTTCTGCCGAAGTTCAGTCAGTCTATAATACCTTTCTAAAAATATATGCTCGTATGTACTTACATACATGTGTGTGCTGAATTTTGTAACATTAAGAAATGACACAAGTGCAAACATTAGCGATTTATTTTTGGGATAACTCCTATTTATTTTGCAAAAGCCAGTTAGGACTTATAATTCAATTTAAGCCGAAATTACACACAAAAGAAATTTTGATTTTAGACATATTTGCTATAGCTGACTGGAATTTCGATGAAAGGAAATAGTGTGCACATACATATGTCGGCCAGGGATATGAAGTTCTAATCTTTATTCTCCTTGAATGGATCTTTGGGTTTATTTGACTTTGGTTGGAGTAAATGGATTTTCCACCACTGCTTCTTCTTAGTTGATGAAACCGAAGGGTCTTTCTGGGCTGCAGGGCCCGGGCCAGGGCGTTCTGGGGACGATGGATTTTCGGCAGCCCCAGATGGTGTGGATGGCGTTTCCTCCCCAGATTTATTAGTCGGTTGCTTTCCAGACATTATTGTGGTTGATGTTGTTCTGATTTGCGTGTACAATTTTCAGAAATTTTTTAATCAAAAGTATGCATTATAAAATAGATAGATAAATCGTTGCTTACAAAATTGTTCTACACCAGACCGAAAACCTTTTCAAATACCTTGCACTTCTGTGGACACTGTGAAACTGAGAAGATCAAGAGTGAAATAGAACGTGTCGTGTAGTACTATTAGCTTCCGTCAGATGATGTGTCACAAACCTGGAACCTGCCGTTCAGTAGATTAAGCAAGCCTTCGTTCGGCCGGTGTGTCATGTATGGACTTGCTACAATATATTCACAAATAAAATTGCCGGAAGTGCAATTTTAATCCTAAAAAGCCAACTATTATCTATATCAGTTATATAAGAGCATAGTTTTTTGTATGCCCGATTTGGTAAAAATGATTCCGTAATACCATCGCCAGGGCATAAATTGGAAATATAGGTAAAATTGTGGAAATGTTATTTTGAAAAGCAAGACGTGTCTTGAAAGCATGATAATTTGCCTTTTTGCGCTAATTTGGAATCAAGCTGATAGTTGTCAATTAGGAATGCACTTTTTCAATGTTATCCAAATACGTCCAATATTTTGATTCTAAACAACATTGGCGTATTTAAGTACATGCCCTGTCTAGGGCAGTAAACAGCGACTAAAATGTGTAAAGACCCGAAGATCTTACGAGTGGCTCCTGATGAAACCTTGTAATGGTTTATCATTCACAACTTAGAAAATATTATTCATTGCAAAACTAACCTTTGTTTTTCATGACCAAAACTGTCACCTTTGAATTTCGAGTACTAAACCCGTGATACCTTAAAATTTCCAAATTATTTTGACACTATCTTCCTACATCGAGCAGTGTCAAAAGTTAAACTGTCGACAAAATCAGCAATAAAAATAATAAAGAGGGGTGGTCCTACATAACTTCGTTGTGGACCACCACAAATTTAAGGGAAAATTGATATTGATATTTTGAATATTTTCTTAACTATAACTAAGAATGATGAAATCAATATTTTGAACCTACACAAGTAAGTGGCCAAAACAAATTTTTAATGTTGAATATGATTCAAACAAACTACGTAATAGAGCGGGAAAAGAGGGGGAAAAAGGACCTACCATAGGTGCGGGTACCAGCAAACTTTCGTCCGAGCCTTGTTTGGCAATTTCAACGTTGATATCAATTTCTCAATGTCAACTGAGACCTCGACAAGACTCAGTGAATTTAGGTTTTGACTGCTTTCAGTAAGGCCTTGCGTTCTCAAACTAGCTTAGTATTCTTAGTATTCTCCACCAGCTCTTCACACATATTTCGTTCCCATCAGGGTTGCGTATCTCTCAGATTGAAAAAAAAACGCAAGTTGTCGTAACGAAGTGTGAAATCGAACATTGTCCTCCTCTAGAAAGGCACCAGCGCCGCATCCTAAATAAGTGTTGGAGACATCCCTGAAGATCCGAAAAGATTCCTTTCCTGGATCTGATCTGGCTGAATCCAGTCTTGAGCAAGGAGAAAGTCGACTTCGTATTTTTTCAGCAACAGGAGTTCTGGTGTCATTGCAATAGACGGCATGTCCAAAGACCGGAATCGAAAGGCAGTCGACGAGCAATGTCATAATTGGGAAACTAGAGTTTTTGCCATATCTGGACTGTTCATAACAAGTCAACTTTATCAGTAGCTTCTTGCGGTGGTATTGGCATCCAAATATCTTGATAAATATCAATTGCCTAAATCAGTGCATTCTCTTCTGTTTAGTACTTGAAGAATTTGCACGTGTTAACACAAACAAGATATCAGCCTTCGAATTCCGCCAAAGTCCGTTGGAATACCTTTCTAAAAGCACATATGTACATACGAGTATGTGCTGAATTTCGTTACTTTAAGAAATAACATAAATGCATCCATCTGCGATTTATTTTCGGGATTGTACCTATTTTCTTCATTTGCAAAGTCGGCAGTTAGAACCACTTTTAAATTGACAAAAGTGTAATTTTGATTTTAGAATTTTGATGAAAGGAAATGATACTCGTTTAGGATCCTGGCCATTTAGCTTTGTTTCTACTTTGGTAAAAGTGAGCGCCTTCTCCGCCATTAGTTCGGCTCTAGACCTCAAAATAGTGACTTCCACCAGGTTCTTCGAATTTACAAATTAAAAGAAAGAAAACAAACAAAAAATATGCTGTAATCGATTGTTGTTCTCATTTTTGCCATGCCAATAAAACTTGAATTGAATCGAAAATAGGAAAATTAACATGGTTGATCCTTTTGGAGATCGAAAAGTATTTGATTCTGTTTGGTATGATGGTTTGATATATAAAATTACTCGAAACGAAGACTTTGGTGTCTTCCGAACAGCTAATTGCGATTGTATGCATCGGCAATAAACTGGTCCAGGTGTTTGAAATACGTAGGTTTGTATGTATCTGAACGACCTAATTACACTCCGGGAGCATATTTCGAGGACCGTACAAATGTTTAACCTTCCATATGAGCATTCTGCTTTGAATGCCCATAGAAGTGCAAGTGTTGAATTGTTTCTTGAAGGAATTCAAAAGCTTTATAAGCAAATGTGTTAACGGTGAAAAAATCTGTAACTAAAGGATTTGTTTACATAGGATTGCGATAAAAAAGGTGAAACTTTAATTTTAATATACGCGGGCTATACGATACTTGCAAATATCTGTTTTTAGACGGGTAGTACTATCATTAACATCTGTGTCAAATTTCGTGTTAAAATCTGCATTTGTTCAAATGTTACGTACGTCTTTTGTGATAGCAAAAATTTAGAATTTAGCAATTTGTTCTATGTCTGATCTTGTTGAGTAAACAAATTGCATTAAATTTTCTTTGCGAATGAAATTACTGCTGTAGAAATTTTGCAGAAGTCCAGCCTGTGTTACAAAAAAATGTTTTCAAGTAGTATAAACAATTCAATGAGGGCATAGAAAGCCCTGAAGACAATGATTGCTCTGGACGGCCATCAACATCAACGGAAAAACAACAAGTCAAGGAAATCAAAGATTTGACAATCAGAGACCGATCATTTTGAAAGATGTTTTGTGGCTGTAAAAAGTAAAAACCTCGTTTGGTTACAAAAACTCTTAATGCACCGTCTCGAGACCATTTCGCAAAAATTTCAATTCATTTCATTCCACAAGCATCGTAATCGCCTGATTTGGCACCATGTGACTTTCTGGTTTTTCCCTAAGTTCAAATGACCGATCCGGGCACACGGTTTCGACAATATGTAGGAGAAAAAATCCAATCGCTGAACGATTTAAGGCCATTCCAGAAATCGACTTGATTAATTGCTTGAAGATTGGAAGATATGAAAAACATTTGGCACAAGTTTACTGTACTTTGAAAGCAATGAAATAGAATTAGCAAAATAATTAACGATTTTGAATGTTATAAACAATTACTTCTCTTCTTCTTGATCAAAGAAGTATGTTCATAATTAATGTTTGGGTTTAGTCCCATTGTTGTCATTTAATTACTTTTTTTTATCACTCATGTCTCATTTTAGTTTAAATTCTAAATATAAGTAATACTTTGCAAAAAAATAAAACACAATGTTGCAGTAGTTATGTATACAAGTACATACTAGATGAGGTGAAAAGTAACCTCCTTGTGAATAAAAAAAAAATATTTTATTTAAATGTTTTTTTTATTTTATTCAATATAGTCGCCTTTTAGTTTGATACACTTCTTGATCCCGTCCGAAAAGTAATTTTTTGAGGTTTGGGAAAAGATAATAGTCCGAGGGAGGCAAATCAGGCGAATACGGTGGATGAGGCAGCAATTGGAGCCATAAGTCATTGATTTTAACCGTGGTTGTAATGCTCTTGTGCGCCGGTGCATTGTCTTGCACCGCTTCATGTGAGGCCATTGTGCAGCGATTTCGGCCTTCAATAGCTCCTAACCTTTCCGACCAATCGAGCCACCCTCGGCCGCTTCGGAGCACTCGTGCCGGCTTCAGTCCGTTGCCGGTCACTCATTCTGTTCTCTGGTGTTTAACAGTTACCAATCGATACCAAAAGTCCGCCCGATTCCTCATCAGATAGTCCAAACACTCTTACGAATTGGTCTCGCGTTCGTGTTTTTGGTCAGGAGTGAGTATGCGCGGCACTTAGCGGCAGGATAACTTTTTCATATGTAGAATATTGCCCAAAATATGGCGTGTGCGCTCAGTACTAATCTTTGTGGTATCTGCTAGCTCATGCAGCTCAGCCAACAATATTTCATGTATTTTTTTGACATTGTCCTCTGTTACCGCATCGGAGGGCCTGCCGCTGCGGACTTGAGCAGTAGCGGAGTTGCGGCCACCACGAAACTCTCGAAACCAATATTTGACGGTATAATCTGACGGAGCATTAGCCCCATAATATTTATCCAACTTTTCTTTTGTTTCCTTCGCCGTATTGCCTCTAAAAAAATAATGTTTTATGAGAGTACGAAAATCGTTTTTGTCCATACTCAACATGATGCCAAACACGTCAACAACAATCAGCTGTCAAAACAAAACTATAGACAGTATCGCACTTAAACATGGTATATCTGCCTAAATATGAACGAACTTCAAGGCACCGTATCCTTTTTTGCAGTCAAGGCGGTTACTTTTCAATCCACCTAGTAATATTATAGAATGTTTGGTGGTTGTTTTTTTTTTTTTTTAAAAAAGTTGTTTACGAAATAAGTATCTATCTTCATATGTATCTCTGAATTCTTGCTCTACATTACAGAGTTGTGCAAGTTAAAAAAGTGTTTGTATGATGCAATAATCAATCGGTCAAAAACTAGGTTTTTCCTTCCCAAAACTTTTTCTCCTTATTATTTGAATATCTGTCTTAATTCCTAACCAACGCGTGCACTTTGCTCCTAAATAGATTCGAGAAAAACGTCGTCCTCTGAATCTGTAGCCGTGCTTTGAAAATGAAATTTCTCCATAGGACGGGCTTGGTGCAATGAGCTTCTCGAATTCACCATTAAAATCTAAAATTTCATTCATTTTGCCACCCTAATGCTCCTGACTGTCAACACCCACTATTGGGACTACGAGTATTAAGGCGTTTGCCAATGAGATTTGAAGGGAAAAGCAAAACAAAAAACATTATATCTTTACCCTGAATAAATTTCGGAGCAGGCACCCATAGCAACAGACAGGATTTACGAAACTCGAACAGAAACATGTGGAAAATTTGGGTTTTCCTATCAAATAGCACTTCGTCCTCTTTTCTTTGCGTAACCAATGGATGATCAATGCATCTGTTAGCAACCTATTAGTTTTACAATTTGCCACTCAAACCCCTCTTTTCAGGTGTCTCTTCAGTTTTTTCTTTGTCTTTTCTATTCCTCTTTCTGTTTTTGTACCTGGGTGCATCTAATCACAGATGAGTCGTGTGTTAATAGAAAATTATGAGAAGCAATATGCCTACCTGGCTTCTGCATCCGACGTATGGAACATGGCTGCAGTTCACTGAACTCTTTGTTGTAAATGTCAACTAAATAACATAGCTGAAAATCATATTTTACACCTATCATGAGCCTGACGGAGACTTACATCTAATGCGGCTATGCTTTTGCCGGCTACCTGTGGAGCAAAATAAACAATTATTCCATGGCTACTCGTAGCATTAACATCATGGAAGTGAACGAATATGAATACATTACACCGTCTTGGCAGTCTCCGAAAGTCATCTTCCATACAAAGAAAAAAAGACGTCAGGTCTTGGTGCTAAATCTGTAAGAATGGCTCAAAAATGCCCTGAAACATTCAAAACATCGATACATCTCTTTCTTTCCTCCCTAGGTTTCCTTCGCCTGCGCTATAAGCAAACATTTTAAAGATATCTTAGCCCACCGAAAAAGCAACAAGAAGCCGAACTAGGTCCGTAAAGTACATGGGTCAACTTTGAAGAAAAATTTGAAAATATCTAGTGCTTTTCAAGCGTGCACTCAACACAACGAATATGACAATATAGAGCAGGGATACCTACTACCCCTCAACAACGAAATTTGCAAGAAAATAAAAGAGTTCTTAACAACGAATCCTCGAAAAGCAGAAGTTAGTAAATCCCTCTAATTCTATCCAATTCCATGAATTGGGGACGTGCAGTGGGACCGGGCGTACATGGCTCGGGATTTTGTTGACGATCTACAAATCATTCAATTTCAATTTATTATTGTTGGCATATTTCAAGTGTACATCAAGGGCATTTTCTTTAATAGCACTCAGAACGCATAGAAACATTACTCGTAGTATAAAATTCAGCAATTTTAAATGTCAGAAACTATAAAATATATAATTAACAACGGAAATTATTAAGAAAAATTAAAAAAAAAAGTCGTCTTAAACGAGAGTTGGTCATACACAATTGTCTCAAATTTTACTATTAATGGCCAGGATAAATCGAAGACGTGTACTAATAAGGAGAAGAATAACTGGGAGAATAACATTTACGGGGATAATTCCTTTATGTTCATTTATGTTCATTTATGCCTAGACTTTCATCAGAACTTAGTTTGTCTACATTTTTGCCAATTCAATTCATTCGGAGGTTTTCCCAAAGCTTTCGTTTATGTTGGTTTCATACTAACAATTTGTTTTAGCAGCCTGGGATAAATGATAGATAATGATAATAATAGAAAATGAGCATCTAGTTTGTAACTTTGAAAAGTTAAAAAAATATAAAAATTGTTCACTTGTGTTAATTTTTCACCAATAGTAGGAAGTTATTTCTGTTTCTTGTTTTCGTACTGAGTTCCAAGCAAGTGGACTTATTTCTCACTGAGTGGGAACTACAATCTAAAAAATCTCCCTTTGTCCTACAGGACAAATAATTTACCAATTTTCTGTATTTCTTCTTCTAATTTGCCTAACTAATATTTGTTTTAATTTGTTATCTTTGTAACTTAGTTTTTTTTAACTTTTTATTAATTCATTGAGAAGTTAGCGCCAATTGAATTGTTTTGTACTAATACTATATCTTCGCTAGACTGGTAAATTCTCTTTGTTGGTTTATTTATCTATCTTCTCGGAGTATTGCTTCGAAGGAATTAAGGACGATCGCAACTCCAGAATGACAAAATATATAAGAATCTTGATTGAAGCTGTAGAAATAGAAAAAAAAGGATTTTATTGGAAAATATTTCCAAATGCCTGCAAATATTCTCATAGTTACCATCCTGAAACTCGCATTGCTGAAATGTTATCTGTGTTACTACCCAGCTTTCTGAGTTGCATGCAGCCTTCGTTGGTCTAGAGTAGACTTTCCAATTCGCGGATGGTTCCTAGATTTTGAAGAAAATTTATATGCTAAATGATGACAATGCCGAAAATTTCTTACTTTTGAAAGATTCAACGTGAGCCGTAGTATTGTGTCAGCGAAGTTGTTGTTCGATTGTCTGTTTCCCGTAACATTTTCTTGGCAAATCTTGGCTCTTGTACCCAAATAAAAATTGGTGTCATGTGGAAATCCTTGTAGACCTCAAAAAACAAGATCTTAAAATGGAAAACGTCTATAAATAAAAATAGGTTGTTGGATGCAGACGGGTTTTAGTCGCTAGTAGTTCACACTGGCTAACCTAAACAGAAAAACTGTCCGGAAGCGTTTCTAATATTGTCTCCTGTCAAAATTTCATCATACAGATACTGACGGCAAAGGCAAGAAATGTTATATATACTCTGCATTGCAAGCTCAACAAATATGTACCTGGTACACTTTGCCGGCTTTTAATCAAAGGTGATTTAGAAAAAGATTGACAGTGTAGGCTGACTGACGGGGAAAGACTGAAAGATATTGTTTTAGGTAATTTCAAAATGAAAGATTAGGCTTAGCACGAAGTCAGCTGGTTGCTCGACGATCAACAGAGAATGACCAGTCAAAGCGACAACATTGTTTTCTCCTGAATAGCTTCAAGAAAGCCAAGCAATGGGACGAGTTCAGTTACCCTAGCACTTATCTTTGCACTGCAGTCATCTATACAAGCATTGACATCGTACTTCGAGGAGCCAGATTCAATAACAACTAAATCGGTGAGTATTACACAAGGGACAGAAACAATCAACGTCTTCATACCGTCGGAAATAAATTTACAAAAAAAATAGCTATCACTGCAGGATCTGCACACAACCTTTAAGCTTTGAGAGGAACTAAGAAACTGCAGCATTCCTGCTTCCTGCATTGATTTTGTAAGCTCAGTCTAAAGAAGAAGTTCATAATGCTTGACTTACTTACAACTGTGAGATCTTGCCTGGCTCGAGATCAGACGTGACGTCCATCAAGATTTCTTTCACAACTACACACTTTAGTGAAGGCTTCCTATGCTTTTTCTTAGAAATAAACAAGAACTGGGGGAAGCCTATTAAAAACATCTCACCGATGCTGAAGAATTATCAATGCTCTAGCATAAATCAATATCAATTTGATATCAGGAACATATGACAAAAAATCCGAATTCTTTTCTCAAACTCATCAAGAATATATGTATAACAACAGGTGTCGAAAGAAAGAAATCGGGTCCATTGGAAGTACTGTCTTGAGCGAAAGTAGAACTTGGCCTTCGGCAGGGTGTCCGGTAATTGGACATAATGTAACTAACAAGCTGCTGGCTTTTGTGAATCGCTTTCTGAGAAACAATGGAAGAGTTCTGACCAAAACGTACCCTTATTAAGAAGCTTCAAAGGAGATCGGGCCGGTAATAGTTATATATGTTGGCGCAAATATACCAAATCGAAGTGTTAGTCACACCTTATGTAAGGACGAAAATTGCATTTCCCTAACAGTTATCTATAGACTATATTGACAGAGACGAATACAGGCAGATTTTCGTTATAAGGGGAGCAGCATAATCGAAATAGAATAAACGTGATTTGGAATTGGTACTATTCCATGTTCTACAGAAGGTAATAGGACATAAAAAAAAATATATATATATTATGGGAACTTTGTACTTCTTCCATTGTTACTGTTGTCAATATAAAATCAATGTTCCTGAGAGTATGTTAAAAGTTACAACTCTTCAAGCGAAGTTAAGTTATGTCTACAAAGGACAGCGCTGAGAATTGCACAACATCAATTATAATATGTTCATGAAAGCAATCCAATAAGTGCGCAACATAACATAGTAACGTCTACAAAATTCTACGTAGATAATGTGGGGAACAGCAGTACCTAGGATCGCGCTCTAACATGACAGTAAATTATTGAGACTATGGATTAGATCAACCAAGCAAGCATACTTGTCCGGAAGCACTTCGGATGTCTAAATGGTAAACACATTTATCCATTTTTCTTGGCTCTGAGTGGCATATCTCTTTATGTGCTCTGGTAAAGAGAAAAAATGAAAGCATCCTGGCTGATCGTCGTTACGAGTAGACGTATAGAGGAAAATAATGTGACGGACCATATTACTCTTTAAGGTCTTCAGAGTGTAAAGAATGGAATAAGGAAAGGTCAGGCGAATCTTAATTTACGAAAACTGATTATGAGGCAGGAACAAAGAAGTTGAATGAACAGTGTGAAAGGATGGCAATGAAACCAACAATGTGCTTGCATGGAAGTGATAAGTATCAACTAAAAAACAAAGTCTGTCGTTTCAGAGTACAAACGTACAGAGAAGCCATGGGAAAATGTGTTGTAAACAAATACCATCTCTCCAATTTTAAAGTCTACAATCTACCTCTCAATGATAACCCAGCACACACCCATATCACACGTTTTATTATCAATTCAAGTGGCATCATGTACATTAGTCTCGCAAGGATAAACAATGAGGTCGTGTCGTTAAACTCACTTATTTGTCAGATGACAGTTCGAATGGAATGTTACTCTCGTACCCGTGGTATGACTGGGTTTCTCTTATAAACAAAGAAGATAGATACACAAAATCTATCCATAAGGTAATTGCCCAAGAGGTAGTTAGTGTGTTACGCTAATGACTAAACAGATAATTAGATACCAGAAGCTAAGAAACCATTTGAAGAACGGTAATAATGCATTGGTGCCATGCGATCAAATGGTTGGGATGAAATCTATCCATAGATTCAGTACTAATCGGTGCTTTGAACTCGTTAGACGATCTCTTTTTTCTGTGCGGTACTAGTATACATATTAAATCGGCAAAATTCCTAAGAGATCTCTGTCCCCTAATGTTGAAGACAACAATTTGTCTTCACACATTAAAAATTTAAAAATGGGCTCAAGAGCAGACATCTCTAGGACCAAATTTTTTACACCTCTTCAGTGTTTACCAGATTCGGATTGTGAAAATGATTCTGACGAGATTCTGGCATCTAAGAGAAAAGAAAAAATTCCATGCATCTGCATTTTGTAAAAAAGCAGTGAACAAGTCCATTCGTTATTCCGCGATGTGAACATACGGTATAAAGTCGTTATAAAAATAATAAGTGAAACCATTGATTTCTATAGTGCTATATGTGCAGTGTTAAAAACAAAAACCTGGAAATTCTTCCCATGACCATCCAACAGCAAGGTCATTCAAAACCATATTACATGGGCTTGACGAATTTCCAAAACATCAAAATCATTAAGAACAACTACAGTTTATTTACTGATGTGGTCTATCTTGTATTTCTTGAGTGCGGCTCTGTTAAATTAAATGATCTCAAGAAAAATGTTCGATCCATATTTAGAACTCACGTCAAATGGGATTTCGCCCTTAGGCAACATAATAAAGTCACGCAGTGCTACAATTGTCAAATGTTCGGCCACGACGAAAAAATTGCCATATTAAAACGCATTCTGGAATTTACTCCGAAAACCACAATACAGTTGAGTGCAAGTCAAATCATATTAAATGTGTAAATTGCCCAAATCTCACAAATCTACCGACCTCAATTGTGAAAGTCGAAAATCATTCTTTGAAATTAGAGGACGGTTCTCTGATAAAAACAATTCACAACCGGCGAAGTTTGATGCACATAAAAATTACCAGCAACAACACCAAATACAAAGGTTCATCCCAAACACTCACTACTTTCCCGCTCTTCCGTCGCGGCGAAAAAATATTTTGCCTAAGGTCATGCCAATAGAAAATAGAAGAACCAATTATCCAAATGCGTGGACCAAAGACAACTCAGTTGCGCCGCCAAAGGAAACCAGCGAGCTTTTCACCTTTGAAGAAATCAACGCTCTTACTGCCGAGATGATCACCCTTCCTGGCAATTGCAACACAAAAGCTGACCAATTTAATACTATTGCACAATTAACTATTAAGCATTTGTATCAACAAGGTAAATATATATGAACGTCGTTTTAAATATAAAATGTTGGCATGCTAGAGGCATTCGCAATAAAGCTTTAGAATTTTTTTTGCTTTTTTAAGCTCACATGACATAGATGTAGGTCTAGTCACTGAAACAGGGCTCAATCAAAATATACACACATTGTCAAATAGAGAATACGTTGTCGTAAAAAGAACAATAAAACTCCAAATTCTTTCAATTGTCAAATCAAAATTAATTGAGATTAGAGGTATTGAAATACTTTTTACCAATAGCCGTTCAATAAAAGTTTGTTGTATTTACTTTCCTGGTGGTCGTGTTACAGGACAGAAGCGTCTCGATTTTCATCGCGATTTACGAAAGTTGATTAGTTTTAACCACATTTGTCTAGTAGGAGGCGACTTAAATTGTAGGCATTGGAACTGGAGTTGCCCCAAAGCGAATTCGTGGGTAAATATCCTTGCTGACCTGCATTCTAGGCACCCATTTCATATTTTATACTCTCCTCAGCCAACATTTATTCAATAAAACCCTGATTTGTTTCTCACAAACATGCAAAAACTTTTTAGCCAACCTATTGTGATAAATGATCTAAGCTCTGATCAATTTCCCGTTAAGTGCAGCATTATTTTGTCACCCAAACAGATTAATAATTTAGTTTCTGACTATCGGAATGCTAATTGGGATCGATTTATGAGCAAAATGCGTTTAAAATTGAAAGATTACCAGGAAATTTTACCTGATGCAATAAATCAAAACCAAATTGACGAAGCTGTATGTCATTTCACAAGTTCAGTACTCGACTGTACTGATGAGTCTGTACCTAGGAAAATTAAGTGTTGGAATAGCCCAAATTCGCTCCCACGTTACATCATTGATCTGATCAAAATGAGAAATGATGTCAGATCAAGATGGATAAGAACGAGAATTGACTCATATTTGACCGAAACAAAAGCTTTAACGGAAACCATAAAGTCACTAATTTTGTGTTTTCGAAACAAATGCTGGAATAGAAAACTGCAAGGTCTAGACAAATGCAGCAAACCCTTTTTTAACATTATCAAAGTTATTAAACGGAAAACTGTCTCATCCCTGAATTTAAAGAAAGAAGCACAGTATTGCTGTCCAATGCCGAAAAATAGAATGCGCTAGCTAAGGTTTTCTTTGCGAACTATTCAATAGATAGGAATATAAATAGGAAGGAAAAGTATACAGTGCACCAGTCAATTAATATAATCGACACTCACGATTTAGTAATTGGAGGTGGAGAACTTGTTTCAATTTAAGATAAAGAGACCGTACTAATTTGTCTTAAAAATTTAAAGTCCCCAGGTTTCGATAAAATAAAAAATGTATTTCTAAAAAGGCTACCAAAAATCGGTTTAAATTTCTTGCAACGGAAAAAAGCAAAAGATATACCCATACTAAAGCCGGGTAAAAATGCCTGTTTGCCCAGTAATTATATGCCTATAAGTTTGCTGAGCTCGTTAAGCAAGTGCTTTGAAAAGTTAATCAAAATGAAATTAACAAACCATCTAAACGAACACAATATATTACCTGTCAAACAATTCGGTTTTAGCCCGCATCATCAAAAAATGCACCACATTCACCGTATAACAAAGCACATACAAAGTAATTTTACGATGTGGAGTTATCACGGTTAAAGGAACAATTTGAAAATCGAAAAATTATCGCACAGGAACACATACAGCGCATGTTCAACCTCCAAAATTCAGAAAGCATTTGGATGTGGATAAAATTAGCAACCAATTGACCGGGTTCAGCAACATAAAACGACTAGTTGAACATTGGAATGATTTTAAAGTGTTTCTCATAACCTCTAAATTGGATGCAGTAGCCCTTAGTAAGTGGCACGATGAAACTCCAATGAATCGGCTTCACCGTCTACAAGAAATAGCAGGATTCCTCAAGAAAAGAGCACAGCATTTAGAGGGTAATGTAGTAAACAATTTATTCAACTCTGGTTATTCCTTTAAAGGTGAAAACAGTACACATAGGACTCATAAAAATAATTCAAAACACAATGTAAAATCCTTTATTGTCATTAAAGTTACATGCAACTTTTGTTCTACTCCCGGCCACTTTATATATCGTTGTCACAAATTCCAAAATTTATTCATTTAAGATCGTATTAACCAAATTAAAAAAAAAAATCTAGATGTATGCTCAAATTGCTTAAAAATAACCGATCACACAAGCGTTAATTGCCCATCTAGGTTATGTCGTAATTGTGCTAGCAAGCACGATACACTTTTGCATCTTAGTGAAAACGTCGGTTCTTCAGTACCGCAAACCCCAGTAATAAGCTGTCATAGTAGTAAGCTGTCATCCAACTACCGCACATAAAACGTCAAATGCTGCTTCTGCCCCACAAAGGCACCCTGTTACAACGAGTAGCTTTGCTGCGACATCACCGGCACATCCCTGTTCCCTGCATTCTAGCACTGCAAAAAATAATATATTAGGAACGGTGGTGGTTAAAATTTTTAATAAGTTCCAGCAACCCATACCATGTCGTGTTCTGTTGAATTCTGGATCGCAAGTGCACCTGATCTCCGATAGATTTATGCGGTATTTGGGAACTCCTCGGCTTCCATCCTTTACCTCATTGAATTGTGCTAAAAACACCATAACCTCTGCGAAATACAAAACTGTATTCACCATCGCTTCTCGCATCAACGGCTTCCAGACTACGGTAGAAGCACTTGTGATGCCAAATATCACTGGTCATATCCCTGACAAAAAAAATCTAAATTAATAACTGGAATATGGAATGGAAAGATATTAATCTATTTGATCTTCGGTTCAATATTCCACAACACATAGTTTTACTCCTAGGAGTAGATCTATTTTTCAGCCCTCTATGTGTCGGTTAAATTCAGTTGCAATAAACTTCTCTTCAGTCGGATTCAAATGATCTATTGACCTATTGATCTACTAAGAGAGTTCCCTTAGTCAGTTTTGGCAAATTGAGAACTTCGATTCCTAGCATCCAACTATAACTAAAGAAGAGAATCAATCCGAATCTCACTTCGTTGCCAATTATTCACGACTAGACTCTGGCCGTTGTAATGTAAGATTGCCTTTTAAGCATAGTCCGAACATACTTGGAAACTCTTCTGACATTGCTAAAAGGAGATTTTTGTCTTTCGAAGGAAGTTACGGAAAAACTCCGAATTATGCCAACAATACTCCGAATTTATGAATGAATTGATAGAACGTTCACATATTGAGATAGCATAAGACGTGGACTTCACCACACCCTACTACTTTCTTCCTCATATGGTGTTCTTAAGCCGTCAAGTTCTTCTACAAAGCTGTAACTGATTATTCAACCTGATTTGCTATCTATAGTATTGAGATTGAGATTTCGTATTTTATGTCGATGACTTACTTATAGGCTGTGACACTCTTGGTGAATTAAAAGCTCTTCAAATAGAATTGAAAACGATGTTAAGCAAAGGCAGTTTTAGTTTCAAAAAATGATGCTCAAATTCGCGATAGGTTTTGGAAGACATACCCTTAGATGATCTAGACCAATATTTTAATATCAAAGACGGAGATGCAGTAAGAACTTTATGGAATACAGAGACTGATTGTTTTCATTACGAATTAGCACCTATACCCTCCAGGCCAATTACGAAAAGGACTATTCTATCCGAAATAGCACACCTCCTTGACCCATTAGGATTAATTAACCCGGTAATTGTTCTCGCTAAAATTTTTATGAGACAATGAAGTGGCCTCAAATTTACATGGGAACAAACACTAACGACTTACAAATATATCAGCACACATTTTGTGGTCATTCTAAAAGTAGTCAGCTGCATGCATTCTCTGACAGCTCCGAAGATACTTATGGTACCTGCATTCCTATACAGTCTGTCGACCGGGATGGTACAGAAAAGGTTAAGCTCCTTTGTGCCAAATCGAAGGTAGCGCTAGTAAAGAAGCTTGTCGTACTTCGGTTGGAAATGTGTGCTGCAGTTATGATGGTTTAACGGCTTTAACGACTAAAAATTATTTTTGGTGCAATGTTTCAGGATATCATCTATTGGACTGACTCAACAATTGTGCTGCAGTGGACCACAGAACAGCCTTGTAACTGGTAGACAATTGTGGCAAATCGCTTATCTGTAATTCAACAAAATAACTTTGCTTCAAAATGGTGACATATAATGTTTGAATTAAATCCTACCGATATAATTTGAATTTGACAGAAAGTGAGTGGCCCACTTCAAACGACATCTAGCATCCGATGACACACAGGTTGAGCGAAGAAATATAAAAATCTTTTTGACTGTACAAGTTGAAGAAAATCTGCTTTAAAGGATCAAATTTCATAATAATTATTGTTCTCTACTAAGAATCGTTTCTTATATTTTTCGATTTAAAATGAATACAAAATTAAAAATGAAAAATTTACGTGCGTTTGGACCTCCTAACGTCGACGAGGTAAGCATGGCGCTTCACGGATTATTCAATATATGTGTAATTAACTAATTTTAAAAAGGAAATCTTAACTTTATCTAACAATAATGAATTATCTTCTAGATGCACCGTCAAATCGCTTTCACTATTTTTAAATGCTGAGGGGATATTCCGTGTCGGAGGACGAATATCAAATTCATCTTTTGATTGCAACGCAAAACGTCCGATTTTATTGCCGAAAGATCATCTCCTCAACTACGCTCTTGTAAATCATCTTCACATTAAGCATCTGAATGCAGGTCCTCAAGCACTTTTAAGTATACTTCGAGACTGTTTTTGGCCCTTACGTGTCAAACTTGTGACACGGAAAGTGGTAAATCAATGCGTACAATGTGCCTCAATCACCAACTTATGGTAAATTTACCTCAGTCTCGCCTGCAACAGTCAAGGCCCTTTATTATTGTTTGGGTTGATTTCTGTGGACCCTTTCGAATTCATTTTCGTCGTCGAGGAACCGCACCTGTTAAAGCATATGTCGCGATGTTTGTTTGCTTCGTTAACAAGGCCGTACATTATGGGTGGAGGCCCATACAGTTAATAGTTTCTTGACTACCCTTAAGCGATTTGAAGGTCGCGGTAGACTGTCCTCTGTTATTAAAGTACAGCGACAATGCAACCAATTTTATCGTCTGGAAAATCCTTAAATTTCTTATTCTGATTACCTGCCCTCGTTCTGTTTTGCTGACGAGTATTCTTGAAGTTCTTATCCTAAGAAATTTGTATTTGTTGTCAAATTTAAGTTCATTTGCCTCTTGCAGTAAAGATCTGGAATATGCTGCTTTTGGGGTTTTGTAGGGAATTGCTGCTCCTTCTTGCAAATTTATTTCAATCCTTGGCATAGTCAAAATGCTGGCTGAATCATTGATCCAGTTAACGAGAAGGAATAGATGGATTATCTGAAATTTCACATCAAAAGATTTTAAATTTTTAAAATTATATATTGACATTTAACAGTGTTGATGATTAATGAATGATCATGAACATCTTAACCTGAAACTATCAGGTAACAGAAAGCCACTTTCATGGCTATGTACTTTCAATAGTTTTCATGTGCGTCTTGCTGCCGAAACTGAGCTCCTCCTGCATTCTGTGGGTCGAATCCACGGGAAGAGATTGTGCTGAAATAGCCAGAAAAGATTTAATAATAATGTTTTTCTGCTTACCTTTGATATTACCTTGCATCTTAAGTGCAGCTCCTTAAGGGAGCCATTGACAATTCAACTAAACTCCAACAAGTGATTAGGATGGGCTTCCAATAGTTTTTGAGGCGGTTTGGCACGCAAATGGTCAAGCTTGCGTAAGTACTTGTAGCGGAGATTATAGAATTGGCAATAAAAATAATTATGTAGCGTAGTTAAAACTCCTGGGGAGTTTTTTTTTCCATATTTTAACACAAATTTCGCAATAACTTTTAGTTAATCGCAATGCTAATGTTGTTGCGCCCTCCAGTAATCTTACCGCAAACTTTAGCCAACAATTTTATTATCATTGTAGTAAGAGGGTTGCAGTTATAATAAGACTGTCATTTCTCCAAACCAATACAAACTTTTGATGACGGCCCTCCTAATTGATCTACGTCAGTACTTCCAGCGGCGATTCTATTTAAACGCCACTGAAAAGTCGGTGACTTGGTTTACCCCCATACAAGATCAATCTGACTTAAGAATTGAAGCCGATGGACCATTTGAAGCGACGTACGTTCTCCGATTGGGTTTTGGAGAAGATGCGCTAAGATAATGAATTTCATCGCAAACTCATCTTCAGTGACGAAGCTCATTTTTGGCTCAATGGGTTCGTCAATAAGCAAAATATGCGTAATTGGTCGGGTGAAGACCCACATGTGCTTCATGAATCATCACTTCATTCACAAAAAATAACTGTTTGGTGCGGTTTGCATGCCGGCGACGTTATTGGGCTATATTTTTTCATCGACGATAACTATCGTCACGTTACTGTGAATGGTCAGCGTTATCGCGCCATGATCACCCATTATTTTTGGACCGAATTTTAATATATGGACTTTGACGACATGTGGTTAAAACAGGATGTTGCCACAAGCCACACAGCACACGCTACAATCGATTTATTCATGAGAAAGTATGGTGAGTGTGTTCTCTCAAGACTTGGGCCAGTCGATTGGTCGCCTCGTTCGTGCGATTTAACGCCGCTTAACTATTTTCTGTGGGGCTACGTTAAGTCATTGGTTTATGCCAATACGCCGACGACATTGAAAGAGCTTAGAGCCAACATTGAACACGAAGTAGCGGCTGTAACGGCCGAAAGGTGTGGCCGAAACGTTGAAAATTGGTTCCAAGGAATCGAGCAATGCAAACGTGCCCGCGGTATGCGAACGAACGAACGAAGTTCAGTCCCATTCATAAATGTTTTGATTGTACTTCAAACCAATACTAAAGTTTTTGAAATATCTCAAATGGTTTGTATTTTATTTAAAAAAAAAAGTTGTCAAGTCGTTATTAGAAAACCCTATTCTACACTAGCACTTTGGCAAATCTTTTTTGCAATTTGTAAAAATATTTTTCGATTTTCGTGATGGAGTTACTGCTGCTTCACCAGAAATCGTGTCGCACCCCTCTGTGAACTACCATATTATAAGTCTGACAGGAGGCTCCAGCAACTGCTCATGATCAGGCTCAACTATCTCAGCTTTTCACAAGATTACCGCTTTTCAATACCAAAACAATGTTCTGATGAAACCTCTTCTAAATGGTTTACGGCGGTTCTGGCACTGGCGACTCAATTGGAACGCTAGTGCCATGACCACTGTACACCATTTAGAGTTCCGCAATAGACAAGTACTCTACTAAATCTTTTTCGCAAAATTTGTAAAAATATTTTTTGATGTTCATGATGGGGTTCCTGCTGCTCCACCTGCAATCCTCCCGCAGCCCTCCTTCAACAAAAACCTTATAAGGCTAGCAGGAGGCTGCAGCAACTGCTAATGATCATCCACAATTGTCTTAACTTTTTACAAAACTACCAGTGTTCTATCCCAAAGCAATGTTCTGATAAAAGCTCTTCTACTTGGTCTACGGCGGTTCTAGAACTGACGACTCTATTGGAACGAAAGTGCAAAGACCGCCATACACCACCTAGAGATTCGCAATAAAAGAGCACTCTACCAAATCTGTTTCGCACAATTTGTAAAAATATTTTCCTATTTTCAAGATGGTATTGCCGTGGCTCCCAAGCAGTCTTACCAAAGCATTCATTTAAACACCTTATTATAAGATTGGTTGAAAGCTACAGCAGCTACCAATGGGCGTACAAGACTATCTCAACGTTTCACACCAAGACCACTTTTCCATTACCAACACAAGGTTCTGATGAAGACCCTCCTAATTGATCTAATGCGATCCTGCCACTGGCGACTGTATTTTAACGACAGTGCCAAGACCGTCTTACACCACCTTGAGATCCGTAATTCACGAGCACTCTACCAAATCTGTTTCGCTCAATTTGTAAAAATATTTTCCGATTATCAAGATGGTGCTCCTACTGCTCCAAACAGCAGAATTGCCAAAGCAATCATTTTAACACCTTATTATGAGATTGGTTGAAGGCTGTAACAGCTACCAATGGGTGTGCAAGCCTATCTCAACATTTCACACCAAGACCACTTTTTCAGTACCAACACAGGGTTCTGATGAAGGCCCTCCTAATTGATCTATGCTAGAACTTACACAGACGACTTTGTTTAAACGCCAGTGGAAGGGCTATCGTAAACCACCTGGAGATCAATTCGCCTCGTACTGATTTATTTAAATACTACACTAGCAATTTGCTAAATCTTTTTTTCACAATTTCTAAAAATATTTTACGATTTTTATGATGGAGTCCCCGCTGTTCCACCAGAAATCCTGTCGCACCCTTCTGTGAACCACCATATTATGAAACTAACATGAGGCAGCAGAAACTGCTAATGATCATGCTCAATTTTCTCAACTTCTCACAAAAGTACAACTTTTCAATACCAAAGCAATGTTCTAATGAAACCTCTGCTGGAACGCCAGCGCCATGACCGCTGTACACCACCTAGAGTTCAGCAATAGACGCGAACTCAACCAAATCTTTTTCGCACAATTTGTAAAAATATTTCTTGATTTTCATGATGGGGTTCCTGCTGCTCCAACAGCAATCCTCCCGCACCCCTCCTTTAACCACAACATTATAAGGCTAGCAGGAAGCTGCAGTAACTGCTAATGATCATGCTCAATTGTCTCAACTTTTCACAAAACTACCCGTGTTCTATATCAAAGCAATGTTCTGATGAAAGCTCTTCTACTTGGTCTACGGCGGATCTAGAACTGACGACTATATTGGAACGCCAGTGCCAAGACCGCCATATACCACCTAGAGATTCGCAATAGACAAGCACTCTACCAAATCTGTTTCCCACAATTTGTAAAAATATTTTCCGATTTTCAAGATGGTATTGTCGTGGCTCCCAAGAAGTCTTGCTAAAGCATTCATTTAAACACCTTATTATAAGATTGGTTGAAAGCTGTAGCAGATATCAATGGGCGTGCAAGACTATCTCAACATTTCACACCAAGACCACTTTTTCAGTACCAACACAAGGTTCTGATGAAGGCTCTCCTGATTGATCTAAGACGGTCCTGCCCCTGGCGACTCTATTTTAACGACAGTGCCAAGACCCTCTTACACCACCTTGAGATCCGTAATTCACGAGCACTCTACCAAATCTGTTTCGCACAATTTGTAAAAAAATTTTCCGATTTTCAAGATGGTGCTGCTACTGCTCCAGCCAGCAGCCTTGCCAAAGCAATCATTCAAACACCTTCTTATGAGATTGGTTGAAGGCTGTAACATCTACCAATGGGCGTGCAAGACTATCTCAACATTTCACACCAAGACCACTTTTTCAGTACCAACACAAGGTTCTGATGAAGGCTCTCCTGATTGATCTAAGACGGTCCTGCCCCTGGCGACTCTATTTTAAAGACAGTGCCAAGATCCCCTTACACCACCTTGAGATCCATAATTCACGAGCACTCTACCAAATCTGTTTCGCGCATTTTGTAAAAATATTTTCCGATTTTCAAGATGATTCTGCCACTGCTACAAGCAGCAGTCATGCCAAAATATTCATTTAAACACCTTATTATGAGATGGGTTGAAGGCTGTAGCAGCTACTAATGGGCGTGCAAGACTATCTCAGCATTTCACACCAAGACCACTTTTTCAGTACCAACACAAGGTTCTGATGAAGGCTCTCCTAATTGATCTAAGACGGTCCTGCCCCTGGCGACTCTATTTTAACGACAGTGCCAAGACCCTCTTACACCACCTTGAGATCCGTAATTCACGAGCACTCTACCAAATCTGTTTCACACAATTTGTAAAAATATTTTCCGATTTTTAAGATGGTGCTGCGGCTGCTCCAACCAGCAGCCTTGCCAAAGCATTCAGCTACCAATGGGCGTGCAAGACTATCTTAACATTTCACATCAAGACCACTTTTTCATTACCAACAAAAGGTTCTGACGAAGGCACTCCTAATTGATCTAAGACGGTCCTGCCCCTGGCGACTCTATTTTAACGACAGTGCCAAGACCATCCTACACCACCTTGAGATCCGTAATTCACGAGCTCTCTACCAAATCTGTTTCGCGCAATTTGTAAAAATATTTTCCGATTTTCAAGATGGTGCTGCTACTGCTCCAGCCAACAGCCTTGCCAAAGCATTCATTTAAACACCTTCTTATGAGTTTGGTGGAAGGCTGTAACATCTACCAATGGGCGTGCAAGACTATCTCAACATTTCACACCAAGACTACTTTTTCATTACCAACACAAGGTTCTGATGAAGTCTCTCCTAATTGATCTACGCTAGAACTAACACGGACGACTTTGTTTAAACTCCAGTGAAAGGACTATCGTAAACCACCTGGAGATCAATTAACCTCGTACTGATTTATTTAAATACTACATAGCAATTTGCCTAATCTTTTTTGCAATTTCTAAAAATATTTTGCCATTTTTGTGATGGAGTTCCTGCTGTTCCACCAGAAATCTTGTCGAACCCATCTGTGAACCATCACATTATAAGGCCAACAGGAGGCTGCAGCAACTGCTAATGGACATGCACCGCTGTCTCAACTTTTCACAAAAGGACCGCTTCTCTGGTGTTGAGAATGTACTGATAGAAAATAACAGTTGAGGAGGAATCCAGTGGATGAAAGTTTTAGGCTTCGTCCAGGAGCTATCGTAGATTTTGGGTAGCTGATAATAAATTCAGCCTATGACTTAGAGTCCCATAGTCTTTTAAAAATTATTGAAAAATAAGAAAAGAACCTAAAACAACTAAGAATTCGCTCTCTTCAGGCGTTGTAAAATTAGTAAAGTGAAAATGGATTACAAGACTGAGTAGGATAATGCAGCAGTATCCGGCCACCTTCAATCAATCTACGGTACAATAGGTTTTATTTGGATTTGTTTAAAATTGCATCTGTAACTAAAGGTCCATACAAAGTTCTTTTAAAGTTGGATAGCTTTTAGCTTCGCAGAACTGCTATACAAAAAATGCGCTGTCGGGTAGTTGTCGAGAGTGAGGATAGAATTTGCTTGTACCCTAAATACTAAGTTTTTTTGTCAAAATGTAATTTTTATTCGACTCCGTGCTCAAATGCAGCCAAATATCATACCGCTTTCTATCCGCAGAAATGAGTAAATTGCCTATGAAATATGAATCTAACTATTTGTTACTGGAAGATTACTTTGGCCGGCTTTTAATACATGATGTTCTAATAGTGCATGGTTAGTGTACGTCCATATAAATATCATAATTTAAAATGTTTTTGTAGGAAACGAATCCGAAAAGGGAAACATACTGAGCCTTTGAAAAGCTGCTGCTAAATACAACTTTCCAAAAAGTTGTAGATAGTTGACAAGATAGACTTTTTGAGAAAGTTAAGCCCTCAGCAAGGCAAAGCTTTTCAGAATGGTGCAGCGATATGGCAAAGTGTGGTTTCCCTCTTTAAAAAGTACGAAGGATTCTCACAAATGAAAAGTGAGGAATTCAATACATTTATGAGCGGCCTGTTGAAACTTGGTTTTGATTATTTTTTTAAAATACACCCATGCCTCAGACTAAGATAAGCTTAAACTATTTCCAAAGGAAGGACAATATGTAGTTACAGATACTAGCATAAGGAAAAGGATTAAGGAGCTTCAGAATTTTTCGACTGAAAGTGGCAATGATTGCTTGTACATGAAACGAGTTTTCCTTATGTCCAGCAAATGAAAAATTAGTTGCTCCAAAATACGTGTCTGTGGTCTATCGGGTTGGACTGATACCTTGTATGAGTACGTTGCTAATTGGGTTAACGTATGGATGGAAAGGATCAAATTTTAAAAAACAGGTTATTCTTTTTGTAGATGGTCACAAAGCCAACCAAATTTGTCACAAAAAGAAAACTAGTCTGTAAACCTGCTGAGGTTAGTGCTTTCAAACCGTTGAAAGAAGATCGAAACCAGATCGTGGCAAATGTGTATATTAACGAATGTAGGAATGGTTCCAACTTGTAAGCATTGCTGTCCACTTCTGGAAAGTGTGCTTACTACTAATAAAAATTTGTTTCTACCATTGCAAATGGCATTCTCAAATGCACGCTTTATCTATTTGAACAAGATGCTGCTGACTGTGCAAAATGTATTCAAGGTTTGCTCGAAAAAGTTTTTTCCAAAAGAAATAAATCGGCTGCATAGCTGCGTTGGTAGTATTTAAATAGGTTTGAGAGGATGGGAAATCTGAACAAGTATGCGTCACCTGACTTATGTATTTGCATCAAAACTGAAATAAAAGTGCTTGCATATCTCTTCTCTTCACAATACAGTTTTCCTGAAGCAAAATTGAACTCGACGGATACTGGCGAAAATTAACTCTTTTCAAAGAGCTAATAACATGGAAAAATTATTTATTTCAACTTAAAATGGTCACTAGAATAGTAAGTGTACCTACGAGGGTGAATATTTTATGGCGTTAGGTGACCGCATTCTGGTTGGTCTAAACAAGTTTAGGTGCACCCACCACGACCAACAAAATTAAAAATTGCTTCGGTGTATAGACGCTTTGCAAAAAAATTACGTCATCAAAAAAAAAAAAAAGCACGCTATGGCAGTAGATGTGCACTCCAATTCATTTCTAGGCCAGCTTAAAGATATTATTTTTTACATGCTCGTATATACCTACGCAAATTTCGAATTTACAGGGCCAAAAATGAGAAAATCACTTGTAAAATCATTTCGAAATATATACACAAATACACTTGAAACAAAAAGTCACAAAAAAATCATTGGATGAAGGAAATATTTAAAGATGGGAAATAAAAAAAAAAAAAATTAACTAAACAACTTTTGTCTAAGCCACAAACTTACAATTGTTGTTCGCAGTGGTTTTTAGGAAGGATATCACCAATTTCAATTTTATGGGTTTCTGATCAATAGAACTTTCTTGAACACATAGGAAAATGGAAGCAAATTTTTTTTTTTAGGTTTAGCACATAAGACAATCAACCAATAAGTAACAAAACTGGGAATGGAATGAGCAGCGTAATTTCAAAATTATTCAAAGTCGATCCCCAAAACACACACCAAAGCAGGTCTTTAATCTGCGTCTTAGGGTTTGATCACCAACACGAATTCATAAATTTGTGGTTATAGAATGTAAATGGGTAAGAATGGGTAAGCGTCAGTCGTTCTAACACATATATTTGATGTTTGTACATATATGCGGATGATCTTTGTAAATAGGAGCTCTTTCGTTTCAAAACTAGCAGCTATAGTGGGGATACGACATACGAGTACATGAGACAGTTGAGGAGTTGAGTTTAAATCGAGTGTTGGGCTCATTTAAACACTAAACATCGTGTCCTCTTAGTGGATAACTTGATTTGAAATTCGGTTTACTCCTATGGGCTCGTTTCAACTATTAATTTGTACATCTGAGCATATGCGAGATGTCGGTGTAGAATTCATACATGGTACGATCTTTGCCACTTGTCAAGTAAATATATACATGTCTCGAACTTGTGGTGGTACTCATGCTTAATGGGGATGGCAAGCTGAAATTGGTTTGTGTTTCTGAGAAGATTTCACAGGGTGCTTTCGAAGATTAATATGATTATTTCTGAGATGTTTGAACACAGCCACAAGTTAAACTTGGATGGCAAAAATGCAGAACACAAAAAATAGTAGGAAGAAACAGCTTAGGTAGAAACACAATTTGTTGGTTTTTGTTCACAACAATTAGTCCTTCATATAAAAATGCTTTTTACTGTTACTGTTTTGCAAATTTTGATAACCAGGAACTTGAAGAAAATGTTTCAAATTTAAACAAATTTAAGCTTTTGCTTCGCATTTACTTACCGAATACGCGCCTACTACAATAATCAATATTTGCGACGGAAACCCCTGTCTCTGCCACTGCGGTATCATTCATATGTTCGTTGCGGAACCGCTGGGATGACCGGATCCACTGAACTCACTTCTTCATTTATTTTTCACATATCTAAGCCTATATTCAGGCAGTTTTATAGCGAAATTTCGTCTCCATGTTATCCAGTTTGTTGACATGAACTAGAATTTTCATTTTACTTCTGTCGGAATGGAGGACCCACGCAAAGAACTACTACAGTGAAACCCTTGTCTTTTCCGTTCACTAAACTTGACCTTCGAAAGGTAAATGTGTAAGCTCTTCAGTGGTAAAGTAGTAAGTGGACGGAGGAAGTGCTCCGTGATGTAGTCAACATCTACCATATTATACCGGTTGATAGAGCAAGAAGCATGGGGGTTTGTACATCGTACGGTTTAATCACAATCTGGAGAGCAGAAAATATTTTGAAGATATTCATGCTATTAGGGAATCTAAATGATGTTTAAATTACGCGGAGAGCTTTTAAGAATCAATTTCGTCCGCCATAGAGAATATCTGCCTGAACTAAGTGGCGGAAGATACTCTGCATTTGCTGGACAAATATCATATCCTATGAGTAACATGAAAAAATAAGATCTAATATAATCGTCGATATTTTTTCTTAGCATATGTTCCAAGATATTTCATCACTTATGCTCTGCACCGAGATCACATTCTAGCGCTAGTTAAGTTCATGTTGAACCGCTACTTCTACCTACCTACCTACATCTAGCTCAATTAAAAGCTTAGCAAAGGCGTAGTACCCCGTCATGAGGCTAATAAGTAACCCCCAGTTCTTCCTACTCGTAGAGAGGAACAGCAGTAAAACTGTCCAGTAAAAAGTCCCATATCAAGGAAGAAAGGATGCCGCCTTGACTGTTACCCCTTTTTACGCCTGCCAACAGTATCCGCAGTCGGAGTCCTACATGTGTCTTCAATTCAGTCCACTAGATTTTTAGCGCATATGGAGCTCAAGCATTTTTTCCAAACTCGTTAATATGAAGTAAGTCAGACATAAGCTCTTGTAGAACTCTCACTGTTCGTCAGGGTTTTTGGTATGTATGCCGGTGTTGTCTTGTCAGTTGCCCATATATTTCTTACGGCTTTCTCAGGCCTTTTCCAAAATTTGCCACAGAGTGAAAATTTGGTAAGTAATGGATTTAACAGGTCCCAAGCGGCACTGATATATATCTTTTTTTTATAAATAGCGCGTGCACACAGCGCGATCGAAGAAAACTTATGGAGGAATAAAGCAGAAGTACCGATGTACATGGGTCTTAAAAGTTTGCAAGCTACAACGAATAGGATATATGTCTATTAGGTTATTGAGGGTGAGTTATTCCCCTGTAGTTGGCGTGTTTCAGATGATTCCCTTTCTTCAAAAACGAACTGACGACGCTCAAATTCCAAGAGCAAATTTTACATGTAAGGTGCTGCCTGATCTTTACCAGATCATTTCTTCCAGCTTGAAGAGCAGAACCTTCGAGATATTTTAGACTTAAGCTTGAACGTACACCACTTCTTCATTTACTGTACTCGTATTTACTTGTCTTCTTATTCTGTCCGTTAGTTTGCATTTCTAAGGCCTCAGGAGCCTTGTATTTACTTGGATCAATACCTGCTTTTTATTTTTCTCAAGTTCTCTTTGTTAAGCCAGAGACGAACTTGGGCATTCTGATTAGCACTAATATTGACTCAGGAGAGCAAGAGTACCTCCGAGGGTTCGGCTGTCAGGGTTCAGCTATACTATGCTATGTTACAAGATGCTATAATTACAGCCAGACCCCAAGATTATACTGATATCAGAAGGATTCGATATTATAGAACTGCAGCAGAGTAAATAGTTCCGCCCTTGCGGAAGATGATCAGAATAATGACTGCACAGGTAATATAATTTCTAACTTTGACGTAGTCTGCAGTACCATTTCTTCAATTACCAGGCCGGTCATATATAAGTTAATTGCAAGCGAGAAAATCTACTCCATCAAAAGACACGTGAAATCAGAAGCCAGCAAATTCCCAGTACCGATCTTACCAGATACAGTGCACATGCCAGCCAATAAATCTTTTGTATAACAACCTGTAGGAAAGCGTCATATTGGATCTGTGAAAAACATAAATCCCATCTGTCCTTTAAACGCATGAATCCCATTTGTTTACCCCGTGGCAAGTTCCTAGTTGACACAAGTATAATGCATCGGGGTTGGGTTTAAGTTGTGTCGCAGTCGGTGGAACTAGATGATGTTGATGCATACGTCCAGTTGCATTTTAATGTTGCACGCTACGCATCCATGCACTTGTACAACAAAAGAAATTTCGTTGGGAGATGCCAATTCTTTACAATTAAAAAATTTCAATTACATAAAACTCAACGAAAAAATGTTGTCGAAAGTTATGTATACAGATTCATTGCAACGCCTTTATAAATAAAAAGAGTCCCAAACTTGAATATGGATCCATTGACGAAAGATATCAGCACACCATATTCGAATATAGTTTTTTAAGCCAGTGCCTTGTTTACCACATATATTGACAAGCATCTAAATAAAATACAAAATAAAAGTTGACACGTAGTTTCCAGAGCACTGCATGAGATATGAATTATGGTCAATAAGGAATAAAGGGACACTTCCCATTTGGAGCCGATTTCGTAAACGATAAATGACCCACTGAAGCGGACTAGAATTATATTTTTCATATATGATCGTATTGGGGCCATAGATACGAGTATCTAGGGTACGTTTTCTTTAAAAAAAAATGTTGACTGCTTCATGGCTCCCTGGTCCTACTATTCACACAGGTATAGTTAAAGCAAGGGTCAGGAAGCCCTACGTTGGATGGTCTACTTACTGTCAATACAAGTAAATATGGTAGACACACTATGCGGATTTGTGCATAAAACACTAGTAAAACTGACCAAACAGCGATATGTGCAATTTATAACATCATCATGTTTATGGGGGTGTTTTTTCTATCTTTATTGTTTCAGTTTTACATTCATTATGATTAAATTTAGAATTCTTTTCAAAATAAATTTCAGGCAGTACTGATTGTGTAGCAAAAAATCCAAACTATTGTAGATGCAAACATTTTGATGAGCAGTAACTTACTCGTACATGCCACATCCGTTTATTATATAACAACTAGCAGTCCCTCCAATTTAATGAATTCGGCCTGGCTGTCAAATTTATAGTGCGGAGTCAGTTCATGGAGAAGCCTTTTCCATGAAACTCTCTTGCCCGGCAGGCCTTTGTGTCCTTGAGATCTTATAGTGAATACGTCTTCTGGCACCGTTGGAATATTCGGTGGGCTTGAATGTGGTTCCATCATCATTCTCATCTGTAGGAGGAGGACACAAGTTAGGTTTTTACACAATAGTATACACTGTACCTATAGTCCCTTTTTAACACACGCACGCACAACTTCCATTTGCCGTATACAATATTTCAGGAGTGGGACCAAATTCGGCTGAGTGTTTGCAAAACAAATGATCTTTTGGATCATGGAGAGTCTATACTCGTACTGTCTGCAGCTGTAAACGCTGAGGAATGAAGAACGAGTTAAAATTAAGATACATAGTTTACATTAATGTGTAAGGCAAGGATCGAATATCTGAACTCAGGGGGTGACCGTGGTGTAGTGGTATATGCCTACACTCCTCAAGCACAGGGTCGCAGTTTCGAATCCCGTATGAGGCAATTCTCTGAAAAAGTCTTTTCGTAGAATTTGCATGTAGTTATATGAGAATCCCGTCGGCATCAACTCTGACATGAAGTCTTAACACTGATGTTGGAGTGGTTGCTGGCTGGGCTAAATGTAACGAACTAACAACTAGCGAGTACTGAGACCCACTGGTAGAGGATGCACTTTCTCATCCCGTCCAGTTTGACAACCACCTCTGGGAAAAATATCGAAACCTAGTACACCTGAGTTTCAAACTACTACATCACCCGCCCGCACCGTGGAGAAAAGCCATTAAAATGGTATTCATATCCCCTTGGTGCACGCGCGGGATTATATATATATATATATATATAAAAAAAAAAAACGTCTGAAAGCTCATTTACAAATACCCGTTGTTAAGGTAAAATTGATTTACAGTTTCGCAAAGCTTAATAGTTACATCCTTGGCTAAGGCCTGAGAGATTAAGAGTAATGGTCGAACAGTATAAGTGGAGCAAGAAGCCATCTTTGTCAATATTCTGCTATTAACTTAGAATTGGTTGAATTTAATTGACTTCATGTGGCATAACCAATGTTCATAACTCATTCATTCGGCGAAAGATAATTGCAATAGAGCTGAGAAGTTAATGACCAAAGGTCGATGAACAACAATTTTGTTACCAGCTTCTTGAGGTGTTAAAATGCAACACTTTTCTGCCCCCTACTTTTATTGGACCAAAAAATTAGACGGAAATTATAGGGTTTTCAAGTACCAGGTTTCTAATCGCCGGCAACTAAAACTTCTATTTTGCTATCTAATTGTTATCGCAGAGTACCTACAAGTTTGATTTTTCAGAAAGCTTGAATTGCAAGTAGATATCATTGAGTCATATACTCGAATACTAAAAGCACTTGCAGGGTTTCATTTTTGCATCTGTTAAGCACCATAGATTAGTTAAAGTCATCTGGCAAGGTCTTTCTCTACTGTGTTGTTCCTTCGGGTTGAAATCTTGTCCATTTCCCATGCTTATCCTAGCTTTTTCGACGTTTACCATTTATCTTTTCAATGTCACTGTACCGCTCGTGTATATATATTATATATTTACCAAAAGTAGAAATTGCGACGGAAATCTAAGCGAAATCAAATCAAAGGAAAGCATATTCCCGAAATTTTCGGAACTAAGAAACCGACGGACAAACAATCTTAAAAAATCAGCAGAGGTTCAAGGAAGTGACCGTAAAGACATCTGGTTTACTTAAACGGAAAACCATCAGCGAGCTCTGCGTCACACTAATTAGATGATCCAAGTTGAGGCCTTGCAAAATGATATAGAGGGCCGAGGTGTACCTACTTGCGACGAATTAGTAGTGCAGATACGTGGGAGAAATACGAAGCATTAGACGTAATTAGTGTCATATCAAACCAGAATTTGCACTTCGTCTGTCATAATGCCTTGCGACGGCCCTTTATATGTATATTTTTGAGTTCCTTACGTCTGTATCACAAAGAATGCCGAATTCTAGTAACAGCTTTCAGCGAATGAGAGGAGCTATTAACTTGAATACAATAAAGCACCTTGCTTCCCTTAAAATAAATTCAATCAAAAAGTTTGTATGATACGAATCGGTTGTCTAGTGCATTGAATAGTTCAAATTGTCAGCTGGCCTTAAGTAAATGTACTGAACACATTCGCATTCTCCGGAAGCGATATATGTATTAATGCAATGCGGATACATGACTTAATCATAATTTTATCCAGGTAGTATCGATTGTTTATCTTCTTTCTATTTACGAAAAAGTCGGGTTTTTATCTTCGCAAAATTTGCGTAAATGACGATGCAATGCTACCCCGTCTTGAAATTAGAGCGGCAACGATTTTGAGATTTTGTTCCTGCGAAACATTAGCACAAGGAGCACAAGCAATCTGTGGTTTCAAATTCTTTATATCTAGACACTGGTGTGTCTGTCTGTAATAGGTTACTTCTATTAAACTATCAGTCGTACACCAATTGCACAAATTTAAAGTACTTAGTTGCATTCCCTTCTGATGACTAAGAATTGCCACGCATAAACCTCGACAAGATTTCGGCTTTCGATTTCTGCCGAAGTTCAGTCAGTCTATAATACCTTTCTGAAAATATATGCTCGTATGTACATACATGTGTGTGCTGAATTTTGTAAAATTAAAAAATGACACAAGTGCTAACATTAGCGATTAATTTTTGGGATAACTCCTATTTATTTTGCAAAAGTCAGTTAGGATTTATAATTCAATTTAACGCGAAATTACACACAAAAGAAATTTTGATTTTAAGACATATTTGCTATAGCTGACTGGAATTTCGATGTAAGGAAATCGTGTGCACGTACATATGGATCTTTGGGTTTATTTGACTTTGGTTGGAGGAAATGGATTCTCCACCACGGCTTCTTCTTAGTTGATGAAACCTGGGCTGCAGGGCCCGGGCCAGGGCGTTCTGGGGACGATGGATTTTCAGCAGCCCCAGATGGTGTGGATGGCTTTTCCTCCCCAGATTTATTAGTCGGTTGCTTTCCAGACATTATTGTGGTTGATGTTGTTCTGATTTGCGTGTAAAATTTTCTAAAATTTTTTTAATCAAAATTATGCATTATAAAATAGATAGATAAATCGTTGCTTACAAAATTGTTCTACACCAGACCGAAAACCTTATCAAATACCTTGCACTTCTGTGGACACTGTGAAACTGAGAAGATCAAGAGTGAAACTGAACGTATTGTGTAGTACTTTTAGCTTCCGTCAGATGATGTGTCACAAACTTGGAATCTGCCGTTCAGTAGATTAAGCAAGGCTTCGTTCGGCCGGTGTGTCATGTATGGACTTGCTACAATATATTCACAAATAAAATTGCCGAAAGTGCAATTTTAATCCTAAAAAGCCAACTATTAACTATATCAGTGATATTAGAGCATAGTTTGTTGTATGTCTGATTTGGTAAAAATGATTCCGTAATACCATCGCCAGGGCATAAATTGGAAATATAGGTAAAATTGTGGAAATGTTATTTTGAAAATGCAAGACGTGTCTTGAAAGCATGATAATTTGCCTTTTTGCACTATTTTGGAATCAAACTGGTAGTTGCCAATTAGGAATGCACTTTCTCAATGTTATCCAAATACGTCTAATATTTTGATTCTAAACAACATTGGCGTATTTAAGTATATGCCCTGTCTAGGGCAATAAACAGCGATTCAAATGTGTAAGGACCCGAAGATGTTACGAGTTGCTCCTGATGAAACCTCGTAATGGTTTAGCATTCACAACTTAGTTTTGGTCAAAGGTAAGTCTTGCAACGATGACTATTTTGTGTGCCAAACCTTTGAATTTCGAGTACTGAACCCATCTTACCTTTAAACTTTCCAAATTCTATTCATACTATCCTTCTACATCAAGCAGTGACAAAAATTGAATGAAACCAATATTTTGAACATCCGAAAATAAGTGGCCAAAACCAATTTTTAGAGTTGAATATGATTCAGGCAAAGTACCTAATAGAGAGGGAAAAGAGGGGGAAAAAAGGATCTGCCGTAGGTGCGGGTCATAACAAACACTCCTCTGAGCCCTGCTTAAAAATTTCAACGTTGATTTCAATTTCTCATTTTCAACTGAGACCTCGACAAGACTCAGTGAATTTAGTTTTCAAACTAGCTTAGTATTGTTTTTGCTGTCGCTACTGATGCGAATGCTTCACCCCTCCACCAGCTCTTCACACATAGTTCGTTCCCATCAGGGTTGCGTATCTCTCTGATTGAAAGACAGACGCAAGTTGTCGTAACGAAGTGGGAAATCGAACACTGTCCTCCTCTATAAAGGCACCAGCGCCGCATCCTAAATAAGTGTTGGAAACATTCCTGAAGATCCGAAAAGATTTCTTTCCTGGATCTGATCTGGCTGAATCCAGTCTTGAGCAAGGAGAAAGTCGATTTCGTATTTTTTCGGCAGCAGTTTTCTTCATATTAAAATAATGAAGAAGATCTCCCCGCAAAAACACTTTTTCAGGCACAAAGGTCGATATATTTGAGTGAAAAAAATTATTGTTGTTTACGCTTCAAATGAATGACATATACTAAAATGACGTACAATGACAGTAGCTTTTCAGCGCATGTTCCAATGGAATAATAACAATGGAATAATAACAATGGAATAATACAAGTTACGCCATCTCTTAGCAAACCGCTATAAGTTATATACCCTATATTTGATACATTACGTGCCTATGTGACTTAAAAATAAAAATGCTTGATATTAACATTAGTAAACTCAACGTTAATCATACATTCAAAATCCTTCACTTATTTAAATCTAAGAGAGTATCTAGTTGAAATTTACACTATTTTCTTTATTTTAAATTGATGCAAACGTCAAATTGAGTATGCGCACTGTTCAAAATAATTTCCCAAACATTTTCACAACTGCCACAAAAGTATTCAATTCCATTGCGGGCCAAGAGTTCGAAGAGTTCCACTTTTATAAATTCTTTTAGAGCACATTAATTATCTTGCTGGGAGGCGTTTACAATCAGAGGGTAAAATGAAAAAATTTCAAAAATCTATTTGTCAGAGTGTGTCCCCATCAATGGTGTTGAGTCGTCTTAATAAATAATTTGATAACCAGTTCTTATTTATACACAAAGGCATGGGTATCTGGTATACCATGGAAGACACACCCTGTCTGAGTTATTTTGGGTTTTAGTTTTGTGTTTTGCTTGTTTCTACATAATAGCAGAATATACTATATATCAGAAATACTAGTATAAAAGTGAAAATTTATATTTTAAATATATTTTCAAAAAGAAAATTTGAATTTTTAAAAATAAGGGTAGTTAGCATAGGTAGGAATACATGTGATATGAGATTTACATCCATTTCCTAATTTTAATTTAAAATCTCTTCCCTCAACGCAATCGATGAACGTATATCAAGTCGTCTCAGTCCATCAGCATTAGTAATGCAGATACGTGGGAGAAATACGAAGCATTAGACGTAACTGGTGGCACATCAAACCAGAATTTGCACTTCGTCTGTCATAATGCCTTGCGAAGGCCCTTTATATGTGTATTTTTGAGTCCCTTTCGTCTGTATCACAAAGAATGCTGAATCCTAGTAACAGCTACCACCAAATGAGAGGAGCTATTAAATTGAAGTCAATAAAGCACGTGACTTCGCTTTAAATAAATTCAATCAAAAAGTGTGTATCATACGAATCGGTTGTCTAGTCCATTGAACAGTCCAAATTGTCAGCTGACCTAAGTAAAAGCACTGAACACATTCGCATTCTCCGAAAGCCAGTCCTTTCAGTTGCAAGCGATCCACCAAACAGTGCAGTTCAGTCGTGACTATAACCAAAAGTAAGAACAAACGAATCTACAACATGTTATACAATTGGTAATGAAGAATTTTTTAGTTTTTTTTGTTTTCAGAAAATTCTACAAACAAAATGTCTGGACAACGTAAGAATCCTAACACCAAGGACGCCAAGTCTAAGTCCGCGTCTACATCTCTTAAATCCTCAACATCTTCGATGTCATCTATTTCATCTAACTCCTCGAAGCCATCCACCTCAGCCATGTCGGCGAAGTCATCCAAAGACTCTGTACGCTCCATACCATCCTCGGTTTCCAGTGACTTCGCCAGTGGTCTCATGAAGCCCAGAGGCTCCGGAGACTCCGTGGCAAGCAGAGATTCAAGAGTCTCAGATGTGTCCGGATCGTCTTATGATTCTAATGCACTGGATCCAAGACCTCCACAATCCATAGGTGGAAATCCTTCAACTAAATACCGCTCCTATGAAAAAAAAGATGAAAAAAAAAACTAAATGCTTGCATAAGAACACATACGCATACACATACGAGTACTTATATGACTATGCAAAATCTTTGTGTGTATATGTGTTAATGCAATGCTGATACATGAATAAATCATAATTGTATCCAGAAAGTAATAAAATTGGTAGTATCGATTGTTTTTCTTCTTTCTTTTTACAGAAATTTCGGGCTTGTATCTACGCAAATTCATGCGTAGCTGGCGATGCAGTGATACCTCCCGGAGAAAGAGAAAGTGGCTGAGGGCCATGGGCTTACTGAAATATTGATAAGACCTTCAAGTTTTCAGAAACTTCTACGAGTTTACAAGGAGATCTCTAGGGTCATAGTTGAACGAAGTCTACTTTATCAGTAGCTTCTTACGAGCAAATCGGCATTCGTCGTCTGCAAATTAGGGAGGCAACGATTTTGAGATTTTCTTGCTGCGAAGCATTAGCACAAGGAACATAAGCAACTTGTGGTTAAAAATTATTTATATCTAGACACTCGTGTGTCTCTCTGTAATTTTTTACTTTTTAAACGATCAGTCGTGCACCAATTGCATAATAATTTGTTTTCATTTTTGAAAAGTTGCATACAATTTTCAGGTACTTAGTTGCATTCCCTTCTGATGACTAAGAATTGCCACGCGTAAATCTCGACAAGATATCGGCTTTCGAGGTCTGCCGAAGTTCAATCAGCCTATTTCACCATTCTGAAAATACATTCTCGTATGTACATACGCTTTCTTACATTTTCGTTGACTTTCATTGAGCTGGCTAGAATCTGGTTACCTGAAAAGTGCAGTTTGCTGGTATCATCGAATGTTTCCTGCTTTTTGCAAAAGCCTTTATAAGAGGCATTTTTCGAAATCCGAATTAGGCTCCCAAATTAGTCATAAATGACCTGTTTAGAAGCTTTCTGGTTTTCACATGTAGAAGTTGCAGATTTGCATTCCACTTTGTAAGCGGCGATCTTTTTCTGATGTGGCGCTTAAGATTTACTCTACTTTCTTCACCATTCTGAGTTTTGGCGGAATTTTGACAAGTTTGCCAACTTTTTCTAACTGCGTTATGAGCCATTTTTTTCAGATTTCCGCTCTTTAGCCAGAAAGAGACTTTCAATATGAGTTGGTACCCGATGTCATAGGTTCATCTATGATAGGCCGAGTAATCATCTTTTCGCCAAAAAGGGATTTTATGATCTGATAGCTTGAGATTTTGTATATCACGTAGCCTATCATGTTGAATGACAGTTTAGTGACGCCTTACAGGTACACACTTGGCTAAGGGCTAAAAGATAAGAGCAATGGTCGAACAGAATAAGTGGAGCAAGGAGCCACCTTGAGTAATATTCTGCTAGTAACTTAGAATTGGTTGAATTCAGTTGACTTTTTGTAGCATTTACTACATTGGTTCATAACTCATTTATTCGGCGAAAGTTAATTGCAATAGAGCAGAGAAGTTAATGACCAAAGGCCGACGAACTAACATTTTGTTACCAGCTTCTTGAGGTGTTATAATGCAACACTTTACTGCCCCCTAGTTTAATTAGACCACAAAATTAGACTGAAATTATATGGTCTTCAGTGACCAGCTATCTAATCGCTGGTAACTAAACTCTTCATTTCGCCATCTGATTGTGATCGCAGAGTACCTACTGGTATGGTTTTTCAGAAAGCTTGAATTGCAATGAAAAATCATTGAGTCAAATACTCGAATACTAAAAACACTTGCAGGGTTTTATTTTTGCATCTGTTGAGTACCAAAGGTAAGTTGAAGTCTCCTGGTAAGGTCTTTCTTTACTGTGTTGTTCTTTCTGGTTGAAACCGTAGACTCTTCAGGCAGGAGCACTGGTGTCAATTCCTAATGCTTGTAATAGCTATTTAGACGTTTACCGTGCATCTTGTCATCTTGTCAATGTTCAAAGTTCACCATTGAATTTATATATATTTACCAAAAGTAGGAACTGCCACGGAAATGGAAGCGAAATCAAATCAAAAGAAAGTTTTTTCCTGAAATTTTTCAAACTAAGAAACCGACGGGCAAATTATCGTTGAAAAATCAGCAGAGGTTCAAAAAAAGACCGTAAAAATATCTGGATCACTTAAATGGAAAACCATCAGCGACCTTCGGGTCGCACTAAATACATCATCCAAGTTAAGGTCTTGCAAAACGATGCAGAGGGCCGAGGTGTAGCCACTAGCGACGCATTAGTAGTGCAGATACGTGGGAGAAATACGAAGCATTAGAAGTAATTGGTGGCACATCAAACCAGAATTTGCAATTCGTCTGTCATAATGCCTTACGAAGGCCCTTTATATATATATATATTTGAGTTCCTTTCGTCTGTATCACAAAGAATGCCGAATCCTAGTAACAGCTACCACCAAATGAGAGGAGCTATTAAATTGAAGACAATAAAGCACGTGGCTTCGCTTCAAATAAATTTAATCAAAAAGTTTGTATCATACGAATCTGTTGTCCAGTCCATTGAACAGTCCAAATTGTCAGCTGACCTTAAGTAAAAGCACTGAACACATTCGCATTCTCCGAAAGCCAGTCTTTTCAGTTGCAAGCGATACACCAAACAGTGCAGTTCAGTCGTGACTATAACCAAAAGTAAGAACAAACGAATCTACAACATGTTATACAATTGGTAATGAAGAATTTTTTATTTTTTTCTGTTTTCAGAAAATTCTACAAACAAAATGTCTGGACAACGTAAGAATCCTAACTCCAAGGACGCCAAGTCTAAGTCCGCGTCTACATCCCTTAAATCCTCAACATCTTCGATGTCATCTATTTCATCTAACTCATCGAAGTCATCCACCTCAGCCATGTCGGCGAAGTCATCCAAAGACTCTGTACGCTCCATACCATCCTCGGTTTCCAGTGACTTCGCCAGTGGTCTCATGAAGCCCAGAGGCTCAGGAGACTCCGTGGCACGCAGAGATTCAAGAGTCTCAGATGTGTCCGGATCGTCTTATGATTCTAATGCACTGGATCCAAGACCTCCACAATCCATAGGTGGAAATCCTTCAACTAAATACCGCTCCTATGAAAAAAAAGATGAAAAAAAAAAACTAAATGCTTGCATAAGAACACATACGCATACACATACGAGTACATATATGACTATGCAAAATCTTTGTGTATATGTGTTAATGCTGATACATGAATAAATCATAATTGTATCCAGAAAGTAATAAAATTGGTAGTATCGATTGTTTTTCTTCTTTCTTTTTACAGAAATTTCGGACTTGTATCTACGCAAATTCATGCGTAGTTGGCGATGCAGTGATACCTCCCGAAGAAAAAGAAAGTGGCTGTAGGGCCATGTGCTTACTGCAATATTGATAAGACCTTCAAGTTTTCAGAAACTTCTACGAGTTTACAAGGAGATCTCTAAGGTCATAGTTGAACGAAGTCTACTTTATCAGTAGCTTCTTACGAGCAAATCGGCATTCGTCGTCTGCAAATTAGGGCGGCAACGGCATTATCACAAGGAACACAAACAAGTTGTGGTTTGAAATTTTTTATATCTAGATACTTGTGTGTCTGTCTGTAATTTTTTACTTCTATTAAACCATCAGTAGTACACCAATTGCACAATAACTTGTTTTCATCTTTGAAAAGAAGGAAGCAATTTTCAAGTACTTAGTTACATTCCCTTCTGATGACTAAGAATTGCCACGCAGTAACCTCGAGAAGATATTGGCTTTCGATTTCTGCCGAAGTTCAATCAGTCTATAACGCTTTTCTGAAAATACGTGCTCCTATGAAAATACGCACATGTGTGTGCTGAATTTCGTAACGTTAAGAAACAAACAAACAAATCGCAAACACTAGCGAATTATTTTTGGGACTGCGCCTATTTATTTTGCAAAAGTCAGTTAGGACTAACACTTCAATTTAAGCTGAAATTACACAGAAACGAAATTTTGATGTTAAGACATATTTGCTATAGCTGTTGGAATTTCGATGAAAGGAAATTATATGCACGTATGTCGGGCTTGGATATGAAGTCCTATTCTTTATTCTTCATGACTGGATATTTGGGTTTATTTGACTTTGGTTGAAGTTGATGGCTTCTCCACCATGGCTTCTTCTTAGTTGATGAAACGGTAGGGTCTTTCTGGGCTGCAGGGATGGGGCCAGAACGTTCCGGGGACGATGGATTTTCGGCAGATCCAGATGGTGTGGATGGCTTTTCCTCCCCAGATTTATTAGTTTGTTGCTTTCCAGACATTATCGTCATTGATGTTATTTTGATTTGCGTGTACAATTTTCTGAATTTTTTTTATTTAAATTATGTATCATAAAATAGGTTGATAAATCTTTGCTTACAAATTTGTTCTACGTCAGACCGAAAACCTTTTTAACTACCTTGCACTTCTGTGGACACTGCGAAACGTGAAGTACTATTAGTTACATTCCGATGATGTGTTACAAACTTGGACTCTGCCGTTCAGTAGATTAAGCAAGTCTTCGTTCGGCCGGTATGTTATGTATGGACTTGCTACAATATATTCTCAAATAAAATTGCCGGAAGTGCGATTTTCGTCCTAAGGAGCCAACTATTATCTATATAAGTGATATTAGAGCATAGCTTGTTGTATGCCCGATTTTTTAAAAATCATTCCGTAATACTACCTGCAGGAGTAATGTACTCTCCGTAACTAGTCTACATGAACTGCTCTATTTTCTTCTTTTGACTTATCAGCTAACTTCTTTATTCTACTCTGGCTTTTAAAATCATCTGTTAATTCTAACTTAACATAAAAAAACTAAACATCATCGCACGAGACTTAGGAGTCCAACCACTAACATAGCAACAACCACTTATTGTCAATTCGCTTTTATCTGTTTTCGTGGGCAAATCGTGGACTTTAGTCAGCCAAGCCACAACATATTCGGGCTTTCTCTCTCTTTTTTATCTGATGATGTCGGCTTGTAAGCACGATGCAGATCTTGGATTTGGCAACACGAAATGTACGATCTGGCTTGTGCATAGATGACATGCACGCCATTACACCAGCATATGAGAGATGGTTACATCCTCATGTAACTCCTCCGGCCCTTGATGGCACAGAACGGACATGAGGCGTGAATGGCTATTATAAACTATATTGTTGTTGTAGGTCAGTTTACATTGTACGGCATTAGCTGTTATGCATATGTGGATGTAGGTTAGCCGATGGACTCCGTTCCTAACATTTGTTACTTTAAAGCAATTTGTGTTTTGTTTTTTTTCCTTTGGGTTTCCCATCTGTAGAGATTACATGTTAACAATTTGTAAAATTTTTTTTATACATCGTGCCTGTAGGTATAACATATCGATATTATATTTTACAATTTTTGAGAAACGATTTTATAATAAGATTGTTTGTTTTGTTTATTATTATGAGAAACTTAATATTTTGTTTTTCGTCGGTCTATTTGTTTTAACTCTACATATACATATGTTTTTTTATTTTATTTTTTTTTTTTTTGTGTAATCCCTTCCTATCGATTTCGAATCAAATTTTATGCCTTTAATAGATTTTTGATACTTATACTTTCTTTTGACTATTTGCCTATCGCGCTTGTGTCCATTTTTGTCTTTAAAATATGTTCTCACCTTTTCTCTTACTTCTTTCTGTAAAATCAGTTTCTGGAAGTCAGAGGGTTCGACACGTGTTTCATTTAATTCATTTACTCTTTTTGCGTTCCTTTCAGAGATCCTTTGCCTAAGCTCTTCCCATTCTGTCTCATTGAAGGAAGAATGAAGAAGATCATTTGGCGGAATGAGTGGTGTCATTGTAGATCTCGACTGCTTTAAAAACTAGAGTTCTGTCGTCAGTTTCCTTATTCTCTTTATTGAGTTTAAAGAGCCTGATATGTTTACTAAGAGTTAAATGGAAGCGTTCTATAATGGAATTGCCTGTGTGTGTATTTGGTGAGGTAAAATGGTATACAATGTTTTCCTGATTAAAAAAATTGTTTATGTATGCGGTGTTAAATTCGTTATCTGCTACAATTTTCATTGGTTTACTTAAGGTTGCAAATCTATGTTTTAAGACTTCTACTTTTGTAATGGAATTTCTGTCTGCTATGGGATGAATGGATGCATGTTTGGTGAGTTCGAAACATAATAACGATCCCCCATTTTTGCTCTCCAGAATATCAATTTTTTGTAGGGATTTTATGGCTATATTTTGGGACTGTCGATAATTTGTCACCTTCAAGGTAGAAAACTTTCTTAAACTTCCGAATAGTGTCAGATAAAGATTTTATTTCTTCTGAATTAAGCTTCTCAAACTCAAGTTTTTTCAGTTATTTCCTTTATATCTGGCTCTTTAAAATCGATTTCTATTTCATCTTTTATTAGCGGGTGAATTTCTTCTAATGTCGACTTAGTAACAGAATTGCTAAAGGTTAGGGACATAGTAGCTTCATTTGTAATTAACTGTGATTTCTCTAGATCGATTTTTGCATGAAATGGCTTTAAAACGTTACACCCAAGAATACCATCAAAATCACCAGTTAGTTCAGTCTCCAGCATATCGATCTTAGTTAATGGTCTATTGAATTCCTTGAAGAGTGGTATTGTGACCTTTGATTTAACAGATATGCTAGAGTTTATTGAGTTAAGCAATAATGGCTTTTTGAGGTCCATTGTGAAGGACCTGTGAAAAATGTCTTTCTGAATTAATGATGTACTCGCTCCTGAATCGACTAACAATTTGATTGGACTTGATGTTTTCTGCACTGTTATACAGGGAAGAGATCGGAGGTGGCTGATTGAAAATTTTGGAAGCGCAAATCGCGTGGATATTCATTTTTAGTTAGGTCCTGTGTACGGATGTGATCTACTTCCATCTCTCTCTGTTGATCCCTTCTAGAATGCCCTGTAAACTGTGCTGTTTCCGCAACGTTGTGCTATTTTCTTAACCTATTGTTATGGGAGACATTTCTTTTTGAGTTAGAAGAGGTGTTAGCTCCTTGACCAACAGAGCTGCTAATTTTGGAATATTGGGATATTGGGAATTTTGGCGAAAGTTATTGGGTAAGTTTCTGTTTTGATGTTACTTAATCTAGGGTTATGATGGGGGATATTTGAATAAAAGTTCGGTCTAATGGGTCTGCTATTATTTGCTTGGAAAACAGGTCTATTCGGGTTATTGTTATTGTAGTTTCTGTGGAAATTGTTTTTATCAATAAATATTATTTTTGCTTCCCTAAATCCAGATGGATTCCTAGCTTGAAGGATAAGTTTAGGTTCGCTTGTGAGCTTATTTATGAAAAGTTTTAAGGCCATTGCATCGTTTTGCGCACTACTAAACCAGGCCGGAGTATTATCTTCGAGGCCGGATTTTATACTTAGCTGTGTCAAAAAGTTTAAAATATGATCATAAAGCTGCTCGACCGAATTTTGGAATTTTGCTAATTTTATTTTATCTATAAGGCTTTCAATGCTTTCATTAACTGAACAGTTTTCCTTTAAAATCGATTTTATTTTATTTATTAAAACTAAACTGGCACGGTCTTTAATTTTCTGTCTAATTTTAAGTTCAAGAAAGCCTTTCTAAAGTTCATCCAAATCTTTAATGGAATTGGAAATATAATCTAGCTCTTTGATGAATAAATTTAGTTCTTCGGGTAAACCCGTATAATTATTTATACTATTTACTAAATCTAGTGTATTCATAGCTGCTTGTACCGTTTGTTTCCTCTTGTTCTTGATGTCTTTCGATGTCCGTTCCTATGTATGGTATCTGCTGGCGTCCTGATGATCCAGTTATTTCTGCTTCTGTGCTGTGGCTAGTTTTATGCACTTAAATAAGTATGTACATTTTATCTATCTTTATTACTTTTTCAGTTACAGTTACAGTTCTGTTCAACTTTTTTTTTCAGTTTGCACTTATAGTTTTTACGATATATATATTTTTTTTGTTTGAATATTTTCTCACATTAACCTTTTTATCTTAGGTATATATGTACGTACTACAATTTTATTTTGTTTTAGTTAGTTAATCGTCTTTTTTTTTCTTAAACAAGGTTCTCAATACAATTATCACTTTAGAATAAACTGCAAAAACCGACTGCGCCAGTAAGGGTCTTAGCCAAACCACGTGCTTGCTTTTTAGAAAAAATTAAAAATTAAACGATTTTTTATTTTATTTTGCTTTATTTTATTTTATTGTATTCTCCATAACAAGTTTTTACATGAACTGCTCTATTTTCTTCTTTTGGCTGATAAGTCTACTCTGGCTTTTAAAATCATCTGTTAATTCTAACTTAACATAAATAAGAAGAAGAATCAGATTTTGGATTTTGAAACACGAAATGTTCGATCTGGCTTGTGCATAGACGACATGCACGTCATTACACCAGCATATGAGAGATGGTTACATCCTCATGTAACTCAGGGCATAAATTGGAAATATAGGCAAAAGTATGGAACCGTTATATTGAAAATGCAAGACGTGTCTTACAAGCATGATAACTTGCTTTTTTGCACTAAGCTGGAATCAAACTGATAGTTGCCAGTTAGGAATGCACTTTTTCAATGTTATCCGAATACGTCCAATATTTTGATTCTAAACAACATCGGCGTATTCAAGTACATTCACTGTCTAGGGCAATAAACAGCAATTAAAATGTGTAAGGACCCCAAGATCTTACGAGTTGCTTCTGATGAAACCTCGTAATGATTTAGCATTCACAACTTAGTTTTGGTCATGAGAAACAAAGGTTAGTTTTACAACGATGAATATTTTGTGTACCGAACCTTTGAATTTCGAATACTAAACCCGTCTTACCTTTAAAATTTCCAAATTATTTTGATACTATCTTTCTACATCAAGCAGTGGCAAAAGTTGAACTGTCGACGAAATCAGCAATGAAAATTATGAAGAAGAGTGGTCCTAGATAACTTTGTTGTGGAACACCACAAGTTTAAAGAAATATTGATATTGATATCTTAAATATTTCCTTAACTATAACTAAGAATAATGAAATAAATTTTTTGAAGTGGCCAAAACCAGTTTTTAGTGTTGAATATGATTCAGGCAAAGTACGCAATAGAGAGGGAAAAGAGGGGGGATTTTTAATTTCCGTGATCTCATTGTGGCCTGGGACCAGAAAAGACTCAGTGATTTTAGCTTTCGACTGCCTTCAGTAAGGCCTTGCGATCTCATACTAGCTTGGTATTTTGATGGCTGCCGCTACTGATGCAAATGCTTCACCCCCTCCGCCGGCCCTCTAAACAATAGTTCGTTGCCAAAAGGATTGCGTTTCTCTTTGTTTGAAAGACAGACGCAAGTTGTCGTAACGAGGTGTAAAATCGAATGTCCTCCAGAAGCGGACTTCCGCCACATCCTAAATCGGTCTTGGAGTCATCCCTGAAGATCCGAAAACATTCCTCTGTTGGCTCAAATCTGGCTGAATCCAATCTTGAGCCAGAAGAACTTCGATTTCGCATTTTTTCAGCAGCAGGAGTTCTAGTGTCATTGCAATAGACAGCATGTCCAAAGACCAAATCAAAAGACGTTCGGCGAACGAGGTCACTTTGTCACATTTTCCTTTTAAACGGAAAATACCTTTGTGCGTGCATCCCATGACACAAAAATCAAATTAAGAAAGGTTTATCAAGGCGTCTATAGTGGACACAGTCGTGCTATTTAAAGCTCGCTTGCAGCCGTAATAGACTATTCTTTGGAGTCTGGTAAAAGCAGCAATAACGTATTTTCGTGAGAACTTGTTCCACCCGACAAGAGACGCATAGGATATAGTTGGTCTTATCATAGCATGCAGGTCTTAAACTTTGCCGATAGCTCCTGTGCACTGCCAGAAGACCGACAACGCCTTAGGGCCTTTGGACGTAACACGTTTAGTCCATAAAAGTTTGCCATACAGGATTTTGGATTTTTTTGGAGAATTAGATGGTGAAAACTATAAGCACAAGATAAATCAGACTAGTCCTGTGTCTCGTAAAGAAAAAAAAAACTCAGTTTTGAGAGAAATTCCTGAAAGCCAATTTCTGGTGCACCTAAGTTACGATGAAGCTAAGGTACTCAACGTTGATTTTCATTGAGCTGGGTATAATTTGGTCACCTGGGACCACCGAATGTTTCCTGCTTTTCGCAAAAGCCTTTATAAAAGGCATTTTTCGAAATCCGAATTAGGCTCCCAAATTAGTCCTCAATGGCCTGTTTAGAAACTTTCCGGTTTACGCAAGTAGTAGCTTCAGGTTTGCATTCCACTTTGTAAGGAGCGACCGTTTTCAGATGTGGCGCTTAAGATCTCTTCAACTCCCTTCCCCATTTTGAGTTTTGGTGGAAATCGACACTCGAAGTCCTCTGCAAATTATTTGGGTATGAGGCTTTTGTTTGATTCGCAACAGTGAATTTTTTACGTGTCCTGTTAGATAATCCCACATTGGAGGGTGGCCCCTTGGGGAAAATTGGTTGAAACTTCCGGAGTTACTAGTGCACTTCGGAGGTAAGAGAGCTCCCGTTGACGTTTTTAGAGTCAACCACCATCTTCCTTACATATCCCAGTTCCATAGGTTTCTTACCTTTAGCAATACACCGCTAGACGAAAATAAATCTGAGAAAGACAAAGCTTAAGGTTTAGATAGAGTCTTCAACCAATCTTGCGTCCAAAAGTAGATCAAACCAGCTGATGCTCACACCAGAAGTTAGTTGTACCCGCTTTAATTTTAATAAAATCCAAAATAATGCCCAACTTTTCTTGCTCGTTTTTTTATTTGTTGATTTTTAATGTCGATGAAGATTTGCTATTGAAGCAACACATTCATAACCTCGGAGGGATTTCCCTTCTCTTTGCCAATAAGCTAATGACAGTGCTATCGTATTGACCGGCAGTACGGTTTTTGTAGAAACAAATCCATTAGTGATTTGTTGACATACGGAAGTCTACACCGATATGGTGAAATCAAAATAGTTGCAGTTGCTTTGTCAACTGGTCTAAATCAGTGTTCGTTTGTATTAACAACTTTAGTAATTGTGCTTCTCCTAGATGAGGTCAGTCTTAAATTTTATTCTTAAAAGCAAACTGGAAGAATACTCATCCGAAGAATCTCATTGATCCCAGGAATTCCCAACCAAACGCGATAAAAGCTAACTTGAGTCGAATGTGGATACATATTTTGGAACAAATACAAATCTTAGCTTGGGTAGTTACAGATGAAGATCTCCTTAAGGCCTGTTTTCTCTTCACGGCTATACGGCAAACATTCGATGTTCTTATACATTTTCTTAATAGATAGTTCATGCCATTTTGTACATAAAAACTTTTGTATTAATAAAGATGTATAGAAGATGATGTTGCCTATGAACTCTCAGGTCTTTTTCTGTTACTGAGAGAGTTTTTCTACTCGTATCCACGTTTGCTACAATCTCAGAAAAAAAAAATTGTTCGCATCTTAGGATTATTGATTGGCTTGCGCGAGTTATGTCATATACATATGTACATACACGAACTATTACCATCAACATCAACTGCCGTATCAGCAGCATAATGCCACTACGTGGCAACATCAATCAGCAGTGCAGCGGGAGAGTGACAAAAGATCATCGCCATCAACACCAACTGCCGTACAAGCAGCATAATGCCACTACGTGACAGCATCAATCAGAAGTGCAGCTGGAGATCGACAGAAGTTCATTGCCATCAACATCATCTACCGTACCTGAATCATAATGCTACCTTTTCACAACATCAAGCAGAAGCGTATCGGGAGAGCGAACGAAGGTGATCGTTATCAACATCAACTTAGCCTATCAACAACATGGACCCGTTGCTTACAACATGAGAGAACTATCAACTACGGGACAGTAGCAGTGTGGGTGAAAATTTTGATCACAGTCGGTCAGTCTACTGGTGTGTATGTGTTCAGACGTATTTAAATAGAATTTATATAAAAAAGTACAGTCTTTCTAATAACTCGCGCTCACTCATACGCAGTTTTAGCCAGTATAAGAATGCAATCAAAGATGTGGCATACATATTTTTGTGGCACAAATGGAGGCTTATGTTGTCCTAAAATAGTATATTATACTGGGAAGAACAGGTGGAATTTTGAAGAATTCCATTCGGAAGCCCTTGTTTTGCTAATATGATAAATGTGAGTGATGGCGTGGGAGCAGCAACAATAAATCCTTGTATTTTATGTGATCTAATCGCTTAAATGTGTTAACGAATATATTTTTCTCAACTCATTTTTCTGTGTCTCATATCCAAAGTCCAACGTCTGACACAAGAATAACTCATTGCTGGTTAGTAGGCATCATCATATCATATATCCGCATGCATAGCTTTTCTCTTAGGAAAGTTAAGAGATCAACTTGGTAGGATAAGTTCAAATAAAGACTAGAACCTGCATAAGATATTCCTTGTACTTGATTAAAGCTCTTATTGACCGCGTGGTTACTTAGGACCACCCCCAAGAAGATTTACTAAGAGATCCTTTTCAGCACTCTCCAACCGAAAACTTTTTCTTTATGTGAGTGCAGATAGTCAGCACAAGATCGCAGTGACCTCAAATCGAATTACTTGTGTCGATAGCATAAGTTTTCTACTCTGATTTAGTCTGCTCAACATTTCACTTCATTGCTTACATTTTCTAAACATTTTCTTCTCTATTCAGAAAAACATAAAAAACATCCTAAAGCAAGCGATGAGTGGTAGTCAATAAGAACAATCAGTGCATTTTCTACCTCAATCTTCAAAAAAAAAAAAAAAATAAATAAATAAATAAAATAAATAAATAAATCGAGAATGAACTATCGTTCAAATCATTCATAACAAAAAAAAATAAAAAATCACAATACCAACACATTTTCTTCGCATCGTTAAGACTTTAATTAATGACGAGGTTCCACATAAAATAGTAGAATAACATTATGATAAAAATGTTTGTGAGGACCCACAGTATCCAGATTTTAAATACTAGCTCATCCAAATCCTGAATTTCTCCACACACCAAGTTTTGCGACAAATTTACATGTAGCGGAGGCCTTCCCGGGGTATAATTTGTGAACATCTGTGAAGAGTAAAACTATTTACAATATATGTAATTGGAAGTGAAGGAAACATACATACCTTATAATAGGTTTTTGTTCTGAGAGATTTTGGCAAATTCCATGCACGAATACGTGTATTTACAACTTCACCTTTGAGGTGAATGACACACCTCACACATCAAAGAAATTTATTTGGTGGATTTTTAATTGTATATTCAAATACTCACATCTAGATTACATTAGTGGAAATAATAATTTTAAGGCATAAGCCTTGCCCATTTGTCTTGAATTCATGCGACGGTGATCCGTATGCTTTCAGAAATCCTAGCAATGCCTATGTTCGTAGAATAAAATCTGCAGTCGAATTCGGCCGAATATTACAAAGAGATTTTGAAAAATTATCGATACTACAGGTTGTTTAGTTTATTTTTTCTTTTTGCTACAACACGATAAAACAACTAAATATCACATATGAGATACGAATATTTTGAATTGAAAATTTTCATTTCTTCGGACATTTGTGGGTTAATATCAATAAAATTCACTTCACCAAATCGGTTGGGGCTGTTTCTTTTATGTATTCCATGATAATAGATAATTTACGACCTATAGCAGAAGTTGCCTATCGATAGTTAACGAAAAACTAATATTATCGATGCTTTCGATCATTTTTGCTCAACACACCGAGTTCGTTTGGATACCACTATGAATCTATTTACCGACGGGTAAAGTAATGAGTGTTGAAAAATTAGGATCACCGTTCATTCCCTATTTTAAGATGTCAATTGTTTTTTTTTTTTTTTTTGTAAGGTTGAAATAGAATAAATATGAAAGATTTGGAGTGTTGCAATCCCAAAAAACCGGTACGGCCTACGAGGCCATGGTGGGCTCAAGGGCCTCATCGTCCTCCAAGGCCAAGGAATTAAAATGCGAAAGGGACTAGAAGCAAATCAATGACTGAAATTGAAAGCTGAACACTACAACCTTAAAATGGCTTATTCCAACAACATTGCGATTCTTGTTTTCTAAACACATATGTGTACACACATAAGGGAACCCAAGGTTCACATCAGCACTTGCCCTGATGTTTGGGCACTATGCAATTGGTATACAATTTTTTACACTACATAAGACTTAACAAAAAAAAATTTTTTTTCTAAATTCCAAATTATTTTCTGTATTACTATGAACATATCTCAAATGTTGAAACTATCATAGAATAGCTTATATACATCCACACTTACAACAGATTTTTTCCCAAATGTGAAAACCTACCCCTTCGTAACACCATGTAAGCTATATTCTAAACTTTTTTTCTAATGTCGTATTTTGAATTCTTTATTTTGCTCTATAAAATGTAAAGCATATTTCTAGATTTTGAAATGTAACTTTTTTCTTTGCGTTTTGAAATGTAAATTTATTATCATACAAATACAAAATGTGGAATAAAAACCGCGCCGAAAAGACGCTGGCGTTTGTAGATTGATTTGATTGGAGTTACTCGTATGTTCGACGAAAAAGGAGATGTCTGACATAACTATTTTATTGTTTTTCAATTGCCATACAATTCCCAAAGCCAATTTATTACTAAAACTATTATTGAAATTCGTATTTGGTATTTGTACGAGTATTTAGTACTGCTCATTCAGTCTGCAAATTTCGTCATGTTAACATCATGGTAAGCATTTTTAACTGAATTTTGTAATGGACGTATCGGAAGGGCGGCGTATTTGGCACATTTTATTGTTTTTATTCAAGAAAAACCAGAATGGAAGTGAAGCCAATAGAGAAATCCAAAATGTGTATGCTAGTCCAAATGCCGACGTTGGTTTGCAAGTGTTAAAAATGACAATTTTGACTTAAGGGATGAACCTCGTTCGGGTAGGCCAGAAGAGCTAGACGATGAGCTTCTGTGGTACACCGTCGAAAGATTTCCCGTTGTTACGGTAAGAGAACTCAACATAAGCCATATAACCGTTCACTGAGACCCTACAAATATGAGAAAAGTCATAAAGTTGGGAAAATGAGTGCCACACTACCCATCGCAAAATAATCTTCAGCAACACATCGAAGCCTGCACTGCACTTCTGTAGCATCACCATTAAGAGCCGTTTTTGAAGCGAATCTCGTTTCTGAAAGTGAGGAATGGGTTCTTTAGAACAACATTAATTGTCGCCTTTAATGGCTTCGCTTCCAGAAGATAGATCAACATAACATTCCAGATATGTACCTCACCGGCTCAAGCTGTTACTGTCTGCATGCAAATACAGGAGTTTGGTAGCGAAAAAATGGTGTATCCGCCTTCATATTTCCACTTATTCCGAAGTTTAGAAAACTTCCTCAACGGCAATAATTTTAAATCTCGGGAAGATGTCCTTGGCTCTAGGCCCTTGGGATATTTTTTTTTTTTTTTTTTTTTTTTTTTTTGTCATAGCCAAATTAAGAAGTTATCTGAGAGGAGGGCAGAAAAGTTGCCTGTGCAATACATACTTACGTTACAACCTAATATTTTAGTAATCGGTGATGATATTAAAAACTCTCGGACAAGGATGTAAGTTTAAAGCATTTTGGACAAGGTTTATACTACATTGTTGAAAAACTACTGGACGTTGCAACAACAACACGAATGTATTGTATCACTAAGATCCGGACGCTTTTGACTTTTTTATTTTTTTATGCATGATTGTAGCCAAACTTGTCATACACGTATATACTATGCATAACAGCTTTGTACCTGGTAGTTCCTTTTGTCCCTAACAGCTGCGTAAGGCACTGGATGGGTATCGAATTCCTATCGCATTTGAAGCTCCGGACTGAAGGCTGAAGACTTATGGAATTCCAGATTAAAGGAACAATTTTCCTAATATAAGCACAGGGTACTAAGGTCTCTAGGTGCACTGAACAACTATTTTTCTTTCAAATAGCAACGCTTCGCGATTGAATGAAAGAGCTTATATAAACATAAATTTCTATTGACACCTGTAGACGAACATTGAAAAAATTGTGATACAAATTTTATAAGGTTTGCTTGGAAATAATTTCATTTAATTCTAATTTCGTATACTAAAGAGGGGTCTCATAGGCTAAAGAAAAGCCACATGTGACGTCTAAACAGAAAAAGAATGGGCAAAAGAGTGCAGCTATTGGACACTACATCAATGGTGGCAAGTGATTTGGAGCGATGAATCCAGATTTGGCAATCAAGGGAGGCGTTTCACAAGGACTATTTGAAAATACAGTCAAGTTTCCTGCATCCGAATTGATATGCGAATACATGTAGGACTGTGGTATAAGTCACCAATTAAGTACCAAAACATTTGAGAAGAACAGTTTCTTCCTTCAATACCACTACTTCAGTCAACCTAAGGAAACTTCATACTCGTATTTCAGAAAGATTGTGCTCTTTTTTTTTTCTTTTTTTTTTTTTCTTTTAAACTAATGCGCGCTTAATGGGTTAAGGTACCCTAAAATGCTTACACACAGTGCTGGCGAAGGAAAGTAATGGAGGAAAGAAACAGAGGTACCCATATTCGTTAGTTTTTAATCACGATATTTTAAAGTGCGTCCGAAAGTGCGCTTGAGGCAGTCGAAGTGAGACGAGTATTACGAAGCTACTGGAGGTTTCTATGGAGCACTGCTTCATAAACAAAGATAGCCGATGGCCAAATTTGAAGAAGAAAGATTGAAAGAAGGATTTTTATAAAACGTCTTGCAAGAGAATTGGTTATTTGAGTCGACCTCACTCTGTCCACTTAAACTAAAGTGACAATTGCTCCACACAATTGCACTTAGTGCAAAAAAAGCATATATCTGCAATGTGCTAAAAAATGTAGCCAGAATTGTGGTAATGAAGTTGTAGAGTTCCTTTTGTTGAAAAAATAATAATTTGCTAGAGTACCTAAGAATAAGATTTTTAAGTTTTTGCCAAAAAAATATTTCCGAGTTCCTAAAAATGTGCCATTTAAAAAAAGGCATCTCGAAGTTCTTCAGCGGAATACTGTACATCTTATCAAAGAAAATGGAAAGGCTGATACATTCGATTCGAGCACATCACTTCTAAAGGTAAAACAGCAGATGAAGATTTGATTTCTGTTTTAATCTTGATTGATTTTTTGAAAGTGATCCACACGATTAATCACGAGCCGTTGTATATATACTTAATTTTTCTAGTGGACTTCTATTGTAGGTTGATTTTGTCAGTTTTTGTTATTGAAATAACTTCAAAATATTTTCAAAGGCAATATTCAGCAAGAAATTCAGCTTAATTTTAGCTGTAAGTTACGATAGAATTGATTGAAATGAAGTTCTTCAAAGTATATGCCGTTGGACGGAAAGAAAAACAGTCAAAAATATATCTAACTTAATCGAGTTGTTTGAATATATATAAAATTTTACTGGATCAACGCTCCTCGCCACCGATTATTTTTTGAAACTCATCAATGAGTAGAATTTCTGTAACAAGCACTTTGCTAGGATGATCATATTAGGCAAGTCATTAGCAGTATATATGGAGTCCTTAGAAATTGATCAATGTCCATTTAATATACATACGAGCACACCAATAAAAACGGAACTGTACTAGTTAAGTCGATTGTCATTACTATTGTGACTTATGGATGTGCAATTTTCTGTGAAGTCATTGACGGACGAAAATTGATTGTTATCTGCGGCAGTATTATATGTACGTAGGGAGAGCATATCCATTATATAATTAACAAGCAACTCTTGTAGCCACATACAACAATCGTTCTATGTCACTGTAAATCCATGATTTAGTTGCAGAGTAACAGAAATACAGTTTTTCGTTCATACCATTACATTATGGCCCTTATAGCATAAAAAACATAACTAACACGCCGAGCTTTGAGAGTATCTTGTTTAAGTACATGGCCAGTAACGAAAATCAAAATTTTAATAATTTTTTTTTTAATTTATGTAAACTTTATGTTATTTATAATATACTTCTTCAGCTTTTACATTAGATATGTTAAGTTCCCTTGGGTCTTGAAAATAAGAATGTTTGATATTAACGTTAGTAAACACGGTTTTTTTTTTTAATTAAACTCAACGTTAATTACACATTCAAAATCCTTCACTTATTTAAATCTATAGAGAGTATCTAGTTGAAATTTACACTATTTTCTTCATTTTAAATTGATGCAAACGTCAAATTGAGTATTCGCACTGTTCAAAATAATTTCCCAAACATTTTCACAACTGCCAAAAAAGTATTCAATTCCATTACAGGCGAAGAGTTCCAAGAGTTCCACTTTTATAAATTCTTTTAAAGCACATTAATTATCTTGCTGGGAGGCGTTTACAATCAGAGGGTAAAATGAAAAAAAATTCAAAAATCTATTTATCAGAGTGTGTAACCACCAATGGTGTTCAGTCATCTTAATAAATAATTTGATAACCAGTTCTTATTTATACACAAAGCCATGGGTATCTGGTATTCCATGGAAGACACACCCTGTCTGAGTGTTTTTGGGTTTTAGTTTTGTGTTTTACTTATTTCTACATAAAAGCAGAATATACTATATATCAGCAATACGAGTATAAAAGTGAAAATTAATATTTTAAATATATTTTCGAAAAAGAAAATTTGAATTTTTAAAGTTAAAGGTAGGTAGCATAGGTAGGAATACATGTGATATGAGCTTTATATACAGATTTACATCCATTTCCTAATTTTAATTTAAAATCTCTTCCCTCAACGCAATCGATGAACGTATATCAAGTCGTCTCAGTCCCTGCACTTCAACACTCGGAGCTGCTCTTGCTTATCTTAGTGAATTACAACCTTGTGATAAGTATCCACCCGAGGGTCCAAATACATCTCTGTATACAAATCTGCGATTTTAAATTTATGGTTAATGGTGGTTACATATCTTTTCTATCTGACCGGTTTTAGCAGGAAGGCCTCCGGGAAAAATAATAGGGTGCCCATGAGCAATAAACGACGATGTTAATATATACCGCTACCATGAAAAAAAATATGACCAAATAACTAAATGCTTTCATTAGAACACATGTACACATACGAATACTTATATGACTATGCAAAATCTCTGTATGTAAACGTATTAATGCAATGCTCATACATGAATAAATCATAATTGTATCCAGAAAGCCATAAAGATTATAGTATCGATTATTTTTCTTCTTTTTACAGAAAGGTCGAGCATGTACCAGGTTTCAGAAACTTCTACGAGTTCACAAGGGAAACTAGAGTTTTTGCCATATATGGACTGTTCAAAACAAGTCAGCCTTATCAGTAGCTTCTTACGGTCGTATTGGCATCTAAATATCCTGGTAAATATCAATTGCCTGAATCAGTGCATTCTCTTCTGATGAGTACTTGAAGAATTTGCACGCTTGGACGTAAATAAGATATCAGCATTCGAATTCCACCGAAGTCCTGTGGAATACCTTTCTAAAAGCACATACATATGAGTATGTGCTGAATTTCGTAACTTTAAGAAATAACACAAATGCATCCATCTGCGATTTATTTTCGGGATTGTACCTATTTTCTTCATTTGCAAAGTCGGCAGTTAGAACCACTTGAAAATTGACAAAAGTGAAATTTTGATTTCAGTACACATTTGATATAGTTAATTGGGATTTCGAAGAAAGGTAATAATATTCGTATTACGTCCTGGCCATTTAGGTTTGCTTCTACTTTGGTAAAAGTGTTTGGTTCTTCGAATTTATAAATTAAAAGAAAGAAAACAATGAACAAATGAGCTATAAACAATCAAACTTCTCATTTGTACCAAGGATGATCCTCTTGGAGAGTAAAGAACATTTGTTTCTCTTTGGCATGACGGTGTGTTATATAAAATTACTCGATACAAATCGATCGGCAATAAACTGGTCCAGGTGTTTGAGATACGTATGTATGTATCTGGACGCCATACTTAAACTCCATGGGAGCATTCTGTTTTGAATGCCCATAGAAAAGCAAGTGTTAAATTGTTTTCTGAGGGAATTCAAAAGCTTTATAAGCAAATGTATTTACGCTGATAAAATCAGTAAATAAAGGATTTATTTACATAGGATTGCGAAAAAATGTAAAATTTTGATTTGCAGAAATGTTGCAGAAGGACAGCTTATGTTACAAAAAAATGTTTTCAAGTAGTATAAACAAGGAAATCAAAGATTTGACAATCAGAGACCTTGCTGATACTGTCCCGATCATTTTGAAAGATATTTTGTCGTTTTGTTCCAAAAACTCTTAATGCACCGTCTCGAGACAATTTCGCAAAAATTTCAATTCATTTCATTCCACAAGCACCGTAATCTCCTGATTTGGCACTATATGACTTCTGGCTTTCCCCTAAGTTCAAATGACTGATCCAGGCACACGGTTTCGACAAGATGTAGGAGAAAAACCGAATCGCTGAGCGACTTAAGGCCATCCGGAAATCGACTTTATTAATTGCTTGAAGATTGGAAGATAGGAAAAACATTTGGCACAAGTTTACTGTACTTTGAAGGCCATGAAATAGATTTAGAAAAATAAATAACGATTTTGAATGTTATAAACAATTTCTCCTTTCCTTCTTGATCACAGAAATATGTTCATAATTAATGTTTGCGTTTAGTCCCATTGTTGTCATTTATTTAATTTTTTTATCACTTATGTCCTATTTTAGTTCAAATTCTAAATATAAGGAATACTTCTCAAAAAAATGTTGCAGTGTTGCAGTAGATATGTACGCAAGTACATAATATCATAGAATGTGTGGTGGTTATTCTTTCTAAAGAAAAGTTGCTTACGAAATAAGGCTCTATCTTCATATGTATCTAAATTCTTGTGTTACATTACAGAGAACAGTCAATTGGTCAAAAACGAGATTTTTCCTTCCCAAAGCTTTTTCTCCTTATCATTGGCACATCTGTTTTATTTTCTAACCAACGTGTGCACTTTGCTCCTCCTTGCTTCATTCGATGTATTCGACGTATCGCCGCAGTTCACTGCACTCTTTGTTCTAAATGGCTGAAAATCATATTTAACATCTATCATGAGCCTGACGAAGATTTACATCTATGCTTCTGCCGGCTGCTTGTGGAGCAAAATAGTCAATTATTCCATGGCTACTCGTAGCAGTAACATCATGGAAGTGAAAGAATATGAACACATTACACCGTCATGGCAGTCGTCGAAAGTCTTCTTCCATTCAAAAGGAAAGACCAGGTCTTGGTGCTGAATCCGCGAGAATGGCTCCAAAATGCCCTGAAAAATTCAAATTATCGGTACCTCTCGTTCTTTCCTCAATAGGTTTCTTTTGCCCACGCTTTGAACAAACATTTAAAAGGTAACTTAACCCATCGAAAAATCAACAAGAAGCCGAACTATTTTCGCATAGTACATGGGAAAGAGTTCTTAACAACGAATCCTTGAAAAGCAGAAGTTAGTTAATCCCTCTAATTCTATTAAATTCTATGAATTGGGGAAGTGCAATGGGACCAGACGTACATTGCTCGGGATTTTGTTTCGAGAAGTGAAAGGAGAGAACCGAATGGCAACTTTATAAAGGCAGAGTCGACACGAGAAATTATAAATGCAACCACAACGATCGGTGGCACTTATGTTGCATTCTATAAAAATATAAAAGATAGTTGCAGGCGGTCGACAACGTCAAGCTATTGAAGGCACTCAATGTGGCTTCGTTGGATACTGATCGAAAGATCTACAAATCATTCAATTATAATTTCAGTTTATTATTGTTGGCGTATTCCAAGTGTACATCAAATACATTTCCTTTAATAGCACTCAGAACGTATTTAAGTATAAAAACATTACTCGTAGCATAAAATTCAGTAATTTTAAATGTCAGAAACTATGGACTATATAATTAACAATGAAAATTATTAAGAAAAATAAAAAAAAAAAAGTTTTCGACGAGAGTGGGTTATACAAAAGTGGATGTGTATGCATGGATTTTTATCTGGAGTATTGTCTCAAATTTTTTTATGGCTAACATTTAACCACAGAGTTTCTATTCGTGGCCAGGATAAAGAAGACGTGCACTAATGAGGGATGAATAAATGATAGAATTTTGGGGGAATTCCTTCGAACCCAACAGCATTGGATTTGGCGTTTAATAGAGAAGCGATAACTTCTCAACGAAATGTTTATTCAGTTCATTTATGATTACACTTTCATCAGAACTTAGTTTGTCTACATTTTTTCCAATTTTAATCTCTCGGAGGCTTTACCAAAGCTTTCGTTTATGTTGGTTTTATACTAACAACTTATTTAAACAGCCTACGATAGAATTGAAAATGAGCATCTGGCTTGTAACTCTGAAGAGTTAAAAAATATAAAAATTTGTTCCACTTGTGCTAATTTTTCACAAATAGTAGGAAGTTATTTTTTTTTTTCTGTTTTTGTACTTAGTTCCAAGGAAGTGGACTTATTTCTCACTGAGTGCCAACAAAAAAACAACAAACCTCCCTTGTCCTACAACACAAATGACTCAAGCAAATATTTCATGACAATTTCAAATAATTTACCAATTTTCTGTACTTCATCTTCTACCACATTTTGTCTAACTAACATTTGTTTAAGTAACTAAGTTTTTTTAACTTTTAATTAATTCATTGAGAAGTCAGCGCCAATTGAATTGTTTTGTACTAATACCATATTTTCGGTATTCTGGTAAATTCTCGTTGTTCGTTTATTTATCTCTCTTCTCGGAGTATTGCTTCGAAGGAATTAAGGATGACCGCAACTCCAAAATAGCAAAGTATATAAAAACCTTTTAATATTTTCAAACGACTGTAAATATTGTCATAGTTACCATCCTGAAACTCGTATTGCCGAAATGTTATCTGTGTTACTACCCAGCTTTCTAAGTTGCATTCAGCCTTTGTAGGTCTAGAGATGACTTTCCAATTTCTGGAAATTAATATGCTAAATGATGACAACGCCGAAAATTTCTTACTTTTGAAAAATTCAGGATTGTTCTTTGGAGTGGTTGCCTCCCAGCGATGATGTAAAATCAGGTTCATGGTAAAGTGCCTGGTTAACTTTCTTATGGTGGTAGCTGGAATTTGTGATACTTTTTCATAAACGAATCCTTATATATTAAATTTAATTGTACACAGCTTTAAATTAAAAAATTGGTTAACGTGACACGTTTTTTGCGGTAGCGATGCTATTATGTTATTGATTAATTGTCAGTGATTGTCTGTTTCCAGTAACATTTTCTTGGCAAATCTTGACTCTTGTGCCCGAATAAGAATTGGTGGAATGTAAAAATCCTTTTTAACCTTAAAAAAAAAGATTTTAAAATGGAAAACTTCTATAAATAAAAACCGGGTTTATGCGGTTGAATTTAAAAAATATAGAAACAAAAATAGGGTTTTCGATGCAAACAGGTTTTAATCGCCGGTAGGTCGTACTGGCTTACCTGCTCGGAAAAATTAATTGAATTGACAGAATTGATCTGTCAGCAAACGGATACTGACGACCAGATTAGGGGCCAATATCAGAAATGTTGGGTATACTCAATATACTCAACAAAGATGTATCCGGCCTTCCCCAAAACATAAAAAACAGAGTACTCTTGCCAATCAAAAGCGGGTGTCTGAATTGAGTTTTCGAATCATTGGGAAGAATGTTTATTGATTTCGTAAGAGCATTTTAAAGAGGATGTTCATAATGCTTGACTTACACAGCGTGTTGTGAATAAGAACCTGTCAGGTACTGCCTAGTTCGAGATCAGACGTGACGTCCATCTAGAGAATTTTCACCACTACACACTTTGGTGAAGACTTTCTATGCTTTTTCTTAGAAATAAACAAGAATTGGGGGAAGCCTATGCTGAAAATGCTCTATCATACAATAATCGACCTACATCCAATAACTTTCGAATGTCATATGACAAAAAAGAGGATCAACTTGGACAAAAAAGGAATCCGAGTTCTTTTCTCTAACTCATCAAGAATAGTTATATATCAGCAGTCAGGAACAACAGGTTCCGAAGGAAAGAAATCGGGTCCATTGGAAGTATTTTCTTGAGTGAAAGACACCGCCAAGGTGTCCGGTAATTGGATATAATGTTACAAACAAACTGCTGGGTTTTGTAAATCGCTTTCTGAGAAACTTGGAAGAGTTCTGGACAAAACGCACTCCTATTAAGCAGCTTCATAGGAGATCGGGCCGGTAACAATTATATATGTTGGCGCCAATATACCAAATCGAAGTGGCAGTAAGGACGAAAATCGCACTTCCCTACAGTTATCTATAGTTATCTATATTACCTATATAGATTTTCGTTATGAGGGCGACAGAACAAAAGGACATAAGATACAAAACAAAACTATAATGGGGCATTTGTAGTTCTTCCATTCTTAGCAAAGAACGTTGTTACTGTTGTCAATATAAAATTAATGTTCCTAAGAGAATGTTAAAAATTACAACTCTTTAAGCGAAGTTACATTATGTCTACAAAGGACAGCAATTATAATATGTTCACAAAAGGAACTCAATAATTGCGCAACATAACATAGTAACGTCTAGAAAATTCTACGTAGATAATGTTGAGAACAGCAGTACCTCCAATAGTATCGCCCTCTAACATGACAGTAAACTATTGAGACTATGGATTAGATCAACCAAGCAAGCATACTTGTCCGGAAGCACTTCGGATCTCTAAATGGTAAACACATTTATCCATTTTTCTTTGCACTGGGTGGCATATCTCCTTATGTGTTTCTGCTGCAATGGGGTGCGCTCAGATTCAGAAGAATATTTCAGAAGAATATGTGAAAGTATCCTGGTTGATTTTTCGTTACGAGTAGACGTACAGAGGACGAACAATGTGACGGACCATATTACTCTCTAAGGTTCTCAAAGTGTAAGGAATAGAATAAGGAAAGGTCAGGCGAATCTACACTTATGAAAACTGATTATGAGGCAGGAACAAAGAAGTTGAACAAACAGTGTGAAAGGATGGCAATGAAACCAACAATGTGCTTGCATGGAACGGATAAGAATCAACAAAAAAATAAAGAGAGGTCGTTTCAGAATACAAACGAGAAGCTATGGGAGAATGTGTTGTAAACAAACGCCATCTCTCCGCAGACCACACACATGAACCAATTCTAAAGCCCACAATCAACCTCTCAAGGATGACCCAGCACACATCCATATCACACGTTTTATTATCCATTCAAGTGGCATCAACTACATTAGTCTCACAAGGATAAACAATGAGGTTGTATCGTTAAACACACTTATTTTTCAGATGACACTTCGAATGGAATATGAGTCTTGTACCCAAGAGCTGAACAGATAATAAGATACCAGTAGCTTAGAAACAATTCAATAATGAGGCATTGGTGCCATTTGATCGATTGGGATAAATTCATTGATTTTAGCAAAGCATTCGACACGTTAGACTATGCAAAACTGCTTAAAGCGCTTATAAGTCTCGGCATAAGAGGAGTCACGGCAGACTGGTTTGTAGAGTACCTGCGCCACAGATTGCAAAGCGTTATTGTCAAAAACGTTTTAAGCTAAAATAAGAATGTGGAATACGGTGTCCCTCAAAGTTCAAAGCTGGGTCCAATCCTCTTTATACTATATGCAAACGAACTACTTCAAGTTTTCAAACAGAGCGTTGCTTTTGCTTTTGTGGACGATACGGCAATTGTTGTTCGACACAGATGCCTAGAAACTGCCTTGATGAAGATTCAGGAAGAATTTAATGCTGCTGTGAGATGATGTCACGACAACGGTGTGGTGGTTAACGTTGAAAAAACAAAGATGAGGCATATTGGAGGACCTAGTTTCAAAATTACACCAAACAGAATCTACTACGAAAAGGATGCATGTCTTAGTACGCCCAGGAAAACTGAAGACGTAGTAGATAGCTACAAGTATCTTGTAGTCATCATGGGATAAGCATTTTGAAAAGCTGCGTATGAACCTGAAGAAAGCCTTGTTTGCGGTAGCTCATTTTCAACACCATGCTACTGTGCATGTTCTGAAACAAGTCTTCTATGTCTTAGTGGAGTCAAAATTGCGGTATGGTACACTAGCTTGCATAGGGAAACGCTGCGAAAACACACATTCAGAAGTTAGGTAAGCTGCAAAATTCTGTGCTAAAGCAAATTAACGTCAACACTCAACGGGGTCACGAAAGAAATTTCGATGTCCTTAAAGTCGATCAAATTTTCAAGATGACACTGGTCTTGGAGTACTTCGATGATAGCCGTTTCATTCGTCCACTCGATCATGCGGTAAATACACGAAGACGTGCCCATGGTATGCTGCAAGTACCCAGATCTTACAACAACTATGGTAGAGGTCAACTGTTGAACAGCGTTCCAGCAACTTTAAACGAACTATCTCGAGAACTCGTCAACCTTCAAAACGTTCCAGTCGATATCAAAGTAAGAGTTACTAAATGTTGCTGTACAAATCTATTTGAGATCTGAAAACGCTTAGCCACCTCTTTTTAATGGCCTATATTCCTTCCTCTTGATTTGGATCTCACCGTGGTAAGACGTACAGGTCTTATATATTAAGAGAATTAAAAAATTATACAAAATCCAACGAAAAACCTCTTGCAATATTTTCGGTCGAACCACAGTCATCGAGCAAACTAGTACGGGATACTACTCACCCCAACAGTCGACATTAAAGATATTCCGCCATCAGCACTAGAAAGTTTAACAGAAATAATTTAAGGAATTGGTAAAACTATTAATCACGAAATTAAAGAAATCGATATCTCTGACTTACGAATATATAAAACAAAAACAAAAAATTCTAATAAATCTTTAATTATTGTATTTTTTTCGTCAAATATTTGTAAAACTGGATAAAACTGCAATCAGTAATGCGAAATCAGGCGGTGCCTAATGTCACTGTTTACATCAGTGATCAGCTGACAAGAAACAACAAATATCTGCTGTGGATGGCCAAGGAGAAGGCAAGACAAGAATATTGGAAATTCGTTTGCGAAGTTGCTGGCAAAATTCTGGCAAAAAGAGCTGAGAACATCCAATCAATAATGATAAGCAACCTCAACCACTTAGATTGTTTTATTATTATGTAGATCGTTTCGCCTACATTAGAATATTTTTGTTTAAGTTGAACCAAATTTTGAGCACTTTTTTTAGAACGCTTTTCATATGAAAACATAAAAAATTATCTAACCGAAGAAAAGAAGTACGTATTTGGAACGTATGTCACCTGGTTTCAGTCAAAGCATTCATTGAAGAAGTCAGAAATAACCTAGGATAAATGGGAAAAAATGAAGAAATCATTGGATTGGCGGATACGAATATTAATAGCCATAATTTGAACTCAAACTATGTCAAGGATTGTTTAGAATGTGATCACAGGATATACGAGGATAGATCTAAAAAGTAAGACAAAGTCTGCGATAGATCACACTCTAATAAGTAGAGCAGACAATCAAAATACTGCGTTTGTTTAGCTGCAAATTGTAATAGAAGAAATGAGCTCTACAGAAGGTGAAAGAATAATAGACTAAGGAGAGCTTACGCAATTGAACATCACTAGAGGATCTAAAAAAAAAAAAATTTATATGAACAGGTTCAGTGAAAATAAATCTGACCCTTTTAAGCTTAGGGCTTAATCAATGAGATAAGGAGAAGAAAAAATATAAGCCTTGATGAAGTATGAAGCCTATGATTAAGATTTCTCGAAACAAATGCTCCAAATGATACATCAATGTACCTCAATCTCATCGAATCATGCAAATACGATTGTAGCCTACTACCTTTGCTAGGGAAACCAACGTTGCTGAGGTACGCAGCACAATCAATCTCATAGGCGAAAACAAATCTCCTGAAATCGACGCAACTCGAGCTATGGATATTAGAAAACACGCTGATATTTTTGCGCCCATCTTATGCAATTTTATTAATTTAAGTCTGAGACAAGACAAAATTACGAAAATTTGACCTATATTGCCCATATCGGAATAATGAGTAGAACACATCATTACAAATAGAAAAAATAATTTTACGGTACAGTTTCCAAAAGTAAAAAAGTACTGGAAAATTGCTCGCAGGATGCTCGAACTTCGTCAACGAAATTTAAAAAAAAAGCCATCATATTCTGGTCATTTTTATGAATTTTAATAAAGCAGTTGATGATCTAAATCATGCGAATCTACTGGAAGCGCTTGAATGCATTGGCATACGAGAGAAGTAATGGCGGATTGGCTCTGGGATTATCTGCACAGCAGATCCTTTTGTGTTAAAATCAAAGATATTTACAGCGAAAGAATTCTGGTCAAACATGGAATTCCCCAAATGTCAAAACTAGGTCCAATTCTTTTCATTTTATACACAAAACAACTTCTTTCGTTTAAAAACAGCTTTCAGCTTATTTACGGTGTTGATATCACAAAGATATCACATATCTTTCGAGGCTGCTGCAAGAGTAACGCGAACTGAGTTTAACAACGTAATCAAATGGTGTTATGATAACGGCTTGGTGATCAACGTGGCAGAAACAAATAAGTCTACAGCATAAACCTGAAAATATGAAGCACACAAGTAATTGAAGTCGTTGAGAGCTATAAATTTCTAGGAGTCATCATTGACAGCAATTTCATCTGGGAGAAGTAAATTGACAAGATACGCTTAGACCTACGGAAGGCTTCATTTGCATTGACGATTCTTAGACATAAATCCACACAACAAACTTTAAAAATTGTATACTACGTCTGAATAAATCCAAATTAAGGTATGGAATACTAGCCTGGGTCAACGCCCCACAAACTCACATCCAGAAACTTCAAAAACTACAAAATAATTCGTTAAGGTTAATTAACTGCAGAAATGTTGCAGACGAAAGGAGCTTTGAGGTACTTCACTTGCTAAATATATCGAATTTGACATTGGTATTCGAATGTTATGATGACAACAAGTATATGAAGCCAATCGGACATGATGTCAACACCAGAAGATGTGTCCTTACTATGTTACCTTTTACAAAAAAGCCCTAAAGGCTTCGCGGAAATTTAATACAAATTATTAGGAAATATTTCTCTGACGAATAAATACTTAAACACTTAAGGACTTAGATTATCTACCTCATCTGATATGAAAGGAGAGACTCCCTAATTTCACTAGCGACAGATGATGTGAACGGATGGAACACTATGAAAATATTGTGATAGATCTGGTTGGTCCGAAGAGAAGTGCCATGTCAAGTTCTAGCATCACTGCCATGCTCGTGCGTTTACATTGCTCCGCTGCTTCATTAAAGTCGGTAATAACACTGTTGTGTTATCAGAATTTATTTCCATTCCTCGAATAACAAATATTCACCGGAAATTGAAAAGGAAACGCAATCTATTGCCACTAATGTGGTATTATCGTGAGGATTAGAAAAAGAATAATTATTATTAATAATTTAGAACGAACAAATAATTAATCAAATATAATCGAGTTAAGGAAAATCCCTAAATTCCTTATTCTAATTACCTGCCCTCGTTCTATTTCCCTGACGAGTATCCTTGAAGTCCTTATCCTAAGAAATTTGTATTTGTTGTCAAATTTAAGTTCATTTGCCTCTTGCAGTAGAGATCTGGAATATGCTGCTTTTGGGGTTTTGTATGGAATTGCTGCTACTTCTTGCAAATTTATTTCAATCCTTGGCATAGTCGAAATGCTGGCTGAATCATTGATCCAGTTAGCGAGAAGGAATAGATAAGTTATCTGCGATTTTCACATCAAAAGAATATAATTTTTTAATATTATATGTTGACATAAAACAGTGTTTTTATAGTTTTATAGTTTTTAGAGTTTGGCACGCAAATGGTCAAGCTTGCTAGGGTAATTGTAGCGGACATTATGGAAACGGCAATAAAAATAATGATGTAGCGTAGTTAAGACTCCTGGGGAATAAGCCTCTCCAAAATCTTAAAATTTTGCAACAATTTTTAGACGACTGAAATGTTAATGTTGCTGCGTCTTTAAGAAATCTTACCGCAAACTTTAGAAAACAGTCTTATTACCATTGTAGTTAGAGGGTTGTAGCTATTGCAGGATTGTCACAATACTTCACGAAAGGACCATTTCTTCAATACCAATACAAACTTTTGATGACAGCTCTCCTAATTGATCTACGTCAGTAATTCCACTGCCGATTCTATTTAAATGCCAGTGGGACGACCAGCGAAAACCAAATAGAGATCACCCCGCGCCCAACTAATATAAAATCTTTTTTTTACAATTTGTAGAATTATTTTCTGATTTTCATGATGGTATTGCTGCTGTTCCCAATGCCAAAGCATTCAATTAAACGCCTTATTATCAGATTGGTTAAAGACTGTAGCATCTACTATTAAGGAGACGGAAGACTGTCTCAAAATTTCACACTAAGGCTGATTTTTCAGTACCAACACAAGGTTCTGATGAAGACTTTCCTAATTGATCTACGGCGGTCCTGCCAATGGCGACTCTATCTTAACAACAAAAACTTTTTCGCACAGATTGTAAAAATTCACGATGGTCACAGCCCTCTGTCAACCACAACATTATAAGGCTGACAGGAAGCTGTAGCAATTACTAACGATCATGCTCAACTGTCTCAATTTTTCACAAAAGTACCACTTTTTAATACCAAAGCAATGTTCTGATGAAAGTCGTTCTAACTGGACTACGGCGGTCTTGTCACTGGCGACTCTACACATTTGAACGCCAGTGCCAAGACCACCGCAATAGACGAGCACTCTAAAAAATCTTTTTCGCACAATTTGTAAAAATATTTTCCGATTTTCATGGTTGGTTGAAGACAGTTGCAACTACTTATGGGTGTGCAAGACTCTTAATATTTCACACAAAGAGAGGTTTTTCAGTACCAACACAAGATTCTGATGAAGGCTCTCCTAATTTGTCTACGCTAGAATTTACGCTGACGGCTTCTTTGAACGCCAGTAAAAGGATTATCGCAAACCACCTGAAGATCAATTCGCCTCGTACTGACTTATTTAAGAACTACAACAGAACTTTTCCAAATCTTTTTTTCCAATTTGTAAAAATATTTTTCCGTTTTTATGATGGAGTTCCTGCTGCTCCACCAGAAATCATGTCGCAAACCTCTGTGGACCGCTGTATTATAAGGCTGGTTGAAGACTCCACATTACACAAAAGTACCGATTTTCAATACCAAAGCAATATTCTGATGAAATCTCTTCTAAATGGTCTACGGCAGTCTTGCCACTGGCTACTCTATTTGAACGCCAGTGCTCTCGTACACAACCTAGAGATCCGCAGTAGACGAGCACTATTAGGAATATGCGAACCGGCAGATTTGCCACGATCCTTACATTTATGTTTAAAGCTTGAAAATCAAATCTACCGAGCAAATTTTGCCATGAGTAATCAAAGAGTGAATAAAAGATCAAATAACGAACCACCACCACTTCAAACCCGAAAAAATACTAACTTCATTCAATCTCAAAATCATAATCAACCCTTCTACAACCTTTCCACAAGATAATGTGAATCCTTATAAAAGACAAATCCCATTTCACAATCAACCTAGACTTAGACCACCCAATCATTAGCAAATGAATAATCCACGGCAACATCAACCAAATCTACAGAATAGAGTAGAACCAATAAATGCATTACATGTTCCTAACAAGGCTCAAATAACTTTCCGCACTAATACACAAAAAATAGAAGCCGAACCTAATTGCGAATCTGATCAAACTTTAATAGATTACGTCAAACCGGATAACGATGAGAACATTGAAAGATTTTAATTTTTTTGCTCTTCGCTTACCTATTACGATTTTAAAGCGAAAAGCGGAAAACAACTTAAATTCATGTTAGATACGCGATCCGACAAAAACTACGTTCAAAAATTCTTCATCTTGGAACGACTCAAGACTTTCGATGAAATCATTGGAAGTGGTACATTGAAGTAGTGGGGAGCCGTTATTTACCGTATAAAAATTATTTTCTCACTTAAGAAAACACAAGCTTCCCCTTAAACAATTAAAAGCAGAAATAGTCAACAATTTAGACATAAGAACTTCCCACCTAAATTCTCTTAAGAAAAATAAAATCAAAAAAACTATACAAAAATACCCAAAGTTAGTGAATCGAATAAAAAATTAACATTCATAACATCGGTTAAAGGTGAATTCAGAACTACTACCGAAACACCCGCTTATTGCCGACCATATTCCTATCCAAAAGCTCTTAAAAACGAAGTTGATAAGCAAATCAGCAAACTATTAGAAAATGGCATTATTCGTCCATCAGAATCTCCTTATAATTCCCCAATCATCATAGTAGGTAAAAAACTTGATGCTTCAGAAAAAAAAAAATATCGTTTAGTAGTAGACTTCAGAAAGCTTAACTTAGTCAGCACACTCGATCGCTATCCTTTTCCTGAGATTGAGATTGAGACGTATTATACAATCTCGGAAAATGCAAATATTTCACTATAATAGAACTCAAGAGTGGATTCTACCAAATTCCTCTTAAGGTATCTGATGTAGAGAACACGGCGTTCTCCATTAATAATGGGAAGTACGAATTTACTCGTCTCCCATTCGGATTGCGTAACGCTCCATCAATATTTCAACGCGCGGTGGACGACATTCTGAGAGAACACATTGGCATCAGATGTTACGTCTACATAGGCGACATCGTTATTTTCAGTAAAACTGAAGATCAACATTTCACCGATCTAAACATAATATTCGAAACACTAAATCAGGTCAATGTTAGAGTACAAATGGACAAGTGCGAGTTCTTGAAATCCGAGGTTGAATTTTTGAGATCTGTAGTCAGCGCCTCAGGAATTAAAACAAATCAGGCTAAAGTAAACGCTATCGCTGATTTTTCCACTCCTAAGACTCTAAGGGACTGAATATAGTTCCTTGGGCTGTCAGGGTATTACAGTATTGCAGAAGATACATACGAGACTATGCTAAGCTAGCCAAGATCATGTAATCCCTTTGAAGAGGGGAGGGAGGTCGAGTGTCAAAAACACAGCAGAGATTGAAACCTATTAATCTAGATAAATTCGCTCTACAAACTTTTGACAGATTAAAAAATTCTCTTACCATTTTTAAAACGATGTGATGCTGATTTACCCTTGGCTTACACCCATACAAGATCAAGCTGACTCAAGAATTGAAGTCGATGGACCATTTGAAGCGACGTACGTTCTCCGATAGGGTTCTGGAGATGATGCGCCAAGATGATGAACTTCATCGCAAAATCATCTTCAGTGACGAAGCTCATTTTTGGCTCAATGGGTTCGTCAATAAGCAAAATATGCGTTATTGGTCAGGTGAAAACCCACATGTGCTTCACGAATGACCACTTCATCCACAAAACAAAACTGTTTGGTGCGGTTTGCATGCCGGCGGCGTTATTGGGCCATATTTTTTCTACGACGATAACGATCGTCACATTACTGTGAATGGTCAGCGTTATCGCGCCATGATCACTGATAATTTTTGGTTCGAATTGGTAGATATGGACTTGAACAACATGTGGTTTCAACAGGACGGTGTCACAAGCCATACAGCACACGCTACAATCGATTTATTGAAGAGTAAGTATGGTGAACGTGTTATATCAAGACATGGGCCAGTCGATTGGCCGCCTCGTTCGTCCGATTTAACGCCGTTTGACTATTTTCTGTGGGGCTACGTTGAGTCATTGGTTTATGCCAACACTTCGACGACGTTGGAAGAGCTCAGAGCCAACATTGAACGCGAAATAGTGGCCGTTTCGGCCGAAATGTGTGGCCGATTCGTTGAAAAGTGGGTTCAACGAATCGACCAGTGCAAACGTGCCCGCGGTGGCCATATGAACAAAGTCGAGTTCCATTCATAAATATTTTGCCAATAATAAAATTTTTGAAATATCTCAAATGGTTTGCCTTTTATTAAAAAAGAAGTTGTCAAATCGTTATTAGAAAACCTTATACAATAAGTCCTATAACACGTAAAAGAAACCGAAGAGCGTTTAATATATAGCCGGAAGCCCAGATCACGAAGATCTTGAAGTTTTAACACCCCATATAAATAATGTAACAGTAAACAGCAATACGCAAGTAATTATGGTATAAATGAAATATATAATGAGAGAATCAACAATTTAACAAATATTATACAAAAAAATACCATGAAGAAACAATATTAAATATACATATAGGTTAAGACTAATCAAAAAAGAACTTATTAATATTAAATTTGCCATCCAATGGGCTAAGAATAAAATCGTAAACTCAATACTTGTTTCCAAAAAAGAATTAAAATTAATAATCGAAACATTTAATAAAGAGAATTTGCCCTACGCAACCGTAGAGGAAGCAGTTGAGTTTGCTGACGTAAAAATATTACCTAGTCCAACTACACTTTTATACATATTAAGAATAACAATGACACCTCAACAATATAAAAATGATTGATTTATTAGCATCGGAACAACATTTATACCACTACACCCGTTATGGAATAATTAAAATACCTGCTGTTATAATTTTGGTAATACTCGTATTCAAATACAGAAAAGGTAAAAAATCCGTTAATTTAATAAAATTATATAGATAGATCAAACGATGACCCCGTTGAATATTTAAATTAACTCAGTACTCCAAAGGCATCGACTTCAAGCACCATGACCCTACCCAATATCTACAATGCTCCATTTTTTTAAATGTGGACATTCAACTTAAGAGGGGAGTAGTTAATTGTGAACGACAAAATCTACTCCATCAAAAGACACGCGAAATAATGTGACAGCGAATTCCCAGTACCGATCTTACCAGGTACAGTGCACATGCCAGTCAATGCATCTTTTGAATAACAACCTGTGGGAAAGCATCATATTGGACCTGTGGAAAAACAACAGGAATTTTCCGGTTGCACGAGGCAAATTCTTTAGAATTAGATTAGACTATGTTATAAGTAGATGTAAGAAAAAAACAACAAAAATTATTTCTGAATCTATTTTAAGACTAACTTAGTTCTAAACTGGACAACCTTTTATATCCCTCGGAACCATAAATATTTCCCATGGAATCGATTTCTTAATCGATTCTTGGCATTTCGTTTATTTAATGAGGTCGGTTAGAGAAAACCAAAATACTCTAAATGTAAATGTGCTGACATACTCGTATGATAATGGTTCAGAGTGCATATGTGCCAACAACCCATGCGATCCATGCACTTGAAATTATGAGTACGGAATGATTGCATATTCATGGCATGTTTATGTTTGGTTTTAGATTATATGCTTATCTGTAACTATTATCCTCAGTTTGTAAAGAACCTGGGAACAATAAAGATTTTTTTTTTTAAATAATTGCGGCGGATATTTATTAACTTATAGCACTTGAAAGAAGGCAATTGCCATCTTCACATAGATTAATCACGACATTGTAAATTGATCCCCACATTGCTGAGGCAACAATAGAAAACACCCAACCTTTCAGAGTGAAAATATTATGTATGAGCATTCGATGCTTAAGAGTTATGCAAATATTTCGTTGTTTAAGGGGCAGGGATTATTGTCCTCTAAACGGATGAATCTCATTTTTTTACCCTTAGCAAGCTCCTCGTTGATCCGACGAGTACAATGCATCGGGATTGAATTTAAGTTGTGTAGCAGTCGGTGGAACTAGATGATGTTGGTGCATACCTTCAGTTGCACTTTTATGTTGCACGCATTCATGCACTTGTACAACAACAGGCATTTCATTGGGAGATGCCAATTGAGATGTTTACAATTAAAAAGCTTTAATTACATAAACTTCAACTTGAGTAGAAAACAGAAGCGCACTAAACGACAAAATGTTTTCGAAAGTTATATATACAGATTCATTGCAATGCATTTATAAACAAATAGAGTCCCAAAGTCCATTGACTTTGACTTTGACGCATAAATTTGGGCGGATACAAAATGATGTCACAAATTCTGAGACTCAGATCGGAATATCGAACGACTCTAATGCAAGGAACCGCGTCCGGTTGAACATACACTGTATATTCTTTGTGAAGTTTGGAACAATCACCGCCATTATTATTTTGTTTGTTAAATAAATTCTTGGACAGAATGTAAATACAAAATGATGTCACACATTTAGAGGCTCAGATTTATTACTTTTCTACTAAGTACTCGTCTATATACGTTGGTTTTGATTTGTTTATTAAATCATTGAAATAACGTTGAATAACCATATCAAAGCTGTCGTGTATTTTGAGTTGCATCCAAGCAACCAAAAGTTCAATTCAAATCTTTACTGTCAACAACTAATGAAATTGATGTAAGCAATCAACGAAAAACGGCCAGAATTGGCAAACCGGGAGGTCCACCATGACCACCATGTCAACGCTGGACCATACATATTTTTGTTAAATCCGGAAAAGTGAGAAGCTTTTGGTTGGAAAGTGATGTCAATCCACTATATAGCCCCGACCTTGCATACTAAGTTTTGTATTATTTCAAAGAATGCACACCCCTTTGAATGGTAAAACTATCTTCAATAACGATGACCTAAAATCGCATGATGGAAAGAAGTGCAATGGGCACAGATTCATGAAGATACCAGCACACCATAATCGAATAGAATTATTTAAGCCTGTCCATTGTTAACCATATATATTGGCAAGCGTCGAAATAAAATACAAAATTGACACGCAGTTTTCACAGCACTGCATGAGATATGAATTAGGGTCAATAAGGAAATAAAGAGACATTTCCCATTGGAAGTCTATTCCATAAACGGTAAGTGACCCATTGAAGCGAACTAGTGAATTGAATTTTTCATAAATGATCGTATTGGGTTCATAGACAGGAGTATCTAGGGAACGTTTTCTTGACCAAACTGCGGTATGTACAATTAATAACATCATCATGATTATGGGGCTTTTGGCTTTTCTATCTTTATTATTTACGTCTTACATTTATTATGATTTATTTAGAATTCTTTTTTTTTTTAATAAATTTCAGGCAGTACTGATTGAGTAGCAATAAATCCGACCACATCCGTTAGTAAATAACTACTAGCAGTCCCTCCAATTTAATGTATTCGGTCTGGATGTTAAATTTATAGTGCGGAATTGGTTCATAGAAAAGCCTTTTCCATGAATCTCGCTTGTCCGGGAGGCCTTTGTGTCCTTGGATATCTTATAGTGAATATGTCTTCCGGTACCGTTGGAATATTCGGTGGTTCCATCATCATACCCATATGTATAAGGAGGACACGATTTAGGTTTACAAAATAGTATACACCGCACCTATAATGCCTTTTTAACACACGCTCGCACAACTTGCGTTTGCCGTATACAATATTTCAGGAGTTCCAAATTCGGCAAAACAAATGAACTTTTGGATTCAGTATTATACTCGTACTATATGCAGCTATAGACGCTATAGAATTAAGAACGAGTTAAAATTAAAATACATAGTTTACAGTTACGGGTATAACAAGGAACGAATACCTGGACTAGAAGAAAAGTTGAGTTGATATCGGGTTGAACTTTTAACTCACGTCTACAGGCTCATTTATAAATACTCTTTGTTGAGCGGTTAAGGTAAAATTGATTGACAGTTACACAACGCTTAATAGGTATTTACTTGGCTAAGGTGAAAGTTAATTGCAATAGAGCTGAGAAGTTAATGACCAAAGGCCGATGAACAAAAATTTTGTTACCAGCTTCTTGAGGTGTTATAATGCAACACTATACTGCCCCCTAGTTTTATTTGACCAAAAAATCAGACCGAAATTATAGGGTCTTCAGTGACCAGCTATCTAATTGCTGGTAACTAAACCTTTTACTTCGCCATCTGATTGTAATCGCAGAGTACCTACTGGTTTGGTTTTTTTGAAAGCTTGAATTGCAATGAGAAATTATTGAGTCATTTACTCGAATACTAAAAGCACTTGCAGGGTTTCATTTTTACATCCGTTGAGCACCATAAATTAGTTGAAATCTCCTAGCAATATCTTCTTCTACTGTGTTGTTCTTTCGGGTTGATACCGTAGACTCTTCAGGCTGGAGCACTGGTGTCCATTCTCCATGCTTGTCAAAGCTACATATAGACGACTAACGTGCAGCTTGTCAATGTCACCGTACCAAAAGTAGGGACTGCGACGAAAATGAAATCGAAATTTAATCAAAAGAAAGCATATCAACGAAATTTTCCGATTTAAGAAAACGATGGACAAACTAGCGCTAAAAAATCTTGTCCTAAACGGAATTGAGGATCAACATTCAGCCGAGGTTCAAAGAAGAAACTAAAAAGACATACGGATCACTCAAATGGAAAACCATCAGCGAGTAGTGCGTCACACTAACTAGATGATCTAAATATAAAGCTTTGCAAAATGATACAGAGGGCCGAGAGTATAGCCACTAGCGACGCATTAGGAGTGTAAATAAACATTAGACGTAATTAGTGGCACATAAGACATCAAACCAGAATTTGCAGTTCGTTCGAAGACCGTTTATATGTATATTTTTGAGTTCCTTTTATCTGTATCACAAATAATGGCGAATCCTAGTAACAGCTGTCAGCGAATAAGAGGAGCTATTAACTTGGAGACAATAAAGCACTTCGATTCCCTTAAAAAGAATTCAATCAAAGAGTGTATATGATACGAATCGGTGGTCTAGTCCATTGAACATTTCAAATTTTCAGCTGACCTTAAGTTAAATCACTAAACACAATCGTATTCTCCGAAAGCCAGTCATCTCTGTTACAGTGCAATTCAGTCGTCACTATAACCAAAAATATGGACAAACGAATCAACAACAAATTATACAATTGGTAATGAAGAATTTTTTTATTTTTCTCCGTTTTTAGATAATTCTACAAACAAAATGTCTGGACAACGTAAGAATCCTAACACCAAGGACGCAAAGTCTAAGTCCCCATCTACACCCTTTAAATCCTCATCATTTTCGATTTCATCCACTTCATGGAAGTCATCTACCTCATTCATGTCGGCGAAGTCATCCAAAGACTCAATACGCTCCATACCATCCTCGGTTTCCAGTGACTCTGGAGATTCCATGGCATCTCTGTGTATATATGTATTAATGCAATACTGATACATGAATAAATCATAATTGTATCCAGAAAGCCATAAAGTTGGAAGTATCGATTGTTTTTCTTCTTTCTTTTTACAGAAAGGTCGTGCATGTACCAGGTATCAGAAATTTCTACGAGTTCACAAGGGAAACTACAGTTTTTGCCATATCTGGACTGTTCATAACAAGTCAACTTTATCAGTATCTTCTTACGGTCGTATTGGCATCCAAATATCCTGGTAAATATCAATAAGATATCAGCTTTCGAATTCCTCCTTAATCCACCCCTTTCTCAAAGTACGGGGTGGCCGTGGTGTAGTGGTATATGCATACACTCCTCAAGCAGACGGTCGCGGGTTCGAGTCCCGTGAGAGGCAAATCTCTGAAAAAGTCGTTTCGTAGAATTTGCATGTAGTTATATGAGATTCCCGTCGGCATCAACTCTGACATGAAGGCTTAATACTGATGTTTAAGTGGTTGCTGGCTGGGATAAATGTAACGAACTAACAACTAGCACGTACTGAGACCCAATGTTGAGGATGCACTGGCTCCAGTTTGATAACCACCTCTGGGAAACATATCGAAACCTAATACACCTGAGTTTCAAACTACTATACCACCCGCCCGCGCCCTGGAGAAAACCCAGTAAAAGGGTATTCATATCCCCTTGGTGTGCGCGAGTTACAAGTACACTACACCCATGCTCCCCAACAACAACAACACACAAGCCATCCGAGGTCACAAGCAGGGCATACCCGTGCCAACAATACACAACAACAACACACAAGCCATCCAGTCATCGATTCTACACCAATATGTGCAACGCAAACAGTTAAAAAAAATTTAATTGCACAGGTGACCTGATTATTTAAAGAGTACTCGTCTGGGTATTTCTGTCGCTTCAAATTCTTAGAATCCCCTCTGCAAGCGTAGGTTTAGTTTTAAGCAAGAACATTGGAAAAATCAGATTGTATTTAGCTTGGAAGTAATAAAGAAGTGTTTTTTTTTTTTACTATACCACGAGGTTCTAATTCATAATTTGCGCAGTCGAGTAGTCCCGGTTTCGGTAGTTTTGGAAAAAAAAAAGTTAACAGCGGTTTACTGAAAACTTACTTCAAAGAACGCGTAGTGAAAAACTGGTCGAACTAACGAATAACTGAAAGTGAACCTGTGGAATATATCGAGTGGAAATCGAACTAAAACACAAGAAACAAAGAATTTTGAATAGTGGAACTAGTGGCAGCTTATCGAGGAAATATCGTTGGAGAAACCACAACATTGGAACAGTGGCAGTTCATCGAAGATACATCGTTGGAGAAACCACAATATGAGCTTAATTCCTTTATTTTTGGGGCTAATGTAAGTGTTTTCATAGTTTCAAATAAATGTATTACTTAGTATAAACAAACCGAGAACAACTATTCAAAAACAAAAAATTTTCAATAAAAACTAGAATACGTATACATATACCATACAAAATGAACAATTGTTATTAATTCCATTGTAATTACAAAAGATATTTGCTATAAAAATAATTCAACAACTCTGTATTGTACTTGAGCCTAGGAGCTCAAGCAAACCTTTATTCCCATATCCCAAAACTGAAAGCTATTTTATTGTAGAAGCTTTAGTTCTATTCCCGAAAGAGTTTCAAATCAAGAATCTTTCTCACCTAACTTAACTACCCCTCTTGTACAAACACAAACAAGTACCAAGAAAAACCCCCTGCCAGCTGCTCAACAAGCTGAAGTTGCAGCCCTAATTCCTCAACCAAATTTGAGAGACATTTTCGAGGCACTTCGAATTCCTGATGTCGTCAATTATTTGCCTAGATTTTATGGCAATCCGAGATTGCTTTACGAGTTCTTTAGCAATGTGGAGGAGATACTTCTGTTTATTAGAGGACTCGAAGGAAGCTGCTATGCTCAAATAATTCTCAGATCTATTCGTAACAAAATAGAAGGCCAGGCCAATGAGGTCTTAAACATGTATGGCACAGTCTTAAATTTTCTTTTATTCATATAAAAGGAACGAAACTTCGTTGATAAAAGACCTTCACACATTGAGGCACGGCAACAAAGCCGTAGAACAATTCTACAGCGTCATTGTCGAAATCCATGCGACAATGAATAATAACGTCCTCATATAATTTGCCAATTTATACGACGACATACAGGTACCCGTACTTCCACAAAGAGAAAGGAAGAAAGCAAATAAATGATATGCTCTACCAAGGTATTATTCGGCACAGCTACTCTCCTTAGAGCTTACCCGTTTGGGTAGTCCCAAAGAAAAAAGACTCCATCGGCAAACAAAAATTTAGGCTAGTAATTGATTTTAGGGAGTTAAACGAGAAGACTGTTTCTGATCGATACCCCAAGCCAAACATCAGCGAAATTCTCGACAAGTTGGGGAAATGTATGTATTTCTCTACGCTTGATTTAGCAAGTGGTTTCCACCAAATCGAGATGGACCACAGAGATATAGAAAAAACTGCTTTCACCGTGGAAGGTGGACGCTCCGTCAACCTTTCAACGAGTAATGGACTACGGCCTCAAAGTTCTTATTGTAACGATATGTCTCGTCTACATTGACGATATCATAATGTTTTCAACATCACTCCAAGAGCATATGGAGAAACTAAATAAAGTTTTTAGCAGACTCTGTGAGTATGACTTGAAAGTTCAAATTGAAAAATCACACTTCCTTCAAAAAGAAATAGCTTTCCTCGGGCATATTGTCACAACGGACGGAATCAAACCCAACCCAGAAAAAATTCAGTGTCTTAAGAAAGACCGCAAGATCATAATAAATGATTCTTACATAAATACGTTCGAAACTTGCAAAAACCTCTTAGTAAACGACCCTATTATACAATATCCAGGCTTTTCTAAGCCATTTATACCACCAAAGCTAGCAACTTTGCTATAGGAGCAGTTCTTCCGGAAGGTCCAATTGGCAGTGATAAGCCAATATGTTTTGCTAGTAGAACCCTCACAGATTCCGAAATAAACTATTCAACAATAGAGAAAGAACTCCTAGCAATAGTTTGGCAACTAAGTATTTCCGACCCTATCGCTACGGACGCAAGTTCAAAATAATTACGGACCACAATCCCCTTACGTGGGCCATGAACCTTAAGGACCTAAACTCCAAACTCATTCGTTGGAGGCTGAAGTTAGAGGAATTTGATTATGATATATTGTATAAAAAAGGACAGTTTAACACCAATGCTGAAGCTCTCAGCAGGGTGAAAATAGAAAACCCAGGTAATATAGAAGTTAACATCAGCGATTCTATGTCGATCCAAGGGACAAGCGGAACAACTGTCCATTCGGCCGAACAAAACTTAAATGATGGCGTACCAATTTCTGAAAAAACACTCAAAGAGTTCAATCTTCAATTTACCTTCCAACAATCAAATAGAGGCGTACCAACGACATTCGAAACGATTTTCAAAAATAAACAACGTCGAACAGTGAGAGAAGCATTCTTCACGGAAGTGCCAAACATTAAAATACGACAGGCGTCTGCCTAAAGTTGAATATATGAAACCAGAAACGCCGATAAAACCATTAGATATTACACACATAGATATCTACACCATCAGAAATCAACACATATTAACAATAATTGATAAATTCTCTAAATTTGCTGCAGGTCATACATTGCCTACTAGGAACAGTATCTCAGTACTTAAGTCATTGAAACATTTTATGAGCCTTCACGGTATCCCCTTAAAAGTAGCTTGCGATCAGGGAACTGAGTTTAATTCAAATGTATTCAAAGATTTCTGCAAACAATATCAGATTAACCTACATATAAACTTCTTCCAATAAAGCAGTAGCAACTCACCTGTAGAGAGGTTACATTCTACTCTTACGGAAATATATAGAATAATATCAGAAACATTAAAAGAAAAAAGAGTAGAAATGGACCATGGAGATATATTTTCAGAGACAATATTCACATACAATAATGCTATACACTCAGCAACCCGATTGACCCCATTTGAGTTATTTTACGGAAGAACCTCAAAATGTAATAAAAATTTAACCTTCAAGAATGAAAATGAATATCTTAATAAGCTAACCAGATTTCAAGAAGAACTTTTTCCGTCAATCAAGAACAAATTAGAACAGTCAACCAGTAACCGAATAGAAAAGCTTAATAAAGAACGAGGAAAACCCGAGGACAAAGAAACCAATGAAATCATTTATAGAAAAAGTGTAGACGTAACAAAACTAAACTAAATACTATCCCAAAAATGATTTTAAATAGTAGCGAACTTCGAAACATTTTTAGTAATCAGTCCATCGAAATCAAATCGAATGTACACCTCTACGAGCTTCTAGAACTCCAAGCGTACTGTAATGGCTCCAACATTATATTCAATATCCGTATCCCAAACCTTTCCCAAGAAAACTATTCCCTTTTCCATATTATTCCGCTTCCGGTAAATGAAACCAATTTAATTATAATGAAACCATATATTGTAATTAACGAATATATTATTTATAATCTTGACGACATTTGCCGCAGAGTAGAGTATGTTCATTTGTAAGGGAGTAGCTCATCGACAACTTAGAAAGGAATCAAATTGCATCGGCAACATTATGAAAAATCAGCCAGCTAACTGGCCTGTCACCGAAGTTGGAGAAATCAAGCAAATAACTCAGCTCGTCCAAAAACATATTGGGATGAAGTTCACATATTTCCAGCATCATATTCACCAATCCACCCCGAGTATACCGTTAAAACATTAAGTTTGAAGAAATTCAACGAATATGAATTTAGCAACAAACAAGCAATATTCGTTTTAAACATCCAAGCCCAAAGAAGAGACAGCCTTATCATTATTTCACTTATAATTTTAATAATCATTTTAATTACAATAATCTACATTTCCCGAAACAATGTAAGCCTAGACAGAATGCAATTCACTCAAACTGCAATCACTACCCAGCCACTTCAGCCCTCGCTCAAACCTATGGGGGAGGAGTTACAAGTACACTACGCCCATGCACCCCAACAACAACGCGCAAGCCATACGAGGTCACAAGCACGGCATACCCGTGCCAATAATACACAACAACAACACACAAGCCATCCAGTCATCGATTCTACACCAATATGTGCAACGCAAGCAGTTAACCATATGTAATTGCACAGGTGACCTGATTATTTGAAGAGTAGGCGTCTGGTGTATTTCCGTCGCTTCAAGTTTTTAGAATCACCTCTGCAAGCGTAGATTTAGCTTTAAGCAAGAACATTAGAAAAATCAGATTGTATTTAGCTTGAAAATAATAAAGAAGTTTTTTCTCTTTTACTATACCAGGAGGTTCTAATTCCTTATACGCACAAAATTAAAAAAAAAACCATTAACCAGTTAACATTTCATTTCATTTCATTTAGGGTGGTACCCTAATGCTCCTGACTTTCAACAACTACTATTGGGACGACGAGTATTAAGGCGTTGGCCAATAAGATTTGAAGAGAAAAGCAAAACAAAAAACATTATATGTTATCTCTACCATGAATAAATTCCATAGCAGGTACCCACAGCAACAGACAAGATATACGAAACTCGAACAGAAGCAGGTAGAAAATTTGCGTGTTACTGTCGAATAATCTTCATATAGCATTTCGCCCTCTTTTCTTCGCATAACCAATGGATGACCAATGCATCTGTACCGCAACCCACCTGTTTTACAATTTGCCACTCTAACCCCTCTGTTCAGGTGTCTCATCAGTTTTTTCTTCGTCTTTTCCATTCCTCTTTCTGTTTTTGGACCGGGATTTATCTGATCACAGGGATGTTGTGTGTTGAAAATGAAATGAATATCTTAATAAGCTAACCAGATTTCAAGAAGAACTTTTTCCGTCAATCAAGAACAAATTAGAACAGTCAACCAGTAACCGAATAGAAAAGCTTAATAAAGAACGAGGAAAACCCGAGGACAAAGAAACCAATGAAATCATTTATAGAAAAAGTGTAGACGTAACAAAACTAAACTAAATACTATCCCAAAAATGATTTTAAATAGTAGCGAACTTCGAAACATTTTTAGTAATCAGTCCATCGAAATCAAATCGAATGTACACCTCTACGAGCTTCTAGAACTCCAAGCGTACTGTAATGGCTCCAACATTATATTCAATATCCGTATCCCAAACCTTTCCCAAGAAAACTATTCCCTTTTCCATATTATTCCGCTTCCGGTAAATGAAACCAATTTAATTATAATGAAACCATATATTGTAATTAACGAATATATTATTTATAATCTTGACGACATTTGCCCCAGAGTAGAGTATGTTCATTTGTAAGGGAGTAGCTCAACGACAAAGAAAGGAATCAAATTGCATCGGCAACATTATGAAAAATCAGCCAGCTAACTGGCCTGTCACCGAAGTTGGAGAAATCAAGCAAATAACTCAGCTCGTCCAAAAACATATTGGGATGAAGTTCACATATTTCCAGCATCATATTCACCAATCCACCCCGAGTATACCGTTAAAACATTAAGTTTGAAGAAATTCAACGAATATGAATTTAGCAACAAACAAGCAATATTCGTTTTAAACATCCAAGCCCAAAGAAGAGACAGCCTTATCATTATTACACTTATAATTTTAATAATCATTTTAATTACAATAATCTACATTTCCCGAAACAATGTAAGCCTAGACAGAATGCAATTCACTCAAACTGCAATCACTACCCAGCCACTTCAGCCCTCGCTCAAACCTATGGGGGAGGAGTTACAAGTACACTACGCCCATGCACCCCAACAACAACGCGCAAGCCATACGAGGTCACAAGCACGGCATACCCGTGCCAATAATACACAACAACAACACACAAGCCATCCAGTCATCGATTCTACACCAATATGTGCAACGCAAGCAGTTAACCATATGTAATTGCACAGGTGACCTGATTATTTGAAGAGTAGGCGTCTGGTGTATTTCCGTCGCTTCAAGTTTTTAGAATCACCTCTGCAAGCGTAGATTTAGCTTTAAGCAAGAACATTAGAAAAATCAGATTGTATTTAGCTTGAAAATAATAAAGAAGTTTTTTCTCTTTTACTATACCAGGAGGTTCTAATTCCTTATACGCACGAAATTAAAAAAAAAACCATTAACCAGTTAACATTTCATTTCATTTCATTTAGGGTGGTACCCTAATGCTCCTGACTTTCAACAACTACTATTGGGACGACGAGTATTAAGGCGTTGGCCAATAAGATTTGAAGAGAAAAGCAAAACAAAAAACATTATATGTTATCTCTACCATGAATAAATTCCATAGCAGGTACCCACAGCAACAGACAAGATATACGAAACTCGAACAGAAGCAGGTAGAAAATTTGCGTGTTACTGTCGAATAATCTTCATATAGCATTTCGCCCTCTTTTCTTCGCATAACCAATGGATGACCAATGCATCTGTACCGCAACCCACCTGTTTTACAATTTGCCACTCTAACCCCTCTGTTCAGGTGTCTCATCAGTTTTTTCTTCGTCTTTTCCATTCCTCTTTCTGTTTTTGGACCGGGATTTATCTGATCACAGGGATGTTGTGTGTTGAAAATGAAATGAATATCTTAATAAGCTAACCAGATTTCAAGAAGAACTTTTTCCGTCAATCAAGAACAAATTAGAACAGTCAACCAGTAACCGAATAGAAAAGCTTAATAAAGAACGAGGAAAACCCGAGGACAAAGAAACCAATGAAATCATTTATAGAAAAAGTGTAGACGTAACAAAACTAAACTAAATACTATCCCAAAAATGATTTTAAATAGTAGCGAACTTCGAAACATTTTTAGTAATCAGTCCATCGAAATCAAATCGAATGTACACCTCTACGAGCTTCTAGAACTCCAAGCGTACTGTAATGGCTCCAACATTATATTCAATATCCGTATCCCAAACCTTTCCCAAGAAAACTATTCCCTTTTCCATATTATTCCGCTTCCGGTAAATGAAACCAATTTAATTATAATGAAACCATATATTGTAATTAACGAATATATTATTTATAATCTTGACGACATTTGCCCCAGAGTAGAGTATGTTCATTTGTAAGGGAGTAGCTCATCGACAACTTAGAAAGGAATCAAATTGCATCGGCAACATTATGAAAAATCAGCCAGCTAACTGGCCTGTCACCGAAGTTGGAGAAATCAAGCAAATAACTCAGCTCGTCCAAAAACATATTGGGATGAAGTTCACATATTTCCAGCATCATATTCACCAATCCACCCCGAGTATACCGTTAAAACATTAAGTTTGAAGAAATTCAACGAATATGAATTTAGCAACAAACAAGCAATATTCGTTTTAAACATCCAAGCCCAAAGAAGAGACAGCCTTATCATTATTTCACTTATAATTTTAATAATCATTTTAATTACAATAATCTACATTTCCCGAAACAATGTAAGCCTAGACAGAATGCAATTCACTCAAACTGCAATCACTACCCAGCCACTTCAGCCCTCGCTCAAACCTATGGGGGAGGAGTTACAAGTACACTACGCCCATGCACCCCAACAACAACGCGCAAGCCATACGAGGTCACAAGCACGGCATACCCGTGCCAATAATACACAACAACAACACACAAGCCATCCAGTCATCGATTCTACACCAATATGTGCAACGCAAGCAGTTAACCATATGTAATTGCACAGGTGACCTGATTATTTGAAGAGTAGGCGTCTGGTGTATTTCCGTCGCTTCAAGTTTTTAGAATCACCTCTGCAAGCGTAGATTTAGCTTTAAGCAAGAACATTAGAAAAATCAGATTGTATTTAGCTTGAAAATAATAAAGAAGTTTTTTCTCTTTTACTATACCAGGAGGTTCTAATTCCTTATACGCACGAAATTAAAAAGAAAAACCATTAAGCAGTTAACATTTCATTTCATTTCATTTAGGGTGGTACCCTAATGCTCCTGACTTTCAACAACTACTATTGGGACGACGAGTATTAAGGCGTTGGCCAATAAGATTTGAAGAGAAAAGCAAAACAAAAAACATTATATGTTATCTCTACCATGAATAAATTCCATAGCAGGTACCCACAGCAACAGACAAGATATACGAAACTCGAACAGAAGCAGGTAGAAAATTTGCGTGTTACTGTCGAATAATCTTCATATAGCATTTCGCCCTCTTTTCTTCGCATAACCAATGGATGACCAATGCATCTGTACCGCAACCCACCTGTTTTACAATTTGCCACTCTAACACCTCTGTTCAGGTGTCTCATCAGTTTTTTCTTCGTCTTTTCCATTCCTCTTTCTGTTTTTGGACCGGGATTTATCTGATCACAGGGATGTTGTGTGTTGATAGAAAATTATGACAAGCAATATGCCTATCTGGCTTTTGCATTCGACGTATGAAATATGGCCGCAGTTCACTGCACTATTTGTTGTAAATGAGCCTGACGAAGATTTACGTCTAATGCGGCTATGTTTCTGCCGGCTACCCGTGGAGCAACAGATTCAATTATTCCATGGCTATTCGTAGCAATAACATCATGGAAGTGGACGAATATGAACACATTACATAGTCGTAGCAGCCCTCGAAAGTCATCTTCCATACAAAAAAAAAAAAAAAAAAAGACGCCAGGTATTTGTGCTGAATCTGCGCAAATGGCTCCAAAATGCCCTGAAACATTCAAAATTTTATAAAGGCAGAGTCGACACAACCACAACGAGGAGCGACACTTATGTTGCATTCTATAAAAATATAAAAGATAGTTGCAGGCGGTCGACAACGTCAAGTTATTCAACTCCTTGGCACTCAATGTGGCTTCGTTGGGTACGAATCGCAAGATCTACAAATCATTCAATTACAATTTCAATTTATTATTGTTGACGTATTTCAAGTGTACATTAAGGATATTTTCCTTAATAGCACCCAGAACGTATCTAAGCATAGAAACACTACTCGTATCATAAAATTCAGTAATTTCAAATGTCAGAAACTATGAACTATGAACAATGAAAATTATTAAGAAAAATTAAAAAAAAAAGAACGTCTTCGACGAGAGTTTGTTATACACAAGTGGATGTGTATGTGTATAACAGTTGACGGATTATAGAGACGCGAGACTTTCGCAACGAAATGTATTTTCAGTTCATTTATGCCTACACTTTCATCAGAACTTAGTTTGTCTAATTTTTGCCAATTCCAATCTCCCGGAGTCTTTTCCAAAGCTTTCGTTTATGTTGGCTTCATACTAATAACTTGTTTTAGCAGCCTACGATAGATTTGGAAATGAGCATCTAGTTTGTAACTTTGAAGACTTAAAAAATATAAAAATTTTTTCACTTGTTTTAATTTTTCATAGTAGGAAGTTACTTCTTTTTTCTTGTTTTCGTACTTATTTCCAAAGAAGTGGACTTATTTCTTACTGAGTGGGAACTACAATACAATAGATCTCACTTATCCTACAAAACAAATGATTCAAACTGCAATTATTTCATGACAATTTCTTCTTCTAATTTGTCTAATTAACATTTGTTTAAGTAACTAAGTTTTTTAACTTTTTATTAATTCATTGAGAAATTAGTGCCAATTGAATTGTTTTGTACTAATTCTATATCTTCGGTAGACTGGTAAATTCTCGTTGTTCGTTTATTTATCTCTCTTCTCGGAGTATTGCTTCGAAGGAATTAAGGATGACCGCAACTCCAAAATAGCAAAGTATATAAAAACCTTTTAATATTTTCAAACGACTGTAAATATTGTCATAGTTACCATCCTGAAACTCGTATTGCCGAAATGTTATCTGTGTTACTACCCAGCTTTCTAAGTTGCATTCAGCCTTTGTAGGTCTAGAGATGACTTTCCAATTTCTGGATGGTTCCTAGATTTCGAAGAAAATTAATTTGGTAAATTAATATGCTAAATGATGACAACGAAGAAAATTTCTTACTTTTGAAAGATTCAGGATTGTGCTTTGGAGTGGTTGTCTCCCAGCGATGATGTAAAATCAGGTTCATGGTAAAGTGCCTGGTTAACTTTCTTATGGTGGTAGCTGGAATTGGTGATACTTGTTCATAAACGAATCCTTATATATTAAATTTAATTGAACACAGCTTAAAATTAAAAAATTGGTTAACGTGACACGTTTTTTGCGGTAGCGATGCTATTATGCTTCTGATTGATTGTCAGTGCTTGTCTGTTTCCAGTAACGTTTTCTTGGCAAATCTTGACTCTTGTACCCGAATAAGAATTGCTGGAATGTGGAAATCCTTTTTAACCTTAAAAAAAAGATTTTAAAATAAAAACCGATTTTATGCGGTTGAATTTAGAAAATATAGAAACAAAAATAGGTTGTTCGATGCAGACGGGTTTTAGTCGCCAGTAGGTCACACTGTCTTACCTACTCGGAAAAATTATCTGAAAGCGTGTCTAATCTTCTCTCACATCTTCCTGATCTGTCAGCAAACGGATACTGACCACCAGATTAGGGGCAAAAGCTAGAAATGTTGGGTATACTCAATATACTCAACAAAGATGTATCTGGCTTTCCCCAAGACATAAAAAACGGAATACTCTTGACAATCAAAAGCGGGTGTCTGATTTGAATTAGCTTCTTTTCGAATCATTGGGAAGAATGTTTATTGTTTTCGTAAAAACATTTTAAATAGGATGTTCGTAATGCTTGACATACACAGCGTTTTGTGAATAAGAACCTGTCAGGTACTGCCTAGTTCGAGACCAGACGTGACGTCCATCAAGAATATTTTCACCACTACATACTTTGGTGAAGACTTCCTATGCTTTTTCTAAGAAATAAACAAGAATTGGGGAAAGCCTATGCTGAAGAAGTACACCTGCTCTATCATACAATAATCGACTAATTAATATATATAATTACTATCGAATGTCATATGACAAAAAAAGAGGATCAACTGCTACAAAATTGGAGTCCGAGTTCTTTTCTATAACTCATCAAGAATATATGTATATCAGCAATGCGGAGCAACAGGTTCCGAAAGAAAGAAATCAGGTCCATTGGAAGTATTGTCTTGAGCGAAAGTAGAATTTGGGCTTCGCCAGGGTATGCGGTAATTGGACGTAATGTAACAAATAAACTGCTGGCTTTTGTAAATCGCTTTCTGAGCAACTTGGATGAGTTCTGGCCAAAACGCACCCCTATTGAGCAGCTTCATAGGAGATCGGGCCGGTAACAATTATATATGTTGGCGCGAATATACCAAATCGAAGTGTCAGTCACACCATATGTAAGGACGAAAATCACATTTCACTAACAGTTAGCTATCGACTATTGTATATTGACAGAGATGAATACAGGCAGATTTTCGTTATAAGGGGGACAGAATAATCGAAACAGAAATCGGATATGATGGTGAATGGGTATCATTCCATGATCTAATAGGGAATAGGACATAAAAAAGAAGTATAATGGGACCTTTGTTCTTCTTCCATTCTTAACAAAAAATGTTGTTACTGTTGTCAATATAAAATCAATGTTCCTGAGAGAATGTTAAAAGTTACAACCCTTCAAGCGAAGTTACCATATGTCTACAAAGGACAGCGCTGAGGACTACACAGCAGGAATTATAATATGTTTATGAAAGGAACATATTATTGCGCAACAAAGCATAGTAACGTCTGGAAAATTCTACGTAGATAATGTTGAGAACACCAGTACCTAGAATCGCACTCTATCGTGACAGTAAATTATTGAGAGTATGGATTAGATCAACCAAGCAACCATACTCGTCCGGAAGCACTTCGGATGTCTATATGGTAAACACATTTGTCCATTTTTCTTGACACTGGATGATATATCTGCTTATGAGCTTCTGCTGCAATGGGATGCGCTCAGATTGAGAAGGATATGTGAAAGTATCCTACTCGTCGTTACGAGTAGACGTACAGAGGAAAATAGTGTGACGGACCATATTACTCTTTAAGGTCCTCAAAGTGTAAGGAATAGAATAAGGAAAGGTAAGGCGAACCTACATCAACGATCGAAACTCGCAATTTAGTAACTGGAGGTGGAGAACATGTTTCAATTGAAGATATAGAGAGCGTGTTAATTTGTCCTAAATATTCAAAGTCCCCAGGTTTCGATAAAATAAAAAATATATTTCTAAAAAGCCTACCAAAAATCGGTTTTAAATTCTGCTATTTTTGCAGATGACACATGCATTTATTCTTCAGATTCAATTTTCTTGAATATTGAAGCTTATTTGCAATCTGGTTTAAATGCCATCGAAAAATACTTTGATAATTGGAAGATTAAAATTAATGCTTCAAAGACATGGGCTATCTTTTTTACGAGAAAAAGAATAGTCTGCCTCTTACCAAGCAAGAGGTTAGTATTTACTTACAAGTGCTAAGTATCTTGGGATACACCTTGACAAATCATTAACGTTAGGTCTTCATATTCAAGGGACCATCGCTAAGGTTAACCTTACAATTAAAGTGTTATATCCATTTATAAACCGGACATCAAAAATGTGTAATGAATACAAACTTATTTTCAAAGCAATTTTCCAAGCAATAATGTTTTATGAATCGCCAGCTTGGGGCAAATGTGCAAAAAGTCACCTCCGTAGATTACAAATAACACAAAACAAAATTCTTTAAAATGATTCCAAACTTTCCTTGGCACTTTTAGAAAAAGTTTACTTAAGACTTAACAGATTATTTGAGCGCTACAGCTGGTCTTGTAGTTTACCTGACAATTACTTGATTTCAGGCTTACTACATCAAGCAAACACCTAAGCTGTAATAATGTATATTGTAATTGTTATACACTTGCAATTATTTGCTAATCTTATTATACTATTGGGTATATATTTTAATTCGTGCGGTTTTTTCTTTTAAATTTGAACGTTTATTTGAGAAAAACATGTACAATAGTATTATTCAAAGTATTGCCCATCTGAAGCTATGACTTTTTCCCATATTTCTGGCAATTTCTGGGTCTCATTCCAAAAGAACTGCGCCGGCTTGACAGCCAAGAATGAATCAAGCCAATTTTTGATATTCTGCTCTGATGTAAACCGCATTTCAGTGAGGGCGTTCTGCATCGACCGGAACAAATGGTAGTCAGAAGGGGCAAGGTCTGGGCTTTAAGGCGGGTAGGGTAAGACTTCATCCACTATTTTCCAAATAGTTCTTAACCGGAATAGCAACGTGGGGCCGAGCGTTGTCATGATTTAAAATTATTGCCTCGTGCCTGGTCGCATATTCCGGGCGTTTTTCGGCTGCTGCTCTCTTCAAACGGATAAATTGTGTTCGGTAGCGTTGTCCATTGATGGTTTCACCCGGTTTTAGCAGCTCATAATATAGCACACCCATCTGATCCCACCAAATACAAAGCATTAGCTTCGCACCATGGATATTCGGCTTTGCTGTCGATTTGGCTGGTTGGCTAGGTTTCACATATGATTTTTTGCACTTGGGGTTGTCGTAATGGATCCATTTTTCATTACCAGTAACAATCCGATGCAAAAATGACTTCCTTTTGTGGCGTTCCAGCAGCAAAACCGCCTTTCGACTTTTCTCAGCTTGAGTTCATGTGGAACCCAATTTCCTTGCTTTTAAACATTTTGAAATGACTGCTTTAGCGACACCCAAAGATTCTGCGAGCTCTTCTTGTGTTTGGCAACAATCTTCATAGAGTAATGCTTCCAGTTCTTCATCTTCAAACTTTTTTGGCTGCCCAGGGCGTTCATCGTCTTCCAAGCCAAAATCACCACTTTTAAATCGTGCAAACAACTTTTGGCACGTTCGCGCAGCTAGCGCATCTTCACCATAAACTTCCACCAAAATACGATGACTTTCGGCAGCAGTTTTCTTCATCTTAAAGTAATGAAGAATAACTCCCCGCAAAAACACTTTTTCATTCGCAAAGTTCGACATATTTGAGTAAAAAAAATTATTGTTGTTTACGCTTCAAATGAATGACATATACTGAGACGACGTTCAATGACAGTAACTTTCCAACGCATGTTCCAATGGAATAACAACAATGGAATAATACAAGTTACGCAATCTCTTAGCAAACCGCACGAATATGTTATAGAATCAATAAAATATACGTAAAACGCAATAAACGATTAGGAACAAAACTTACTAAACGATATAACGAAGAAATTGTGTTAGAAAATAGGAAGTCAACAATAAAAACTCAATCAGGAAAAATAGTACATGAAAAGTATAACCGAAACTAAAGTCTAAACCATTTTTACTTTACAGAATTACCCCACTACTCGTATTAGGGGACATTCAAATACTCGATTATTCCAACGCACACTTAATTACAATAGGCGCAGGACAAGCCAATATAAAAACAGATGTCAACCAAACTATTAACAAAAAACTTCCAAACTCCTATCCTATCTATCCTCTACTGAATCATGAAGCAATGCAATGAAATGAAATCCTTAATATGTACAATAAGACCTATAACGCGTAAAAGAAACCGAAGGGCGTTTAATTTTTAAGGTACGGCATAGAAATACATAGGCGGAAGCCAAGATCATGAAAATCTTGAAGTTTTAACAACCCATGTAAATAATGTAACAGTAAACAGCAATAAGCAAGTAAGTATGGTATAAATGTAATATATAATGGGAGAATCAATAATTTAACGCAGATCACTAATTAATTAACAAATATTATACAAAAAGATGCTAAAATTAGTAAAGAAATTATATTAAATATACAGTATAGGTTAAGACTAATCAAAGAAGAATTTATTAATATTAAATTTACCATCCAATGGGCTAAGAATAAAATCGTAAACTCAATACTTCTTTCCAAAAAAGGATTAAAATTAATAATCGAAAGATTTAATGAAGAGAACTTGCCTTATGCAACCAGAGAAAGCAATTGAGTTTGCTGACGTAGAAATATTAACTAGTCCAACTACACTTTTATACATATTAAGAATACCTATGACAATAAATAAGACTTATGGTATATCAGAATTATTATAAAACTTGTTAAAAGGAATAATAAAGTCCTTCAATTGAATTGTAATGAAATATTAAAATACAAAGATGAAATCTATGATACAAAAGAAAATTGTCAAACCTATAATAGACTAACAATATGTAAGCAAAATCAAATACTAGATTTAAGAAATGATACATGTATACTTAAGTTACTAAGTAATGTAAATTCAACATGCTCGACAACCAATGGTCACCACATACCCTCACATGGTAGACGAACTTGAACCAGGTGTTATGCTCCTCAATGACTTCACAGGAACAATAACTCTTAACGATGCAGATGAAGAACTTAATGGCACGTATCTACTAAAATTCATCAATGTCTCAGCAAAAATTAACAATCAGATATACAGAAACGCTAAAGCTCCTTAAATCCAAGTATTACCAGCAACCTTCCAACCAACCCCAGTGGAGAAGAATTTCATTAAGATACTATCATTAGAAGCTCTTAGTGAATTGCACCTCAACAATACCAAAATGATTGATTTATTAGCATCGGAACATTTATACCACTACACCCATTATGGAATAATTAGAATATCTGCTGTTATAATTTTGGTAATACTCGTATTCAAATGCAGAAAAGGTAACAAATCGGTTAATTTAATAAAAAAAAAGAAAAAAAGATCCAATGATGACCCCATTGAATATTCAAATTACCTCAGTACTCCAAAGGCATTGACTACAAGTACCATGACCCTACCCAATATCTACAATGCCCCATTTTTTTAAATGTGGACATTCAACTTTATAGGGGAGTAGTTAATTGTGAACGACAAAATCTACTCCATCAAAAGACACGCGAAATAATGTGCCAGCAAATTCCCAGTTCCGATCTTACCAGGTACAGTGCACATGCCAGTCAATGCATCTTTTGAATAACAACCTGTGGGAAAGCATCATATTGAACCTGTGGAAAAACAACAGGACGTGTCCTGTTTTTAGATTGGATTAGATTAGACTATGTTATAAGTAGATGTAAGAAATTGATGCACTTAAAATTATGATTGCGATCGATGCACTTGTTAGAAAGATATGTAAACATACTTTTGTAATTTATGTGATTTTTAAAATGAGTACGGAATAATAACATACTCATGGCATGTTTATGTTTGGTTTTAGTATTTTGGTCTTAGATTATATGCTTATCTGTAACAAATTATCCACAATTTGTAAATAAAATGGGGACAATAAAGTTTTTTTTTTAAATAATTGCGGCGGATATTTATTAACTTATAGCACTTGAAAGAAGCCAAATGCCATCTTCACATAGACTAATCACGACTTTGTAAATTGATCCTCACATTGCTGAGGCAACAGTAGAAAATACCCAACCTCTCAGAGTGAAAATATTATGTATGAGCATCCGAGGCTTAAGAGTTATGTAAATATGTCGTTGTTTTAGGGACAGGGATTATTGTCCTCAAAACGGCTGAATATCATTTTTTTACCATTGGCAAGTTCCTCGTTGATACGAGTACAATGCATGGGGATTCAATTAAAGTTGTGTCGCAGTCGGTGAAATTAGATGATGTTAGTGCATACGTCCAGTTGCATACATGCACTTGTAAAACAACAGACATTTCGTTGGGAGATGCCAATTGAGATGTTTATAATTAAGACACTTCAATTACATAAACTTTAAATTGAGTAGAAAACAAAAGCGCTCTAAACGACAAAATGTTTTCATAAATTATGTATTCAGATTCATTGAAACGCCTTCATAAACAAATAGAGTCCCAAACTTGGATGTGGTTCCATTGAGAAAAGAACGCATAACTTTTGGGCAGATACAAAATAATGTCACAAATTCTGAGACTCAGATCGGAATATCGAACGACTCTAATATAAACAAATGCGTCCGGTTGAAAATTTACTGTATATTCTTTGTGAAGAATGGAACAATTACTTTGCAGCCGCCATTAGTTTTTTGTTTGTTAATTAAACTTTTGGAAAGAGATTAAATACGAAGTGATAAAACACATTCAGAAATTCAGATTTATTGCATTGCTACTGAATACTCGTCTATATACGTTGGCCTTAGAGGCTCCATTTGGTAATGGCCAGAAGTTCTATGAGCTTAGAATCATGAAGATACCAGCACACCATATTCGAATAGAGTTTTTAAAGCCTGTGCATTGTTAAACACATGTATTGGCAAGCATCTGAATAAAATACAAAATAAAGATTGACACGTAGTTTCCACAGCACTCATGTGCTGCATGAGATATGAATTAGGGTCAATAAGGAAATGAAGAGACATTTCCCATTGGGAGCCCATTCCATAAACAACAAATGACCCATTGAAGCAGACTAGAGAATTGAATTTTTCATAAATGATCGTATTGGGGTCATAGATACGAGTATCTGGGGTACGTTTTTTTAAAAAAAAAAAAAACTTTGACTGCTTCATGGCTCCTTGGTCCTACTACTATTCACACAGGTGTAGTTTAAGGAAGGGTGAGGAAGCCCCACGTTGGATGGTCTACTTACCGTCAATACAAGTAAATATGGTAGACACACTGTTCGGATTTGTGCATAAAACACTACATCACCATGTTATTGTTTCAGATTTATATTCATTGTGAAAATATTTAGAATTGTTTCTTTTTAAATTAATTTTAGGCAGAACTGATTGAGTAGCAAAAAATCCGATCTATTGTTGATGCAAACATTTTGATGTGCAGTTACTTACGCATACATGTCGCATCCGTTTAGTAAATAACTACAAGCAGTCCCTAAAGTTTGATGTATTCGGTCTGGATGTTAAATTTATAGTGCGGAATCGGTTCATAGAGAAAAGGCTTCTCTTGTCCGGGAGTCCTTTTTGTCCTTGGAGTTCTTATAGCGAATATGTCTTCCGGTACCGTTGGAATATTCGGTGGATTTGGACGTGGTTTCATCATCATTTGCATCTGTATAAGGAGGACACAATTAAGGTTTAAAAAATAGTATACACCGTACCTATAATGCCTTTTTATATACAACTTCTGTTTGCCGTATACAATATTTCAGGAGTGGGACCAAATTCGTCTGTGTGTTTGCAAAACAAATGATTTTTTGGATTCAGTATTATACTCGTACTACCAGAACAAGTTAAAATCAAGATAGCTTACATTAACTGGTAAAGCAAGGATCGAATACCTGGACTAGTAGACAAGTTGAGTTGATTTATTATATTTGCTTTTCTTTACTTATACTACTATTTTTTATTTTCGAAATGTTTTTTATTTTTCATAGAAATATACATACATATTAGATAAATAAAAATGGTTTGATTATATACGTCTTGCATGAAGTTTTGTACCTCTATTTTCAAAATACATTTTTCAGATATATACCATTATAATATTACATACAGTATATTATTAAAAAAAAAAATTATTTTTTTCTTTTTCATAACCGATTTGTTTTTTTTTTTTTGACATTGATTGACATTCTTTTATACATTACATTAGCGATAGTTGTGTTGCAACGAAAATGGTTGTGTACATTGAATACGACTTTTTTTTATAAAGATTTTGTTGAACAAAAAGTTATTAATAATTTAGTGGACATTTATAGTGTTTACTGTTTTACATTTCATTTTATGTTATTTTTTTTTTGCTTTTAATATTTTATGTCGATAACATTGTGAAATTCAAATTTAATACTTGTGCAATTTATATTAATTTACTTTATTAGTTCTTTGTTTTGTGGTTTTATTTCTACTGCGATAATCTCTTCCTGTTAGTTTTCGATTAAAATGCGTCGATTCAATTGGATTTTGATATTTATACGTTCTTTTAACTATCCGCCTATCCCTTTTGAACCTTTCCTTGTCTTTGAAAAACTTTAGGCATTTTGCTTTTACTTCTTTGGCAATATATCTGGGTAAACGTTTAATATTGTGAAAACCTAATTTTTTAACTAGTTCTCTTTCTTTGTATTCTGGAGGATCTATCCGTGTTTGATTTATTTTGCTTATTTGTTTTTTTTTGTGTCTGAGACTGGGCATTTAAGTTCCTCCCATTCTGACTCGTTCAAGGTGGAGTGAAGATCATTGAGTTTATATTTAGTGCTAGAGTAAAAAGTGTCATTGTAAATTTCAACTGCTTTGAAAGCTAATGTTTTGTCATCAATATCTATGTTATCTTTGTTAAGCTTGAATAGTCTAATATGTTCGTTAAGTGTTGAATGAAATCGTTCTATTACCGAATTACCTGTATGGGTATTAGGGGATGTGAAATGATATAAAATGTTACTTTGGCCTAGGAAATTTTTAATGTATGTATGTATTAAATTCGTTGTCTGCTACAATTTAATCAGGTCTACCTAATATTGCAAATCTGTGTTTTCAAATGTCGACTATTGTTATTGAATTTCTGTCAGTAATTTGGTGAATAGAAACGTGTTTGGTTAATTTTCAATGCCTGTTAAGAACATACTATTTTTATTTAAGAACAATTTCGTTAGCTTTACGTGGAGTCTCAGAAAACATAAGTTTTGGCCTGACAGGAATCCATCATATTTACACATATTGCATAAGATACAATTGTTTATATATTTATGAATCTCAAGCCTAATTTTTGGATAATAATATTTACTTTTTAATTCTAGAAAGGTTTCTTCTATTCCTCTATGATTTTTATTTAAATGAGCTTTTTCAATCAATTCCATCAGCTTTTCTTTACAAGTGATGTCTTCCAAGAACTAAGTACATCTGAGAACTTTCATAGTTGGCGAATTAGAAAAAAATTGAACAATGGTTTTTTGGAATTCATTGAATAAGGCATCATCTTGCAAAAAATTCCTAAGGTTCCCCTAATGGGCAAAAGTTCTTTTAGAATTTTTAAAACATATTCTTCATAAAAATTTGTTTGTGTAAGAATTGAATTTTTCACTTTGAAAGACCAATTGAGTTTTACATATATTTAATGCGGCTTCAGTTATAAAAATATGGTCGTTTAAATTTTCTCTACCACTATGAATCGTAGCGATATTGGAACTTATGTCCTCTTCTGTTATATGATTATTTTCTAAGCGACTAAGGAAATTACCCACATGATTTTCTTTTGTTTTGATATATTCGATATCAAAGTCGAATTTATTGACCTTAATTTTCCAACGTTGTAGCTTGGAATTGGGCTCTTTAAATGAATTTAACCACACTAAAGGTCGGTGATCGGTTTGTTTTTTGAACTTACGGCCAAATAAGTACGGCTTAAAATATTTGGTTGCCCAGACTATAGAAAGAAGTTCCTTTTCCACTGTACTGTAATTTGTTTCATGTTGATTTAAAGTTCAGGAGGCATATGCTATCGGATGGTTGTTTTGCGATAGTACTGCTCCTAATGCTGCATTACTAGCATCAGTAGTCAGTGTAAAGGATTTTCTAAAGTCAGGGTAACCTAGAACAAGACAAATACATATAAGTTTTTTAAGCTTGTTAAAGGACTCAATATACTGTCTGTCATTGATGTTAATTTTGTTATTCTTTTTAAGGAACTTCGTCATTTGGGAGGGCTACTCTAGAATAGTAATGAACTTCCTGTAATAACCCGTTATACCCAAAAAATATTTATTTTGCTTTATTGTCTGAGGTAGTTTAATGGTTTTGATTACTTCAATTTTATTTGGATTGGGCTTAATACCTTCATCCGATATTACATGTCCTAGATATTCAGTCTCACATTTTAGAAAGTTGCATTTTTCAATTTGTACTTTAAGGTTGTATTCAGCAAGTCTTTTGAAAATTCTGTTTACCGCATCAATATGTTCTTGTAGAGATGTGGAGAAGATAAGTATATCATCTAGGTACACCACACAAATCTTATTTATATAGTCATGCAGGACTTCGTTCATCATTCTCTGGAAAGGTACAGGTGCATTCTTTAAATCAAATGGCATACGTATGAACTCATAGTGACATGCAGTTTTGTGCATGTCCTTCTTATAAATCGGAATTTGGTGAAACCCTTTTGCGAGATCAATTGTAGAAAAATATTGCGAATTTCCTAGTTTCTAGAATATTTCCTCAATGCTAGGAATTGGAACCTTATCTTCAGGTGTTGCATCGTTTAGTTTCCGGTAGTCTACAATAATGCGCCATTTTTCCTGACCGGAGTCGTCAATCTTTTTGGGGACAACCCATATCGGAGCATTATTATTATTCACTATGATACCTAACCTAAGTATTTCCGAAATTTGCTTACGAACTTCATCTTTACGTGCTTCCGGATGTATATATGTTTTCGAAAATATAGGTATATCATTCTTTGTTGTTATTTTATGGGTGTATTTAACCACTGATGTTAAATCATTACCTTCGATGTAGAAAACATCTCTATACTTATGAATTGTTTTAGTAAGTAATCTTATCTCCTCTCTATGTAAGTTATCTAACTTTAATTTATTTATAATTAAACCTATGTTCGGTTTTTCAAAATTTGTTTCTATTGTATGTTTGCTTCTTGGGTTAAATAAGTTTGAGAATTGGAAAATATTAAGGGTAAAGTTGCTTCTTTTGTTATTAATTTCGAGCTATCAAGGTCAATTTTGGTTTGTAACGGCTTTAAAATGTTACATCCTATTATGCCATCGAATTCACCACGCAATTCTGTTTCTAGGAATTCAATTTTTACGTTGAGTTTAATAAATTCCTTAAAAAGTGGGATTGTTATTTTAGAATTACTAACTATATTCGTATTAAGTGTTTTCAAAAAAGACGGCTTACTCAGTTCCGTTTTGAAGGATTTATGAAGTAAGTCTTTTTGTATAAGTAATGTACTTGCCCCAGTATCTACTAATAGTTTAATTGAATTGGATTGCGTTTTTATTATTAAACAGAGAAGTGGTCTGGGCTCAATGATTGAAAACTTTCATGTAAGCTATTTGGCAAGTCTTCAAATTCTATGTGATCTACGTTTATTTTTGGGGTAACATTATACCTAACTGACGTCGAATTATTCTGCCTGAAACTGCCAGATGGTTGGCGACCATTTCGAGAAAAGTTGTTATTTCTTTGAAATTTTCTCGAGTTATTTTGTTGGGATTGTCCTGAATTTTGCATGTAAGAACTTTGGCCTGAACGAATAGTGAAATTTTGAGAATTGGGGGTATTATTTTGCCGTCCTGCATATTGTCGCGAATTTTCATGTCTGCTGTTAATAAATTTTGTTGATTATTCTGTGAAAAACGTCTTGGAATAGGATTTTGAAAACTAGAGTTTCCGGATAGGTTAAACTTACTGTTATTGTGATCGTTTCGCAAACTATTGTTGGATTCAAAACTTTGATTAAAATTTTGATAACTATTACTTGTACGGGGAACGCAGCAAAAAAAATTTCCGTATCTATCAAAATTTCTTTAGCTTCTTTAAGAGTGGATGGATTTCTAGCCTAGAGTATTAATTAAGCATTAGAAGGAAGTTTGTTAATTAGAAGTTTAAGAACTATCGCTTCATTTTGCTCGCTATTAAACCAAGAGGGTGTCTGTGAGCTTAATCCGGTTTTTATGTTGAGTTTAGTTAAAAGGCTTGAACAACGATCAAATAGCTCTTGTATTGAGTTTTGAAATTTTAATAATTTAATTTGATTCACAATGTTTTCAACACTTTCATTAATACCACAATTTAAAATTAATACATTTTTTATTTCTGGAAAATTTGTTGGGTTTATATTATTGATAAGAATTACATTTGCTGAATCCTTAATTGTTTGCCTAATTCTTAATTCTAATAAACCTTTAGAAAGTGCATCTAAATCTACAGAAAATCTATACAAATAATCTGTATTTTTAATAAAAAGACTAAGCTCTTCTGGTTTTCCAGTATAGTCCTGAACGTCCTTAATTAAATTTAGTAAATCAAAATTCGCCATACCTGCTTCTTCTCGATGATTTTTTTCTTTTATAATTATTTCTTTTCAGGATGCTTGTTTTTTTGCACTCAAAGTTTTTTAAATTCGTTTTTTTTCTCAGTTTTTGACACTTTAGTTTTTTTTTTTTTTTTTTTTTGTGTAACCACTTTTCAGATTTAAAAATGAATATGCGGATTTTTTTTCCGACTGCGCCAAATAACTGTTGTAGGGAATCAAAAAATTTAAACAGCCAAAAAAAACACTTATAGGTCGAATCAACTTTATTGTCCAATCGCCAAAAACTAAAAGAGAACTTAACCTACACTTAACATTACGACTCGCATATGCGATCGCTGTGGCTTACAGAAAAAGAAAATAACAGGAAAAATAGATAATATTAAAGAGAACAGAGAGAAAAGAAAATATAAATAAAAATGAGAGCACACAAAAAAACAATTACGAGCATGACAACATATCGCTGGCTTATGTTTACTCTTTGACGTTTCTTTCCGTGAGGTACATGAGGCTTAGTTATTGCAAACAAGAAGAAGCTTTCTGCTTTTCACATGTAGTAGCTACACATTTGCATTCCACTTTATAAAAGGCGATCTTTTCCTGATGTGGTGCCTAAGTTTTACTCTACTTTCTTCACTATTCTTAAATTTGGCGGAATTTTGACAAGTTTGCCAAGTTTTTCTAACTGCGTAATGAGCCACTTTTTTCAGATTTCCGCTATTTAGTCAGGAAGAGACTTTCAATATGAGTTGGTATACGAAGCCATAGGAGAAAAATAAAATAGCTGTAGAGCCATGGGCTTACTTCAATATTAGTCAGTCCTTCAAGTTTTCAGAAACTTCTACGAGCCTACGAGGGGATCTCTAGGGTCATAGTTGAACGAAGTCAACTTTATTAGTAGCTTCTTACGAGCAAATCGGCATTCGTCGTCCGCAAATTAGGGTGGGAACGATATTGAGATTTTGTTTTGCTGGGAAGCATATGCACAAGGAACACAAGCAACTTGTTATATCTAGACACTCGTTTGTCTGTCTGTAATTTTTTACTTTTATTAAACCATCAGTCGTACACCAATGGAACAATAACTTGTTTTCGTTTTTTAAAAAAAAAAGGGGGCAGCAATTTTCAAGTACTTAGCTGCATTCCCTTCTGATGACTAAGAATTGCCACGACAAGGTATCGGCTTTCGATTTCTGCCGAGGTTCACTCAGAATATAATACCCTCTGAAAATACCTGCACGTATATACTTACATACATGTGTGTGCTGAATTTCGTAACATTAGGAAATGACACAAGTGCAAACATTAGCGATTTATTTTTCGGACTGCGCCTATTTATCTTGCTTTTCCTCCCCAGATTTATTAATCGGATGCTTTACAGACATTATTTTGGTTGATGTTGTCTTGATTTGCGTGTACAATTTTCTGAAATTTCCTTTATCAAAATTATGCAATGTAAAATAGATAGATAAATCGTTGCTTACAAATTTGTTTTACAGCGTGAAACTGAACGTATCCGGTAGTACTTTTGATTTCCATCAGATGATGTGGCACAAACTTGGATTATGCCGTTCAGTAGATTAAGCAAGTCTTCGTTCGGCAGTCTTGTTATGTATGGACTTGCTGCAATATATCCTCAAATACAATTTACGGAAGTGCGATTTTCGTCCTTAGGAACCAACAATAAAACTCTATCAGTGTTATTGGAGCATAGCTGTTGTATGCCCGATTTGGTAAAAATAATTCCATAATACCATCGTCGGGGCATTACGTACGGAATTATTATATTGAAAATGCAAGACGTGTCTTACAATCATGGTAACTTGCCTTTTTGCTCTAACTTGAAATCAAACTAATAGTTGCCCGTTAGCTTTATGAGATGTCTGAAAATCGCAATGTACATAAAAAAGTTTATCATACAGCACCTCGCACTCTTTCAATGTTACCTAAATACGTCCAATATTTTGAATTCTAAACAACGTCGGCGTTTTCAAGTACATACATTTTCTAGTGCAGCAAACAGCAATTAAAATGTGTAAGGACCCGAAGATCTTTCGGGTTGCTCCTGATGAAGCCTAGTAATGATTTAGCATTCACAACTTAGTATTGAACAAGACAAATAAAGGTTAGTTTTTCAACGATAAGTATTTAGACATACCTTTTAACTTTCCAAATTATTTTGATACTATCTTCCTACATCAAGAAGTGACAAAAGTTGAACTGTCGTCAAAATCACCAATGAAGATAATGAAGGGGAGTGGTCCTAGATAACTTCGTCGTGGAACACCACAAGTTTAAGGGAATATTGATATTGATATCTTGAATATTTCTAAAACTATAACTAAGAATGATGAAATCAATATTTTGAACCTACACAAGGAAGTGGCCAAAACCAATTTTTATTGTTGAATATAAATCATGCAAAGTATGTTACGCAATGGAGCGGAAAAAGAGGGGGAAAAAGGACCTGCCCTAGGTGCGGGTCCTAACAAACTCTCCTCTGAGCCTTGCTTAGTAAGTTCTTCGTCGATTTCAATTTCCATTATCTCATTGTGACCTAGGACCCAGGAAAGACTCAGTGAATTTACCTTTCGACTGCTTTCAGAAGGGCCTTGCGTTCTCAAACTAGCTTGGAATTCTGATGGCTGTCGCAACAGATGCAAATGCCTCACCCCCTCCACCGGATCTTCACTCAACAGTTCGTTGCCATCAGGGTTGCTTGTCTCTCAGATTGAAAGTCAGACACAAGTTGTCCTAACGATATGTGAAATCGAACATTGTCTTCTTCCAGAAAGGCAGCAGCGCTGCATCCTAAATCGGTCTTGGAGCTATCCCTGAAGATTCGAAAGATTCCTTTCCTGGCTCAGATCTGTCTTAGTCCAGTCTTGGGCAAGGAGAGAGTCGATTTTGCATATTTTTTCGGCAGCAGGAGTTCTGGTGTCATTGTAATCGACGGCATGTCCAAAGATCTAAATCAAAACACATTCGGCGAACGAGGTCACTACTTCCTTCTAAACGGAAATTACTTTTGTGAGTGCATCCTATGACACAAAAATCAAAGGGAGAAAGGTTTATCAATGCGTCTACAGCGGACCCAGGCGTGCTATTGAAAGCTCGCATGCAGCCGAGAAAAAACATTCTTTGGAATCTGGTAAAAGCAGCAATAACGCATTTTCGTGAGAACTTATTCCACCAGACAACTGGCGCATAGGATATTATTGGCCTTATCATAGCATGCAGTTCTTATACTTTGCCGATAGCTCATTTGCACTGTCATTAGACCGACAACGCCTTAGAGGTTTTGGACGTAACATGTTTAGTCCACAGAAGTTTGTCATACAGGATTTTGGCTTTTTTGGACAATTTGATGGTGATGCCTTTTTTACTCAGTTCTGAGAGAATTTCTTGAAAGTCAATTTCTGATGCGCCAAAGTAACGAAAAAGTTTAAGTAATCCATTACTGTTCTTTATAAGGAACTCAGGCTGCCAGATCTGAGTCTCTTAGCCAAATTGAAGTTACTTTCAATTTTTAAGAGGGATTTTAGCTATTAACCAGAGATTCCCTTACATTCCCTTTTTGTTACTTAGCTTTCTTACATTTTCGTTGAAAGCAGCTGGTTTTGGAATGGCCAGAATCTGGTTACGTGAGAAACGCAGTCTGCTGGTATCACCGAATTTTTCCTGCTTTTCGCAAAAGCCTTTATGGTTTCTTCGAAATCTGAATAGGCCTCTTATTCTTTAATTTTTTTCTCCCAAATTAGTCCTAAATAACCTGTTTAAAAGTTTTCCGGTTTCCGCATGTAGTAGCTGCAGATTTGCATTCCACTATGTGATTGGCAATCTTTTTCTGATGTGGCACTTAAGATCTGCTCTGCTTTCTTCCCCATATTGAGTTTTGGCAGAGTTTGCCAAGCTTTTCTTAAAGCGTAATGCACCACTTTTTCAGATTTCTGCTTTTTTGCCTAGAAGAGCCTTTCAATATGATTTGGTGTCCGATGCCATATGTTCATCTCCGATAGACAGAGTAATCATCTTTTCGCCAAAAATGGCGTTGGTTCCCAACAAAATCCTCATCTGCACAAAAATTGATCACTATTGTAGTAACTTAACCGGACAGTTTTACAACTGACAGTTGTCAAATTGGATCATCGACAACAACCAACTTTCCCTCTCACCATTACTCCGTGACCGTGGGTGGAGCGAGCCATCAAGCTCAACGACTAACTTAAGCGAGAGTATCGTCCGGCATAATTCTCAATGTTACGCTTTCCTCTTAGGGAGTCTTACGTGGGGCCTTAAAGAGCAGACAGAAGATCACAAATTTAAGGCTCAAATACATTTGCCTTATATTAAAATAAATTTATGTACATAAAAGTCATCAACCTCAAAACTTTGTAAAATGCTAAACAGCACTTAAGACAACTAATCACCGAGGCTACATATTAAGCTTATATATATATATTATATTTATATATAATTTCGTGCTGACAACTCCGCCTAAAACAAATGGTTTTGATGAATCGATGGCTTCAGCTGTTGTGTATCACGTAGCCCATCATGTCGAAACTCCATATCGCTCAATTATACCCCTATCAAGTATGGCAAGCCAATGCGTAGAGAATTAGGTTGAACTGAATGAATATAGTTCAGCAGAAAATTGGAGAGATAGACACTCTAAGGCCTTCGCAAATTGCTTGGCTGCATGAGGCTTTTGGTTGATTCGCAACAATGAATATATAACCCCACATTGGAGGGAGACCCCTTGGGGAAAAAGTAAATGGTTCTTCTAGAGTCAGTAGCCCACTTCAAAGGTACGAAAGCTCCCGTTGACGTACTTAGAATTCATCCCCCACCATCTTCCTTCCATATCTCATTTCCATACGTTTCTTACTTTAAATCCTACCCAGCTAGACAAAAATGAACCTGGGAAAGACCAAATTTAAGGTGTTGTACATAGTTAGATGAAGACTTGCTGATGCTCACACCAGAAGTTAGTTGTACCTCTTTTAGTTTTAAGAAAGTCCAAATAATTCCCAACTTAACTTGCTCAGTGATATTTTCCGTTAATTTTTAATGTCGAGGAGATTTTCTATTCATAACCGGCAGTACAGTTTTTGTAGGAGCAGATCCGTTGGTGATTTTTAGACATATGGAAACAAGGTCTACAACAATCTGGTGAAATCAATATAGTTGCAGTTGATTTTTCAACTGGTCTTAGTCAGAGTGTTCGTTTGTATTGACAACTAACTGTACTCCTTCTTGAAATTATCTTTATTTCCCAAATGTTTTATTCTTTAGAGCAAAGTGGAAGAATATTCATCAAAAGGAGATGAAATGGCCCAGGATTGATCGCAGGAACTCCCAACCAAATGCGGTAATAGCTAACTTGAGCCGTATGTGGTTACAATTTTTGAAACAAGTGCAAGTCTTAACTTGGGTAGTAGCAGATGAAGATCTCCTAGTGGCTTGGTTTCTCTTCACGGCTACACGGCAAACATTAGATATGTTTATACATTTTCTTAGTAGATAATTCATGCCATTTTGTACATAAAAACTTTTGTATTAATAAAGATGTATAGAAGATTATGTTGCCTATAAACTCTCAGGTCTTTTTCTGCTGCATTCTACTCGTATCCACGTACATATGTCGGGGTTTGCTATAATTTCAGAAAAAAAAATTCACTCAATAGAAAATAGATAAGGGAGGAAAAATGTATTTGTTCGCATCTTAGAATTATGGATTGGCTTGCGCGAGTTACGTCATATATGTACATACACGAACTATCACCATCAACATCAACTGCCGTATCAGCAGCATAATGCCACTACGTGGCAACATCAATCAGCAGTGCACCGGGACAGCGACAGAAGATTATCGCCATCAACATCAACTGCCGTACCAGCAGGATAATTACACTACGTGGCAACATCAATCAAAGGTGCAACTGGAGAGCGACATAAGATCATCGCCATCAACATCATCTACCGTACCTGCATCATAATGCTACCTTTTCGCAACATCAAGCAGAAGCGCATCGGGAGAGCGACCGAAGGTGATCATTATCAACATCAACTTAGCCTACCAACAACATGGACCCGTTGCTTACAACATGAGAGAACTCTCAACTACAGGACAGTAGCAGCGTGGGTGAAAATTTTGATCACAGTCGGTCAGTCTACTGGTGTGTATGTGTTTAGACGTATTTAAATAAAATTTATATAAAAAAGTACAGTCCTTCTAATAACTTGCGTTCACTGGTACGCAATTTTAGCTAGTATAAGAATGCAATCAAAGATGTGGCATACATATTTTTGTGGCACAAATGGAGGCTTATGTTGTCCTTAAGTAGTTTACTATACGGCGAAGAACAAGTGGAATTCTGAAGAATTCCATTCGAAAGCCCTAATTCAACTTGTTTTGCTAATACTATGAATGTGAGTGATGGCGTGGGAGCAGCAATAAATCCTCGTATTTTATGTGATTTAATCGCTTTAAAGCGTTAACGTATATATTTTTCTCAAATCATTTTTCTGTGTCGCATATCCAAAGTCCAACGTCTGACACAAGAGTAACTCATTGCTGGTTAAAAGGCATCATCATATCATACATCCGCATGCATAGCTGTTCTCTTCGAGGTCAGTTCATCCAAAATCTGGGACAAACACAAACCATTTTACTTACCAGGCGCAAAATACCAAGTCATAGTGGGAACGTAGGTTAGGAGATTCGCAATCAACTTGGTAGAATAAGTTCACATAAGGACTAGAACCTGCATAAGATATTCCCTGTACCTGATTAAAGCTCTTATTGACCGCGTGATTACTTAGGATCACTCCCAAGAAGGTTTACTAAGAGATCCTTTTCAGCACTCTCCAACCGAGAACTTTTTCTTTATGTGAGTGCAGATAGTCAGCACAAGATCGCAAAGTGACCTCAAATCATTTTGCTATTGTCGATAGCATAAGTTTTTTACTCTGATTTAGTCTGCTAAACATTTCACTTCATTGTTTACATTTGCTAAACATTTTCTTCTCTATTCAGAAAAACATAAAAAAACATCCTAAAGCAAGCGATGAGTGGTAGTCAATAAGAACAATCACTACTCTACTATCTGAAGAAAATAACTAAAAAAGTGATGCATTTCCTAGCTCAATCTTCAAAAAAATAAATAATCCAGAATAAAATATCGTTCAAATTGATAGGTATAGATGCATACCAGCTGATCATTCATAAAAAACAAAAAAAAATCACAATACCAACACATTTTCTTCACATCGTTAAGACGTTAATTAATGACGAAGTTTCACATAAAATAGAAGAATAGCATTATGCTAAAAATATTTGTGAGGACCCACTGTATCCAGATTTAAAATACTAGCTCATCCAAGTCCTGAATTTCTCCACACTCCAAGTTTTGCGACGAATTTACATGTAGCGGAGGCTTTCCAGTGGTATTAATTGTGAACATCTGTGATGAGTAAAACTATTTAGAATATATGTACTATAATTGGACTTGAATGAAACGTACATACCTTATAATAGGTTTTTGTTCTGAGAGATTTTAGCAAATTCCAGCACGAATACGTGTATTTACGACTTCAGCTTTGCGGTTAATGACACACCTCACACATCAAAGAAATTTATTTGGTGGATTTGTGATTGTGTATTCAGATACTCACATCTAGGGTACAATAGTGGAACAACATTAATTGTCGCCAATGGCTTCGTCCAGAAGATAGACCAACATATCATTCCAGATACGTACCTCACCGGCTCAAGCTGTTACTGTCTGCATGCAAATACAGGAGTTTAGTTGCGAAAAAATGGTGCATCCGCCTTCAGATTTCCACTTATTCCGCAGTTTAGAAAACAACCTCAACGGCAATAATTTTAAATCTCGGAAAGATGTCCTTGGCTCTAGGCCTTTGGGATTTTTTTTTTTGTCATAATCGAATTCAGAAGTCATCTGAGAGGAGGGCAGAAACGTTGTCTGTACAATACATATTGTTACAACCTAATATTTTGGTGGTCGGTGATGATATTAAAAATTCTCGGACAAAGATGTAAGTTTAAGTCATTCTGGACAAGGTTCATACTACATTGTTGAAAAACTACTGGACGTTGCAATTACAACAGGAGTGTATTGTATCACTAAGAACCGGACGCTTTTGACTTTCTTGTTTTTTTTATGCATGACTGTAGCCAAACTGGAGAGACACGTATATACTATGCATAATAGCTTTGTGGAAATGGTGTAGCTGGTAGTTAAGGGGTTAAGGTACCCTAAAATCCTTACACACAGTGCTGGCGAAGGAAAGTAATGGAGGAAAGAAACAGAAGTACCCATATTCGTTAGTTTTAAATGTTAAAAAATCACGATATTTTAAAGTACGTCCGAAAGTGGGCTTGAGGCAGTCGAAGTGAGACGAGTATTACGAAGCTACTGGAGATGCTTCTATGGAGCACTGCTGGTGCTTCTGCCACACGGGGAGACCAACCAAGGCCTGATTTTCTGCGGAAGTCATTCCCGTGACGGATTGGCGTTCCAACATATGTCATTGTGGCGCAAAATGAAAAAGAAAGTAGCACGACAACCGGATATAATTCACTTCTGAAGAGTATCAAAAATTAGTGGACACTATGCCACAGCGAATTGATGCTGTTATAAAAAAATAAAGGCGATGTAATACAGTGATGAAAACATATTTCGACTTTTGCACTTAAGTCTATCCAGGCCAATTATTATGGTTTTTTTTAACTATAAGTGCAAACTGCTCTTCCAAAGATACAACTTTTATTACATAATTTCTTTTACTTGAAATAAAGTTTTTCAGTTCTATAAAAACAAATAGACCTTAAAAAATTTATAAAACGCATAAGTATTCTATATCCAATTTGCAATTGATGGGCCAACTACTTTGCATTTGGGCTGGTATGAGTTCATTGAAAAAAGACAAATGTGACGCCTTGGTGTCACCAAGGATTTTACTCTAGTTGACACAGAGACTAACAAACCAGAAATCATTCTTGATTACAATAAAACTAAAGGTGGGGTTGATGAGATACGCAATAAATGCTCTAACTACTCTTGTAGCCTTCATAAACAAAGATAGCCGATGGCCAAATTTTACAGAATTCTAAAATTAATTCCTGTGCCCAAGATTGAAAGAAGGATTTTTATAAAACGTCTTGCAAGAGAATTGGTTATAATATCCTTCATTTGAGTCGACCTCACTCTGTCCACTTAAACTAAAGAGACAATTGCTCCACACAATTGCACTAAGTGCAAAAAAAGCATATATCTGCAATGTGCTAAAAAATTTAGCCAGAATTGTGGTAATGAAGTTGTAGAGTTCCTTTTGTTGAAAAAATAATAATTTGCTAGAATACCTAAGAATAAGATTTTTAAGTTTTTGCCAAAAAAATATTTCCGAGTTCCTAAAAATGTGCCATTTAAAAAAAGGCATCTCGAAGTTCTTCAGCGGAATACTGTACTTCTTATCAAAGGAAATGGAAAGGCTGATACATTCGATTCGAGCACATCACTTCTAAAGGTAAAACAGCAGATGAAGATTTGATTTCTGTTTTAATCTTGATTGATTTTTTGAAAGTGATCCACACGATTTATCACGAGCCGTTGTTAAAGAAGCTGCAAAATATACTTAATTTTTCTATTGTAGGTTGATTTTGTCAGTTTTTGTTATTGAAATAACTTCAAAATATTTTTAAAGGCAATATTCAGCAAGAAATTCAGCTTAATTTTAACTGTAAGTTACGATAGAATTGATTGAAATGAGGTTCTTCAAAGTATATGCCGTTGGACGGAAAGAAAAACAGTCAAAAATATATCTAACTAAATCGAGTTGTTTGAATATATATAAAATTTTACTGGATCAACGCTCCTTGCCACCGATTATTTTTTGAAACTCATCAATGAGTAGAATTTCTGTAACAAGCACTTTGCTAGGATGATCATATTAGGCAAGTCATTAGCAGTATATATTGAGTCCTTAGAAATTGATCAATGTCCATTTAATATACATACGAACACACCAATAAAAACGGAACTGTACTAGTTAAGTCGATTGTCATTACTATTGTGACTTATGGATGTGCAATTTTCTGTGAAGTCATTGACGGACGAAAATTGATTGTTATCTCCGGCAGTATTATATGTACGTAGGGAGAGCATATCCATTATATAATTAACAAGCAACTCTTATAGCCACATACAACAATCGTTCTATGTCACTGTAAATCCATGATTTAGTTGCAGAGTAACAGAAATACAGTTTTTCGTTCATACCATTACATTATGGCCCTTATAGCATAAAAAACATAACTAACACGCCGAGCCTTGAGAGTATCTTGTTTAAGTACATGGCCAGCAACGAAAATCAAAATTGTAATAATTTTTTTTTTAATTTATGTAAACTTTATGTTATTTATAATATACTTCTTCAGCTTTTATATTAAAAATATTAAGTGCCCCTGGGTCTTGAAAATAAGTATGTTTGATATTAACGTTAGTAAACACGGTTTTTTTTTTTTTTTTTAATTAAAATCAACGTTAGTTACACATTCAAAATCCTACACTTATTTAAATCTATAGAGAGTATCTAGTTGAAATTTACACTATTTTCTTCATTTTAAATTGATGCAAACGTCAAATTGAGTATGCGCACTGTTCAAAATAATTTCCCAAACATTTTCACAACTGCCAAAAAAGTATTCAATTCCATTACAGGCGAAGAGTTCCAAGAGTTCCACTTTTATAAATTCTTTTAAAGCACATTAATTATCTTGCTGGGAGGCGTTTACAATCAGAGGGTAATATGAAAAAAATTCAAAAATCTATTTATCAGAGTGTGTCCCCACCAATGGCGTTCAGTCGACTTAATATTTAATTTGATAACCAGTTCTTATTTATACACAAAGGCATGGGTATCTGGTATTCCATGGAGGACACACCCTGTCTGAGTGTTTTTGGGTTTTAGTTTTGTGTTTTACTTATTTCTACATAGACGCAGATTATACTATATATCAGAAATACAAGTATAAAATTGAAAAGTAATATTTTAAATATTTTTTCGAAAATTAAAATTTGAATTTTTAAAGTTAAAGGTAGGTAGCATAGGTGGGAATACATGTGATATGAGCTTTACATCCAGATTTACATCCATATCCTAATTTTAATTTAAAATCACTTCAACACTCGGAGCTGCTCTTGCTCATCTTAGTGAATTACAACCTTGGGATGAGTATCCACCAGAGGGTCCAAATACATCTCTGACTGCGATTTGCAATTTATGGTAAATGGTGGTTACATGTCTTTTCTATCTGACCGGTTTTAGCAGGAAGTCCTCCGGGAAAAATAATAGGGTGCCCATGAGCAATAAACGACGATGTTAATATATACCGCTACCATGAAAAAAAATATGACCAAATAACTAAATGCTTTCATTAGAACACATGTACACATACGCATGTACCAGGTTTCAGAAACTTCTACGAGTTCACAAGGGAAACTAGAGTTTTTGCCATATATGGACTGTTCAAAACAAGTCAGCCTTATCAGTAGCTTCTTACGGTCGTATTGGCATCTAAATATCCTGGTAAATATCAATTGCCTGAATCAGTGCATTCTCTTCTGATGAGTACTTGAAGAATTTGCACGCGTTAACATACACAAGATATCAGCCTTCGAATTCCATCCTGTGGAATACATTTCTAAAAGTACATATGCACATACGAGTATGTGCTGAATTTCGTAACATTAAGAAATGACACAAATGCATCCATCTGCGATTTATTTTCGGGATTGTGCCTATTTTCTTCATTTACAAAGTCGGCAGTTAGAACCACTTGAAAATTGACAAAAGTGAAATTTTGATTTCAGTACACATTTGATATAGTTGATTGAGATTTCGAAGAAAGGAAATAATATTCGTATTAGGTCCTGGCCATTTAGGTTTGATTCTACTTTGGTAAAAGTGTTTGGTTCTTCGAATTTATAAATTAAAAGAAAGAAAACAAGGAACAAATGAGCTATAAACAATCAAACTTCTCATTTGTACCAAGGATGATCCTCTTGGAGAGTAAAGAACATTTGTTTCTCTTTGGCATGACGGTGTGTTATATAAAATTACTCGATACAAATCGATCGGCAATAAACTGGTCCAGGTGTTTGAAATACGTATGTATGTATCTGGACGCCATACTTAAACTACATGGGAGCATTCTGTTTTGAATGCCTATAGAATAGCAAGTGTTAAATTGTTTTCTGAGGGAATTCAAAAGCTTTATAAGCAAATGTGTTTACGCTGATAAAATCAGTAAATAAAGGATTTATTTACATAGGATTGCGAAAAAAAGGTAAAATTTTGATTTTTTCGATTCGGGCAAATATTTGTTTTTAGATTGGTAGTACTATCACTAACATCTGTGTCAAATTTCGTGTTAAAATCTGCATTTGCTCAATAGTTACGCACGTCTTTTGTAATAGCAAAAGTTTAGAATTTAGCAATTTGTACTATGTGTGTTTTTGTTGAGTAAAGAAATTGCATAAAAAATTTTCTTTGCGAATGAAATTTCTTTTGCAGAAATGTTGCAGAAGGACAGCTTATGTTACAAAAAAATGTTTTCAAGTAGTATAAGCAAGGAAATCAAAGATTTGACTATCAGAGACCCGATAATTTTGAAAGATCTTTCGTCGTTTGGTTCCAAAAACTCTTAATGCACCGTCTCGAGACAATTTCGCAAAAATTTCAATTCATTTCATTCCACAAGCACCGTAGTCGCCTGACTTAGCACTATATGACTTCTGGCTTTCCCCTAAGTTCAAATGTCCGATCCAGGCACACGGTTTCGACAAGATGTAGGAGAAAAACCGAATCGCTGAGCGACTTAAGGCCATTCCGGAAATCGACTTTATTAATTGCTTGAAGATTGGAAGATAGGAAAAACATTTGGCACAAGTTTACTGTACTGTACTTTCTCCTTTTCTTCTTCATCAAAGAAGTATGTTCATAATTACTGTTTTCGCTTAGTCCCATTGTTGTCATTTATCACTCATGTCCCATTTTAGTTCAAATTCTAAATATAAATAATATTTTGGAAAAATAAAACACATGTATACGAGTACATAATATTATAGAATGTGTGGTGGTTGTTCTTTCTTAAAAAAAGTTGTTTATGAAATAAGAGTCTATCTACATATGTATTGTATCTAAATTTTTGCTCTACATAACAGAGTTGTGAAAGTTAAAAAATTGTTTGAATGGTGCAATAGTCAATCGGTCAAAAACGAGGTTTTTCTTACCTTAAACTATTTCTTTTTATCATTTCCACATCTGTTTTATTTCCTATCCAACGTGTGCACTTTGCTTCTAAAATAGATTCGAGAAAGACGTCGTCCTCTGAATTTGTAGCCGTGCTTTGAAATCGAAATTTCTCCATAGGGCGGACTTTGTACAATGAGCTCCTCGAATTCACCATTAAAATCTAAAATTTCATTCATATTACCACCCTAACGCTCCTGACTGTCAACACCCACTATTGGGACTACGAGTATTACGGCGTTTGGCAATTTGATTTGAAGAGAAAAGCAAAACATTATATCTTTACCATGAATAAATTCCATGACAGATACCCACAGCAAAAGACAGGATATACGAAACTTGAACAGAATAGGTGGAAAATTTGGGTTTTCCTATCAAATAATCTTCATATAGCACTTCGTCCTCTTTTACTTGCGTAACCAATGGATGACCAATGTATCTGTATCGCAAAACACCTGTCTTACAACTTACCACTCAAACCCCTCTGTTTAGACGTCACTTCCATTTTTTCTTCGTCTTTTCCATTCCTCTTTCTGTTTTTGTACCTGAATGCATCTGATCACAGGTGAGTTGTGTGTTGATAGATGATTATGAGAAGCAATATGCCTAATTGGCTTCTGCATTCGACGTATGGAATATTGCTGCAGTTCACTGCGCTATTTGTTGTAAAGGACGACTAAATGGCTGAAAATCATATATAACATCTACCATGAGCCTGACGAAGATTTACATATAATGCGGCTATGCTTCTGCCGGCTACCTGTGGAGCAACAGACTCAATTGTTCCATGGTTAGGTACTCAGAGTAGTAACATCATGAAAGTGAACGAATATGAATACATTACACCGTCGTAGCAGTCTTCGAAAGACATCTTCCATACAAAAAACAAGCCGCCAGGTCTTGGTGCTGAATCTGCGAGAATGGCTCCAAAATGCCCAGAAACATTCAAAACTTTTGTATCTCTTTTTCTTTCCTCCCTAGCTTTCCCTCGCCCGTAGTTTGAGCAAACATTTTAAAGGTAGCTTAACCCACAGAAAAATCAACAAGAAGCCGAACTAGGTCCGCAAAGTACATGGTATAGAGTTCTTTACAGCGAATCTTCAAAAGTAGAAGTTAGTAAATCTTTTTAATTTTATCTAATTCTATGAATTGCGGACGTGCAGTGGGACCAGGCGTACATGGCTCAGGATTTTGTTTAGAGAAGTGAAAAAAGACAACTGAAAGGCAATTTTATAAAGGTAGAGTCGACACGAGAAATTATAACTACAACCACAACAATCGGTGACACTAATGTTGCATTCTATAAAAATATAAAAGATAATTCGATAGTAGTAGAAGATAAGCGGTCGACAACGTCAAGTTATTAAACTCTATGGCACTCAATGTGGCTTCGTTAAATACGGATTGAAAGATCTACAAATGATTCAATTTCAATTTGAATTTATTATTGTTGGCGTATTTCAAGTCAGCATTTTCTTTAATAGCACTCAGAACGTATCTAAGCATAGAAACATTACTCGTAGCATAAAATTCAGCAATTTTAAATGTCAGAAACTAGGAACTATATAATTAACAATGAAACTTATTAAGAAAAATTAAAAAAAAAAGAACGTCTTCGACGAGAGTTGGTCATACACAAGTGGATGTGTATGCATGGATTTGACACTGGAGAATTGCCTCAAATACTTTAGAGAAAGTGCCGGAAGTGACTATTTTTTTTTTTTTTTTTTTTTTTTTTTTTTTTTTTTTGTATGGCTAACCAGGATAGATCGAAGACGTGTACTAAAGAGGGAAGAATAACTGGGAGAAAAACATTTACGAATTTGGGGGGAATTCCTTCGAAACCAACAGCATTGGACCTGACGGATAATAGAGACCCGAGAACTTCGCAACGAAATGTTGATTCAGTTCATTTATGCCCACACTTTGATCAGAACTTAGTTCGTCTACATTTTTGCCAACTCCAATCCCTCGGAGGATTTCCCAAAGCTTTCGTTTATGTTGGTTTCATACTAAAAACTTGTCTTAGCAGCCTACGATAGATTTGAAAATGAGCATCTAGTTTGTAACTCTGAAGAGTTAAAAAATATAAAATTATGTTTACTTGTGTTAATTTTTCACCAATAGTAGGAAGTTATTTCTTTTTTCTAGTTTTCGTACAATACTTAGTTCCAAGGAAGTGTACTTATTTCTTACTGAGTGGGAAATACAATATAACAGATCTCCCTTGTCCTACAGGACAAATTATTCACACTGCAAATATTTCGTGACAGTTTGATATAATTTACCAATTTTCTGTATTTCTTCTTCTAATTTGTCTAACTAACATTTGCTTAAGTAACTAAGGTTTTTTAACTTTTTATTAATTCATTCACAAATTAGCGCCAATTGAATTATTTTGTATTAATTCTATATCTTCGGTAGGTTGCTAAATACTCGTTGTTCATTTATTTATCTCTTTTCTAAGAGAATTGCTTCGAATGAATTAAGAACGACCGCAACTATAGAGATGACTTTTCAAACTGTGGGTGGTTCCTAGATTTATTAAAATATGCCTAATCATGACAATGCCGAACAGTTCTTACTTTTGAGAGATTCAGGATTGTGCTTTGGAGAGGTTATCTCAAAGCGATGATGCAGAATCATTCTCATGATAAAGTGCATGGTTAACTTTTTCATGGTGGTAGCTGGAATTGGTGATACCTGTTCATGAACGAATCCTTGTATATTTAATTTAATTGTACACAGTATAAAATGAAAAATTTGGTTAACGTGAGACGTTTTTTCCGGTAGTGATGCTATTATATTTCTGATTGATTGTCAGTGATTGTCTGTTTCCAGTAACATTCCCTTGGCAAATCTTGAATCTTGTACCCGAACAAGAATTGGTGGAATGTGGAAATTCTTTTTACCTTAAAAAACAAGATTTAAAAAAGGAAAACTGCCCGTTTCTAAAAGAGGGCACCACTTGAATTAAGTCCATACCATTTTCAGTTAATACCTACCTTTAAAAGATACATCTCTAAATTTGACAGCTGTCGGACGATTAGTTCTCCAGATATAGCGTTGTGTGTGAAGCAGCTTTTGTTATTTTGAAAAAAAATGGATTCATGGATTCGTGTGTTGATTTATCATTGCTTTTTGATGAGAAAAAATGCAGCCGATGCAAAGAAATGGCTTAATAAGTGTTACACGGACTCTGCACCAGCCGAACGTACCATTAGCAAGTGGATTGAAAAATTTAAAAGTGGTCATACAAGCACCGAAGATGATGCACGCAGTGGACGTCCAAAAGAGGTTGTTTCAGATGAAAACATCAAAAAAGTCCACAAAATGATTACCAATGACCGTAAAGTAAAGTTGATCGAGATAGCTGAAGCTCTGAAGATATCAAAAGAGCGTGTTGGATTTATCATACACGAATATTTGGACATGCGAAAGCTCTGTTCAAAGTGGGTGCCGGAGGCTTAGCCGAAATCGTACTACAAAGCTGGTATCGAAAGATTGAAAAATCGTTTCAATCAGTGTATCACTCTCTAAGGCAACTATATTGATAAATAAAGTTGAATTTTGCAAAAATTTTATGTTTTACTATAAAACGGCATTGAGCTTTCAGCCCCTGTGTTAAAAACAAAAAGAGGTTGTTGGATGCAGACGAGTTTTAGTAGCCAGTAGTTCACACTGGCTTACCTACTCGTAAAAACTGTCCGGAAGCATGTCTAATATTGTCTCCTGTCAATATTTGAGCGAACAGATACTGACGGCAAAAGCAAGAAATGTTGGGTATACCCTGCATTGCAAGCTCAACAAAAATGTATCTGGTACAAAAATGTTTAAGTAATTTCAAAATGAAAGTGGTTGATTCCTGCACTACCAATCGGGCTTATTGTAGGGGATGCCCTACAAAAGAATTAGACTTAGCACGAAATCAGCTGGGTGCTCGCCGATCAGCAGAGAATGTCCAGTCAAAGCGATAACATTGTTTCTCCAGAATAGCTTTAAAAAAGCCAAGCTATTGTACGAGGTCACTAACCTTAGCATTTATCTTCGAACATTTATACAAGCATTCACATCGTACTTCGAGAAGACAGATTCAATAACAACTGAATCGGTGAGTATTACACAAGGGACAAAAACAATCAACGTCTTCATACCGGCGGAAATAAATTTACTGCAAGATCTGCACACAGCGTTTAAACTTTGAGAGGAACTAAGAAACTGCAGCATTCCTGCTTCCTAGATTGATTTCGAAAGCGCACTTTAAAGAGGAAAACTTATGTTGTGAATATGCAACTGTCAGGTCCTGTCTAGCTCGAGATCAGAAGTGACGTCCATCAAGAGTATTTGCACCACTACATACGTTGGTGGAGACTTCCTATGCCTTTTCTTAGAAATAACAAAGAATTGGGGGAAGCCTATTAAAAACATTTTGCCGATGCTGAAGAAGGATCGGTGATAATGATATACTATATGTTGTCGCGAATATACCAAACGGAAGTGGCAGTCACACCCCAATGTAAGGACGAAAATTGCATTTCCCTAACATTTATCTATAGACTCCGTTGGACAGAATAATCGAAGCGGAAGTCGGATATGATGGTAAATTGGCATTATTCAATGGTCTACAAAAGGGCATAGGATATAAAACAAGATATTAATGGGACCTTTGTACTTCTTCCATTCCTAACAAAGAATGTTGTAACTGTTGTCAATATATAATCAATGTTCCTGAGAGAATGATAAAAGTTACAACTCTTCAAGCGAAGTTACATTATGTATATAAGGGACATCGCTGAGAATTGCACAACAGGAATTATAATATGTTCATGAACGGTACCCAATAATCGCGCAACATAATATATTAACATCTAAAAAATTCTACGTAGATAATGTTGAGAACAGCAGTACCTAAGATCGCACTCTATTATGACAGTAAATTATTGAGATTATAGATTAGATCAACTAAGCAAGCATACTTGTCGGGAAGCACTTCGGATTTCTAAATGGTAAACACATTTATCCATTTTTCTTGGTACTGGGTGGCATATCTCCTTATGTGCGTCCGCTGCAATGGGATACGCTTAGATTGAGGAGGATATGTGAAAGCATCCTGGCTGATCGTCGTTACGAGTAGACGTACAGAGGAAAATAATGTGACGTATCATATTACTCTCTAAGTTGTTCAAAGTGTAACGAATAGAATAAGGAAAGGTCATTCGAATCCACATTTATGAAAACTAATTATGAGGCAGGAATAAAGAAGTTGAATGAACAGTGTGAAAGGATGGCAATGAAACCAACAATGTGCTTGCATGGAACGGATAAGATTCAACTTAAAAACAAAGAGAGGTCGTTTCAGAGTCAAACGTATAGGGATGTATTGTAAACAGACACTATTTCTCCGCAGGGGTGGCCGTGGTGTAGTGGTACATGCATACACTCCTCAAGCAGAAAGTCGCGGGTTCGAATCCCGTGCGAGGCAATTCTCTGAAAAAGTCTTTTCGAGAATCCCGTCGGCACAAGCACCTCTGGGAAAAATATCGAAACCTAATACACCTGAGTTTCAAACTACTACACCTCCCGCCCGCGTCCTGGAGAAAACCAGTAAAAGAGTATTCATATCCCCTTGGTGCGCGCGCGGAACTATAAGAAAAAAGACCGCACACATGAACCAATTTTAAACGCCACAATCAAGGATGACCCAGCAGGCACCCATGTCACATGTTTTATTATCCATTCAAGTGGCATCATCTACATTAAACTCACAAGGATAAACAATGAGGTCGTATCGTTAAACACACTTATTTTTCAGATGACACTTTGAATGGAATGTGAATCTTGTACCTAAGCTATGATCGGGTTCCTCTTATAAACAAAGAAGATAGATACACAAAATCTATCGATAAGAAGTAGTAAGGGTGTTACGCTAATGACTAAATAGATAATACGATACCAGCAGTTAGCCAAGAAACCATTTGAAGAGCGATAATGAGGCATTGGTGCCATGCGACCGGTTGGGATGAATTCATGGAATTTAGCTTTGAATGCTTTGACACATTAGACCATAAAAAACTGCTTAAAGCGCTTGGAAAGCTCGGCATAAGACGGGTCATGGCAGACTGGTTTGTAGAGTACCTGCCCTCAGAATGCAAAACGTTATGGTCAACGTATTAAGCGAAAATATGAATGTGAAATACGAAATACGATGTCCCTCAAAGTTCAAAGCTGGGTTCAATCCTCTTTATACTATATGGGAACGAACTATTTCAAGTTTTTAAACAGAGCGTTTTTTTGCTTTTGCGGACGATACGGCAATTATTGTTCGACACAGATGCCTAGAATCTGCCTTGAGGATGATGCAGGAAGAGTTTAATGCTGCTGTGAGATGGTGCCACGACAACGGTTGGTGATTAACGCTGTAAAAAACAAAAAGATGCATATTCGAGGACCTAGTTTCAAAATTACACCAAACAGAATTTACTACGAAGACGATGCATGTCTTAGTACGCCCAGTAAAACTAAAGACGTAGTAGATAGCTACAAGTATCTTGGAGTCATCATCGACTGTCGCTTTCTCTGGGATAAGAATGTTGAAAAGCTGCGTATGGACCTGAAGAAAACCTTGTTTGCGGTAGCTCATCTTCAATGCCATGCTACTGTATCTGTTCTGAAACAAGTCTACTATGCCTCAGTGGAGTCAAGGCTGCTGTATTGAATACCATACTTTCTTGGGAAAACGCTGCAAAAACACACATTCGGAAGTTACAGAGGCTGCAAAATTCTGTGCTGAAGCAAATTAACGTCAACACTCAACGGGGTCACGAAAGGAATTTCGATGTCCTTAAAGTCGATTAAATTTTCAAGATGACACTGGTTTTGGAGTACTTCGATGATAGCCGTTTCATTCACCCACTCGATCATGCGGTAAATACACGAAGACGTGCCCATGGTACTCCGCAAGTAATCAGATCCTACAAAAACTATGGTAGAGGTCAACTGTTGAATAGCGTTCCCGCAACTTTAAAAGAACTACCTCGAGAACTCGTCAACATTCAAAACGTCCCAAAGTATGTGTGTACGCAGTCTATATTTTACTTTGAGTCATTAAATGTTGCTGTACAAATCTGTTTGAGATCGGAAACCGTTAAGCCAACTCTTTTTAATGGCCTATATTCCTTCCTCTTGATTTGGACCTCACCATGGTAAGACGTACAGGTCTTATCTTACAGTAGGGGATAATACTCACCGCAACAGTCGACAATAAAAATATTCCGCCATCGGCACATGAAAGTTTAACAGAAATAATTAAAGATATTGGTAAAACTATTAATCACGAAATAAAAGAAATCGATATCTCTGACTTCCAAGTATAAAAAACAAAAACAAAAAATTCTAGTAACTCCTTAATTACTGGATCTTTTTCGTCAAATATTTGCAAAACTGAAAAAAACTGAAATCAGTAATGCGAAATCATCCGGTGCCTGATGTCACTATATACATCAGTGATCAGCTGACAAGAAACAACAAATATCTGCTGTAGATGGCCAAAGAGAAGGCAAGACAAGAATATTGGAAATCCGTTTCCGAAGTTACTGGGAAAATTCTGGCAAGAAGAGCTGAGAACATCCAATCAATAATGATAAGCAACTTTAACGATAAACTAGTAAGATTGATCCAATTTGGACCCCCTCTTTTTGAAGCCAACTACCACCACCACCCGAGACAGTCGGAAATAAAAATTAAGTATTCACATAATATTCCAAATCATAACAAAATAAAATATCACGCATACCACAACTGCATTCTTTGTAAGTAAGCAGAAGCAAAAAACTGTTCATCCAAATGGATAACACAAATTCAGACGATACCTTAGTATTTCACTTAGATAGTAACAGTGAAATAAATAATAAGTGCTACTGCTTATGTTTTAATATTGTGTAGATCATTTCGCCAACATTGGAATATTTTTGTTTAAGTTGAACCAAATTTTTGAGTACTTTTTTGAGTACGCTTTTCATATGAAAACATAAAAAATTATTTAACCGAAGAAAAGAAGTACGTATTTGGAACGTATAGGTCACCTGGTTTCAGTCAAAGGGCATTCATTGAAGAAGTCAGAAATAACCTAGGACATATGGAAAAAAAGAAAGAAATCACTGGATTGGCGGATATGAATATTAACAGCCATGACTTTAACTCGAACTATGTCAAGGATTGTTTAGAATGTGATTAGAGGATATACGAAGATAGATCTAAAAAGTGAGACTAAGGCTGCCATAGATCACACTCTAATAAGTAGAGCAGACAACCAAAACCATTCGTTCCTTTAGTTGCAAATTGTAAAAGAAAAGCTAAGCTTTACAGAATGTGAAAGAATAATAGACTAAGGAAAACTTACGCAACTGAACATAAAGACTTCCCAAAAAAGCTCACTAGAGAATTGAAAACAAAGAAATCAAATTTTCATATAAAAGCGTTCAGTGAAAATAAATCTGACCCTCTTAAACTTGGGGCTTAATCAATGAGATTAAGAGAAAAAAAAATATATAAACCTTGATGAAGTATTTGCTAAGAACTTCTTGAAAAATATACGAGTAGTTTTTGTAATGAATGTATTTAACATTTCGCGAAACAAATGCTCCAAATGATATATCAATGTAACTCAATCACATCGAATAATGCAAATAAGGTTGTAGCCTACTCAACTTTGCTAGGGAAAGCAACGTCGCTAAGGTACGCAGTAAAGTCAATCTCCTAGGCGGAAACAAATCTCCTGAAATTGACGCAACTCGAGCTGTGGATATTAGGAAACGCAAATATTTTTACCCCCATCCTATGCAAATTTATTAACTTAAGTCTGAGGCAAGGCAAAATTATGAAAATGTGAACTATGTTATGTTGCTAATTTCGGAAAAGTGTTCAGAACACATCATTACAAATAGAATAAATAATTGTAGGGTACAGTTTTCATAAGCAAAAAGTACTGGAAAATTGCTTGGAGGTTAACGAAAGGTTAGGAAAAAGTTACGAATCCTTATATACCTAGACCTCCTTTTGTTAAAGGAAATTAAAATACTTTTGCTTGCTTCCAGAGAAGAGTACTTGGCAGTAGACTTTAGAGTAGACTTTGTCAGAAAAAGAAAACTAACATAAATCAGCAGGCAATATCGTTTTCCTACAAGTTTGAAATTCTTCGAATCCCCAGAGCTCATCCTAACTGCTTACTTATAAAGTCTGTAGATCCATGCAAAGTATCAAAATCTGTTCTCATACCTCGAATAACAGATATTCACAGGCAATTGAAAAGGAAACGCAATCTATTGCCACTAATGTGGTATTATCGTGAGGATTAGAAAAAGAATAATTATTATTAATAATTAAGAACGAACAAATAATTAATCAAATATAATCGAGTTAAGGAAAATCCCTAAATTTTTTATTCTAATTACCTGCCCTCGTTCTGTTTTCCTGACGAGTATTCTTGAAGTCCTTATCCTAAGAAATTCGTATTTATTGTCAAATTTAAGTTCATTTGCCTGTTGCAGTAGAGATCTGGTATATGCTGCTTTTGGGGTTTTAAAGATAATTGCTGCAATTTCTTGCAAATTTAGTTCAATTCTTGGCTAAGTCGAAATCCTGGCTGAATTATTGTTCCAGTTAGCGATAAGGAGTAGATGAGTTATCTAAAATTTTCACATCAAAAGAATTAGAATTTTTGAAAATCATGTTCACATGAAACAGTGCTTACGATTAATGTCTGCCCATGAACATCTTAACCATAGTTACTAGTTAAGTAAGTAAAAACCAATCTCATGGCTATGTGCTCCTAATAGTTTTCATGTACGTCTTGCTGCCGAAAGTGAGCACCTCCTGCATTCTGTGAGTCGAATCCACGGGAAGGGTTTGTGCTTAAATACCCTGAACTGATTTAATAATACTGTTCTTCTGCTTACCTTTCAATTTACCTTGCATCATAAGTGCATTTCCTTAAGGGAGGCATTAACAATTCAACTAAACTCCAACAAGTGGTTATGATGTTTTAAGAGACGGTTTGGCACGCAAATGGTCAATCCTGTGGAAGTATTTGTTGGGGACGGTATGATAATGGCAATAAAAAGAATAATGTAGTGCAGTTAGAACACCTGTGATTAAGCCTCTCCAAAATCCTTCCATATTTTAACACAAATTTCGCACAACTTTTAGACGATTGCAATGTGAATGTTGTTGCGCCCTCAAGCAAAATTACTGCAAACTTTATCCAACAGTCTTATTATCATTGTAGTTAAACGGTTGCAGTTATTGCAAATTTTAGACGGCGGCTCTCTTAATTAATTTACGTCAGTACTTCCACTGGCGATTCTATTCAAACGCCAGTAAAAAGACGAGCGGAAACCAAATGGATATCACGCCGCTCCCAACTATTGTAATATAAAATCTTTTTCTTACAATTTGTAGAATTATTTTTTGATTTTCATGATGGTGTTGCTGCTGTTCCCACCTGCTCTTCCCAAAGCATTCAATTAAACGCCTTATTATGAGATAAGTTGAAGTCTCTAGCATCTACTAATGGGGGTGGAAGACTGTCTCAACATTTCACACTAAGACCGATCTTTCAGCACCGACACAAGGCGCTGATGAAGACTTTCCCAATTGATCTACGACTGTCCTGCCACTGGCGACTCTATTTTAATGACAGTAAAAGGACTAACGAAAACCATCTGCAGATCCACTATCGACAAGCGCATTACCAAATCTTTTTAGCACAGATAAGGCCGGCAGGAGGCTGCAGTAACTCCTAATGATTGTGCTCAACAGTCTCAACTTTTCACAAAAGGAGCCGTTTTGTATACCAAAGCAATTTTTTGATGAAAGCTCTTTTAATTGGTCTACGTAAGCACTTTCATTGGCGATTCTATTTAAACGCCTAGTGCGAAGGTCGACGTAAACCACATGAAGATCTATCCACATAGAAAAGATTTATTTGAATAACACACGAGTTACTTAACAAATCTTATTTTTACAATTTTTAGAATTGTGAATCGTGCAGGTGTTCCTGCTGCTCCAACAGCAAATCTGTTACATATCTCTGTGAACTGTGATATTATTAGGCTGCAGCAACTGCTAATGGGTATGCGCGACTGTCTCAATGGACCGCGTTCTTAATACCAAAACAACGTTCTGATGGCGACTCTATTGGAACGCCAGTGCCAAATCAGTCATACGCCACCTAAAGATCCGCAATATATGAGCGGTCTACCAAATCTTTTTCACATAATTTGCAAAAATATTTTAGGATTTTCATGATGGTTTTGCCGCTACTCACACCAGCAGACTTACCAAAGCATTCAACTAACCGGCTTATGTATTGTAAGGTTGGTTGAAGACAGTAGCAGCTTCTTATCGGCATGCAAGACTCTCTAAATATTTCACACCAAGAGCAGTTTTTCAGTACCCACACAAGGTTCTGATGAAGGCTCTCCTAATTTATCTACGCTAGAACTTACGCTGGTGGGTTTCTTTGAACGCTATTGGAAGGACTATCGTAAACCACTTGGAGATCAATTCGCCTCGTACTGATTTATTTAAATGTTACACCAGAACTTTCCCAAGCCTTTTTTCCAATTTTTAAAAATATTTTTCGACTTTTATGATGGAGTTTCTGCTGCTCCACCAGAAATCCTGTCGCACCCCTCTTTGAACCACCATATTACAAGGCTGGTTGCAGATTGCAGCAACTGCTTGTGGGCAAGCACGACTGTCTCCGCCTTTCACAAAAGTAGCGATTTTCAATACAAAAGCAAAATTCTGATGAAAGCCCTTCTAACTAGTCTACGGCAGTCTTGCCACTGGTGACACTATTTGAACGCCAGTGCCGTCGCACACCACCTAGAGATCCGCAATAGACGAGCACTATTAGGAATACGCGAACTGGCAGATTCGCCACAACACAAATATTTATTTTTAAGGCTTGAAAACCAAATCTACCGAGAAAATTATGCCATGAACAATCAAGGAATGAATAAAAGATTAAATAACGCACCACCACCACTTCAAACCCAAAAAAATAGTTACTTCCTTCAGCCTCTAAATCATGATAAACCCTTCTACAACCTTTACACAAGATAATGTAAATCCTAATCAAACACAAACCCCATTTCACAATCAACCTAGACTTAGGCACCCTAATCATCAGCAAATTATCAAATCCACAGAATAGAGTAGAAACAATGGATGGCTCCAGTAGAAACTTTAGTTTTCAAAATCGTACGAAAACGAATTTTCATTAACAAGCCCAAAAACCTCCAAATCCTTCACAACAATTGCATATTCCTAACAAGGCTCAAAGAACTTTCCACACTAAAACACAAGAAATAGAAGCCGAACCTAGTTGCGAATCTGATCAAACTTTAATAGATAACGTCAAACTGGATAACAATGAGAACATTGAAAGATCTTGATTTTTTAGATTAGGAAGCCCTTCGCTTTCCTATTACGAGTTTAAAGCAAAAAGCGGAAAACAACTTAAATTCTTGTTAGATACGCGATCGAACAAAAACTACGATCAACTCTGCTATGTCCGTAACTTAATCCTAAACCAAAATCCGTTTTTTACCAAGTCAGTAAATGGTAAGATAAGGGACACCCATCATGCAAACTTAAAAATTTTGGGATCTAAAATTGGTAAAATAAAATTCTTCTTCCTGGATCCTCTCAAGACTTTCGATGGAATCATTGGAAATGATACATTGAAGGAGTGGAGAGCCGTTATTTATCGTATAAACAATTAAGAGCAGAAACAGTCAACAATTTAGATATAAGAACTTCCCACCTAAATTCAAATCAAAAAAACTATACAAAAATACCCAAAGTTATTTAGTGAACCGAATAAAAAATTAACATTCGTAACATCGGTTAAAGGTGAAACCAGAACTACTACCGATACAACCGTTTATTCAAACGCTCTTAAAAACGAAGTTGATAAACAAATCAGCAAACTATTAGAGAATGGCATTATTCGTCCATCAGAATCTCCTTATAATTCCCCAATCATCATAGTAGGTAAAAAACTTGTTGCTTCTGAAAAAAAAAAAAAAAATATCGTTTAGTAGTAGACTACTAGAAGCTTAACTTAGTAACCACACCCGATCGCTATCCTATTCCTGAGATTAACGACGTATTATACAATCTCGGAAAATGCAAATATTTCACTATTATAGAACCCAAGGGTGGACTCCACCAAATTCCTCTTAAAGAATCTGATGTAGAGAACACGACGTTTAACATTAATAATAGGAAATACGAGTTTACTTGTCTCCCATTCGGATTACGTAACGCTCCATCAATATTTCAACGCGCTGTGGACGACATTCTGAGAGAACACATTGGCATAAGATGTTACGTCTACATAGACGACATCATTATTTTCATTAAAACTGAAGATCAACATTTCACCGATCTAAACATAATATTCGAAACATTAAATCAGGTCAATGTTAGAGTACAACAGCCTCAGGAATTAAAACAAATCCGACTAATGTAAAGGCTATTGCTGATTTTCCCACTTTTCTTTGCGAAATTTCCTGTACGTATATAAAAAGGTTGCCATCTACACGGATCATCAGCCTTTCATATTCTACCTAAGCAATAAACTCCAAAATTGTAGGGCAATTTTAGAGGAGAATAATCACGAACTCAAATTTACACCACGTAAATCCAACGTTGTAGCGGATGCATTAAGTAAATGTCGGATCACCAAATTGTCACACAGCTTAATTCCTACAGTAGAAGCACCCATAAATGTATATAAAAATCAAATTATCCTCACATTAAATGAACTTAGTCACACAAATTTAAACACCCTTTTCCAAATTTCCGCAGATATATTTATTATTACAGAACCAAATTACACAAAAGAAAATCTTATAGGGATGTTCAAACGCTTCCTAGACCCTAACGTTATAAATATTCCCGCAGCCCCAGAACGAGTAATGGATATAATCCAAGAGATATATCGATTATACTTTTTGAACCATAAAATAAGGTACACCCAAAAATATATAAAAGATATTCAAACAGAAAACCAACAAAACGAAATAATAATAACAACTCATACTAGAGCACATAGAGGTCCACATGAAAATGAAAACCAAATCTTCGAAAAATTCTATTTCCCTAGCAGCCTCAAGGCAAATTATAATAATATACCTTTCGAAGAACTCTTGGAAAAATCAGTCAACCAGTATAACCATACTTATCTCTCTACCAGTAATCGAAAACCCGTAGACCTATTTTTTGGCAGATGTCAATTTTGGACCACTAGATTATGACCAAATCCGCCTTTGTAATATAGAGAAACAAAAAGAAAAACAACAAAAAGAACTTAACTATCATAACAAAAGAAAGTATACAATAAAAACATTAAATCCAAACAAAAAAAATATACGTAGAACACAATAAAGAAGTAGGAACAAAATTTACTAAGCGATATAACGAAGAAATTGTGTCTGAAAATAGGAAGTCCATTGAATGATGCAACAGTCAATCGGTCTAAAACGAGAGTTTTCCTTCCCAGAACTTCTCCTTATCATTGGCACATCTGTTTTAATTATTAATCAACGCGAGAAAGACGTCGTCCTCTGAAACTGCAGCCGGGCCTTAAAAACGGAACTCCTTCATAGGACAGGCCCTGTACAATGAGCTCCTCGCTCCTCCACCTTAATGCTCCTGACTTTCAACACCCACTTTTGGGACGAAGTGTATTAAGGCGTTGGCCAATAAGATTTGAAGAGAAAAGCAGAACAAAAACATTGTATCTCTACCAGGATATACGAAACTCGAACAGAAGCAAGTGGAAAATTTGGATGTTGCTATGAAATAATCTACCTATATGTAGATTTCGTCCTCTTTTCTTGGCATAACCAATGGATGACCAATGTTTTTGTATCGCAACCCACCTGTTTTATAATTCGCCACTCAAACCCCTCTGTTCAGGTGTCTCTTCAGTTTTTTCTTTGTCTTTTTCATTCCTCTTTCTGTTTTTGTACCTGGATGCATCTGATCGCAGGTGAGTTGTGTGTTGATAGTAGATTATGAGAAGCAATATGCCTACCTGGCTTCTGCATTCGACGTATGGAATATTGCTGCAGTTTACTGCGCTATTTCTTGTAAAGGACGACTAAATGGCTGAAAATCATATTTAACACCTACCATGAGCCTGACGAAGACTTACATCTAATGTGGCTATGTTTCAGTCGGCTACCTATGAAGCAACAGATTCAATTATTCCATGGCTACTCGTAGCAATAGAATCATGGAAGTGAACGAATATGGACACGAATTTCAAATGTCAAAACTATGAACTATATAATTAAAAAACAAAAATCGTCTTCGACGAGAGTTGGTTATGCACACAAGTAGATGTGTATGCATGGATTTTTATCTGGGGAATTGTCTCAAATTTTTGTATGCCTAACATTTAAACATGGAGTTACCATCCGTGGCAAGAATAGATCGAAGACATGTACTAATGAGGGAAGAATAACTGGGAGAATAACATTAACGGATTTGTGAAGAATTCCGTCGAAATCAACAGCATTAGACTTGACAGATAATAGAGACGAGAGAACTTCAAAACGAAATGCTTGTCCAGTTGATTTATGCCCACACTTTCATCAGAAATTAGTTCGTCTACATTTTTGCCAATTCCAATCTCTCGGAGGCTTTCCCAAAGCTTTCGTTTATATTGGTTTCATACTAACAACTTGTCTTAGCAGCCTACGATAGATCTGAAAATGAGCATCTAGTTTGTAACTCTGAAGAGTTAAAAAATATAAAAAAATTTGTTCACTTGTGTTAATTTTTCACCAATAATAGGAAGTTACTCCTTTTTTCTTGTTTTCGTACTTAGTTCCAAGGAAGTGGAATTATTTCTTACTGAGTGGGAACTACAATGCAACAGATCTCCCCCGTCCTACAGGACAAATGATTCAAATTGCAGTTTCAATTTCATGACAATTTCAAATAATTTACCAATTTTCTGTATTTCTTCTTCTAATTTCTCTAACTTACATTTGTTTAAGTACGTTTTTTTAACTTTTTATTAATTAATTGACAAATTAGCGCCAATTGAATTGTTTTGTATTATTAGTATATCATTCGTTTATTTATCTTTCTTCTCGGAGTATTGCTTCGAAGGAATTAAGGACGACCACAAGTCCAGAATGGCAAAATATATAAGAACCCTGATTGAAGCTGTAGAAATACAAAAAAAAAAAGGATTAAATTAGAAAATATTTCCAAACGCCTGCAAATATTGTCATAGTTACCATCCTGAAACTCGTATTGCTGAAATTTTATCTGTGTTATTACCCAGCTTTCTGAGTTGCATGCAGCTTTCGTTGGTCTAGAGATGACTTTCCAATTTGTGGATGGTTCCTAGATTTCGAAGAAAATTTATTTGCTAGATTAATATGCTAAATAATGACAATGCTGAAAATTTCTTACTTTTGAAAGACTCAGGATTGTGCTTTGGAGTGGTTGTCTCCCAGTGATGATGCAAAATCAGGTTCAGGGTAAAGTTCCTGGGTAACATTTTCAAGGTGGTAGCCGAAATTGGTGATACTTGTTCATGAACGAATCCTTGTATATTTAATTTAATTGTACACAGTATAAAATTAAAAATTTGGTTAACGTAAGACGTTTTTTGCGGTATTGATGCTATTACGTTTCTGATTGATTGTCGGTGATTGTCTGTTTCCAGTAACATTTCCTAGGCAAATCTTGACTCTTGTAACCGAATAAGAATTGGTGGAATGTGGAAATTCTTTTTACCTAAAAAAACAAGTTTTAAAAAAGGAAAATTTCTATGAACTAAAACCAGTTTATGCGGTTGAATTTAGAAAATATAGAAACAAAAATAGCATATTCGATACACACGGGTTTTAATCTCCAGTTGGTCACACTGGCTTACCTACTCGGAAAAATTATCTGAAAGCATGTCTGATCTTGTCTCACATAATTTTGATCTGTCAGCAAACGGATACAGACGGGCAGATAAGTGCAAGAGCAAGAAATGTTGGGTATACTCTGCATTGCAGGCTCAACAAATATATATCTGGGACAATTTCCCGGCTTTAAATCAAAGGTGATTTAGAAAAAGGTTGAGGGTGTGGGCTTTTTTCAGTCAGACTGGGGAAAACTTTGAAAGATATTTTTTTAAGTAATTTCAAAATGAAAGTGGTTGATTCCTGCACTACCAATCGGACTTGTTGTAGGGGATAACCTACACAAGGATTTGACTTACCACGAAATCAACTGGGTATTCGCCGATCAACAGAGAATGAACAGTCAAAGAGACAATATCGTGTCTTCCTGAATAGTTTCATATAAGCCAAGCAATGGGACGAGGTCACTGACCCTAGCATTCATCTTCGCACTGCAGTGGCCGTGGTGGTGTGGTATATGCATAGACTCCTCAAGCAGAGGGTCGCGGGTTCGAATCCCGTCCGAGGCAATTCTTCAAAAAAGTCTTTTCATAGAATTTGTATGTAGTTATATATAAATCCTGTCGGCGTCAACTCTGACATGAAGGCATAACACTGATGTTGGAGTGATTGATGGCTGGGCTAAATGTAACGAACTAACAACTAGCACGTACTAAGACCCACTGGTTGAGGATGCACTGGTTCGTCCCGCCAATTTGACAACCAGTTCTGGGAAAAATATCGAAACCAAACACACCTGAGTTTCAAAATACTACACCACCCGCCCGCGCCCTCAATCAATATTCCCTTGGTGCGCGCAAGGTATTATAAAGAAAAAAAAAAAAAAAAAAATCTATACAAGTATTGACATCGTATTTCGGGAAGCAAGATTAAAAAACAACTGAATCGGTGAGTATTACACAAGGGACAGAAACATCTAAAGTCTTCATACCGTCGGAAATAAATTTACAAAAGAAATAGCTATCACAGTAGAATCTGTACACAGCGTTTGAACTTAACTTTGAGATGAACTAAGAAACTGGAACATTCCTGCTTCCTACATTGATTTCGTAAGCGCAGTCTAAAGAAGTTCATTATGCTTGACTTACCCAGCGTGTTGTGAATATGCACCTTTCAGGTACTGCCTAGTTCGAGATCAGACGTGACGTCCATCAAGGCGTTTCACCACTGCACACTTTGGTGCAGATTTTCTATGTACACCTGCTCTAGCATAGAATAATCGACACCCAATTACAATCAACTTAATGGCAGGAGAATATGACAAAAAATCCGAGTTCTTTTCTTAAACTCATCAAGAATATATGTATATCAGCAATGCAGAACAACAGGTCCCGAAAGAAAGAAATCAGGTCCATTGGAAGTATAGTCCTGAGCGAAAGTAAAATTTGGCCTTCGCCAGGTTGTCCGGTAAGTAGACATAATGTAACAAATAAGCTGCTGGCTTTTGTAAATCGCTTTCTAAAAAACAATGGAAGAGCTCTGACCAAAACGTACCCTTATCACGCAGCTTCATATTAGATCGGGCCGGTAATAATTATATAGATTGGCGCGAATATACCAAATCGAAGTGGCAGTCACACCATATGTAAGGACGAAAATCGCATTTCCCTAACAGTAATCTATAGACTACAATATATTGACAGAGACGAATACAGGCAGCTTTTCGTTATGAGGCGGACAGAATAATCGAAACGGGAATCGGATATGATGGTGAATTGGCATTATTCGCTGGTCTACAAAAGTGAATAGGACATAAAAAAAACTATAATGGGACCTTTGCACCTCTTCCATTCTTAACAAAGAATGTTTTTACTGTTGTCAACTCTTCAAGCGAAATTACATTATGTCTACAAAAGATAGCGCTAAGAATCGCACAACAAGAATTATAATATGTTCATGAAAGGAAGCCAAGAATGGCGCAACATAACATAGTAACGTCTGGAAAATTCTACGTAGATAATGTTGAGAACAGCAGTACCTAGGATCGAACTCTAACATGACAGTAAACTATTGAGACTATGGATTAAATCAACCAAGCAAGCACTGCGGATATGCAAATGGTAAATACGAGTACATTTATCCATTTTCCTTGGCACTGGGTGGCATATCTCCTTATATGCTTCTGCTGCAATGGGATGCACTCAGATTGAGAAGGATATGTGAAAGCATCCTGGCTGATCGTTGTTACGAGTAGACCTACAGAGGAAAATAATGTAACGGACCATATTACTCTCTAAGTTGTTCAAAGTGTAAGGAATAGAATTAGGAAAGGTCAGGCGAATCCACATTTATGAAAATTTATTATGAACAGGAACAAATAAGTTGAATAAGCAATAAGAAAGGATGGCAATGAAACCAACAATGTACTTGTATGGAACGGATGATAAACAACTAAAAAGCAAAAAGAGGTCGTTTCAGAGTCAATCGTACAGAGAACCTTTCGGAAAATGTGTTGTAAACAGACACTATCTCTCCGCAGACCGCACACATGAACCAATTTTAAACGCCACAATCAAGGATGACCCAGCAGACACCTATATCACATGTTTTATTATCCATTCAAGTGGCATGATCTACACTGAACTCATAAGCATAAACAATAAGGTCGCATCGTTAAACACACTTATTTAATGTGACTCTCGTACGCAAGGTATGATCGGGTTTCTCTTATAAACAAAGAAGATAGATACACAAAAACTACCGATAAGAGGTAGTTAGGGTGTTAAGCTAATGACTGAACAGATAATAAGATACCAGCTGCTTAGAAACCATTTGGAGAGTGATAATGAGGGATTGGCGCCATTCGATCGGTTGGGATGAAATCTATCCATCGATTGACTACGGTGATTATTTGTTCACAAACAACCGCCAGGCTTTGTGATGGTCTGATTCCATTAACTAAGGCTTCGTTTCTTGCAGTTATATTTAAAGATGATAAACGAAGATGATGAATGTCGTTGAGGCAATAGATATCAAAAATGGATTTCGATTAGGTAACGCGTTGTTGTGTGATTTCCTGTATGAATCTCACAGGCATGAATACAATATTTTAAGAATCTATACAAAATTGCAGACTATGCGAAGAGACTAGTGAGCTCATATAGGAACGCTTCCGATCACTGAAGCAGGATATAAGAAGATCGGTTAAGAGGTGTATGAAAGTAAACCAAAGGGCAGGACGCGACAAAAAGAAAATATTGGTTTGAGGTAGACTTTGTCTACCTCGTCTCTACTGTAAATCTGAAGAAGGACACAACCGTAGAGATCAAGCTAGGAATCACCCTTAACATTTTCTTTTTCTTTGGATTATGAACGTGACTGAAATATTAGTCACGAATCTTTATATACGTAGACCTCCTTTTGTAAATGCAAATGAAAATACATTTCGTTGCTTTGAGAAATAAGTGCTTGGCACAAGAAGGGACGACGTTTGAGACGACTTTGTCAGAAAGCCAAAACCAATATAAATCACGTAGCAATATCGTGTTTCTACAAGTTTAAAGATCTACGAATGGCCGGAGCTTATCCTTACACAGAGTCTAGAAATTTCTAATTTTTTGGACGGTCTGTTCAAAAACAAATTGTCACGGGAAATTGGAGGGTAAAAGCTATCATTGCCACTTATGTGCTATTATCATGAGAATTAAAAAAAGAATAATTATTGCTAAACTTAAAATACTCACAGCTTAATCAACTTTATATTGCCATAACAATCTAATTCTTTAATTTCTTCAACTTTAATCCTTTATATATTGGTCTTTTGTTTAAACCCATATGGTTGTAATATAATAACTTTTTTTTCTTATTCCAAACTTCGAAGTGTAATAATAAATCGTTAATTATATTTTCCATCAGATAAAACAGTGTTTTATTTCTTTACTCTCAACATATTGGTGACCCCGACGTGATCATTATCACACTTTTTTTCTTACCTTTTTTACTTAAAACAATCGCGAGTGTTCTCCGATTTAAATGGCCGAACAGGGAGATGATTTCCCAGCAAAATCAAATCTTGTTGACCAACGTGAGGTATCTGGGGGTACCGAATCTAGTGCTCTGAAATTAAGTCAACGCAAATTTAAGACATTAGATGCTCTTAAAACACGGCGTTTTGTGACCAAGGAGCAAATGGCGAAATTTTGTTATCTGTTGTCGAAGCTAAGCGATACTGCCATTGCACCAGTTGAAGGACTCAAAATTGAAGACAACTACGATGTGGAGTTAACAAGGTTGAAGGAACGGTTTCAAAATCGAAAAATTATCGCACAGGAACACATACAACGCATGTTCAACCTTCCAGAAAGCATCTGGATGTGGATAAAATTAGCGACCACTTAAGTGGAACATTGGGATGATCTTATAGTGTTTCTCATCACCTTTAAATTGGATGCAGCAACCCTATGTAAGTGGCACGATGAAACTCCAGTGGATCGGCTTCACAGTCTACAAAAAATAACAGGATTTCTCAAGAAAAGAGTACAACATTTAGAGCGTTATATTTAAAACAATTTATTCAATTCTGATTATTCCTAAAAAGGTGAAAAGAGTACACATAAGACTCATAACAATAATTCAAAACACAATATAAAATCCTTTATTGCCATTAAAGGTACATGCAACTTTTGTTCTTCCCCCTTCCATTTAACATATCGTTGTCACAAATTCCAAAATTTATCCATTTAAGATCGTATTAACCAAATTATTTAAAAAAAAAAAACTAAATATATGCTTAAATTGCTTAAAAACAACCGATCACACAAGCGTTTATGTGTATTTGTGGTAATGTATTGTGTACTTTTGCACCTTAGCGAAAACGTCGCTTCTTCAGTACCGCAAACCCCACTTAGTTTAAGCTGTTATCCAACTATCGCACATAAAACTTTAAAAGCTGATTCTGTCTCACAAAAGCTCCCTGTTACTACGAGTATCTTTACTGCAACATCACCGGCACAACCCTATTCCCTGCATTCTAGCACTGCAAAAAATAATTTATTAGGAACAGTGGTGGTTAATATTTTTAATAAGCTAAAGCAACCCATACCATGTCGTGTTCTGTTGAATTCTGGATCACAAGTGCACCTGATCTCCGAGAGACTTATGCAGTGTTTGGGAACTCCTCGGCTTCCATCCTTTACCTCATTGACTTGTGCTAACAACACCGTAACCTCTGCGAAATACAAAACTGTATTCACCATCCAGACTACGGTAGAAGTACTTGTGATGCCACATATCACTGGCCATATCCCTGACAAAAAAATCTAAATAAATAACTGGAATATGAAATGGAAATATATTTACTTATTTGATCTTCGGTTCAATATTCCACAACGCATAGATTTACTCCTAGGAGTAGATCTATTCTTCAGCCTTCTATGTTGCAAGAAACTTCTCTTCGGTCGGATTCAAATGATCTACTAAGAGAGTTCCCTTAGTCAGTTTTGGCAAATTGAGAACTTCGATTCCTAGCATCCAACTTTAACTAAAGAAGAGAATCAATCCGAATCTCACTTCGTTGCCAATTATTCACGATTAGACTCTGGCCGTTGTAACGTAGGCATAGTCCCAACATACTTGGAAACTCCTTTGACATTGCCAAAAGGAGATTTTTGTCTTTCGAAAGGAAGTTTCGGAAAAACTCCGAATTATGCCAACAGTACTCCGGATATATGGATATAGCATAAGACGTGGACTTCACTACATCCCACTACTTTCTTCCTCATATGGTGTTCTTAAGCCATCAAGTTCTTCTACAAAGCTGTAACTGATTATTTAACCTGATCTGCTTTCTATAATATTGAGATTGATATTTCGCATTTTATGTCGATGACTTACTTACAGGCTGTGACACTCTTCATGAATAAAAGACTCTTCAGATAGAACTGATAACGACGTTAAACAAAGGCGGTTTTAGATTAAAAAAATGGTGCTCAAATTCGCGAGAGCTATTAGAAGACATACCCTTAGATGAACGGGAACAATATGCAGTTAGAACTTTATAGAAACCAGAGACTGATTGTTTTCATTACCTATACCCTCCAGGCCAATTTCGAAAAGGACTAAACTATTCAACATAGTACACTTCTTTGACCCAATAGGATTAATTAATCCGGTAACTGTTCTCGCTAAAATTTTCATACAACAATTATGGGGCCTCAAATTTACATGGGACAAGCATTGACGACTAAAGATTATTTTTGGTGCAATATTTCAGGATATCACCTATTGGACTGACTCAATTATTGTACTACAGTAGATCACAGAACAGCCTTGTAACTGGTAGACAATTGTGGCAAATCGCATATCTGTAATTCAACAAAATAACTCGGCTTCCCAATGGCGACATATAATGTCCGAATTAAAACCTGCCGATATAATTTGAATTTGGCAGAAAGTGAGTGGCCCACTTCAGACGTCATTTAGCATACGATGACACACAGCTTGAGCGAAGATATATAAAAATCTTCTTTGACTGTACAAGTTGAAGAAAATCTGCTGCAAAGGATCAAATTTCATAATAATTATTGTTCTCTACTAAGAATCGTTTCTTATATTTTTCGATTTAAAATGAATAAAAAATTAAAAATTAAAAATGTACGTACGTTTGGACCTCCTAACGTCGACGAGGTAAGCCTGGCGCTTCACGGATTATTCAATATAAGTGTAATTAACTAATTTAAAAAAGGAAATCTCAACTTCATCTAACAATAATGAATTATCTTCTAGATGCCAAGTCAAATCGCTTTCACTATTTTAAAATGCTGAGGGGATACTCCGTGTCGGAGGACGAATATCAAATTCATCTCTTGATTACATTGCAAAACATCCGATTTTATTGCCGAAAGATCATCTCTTCACATCCATCTTGTAAATTATCTTCACATCAAGCATCAGCATGCAGGTCGTCAAGTACTTTTAAGTATAATTCGACACCGTTTCTGGCCATTATGTGTCAAACTTGTGACACGGAGAGTGGTGCATCAATGCGCACAATGTGTACGAGCTAAAGGAGCAATCAATCTCCAACTTATGGGCAATTTACCTTAGTCACGCGTGCTGCAGTCAAGGGTTAATTTCTGTGGCCCCTTTTGAATTCCTTTTCATCGTCGAGGAACCGCGCCTGTTAAAGTATGTGCCTCGGTGTTTGTTTACTTCGTTAAAGAGGCCTTACACTTGGAATTGGTGAAGGCCCGTACAGTTAATAGTTTCTTGACTGCCCTTAAGCGATTTGAAGGTCGCCGTAGACTGTACTCTGTTATAAAACTACAGCGAAAATGCACCCAACTTTATCGTATGGAAAATCCCTAAATTTCTTATTCTAATTACCTGCCCTCGTTCTGTTTTCCTGACGAGTATTCTTGAAGTCCTTATCTTAAGAAATTCGTATTTATTGTCAAATTTAATTTCATTTGCCTGTTGCAGTAAAGATCTGGAATATGCTGCTTTTGGGGTTTTGTAGGGAATTGCTGCTACTTCTTGCAAATTTATTTCAATCCTTGGCATAGTCGAAATGCTGGCTGAATTATTGATTCAGTTAGCGGGAAGGAGTAGACGAATTATCTGAAATTTTCACATCAAAATAGTTTACATTTTTAAATTATATGTTGACATAAAACAGTGTTGATGATTGATGAATGCCCAAGAACATCTTAACCTGTAACTATCAAGTAACAGAAAGCCACTCTCATGGCTATGTACTCTAAATAGTTCATATGCGTCTTGCTGCCGAAATTGAGCACCTCCTGCATACTGTGAGTCGAATCCACGGGAAGGGTTTGTGCTGAAATAGCCCGAAAAGATTTAATAATACTGTTCTTCTGCTTACCTTTTAATTTATCTTGCATCATAAGTGCATCTCCTTAAGGGAGCCATTGACAATTCAACTAAACTGCAACAAGTGGTTAGGATGGGCTACCAATAGTAGCTGGCGCAAGTAATTGCAGCGGACATTATGGAAATGGCAATAAAAATGATGATGTAGCATAGCTGAATCTCCTGGGGATTAAGCTTCTCCAAAATTTTTCCATATGTTAACTCAAATTTCGCAATAACTTTTAGCAATCTTACCGCAAACTTAAGCGGTAAAGTCTTATTATCATTGTAGTTAGAGTATTGCAGTTATTGCAAGACTGTCACAATATTTCACGAAAGGACCATTTTTTCAATATCAATACAAATTTTAGATGACGGTTCTCCTAATTGATCTACGCCGGTACTTCCACTGGCGATTCCATATAAACGGCAGTGAAAAGACCAACGTAAACCAAATGGAGATCACCCCGCGACCAACTAATAGAAAATCATTTTCAAACAAGCATTCAAGCAAACGTCTTATTATGAGATTGGTTTAAGGCTGTAGCAGCTACAAATGCGCATGCAAGACTGTCTCAACATTTCACAAAATGACCCCTTTTCAATACCAAAGCAACATTCTGATGAAAGAACTTCTAGTTGGTCTACGGCGGTTCTGCCACTGGTGACTTTATTTGAATGCCAATGCAAGAACCACCGTACACCACCTAGAGATCTGCAATAGACGAGCACTCTACCAAATCTTTTTTTCCAATTTGTAAAAATATTTTATAATGGAGTTTCTGCTGCTCCACCAGAAATCTTGTCGCACCTCTCTGTGAACCACCATATTATCAGGCTGGTAGAAGAACGCAGCAACTGCTAATAGACATGCACGACTGTCTCAACGTTTCACAAAAGGACCGCGGTCTCAATACCAATACAGCGTTCTGATGAACGACCTTCTAATTGGTCTACGGCAGTTCTGCCACTGGCGACTCTATTGGAACGCCATTGCCAAAACTGTCACACACCACCCAGAGATCTGCAATAGACGAGCACTCTACCAAATCTTTTTCGCACAATTTCTAAAAAATATTTTTCGAATTTCATGATGGTGTTGACTATCCACTATCCTGTCGCACGCTTCTGAGAACCACTACATTAAAAGGCTGGCAGGCGTCTGCAGCAATTGCTAATGTCTCACTTTTCACACCAAGTGGAAGGACTATCGTATATCACCTGGAGATCAATTCGCCTTGTACTGATTTATACAAATACTACAGTAATACTTTGTCAAATCTTTTTTTCACAATTTCTAAAAATATTTTTCGATTTTTATGATGGATTTTCTGCTGTTCCACCAGAAATCCTGTCGCACCCCTCTGTGAACCAACATATTATAAGGCTGAGAGGAGGCTGCAACAACTGCTAATGGTCATGAACGGCTGCCTCAACTTTTCACACATGCGCCGCGTTCTCAATACCAAAACAACGTTCTGATGAAAGACCTTCCAATTGGTCTACAGCGGTTCTGCCACTGGTGACTCTATTTGAATGCCAATGTAAGAACCACCGCTTACCACATAGAGATCCTCAATAGACGAGCACTCTACCAAATCTTTTTCGCAGAATATCTAAAAATATTTTTCGAATTTCATGATGGTGTTGACTGTCTACCATACTGTCGTACACCTCTGACAACCACTACATTATAAGGCTGGCAGGAGGCTGCAGCAACTGCTAATGATCATGCTCAACTGTCTCAACTTTTCACAAAGGGACCCGTTTTTTATACCAAAGAAATGTTCTGATGTTAGCTCCTCTAATTGGTCTACGTCAGCACTTTTACTGGCGATTCTATTTAAACGCCAGTGCGAAGGTCGACATAAACCACTTGAAGATCAACTCACACCTGACAGATTTATTTTTTTAACACACGAGTTCTTTAATAAATCTTTTTTTTTACTATTTGTAGAATTATTTTCCGATTTTCGTAAAGGTGTTTCTGCTGCTCAACCAACAATTCTTTCGCACCCCTCTGTGAACTACCATATTTTTAATCTGGCAGAAGACTGAAGCAACTGCTAATGGGCATGCAATGTTGCCTTAACTTTTAACCAAAGGAACGCTTTTTCAAAACCCAAAACAAAATAGTGATGAAAGCTCTACTTATAAATCTGCGTCAGACTCCATTGATTTGCTTAAAATTGTATCTGTAACTAAAGATCCATACAAAGCCAACCAACTTTGTCACGAAAAGAGAATAAGTGTGTAAGCCTGCTGAGGTTAGTGCCTTCAAACCGTTGAAATAAAATCGAAAACAGATGGTGGCATATGTGTATATTAACGAATGTAGGAATGCTTCCAACTCGTAAGGATTCCTGCCCACTTCTGGAAAGTGTGCTCACTAGTAATACAAATTTGTTACCTACCATTGCAAATGGCATTCGCAAATGCCCGCTTTATCTATTTTAACAAGATGCTGCTGACATGCTCGAAAAAGTTTTTAATCTGCATCTTAGGGCTTGATCACCAACACGAATTCATAAATTTGTGATTATAGAATGTACATGGAGTTGACATGGAATATTATTTGAATTTTTTCGTACACATATATTTGACGTATGTACATATATGAGGATGCTCGTTGTAAATAGTGAGCTCTTTCGTTTCAAGACGAGCAGCTATAGAGGGGGATACCATATACGAGTACATGAGACAGTTGGGGAGTTGAGTTTAAATCGAACGTTGAGCTCATTTCAACGCAGAGCCTCGTGTCCACTCAGTGAATAAGTTGAGTTGAAATTCGGTTTACTCCTATGTGCTCGTTTCTACTATTAATTTGTACATCTGAGCATATGCGAGATGTCGATGAATTCATACATGATATGATCTTATCCACTTGTCAAGTAAATATATACATGGCTCGAACATGTGGTGGTATTCATGTTGAATGGGGATGGCAAGCGGAAGTTGGTTTGTGTATCTGAGAATATTTCACAGGGTGCTTTCGAAGATTAATATGATTATTTCTGAGATGTTTGAACACAGCCGGGGCACAAGGTAAACTTGGATGGCAAAAATGCAGAACACAAAAAAAGTAGGAGGAAAAAGCTTAGATGGAAACACAATTTGTTGGTTTTTGAGGACAACAATTAGTCCTTCATTTGAAAGTAACATTAACTTTTAGTGTTTTGCAAATTTTGATAACCAGAAACTTGAAGAAAATGTTTCAAATTTAAGCTTTCGCGTCGTCGCAGTCAATATTTGCGACGGAAGTCCCTGTCCCTGCCACTGCAATATCATTCAAATATTCATTGCGGAACCGCTGGCATGAACCCACTAAGCCACTGAACTAATAAAACTCAGGCAGTTTTATAGCGACATTTTGCTCCAAGTCATCTTTTTTGTTGACATGAACTAGAACTTTCATTTTACTTCTGTCGGAACAGAATAGCCAGACAAAGAGCTATTTCAGTGAAACCCTTGGCTGTTCCGTTCACTAAACTTTTTCAATCTTTTGAAGGTAAATGAGTAAGCTCTTCAGTGGTAAAGTAGTAAGTGGACGGAGGAAGTGCTCCGTATTGTAGTCAACATCTACCATATTGTACCGGTTGATTGAGTAAGAAGCATGGGGTTCCCTACATAGAGAAGATACTCTGGATTTGCTGATCAAATGTCCTATCCTTTGAGAAACATGAGAAAAATGAAATCTAATATAATCGTCGATATTTTTTCTGAACATACGTTCCAAGATATTTCGTCATATTTCATATTTTCCGATTTTGCGCTAGTAAGTTCATAGCGGATTCATAATAATTTCTCGTAATCTTATTTTAACCTGGGCTCCAGAGAAGGATTAGCGTATTCAACCCTTCAAACTCTTGCGGTCCCGAACTAACTTGTAAGCCGTAATAGGATCCAAGAAGGCCCTTTTTGCTGCTTAGTTTGGCCATCCTCAATTCCTTACATCATTGTTCATTGCCATCAGAATTGAGTATATATCCGCCTGAAAGATTGACATAAGTTTTTCTAACGAGGAGCGGAATCTAACGTTGTCGTATTTGAAAACGACATCAGCTCCGCATCATTAATCGGTTTTGAAATCATCCGTGAATATTCGACCACAACAGGAGTTATGGTGTCATTGCTACACAAGACCAGAGTCAAAAGACAGCCGCTCGCATAGTCATTAAAGCTACAGTGTATATTCTATAAAAAAACCACTTTAGAATGCAGCTGATGATCTAAATATTAAGAGGAGGGAGATTCATCAGTGTGTCTATAGCAGACCCAGACATGTTAGGGAAAAACCCATGGAGCCCAGGAAAGTCGTACAAACAAGCCCCATATTAATTAAGAAAGGACGCCGCCTTGCGTGTTATCCCTCTTTACACGCGCCATCAGTATCCGCAGTCGGGGTCTTATTTATCACCATTGATTTTTTTACAGAATTAGTGAAATATCTATGCCCTCTTCTCTGGTCGAGTGAGACAAATGCCGTTAAAAGTTAGGTCACAATCAATATCTATGCAAACGTCCAACACTTATTTCCTTTTGTCGGGTGCGTCTTTAATTCAGTAAAGCAGATTTTGAAGCACACTGCCGTGAAATTTTTACCGTATCTTCAATATGAAGGAATTCAGACTCCATTTCTTGTAGAACTCTCACTGTTCGTCAGGGTTTTGATAAAAAGTTTTCCAATAGGGACTTGACAACTTTGAATTTAATTTGTGAACGCACTTTTTCCCTAATCAGCAAACTGTCACTGTCAATTTATTCAGTAAACTCAACATTTTCATCATTGTGAAGTACACTAACAAGCTACGTTCTCCGATTGGGTTCTGGAGAAGGTACGCCAAGATGATGAATTTCATCGCAAAATCATCTTCAGTGACGAAGCTCATTTTTGGCTCAATGGATTCGTCAATAAGCAAAATATGCGTTGGTCGGGTGAAATTTAATGCCGCTTGACTATTTTCTGTGGGGCTACGTAAAGTCATTGGTTTATGCCAAAACGCCGACGACATTGGAAATGTGTGGACGAGTCGTTAAAAATTGGGTCCAACGAATCGACCGCTGCAAACGTGCCCGCGGTGGCCATATGAACGAAGTTGAGTTCCATTCATAAATGTTTTGATTGTACATTTATAAAAATAAAGTTTTTGAAATATCTTAAATGGTTTGCCTTTTATTTAAAAAAAACTTATTAAGTCAAGTCGTTATTCGAAAACCTTATATTTATGCCGGTGTTGACTTATCAGTTGCCCATATATTTTTTTCCGGCTATCATATGCAACAGGTCCGAAACCGCACTGATAAATATCTTTTCTTTATAATTAGCGCGTACACACAGAGCGGTCGAAGAAAACTTACGGAAGTAGAAAGGAGAAGTACCGATCTACATGGATCTTAAAAGTTTGCAAGTTATAACGAATGTGAAATATGTCTATTTGGTTATTGAGGGTCAGTTATGCCCGTGTACTTGGCGCATTTCAGAGGATTCCCTTTCTTCAAAAAACAACTGAAGACGCTTAGATTCCAATGGCAAATTTTACATGTAAGCTGGTGCCTGCTCCTTAATTGTAAATTTCCTCCAGCTTAAAGAGCATAACCTTCGGATCAAAAAGCTATGTAAGACTTAAGTTTGGTTGTACATCACTTCTTCACTTCATTGTACACGTATTTTCTTGTCTTCTTATTTAGTCCATCACATTGCATTTCTAAGGCTTTAGAAGCCTTGTATTAATTTGGATCAATAGCGGCCTTAAATTTTTTTGAAGGGCTTCTTGTAAAAACAGAGATGCACTTGGGTATTTTGATTATCAGTAATGTTAACTACTTAGGAGAGCAAGAGTACCTCCGAGAGTTCGGCTGCCAGGCCTATATTAAGGTATGCAAAATGATGCTATTATTACAGCGTGACGCCAAGATTATACTGATATCAGGAAGGACTCGATATTATAGAACTGCAACAGAGTAAACAGTACCGATCTTATCAGATACAGTGCACATGCAAGCCAACGCATCTTTTGTAGAACAATCTGTGGGAAAGCGTCATATTGGATCTGTAGAAAAACAACAGGAAGTGTCCGGTGCACGAGGGAAATTCTTTAGAATTGGATTAGACTATAAGCAGATGTAAGAAATTAGATTCAATAATAAATTATTTAAATAATGTTGAAAACACAAATCAAAGGTATCGTGTATTTTGAGCCGCATCCAAGCAACCAAAAGTCCAATTCAAATGTTTACTGTCAACAACTTATGAAACTGAATGTAAGCAATCAAAGAGAAACGGCCAGATTCTGGACCATACATATTTTTGATAACTCCGGAAAATTGAGAAGCCTTTGGTTGGGAAGTGATGTCAATCCACCATATAGCCCCGACCTTGCATACTAAGGTTTGTATTTGTTTCGAACAATGCACACCCCTTTCAATGGTTAAACTATCTTCAATAAGGTTGAACTAAAATCGCATAATGGCCAGAAGTGCTCTGAGCACAGATTCATGAAGATACCAACACACCATATTCGAATAGAGTCTTTTAGGCCAGCCCATTGTTAACCATATATATTGGCAAGCATCTGAATAAAATACAAAATAAAGATTGACACGCAGTTCTTACAGCACTGCATGAGATATAAATTAGGATCAATATGGAATAGAAGAGACACTTCCCATTTTGAGTCGATTCCATAAACGATAAATAACCCATTGAAGCAGACTAAAGAATTGATTTTTTTACAAATGATCGTATGGAGTCATAGATACGAGTATCTAGGGTACTAAGGAGCTTCAGGGCGCCTTGGTCCTACTACTATTAACACAGGTATAGTTAAAGCAAGAGTCAGGAGGCCTCACGTTGGATGGTCTACTTACCTTTAATAAAAGTACATAAATAGACACACTGTGCGGATGTGTGCATAAAACACTAGTAAAACTAACCAAACTGGGGTATGTGCAATTTATAACATCATCATGCTTATGGAAGTGGTTTCTCTATCTTTATTGTTTCAGTTTTACATTCATTATGATAATATTTAGAATTCTTTTAAAATCAATTTCAGGCAGTACTGATTGAGTAGCAAAAAATCCGATCTATTGCAGATGTAAACATTTTGATGTGCAGTTCCTTATTCGTACATGTCGTATCCGTTTAGTAAATAACTACTAGCAGTCCCTCCAATTTGATGCGTTCTGTCTGGATGTTAAATTTATAGTGCGGAATCGGTTCATATAGAAGCCTTTTCCATGAATTTATCTTGTCCGGGAGGCCTTTGTGTCCTTGGAAGTCTTATAGTGAATATGTCTTCCGGCACCGTTGGAATATTCGGTGGATTTGGAAGTGGTTCCATCATCATTTCCATCTGTATAAGGAGGACACAATTTAAGTTTTTACAAAATAGTATACACCGTACTTATAATACTTTTGCCGTATACAATATTTCAGGAGTGGGACCAAATTCGGCTGAGTGTTTGCAAAACAAATGATCTTTTGGATTCAGTATTATACTCGTACTATCTGTAGCTATAGACCCTGAAGAATGAAGAACGAGTTAAAATTAAGATGGTCTACATTAACGTGTAAAGCAAGGATCGAATACCGGATTGGTGGAATAGTTGAGTTGATATCGGGTTGAACTTTTAACTCACGTCTACAACCTCATCTACAAATACTCGTTGTCGAATGCTTAAGGAAAAATTGATTGACAGTTTAGCTACGCTTAATAGGTACACATTTGGCTAAGGGCTAACAGATAAGAGCAAAAATCTTGAGCAATATTCTTCTAGTAGCTTAGCATTGGTTGAATTCTGTTGACTTCATGTAGCATTTACTACATTGGTTCATAATTCATTAATTCGGCGAAAGTTAATTGCAATAGAGCTGAGAAGTTAATGACCAAAGCCGATGAACGAAAATTTTGATACCAGCTTCTTGAGGTGTTATAATGCAACACTTCACTGCCCCCTAGTTTTAATCTATCTTATAGCTGGTAATGATGGCCTTTTATTTTGCCATCTGATTGTGATCGTATAGTAACTACGGGTTTGGTTTTTCTGAAAGCTCGAATTGCAAGGAGAAATTATTAAGTCATTTAGGGTTCTTATTTCTGCATCCATTTAGCACCCTATCTGTTGTGTACACTAGATTGGTAGAAATATCCTGGCAAGGTCTTCTTCTACTTTGTTGTTCTTTCGGGCTGAAATCGTTGATTCTTCAGGCTGGAGCATTTGTGTCCATTTCCCATGCTTGTCCTAGCTACTTTGACGACTACCGTGCAACTTGCCAATGTCACCTACCGATCGTAGAGTTTACCATTGAATATATATATTTACAAAAAGTAGGACATGCGACGGAAATGGAAGCGAAATCATATCAAATTTTTCGAACTAAAAAACTACGGCCAAACTATCATTAAAAAATCAGCAGAGGTTCAAAGAACAGACCGTAAAGACATCTGGATCACTTAAATGGAAAACTACCAGCGAGCTCTGGGTCACACTAATTAGATCATCCAAGCTGAAGTCTTGCAAATTGATACAGAGGGCCGAAGTGTAGCCACTAGCGACGTATTAGTAGTGCCGATACGTGTAAGGAATACGAAGCATTAGACGTAATCGGTCGCACATCAAACCAGAATTTGCACTTCGTCTTCCATAATGCTTTGCGAAGGCCCTTTATATGTATATTTTTGAGTTCCCTTCGTCTGTATCACATAGAATGCCGAATCCTAGTAACAGTTGTCAGCGAAAGAGATGAGCTATAAACTTGAAGACAATAAAGCACTTCGCTTTGCTTGAAATAAATTCAATCAAAAAGTGTGTACGATACGAATCGGTTGTGTAGTCCACTTAATAGGTCGAATTATCAGCTAACCTAAATCAAAAGCACTGAACACACTCACATTCTCCGAAAGCCAGTCTTCTCAGTTGCAAGCGATCCACCACAGTGCAGTTCAGTTGTGACTATAACCAAAAATAAGGACAAACGAATCTACAACATGTTATACAATTGATAATGAAGAATTTTTATTTTTTCCTGTTTTCAGAAAATTCTACAAACAAAATGTCTGGACAACCTTTCTGTCATCTACACCCTTTAAATCCACATCATCTTCGATTTCATCCACTTCATGGAAATCATCTACTTCATCCATGTCGGCCAAGTCATCCAAGGACTCAGTACGCTACATACTATCCTCGGTTTTCGATGACTCTGTAGATTCTATGGTCCACAGAGACTCAAGAGTCTCAACTGAGTCCGGATCGTCTTATGATTCTAATGCAGAAGATCGAACCAAATACCGCTACCATGAAAAAAAATATGACAAAAAAAAACTAAATGCGTGCATAAAAACACATACGCATACACATACGAGTACTTATATGACTATGCAAAATATCTGTTTATATGTTATATGTATAAATACAATACTGATACATGAATAAATCATAATTGTATCCAGAAAGCCATAAAGTTGGTAGTATCGATTGTTTTTCTTCTTTCGTTTTACAGAAAGGTCGAGCTTGTATCTACGCAAAATCATGCGTAGATGACGGTGCAATACTTCCCCCTGGAGAAAAATAAAATAGCTATAGAGCCATGGGCTTACTTCAATATTGGTCAGTCCTTCAAGTTTTCAGAAACTTCTACGAGCCTACAAGGGGATCTCTAGGGTCATAGTTGAACGAAGTCAACTTTATTAGTAGCTTCTTACGAGCAAATCGGCATTCGTCGTCCGCAAATTAGGGTGGGAATGATATTGAGATTTTGTTGCTGGGAAGCATATGCACAAGAAACACAAGCAACTTGTTATCTCTAGACACTCGTTTGTCTGTAATTTTTTACTTCTATTAAACCATCAGTCGTACACCAATGGCACAATAACTTGTTTTCGTTTTTGAAAAGAAGGCAGCAATTTTCAAGTACTTAGTTGCATTCCCTTCTGATGACTAAGAATTGCCACGACAAGGTATCGGCTTTCGATTTCTGCCGAGGTTCACTCAGAATATAATACCCTCTGAAAATACCTGCACGTATATACTTACATACATGTGTGTGCTGAATTTCGTAACATTAAGAAATGACACAAGTGCAAACATTAGCGATTTATTTTTCGGACTGCGCCTATTTATTTTGCAAAAGTCAGATCGGACTAACACTTCAACTTACGCCGAAATTACATAAAAACAAAATTTTGGTTTTAAGACATTTGCTATAGCTGATTCGAATTTCGAAGAAAGGAAATTATATGCACGTATGTCGAGCATGGATATGAGGTCTAATTCGTTATTCTTCTTGAATGGATCTTTAGGTTTATTTGACATGGCTTCTTCTTAGTTGATGGAACGGTAGTGTCTTTCTGGGCTGCAGGGCCCTGGCCAGAGCGTTCTAGGGACGATGGATTTTCGGCAGCCCCAGTTTGTATGGATCGCTTTTCCTCCCCAGATTTATTAATCGGATGCTTTCCAGACATTATTTTGGTTGATGTTGTCTTGATTTGCGTGTACAATTTTCTGAAATTTTCTTTATCAAAATTATGCAATGTAAAATAGATAGATAAATCGTTGCTTACAAATTTGTTTTACAGCGTGAAACTGAACGTATTCGGTAGTACTTTTGGTTTCCATCAGATGATGTGGCACAAACTTGGATTATGCCGTTCAGTAGATTAAGCAAGTCTTCGTTCGGCAGTCTTGTTATGTATGGACTTGCTGCAATATATCCTCAAATAAAATTTACGGAAGTGCGATTTTCGTCCTTAGGAACCAACAATAAAACTCTATCAGTGTTATTGGAGCATAGCTGTTGTATGCCCGATTTGGTAAAAATAATTCCATAATACCATCGTCGGGGCATTACGTACGGAATTATTATACTGAAAATGCAAGACGTGTCTTACAATCATGGTAACTTGCCTTTTTGCTCTAACTTGGAATCAAACTAATTGTTGCCCGTTAGCTTTATGAGAAGTCTGACAGTCGCAATGTACATAAAAAAGTTTATCATACAGCACCTCGCACTCTTTCAATGTTACCTAAATACGTCCAATATTTTGAATTCTAAACAACGTCGGCGTTTTCAAGTACATGCATTTCCTAGTGCAACAAACAGCGATTAAAATGTGTAAGGACAGAAGATCTTTCGAGTTGCTCCTGATGAAGCCTAGTAATGATTTAGCATTCACAACTTAGTATTGAGCAAGACAAATAGAGGTTAGTTTTTCAACGATAAGTATTTAGACTTACCTTTTAATTTTCCAAATTATTTTGATACTATCTTCCTACATCAAGAAGTGACAAAAGTTGAACTGTCGTCAAAATCACCAATGAAGATAATGAAGGGGAGAAGTCCTAGATAACTTCGTCGTGGAACACCACAAGTTTAAGGGAATATTGATATTGATATCTTGAATATTTCTAAAACTATAACTAAGAATGATGAAATCAATATTTTGAACCTACACAAGGAAGTTGCCAAAACCAATTTTTATTGTTGAATATAAATCATGCAAAGTATGTTACGCAATGGAGCGGAAAAAGAGGGGAAAAAAGGACCTGCCCTAGGCGCGGGTCCTAACAAACTCTCCTCTGAGCCTTGCTTAGTAAGTTCTTCGTCGATTTCAATTTCTATTATCTCATTGTGACCTAGGACCCAGGAAAGACTCAGTGAATTTACCTTTCGACTGCTTTCAGAAGGGCCTTGCGTTCTCAAACTAGCTTGGAATTCTGATGGCTGTCGCAACAGATGCAGATTGAAAGTCAGACGCAAGTTGTCCTTACGATATGTGAAATCGAACATTGTCTTCTTCCAGAAAGGCACCAGCGCTGCATCCTAAATCTTAACAGGTCTCTACTTCCTTCTAAACGGAAGATACTTTTGTGAGTGCATCCTATGACACAAAAATCAAAAGGAGAAAGATTTATCAATGCTCGCATGCAGCCGAGACAAACCATTCTTTGGAGTCTGGTAAAAGCAGCAATAACGTATTTTCGTGAGAACTGGTTCCACCAGACAACTGGCGCATAGGATATTATTGGCCTTATCATAGCAGGCAGTTCCTATACTTTGCCGATAGCTCATTTGCACTGTCATTAGAGCGACAACGCCTTAGAGGTTTTGGGCGTAATATGTTTAGTCCGTAGAAGTTTGTCATACAGGATTTTGGCTTCTTTGGACAATTTGATGGTGATGAATTTTTTACTCAGTTCTGAGAGAATTTCCTGAAAGTCAATTTCTGGTGCGCCAAAGTTACGAAAAAGTTTAGGTAATCCATTCCTATTCTTCATAAGGAACTCAGGCTGCCAGATCTGAGTCTCTATCTATTCGCCAGAGATTCCCTTACATTGAGGAATCTATATAGACAGTCCAACGTCTGACACAAGAATAATTCATTGATGGTTAGTAGGCAACGCGTACATCCGCATGCATAGCTGTTCTTTCCGAGGTCAGTTCATCTAAAATCTGGAACAAACACGAACCTTTTTACTTAACTGGGGTATAATACCAAATCACAGTGGGAACGTAGGTTAGGAGATTCGCAATGAACTTAGTAGGACAAGTTTACATAAAGACCTGAACCTGCATAAAATATTCCTTGTACTTGATTAGAGTTCTAATTGAACGTGTAGTTACTTAAGACCACCCCGAAAATTGTCTACTTTTCAGCACTCTCTAACCAAGAGTTTTTCTTCTTATTCATGAAAACATAAATCAAATAATTAACAACCTCCCTACCTCCTAAAGAAAGCGATGAGTGGTAGTCAGTAAAAACAATCATTACTCTACTATCTAAGCAAATAACTAAAAAAACGATGCTTTTTCTACCTTAATCTTCAAAAAGAAGTTCCACATAAAATAGAAGAATATAATTATGATATAAATGTGTGTGAGGACCCACTGTACCCAGATTTTGAATACTAGCTCTTCCAAGTCCTGAATTTCACCATACTCCAAGTTTTGCGACAAATTTACAAGTAGCGGAGGCTTTCCAGGGATATTATTTGTAAACATCTGTAATGAGTAAAACTATTTAGAATATATGTACTATAATTGGAAGTGAATGAAACGTACATACCTAATAATAGGTTTTTGTTCTGAGAAAATTGGTAAATTCTATGAACGAATACGTGTATTTACGACTTCACTTTCAAAGAAATTAAGTTGGTGGGTTTGTGATTGTGTATTCAAATACTCACATCTAGGTTACACTAGTGGAAATTACTATTTTGGGGCATAAGCCTCGCCCATTTGTCTTGAATACATGCGACGGTGATCCGTATACTTTCAGAAATCCGTAGAATAAAATCTGACGACTTCGACCGAATATTACAGAGTTTTTGAAAAAATTATCGATATTTAGTTTTTTTTTTCTTTTTGCAACGACAACGACACGATACTACTATCACATAAGAGGCTGTTTCTTTTATGTATTTATTGAAAGAGACAAACCAAGCATAGAAGCATAGATAATTTGCTACCGATAGCAGAAGTTGTCAATGAATAGTTAACGAAAAACTAATATTATCGATGCTATCGATCTATTTTGCTCAACACAGCCAGCTCGTTTGGATACCACTACAATTCTATCTGCCGACGGGTAAAGTAACGTGTGTTGAAAAAGTAAGATCACCGTTTATTCTCTATTGTAAAATATTAATTCTCTTTGTTTTTTTAAGGTTGAAATAGAATAAATATGAAAGATTTGGAGTGTTGCAATCGCCCGAGTATCCCAAAGCCTGTACGGATTACGAGGCCATAGTGGGATCAAGGGCCTCATCGTCCTCCAAGGCCAAGGAATTAAAATGCGGAAGCGACAAAAGCCAAACAAAGGACTGAAATTTAAGGCCGAACACAACAACATTGCGATTCTTATTTTCTACACATACTCGTACATACATAAGGGAACACAAACACCACGTCAGCACTTGCCCTGATGTTTGGGCACTACTCAATTTGTAAACAAAATGTGGCATAAAAACCACGCCAGTGCTGGCGTTAGTATGATTAGTTTTAATTGTGTAAGTACAATAGTGTACTTGGAATGAAATTTAAGGATATCGGGTTGTTTAAACTTTACACTATTTCGGCGGTTGTAGCTTGGCATTTTCGGTGTTTGTAATTTTTGTGTTTGTGAATTATAATGGCTTGGGGATTCAAATAGGATATAGCAAATATTTGTGGACGAAAAAACAAACACTTCACTGGATACGCCCACGTCTGAAAACACATCCGCATTTAAAACCTCGCTTTTTACGGGCATTGTGACGTAGCTTACCAGACTCCACCACCATCTAATTTCTGTTCCAGTCTGGAATTCAATTTCATGTTTTTAAAATTTTCTGCACTATCTGAATTAAGTTAAAAACTTGTATTTTTGTATCCTTATGGTGAAATCGCTATTGCGACATTCTGGAAGGACAGCATTCGAATGACAATATGTTGCGAATTTCGCTGCGAAAAACAACTTAACTTAACTTCCACCACTGTGTCATGTCAGTATATTTCACGTATACCGACCACATTGTTAGAGAATACATTTTTAAGAGAATCATATGGGAATATGGAAAATTCAGTTGAAGCGGACCTTACACCTTCTCTAGAAATGAATGCCGCTAATATGATAACAGACACTATTTTCTTTGAAATTTCTTATCGGAAAAACAGTATTATGCATGATACGACTCCACCAGCCCCGAAGGCCAGCCTGACAGAGGAAAACTGAAAAAAAATCAAAAGAGCCAGGAATGACTAAAATTACTAATAAAAACTAAAATGTCCCAAAAATATTTAAAACTTTTGGTCATTCGACTAAAACATCGGAATTTCTACCTCATGCTTATTTATAATGACATTCCAGCTGTGAGATTTTTAGATAAGACCAATCTGCTTGCTGCACACTTTAGCGGCTAGCTCAACACTTCCAGATTGGATTATTTCTCCGCACTTGAGTGCGTCGTATCTTCAATGGATGAATCCACTTTCACACTTGAGGTGGCCGTGGTGTAGTGGTATATGCATAGACTCCTCAAGCAGAGGGTTGCAGGTTCGAATCCCGTGCGAGGCAATTCTCTGAAAAAGTCTTTTCATAGAATTTGTATGTAGTTATATGAAAATGCCGTCGGCGTCAACTCTGACATAAAGGCATAACACTGATGTTGGAGTGGTTGCTGGCTGGTCTGAATGTAACGAACTAACAACTAGCACGTCCTAAAACCCACTGGTTGGGGATGCTCTGGCTCCACCTCTGGGAAAATATCGAAACCTAATACACCTGAGTTTCAAACTACTACACCACCCGCCCGCGCCCTGGAAAAAAACAGTAAAAGGGTATTCATATCCATTTGGTGCGAGCGCGGAATTATAAAAAAAAAAAAAAAAAAACACTTGTGTAATAGCAAGAGTACTTAAAGATCTTAACATACACAAATACGCTGGTCCAGGTGGTATAACTCTCCTTCTTTTACGCTGGACTCTTACTGAGCAGATGGAAAACCGCATTTGTCTATATTGTCTATATTTTATTGCGAATTTGTGCTCCGCCTAGATAAGGTCATTCTTGAAATTAACTTTATTTCGTATCCTAAATAATTTATTCTTGAGAGCAAAATGGAAAGATATAGTATTCATCAGACGAAGATGAAAAGGTCTAGAATGCTATTGACCGCAGGGAACTAATAGCTGGCTTGAGCCGTATGTTATTACAAATTTTGGGAAGCACAACGCATAGCCATACATGATTTGTGTTCTGCCTGCGCCAGCTGTGGTAGCGTCCTTTTCTCCTGCATTGTATCTATGGATTTGGTATGTTGCCTGGCTGATTTGTTGGCCTTTAAATTGGAATATTAATTTGTAATTTGATATATTTTAAAATATAATTTTATTTGTCAATTTTAAAATAAAATATTTCGGAGCTTGCTACGATTTCCCTCATAGTAGGTAGAGGAATGAGGCAATTCGTATATTGGTATTGCCTAGAGCTGGAATCGTAAAGCATTGTACAAGTATAGAAGCTGATTGTAAAAATTAATAACATTACATACCACCTTGATCATAAATTCCCGGAATTTATTCAGAAAATTCAAAATACAAGTTTATTCATCTGAATCTATATTGTCCTCTTTAAAGTAATCCCCGTGGACTGCAGCACACTTAAACCAGCGCTTGATCCAATATTCGGTTTTCCGTATGTCCATCAATGCTTCCTGCGATTTTTCCATTACTTTCTATCTCGATTGAACAGAAAGAAGTCACAGGGAGCCAAATCAGGTGAATGCGGTGGCTGTTGGATGGTATTTTTTGCATTTTTTGTCATAAAATTACGAATAATGATGCCACTGTGCGACAGTGCGTTATCATGGTGCAAAATTCACGAGTTTTCTGCCCACAATTCTGGTCTCTTTCGACGAATTGTTTTACGCAAACGTCTTATAACGTCCAAATAAAAATCTTTGTTTATTGTCTGGCCTACTAGAAAAAATTAATGATGCATTACACCGTTGTAATCCATGAAAACCGTGAGCATTGCCTTCTTTTTTGACTGAAAACGTGGTTTTTTTTTTTGTATCGGGTCATTTGGTGAACGCCATTCAGTTGCCTGATGTCTGGATTGCGTGTTGTAGTCCTAAACCAGGCCAGGCTTTCCGACTACCTTAATTTAACATGGCAAATGTATCCCAAATGTATTTTCTTGAGTCCCAGTGGTTTTGATCGAAAACCACCCTTACACGTTTAATCGTGTTGGTTCGTGGAATATTTTAAATTTTTTTTGAGTGCAACAAATTTGTACTTTGCAATAAGTGTTGGTCATTGTGAGTAAATTGTCGACTGAGAATGTGCGTGAAGAGTGTTATAATAAAAGAGTGCTAGTTTTGTTTTTTGGAATAAAATGATTGGTAAGTTTTGCAGTATTTTAATGTATTTGCATATTATGTAGTTAACTTTATAAGTTATGCATTCAGTATGTATTGTTTTATAGATCTTGTGTACTTTATATGTGTGGTTACTCTATGAAACCACCGTGACATAACCATTACATCTTTTATTTATTTTTTACTTTTTCTTAGCTCGTACTCATCGCCGCTTAGCGGATGAAGAGATTCGCGATATGCTAGAAGACATTCCATCGGATCTAGAGTCTGATATTGGAAATGTCAACGAGGAAGATGATCAATATAAAGCAGTATTGCAGCAAAATGAAACTGATCTCGTAGCAGATTCTACGGCTTTTGTTCACTCTTCTGAATCTGATTGGGATAGTGGGAGTGCTTCAAAGCTCGGACAAAGGATAATTCGTATTGTGAGGTTCATATGAAAATTTTTGTAGAGGAGACAGGACCAACCATTCGTACTGATGTAGATACACCAGCTGATATATTTCTGCACATCTTTACACAAGAACTCATCGACTTGATTGCATTTCAAACGAACTTATACGCAACTCAAAAAGAGGGTGGAAGTCTTGCATTTCAAACCAATAGTCAAGAAATCAAAGTTTTTCTTGCCATATGATGGGAGTAAAAAAACTACCTAGTTATCGTGACTACTGGTCAACGAAGACAGATTTGCGTGATCAATATTTGAGCTCTTTGATGTGCAAAAACAGGTTTGCATGGCTTCTAGGGAATACACATCTAAGCAAAAACACTCAACAACCTTCGAGGGGAAGCTCAAATTTTGATAAGCTGTATAAAATTTGTCCATTGATAGAAGCACTGTCCAGAACATATCTATCGTCATATAAGCCATCAAAAAATCAATCAGTGGATGAATAAATGATTAAATTTAAAGGACGCAGCAGTTTTCGTCAGTATATGCCGATGGAGCCTATCAAGCGAGGATATAAAGTGTGGATTCGTGCCAATTAGCCTGGATACATTTCAGAGTTCCAAATTTACACTGGCCGAATCTCTAATGCTACTGAGCAGAATTTAGGAGCGAGAGTAGTCAAAGACCTTACTCGAAGCTTAGTAGGAAAAGGACCCCACGTGTACTTTGACAACTACCTTAGTTCTGTAAAATTGCAAAAGTATCTGAAGAAACACTTCATATACTCCTGTGGAACAGGAGAAATTTGCCGAGTGACTTATCAAACGAAAAAAAAAAATGGATAAAGGAAAATCTGACTGACGCGTCAGCAAGGACGGACTCGCGTTTTTGAAGTGGAAGGACACTAAAGCTGTTCATATTATTGGGAGCTTCATTGATTTTTCGAAAAACACGACAGTCACTCGGAAGCAAAAGAATGGGACTTTAGTTGCTATTAATTGTCCAGAAATGATTGTGGAGTACAATAAAAACATGGGATTTGTTGATATATGCTTTCATAATATTCAAAGACAGGACAAATGTTTCATTCGAAATGCGATATGATCAATGCGCCCATTTGTCAACATACGACACTTTAAGACGGTGTGCATACCGTAGAACAAAAAGTGAACCTCATCGTTCCAAATGGTCCTGCTCAGTCTGTCGAGTCGCATTATGTCTGTCAGGGGAGAAAAATTGTTTTGCCAAGTATCATACTAATTAAACGTGTCGTTTTATAACGTTCCTTTAAAAATGCTTTGTTAAATTTTGCTTGGAAGAATTTTCAACTAATGCCTTTTGGTCTCTCTGAGAAATCACCAATAAATTGTTGAAAATAGTGCGAAATAAAAATTTTTTTTTATGTAACTGGTGAGATAACAATATTAAAAGAAATCATTTATAATGTTTTGTTTTAAAAAATAAGAAAAAAAAAATTCGGGCAACAAAGGGTTGTGGAACAGCTGGCTAGTACAGAAAGTTCTTGCAAGATTTTAGGGTCTATTACATTACACAGAAATGAAGTTCAGGTCAAAAGTGAAAGTAGAAAGGAAAATTAAGGGCAGTGAAAAAGTGGTTTAGGTAAAAAATACAAGACAACAAAATTGATTGAATAAATTGATACTATTGAAAGGAATAACATCAATACAATGGGTACAGATAAGCGAGACCGAAATTATGACCATGTTCTTCAAATAGAATTTTATTCAAGAACCCAGGTCAGAAACTAGGAGTATTTAGCTAAAAAGAAATTAACTGCTCTTATTTATCAAAGACCTTGATGAAGTCTGTAGCAATCAAATCCACTTTTTGTTTGTTGCTCTAGGGCACACAGTGTACAGGTTGTTAGTTATTGATCCACTTTAAAGAAACCCTTATCGATTCCGTGCAAAGATACATTTGATAATGTTAGAACTTGGGAATACAGGATAACTTAGCAATGAGTCGGTAACTGGTAGTATCCTGTAAGCGCTTTTTTACAGGTGAAGAAAAGGCCTCTGAGAGATCGAAAGTCTGAAGGTATTTGCTTAGGATTGAATAAGATTATTGACACACTTTTTTTCAGAACAGTAATGAGCAAAATCATCGGGATCAGGAGAATATTTATCTTTAAGTTGTCAAGTAACATGAGAGGTGTCTAAGTGCAGTTACTCAGGTAACCAAAGTATCGGGATTCAGAACTTCAGTTTAGGCGGAAAACGATACATAAAAGAAATTATTGGATCAAACGGTGACGCACTGGCGAATTTAAGTACTGGAATATCTTTCTATAGATTTTTTTGTCGAGTATGAAACTAAATTCAACACTGTTGAGAAGAGTATTGAGTTTAGTGTACTTTGTTTTACGGAAGTCGAAGTGGATTGAAGTTTCTGAGGGGGCATTAAAGTGATTGGTATCAGATGGGAAAATAATAAAGCAGAGGAGATCTTTACCAACTTCCGTGGTCGAGTTGTGCCATCGATGCAGCTAGATAATGTTTTATTTACTTTACAACTTTACTTCAGTTAAAAATTTTATGACGATCGATACAATAATTCTGCTGCGTGCACTTCCAGCCAGATGGTAATCAAAGACGAAGAAAGAAAAAAAAAGGAAAAGTGGGATGCCGGAAATCGAGAAATAGAGAGAGAATGATGCGATTATTTCGTTTCATTTTCATGCGGTTTGTTTGAGGTTTTTAGTTTTCCAAGTCTTTTGTTCCATTCAAAAGAAGTGCAGGAGGACCCAAAACGAAAAATTGTCGGTTCAGGAAGTGCTGTAACAATTTCGGTAGCTCGAGTTGGTGATAGACGGTGAAGTGGCGGCAAAGGGGTCCCTTAAAGTATGATTACAGCATTCTTAAACACTTCAGTGCTAGATTAAGATTAGAGTTATAAAGTCTTAATGTAACACTATTCATCTCATCACTCTTAAAATTTTCAGTAGACTTCGAAAATCCAAGTATGTGCGCAAATTTTTTTTCTAAAATTGTAAATTAGGATTTATCGCTGTTGGTGCTGAACTTCAGCTTCGATAGTGCTGAAAATCCTCAACACTTCTGGTAATGTCGTCATGCTTTTTTATCAGATATTTTTATGGAGGCATTATGTGAGAGAGAGAGACCTTTTTGCATGGGTCGCAGAAAAATTGAATCAGTTTCTGTGAACGTGTCAGAACAGTTAGGCCAATAAATGGCAAAAACGCTTCAATTACGCTATAACGAATTTTGGCTTCGAATTCGTCCATAGCCGTCACATATCCCTAAAGAAAATAATAAAAAGGTTAAATCAGACGATATTAAGAAATAAAGATTTCGACAGGGCAATTCAAAAAGTACTTGAAAAAGAATCTAGTACGTCCGAAGGTAGCTTGATGGTATACTGGTGAGCATTCATAATGTGACAAGCATCGATGTTGAAAATAGGGATAGAATAAGATAATACAAAGGGCATTGTGTAGGTAATGGATGATTCGCATGCTTATGAATCGTATCTACTGAATGCAGAGACGTCTTTGGGGGACCTGACCAGATGTGGTAGATAAATGCCGTAAATGAGAACATTTTTTCATTGACAGACAATTCGATCTGCCATATCATTTTATTTCAAAAATCGTGGTTCAGTGCGCAGAACTTATTGCCCCCATTTTACGGTTGAGATGATCATCCATCTGGGCACGTAAATAATTCGAATAACTATGGGTCGTCTTTTTCAAAGAGTCTCCATACACTAGAGTCCTATTTCATGTAACTGGCTGCATATCCTTCAAAGAAGATATTGTCTGTGAAACTATATCAAATGATTCGAAATTAAAGTAGTTAAAAACTATAAATACTTAGGCGTAGTAACCGATCACAATTTAATTTGCTCGGATTACGTTTCTATGATAAAGAAATATCTAATATCAACGCTGTTAACATTTACAACCAAAGTCGTTGGCGAAATTAGATCCTCCATTGATCCCCTGTCTACAGTAAATACTACCCTTTCCCTATGTCACCCAAATCAGAAGTCCAAAGTGAAATTAAAGACTTGTTAAATGACAAGATCATAAGACCATCCAGATCTCCCTACAATTCACCCCTGTGGATTGTACCCAAAAAACCGGGTTCTTCTGGATGGATAAAAATACCGGATGGTTATCGATTACAAGAAGCTAGATAGCGTCACTATAACCGATCGGTACGCCATCCCTAAGATAAACGAAGTGCTCGCATAACTCGGTAGAAACAAGTACTTCACAGTTCTCGACCTGAAAAGTGGTTTTCATCAGATTACGTTGAAAGAATATGATATATGTAGATAAAATCGCATGTTCATAAATAATGGAAAATATGAATTCACTGGATTTCCTTTTGGCCTCAAAAACGTACCTGCAATCTTTAAAAGAGCACTCGATGACATCCTTCGAGACCAAATAAGTAAAACTTGCTATGTCTGTGTCAACGATATAGTAATTTTTATCAAAACTGAAACTGAACATGCCCAGCGCATAGAAGAGTTTCTTAGAACACTCAATCACGCTAATATGATGGTTCAGCTTGATAAATACCATTTTTTGAAGCAGGAAGTGGAATACTTAGGGCTTATAATTTCATCTGATGGAATAAAAACTAATCATGTAAAGGTTGATACAAACAATATTTCTCGGTACTTCAAACACTGAAAGATTTGCGTTTCTTTTTAGGTCTATCAGGCTATTACCGCTGCTTTGTTAAAGACGCGAACACTTAGTTCAACAGAGGAAAATTACGCAGCCAAAGAAAAAGGGATGTTGGCGATAATATGGGCTCTTGGTTCATTACGTAATCACCTATACGGCTCAGTACGTGTTAAGATTTATACTGACCACCATACCCTCATTTACGCGCTAAGTAGCAAAAATAACAACAGTGAGATGAAGCGGGAAAGGCAATTCTTGAGAAACATAATTATGAACTGCAGTATAAGCCAGGCAAAAGTAATGTTGCGGCAGATGCTCCCTCCCGATTTTGTCGAACACAATAAAATCATCTTACTCTCACTGAATATAACAACGAAAGTTCGTCCTATTTTAAATACCAAATCCTTTTTCAAGTCGGTCCAACCTCTTACCAAGAATTTGAAATAACCTTCGCTACAAACATCGCCATAAAAATATATAACAAGGAGAAACTTGTTATAAAAACTAATTAACATACCCTAGGTATGAAACAGGAAACTACTTTACCAATTTCAGCAACTATATAGTAAGATTCACTCAATCAACAGGTACGCGACATAACCAACGAATCAAAGCAGGAGGTGATAATCATCCACACGCACAGACGGGCCCATCGCAACGAGCGCGAAAACAAGGCAAAAGTTTTATAAAAATTTTACTTTCCAGCAATGACCACTAACATCAAAAAAATAAAACAAATTCAATAATAATCAAGAGATGTGCAGTGTTTAATGAAAATGAATACGACCGTCACCCAAATAAGCCAGAAATTAAACTTACTTTAATAAAAAAATATCCAAGATAAATTGTGCATTTAGATATTTTTTCTACAGAAAACAAGTTGGTCCTACCTTCCATAGATAAGCTTACAAAGTAAGTATGTTTAAACACAAATTCTCAAATCAAAGGCGATAGAAGATTTTAGTACACCAGCCTATCAAACAAATCCAGTTTTCATTTGGCTTACCAGAAATAGTAGTAATTGATAATGAAAAGTCATTTAGTTCTGCTTTTATAAATTTAATGCTAGAAGACGAACTGAAGATCAAGGTCTTAACAACATCCTCCAATTCCAACAACGTCAACGGCCAAATTGAGCGTTTAAAAAAGATGTTTAAAAAAGAAAAATCTCCATGGATCCTTTACTCGATCTCGAATACAATTGCTCTTTTCATTCCACCACAGATATGAATCCCATAGAGGCATTCTTCTCAAGAAGAGTGATTTCCAATCCCTAATTATAAGAGAAGGCTCGAATAAAAAATATCCAGAGAATTCAAGATAAGCAAGCAATGGATCTTGAATATCCTAACAATATACCAATAAAAGAATATACTTCATGTCAAGTCATTTATGTTAGGCAAAATAAGAGAAAAGGTTCAAAATTAACACCTCGCTATATAAAATAAATAATGACTGAAAGTAGGTTCACCACAGCTTTAACGCAGTCAGGCAAGATCGTCCACAAGTCGCATATAAAAAACTAATCTCCTTTTTCAGATTCCTTATTGCAGCCTGTTCGCCTATTCGAATTCGCAACTGGTCAAGATTGATATAGGAACCGCGAAATACAGAATGGACAATTTAAAATAATCCATCTTATCGATCTAGAAGCATACCAGAATTTAAACTAATACAAAAACAATAAGATGGTAATTAGATTTACTAGGGAGCGCTCGGTAGCCCCGACCGACATGACCACGAAACTTTAACAGAAAAAATGAACAATGTCCTAAAAAGCAATAATAAATCAAATTACTGATATGAGAAATAAAACTGTGAAAATCGTAAAAGAAAATAATGATGAAATAATACTTAAAATTATGTATTGTATAAATTACAATTAATCAAAAAGGAAGTAATAAATGCTACTTATTCAATTCACAGTCATCGGCTGACCTTCCAACCGTACATACCTATTTTTTGGTGTATAAAAGTGCTTGCATTTTTCTTTGTTTTTCTACTTCCAAATATAACTTGTAAGTATCTTCATATTTTCTAATTTTTCCTTTTCCAAATCCAAATAAAAAAAAAAAAATGCCAAGTGAATACTTTTGTTTCCATAATAAAAAAACATTTTGTCGGCATAGCTCAGAAGCCTGCATACAAATCGGGTAACTGCTTCGGTAGTATCGACAAGTGCCACCTTTCAGACCGTCCTGAAAAAAGGGTTAAAATCATCCAGCAGTGTATTCTCCGATTTTCCTGAACTACCTACAAAATCGACTTACAAGAACCCACGTTTTGTACACATAACTTCCGAAGACAAACCTCTTTCTTCTGTCAACGTTTTTTGTGTTAAAAAAAATCATTGATTCAATTAGCACACAATATCAAAATATCTCCCTGCTTAGGGATGGCTCTTTATTAATTCTCACAAAAGGCCAGAATATAGCTGAAAATTTATAAAATCGAAAGCCTATCCAACTATTTGGCCAGTTGATATAAAACTCCACGCTAAGCTCAAACACTCCAAAGACACTGCATATACACTCTACCTTATAAATGTTCCCGAACACGAAATCATGAGTGAACTTAAGTGACAAAACATACATAACTGACGTCTACAAATTTACCAAAATGAATTCAGATGGGAAAGAAATTCTCACAGGGCTTATGATATTCACCTTCGATTAATTTAATATACCAAGCACAATCGAAATTGGCTGGAATAAAACCAAAATCTCCCTAACCCTATGTGGTGTCGGCAATGCCAACTTCTCGGGAACACAAAAAAATGGTGCAAAAAGTCAGCTGCTTATGAAATTTGTAATCTTCCTCCCCTTGAAGATAAAAGCTGCACCCGCACTTTCTGTGCAAATTGTTCTGGAGCCCACCCTGCTTCATCTAAAATATGCCAAGATATATCCAAAGTAAAGAAATCATTGAGACAGAAACAAAAAATAAATATTCAGCTTACATCAAAAATCAACCCGCGAAAAAAGCAATCTCAATCCATCCACTTCTTCTTCTTTCAGTCATTGTACTGCTGCTGTCACTTCTTCTTCTTCTTCCAGTCACTGTACAGCCTCTTTCTCTTCTTCTTCCAAACACTGTATTACCACTGATAAAGAAAAAATAATTCCCAATAAAATCGGTTTTATATATTATCACAAGAAAAAAACATAACACATAATCATTTAACAACACAAATTACAAATATCCAAAATAAAATAGGTGAATTTACTTCTGTCACAGGAGAAAAATATCCACCAGTCGCTCCTTCAACCTCCTATGAAGTTAAGCCTAAATACTCTCTAGATCTACCACAATCACAACAAGCATATCTTATTAAAAATACTTCAGCATCATCACCAACAATTAATAATAATAATAACACTCAGACTAAAATCTCTCATCAAAAACACAAAGTGCAATGATTATAGACGTAGATTACAGTTCTTAACATAATAACTAAATTATCCCCACTCAACCTTATTGGGTGGTGCACTCGTTGGCGGTGTCGGTGGCGGCGCAGAAATATTTTATCATCAGGTGGGGGAGCACCTTCTACAGGTACAATACATTAAATTGTACTGGTAACAAGGTGTCTTTCACCGTCTATAACAATCTCAAAATACTGCAATGGAACATGAATGATTATTTTAATATTATAACTATCATGAGCTCCAATTGCTTATTAAAAAAATAAAACCATGTATTATCTCTATTCAAGAGACACATGTTAAATATAATTTTCAACCGTTTCCACCAGAAGAATGGTGAATATTCCTCAAACTTCCACTTCCAACTTACCCAAATTACAAATTCCAAACAAAATACTGGACTTCTACATAGTACACAAAGCACTGCCCCACAAGTTCTTTCCGATTGATTTTAACATATCTATATATAAAATTCAAACTTACCGTCATCTCAATTTATATTCTATCAGACTAAATATTTAACTCCAATGATCTCGAGAGCATTGTAAAGAATATTACAACCCCAATTTTTTTAACCGGTGATTTTAATTATTGGTATCCAGCATGGGGTTCTTAAATGACGGGCGACCCACGGTACATACTCCCACATCAATCTTTCGCTCATCTCTCCACACTTCACCCAAACATCTTCCTTAGAGGTCTCTGGTGACTTAAATGGTAGTGATCACTTCCCGATTCTTACCAAAATATCTTTAGACACCAGTTCATTCCTCCTAAAGCCACAACCGAAATTCCTTACAGATCTAGCCAACTGGGATCTCTTCCAAGCCGAACTCTCCACCGGAATCTCTTTCCAACCAACTTTAACTAACATAAACCCGAACAAAGGATCCTCTTTTATTTCCATGATAACTCGCTCTGTGGCAAATTTGGCGATCACTCAGACCACAAATAAGACCCACCACAAAACAGTTCCGTGGTGGGACCACAATCTTGGCATTCTCCGAAAAAAAAAAAATAGAAATACATATGCTTATAGGAAGTCGAGCCAACGAACACTATCTCTTCTTCAACAAATTTAATAGAATCTCTCATTAACATTAAAGAGTTGGAAACCAGCCTGCGCTCTGCTAAAGGGAATATCCTTGGATTCGACCGAAATACTTCCCTTATGGTAAAAAACAGTTCACCTTGTTTCAAAGACAGGTTATTGTGGTTGTATAACAACATACTTGGTAGTGAAGTTGTTCCAAAAACATGGAAAATGGCAACCATCATGTCTATACCAAAAACAAACAACTTGTATCGAAGGATTAGATAATGATTTTTGAATAATGACTTTATTCATACAGAGATATATGAATCATATATTATGATACAGAGATAATTTGAAAAGAAGTATTTGCTAAGTTCTGAACAATCGCTAATACTATTTAGAAATAAAAATTGTTAAAAAAAAAATTTTGGCACTTTTCGAGAAAATTGGAAAAAAGTGACAGCAGCGATTATTGCAAACATAAAATATTCAAATGTGATCACTTATCTCGACATAAGCTTTGATTGCAAAATAAAGTTATTATTTCTCTTAGCTTAGATAAAGTTTAGCTTTTAATGCAATTTTACAAAGATGCCTCTAAAGAAGAAATGAAAACGGTTCTCAGCAACATTATGATGTACTATTATATTTTTTATACAAAAAAAACGAACCTATAGCAAATTCAACGAGGTTTAAGTATTAAAGAATAAAGGCAAGTATCTATATATACATTTAAGATTTTTAAGTTGATTTAAAATAAAAATAAAAACATACAGCTCAATTCAGATTTAATATTAGCAGCTTAAACCTAGAAGTAAATAGTTTTAACAAACTGTACATTGTAAATGTACACATGAAAACGAGTAAATTTTCGAAATCCTTTTTTTTCACATCAATTAGTGTTTTCTTGTGGCGATTTGGCGACATCATTCATGTTGACACAACCAACACCTCGTTTCGATATATTTAAAATCTTAAATGACTGATCCGTACTTAAGCAAGAAACTATAAATATCGATGACATTAAATTTCTTTTTTGATCCTACAGTTCTGACAAAATTTTACCAGTATACACGTTTTCTTCTTTTTTCTTTCGATCGCATGGTCGAGGTACAAAGGAGTTTTTGTTTTGCCTTTTACAAGAATCACTGTAAAAAAGTGAACAAAGTGCCTTATGTTCTGAAGACCGACCATATGTTTGAAGAGACATGATGCAATTTGATTGCCACCACGTTTAGATATTGCCTCGTGCCACATATAACAGTGAGGTATTCCTATCGAGCAATCGTGCACTGTAAAATTGTATGTTAAAAGCTGACGTTTGTAGAAACTTAAGGATGTGTTTAAATATGAAGTAGGCAAACATTATTGAAGATCGAAAGTAAGTGTCTTAAGTAATGGATTTGAGACGGCACGATGTTTATCAACTTTTTTAGACTCGTATCCCAATTCAGCTTTTGAATGATGAGAAGAAAAATCACTTTCCAATTCTTCTACGCACTCCATATTGTCTTCCTGCTTAGCTAAATCAATTTTGGCTTTTAATAAATCTGTCTATCTTAGGTTTCTTAAATTTTATGTTCAGTGCTGCAAATAATCGTAAAATGTTCAATTTATCAAATGTTTAAAAAGACGAAATATAAATTTTTGAAACACACTTTTAAAAATATTTAAGTAAGATGTAATACTAACAGCTTCAAATTTGTTTGTATCGCAGTATAATTTGTGCATCTGGGTAAGTGAGTAATCAGCGTGAAAATATCTGCAGCTCATATCTCTTCTTGCATAATGGCTATCGTAATTTGGGAAATTGTTTATGTGTTCTTTAATGCCTTGAATTGTGGCTTCCGAAAGCTTTTTTTTGCTGGTCCTGATCCGCGTTTTTCGTGAGAACTGCTATTTGGAAAATTTAGATTTCTGTTCTTTACACTTTTGAGAAAGCTGTCAATTTCGTCAAAGCATTGTTTAAAGTATTTTTGGCATATTTAAATCCTTACGTCATTATATTTGAAGTGATAATTGACATGATTGTCACGCTGGCGGAAGCCATATGTTTCCTGAGGGTTTTTGTAGCAGTGCTGCCATATACATACACTTACATATGCATTTTCGTATTTTTATATTAAGTTTTAATTTAAATCTAAAACATAAAAAGTTAATAATATATCAAGCGTAATGAGCTAAATAAATATGATCGCTGAAAATACACGCAATATTTAAACTTGGGCCGACTTAAGAGAGCTAATAGCTTAGATTTAAAAATGTAAAAATCGCTTGTATTTAATTTGTTTTATTATCACTACGTACACTAAAAAGCAATAATAGATTATCTCAAGTTTGGAAATATTCAACACAATGTATCATTTGCAATAAGAGCTTATCTAGACTTAATTCCCTATAAAATTGTTCTTATTTGAAAAATAATGGAATAAAAATTAATTTGCAATAATCATTGCATTGCATTATGCATTCGACTTAGACGGTTATTGCTTTTTGCCTCAGAAGTGATTTGAGTAATGATTTATTTTATAATTAATAAAATTAGCAGAAAGGTACCACCTTGATCAAAAAGTTCCCGGTGGCGTCACCATGTGGCGCCCCCATTCTTCCGATTTGATTTCTGTTTTTTTGTTAAGTTCGTACATCTGTTGTTTACATTCCTTCTTAGTCTTAGCGTCATAGCTTAACATTTCCAAAAGTAACGTAGCCAAGAGTACATCTATCTTTGTGTGTGTTGGCGATTTTTTTACAATTTTAGAAATAGATTTAAATTCGCAACAACGAACTTGTATAGGGTTTTCCAATAGGGACAATTTTGAATTTAATTTGTGAACGCACTCTTTCACTAATCATCAAACTGTCACTGTCAATTTATTCAGTAAACTCAACATTTTCATCATGGTAAAGTACACTAACGAGCCACGTTCTCCGATTGGGTTCTGGAGAAGATGCGCCAAGATGATGAATTGTATCGCAAAATCGTCTTCAGTGACGAAGCTCATTTTTGGCTCAATAGGTTCGTCAATAAGCAAAATATGCGTTATTGGTTGGTTGAAAATCCACATATGCTTCATGAATCACCACTTCATCCACAAAAAATAACTGTTTGGTGCCGTTTGCACGCCGGCGGCGTTATTGGGCCATATTTTTTCGTCGACGATAACGGTCGTCACGTTACTGTGAATGGTCAGCGTTATCGCGCCATGATCACCGATTATTTTTGGCCTGAATTGGAAGATATGGATTTAAGCGACATGTGGTTTTAACATTATGGTGCCACAAGCCGCACAGAACACGCTACAATCGATTTATTGAAGAGTAAGTATGGTGAACGTGTTATCTCAAGACATGGGCCAGTCGATCGGCCGCCTCGTTCGTGCGATTTAACGCCACTTGACTATTTCCTGTTGAACATTGAACGCGAAATAGCGGCCGTATCGGCCGAAATGTGTGGCCGAGTTGTTGAAAATTGGGTCCAACGAATCGACCGCTGCAAACGTGCCCGCGGTGGCCATATGAACGAAGTCGAGTTCCATTCATAAATGTTTTGATTTTTCTTCAAGCCAATAATAAAGTTTTTGAAATATTTCAAATGGTTTGCCTTTTATTAAAAAAAAAAAATTGTCAATTCGTTATTAGTAAACCCTACATTAAATTTTACGTAAAAAACATTGGTAGTTGACGAAATGCAACGAAAAATACAATAAATACCATTCAACAGCTACCGAATTCACCTGATTTGGCTCCCTGTGACTTCTTTCTGTTCAATCGAGTTAAAAACCACTACGGGTAACGTGTTTCAGCAGCGGAGAGGAAGTAATGGAAAATCTCTGGAAGCACTGATGGACATACCGAAAACCGAATATAAAAAATATTTCGAGGACTGGATCAAGCGGTGGCATAAGTGTGTTGCAGTCGATGGAGATTAGAAGGGGATATTATAGATTTAGATGAATAAACTTGTATTTTTAATTTTCTGAATAACTTTTTGATCACGGTGGTATATAATGCTGCAATAGTCTATAATGGGTAGTATTATCATGTTTTGTATTCTTAGTAAAAGTAGTCGGTCACATCCATTGTTTTTATTTGCAAGAATTTTTAAAAGACTTAGTTTTTGGGATGTCTTTGCCTTTATTTCTGTTATATGGTATATTGGGACCATTTTAATTTAGAGTCGAATGTCATTCCTAGAAATTTATGTGATTTAACAAATTTTAAATTAGTTCCATTTAAAAGGAGATCAGGTGGAATTATTACTTTTCGTTTTCGTAAAAGGAGCATGGAAATCGTTTTTTTCATTTGAAAAGCTAAATCCTTTTGTGTTGCACCAGTTTCTTAATGTTTCGAGATATGTTTGCAGTTTGTTTTATAAAGTAATTATATTACTTGAAGAGCAGTAAACCACTAGAACGTCAGCATACATAGCAAATTTTCCAAAACTTTGCCGAGAACATTTGTTAGGAAAATAAACCTGTAATTACTTGTATTCAGGGGGTCTTTTCCTATCCTAAGTATGGATATTAATAAAGCTTTTTTCCACATTTTCGGAAAAGAGGCAGTACGAAAATTTTTGTTTTAAATTTAAGCAAATTATAAAGATCCGAAGTACACATGTTCTTAATCATATCATAATGTATCATATCAGGCCTTCCAAAAGATCCCCTGCATTCAGAAATAACGTTTTGAAGTTCGTGGTAAAAAAAGGGAACGTTGCAAATATCTGTCTTCTGCTTCAAGAATTCTATATATTTCGTATAAAAATCATATTGGTCAATATCTTCGAAATCAATGTTGGTAGAATCCAATGACAAAAATTCTTTAGAAAAATTGTTTACGTTTTGAATGTTCGATGTTACTATTGATAACACGGATTATTATAGGGAAATGATCGCTACTGTGCAAATCATTACGTATCAGTCAGTCTAAGTGATATTCTAAAGTAGGTGATACAATTGTTAGTTCAATGCAAATATTAGTTTTATAGGCTAGGCTAAAATGTTTAGAGTCTCCATTGTTTAAAAGACTTAACTGATTATGGTTCAATACATCTTCAATAATTTTTCTTCGTTTATCGATTTTGTCAGAACGCCATAAATTGTTGTGGGCATTAAAGTCCCCCAAAAATAAAAAGGGGCAATCAAATTGGCCAAATTATATTTTCAATGTCAGACGCTAAATAGTTTTCAGAACCAGGCATATAAATGCAACAAACAATAAATTAAGAAGAAAAAAATAAAAGTACAGTTACATCTTGAAGATTGGTTTGCAATTCTAATTCTTCGCAACATAAAGAGTCTTGAACTAATAAGGCAACACCATTTTGAGCGATCGTGTTTGAATTAGAGTTGTTATATAAAGTTTAATAGTGTTTGATAGTGTTTAATAGTGATCAAATTTAAACCTTGTTTCCTGAATACAACATACAGAAGGTTTATATTTGCTTGTAAGAACCTTAAATTCATCATAATGACTGTAGAAGCCATCAAAATTCCATTGAATTATTGGGTGAATTGAATGTGAATAAGGTTATTCATATTAGTTCTGATTCGGAATGTAAGTCACTAGAGACACTGCAGTTATCGTTAAGAATATGTTTTTTGCTTTTATTTTTAATGTTACGTTTTGCTCTATTTGATAATTTTGTAGAAAATATTTTAATTGTATCTTGATCGGTGGATAATACTTTATTGGTGGGTCCGAAGAATCATCTGATAATTTAATGGGTCTTTTAGACGCAGTTGATGTGTTGATAGAGATATCCGTAGGTGTAGTTTTTGGTAGAAAGTTTTCGTCTGCTTCCTGTGACATCATATGTTGGGCTGTGTTCAGGATTTTATGTCCATTGTTCGATGGCTTGTTCTCAGTAGAAGAATTTGAATTCGACGATCGAGTAAGAGAGGATTCATCTCTCGGTATCGTTCATCGGCTTCTCTTATGTCAACTTTTTCCAAAACTCTTATGCGCTGAATTTTTTTCTTTTTGATGAAGCTGGGGCACAATCGTGAGAATGTGTGATATCAGGCGAAACAGTAAACACATTTGCTTTCTTTTTTACCCTTTTCTTCATTGTCGTTAAGGTGGTACTTTTCGGTACAGTTAGAGCACGATTTTGTGGATTTGCACACTACCGAAAAATGTCCGTAGAGCAAACGATTCATGCACCTGAGTGGAATAGGGATATATGGTCTTATTTTTGCTTTTATGTAGCCTATGTCAATCGAGTACGGGATATTTGAAGTAGAAAAAATAAGAGTGTATGAACTACTCTCTTCTAAAACACCCGAGGTCTTGTTCTTAACTTTCATTCGTTATATGTCTATAATATTTTGATCACTTAAGTTTTGCAGAATGTAGATTTTTTCCATGTAGTTCAAGTCTGGACAGTAAATAACACCTTTTGCATTATTAAGCGTAGGATGTTCCGTGATGTTAATAATTATATTACTATCGAGATTTTTTAGTGTAATAAGTTTTGAAGCTTGTTCTTTGTCTTTTGTGTAAATGTGTACAGTACCGTTTCTAAGCTTGGGACACTTGAACACATCACCACAAACTATAGCAATTGCTTTTCTCAATAGGAATGGAAACACTTTTTCCAAACTTAGATTATTGTCACTTCTTTCCATTAATAAGAATTTTGAGCCTGGTGGGTCATTTATTAATTTACTTCTCTCATTGAAAATGAGTTTATTGTATATCACTCCCGATTGCTCCTTCATTTTAAGAGAACACAAGATGACACTAGCAATAAATTGAACATTCTTATTGCCCACAACTTACCTCTTTAAGAGCATTAACCAGATTCTTGTATCGAAGGATATCGGCTGATCTCACTCTTGCCTTGCCTTTCAAAAATCTTAAAAAAAACATAATTTTCAAACGCTTATCCTAGTGGCTGAAAAAAAAAATCCAACTGCTTTCAAACCTGGGAGCGGGACCCAAGATTAACTTCTTCATTTAGATGCATTCATATCCTCGGAACTCTCAGAAAAAAAACACATTTCGATTTAATCTGTGAATTTTGAACGAGCGTTTAACAGAATAGGTATCCATGTCATTTTAAATCAGTTAAAACAATGGACGATTGGTCCAAAAGTTTTCCACTTTATAAAAGCCTTCCTTACCAACCGAAAATTCCGCATCAAGACAAATTATAGAATTTACTCCCAAATTTATAATTTAAAAAATGGCATTACCCAAGGTTCCCTTTTCAGTAATCTTATTTAAAACAACGTTCAATAAAATAAATAAAATAACTCGACTATATCCTCAAGCACATCACGTCCTCTGTGCGGACGTTTTTTTTTCTCTAAATTAAAAGGCTTAGCAGTAAGCTATTACATATTTGTAAAAAACACAAATGTCCAAAATTAATACAAAATGTAACATTTGATAATATAAGTATCAAAAATGTTAACTTTTCAAAAATACTAGGCATTATATTCGAATCAAATTATAGTTTCAAGCAACATTGTATTAGTTTAAGGAAATGCCTTACTACCATGTAAAATATTACCAAGTTTCTTTCATCTGTTCAATCTATAATTTAATCAAAAATTGATTACGGTCTACCAATTTATGAGAAAAGCTCGAAAGCATCTCTGCATCTCTGCTGTAAGAACTTGCTTAGGCGCTTTCCATTCAACGCCCATCAAGAATATATTTGCCGAATCTGGACTGCCAAACCTAAAAGAAAAAATCGAGTTCTTAACTAGGAAAATCGTTCAAAAAATAAACGAACACCTACACATAATGATATAAAAAAGCTACTAAGGTAAAAAAAAACTGAAATACCCATCCGTTTTGTACAAGTCCCTGGAATTGGCCACAGAGCTTAAAGTTCCAATTGATATAGGAAACAAAAATAAAATTAACTTTCCTCCATGGTGTCGTATCTCCCAAAACAATCCATTTTAGTCAACCTCTCAAATTATAATAAACACCAACAATGACATGTACAAGGCATTGCTTAAGGAATTGAAGGATAACCATAAAAGTCTCGAATGGAATTTTCTGTTTACAAACGATGGAACCTCATACGCTGTAGTCACATAAGAAGGCTGCGTTGTCAGTAAAGGGCTGCTTTTCTTTACATCTTTAACATTTACAACTGAGTCTTTTGCGATACTCCAAGTTATTAAATCCACAGAAAATAAAAAGAACCATAGTATTCACCGTTGGCCTCTCATCTTTAGAAGCAGATCAAAATATTAATAACCGACATCAGCGACAAATTAATTACCAAAAATGGGAATACCAAACTGGCATTGGTTCCCGGGCAAGATGCATAGTTGGAGATTAATATGCGGATTCAGAAGCTAAATTAGCTCACAAGCAACCACTCATCTCTTTCATTCAATATAGCAAAAAGGACATATTAAACATATTATATTAAAAAAACAAACAGTAAACTTATTGAATTCAAAATTGTTTCATTTATTTAGTCACAATATTGATTGATTGGATTTACATCGTGGATGCTGCTCTGGTTTATGCTGTTTTAAGGCTTTCCAAATATCTGTGGGGAGTCTTGCAGGCCATGTTCTCCAATTCTGACCACAAACCATAGCCCAGTGGATTCAGATCTGGACTACCCGGCGACCAATCTTTTGCTGCTATAAAGACAGGAATATTGACTCTCAGCCACTCCCGCGTGGTTTTGGCTTTGTGCGCTTGAGCAGAGTCCTGTTGCAAGATCCATCTGTATCCACTTAAAAGGATATTGATAAAACGCTTCATAACACCCTCTAGCACATCTTCTGCTAAATTTTTGCAACAGTTTTACGCCTTTTTCATATAAATGGAGAGATTTTGACACCATGGTGAGAGACCTCCCACCAAACCATTCCGGAAGCGGGATGATGTCCACGTTGATGTCCGCGTGCCACTGCAAAAGTCACTTGCATCTTTCCAGCTTAATTTTTTTAGTTGAAGAGTTAGAACATGACCTGTAGACCAAGAGGCTTTCATATGCAGATCATCCCAAAACAACCTAGATATAGATCTGGACCTTTTAATTGTAATATCACGAAATAGTTTCTAGACTGAATATTAATAATTTAAGTTAAGTTATTTCAATGAGCCAAAGGCCCTGGTAACTAGTGCTGTAATTTATTATGTAATTTTATTATTTGTCAATGAAGTTTTTATAATAATAATAGTAACTATTCAATTCATTGGGAAAAAGCCAACATTGTAAATTCATATGTAATACGGAAACAGATTTTATTGAACAATTGTTTAAATTAGGGAATATATACCTTATATTAACATAGAATTCGCAGATGTTAAAATAGCAACAGAGAGAAAGAATACAGTTATAAAATACCATTTACAAAAACATTAAAATGTAACCAAAAATTAAATGGTATCAAAACTAATTGTAAAGTATTTAAAGAACATAGATATAAGCAATTCCACATGCGTTCTAATAGACTCCGAGTTTATTATTTAAATTATTTGTTTTCCAATTCTTATGTTAATGTTATCTGTGTTAGTGAAACGTAGTTTAAACCAGATATATCAGATATTGTGTATGACATACCCAACTATAAAATCTTTAGAAGTGATCGAATTCCTGATATGGTAGGTGGCGGAGTAGCAATCTATTGTAGAGCATCCATTAAATGTTATATCATTGTTCAGTCTAGCGGAGCTGGCGTGTAATTTATTGTTGCCGAAATCAAAAACCGTTATACGTTTCATGTGCTTATAATAAAAACTGTAGTTTTTCTCCAGTGCTGTTCTCCTCTGCTTTGTCTGACTACTGTGCAATATATGAACATATTATCGTTTGCGGCGACTTCAATGCTGATTTGAGTAAAAGCGATTAACTTTTCTTTCAAATTAAAGATTTGGTGTCTTCAATCGGACACTATTGGCCAAACATCTTTTAAAGTATCTGACCACGACTTGCTTTTCATGACATATAAAATAAACATAGCTAAATATACTACTAACGAGTGCTTTACGTACAAAGATTACGATTCCATAAACGTTAATGCCCTCCAACTTGCCATAACCCTTGCCCCTTGGTATCAATGCAGACAAAGTGCTGATCCTAATGAAAAAGTCAACATTTTCCAGTTGACCCTACTACAAATGCTTAATGAATATATTCCCAACAAAACAATAAAAATTCCCAAAGTTGCCCTTGTTTTCCCTCTGTTGTTACCAATTCAATTAAGAACCGCAATAAGCTGCACAACAGATGGAAAAGAAGCCCAACTAATAAAAATTGGGAATCATTCAACAAGACCTATAATAGCACCACTGCGAAAATACGTTTTTCCAAAAAGCTTAATACCTCACTACCTGTCAAAAAAACACTGGAGTAACTTAAGGAAAATTGGTATTTCCATGAATAACGACATAAAAATTTGATCTCGATCCTGAAGTATTAAACAGTTTTTTCGTTTACAGCGAATTCTCATTAATTCTAATCAAATCGCTGACACAGTGAATTTCGAACATAGACTTGAGTACTTTGAAGTAGCTAGTGAAGATAAAGTCTTTAGATGTGTTAAGGGTTTTAAATCTAACTCTGTTGGTGAGGAGGAATTCCCATTCGCTTTATAAAGCTTATTATACAGCAGATCATTGCTCATCTCACCAACATTATCAACTTTTGCATAGCTTCTGGTACTTTTTCTTAATGTTGGAAAATCGCAAAAGTTTTTCTTATTGCCAAGAAAGCAGGTGCTAACTTACCCGCTGACCTTAGACCAATAAGTTTATTGCCTTGTCTCTCCAAAGTCTTTGGAAAAATTCTAGAAAAACAAATTCTAAAAAATCTGGCTCTAAATAATTTATTGTACATAAAGCAAGCTGGTTTTAGAGCAAATCATAGCTGCTCCACAGCTATGGTTAACCTTCTTAAGGATATTAGACATGACTATGACAGTGGTTACGTTAGTCTCCTTTGTTTACTAGATTTTTCCAAAGCTTTTGACAATGTGAATCACAGTTCACTTAAGCGGAAACTCTAAAACTTCTTTGGTTTTAGTGACTGGGCAATCAAATTTGTTGGTAGCTATCGGTCAGATAGATCTCAAAAATTGATCTCCGGGCAAAGATCCTCCTCATTAAAGGCGTTATTTCAAAGACTTCCTCAAGGGTCAATTCTTGGACCAATTTTATTTTGCATGTTCATAAATGATCTTCCATCAGTCTGTTTACATCTGTACATTTTTATACTGATGACGTTCAACTCACCCTTGGCAAAACCTTTGATAAAATAGACGAACTTGCTGTCCTTGTAAATGATGATCTCAGTTAAATTTCACCTTGGTCTATGGCTAATGGCTTACTCCTTAATCCAAATAAATCACAGATAATACCCATATCTAAGAGAAATTTTTGTTTAAGCAATTTACCTAATATTTTTATAAACAATAATAAGATAAAGCCTCTCGAAGACTGCACTAGTTTAGGTGTCCGTATTGATCGTCACCTCTCAGGATATGGTCATACTAATGTAGTCATTGGACGTATCTACGCTTGTCTACGTAAATTGTGGGCAACTTCATCTTTTACTCCTATGATAACTAAACGTTAGATGGTGTTTACAATAGCTTTGCACTTCATTATTATTATTCTGAGGTAGTTTACAGAGCTTTGGATTCTTTTTCCCGACGAAAACTACAAGTAACATTCAATGATGCAGTAAGATATGTATACGATCTTCGCAGACATGACCATATATCTGAGTATACCAAACAACTTCTAGGCTGCACATTAGAACAATACATCAACACAGGAAATTGTATTTTTTTATACAAGATTATTACAATAATAGTAAAACTCCTTCGCACTTCTTTAAAAAACTAATTTTTAATCGTTCCATAAGAAAAAATAATATTACTCCTTTTCGTTGCCAATTTTTAAATACATCGCGTTTGTTTTTCATCCATGCTCTCAGACTACCATCGCAAATTAAATTAATTAAAAGTTCTACAAACTTTAAAAGTGCAATCTTTCTTTACTTCTCCCAATCAACAACTCAGTCCTGAACTCCCATTCAACATCTTTTTATAATATTTTTCTTTTTTGTTTATATTTATAAGTTAGCTACACTTATCTATCTTAGCTTTAAGATTTATTTCGAATTGACTAAAAACTAAAAAGTTTTACCTGACATACTGTTTTTAAACCAATTTAATGGGTCAGTCAACGTAAATAATGATACCATGAGGTTAGAAGGTACTTTCGTTATCAAGCACTTAAACCACAACCACGATCCGAGTTAACGAAGTCCTGTTTAGAGAAGAATAAGTTACCAAATACCAACTGCTAAACATGAAAGCGTTAAAGAAATAGTATCCCTTGAGATGCTGATGCAGTTACAAATCAATGGCACTCAGTAAATACGAGTTGCACTCCTTATTAGTCTAACGATAGCTTTTCTGTGTTATCGAAGATGGCAAAAATCAAAAGCTCAGAAAATATCGGAAACCAATAAAGAGCACATTCCATGACAAAGGTGTGAAAGACATCCCCATTTATGTGAGGACGGTGACCTCGAACGTGGGCGTACGAAATTAAGGGTGGCGGAGTTAACACACAAAAAATTAAACTTCAACCATCAGAAGTTTCTCATCCTCCTCAAATGACATTCTACCGGCCTTCAACATCCGACATCTGGATCTTGCGACACCATCACTTATGGCAATGGTAACCTGATGCCACCTGTGGGAACACTTCATCGCTGGATGAATGCTTGAAGCAAGTGGATTACTATTTAAGGTAGTGTAAAAATAATTGTATTTTTTAGTCCTAATCTCTGTTTCTATCGAAGTTATCGAAATATTACAAAAATAAAGTTAAAGGTTATTTAACTCACGAGTATATCAACTTAAACAATTTTTGTTAATTATAAAGTGACAGTTAAAACTATTTTTATCAATAAAATATTAAATGTCTGTTCACCTAATTAAGTAAAAATATAATTTTAAAAAATGTTACTTATACACATGTATTGAATTAAGAGAATTATATATAAAATTTTTTTATATAATTAATAATTTTTATTTTTTTTTCTTTTCCGTTCTCTTTAGGGTAGACACATCTTTCTCATTTTTAAGGCGTGATTGTGTAGAATATTTTCCAAAAAAATAATATATCAGAGATTACAGCCCACTACGATGCCAAGGCAAATTAGCAAAGCACTAAAACACTATTCCTTACGTTTGAAGATGCCTTTTATTTTTATTATCATAAAAAGAGTAAAAAATTCTTTATATTGTACGAGTATTTTAATTGTCTACGATGCTGTTTATTGTTTCATTCAATTCCTGGGAGTTACTCATACTTGCTTTTTTTCAGGTCGAACTATTTTTCATGCAACCTTTCAATGGCTCTTTTCCTTGGTGAGCTTCAAATCCAATCTTGGTATTTCCATTGTGATCCATCTTCTTTCCGAATTCTGAACTTTGTCCAGCCAGAAAATATCTTAGTTGAAAAATTAAAATTTAATAAATATTATATGAAGTATATACATGGATTTCTTCTTTTTCAAAATTGAATTGACTTATTATAAAAATTACCCTCGCCTCTCCTTCTTCAAATTGTCTATTATTTCGACTGTATCTTTGAAAATCCTCACTGCCGGCGGGGAGGAAGAATAACACTCAAGTCGTTCACACATTTCAAATGGTCTTTTTCCTTCGGGTGGCTTAGGTTTCTTGGTAGTAGTGCATATGTTGGAGTCAATTTTGATCATGTGTTTTGCCTTTTGCAGATTACTGGATAAGGAAAAGAGAACCAAACACACAATTTCATACACATTTTAGGAAGTGAATGTCAAAGAAAAATTTCTAATTTACTTTACATATGTACGAGTACCTACTTATTATCTTGTGGTACGTTGTCTTGAATTTGGATTGCCTGTTCGATGGAAACTTGCATATTGGTTGCAAAGAATTTGGAGAAAAACCGATTCATTTCAATTCCATTTCCATCGGAAAATTTAGATTTGTTGGCTTCAGGCGCATTATCATGGTCCATTTTAATGGATTGAAAATATCTGGATCTGAATATATTTGTACACACTTGAATAAATTTTCACGTGATGAGTCAGGAACCTACTTTCTTTTGTGGGGAATTTTATATGCTGATGAATATTGCAGCAAACTGTATGCTTATGCTTCTGTTAACCAATCGGAACTTACGTCACGTATATTCAATTCTCAACGTTTGAAAAATATACTCGTATACATGCGAGTAGCTGCTGGGTAGCCTGCTTTGCTAACGGCGCACAGTAGGCAAAAAACATATCATTTAAGAGAATAGAATGTTTTCTTATTTGATTTTTTTTTTTGAAACGTAACTTTAACAACTGTCGTAATGTGGTTTTAAAAATTTAAAGTACATATCTTATATTTTTAATTGAGAATTATTTGCACAATTATGCTCTTGTTGGTTAGATGTCAACGTTTACATGGCGATGCGCAGATAACACATAAACTGTGTGTTATTGTGCGTAGGGCTTACCATTAAAAGAAAGCCAGGTAAGGAAAGGATGACTAACACTGGTATATACTACGACGAAGACTAAACAGGACCTAAGTAGTGTCTATTTAGGTGCGAGTCTGTTATAGGCGGCATTTCAGGTAAGATGTTTAGAATACGCGCCACTTCAGTAACAATCACATGAAGGCTAAATTTGATAGATTTACTTAATATTCACTCATATCTCCATAGCAGATATTTCTATAAGCTCTTCGACATAATACCATATATTACCGCCGAGTTACCGTTGACGCAGTGGGTATTTTCGTTTTTTTTTTCCATTCGGAGGAGGAAGCATGATGACTGTGCAGGTGCAATGTGGGACTCTGACCTACTAAACCTAACGAATCATCATTCAATGTAACCGCCGTAAGGCATAATTTCGTGGGGTAGTCAGGTAACTTTAAGCTAGAAATCAAGGAATTCTTGGTTTAAGTACTCGTTTTGTTGTCTATTGTTGACTTTTGGAGGGAATACTAAATCGCTCTGTCTGCTTGTGTCTGCACTCGTTTTGTGGATGGATGCTAATATGAGTGTTGGCCTTGGTGTTTTTTTTTTTTTACTTCAAAGGGTGTGCAATCTTCATAGATACAATAGTCCAAGTTATCGGCAAGAACGGTTTGGCAGCCTGATTGTTTGACTCCAGGAACTGACGTTAGGTATTACTTCGCGGGGCTGGTAAGCAATATATGGTATTTCTTCTGTATTAGCTTCATCTTCACGTTTTGCACGTTTGTTACAGATATGCAAATTACCATCCGATTTTCTTCAAGATTTGATCAATTATTGACTGTGGGTGTATGTCAGTTCTCTTTTCTAGAAAGCTTATTTTCGTACAATGTAATATTGCATACTTTATGTCTTTCTCCTGATTTGGGCAGTCTGGGCAAAAAGGTGAGCTATTTAATCGCTATATCCACTGTGATTAGACAAGAACTGCGTTAGGTGGTAGTTATAGTCCCTTCTATTAATCAGTTTATTTTGTCGGTGTTAATGTAAACGTCCATCTGCCTTTTGTTGTATTAATTCAACAGGCTTGCTTTTTCAGTTTTCAGTTTAAAGCGTCGTGATGCCATTGGGGTCGTGCTGGTTCAAGATTTATCTATTGTATATTGTGAGTGTCTCGAATGCATGGATGTCAATTGGGATTATTCCAGCTACAATACAATACACTACTAACGTAAGTACCTTAGCTAGGAGAGTTCTGCTATGCCTGTGTCCTCTAGTATTCGGAATTCTACGCATTATGGAGGTCGCGAAGATATGTAACTCATATATTACTGGTGTTCCTTCAAAGACAATCTTGAGTCAATCATGATGCCAAGATATTTTGCTGCTGACTCGGATACAATTTCATGTTCACCTACAGTGAGCACAACGGTATTTTTTCGTTTTCTACTTGTTATAAATACTGCTTCCGTTTTGTGTTTAGCTAATGTGAAACCAGATGATCACAACCGCCTTTGTACGATTGAAATAATTTCTTTGCTTATTTGGGCAACTTCTTCTAAAATTTTTGCTATTACGATATTCGTCTGAAAACCGCACGATTTTAGCTTTGCCTTTACATTATATTACATTTCAAAGTATCGGTCTTATAAGCGGGCCTTGGGGTACTCCTTCTTTTACCTTGTACTCCATGAAACCATTGTCTGTGTCGTATAGAAACACTCTCTCTCTCGGAAGTAATTTTCCACAACGTGTCGGATGTAAATGTGCACTCTCGTGTCTCATATATCTATACTGGAACCTGGCCTCCAATTTGGGGGTTGTGCTGGGGTAAAAACAAGCCTGGGATAGGGACGGATTTACTTTTGACAACCCCTAAGGTCCCTTAGTAAGCCATGTGCAGCCGAATAACTAGCTCTGAACTGCTGCAAAGCAGATGTTACCGAAGTGCTATGGGATGAGCCGGAGAAAAAAAAATGATGAAAAACTGAGACGTCTACTTGTGATTATTATCGACGGCAAAAGCAGCACCTATTTTTTGTGGATTTGTTGTTAAAGGAGGCCTTAGTAAGAAGTCTAGAGTTTCCGGAGTTCGAATGAGCGCCTAGTGACAATCCTATTAAGGGTAAATTTTCTAAAAATGTGCGCACGCCCTCACAGAGGAGAAAAATGACTACACAGCATCGACGAGCTATCACCACTATCTCCGATAACAGATTTATGCTAATCGACTTTGCCACGGGGCAAAACATTGTCGTAGGTAGCATGCGGTCCCGCATGTCGATATTTATAAGAGAGCTTTCAGATCTCACGTTATTGTGTTTGAGTACGGTTGCAGATATCCCGAATATCGCAAAGGCAAGATAATACTGTGAGGAAGGTTTGACGTCGGGTGGCTACAATTGCAAAAGATTACCAAATCCTGTCAATAACTGTCAATGAGGACAAGACCAAGTATATGCTGTAAACAAGACAGAATACCCAACATCGACGTCACGGACAAAATGTCAGCCTCGACAGATTAAACTTGAGGTATGTATTATAGTTAAGGACTTCGTCTATGTAGCTTCGCTCCGCAGTAACAAGCAGAAACGAAATCAGCGCGAAAATAAAAATTATTCTTGCCAATCGTTGTTTCTTTGGACCCAGGAAGCAATTATGTCTTAGTTTCATCTTACAAACTGGATTTATATAATACCCTTATCATTCTGGTCCTGGCCTATGGCGCAGAGACTTGAACCTTGTTCAAAGCAGATCAGAACGTCAGATGTTGCGTTTATTTATCAGTCCCATTTGTATTGACGGAGAATGAAGAAGGAGATATTCAGGCGTCTGCGGATCCAACGTCTGAAACCCAATTGACACCGAAAACCGGTGCAGTGGTGGATGACTGCATAGAAGGTGGCACACGCAACTGAAAGGAGATTTTCGTCAACTGGGAATGCGAGAGAATTTGTACCCGTTCTTAGTGTGGTGAAGCGGCGTTTAACCTTGTTGGAATAATGTCCTTTTTCAACGAGTATTAACTTAGTCTCAGTACCATATAATTTTAATGAAACAATAAGCCTTTGCGAGGAGACCAGATTCATCATCATAATTTGTCTAAACAGCATTAACATAAGCCAAGTCCCCTTTCAACTAGGGACAACAAAGTTGTTTAGCCTCAGTGTATGAACGTTATTTTTGCAAAAGTTGGAATTGAACAGTTTTCTTTGACATCTATTCTTTAGGTAATTTTTTTGAAATGAGCTCGTCAACCACATTAAGGTTTAAGTATGTACGGCCAACATGGAAAAGTTTGGATAGAATAATCCATATATACTTAAGTGCCCATCATATATTTCGGCAATTCAAAATATCGCGATGTGAGAATTGCTTTGAGTCATCTACAATCTAATCTGTTCCTAAGGGTAGAATTGTAATGAAGGCCTCACTGGCCGAAAAATGGATGGATCCAGTTTCCGCCAAAAGAAGATTCTCAAATATCTTGAGGTTAATCCAACACATGTTTTTAGTCAATTACGAACATTGTTAATTGTTCATTGGAATCCTACAGTTTTTTATTCATACTTAACAAGAATTTACAGTTTGGGGTTGCTTTCAACAGAAAAAACAATATTCCACTAAAAATCTCAAATGAACTAAAAGATCTGCAATTGACACTTTAAACATGACAACATCGCAATTCAAAGTAGGAGTACACGCACCATTTTGTAGAGCAAAAGAGTATTGCGAATTCAATTCCCCAAGAGTGCGTACGTTGTACTCGTGCTTTTCATCGAACATTTAGAGTTTTTGTTGTGTCTTATAAAATAAGAAATAACTTAAAACTGTGCAAAAAAATATCTTCACAAGGATATAGAAAAGTGATTGGAAATAGGACAATTTTTGGTGAGCGGCGTTTAACCTTGTTGGGTTTATGTCCTTTTTCTACAAGTATGAACTAAGTCTCAGTACCATATAATTTTAATGAAACAATTAGCCTTTGCGAGGAGACCAGATTCTTCATCATAATTTGTCTAAACAGCATTAACATAAGCCAAGTCCTCTTTCAACTAGGGACAACAAAGTTGTTTATCCTCAGTGTATGAACGTTATTTTTTGCAAAAGTTGGAATTGAACAGTTTTCTTTGACATCTATTCTTTAAGTAATTTTTTTGAAATGAGCTCGTCGACCACATTAAGGTTTAAGTATGTAACTTAGATTTTTCTCATTTGATTGGAGAAAAAAAAACAATTTTTTTATTTTGGTTGGAACGAGAGCGAGTACTTTATTTCTTGATGATAACTTACGGACTCCTAACAAAATCGTTTTACTTGCTTATATCTATTCTTAGTTTCTAAGGTTTTTGCAGGCTCAGCTGTCGCATTCGTTTACCTGTTTCTCATGTTGCTTCAATAGCGTCAGCGCATTTACCGGCGCGCGTGTTTCTACATTTGGAAAACAGGCAACAAAACAAAAAGATATTGTTACATTTTAAAGAAAAAAAATACTCGTAGAACTTCGTGGGTTCTTTATGGGATATGTAACCTCTCCCCCCTTTTGATTAAAATTCTCCTGAATGTTGTAGGGTATCAAAGATTCTTGACCAATGGTTCTAAGTGATATTTTTAGTTCTTTATTTCTACGCTTTAATTTGAAAACTACTACTATGATAATGATTAGGATGAAGGCGACAGTTGAGCTTGTAATGTAATTAATATTTTTATGGAATTTTAGTAATTTTATATGTTTTACATTTGCAATATTTCTTAGTACAATTTCTTCAAAATTTGGTTGTTTTGTAAAATTATAATTTACTTCTTCCATGTAATAGAATCTTTCCTTAAACTCCATATTACTATTGCTAAATGTTTCATTCAATATTCTTATCGTACAATTATTAACGACTATCAAATAATTTCCATTTAGTTTGATTTTACGATCATCGCATTGATTTATTACTTCTTGCTCTTTCATATTGTTACAAATAATGGTACTATCATCTATTTTCTTAACTTCTATTAACATGTTTTCTTTAAGCTTACAATTTTTTTCTGTTATACAATTACTTATGGGTTTCAAATCATTTTCATATTGAATTTTATTTTCATACACATACTTTGTTTGATTAATTTCTACAACATATTGATCATTTATTATAATTTCCATTTTGTTTTCTGTTGGTATTGCAGTGATCAGTTTCAAATCCACTAATTGGTATTTATTTGGTACTTTGATTGCTATTATTAATGTGTCTGTATTATATTTTATAAGTCCTACCTTCACGTTTTTTAATTTATAAAAATCTAATTTCGTTTCATTAATCTCTATTACGGTGAGCATACGTGGATGAACTAATCCATGCTTTACTAAAGCTACATTATCTATTATTTGGTTCACTTTTTCTTCTAACATTTTTATCTTCATTAACTGGTCTAATTTTAACTGTTGTAGTATAACCCTTTTCTCGTTTCCTGTTAATTCTTCGTATGCTTTATTTAATTCTTTTCTGTCTAACTCTATGATATATCTAAGGTGTGTTATACTTTCATTGAAGTAGGAATTGATTTCAACTTGCCTGTTTAGATAACCTATTGCATTTTCTTCATTTTCTTCTATTAACTTTAAATGGTCTGTTATGTCTGGTCGGTCAGTATCGTCCATTGTACCAAAAAGCCATTTTTGGGTTTTTCCAATGAAGTTAACTAATCCACGTTTTTGTCTACAATTGTTTCCCGATTCTATTGCAGTTAGTTTTGCATTTAGTGTTTCTATCTCTTTTCTTTTAACTATGTCATTGTCTATTCGCAATTTTCTTATGTTTTCCTTTAATTGGTTGACAACTTCTCTTATTTCTCTGGTATTGACGATATGTAATATAGTTTTGGCATCCTTGATTACCTCTGTCTGTCCCATATTGATAGTTGTATATCCGTTGTCTGTTGTGAGTTGGCTTATTGTCAATGTCGCTGTGGTTTTATGTGTTAACAGTGTTGTTAGTGTGAGATACACTAATGTTATCATCTGCAAATTTTCGAGAACGTTTTATGTTAATGGGGTGTTCTCTCTCTAATGCTTTAAATCTATACCTAGGCTGATTTTTATAATAGTTACGCTTATAATTTTTTACTGGAATTACCTATCTTGATTCCTCATACTTTTCTCTGTTCTGGTTTATTTTCCTAATATTATTTTCTTTTTTTCTTTTTATATGATTCACTATTGTCACCATATCCGCGAACATTGCTTCTTCTGGTGTCATTTTTAGTGTGGTGTGGTACCTGTTATTGTAGTTATTTACTGCCCTATGCATCTTTTAAATCAGTGTTAAGTCTAAATTCCTTAGGGTAACTAATTTTTCTTGTAGCGTAGAGTGAAACCTCTCTATATCACTGTTACCTGTGTGTATATTTGGTTTAGTTAGATGTAGTCTTACCTTTTGTTCTCTTAAATATTCCCTAAAGTTTTCTGTTTTAAACTCATTATCTGCGTTAATTTTGTCTGGTTTCCCGAATTTCGAAAAGTGCTCCTCTAATATCTCTATCTTTTTAGTCCAGTTCCTATTGGGTAAGTGATATACGTAAGCTTTTTTAGTTAGTTTGTCTATTAGAGTCAAAAAAGCTTGCCTCATGAAGTAATATATATCCATGTGAAGTACCTGATTTGGCCTACTGGGTGTTTCACTTACTTCGAACTTCGCTTTAATTGGATTACGATCGTATTTTGTTTTGATGCACGTTCTACAGTTATTTATAACCTTGGTTATTTCTTTGATTAAATGTGGGAAATATATTTTATTTTTTAAACTATGATAGGTTTCAACGATTCCGCTATGAAGACTTTCGTGGGTGTGGTATAATGATATCTGTTTCTGTGCTTCTTCTATATTCTTTATTTCTTGTGCTCTTAGGGTTGCCTTAATAAATTTCACTTGTTTGTCATGACTGAATAACTCTATCAATAATTGTTGCATTTTGTTAAATTCATGATAAGGTAACTCTGTTAATATTCCTGTAATACTTGGTTTAATATACCTTCGTAATACGTCAGTCCAATTTTCTTTTCCTTTATTCATATCAATGTAAATGATTCTCCTTCCATGTAGTATTTCTATTTCTCTATCTGAAGTATTTGATAAGATTAACTGGGTTTTATATTTATTAACTATAGTTTCTTTAATGGATATATGATCTAATTGTTGCTCATCTTCTGAATGTACTGTTGCATTATCAGACAAGTTGTTTACTGACTGATTTGAAATGCTATTTTTACTATTCTCTTGTGGGATCCTGCTTAGAAAATCTGCTATTTTATTCTCTTTTCCCTTTAAATATTCTATCTCTTACTGATATTCCTGTAGTTTTAAAAGCCATCGTTGATTCCTCTGACTAAATTCTTTACCTGTATATTTTTTGTTGAGGTATTTGATAGGTAAATGATCAGTGATGATTTTAAACTTTCTCATTAACGTTAATCTTTTGATCTTTTTTTAGATACCTTATCATTTGGTGCGCTATTTTCGAGTAATCTTTAACGAATTTTCTGTAATAGCCTGTGGCTCCTAGAAAACCTTTTAACTGTTTTTCTGTCTTAGGTAATGTATATTCCTGGATACATTTAATCTTGTTAGGATTGGGTTTCATCCCTTCTGCTGTCAACACGTGCCCTAGAAATTCTGTATTTCGTTTCAAGAAAGAACATTTATCGAATTGGATTTTTAAGTTGTTTTCAGCAAGTTTTTGGAAGATAAGTTTTATCGATTGCAGGTGTTCTTTCAAGCTAGTTGAAAAAATTGAAATGTCGTCTAGATAGACAACACAAATTTTATTCAAGTAGTCTCTCAGTACATCGTTCATTAACCTTTGAAAGGTTGCCTGCGCGTTTTTCAGGCCAAAAGGCATTCTAAGATATTCATAGAGGCCATTCGGAGTTACGAACGCGGTTTTCGGAATATCGGCTGGATGAACCTTTATTTGATGGTAACCGATGATCGATTGATGAAAAATACTGGGCCCTTCCCAGCTTATCTAGTATGCTCTGGATATTTGGTAAAGAATACTTGTCGTCTACTGTTATTTCGTTCAACTTTCTGTAGTCTACACACAGACGAAATTTTTGCTGTCCTGAATTATCAATTTTCTTTGCTACAACAACAATAGGAGATGCATATCTGCTATTGGACTTCCTAATTATTCCTTGTTGTTCCATATCTTTTACCTGTAGCCTCACTTCTTCCTCATGCTTCGGAGATAACCTGTATAGTTTAGCGTTAATTGGTCGACTGTGGTTTTTATTTCATGCATTATAGACTCAGTGTTGGTTAACTGATCGCCTTCTCGATATATTAAGTGTTTAAATTGACCTAATAGTATCTGTATCCCCTTTCTTTTTTCTTCATTTAAGTGAGCCACTTCTTCAGTCTCCCTTAAGTTCAAAGCAATCAAAAGTTACTTTGCCTTTTGAGGAATATAATGGTATTTTTGTATTGTTTTTTAATGTTAGTACTTTATTGTCGAAATCAAGGGTTTTGACAATTTTACTTAATGGATCCATCCCTATGAGGATGTCATACGGCTTATCACCTGAATTTCTTTTGTACCACCTTGTGGCTCCTCTTGAGTTATAACCAAATTCTTCGGGTATACTTGTTATGATTCTATCTATTGTTTCTGTCGTGATATTATTTATGGTTTGGAGTTTTATATTAATCCTCTCATATACTCTAAATCTACTGCAATCAACTGCGTTAGAATTTACTATACTCATAGTTGATCCTGTATCAATCAGTCCTTTATATTTCTTTCCGTCTATAGTTAAGTCTAAAAAGATTTTATTTCCGAGGCCTAGTTCAGAAAAAACTCTGGCTCGATATTGTGTATTTCTTCTTCGTGAATATTAACCTGACTATCCTGAGTTATCTGTCCTACCTCCATTGATTCTGGCTGTTGAGATGCGTTCCTAAACTGACCTGACTGGTTTAAAAGGGATTGTCCCTGATTGTTGTCTCGGTTTTGTCTTCGTTGTTGTTGGTTATTTTGTCGAGATTGTCCTGATGTTTGTTGGTGATGGTGATTTTGTTGAGATCTGCCTAACGTTTGTCTGTCCTAGTTACTATGCCTAGCTTGCCCTGAATCGGTTTTATGATAGTTCTGTCTGTTTCTACCGGAATTCCTATTGTTCTGATAATTGTTACTGGAGTGTGATGTACTCCGCCTATCCTGCGTTACAAATTCCTTTTCTAAATTATAATAGTCATAACCTATATATGTATATAAAATTTCTTTAATTTTGTGTATATCCCATTCATTTCTTATCTCCCTCGATAAATTCCCTGATACCACTTGCTTTATACGGTTAACTAATAGTACATAAAATGTGTGTTTGGTTTCTTGGGTATTGGATGTGTTAATATCTTTAATTAAATCTTCTATTTTTAAGTTTAAATCATAAATGGAACTTACTTTTAGACTGCAAATTTTCCTTGAAATGTCCTTGTAATTATATGTTGGTCGAAAATGCTGTTTAAGGAGATCCCTCGCTGCTGTCCATCCTTCTGGTGGATTATTTATCAGCAATTCCTTCGCTCTTCCCACGATTTTTGAGTTGTAGATTGCCTGCCATAATTCTCTTCTTAGTGATTCTTCGACTGCATTCATATGTGTCTCAACAATAGTTAGGAATTGTGTCAACTTCTCTGTATCACCATTGAACTCCTGGATGTGTGCGATTTCCTTCATCCAATGAACTGCTCTGCTTGGTCTTGTTGTGGCATTTTAGATTGCTAATGCCTCTAACACAGCTGTTAATCGGTCCGCTAGTTGTTCATTCATCTCTTCCTCGATTTCTCTTTGCCAAAACGTCAGAGTTTTATTTTTCTTAATTTTGATTTAGTCACTTAACTGGGTCCTACGTCAATTTTCACTTGACTTGTTACACTAGTAACTAGTTTTAGCTTTAAGTTTTATCTATGTCGTATGTCAATTTTCACTTGACTTGCTACGCTGATTTAACCTTTACTATTATAGCTTCACTTGGTACACAGATTTAGGTTTTACTATAGCGATTATAGCTTCACTTGGTACACAGATTTAGCTTTTAGTATAGCGCTTATAATTTCAGTTGGTACACAGATTTAACTTTTACTAAAATGATTTTAGCTTGACTCTCGGCTTAGATTCGTTCTCATCTGGATCTAGAAAATATATTTAGATCCTACCGACTGCGCCACTTAGATTTTTCTCATTTGATTGGAGAAAAAAAAAACAATTTTTTTATTTTGGTTGGAACTAGAGCGAGTACTTTATTTCTTGATGATAACTTACGGACTCCTAACAAAATCGTTTTACTTGCTTATATCTATTCTTAGTTTCTAAGGTTTTTGCAGGCTCAGCTGTCGCATTCGTTTACCTGTTTCTCATGTTGCTTCAATAGCGTCAGCGCATTTACCGGCGCGCGTGTTTCTACATTTGGAAAACAGGCAACAAAACAAAAAGATATTGTTACATTTTAAAGAAAAAAAATACTCGTAGAACTTCTTGGGTACGTACGGCCAACATGGAAACGTTTGGATAGAATAATCCATATATACTTAAGTGCCCATCCTATATTTTGGCAAATCAAAATATCGCGATGTGAGAGTTGCCTTGAGTCATCTACAATCTAATCTGTTCCTAAGGGTAGAATTGTAATGAAGGCCTCACTGGCCGAAAAATGTGTGGATCCGGTTTGCGCCAAAAGAAGATTCTCAAATATCTAGAGGTTATTCCAACACATGTGTTTAGTCAATTACGAACATTGTTAATTGTTCATTGGAATCCTACATTTTTTTTATTCATACTTAACAAGAATTTACAGTTTGGGGTTGCTTTCAACAGAAAAAACAATATTCCACTAAAAATCTCAAACGAACTAAAAGATCTGCAATTGCCACTTTAAACATGACAACGTCGCAATTCAAAGTAGGAGTACACTCACCATTATGTAGAACAAAAGAGTATTGCGAATTCAATTCCCCAAAAGTGCGTACGTTGTACTCGTGCTTTTCATCGAACATTTAGAGTTTTTGTTGTGTCTTATAAAATAAGAAATAACTTAAGTCTGTGCAAAAGAAATATCTTCACAAGGAAAGTGATTGGAAAAAGGAAAATTTTTGAATTCAGGTATTGTGCTTGTATGAAGCTGAACAGCTGAGGAGCTTTCATTAGGCATAAGTGATATAAAGAGTGTCTTTTGGCGAATCAACTGCTGCTTGAAAAAATTGCGCGGTAGCTATTTTTCATTCTGCTTGAGTTCTTGTAAATTATGATATCTGTGAATTAATAATTTTTTTTTTTTTAGAAATCAATAAAATATTTAAAAAAATGAATCCTCAGGAAGAAACTGTGAACAATTCGACCTCATCAGAATCTACTAAATATGAGATGAAGCCAAAGAAGATAATAAAAACTAGATACAACTACACTAAACATAAAAAACGTACAGTTTCGTACAATTTCAAAATCAAAAACGAAAGTATCCATGAGACTTACAATTCAACAAGGTATTGGACTGAACATTTGAAAGAGATTCAGAACACCGAAGAAGGAGACGGAAAGATCTATCGAGACCTTAATGATCCGGCATCTAACTTGGGTAATCAGCAGGGCGAGGATATCTGCTATTGGTCTGGAATAATTATAGTATTACTATTGGCGTTGACAATTGGTTTTGCAATTTTTTTTTACCATGCTTAACATGATTCTATAACAGATTATATGTGTCTCCATTATGTAGGAGATTTAAAAATTTATAATCCTTTTGTGTACAATTATCTAAATATCAATTTAGAACATATAATGTGACTTAATAAAGTGAAGCTCATTATATTCCAAGCATTTTAAATGTGCCCTTGTGGTATTTGAATTTCACCACATTATTCAACATCAAAAAAAGTGAATGAATAAGCGTTTTGTATGTACTTTGGCGTGCAAATTTCTGCTGATGACTCATGATATATTAACATATGTGAAACTTTGAAAGGATATCATATTTCAGAGTTTATTTTATGCTATTATCAATATTAACTGTACCAAATATCTGTGGTCAGATACACCAAATCATTTGCTGTTAATGACAATGATTTTCTAAAGATTTTTTTCGCTTTTGCACTGGAAAATAAAAATATTGAAAGACGTCGGACTTCCACCGGCTCAATGAAAAATCATGAACAATGAAAAACTTGTTTTCTGAAATAGTTTCATCATATGGCTTGTCAGATACTCTCTTGTTTGATTTTGTTTAATCTATACATCGATCACTGGTATAAAACGATGTGTGTCCATTTTCTTACTATGGTTCCTTTAGCATTTTTTTTTTACTGTCGCTTACCCGACCATTTTGGACTCGCTCTCTTTTGATTCTTACCAGTATGTGGACGAAACATGGACATTTTCTTAGGAAGCACTTACAAATGAATAGGAATTTCGATTACCTTACAGAGCGCAGTTAAAAAAGTGGGCATATCGCACTAGAGCGTCATCTTAATTAGTAAGTTTGATCTAGTGTTCTCAAAAAATACTTACGTATCTGTACGTATATGTACAGTGCCAACTGACACTTATCCAGTTTTATAGCGGAGAATATGTTTTGACATACGTAATCGTAATTAATCGTAACGTAATCGTCATTTTCGATTAAATTCTAAGGTGACACAGTGAGACAAGACCCCATCTCATTATTTGACGAGTCAACACTCAAAGATGCTTCTTCTAAACTCAGCCAGCGATACTTTGAATATCTTATATACTCGTATATATGATACTGAAAAAAACTGGAAAGAAAACCTGTTAAATTACCCATGCGAGCATTAAAATGTCCTCGAAAACAGACTTTAGCATTCGATTAAGCACCGCAAAAAAGTAGTAAAGCTTTGATTGTTGCTAGTAGCTACTGTATGGTGGACAACCAAATCAGTTGCCACACCAAATCGACACCCAGAGAGAATTCAAAATTATTATTGGAAAGCAGTCATTCCTGCTGTGACTAGCGAAGGAAAAATATGCTCAAAAAAAAAATATATATATATAATTAAAATCGTATGTGTCTTAAAGCTGGGATCCTTGAATTCCCAACGTCCGTTGGGAATGTTTTTGTTTATATTATCGTATGCCCTTCAATTGCCTATTGGAAGCTCGTGAAGATCTTATCAATCCCAAAGTACTCGTATGACAACCAATATTTTCCCATATGATGCCCAGAAATGAAGCGCAATTCGTCTGAATCATTAATTGTGTAGTGCTATTGGCATGTAAGATATTCATTCTAATGATTGATTTTAAAATTTTTATGGTGCCTAATCAATAAATTTGAATCTTGTTGTCGTAAATGTCAAAATTTGTTATTCCAAATAAAGATTCTGTCTTCATCTTAAAATATCTTTGACTGCAAGCAATAAATTACTATAAAACTAATGGTCACTTTTTTGGGTATGTGATAACTTAAACCAACATCAAACGCCATGTCGCATACCAATGACGCAACATAAACACTGATCCAATAAATACGAATAAGTAGGTACCCACAAATTCATGAAAATGTGGCAAGAATGGCATCAGAAGACGAAATTTATGGGCACTTCAAATTTGGTTTCATAATCATTTCTGGAGCCAGAAATATAAGCAGTTACTTTATTTCAAGTGTAAAACATAAACATACTAAAAGAGTTCGTCCCTTTTTTAACACTTGAGGATTTGTATTTATTTATTTATTTGTTTTTCTTTTTTGTTAAAGCGCCAAAAGTAATAAAAAAAAGCCTCTTTATGGTAGGTAATTAGTGTGGAATATTTATGGAGCTTTGAGGAATATTGAAAGTGAATTTTGTGTGCGTTGCTTATACGAGATATAACGTCTTTTTGAAGAATTATTGTTTGCTTGTTATTGTTCGCATAACAAACAGAAAATATAATGGATTGGAATGCAATCCAATCAAATGCATTGCTGTGATTCCTGTTTAGAGAAGATCAGAGTCTTGTCGCCTAGGCTATCTCGAATTAAAATTAAACGACGAAGGCGATATCTCTCTTTAAGCAAACCACTAATATTTACGGTGCTGCCGGAGATACTTTACTTGCCATCCACAGCGGTTCGAGCGTCGTGAATTATCACCACATCAAGCATCACCACTAACAACACCACATTAGCATCACCGATGAGCAATTTCGTAACCAAATATAGGAACAGTTCTGGATGATGAAGTTCTTAAAGCGCACATTCACATGATATAAAAGATTGTTTGCCGAGGTCATTAGTCTTGCAATGTGTGTTCGAACTGTTGTACAAAACTTCATTATGATCCCAAAACAAGTGTTCTGTACAAGAGAAGGCAATTACACCTTCGTCTTCGCATCATGATTTCTGCAATGAAAAGAGTAACATATTTATGACTGGTTTCGGCCAGAATCTGAGGGAGGACAGAAATGTTTTCGGATCTTCAGGGATGGCTCGAGGACCGATTAGGGATGCGGTGCTGGTGCCTTTCTGGAGAAAGACAACGTTCAATTTCACACCTCGTTAAGACAATTTGTGTCTTTGTTTCAACCGGAAAGATACGCAACCCTTACGGCAACGAACTATTTTGTGAAAAGCGGGTGGAGGGGGTGAAGCATTTGCATCCGTAGCAACAGAAACTCAAAGCTACTTTAAGAACGCAAGACTTAACTGAAACCAGTCGAAATCTAAATTCACTGAGCCTTGTTTGGGTCCCAGGCCAATAAATTACTATAAATTTTATTGTGCCAAAGCAAAAAATGTTGGAAAATACATCAATTTTCAAATTGTATCAGTAGTTTTCAATATACCTTTGGTGCGAATAATGGCCTTGAGACGGCCGAAGAAAGCATGGCACGCTGCACGCAAGTGGTTCTGCGGTATTTTGGCCCATTCCCGGCGAAGTGCTTGTTTGAGGTGGTCCAAACTTTGGTATTTTTTAGTACCAACCTTCGCCTTTATAATTCCCCAGACAGAGAAATCCAACGGATTTGCATCCGGAGAATTTGCAATCCATTGGAACATTGTTTTTTTACCAATCTTGGTTGACGCGCGCCTTGTGAGACGGTGCCGAGTCTTGTTGAAATGTCCACGGTCTCCGACCGAAATCACTGTTTTTCCAAGGCTTCAATACTGCCTCTAAGACAGTTTCACGGTATACGATCGCATTAATTATTGCATTATATACGAACGGAGAGCGACCATCGGCGGTTATGGCGGCCCAAACCATCACAGTCGGTGCTGATTGCTTTCTGGTGGCCGTCCGAAGGTGTACATTTTCGAAGAACCTTTCTTTTAAATAAACTCGGTCATTTTGTTTGTTAACATATTGTTCTTTAACAAATAGCGACTCATTGGAAAAAAACAAATTCGTCAATTCACCACTTTCGTGCAAGCGTAGCAATTCCTTCGCTTTTTCGACTACAACTTTTGCGGTGTAAGATCGTGTGCTTCTTGGAAATTGAATGGCTTGAGCCCAAGCTCATTTTTCAGTGTGTGTTGCATCCTTTCCAACGATATGTTGAGCTCACAAGCCACTTTTCTTCCACTTCGGCGCGAATTTCGCTCAATTCGAGCCTTCACTTTCCGAACCATTTCTACCGATGTTGCTGTTTTTTTTATGACCACCTCCATGGCGTTTTGCAACGCTGCCAGTTTTACGATAACGAGCTATGGTTCGATACTGAAAATGATTTATTCATGTTGAGGTGCTGGAGGGCTCTAACGATAGCTACTTATGGTTTTCCAGCCCAATATAAAGCAATCACACTATCACGTTTGAATTCCATCGCGGATAAAATTTTTTCAACACAACTGAGCAAATCGTTTAAGAAGCCTGTAAATAATAAAATTATCTATCATGTGTTAAAATTTGAGCTGAAGTTGATTGCAATTCGAGTCAGTCAGGGTGACTTTAAACTGTTAAAGTCCTCGTTTTTGGTAATTTGTTGAATGTAGCTGGAATTTTCACTTAAGCCACACTGTCTTTCCCCTTGTTTCTCCCGATTATAACAGCAAGGTTCTAGACTGGATGCTCATATTCCACCATATGAGCTAGTGCAAGGTTCTTACAAGATTATTACCTCCAGCTTTAAAGGGCTTTGCGGCTAAAGATTTAGTTTAAGTCCAGTGATCCTCACTTATTTTGGCCTTTGTCCTTGTATTTTTGTCATATTCGCATTTAACAGTCCGCAGAAGTGGTTTTTCCAAATTCTTAGCACGAACTACGTCTCAACTACGACATCCATACTTATCGTCGAACCATAGGATTCCTGTAGAAACATTCACATTAAATGCGACATTTCTGATCGCTCTTCCTGTAGCATTGCTACTGGTCTTCTGGAATTGATGTTGCTTAAGCGTTATTATGACAGAGGTTGAGTTCGAAGTTAGGATCCCCAAATACGCTGGATGTTCTCCAAAAGTAAGATCGCTCTTCTTCGAACATGTTGTTGTATATATCACAATTATTTTTCCTTAGTAAAGCCTTGTGAGGTCTAAGGCGACTTGTTTGTGTATATTAACACCGTCGTTTATTGCTCATGGGCACCCTATTATTTTTCCTGGAGGACTTCCTGCTAAAACCGATAAGACAGAAAAGACATGTAGCCACCATTTACCATAAGTTTCAATTTGCAGTCAGAGATGTATTTGGACCCTCTGGTGGATACTCATCCCAAGGTTGTAATTCACCAAGATGAGCAAGAGCAACTCAGAGTATTGAAGTGATTTTAAATTAAAATTAGGATATCGATGTAAATCTGGATGTAAAGCTCATATCATATGTATTCCTACTTATGCTACCTACCCTCAACTTTGTAAATTCAAATTTTCTTTTTCGAAAAAAATTTTAAAATATTAATTTTCACTTTTATTCTCGTATTTCTGATATATAGTATATTCTGCTTCTATGTAGAAATAAACATAACACAAAACTAAAACCCAAAAACCCTCAGACAGGGTGTGTCCTCCATGGATACCTATGCCTTTATGTATAACTAAGAACCGGTTATCAAATTATTTATTAAAACAACAGAACGCTATTGGAGGTGGCCGTAGTGTAGTGGTATATGCATAGACTAAAGACAGTCACGGGTTCGAATCCCGTGCAAGGCAATTCTCTGAAAAAGTCTTTTCATGGAATTTGTATGTAGTTATATGGTAACACATCGGCGTCAACTCTGACATGAAGGCAAAACACTGATGTTGGAGTAGTTGCTGGCTGGGCTAAATGTAACGATCTAACAACTAGCATGTACTAAGACCCACTAGTTGAAGATGTTTTGGCTCGTCCCGTCCAGTTTGACAACCACTTATGGGAAAAATACTGAAATCTTATACACCTGAGTTTCAAACTACTACACCACCCGCTCGCGGCCTGGTGAAAAGCCAGTAAAAGGCTATTCATATCCCCTTGGTGCGCGCGGAATTATAAAAAAAAAACACCCTAACCAACTGATTTTTGAAAATTTCCATTTTACCTTCTGATTGTAAGAGCATCCCAGCTATCTTAAAAGAATTTATAAAAGTGGAAAGAAACGGAATTATGGCAAGGGAATTAAATACTTTTGGCCACAAAATATATACACAAAAGATGCCACCGGCAATTGTGAGAATGTTTTTGAAATTATTTTGAACAGTGCGCATACTCAATTTGACGTTTGCGTCAATGAAGAAAATAGTGCAAATTTCAACTAGATACTCTTAATAGATTTAAATAAGTGAAGGATTTTGAATGTCTAATTAACGTTGAGTTTAATTTAAAAAAGATACCGTGTTTACTAATGTTAATATCAACAATTTTTATTTTCAAGACAAATAGGCACTTAATATATCTAATATAGAAGCTGAACAAGTATATTATAAATAACATAAAGTTTACATAAATTAAAAAAATAAAAATTATTAAAATTTTGATTTAAATTTCTGGCAATGTACTTAAACAAGATACTCTCAAAGCTCGGCGTGTTAGTTATGTTTTTTATGCAGTGAGGTCCATAATGTACCGGTATGAACGAAAAACCGCATTTCTGTTACTCTGCAATGTCATGTATTTACAGTGACAAAGAACGATTGTTATATGTAGCTTCAAGAGTTGCTTGTTAATTATAAAATGGATATGCTCTCCCGTCGTACATACAATACTGCCGAAGACACCAGTCAATTTTCGTCAGATTTCACAGAAAATGGCACAGCCATAAGTCACAATGGTAAAGACAATCGACTTAGCTAGTACAGCTCCGCTTTTATTGGTGTACTTGTATATATATAAATTGGACATCGATCAATCTCTAAGGACCCCATATTTTCTGCCAATGACTTGTCTAATATGATCATCCCACAAAGTGCTTGTTGCAAAAATTCTACTCACTGAGGAGTTTCAAAAAATAATCGGTGATTAGAAGCGTTTATCCAGTTAAGCTTTATATATATTCAATCAAATCGATGTAGTTGGTATTACGATTATTGCGACTGGTTTACTTCTGTCCAATCGCATATACTTTGAAGAACTTCATTTCAATCAATTTTATCGTAAATTACAGCTAAATTAAGTTGAATTCCTTGCTGAATATTGCCTTTGAAATTATTTTGAAGTTATTTTATTAACACAAACTGATAAAATCAACCTACAATAGAAGCGCACGAGAAAAAATTAAATATATTTTGCAGCTTCTATAAAAACAGTTCGTGGAAAATCGTGTGGATAACTTCCAAAAAATTAATCAAGATTAAAAATTAAATCAGATCTTCATCTATTGTTTTACCTTTGGAAGTGATGTGCTCGAATCGAATGTATCAGCTTTTCCATTTCCTTTGATAAGAAGTACAGTATTCCGCTGAAGAATTTCAAGTTGTTTTTTTTTTAAATGGCACATTTTTAGGAACTTGGAAATCTTTTTTTGGGAAAAAATTAAAAATCTTGTGAGTTAGGTATCCTAGCAAGTTATTATTTTTTTAACAAAAGGAACTCTACAACTTCATTAGCACAATTCTGGCCTACTTTTTGAGCACATTGCAGATGTATACCTTTTTTTCACTTGATGGCATTGTGTGGAGCGCGTCTCTTTGGTTTAGGTGGACAGAGTGAGGTCGACTCAAATGACTATTTGACGCAAGACGTTTTATAAAAATCCTTCTTTTAATCTTGGGCACAGGAATAAATTTTAAAATTTTGTAAAACTTGGCCATCGGTTACCTTTGTTTACGGCGGCTGCAAGAGTAGCTAGAGCATTCTTTACTAATCTCATTAATCCCACCTTTGGTTTTATTGTAATCAGGAATGATTTCTGGTTTGTTAGCCCCTGTGTCAACTAGAGTAAAATCCTTGGTGATACCAAGACGTCACATTTGTCTTTTTTCAATGAACTCTTACCAGCCCAAGTGCAACATAGTTGATCCATCAATTGTTAATTGGATATAGAGTAGTTATGCGTTGTCTAACTTTATTAATGTCTATTTGTTTTTATAGAACAGAAAAATGTTTTGATACTTAACTGGTGACTACTAGCACGGTCATACATGTTTCCGCATATCAATTCGGATGCAGTTAACAAGACAGTATTTTCAAATAGTCCTTGTGAAACTATTTCATCGCTCCAAGTCACTTATCACTTAGGCGTCAAATTTGGCTTTTTTTGAGACCCCTCTTTAATATTCGAAACTAGAATTAAATCAAATTATTTCCAAGAAAACCTTATAAAATTTGTATTAAAATTGTTTAATGTTCGACTACAGGTGTCAATAGAAATTTATGTTTTATTTCAGCTCTTCCATCCTATAGTTATTCCAACAGCAGTTTGACGATGGTCTTTAATATCTGACTAATCGCAAAGCGTTGCTATTGGCATGAAGCAAAAATAGTTGCTCAGTGCACCTAGACACCTAAGTACCCTGGGCTTGCATTTCTCTTATATTAGGAAAATTGTTTCTTTAATCTGAAATTCCATAAGTCTTCTGCCTTCAGTCCGGAGCTTCAAATGCAATAGGAATTCGGTACTCATCCAGTCCCTTCGCAGCTGTTGGCGACAAAATGAACTACCAGGTACACCATTGCCACAAAGCTATTATGCATAAAAGCGTCCGGTTCTTAGTGATACAATACAATCGTGTTGTATTTGCAACGGCCAGTAGATTTTCAACAAAATATGAATCTAGTAGTAGTATGAATCTTGTACAAAATGCTTTAAACTTACCTCTTTGTCCGAGAGTTTTTAATATCATTACCGACTACCAAAATATTAGGTTCTAACGTAAGTATGTATTGCACAGACAACACTTCAGCTCTCCTCTCAGATTACTTCTTAATTTGACTATGACAATGACAAAACAATGAAAAAAAAAATATCCCAAAGGTCTAGAGCCAAAGACATTTTCCCAAATTTACAATTATTGCCATTGAGGAAATTTTTCAGACTTCGGAATAAGTAGAAATCTGAAAGCGTATGCACAATTTTTTCGCAACAGACCTCCTGTATTTGTGTGCAGATGACATGAATACCCTTTTATTGGCTTTTCATCATGGCGCGGGCGGGTGGTGTAGTAGTTTGAGTATTAGATTTCGATATTTTTCCCAGAGGTGGTTGTCAAACTGGACCCAGTGCTTCCTCAACCATTGGGCCTGGTGCTAGTTGTTAGTTCATAACATTTAGCCCAGCCAGCAACCACTCCAACATCAGTATTATGCCTTCATGTCAGACTTGACGCCGACGGGTTTACATATAACTACATACAAATTCTATGAAAAGACTTTTTCAGAGAATTGCCTCGCATGGGATTCGAACCCGTGACCCCCTGCTTGAGGATTCTATGCATATACCACTACACCACAGCCACCTAAAATGACGGTTATGACGATGAGCGTTATCCTGATGGATAAGATCCCCCTTCGATTAGCTAGACCTGGCGGTTTCTGCTCTAGTGCCGACCTCAAACTGCGTAGCTGTTGACAGTAGACTTCGGCATGTTACCATGCAGACACTAACAGCTTGAGCCGGTGAGGCATATATCTGGGATATTATGTTGGTCTATCGTCTGGACTAAGCCATTCGTGGCGATGATTAATGTTGTTTTAAAGAATCCATTCTTCATATCCAGAAACGAGATTCACCAAAAACGGCTATTGATTGTGATGTGACAGATGTGCAGTGCAGGCTTCGATAATACAGGATATCATCGTCTAGCTCGTCCGGCCTTCCCGAACGAGATTCATCTTTTAGGTCAAAATTGCCATTTTTAAAATTTGCAAACCAACGTCGGCATTTAGACTTGCATACACATTTTGGATTTCTCTATTGGCTTCACTTCCATTCTGGTTTTTCTTGAACAAAAACAATAAAATGTACCAAACAAGTCGCCCTTCCGATACGTCCATTACAAAATTCAGTTAAAAATGCTCACCATGATGTTAACACAACGAAATTCGCAGACTGAATGAGCAGTAGTAAACACTAATACCAAATACTAATTTCAATAACAGTTTCAGTAATAAATTGACTTTGGGAATTTTATGGCAATTGCAAAATAACACAATAGTTATGTTACAACGTGATATCGCACAGATCGAACATACGAGTAACTCAAATCAAATCAATGTACAAACGCCAGCGTCTTTTTGGCGTGATTTTTATGCCACATTTTGTATTTGCATGATAATAAAATTACATTTCAAAACGCAAAGAATTTCAAAATTTAGAAATGTGCTTTACATTTTATATTGCAAAATAAAGAGTTGAAAGTTCGACATTCGAAAAAGAAAATTTAGAATATAGCTTACATAGTGTTAGGAATGGGTAGGTTTTCACATTTGGGAAAAAATCAGTTGTAAGTGTGGATATATAGAAGTTATTCTATGATAGTTTCAACATTTGAGATAGTTAAGATTAGTAATACAGAAAATAATATGGAATTTAGAAAAATTTGTTTTTTTTGTTAAGTTTTATGTATTGTAGAAGATTGTATACCAATTGAGTAGTACCCAATCATCCCAAGTGCTGGTGTGAACTTTGTGTTCCCTTATGTATGTACGTGTTGTTGGAGTAAGTCATTTTAAGTTTGTAGTTTTCGGCTTTAAATTTCAGTCCTTGGTTTGGTTCTAGTTCCTTCCGCATTTTAATTCCTTTGCTTTGGAAGAGCCCACCATGGCCTCCTACACCGTACAGGCCTTGGGAGATTGCAAAACTCTAAATCTTTCATATTTATTCTATTTAACCCTTAAAAAAAAAGAAAATATTTTACAATAGAGAATAAACGGTGATCTTACTTTTTACCCGTCGGCAGATAGAATTGTAGTGGTATCCAAACGAGCTGGGTGTGTTGAGCAAAAATGATCGATAGCATCGATAATATTAGTTTTACGTTAACTATCGATTGGCAACTTCTGCTATCGGTTGTAAATTTTCTATGTTTCTATGCTTGGTTTGTCTCTTTCATGAAATATATAAAAGAAACAGCCCCAACCGATTTTGTGGAGTAAACTTGCATTGATATTAACCCACAAATGTCCGACGAAATGAAAATTTTAAATTCAAAATATTCGTATCTTTTATGTGATACTGAGTGGTCTTATATTGTCGTTGTCGTTGCAAAAAAAAATAATAATAATAAAAACAACCTGTAGTATCTATAACTTTTTAAAAGCTCTTTGTAATATTCGGTTGAAGTCGACTGCAGATTCTATTCTACGAACATAGGTATTGCTAGGATTTCTGAAAGCATACGGATCACGCCCCAAAATAGTTATTTTAACTAGCGTACTCTATATGTGAACATTCACAATCACAAATCCACCACATTAATTTCTCTGATGTGTGGTGCGTCATTACGCTCAAAGGTGAAGTCGTAAATACACGTGCATAGAATTTGCTAAAATCTCTCAGAACGAAACCCTATTATAAGGTATATACGTTTCATTCACTTCCATTTACATATATTCTAAATAGTTTCACTCTTCAAAGATGTACATAGATACACCACCCGAAATGCCGTATGGAAATTTCTCCCAATACTTGGACGATGTTAAAATTCAGAAATTAGATGATCCCATATCTAAATTTTGGATACTTTTGCTTCTCACGATATTGCCTATCATTATACTGGTCTTTTCTATAATCTGTACGTTTTTGGGTCACTAACGTTATATATTTATATGGATCGAAAATAAAGTCATGTTTTAAGTTTATTTGGCTGTGTCAGCGTGCATTTTCTGTTGTCGAATTTTCTTTTTGGTGTCGATGAAGGAACATCCCCAGGTGCTTTTGATTTTTTTTTTTTTTTTAAAGTAGCCATTTTTTCATTTTCATACAAGCAAAGTATATGGGATATAGTAAAAAAGATCTAATTTATGGAAGGAAGTTGAAATCAAAAACGGCGAGGTAGGATCTGTCTATTGAAATCATAAGATGTGGGGTGGGTTGATAAATAGGAGGACATCGTTAGTGAAATGAAGATGCACAATCGAAGAAACCTTAGAGAAGTCGATGAATGGCCTGAATCTCTGTCTCGTCCCTGTATTCGTTAAGGGCATTCGAATTGGTAAAGTTGAAGTGGTATAGATATGAGCGTAAGATGAAAGGGTACTTCAGCTCTGCTGAATGGCAAACTGACAAAAACGATCTTGGTTGTTCTCAATTCTGGACAAATAAGCCCGTAAAAATTGGAAAACTGTTTTGACCACCTTTATTATTCAAACAAAGAGATAAATTCGCCTTTAGTGTTATTTTATCAACGTGAGAACGGGAAATTAGCTGCCACAGTCGTACAAAATGGCAATGTCCTGAACTCGTTGATTGAGTAAGTCGAGTAACACCTAAGTGATTAGGTAATGAATTGGCATTTAATGACATTACGCTCCATGCTATTTATGAGAAACCAAATAAAGGTCATCTTGGAGAAACAAACTGTCTTGCGGTTGTGTGTATGGTCAGTGTGTTAAAAATGCTTATCAAGATTGTTGATGGTTAAGATGAAAAGAAGAGTGCCTAGATGATTGCTTTTAGGAATACAAGAAGATGAGGTGACTTTTGGGAAATCAATAACGATGGTCACGAACTAAGCAATTGTTTACATCGTTCTATAATCCTTTAATCCTTTAAGTTGATGCGATTTTTCTTCCACAAGATCAAATGTTTGCAAGAGGTAAGTTCTAAAAAATATGTTAAGTAAAAGAGGTCCAATACGAAGGAATTGTCACCACATGATTGTTTGAAAAAAAGTGAATCGGTTGATGATTTGTTTTCGAAAGAGAATAAGGGAAGCTAGAGGTCATATTTTCTTTTATAATTGACGAGCTGAGGAAAACACACTTATTGTTGTTAAGATTCGATTGCGCACTACTGGGAGAGAGGCGACATAAAATTAAATAAAAGTAAATATCTTCCTATAAAAAATGGAGAGATTAGATAAGAAAAGATTAGTAAGTTCAAACGAAGGCCTGCTGGGATGTGATTTGATTTTTCGGGAATTTGTAAGAAAAGAGAATTTCGGAAGGTGTAGTGAATAAGTTGAGTGTGAAAAAATATAAAAGGAGGTGAGGGAGAAAGTTATTAATATTTGATAGAGATATGTGACAAAACGCTGCTTTGACCAGGTTACAGATTTCAAATGAAACACTTAACATACTAAGAACATGCATATAGGAACTAAGTAACAACACATTCCTTGAAAGTATCGCTAAACAGAGGGAATCATACTTTAATAAGTTAACGTCCTTGTCCATAACAGTTTTCGTTTATAGACTTGAAATTTTCGGCTAAAGTTTAGGTTCAACTGTAAAAAACACAGACTGATGTCTGTCTATAGGACGTAATTTTCTATGAAGAATTTACTAAGTCTTCTGAAACTCTCACATTGCTTACCCAATCCTTTAAATCGACTTTTAAATATCATATTCGTTCTTTTAATATGAGAACACAAAATGGAAAAGAAAGTCAAACTATAGCGGGATGTTTGGTTTTAATTTCTGTAGAGCATGTACTTTGTAATGGCCTTCCAAGCACAGTCCAAAGTTTCCTTTGTGTTCCCTGATAATGATTTCACACAATTCTGCTTCTAACAAGAAACCCAATTGCCATGCTCTTATACCAGATACATTAAGTTCGTAGCCGAGTTATAGTGCATTGTTCCAAAATGCAGATATTGGTCCTACCACTGGCATTATTTCTTGTGAAATTTAATGTCTTTCAATTAGTCACGCCAGATTTTGGTAGCCCCTTTGAAACGTGACTTTCGCTTTTGGTCATTTTTCGAGATTTTATTCATATCGTTTACATCAATTCAGGAGTCGCTGAAGCAAAGGCTCAAATGCTTCCACTCCGCATCGGTTAGGGTAGTGTCAAAAGAAGAAATCGAACAAATATATATGACAAGAAAGTGCCATTGCGCCAGCCCGAACTTAAAAGTCCATAAAATCACTGGGGCTTGCGAACTCCATATATTTATCGAATGCATGAGCTAAATAATCATTCAGGTATTGGTGGATGAAAGACTGGCCGATGCCTTAACTATGAGATATGTATATCTTTACCTTCTAGAAAGAGGAAAGGGCATGGGTTGCAGTAGGTATGACCGTTAAGACCACAATCCAATTAACCACGTCATCTGCCAGTGCTGTCCAAAACCGACCCTCCAGGTCGCAGCAAGAAAGATATAGCCGAAGAATACTGACTAGTTTTAACTCCGCCGAGACGGTTAGGGTATATCGGGTTAGGGTCCGCATTTGGTTACCCATTATGAAGATAGATGAGGAAAGGATTATCCAATGTCTTAAACTCCACATCCCGGCGGTTCCAATGATTAAATGCACTGTCACTAAGGCAGAGGAACTCCATAAGGACACTATGTCCTTCCTGAACTTTGATCACTACAACGATTTTTAAAAGCTAAAAAGTTTTGGCTTTAAAAAGAGTTTCTAATTCCATCGCCTGAAACTCATGTGCCAATAACTTCTGGAGAAAAAACGACAGAAATGTGGAAACAGAGCTTAAAAACGAAAAATTTGAAACCTTTTTGAAAGATCTGTCGAAGCATTATCATTTAATGTTGAGTCTAGAATAGAAGGAAAGCATTCTAAAGCCAAAGTCGTAAAAAGGGTGTCCAGTGTTCTCCCAAAACACTTAAAAAGCTTAAGCAATCCAAAAGAAAGAAATGCTCATATTTACCCAGCTTACAGTACTATCTTAGAAGTAAAAGAAGAGTGTTAGTCAACAGCGATGGCTCTCATAACCTACTGGCACCGGAGTATTTATTCGGGCCTCTTGTCTAAGGCCGAGCAAAAAAAAAATTCAGAGATAACCAACAGCCTTGGATACTCGGATACGGACATGTATGAAGTTGACGGCTCCAACAAACGCTTTAAGCACAACGAGTTTCGGCTTTGCACTTGGAATGTACCCTTATTTGGATGTGGATTTGCTTTTCGATCGAAACTGAGTAAAGCGTATCCCTCATAACCAATTTTTGATGGGAGGTGTGGCAGGACAATTTTTATAGACGAACTACTAATTTTGTTGATTAGAGCAATACTGATGAACAGAACAAGTGCGGCTATGTTATGGTGAAAGTTGCTCAACTTACTATACTGTCCTCTAAGATCATGCCACTATATAACTAGAAACAGAATCTCCTTCCACTTGATGTTTGTATCACGGATTGCACTCCTAAACTCATCTTTCAGTTTTGATAACAGGCTGTCTTTTGACTGTCGTCTTATGGACATGCAGTCTGATGAGATCACACTAAAACTCCAGTTGCTGAGAAAATACGAAATAGACACTCTGTGTACCCAGGAACGGTTTCAGTCAAAGTCTGAGCCAGTAATAGACTGAAAATGACTCCAAAACTGATCTATGATGCAACGTTGTTATCTGCTTAAAAAAGGTTACATTTCACTTCTTGTTCAGAGGGAGCGAATTATCCGAGTGTGCAGTGACATTAAAGCTGCAATTAAGATCTGGCTGAAGTCTATATCATCACTTTTGAGTATGCAGGACTCCTCTGAAGGTAGGTCAAAATGAGAGAGTTTTTTAGGTCTCGAATCTTATTGACCGACAAGCCTGGAGATGACAATTGATATCTCACTGAGAAACTCGCGCTTTTATGTGCCCATTGGTCATGTTCTGATACAGCTGCTATTTTTTTTTTTATATTGTGAACTACTTTCTACTTTTTTTTATTGACTTTGATTCGTATGCATTCTTACTTTGTCGAAAGCTTTGATGGAGATGATAGAAATGAAGAAATTTCTGGCTGAGAGGGAGTTAGTTGTCGGAAGATCTTGAACAAGCAAAAATGTTGTAACTACAACGGAGTTCGTCCATGATTCTATCCATCACCATCCATGATTTAGAAGAATTTTTTAAATTAGTTTTCAATATTGGTATGATTGTGCTCACTCACCTTAAGGAGGACGATTTGGGCATTTCGGGTTGACTGTGCGTGCATTTCTAGACGAGAACAATACAACTACCATCATATTGCCACCAAACTCACTTGACTGGGTAGCGTGGGGCTCTTCCCTGTTTGCGGAATGCATTTTAGCAGCCAAGATGAGATTAAAGAAAACTTGCTGGGCACACTAAAGGACATACCGAACATCGAGCACATTATCAATCACTGACACAAACAGTTGCAGTCAGTAGGGATTACTTTGATGGAGACAATATCAGAATATCGATAGTACATTTAAACACAATGTCCTATTACATCTCAAAGTCATATAGTATCGATGGACTTGAAAACTCGAGTGCGTGAAAGTTTGTTGGAGTTTATTACTGATTTCAAACTTCTCAAAAATCAGAGTTCAGTCCATTACGATTGTTCCACTCAGATGGAAATGGTGGATTTAACAATGTATATTATTGGAAATGAAATAATTTTATTACAATAATATTCTCTCAAAATGTTTCGCTACAATCTTTGTGTCATTTATGTTAAATAGGCTGCCTTCAGATACCCGTAGGCAGTTTGCACATCATTATTCATTAGGAATCTGAAAAAAACGGATCCTGACTAGATTAGATGTGGAGCAGCTATTATGATTATTATTATAATTTTCTTAATATATAGGGCTTTCCAATAGGGACTTGACAACTTTGAATTTAATATGTGAACGCACTCTTTCACTAATCATCAAACTGTCACTGTCAATTTATTCAGTAAGCTCAACATTTTCATCATGATAAAGTACACTAACTAGCAACGTCTCAAAATCATTTTTGTCTCAATGGGTTCGTCAATAAGCAAAATATACGTTATTGGTCGGGAGAAAAACCCACATGTGCTTCATGAATCATCCACAAAAAATAACTGTTTGGTGCGGTTTGCATGCCAGCGGCGTTATTGGACCATATTTTTTCGTCAACGATAACGATCGTCACGTTACTGTGAATGGTCAGCGTTATCGCGCCATGATCACCGATTATTTTTGGCATGAATTGGAAGATATGGACTTGGACGACATGTGGTTTCAACAGGATTGTGCCACAAGCCACACAGCACACGCTATAATCGATTTATTGAAGAGTAAGTATGGTGAGCGTGTTATCTCAAGACTTGGGCCAGTCGATTGGCCGACTCGTTTGTGCGATTTAACGCCGCTTGACTATTTTCTGTAGGTCTACGTCAAGTCATTTGCTTATGCCAACACACCGACGACGTTGGAAGAGCTCAGAGCCCAGTCGTTGAAAATTGGGTCCAACGAATCGAACACTGCAGCCCGCGGTGGCTGTATGAACGAAGTCGAATTCCATTCATAAATGTTTTGATTGTACTTCAAGCCAATAATAAAGTTTTTGAAATATCTCAAATGGTTTGCCTTTTATTTAAAAAAAAGTTGTCAAGTCTTTATTAGAAAACCCTATATAAGTTAGTTGAATTAAGAATATATAGTATTTCTTTCGGCAAACGAATGAACCACCTGACATTACAGAGCCGAATTTCTTTTTAATAAATATTTTGAGATTATTTTTTTAATAATTAGCTTTTAAGAAATGTTTTTATGTACTTGAAATGAGATCAATATAAACATAAATAGACCTACAGGCGATATTATGCATTTAAAGGAATCAAAAAAGAACAATTTTGGCCATAAGACAGAAAAGTCTCAACAACCCGCACTGCTAGGACTGGCGATCTGCCTGCCGAGATCTCCAATGAGCACGTGAGAAACTAATTCAAATGGTATATTAACTCATATAAAAAAAAATTGGTAAGATAAATGTATACCTGCGAAGTGTTATCTAAACACCGTTTAATTTAATGATTTTAGGGGTTTCGAAAGATAAGCAGTTTGTTCTGTTTGCAATGATAGAGAGAAATAATGAAAATTCAATGAATAGCAATCTACTCAACAAAAAAAGAAGATACTCGTAAATATCTGAAATAGCCAGCTATGACTAGCCAAGAATGATACCAAAGTATGACTAAATATGCAGTGGACCCCATTTAATGAGACTTCAATCAGCATGGTGTCCAAAAAATGTAGCAGCTACATGAAGGTTTTTTGATTGAAAAACTAGTCCAATTTGGGCTATAGCGCCATAAAAAGTAAAGTGAAGTAAATATTCGCAAACGGCTTTCAGCATGATGCGATAACGAACAGGTCAACAATTTTTACCCCTTCCTAGAATAATGGGGAATAATTAACATCAACACTTTTTCACATTTAACGACTAAGATTCTATTTTCTATTAAACAATTAACTTTAAACAATTTCTTAACAACAAGTGGGTTACAGAACACTTTCTTGGATATTTTAGATATGTATGTATAAGTTGGGACTAGACCGCAACATAATCTTTGTATTAGTGAACATACTCGTATGTATATCCTTCCCCGAATTTTCAATCGAAACTTCACTGAATCCAAATAGTGCACACACTTATGAAGATGCACAAAAGGAAATTATACTACAAGCCAACATGTCTTAGCTGCACAAATATCTATCGGATACTGATCACTAGTAAGCCGTGGTATATGCTTACATACGAGGAGAATCGTTTATTTTAAGCAATGATTCAGTAAGAATTTTTTTCCCAAATTAAAATTTCCGAAAACCGACGCTGGCACATGCAAGGGTAATATGATGAGGATACTGGACCCTACACAGCTGAGCATAGCAGAGTAGACGAGCGCATAATAGAGCATATCCGTACATACTCGTATTTAGATAATGCTTAAAAGGGCGGCTCAAATTTCGTCCAACATTGTGTCGGTGTTATTTTCTATGCTTATCTTGCGTGCTTAGAACAAATCGTCATCGTTTTTTTACCCACCCGGTACTTATTTATTAAATGTATGTATATGTATACCGAAAAACGAATTTACCAAGATATCCAAGATCGGGTATTTTTATTTTATGTATATACCCGATTGATTTTCTGATTTTATCCTGATCGGGAACAAATTCGAAAAAAAAGTTGATGGTTTGGAAAATTGTGGGGTTGGTAGACTTATCTTCTATCAATTTGAATACTTCTGCAATAAATTTATGACCCAGCGTGTTAACTAAACAAATGCGAAACCTTTCCAAAAAATTGATAAAAGAAAAAATATTCGGCTAATTCCCGATAATGTTGGCGAGTCAATTGGACATAAGGCCCCCCAAAAACAGAGAAAGAGGAGGTAGTCTTTTTTATCAGCGTTAAAATATACTTAGCATCTTTATATCAGCTTATGTATTCGCATAGTTTTATATATTTTTATTATAATTAAGAAGTTTTTTTTTTTTAATTTAAGTGGTTACGTACGTTTGGAAATTTCAAAATTTTTATTTTTAATTTTGTTATTTAATGGTACAATACTATATATCAGGAAAATTTTCTTAAAGTTTAAGTCCAGTGGAGTAAAACTCTAGGGTAGAGAAAGTTTTGGGAAATTGCTTTTCGGCCAGGCAGATGCTTATCTATTGTCTGTCGGTGTTTCTCGCTTTTCTAAGCGTCGAGTTACCTTTATATGTGAAACTTGAAAGAAATAACAGAATACATCATAGCAGAGTTTGAAGTATGGCATGAGGATCATTTAGAAAAAAAAAAAATGAATGCAGTTCCAATGGCAATGTGGAAGTTTGACAAAACTCTATTTCTCAAGTCGGTGGATACGATTTGTTAAAAATTAAGCCACCGATCTTTTTGAAGTTTTGCACACTTCTTCTAGATAGAATTGTCAAGTAATCGAATAAGAGTTTTTTTCTATTGTTTACAACTTATTTTACAAGGCTCTATGTGTTGTAAATTTGACCGAACGTAACACTTTTTGCATACAACTCCGCCAAAAAATCAAATTAATTTTTTTTTTTCAAATCCTACTTTTAATTATGAACTATGCTCACTATATCCTGACCACCATGAAGATGTTTTTTTCTTAAAAAGAAAAATAAGCTTTTTATTAACCTTCGAAACCCATGTAACCACTTATGAGTGAGCGCATCTTTTTTTTATCCATTGAAAGCAATAACAGTGTAAATTCATATTTTGATTTGATTTAAATAAAAAAATTCATTCAGTATATTTTTGTTCCATTGAAAAAGAAAAAAAATAAAACGTTTGAGCAAATCGTATGTACTTCCGTTCCTCATATAACCATTCACATAAACAGTGATTAAATAAGCTTTACAAAATAAATATTTCCAAATCATAAACTCCAATCTCTTATTTTCCTTATCTCTTATATTCCTCACGGAATTGGAAAAAATCTCAACCGTCATAAGGTGCATCCGAGATTTTTCAGGTAAGCCCGCCGAGTACAGTATTCTAAAAATTAATGAGCCGATAAAAGTTTCAGCGTGGTTGCCTTCGACAATAGAAAAACCTTCAATTCAACATCTATCTGTTCTATGACCAAAGATCAACTTAACATAGAAATCTATTTATTAACTTTTGGTGCGGTAAATTATGCGTTGACTTATAACAGAACGCACCCACCAATCCTTCATATAATTATAAGTTCACTCTTTATATGAATATAATTCCTCAATCAAGTCTTTAACAAACAATAAACCAGTAGAAACAATTGTTGGTAGGATTGACAGTACTGATCCAGATCCACCTATATGAACGGTCTCAGAAGGGAAATGTTCAAAAGTTAAGGGAAAAACAAGTTAAAGATATAAAATGGCATAATACGAATAGAAAACCTCTTCTCCCGGACCTATTGTATAATCTACATATATGTAGGATGGTGACTTGGCTACGCCACACCATCCCCAATGCAATATGGAACTTGCCGAAACGAAGATGACGATAATGAGGACAACGACGACGAAGAAGATGAAGGAACAAGAGAAGTTGAAACAGATGAAAGAAGAATGACGTTAAGACGATACCAAAAGACTTTAAAACATTAAATTACATTTGTTATATTTGCCATTTTATTTCGAACATTTATTACTAGAATTGTACAATTATTCCACTAACTGAAAAACTGAATTACTGAATTAAAGCTATTTGTGTTGTGTTACCAAAAGAGACAATTCTTTTTACTTACTATTTGCCTCTCCGGGATCCTTACAAATTGGTGGCTCAACCGGGATCCGCGCGAACTGTGTGCGATAGTGATATCAAAAAAATATATATGTATAAAATATATATATTTCACCCTAAAAAGAGCATTTTGCCATCAAATTCGTTAAACAACCCTGCACCGCCTAAAGCAACCACTAGTGAAAGTGAAAAAAAAAAAAAAAAAAAAAAAAAAATTAAGAAACATCCCAAAAAAAAAATAACAATACCAAAATAAAGTCCAAAATCATAACTGCACTAAGCCAAAAGGTCTGCAATTTAGAAAAGCGACAGTGTAGCAAGGGCTCAAACACAAATTGCCTACATTGCCAACAGGAAAAATTTATATACGTTAGGGGTTGGCGTCTTACATAAAAGGAAAGCAAAGACAACAATCAAATTAATTGATTTAGTACACTAAAGCAGAGTACACTGAAGAAAAAGTATATAGTGTTTTTTTTTTTCTGGATAAGTATTTTATTTCAATGTGTAAAGGAAGGAGAGCAAAGGTGATGAATAACACTTAATTGTTGGGGAACGTGCAGAATTTTTCCGATCTCATCCGGGAGTTTATGAGCAGGAAATTGGATTTAACGCGCAGGGAAGCAGAATTAATTAGAAGAGAGGATTCATTGGAGCGACAAGAAGTACACCGTGGAGAAGTGGAACCGCCACGTAACGAACCTTAAGGGGCGCAAGCAGGTACAAACCGAGTGAGTAAGGTTGCAGGAGCCGGCGATTACGGTCGTTGCAGGATGGAGGGCGATAAATCAAACGACCACCAAGAGGACGAAGAAAGGAGAAAACTAGAGGATGGAGGTCGAACAACTAAGAGACAAAAATTCTACAAGTTTCGAGGACGTGCTGAATGTAGTCCCAAAGTTTGCAGACAAAGATGACTATCGTGTAGAGATGTGGCTCAAGGACTTCGAAGCAGCAGCGGACGTGTTCTTATGGGGTAATATGCAGAGAGTCCTTTATGCCAAACGGTTGTTGGTGGGAGCAGCAAAGATGGCGGTATGATCGAGACCTGGATTGGTTAAATGGGAAGAGCTAAGGAGCTATTTGCTAGAGGACTTCGGCGACAGTATTTCGTCTGCAGATATTCATCGGCAGATGATTGACCGCAAGCCGAAAAAGGATAAACCGTTGCAGGAGTATACGTTATCGACGGAATAGAGGACGAAGCTAGAAATAAGGTACTTCTGTACGGGGGGAACACAATAAAGGAATTTAAGGAAAAGCTGAAAGACTACAAGCGTTTCAGAGAGAGTCTTCCTAGAGAAAACAGGCTGGGTCTAACCAGAAACAACGAAGCGTAAACAAAAGCAGCACCACGATACTTCAACTGCGGAAAAATGAACCACAAAAGCAGGGATTGCAACGAGCAACGCCCAAAGTGCTTTGCGTGCAACGAGTTTGACCAAGAGTAGCAACTACAACGGACGGCCAAAAACAAATTTTGTGGGACAACACAAGACAGCGAGGGATTGGAAGAAGGTAACGATAGAAGGTCAACCGATTTTTGCCAAAATCGACAATGGCAGCTCTATCACGGCCATACGAAACGACGAATACGTAGCCATAAACCTGCCGGACCTACAGGATTGCCCATCGAAATTCGACGTCGTAGCAAAGGAACCAGCAGAATTCCCAGGGTACTTTGATGGAATAGTGAGGATCGATGGACGGGACTACAAAACCCGCATTTTCGTCTTGTCAAGGACCTACATGAAGCAGCCTATGATCATAGGTAAGGACATTCTAAATGGGACGACAATCAGTATTCTAGAAAATGACGTTACTGTGTCCCAGGATAAAATTTTGCCGGAGTTTTTTAACCTATCTGCGCAACCAGAAGCAAGATTCGACTCCGTCAACCCAGACTACGAGGAAGAGATCACACGGTTAGTTGAGAGTTATGATCCTATACTGGAGAAACAAACGAACGTGAAGATGAGGGTCGTGCTCTAAAATGAAACACCGATTGTCCCACGGGTATCCGTGGTGTAGTTATATATGCATGATCTCTTCAAGCAGAGGGTCGCAGGTTCGAATCCCGTGCCAGGTATTTCTTTGAAAAAGTCTTTTCGTAGAATTTGTATGTAGTTATATGAGAATCCCGTTGGCGTCAACTCTGACATGAAGGCATAACACTGATGTTAGAGTGGTTGCTGCTGGGCTAAATATACCGAACTAACAACTAGCACGTACTGAGACCCATTGCTCGTCCCGTCCAGTTTGATTATCCAGTTAGGATTATAAAAAAAAAAAAAAAAAAAAAAAGACTGGCACCACTAGAAAAGGATATCGTGGACGAGCAGTTAAAGAAGTGACTGGAAGATGGTGTAATTAGTCCGAGTTGTTCGGAGTTGCAACTAGCCAACAAGAAGGACGGCACTAAGCGACTCTGTGTGGACTACCGGAGTATTAACCGCCAGATAATAAGGGATCATTATCCATTGCCACTGATCGAGGATCAAATAGATGCTTTGAGCGAAGTCAAAGTATTTTCGATATTGGACCTGGAAAATGACAGTGAGAAAGTTTCTTGAACCAAAAACAAAGCAGACTGTGCAGAGTTTCCTAGGACTTACCGGGTACCTCAGGAAGTTTGTGCCGGGATATCCGCTGGTGGCAAGGCCATTGACAGATCTACTTAAGAAGGACGCCGCGTTCGAATGGAGTGCGAATCAGAAAGCAGCTTTCCAAGAACTGAAGGATATCCTTGCGACGAAACCGGTTCTGCGACTCTATCGGCGCGATTTAGAAACGGAACTGAACACTGATGCATCCAAGTGAAGTTATGGGGCGGTGCTGCTTCAAAAGCATGATGCTGAGTTTCATCCCGTCTACTACTACAGCAGAACGACTTCACCGGCGGAACAGAATTACAGCAGCTATGAGCTAGAAGTGTTAGCCATAGTTTCCACAATTAAGAAACTACATCACTACCTGCTCGGAATTCGATTCAAAATTGTGCCGGATTGTGCTAGGTTCAAGGCGACGATGGAACGAATGGAATTACTGACAAGGATTGCAGGATGGGCTCTCGTACTACATGAGTACGACTATCAGTTGGAGCATCGAGCCGGAACAAAACTTAAACACGCAGATGCTTTAAGTTAAAATCCATGCTGTTTCCATATTTCGACAGAGTTCTTGGCGAGGATCGAAGACGACCAAGGGAAGGATGAAACATTTAAGCCGATTAAGAAGCTACTAGCGACAGGAAAGAGCTACGATGATTTCATATTAGAACACAACATTCTTTACAAGGTCGACAAAGAAGGAAGAAAGTTGCTCTGCGTACCCAGGCGAATGCAGAATGAAATCATAAAATAGTACAGATGGTGGAGGTCTTCAGCAGGGACTATTTTATACCTATCATACTTTCGGAGCGAAAAGCCGGACGCCAGGAAGGATTCCTCAATTCGATAGACAAGGAAGATGCGCCATTGAGGACTTATCACACCGACCACTTAGGTCCACTCTCCCCAACTGGAAAAGGATATGCCTATATCCTTTATGTGATAGATGCCTTTTCAGAGTTTACCTGGATTTACCCCGTAAAGACGACAATAACGTCGTCCAGAGTTCCAGAAAACGATTTTTGGGAACCCTGAACGAATAATTTCAGACAAAGGCGCAGCGTTTACGTCAAATACCTTTAAGGACTATTGCGAAATGAAAAAAAAATACAGCTACTGAACATAACAACAGGCGTACCAAGAGGCAACGGACAAGTAGAGAGAGTGAATCGGGTGATAATATCAGTGCTCTGCAAACTAAGCACTGATGATCACATGAAGTGGTATCGGCACACGTCAAAGCTCCAGCAGTGTTTAAACTCAACATGGCACCGAAGCAGTAACAGAACTCTATTTCAGCTCCCAGTAGGCACAACGATGCTGATGAACAACAAGGTGGAGCTAGCGGAAGCAGTTAAGGAGGAGTTGCTCAGCGCTTTCAGATGCTTTCAGGAGGCGAGAAAAAGCATCACGAAAGTGCAGGACGAGAACAGATCTACATACGATAAGCGACGAAAACCACCGAAGAAGTACGATGTAGGGGATGTGGTGGCCATAAAACGAACTCAATTTGGTGCCAATATCAAGCTTTATCCTAAGTTCCTGGGACCTTACAAGATCACAAAAGTGTCACCTTACGACCGGTACGACGTAAGGAAGGAAGGACCACGTACTACATCTTCAAGTGCAGATTACATGAAACCATGGTGCTCATCATCCTCGGAAGAAGAAGAGGAAGAGGATGAAAAAGATGCTGAAGAAGTTGTGCGCTTTGAACAACCAGTCACAAACAGAGAAGACGTTAAAGACACCGAAAACACATACAATTCTTTTTATTTACTATTTGCCTCTCCGGGATCCCTACATATATTAACCCCAGCGTTGCCACCCGGGCAACCATCGGCGTAAGCCTAGTAGAATATATATATATATTTATATATATATATATTTATTTAAAAAGATTGGCCAGAACCTTCTCGAATACCCATTTTGACCGATTCGACCGATTCTCTATCGAAATTTGCATTCAACATATTTTTAAAAAAAATTTTAACTTAGTGTATAAGCCACACAGAGGAGTCGGACAAAAAAGCCATTTTTGTGTATTTTTTTTTTTAGGAAAACAATTTGAGATTTAAGATTAGGAATTTAGTTATCTAAAAGTATACACATTTAGAAAAAATTTTAATTTTTTTTTTTTATTTAAAAATATCAAAAATATACAAGGATTTTGTATAATTCTTGAAGCGTTGTAAAAAAAATCTGCGTAAACGGTGCTCAATGGCGTTTCTTCCAAAATCATCTGAAAAAAAAACAAAAAACAAAAAGATACTAATATTAAGTACTTGTCATAGCCGATTTTGAAAATATTGATTTATGACAAAATGGCGGACTTTTCAATATATAGTAAATAATGATTTTTGGTTAGATAATGAATTGGTTATTATTTTGGCTGTTAATTGTTGTTTTATTCCAGACATATTTATAATTTTTATAATTCAAGTATTTTCTCTTGAAGTTTGTATATAAGATTCTTAGAATAATTAATTTTAAAACAAACATGTTTATTGTGAATAAAAGAAACATTGTTGAAAATCTAGGATTAAGTCCTTGTGGATTCCGGCGAAAGATACGCTGGAATTGAAACAGAGCCACGACTGCTCAGGAGAAAATACGGCCGAGGATTCGAAGTTGAACTGTGAACACATCTAGGCGCTTGTTGAAACAGACTTATAAAATTTTAATTTGTAACGTAATAAAGAAATAGTTGTAGTTTTTTCTTCTTGATATAAGCCATCGAACAAATCGGGAAGACATTGTTCTTTTATAGTCGAAAAGTCGCAAAAACTATTGCGATTAAACATTGGTGCCGAAACCCGGGACATTTAGAGCGCATAAAAGGGTTTATTGCCGCCGGTTAAAGATAATCTTGTTCGCGAAAGTGTGAAAAATAGAAACTAATTTTTTCCAATAAATTTTTTGAAGTGTACCAATTTAAATTGGCCGGAAAAAAGCTGTCAGATGAGACAAATTGAAATCTGTGGAACATCGCATCATCTACAATTATCGGTAAAAGCCCATTAAAAATAAAAATTAAAGCTTTTTTTTTCACAGGCAAATACGTCATCAACGAGAGGAAACTGTGTATGCGTAGCGGGATTCAATCGACGAGCGGAAAAAAGAGCATTGAAATTATTTAGCTTGCTGGTGTGGATTGTATTGCTCAAGTCACGAGGAAAGGTGAAAAGCTTTGTGCAAGTAAGTCTTAAGACCAATTTGGGGAAAATTGTCGCTGAACAAATTGTTGCTAAGGCTGTTGCAATTTTGGAGATTGTTGATGTGTGGATTGTGGGTAGCATGTTGCTGAGAGATAAGTTGCTGCGCATACTTTTACATACTTTGTATAGAGTGGTTGTATTGGATGGTTAGGAGAAATTGTCGCTTGTAGGCGTAGGGATTTGATATATTGATCGTTGTTCATAAATTCTCGCTTACGTAGTCTCTCGCTCTTTCATTCATTACAAAAGACAGCATTAGCAATTCGTTTAAAATCTTAAATTCAAACTTCAATATGTAGCAGGAATCAGATATTCTCGTAGGTAAATCATCTGCAAAGATTGAGCTAAAAGCTTAGAGAGCCTCACAAAGGGAAGTTTAACGCCAATAAAAAACTTTATTGCCACCAAAGGTGAATCGTTATCCGCAACAGAATTAGATTGTCGCTTGGAGATTTTTGAATCATATTTTAAGCAAGCAGGAATTGTCCAAAGATCTATAGAGACTTGGTATAAAGGAGGAGGAAATGGCAAATGATGCTTTTAGAAGGGAAATAGAAGAGATGTACGGTTGTACAAAGGCTAAGATTCTTGAATGGAAGGCAGAATTAAAGGGAAGTTCCTCAGCCGCTGAAAGTTTGGATGCAACATTTCTTCATCACCAACCAGCTTCTTGTTCAAGATTTAAACAAGTTAAGCTTAGAAATTTTTCGGGCAAATTCTCAGAGTATCCTAATTTCATTGGGTTATTCAAAAATCTGGTCGACAATAATGATACACTCGATAATTTGCAAAAATCTAATTATTTAAAACAATGTTTGTCTGGGTCAGCGTTAGGAGCTGTGAAAGAATTTGAGCTTAGAGGAGCAAACTATCGTAAGGCATTAGAAAGATTAGAGAAGAGATTTGATAACAAGTGGTTTATCTTCCAAGAACATATTAACTTGTTACTAGAGGTTCTGAAAGTTTCCAAGGCCACTGATTTCTCTCTAAGAAACCTGGAGGATAGTTTTAATACACACAGCTATGTTGTCGATAGGTAGTTATCAGGACATTACCAATACCATACTCATATCTCTTGCGTTAGATAGAGTGGATCCAGAAACGCAAGCTAAATGGCAAGATATGGTTGATTATAATCAACTGCCGTTGTGGGATGAATTCATGAAGGTTCTGGATCACCGGTGTATAATAATGGAAGCGAAGGAAGTCAAAACACTGCATTCGGAGAATTCATTACCAACTTTAAGTGCTCGAAACGATCGTCGGTACTTAGTCGCGGGAGTAATGAAGGTCATAGTCATATTCGACAAATGAGATCTACGGTGTTAGTTGTGCATCAGGTTCAATATTGCAAATCAAATGGTCACAAAGCTGATAGTTGTAGAGAATTTCAAAGCTTACCAGTTTCTAGGCGATTTCAAGAAACCAAAAGGTTGATGCTCTGCATAAATTGCTTAGAAGTAGGGCATTCGATGAGGCGCTGCTCCCAAACGAAATGCAGTATTTGTTCTCCACCCCACCACCACCTACTACATAGGTTTGCTCCCATTACGCAGCCGAACGTTGCATCTACTTCTGGGGTGAAAACGGTGAACAAAATACATCGCCTTTATCCGCCTTACAGGGAAGTACAGGAAATCAAGTGGTATTAGCTACGGCAGTAGTTGAGGTTAGAGATTATTTGGGAAGTTATCATCCGGTACGTGCTATCTTGGATTCTGCATCGCAGATAAATTTAGTAACTCAAGAGATGGTTCAAAGGTTAAAACTTGTAAAAAGCAAAACGGAGATGCAAATAAGTGGATAGGGAATGAGTTCTCAAAAATCAAATATGTTACACAGTCGACTTGCAAGTCGAGGATTTCTGATTTCAAAACAGATATGGAATTACTTGTCATCAAGAACATTACCGATCTACAGCCAACTCGATCATTCGCTGTCGATAATTGGGATATCCCAAAAAACATAGTTCTGGCCGATCCCAATTTCAACAAAGCTTCTAAAATCGATATGCTGATCGGAGCTGAATGCTTTTTCGAGTTCTTGTCTATGGGGCAGATTAAGTTAGATGAGCGACGCACTCTGCAGAAAATTTTGTTTGGTTGGGTAGTATCTGGGAGATACGACTTTTCGTTAAATCCGAACGCAAGTGTATGTTTGGTAAGTGGTCACGGACAAACGGAGGATGCCAATTCAAATAAATTGGTAGAAAACTTTTAGAAAATAGAAAGAGTGGAGTCAAAGAAGAACCCCTGATGAAGAACGCTGTGCACAACACTTATTAAACACAGTAGAGCGAGGGGAGAACTATAGATTTGTGGTTAAACTGCCATTTAAGGATAATCCGGAAGTGTTAGGAAAATCGCTCGGCATTGCAAAGAAAAGATTATTTTCATTAGAAAAAAAGTTGGATAAAAATCCAGAAGTTAAGACAAAAAATTGCGAATTCATGGAAGAGTATGAAAAGTTAGGTCACATGAATAAAATTTCTCGACATCAATTGGATCGAATGAGGTATTTTTGCCCACATCAATGTGTACTTAGGCCAGAATCGTCGTCGACGAAACTTAGAGTAGTGTTTGATTGTAGTTGTCCCACATCATCAAATATTTCGTTGAATGAGGTATTGCTAAAGGGTCCAGTCATTCAAAATTCGTTGTTCACAATAATTATATATTATATATTATATTATACAAGTACGCCATAACCGCAGATATTGCTAAGATGTATCGGCAAATACGAGTTGAGGAAGGCGATAGGAAGTACCAGTTAATAGTTTGGAGGAACGAAGCCACGGATGACCTACAGGGATATCAGTTGAAGACGGTTACGTATGGAACAACGTCTGCGCCCTTCCAGGCAACGTGCTGCTTAAAGATGCTAGCAGATAGCAACACATTGAAGTTTCCCTTAGGGGAAAAAGTATTGAGGTATGATTTTAATATGGATGACCTCATAAGTGGAGGAGACTCTGCAGAAGAAATCTTAAACATATACACAGAAGTACATTCTTCAAGAAGCGGAATTTGAGTTGCGGAAGTTAAACGAAATTAAACGAAATAGTTTTAGCGAAACAAATTGTTTTTTTTTTCTCTTTATTCGCTAGTGGTTCGACTTCAACTGCACACAGCTTTTAACAAGTGGTATGACTTACATTTTTAACGGAAAATTTTCAAATCCATGATAAATGATACAGAGTAATAAAAGAGCATGTGCAGGGAGAATTAAAAAACAATGAGTTACGTGTGTTATCTTTACGTTACGTTAAATAATTTTTATGCAAATTTAAGTATACTAAACCGTCCCCAACATCCCGGCCCCCCTGAAAGCATGTTTCAGAATGTAGGTAGTAGGGCGAGTTTACTCCGGGTGAATATTCCGCTTGATGTTCGCAGCGTCACCACTCGTACCACGTTATCACCACCGAGGTGTATTTTGATCACTCTGCCCAGCTGCCATTTGGATGGAGGGCAGTTATCCGTTTTGATTACCACGACATCGCCGACCTTGAAGTTACGTTGTGGCTGGTTCCACTTCGGGCGATGTCGTAAGGAAGTTAGATATTCCTGATGCCATCTTTTCCAGAATCCTTGAAACATGTTTTGAGTGTTCTCCCAATACGTCAATCTGTTAACCGGAACTCGCAGCAGGTTTCCTTCAGGAAGAGCCGCATCAGGACGACCTATTAAAAAATGAGTTGGTGTTAAGTAATCTAAATCGCTATCAGAGGAAGCACATAAGGGTCGTGAATTGAGAGTAAGGATAGACGAACCGATAACGCGTCGTAAATGCAGCTTCACTGATCTTACCCTTGACTCCCATATCCCGCCAAAGTGTGGAGCGAATGGAGGAATAAAATGCCAATGTATACCATCATTGGCAAGTGACTCGCAAATGCGATCATTATGATGCTGTGATAATAAAAGTTTATGCATTTCATTAGTTATGCGTGCAGCTCCCTTAAAATTTGTTCCATTGTCGCTATAAACATTGGAGCATTTTCCTCGTCTGGATGTGAATCTACGAAATGCAGCCAGGAAAGCTTATGTTGATAAATCCGCCGCTAATTCTAAATGCATCGCCTTGGTGGAAAGGCATATAAGCAAACATATGTATCCTTTCGTTTTATGAGGATTGCGTCCGGGGTATAATTTAAGGTAAAGCGGTCCAGCGTGATCGCATCCTGTATTTTCAAAGGGATATGATTGAGTTACCCGTGTCGAAGGAAGATCTGCCATATAATGTTGACTGGTATGTTGACGTTGCCGGAAGTATTTCAGGCAATCGTGTGTTATTTTCCAGATTAAATTTCTACATCCCAAGATCCAGAACTTTTGACGAATAATTACGAATAGAGCATCAACTCCAGGGTGTAAATTTCGAATATGCTCGTCCAAAATAATCAATTTGGTAATAAAGGAATGCTTGGGGAGAATTATTGGGTGTTGAGTTCCGAAGTTTTTGTGTGAGTGTTTTATTCTTCCACTCACTTGCAGCAGACCATTACTATCCAAAAATGGGGAAAGTGTTTTGAGTGTTGAGTTTTGACTTAAGTCCAATGACGACAAAGACCTTCCATCAGAGCTTAACAATTTTTGTGCAAAGCGTAAGCAGGCGTGACGAGCTACCTCCAACTCCTAAAAGGACAAGCTTGTAATTTGGCGTTTTCCCTTATCCATTTTGCAGTTATGTAAAAATCGTTTCACGAAGGCAGCAATTCGAATAAGCTTTCCCCATGTGGAAACGTATTGAAGTAAGCGATGCAGAAAGTGGGTCTCGTAGCCGGCGGATGATGTTTGAATAGCAATGATTGGACTTTTGTCTCCAACAACACTTCTGGGGATTGTAAAGTATCCGATAAATCTATGTCTGCTTGCCGAAAATCGATGTCTCCAGTAAACCACGAAGGCCCATTCCATCAGAGATGAAATACGAGTAGATTTGATGCAAGCATGCCTCGAGAAGCGCAGTCCGCAGGGTTTTCCTTTGATGGTACATATCTCCATATAGATCTTGGCAAGATATCCAAAATTTCGGAGATCCTGTTTCCTCCGAAAGTCTTAAGTTGGGGATGACAGTCACGCCAATACTATGCTAGAATCGCACCATGCCTGCAACTTAACATTTTCAATTTGCAACGAAGATATTATTGTGTTCATCAATCGTGCCAAAAGCAACGCGCCACAGAGTTCCAATCGTGGAATTGATATTTGTTTAAGTGGAGCGAAACGGGTTTTAGCTGAAATTAGTGTGACCCGATAATTCCCATTTGCCTCGCGATAGCGACAATACACAGCAGCTGAATACGCTTTTAGTGATGCATCGGAAAATCCGTGTAATTCGAGGGAAGCCGACGAGTTAGAAATATAACGAGGAATTGTAAGATTGTTTACAGTCTGGATATCTTTTCGATATTTCAGCCAATTATCTGCGAACTGCTTCGGTAATTTATCATCCCAGTCAAGATTTTAAAGCCAAAGATGTTGAAACAATACATTAAATGATATGACAATTGGCGCTAGCAATCCAAGAGAGTCAAATATCCTTGCAACATCGGAGAAAAGTTGCCTTTTTGTCACCTGATTTAGAACCTATGTCATGGGTGGACAACTCCTTTATGTGTCCCAGCTCCAAGTATGTACTGACCCCTTAAAGACGAATCCTTTGTAAGCCTACGTTCGACGGATAACAAGCGAGGGAGGGCACCACTGTATACATTGCCAAAAACTGGTCTTTCAGCCTTAGACGGTAAAAATATACGATATTTTCCATCTGTAGATCTGCTCACAGTGGATTTGAAATGAGCTTCAACGAAATCATCATCTTCCGAAGTTTTCCTTGGCATTGACGTTGCTTCCTCTAGTTCCCAAAACAGCCTAAGAGTGTTGTCAACATTTATAGTACTACTGAACGAGGATATACGAGTAGACTCGATACAAGTAGATGTTGCCCCTATAACTATTCAACCGAATATCAAAGACTGTGCTATAGGATGGCCATCGTCGTCAAACAGTTTGTCATTAGTAAGAACATTCCAGAACTGATCAGCCCCCAATAGAATATCAATAGCTGATGTCTTATCAAACAATGGATCTGCCAATGTCAATGACCTAACCTTGTTTAATGTTGTAATATCTAGTGAAAGTGCTGGAAGATTAGAAGTCAATGTTGAGAGGATATACGCAGTTAGCTGAATTTCATCAGATGAAACACGAGACTGAATTTGAAGCCTACAATGACCGCGAGTAATTCAACCATCACATGACGATATTCCCGATGTCGACAGATTTGCTGATTCTCTCCGAAGACCAAGACGATGTATGCAACTTTCGGAAACGAATGATATTTGCGAGCCCGAATCAGGAATTAAACAAGGTTGAGTGTGCCAATTGATGTCCAACACATTAACTACAGCAGTGGGAATAAACGCGAGAGAATGATTTTCATGAGTTGCAACATGTACCGAATATTGATGTCGAACACATTAACTACAGCAGTGGGAATAAAGGCGAGAGAATGATTTTCATGAGTTGCAACATGTACCGAATATGTAGATGCTTTCGATATATTTGGTGGCGAGAAGTGATTTGGCGAAGTGTATGATGGCAAAGTGGGTGATAATACAATTTCTCTTGACGGTGAACGAGGAAGCGACGAGTGAAGTATCGATGAATGAGACGACAAAGATGGTAGTTGAACGAAATGCGACGAAGAAGTGTTTTGAGCCGAGGAATCATTTGCTGAATGTAGCAAATTCGAATGAACAAGGAGTGGTGACGATTACCACATTCATTGCAAAGATGTGATGATTTGCATTTTTTAGATGAATGCCCCTTGCGTTGGTCGTTGAAGCATTTTATGCACTTGGTTGAGCCCAGAGAGATATTGTCAAAGTGTTTTGCTACGAAAGTTCGAGCCGATTGAAGAGATTTCTTTTGACTCAAACGGACATTGTTGCAACTTAATTCCACTGCATCGCAGCACGTATTCAAAAATTTTAAAAAGGCAGTTATGGTCCGATTGAGTTTGGCAGCACCAGATTCTGCCCATGCGTGACGAGTGTATGGATCAATTTTGTTAAGCAAAAGAAGGATCAGCCAATAATCTCTTTCACTTCGTTTCATCGCATCTAAACCTCTTACTATCTCGTCGGCTCCATCAAAAATTTTACGCAGAATGCCCAGATCTGTGGCATTGCAGGAGGGGAGATTCATGAAGTTGTCAATGAACGAGTTTACAATTTGCATTGGGCGGTCATAACGGATTTGAAGACGCTCCCAAGCTTGATTATAGTTTTGATCGCAAACCTATATGTGAGCAAGAAGCAAGAATTTTTGCGTATCTGTTAAATGTGTTTTACTAGCGATGGAGCTCTGAAATAAATCCTGAAATGACGGCCAGGTGCGATAATAATTTTTGGCAAATCACATTCTTTAATAACCGTAGTCTGTTGGCGCGATGATGGAGTGCTGGTTAACTGTTGTAAAAACGAAGCTTGCTGTTCCACTAAGTGATTGATTGCATCACTACTGCTATCATTACCGCCTGCTGCTAACGGTGTTAGCGAAAACGCATGACGAGGACGAGTTGCAACCAACATTAACCCGCGCGCCTTAAAATATTTACTCTCGTAGACTTCGAAATCGAAATCCGGATCTATATAATCAGGTTCTAATTGAAACGCGTACATTGAGTTTTGAGTTTTAATAAACTCATCCCAGGTCTCCGTTAATTTTTCCGACTTAACTTCAATAAACTCGATGGGATCATCATCCGTTAACTCTTCAGCAAAGGTTAGCAAACGCGTGGTAGTGCCCTTCAAACGACTTCTAATTGCTTGCAAAGAATGCAACAAGCAACATTTTATTTTATTTTTTGTACTTTATGGATTTTTAAACAAATTCGACTGAGAATTACCAGAATTTATGATTATGAACGAATGAAATGAAATTAAACGAAATAGTTTTAGCGAAACAAATTGTTTTTTTTTCTTTATTCGCTGGTGGTTCGACTTCAACTGCACACAGCTTTTAACAAGTGGTATGACTTAAATTTCTAACGGAAAATTTACAAATCCATGGTAAATGATACAGAGTAATAAAAGAGCATGTGCAGGGAGAATTAAAAAACAATGAGTTACGTGTGTTATCTTTACGTTACGCTAAATAATTGTTATACAAATTTATGTGTACTAAACGTTCCCAAACATAGAGTCTTTAGCGGGTGGGAATTGTTTCGAAGTCGTCTTAAAGAACTAAAGGATATTAAGATTCCACGATATGTACTAACTCCACAACCCAGGTCAGTACAAATCCATGGATTCGCGGATGCATCATTGCACGCCTACGGATGTTGTATCTACATACGAACAGTAGATGAATTGGACCAAGTGCACTGTCAACTATTGAGTGCAAGGTCTCGAGTTGCTCCAATTAATACAAATCGAGCTGCCGGCAGCATTTTAGAAACATGTTGGCTCTAAACAGAATCCAGCTGACATCATATCCAGAGGAGCATTTGCGAGCGAGTTGTTGGAAAGTCGGTGGTTTTGTGCACCAGAATTTCTATATCTACCGAAAACGAAATGTTCGGAGAAGGATTGTTCAAAAATCAGTACGAGTATTGCTGGCCAAAGAAAGGGAGATGCTGTGCTATTAGCCGCTAGAGTATCTTCTGAATTCAGCGAAACTACCTGAAATATACCGACTTTCAAAAAGTATTACGGGTTTTTGGATACGTGAGTCGATGGATAGCTAACCGGAAGAAAACTGTAGAGCGATTATCAAATGTATCAGAGAAAGGTAAGTTTAATGTATTCGGCACAAGCAGCACCCCCTTACTCTCAGCGAATATACTGAATGATGCGTTGAATAGGATACTTTGGCACGTCCAACAGAAAGCCTTTAAAGAAGAAATTGAGCAGTTGGAAAATGAGAAGTCGATTAGCCCAAAGAGTTGTATCAAAAATCTTAATCCCTTCCTAGATACAAATTCTGTAAAACTACTCCGAGTTGGTGGGCGTTTGCAGAATGCGAACATTCCTTACCTTGTGAAATGTCCTATCCTACTCCCAAAATCTAACCTATTTGTCAAAAATCTTGTTTTTTATTTGCACAGGAAAAATTACCATGCTGGGCCGCATGGTTGCAATCATCAGACAGCGCTTCTGGGTTCTTGATGTGCGCAGATTGGTGAAGAAGGTGGTAGACAACTGTCTACATTGTTTCAAGTATCGACTGAATTTGTCTAGTCAAACAATAGGAAACCTTCCAAATAGAGTGCAGTGATATTGGTCAACATAAAAACAAAAAATGGTATCCTGCGGAGAGATATTCATCGTCTAGCGCCATTGCCGATAGAAAGTTAAAGTCTCTGTAGCCTCTGAGACTTCAAGGCGGGCAGAATGTTAATTGTTGTTTTTTTTCCAAACATATTTATAGTTTTTATAATTCAAGTATTTTCTCTTGAAGTTTGTATATAAAATTTTTAGAATAAATAATTTTAAAACAAACATGTTTATTGCGAATAAAAGAAACAATGTTGAAAATCTTGAATTAAGTCCCTGTGGATTCCAGCGAAAGATACGCTGGAATTGAAACAGAGGCACGAATGGTCAGGAGAAAATACGGCAGAGGATTCGAAGTTGAACTGTGAACTCATCTAGGCGCTTGTTGAAACAGCCTAATAAAATTTGAATTTGTAACGTAACAAAGAAATAGTTGTAATTTTTTCTTCTTGATATAAGCCATCGAACAAATCGGGAAGACATTGTTCTTTTATAGTCGAAAAGTCACAAAAACTATTGCGATTAAATATTGCCTATAAAATAAAAACTAATTAAAGAAAAATAAATAAACCCCGTGACAAGAACTAGATAATGGTGTATAAACAAACCAGAAATTAGAGGCAATCAGTTCATTGGTTTTCGAGAATTTTTGGGTTTGAAATTAAGAAATGAGTAAATCATGAAATTGGTCAACTTACATGGTATCATCGATACTAGGCCCATAGTGTAAGACTTCTACGGCGGTTGATAGAATTTTCATAGCTTCTAAATATTGTTGGCAACGCCGTATTCGACCTTCCTTCTTGCGCTTGCAGCTCGGCTTTCACTATGGGAGTTTCGTCTTCTTGCGTAGCGTTTAAGTACGCTCCCGATAGACCGATATTCCTAACACGTTCATGACTTCCAACAATGATGTGACACCATTGTTGAACGTGCATGTTGCAAGAAATACAGCAATTTTAATGATATGTGCCCCGCGGTTCATCGTTTTTGAAACTCCAAATAAGTTTTTGAAATATACGCCAACACAGCGCTCCAAGAATTGCTGAGGTCTTCGAATATTGCTTTGATGATATCTAACACCATTTTTGACAATGCTGAATAGTTGTGACGGAAAGCAGCAGAATAAATGTTATTAATTATCATATTATAAGTCATTTTTTGAAGAGGAGGCAGAAAATCCTTGAGTCCATAAAATTTCATAGCTCCACACAAACCAATCCCCAATAAGCGCATAACAAAAAGGAATCGTAAGCTGTGTTGATGTACTGACACGAAGTAATGTGTGAGATATGACAGTCTAGACTTTATCTAGGTCCATCTATGTATGTATTTATTTCTTTCCCATATTAAATACAAAAAAAAAAACATTACATAAAAAGAAAAAAAATCAAATAAAAAAATTTGAATTTGTCATAAACATGATAGCCGCTGCAACAACTTTTGTCTATTCTCTCCCGAACCCAGATTCAATATATCCCTTTCCATGTTTCTTTTTTGTCTTGCTTTGAGCATATTTCCATGGTTTGTGCACAGGAGATCAACACCACTCCAAAAAAAAATTAAACATCCGATTTAAAAGCTCTAGGGGGGTATAAACCTTACAAATTACAATCGTATAAAGATTAGAATGAAAATACGGTGGCTTAGAGAGGAAAATAAATCATTCGGTACAACGGAGTTTGATTGATCTTAATGAGAGGTTTCAAGCAAGGAAGCACAGAAATGAACAGTCAGTTAGTCTGTTGACTGAAAGGTGTTCGGTTCTTGAAAAAAAATATAAAAAATAAAACCAAAAAGACTTATTAGAAAAAAAAAATCCAAAATCAAGTCGTGCAGTCATTTTTAGAACACAAATACCACAAAAAAATAAGCGAAGTGTAAACCAATGGTGATAGAAACACATCAATAAAAATAAAATAATATAACTAGAAACGCGAAAAAAAGGATAGAAGAAAAAAAAATAATCAGTTAATATCGACAATTTTGTTTTGGCAAGAAATTCAGAAACCCTACACAAACAAAAGTGTATATACCATCTAGTGTCCAGGAGCCGAAAAATAAAAAAAAATTAAAAAAAGCCAAAGAAACTACGAGTTAACAGCGCCAGCAACTGCACCCACCAGAAACTGTTAACTTATCATGATCGCAAAGGCACAGAAATCAGTAAGTGCATTCAAGGCAGCAAATAGACCTACCAAAAAGGATGTAATCGAAATCATCAGTTGGAAGTTACAAAGCACAAATAGAGCAGCAACCCCGTTTACTTATCCCCTTTATTGATAAATGAGTTTACTTTTAATTTTGATCTTAATTTTCATAACTTTTATATTATAATACTAGGCTAAGTTGCTTTTATATCAACATACTCGCACGTGTTTTCATAAAAAAAGTTCCTTTTTTTTTCATTTTTTTTTTCATCAGGTTTTTTAATGATTCTCCTCTCTCTCTTATGAAGAATAAATTTGTATATTTGTATGCATATGCTTACCTGAAATGCGCTTTGGTTTTTTTATTTTATTTTACCGGTCAGAGCCAGTCTTAGAAAGAAGATAAACCGGAAATGAATAAAGTTAGGAGAAGAGAAGTTATTTTCTTCCCAGTTTTTTATTATATTTTTGTTAAATTCATCATATAGGATGCTTTTCTAATTGTTAGACCGTAGGGGCTTGAAAAGATCGTTTGGCATAACATAGATTGATAATTAAGGAGTCAACGAACAAACAAGGGGTAGCTACGCAAGATTTCCACGGACCGCGTAGCTGCCATGGTGTGTTTAACTAGACTAGAAAGGGAGGAAAATTTTCCGAACGGGAGAAAATCACCTAACTCTCCTCTCTTTTTTTGGTGCGATTAGAGGGAGAATTAATTTAGGGAGAGTTCTTCGTGGATATAAGTTTTAATTTAAGTGATTGGTTATACGAGTATTTAAAATCATTGCACATATAACCACTAGGTTGAAAGACCCTGGGCTTAGTGCAAATTATCTAAGCACCCCTCAATATTATTTTTGCCCTGTATTAATGGCAGGGCAATAATAATTTCCGTTACAAATGAAAGTCGGTTTGCACGATGAACACAAAACTACAATTTTAAAATCAAGTCCTCGAGTACTTTCTGTTGAGAATCGAAAATCCCTATTACACTTTTTACATCTTACATATTCCGATAAGACAGAAAACACAGTCAGAAAATTTTAAGTTCGGTCCCTGATGTTTGGGTCTTCTGGTGCGGATGTCTCGTGAGCAATCCTAAATTTTTTGGCACTGGAACTAATATTCTCGTCGAAAAGTTTTTCGGCAGTATGTCGATTTTTATGCGGTATTTTCTTCTTGCTTCGATCTTTGCGAAAAGATCCGAATCGATGAACTTTTCGATAACCTTTATTTCTGACATCCATTTTCTTCAGAATATTTATTCATAAACGAAAATTCAGTGTAACGCACAGTTGCATGAACGGCAAGCTACTGACAAAACGTGTCTGTTTTTGGAAAATAATAACAGTCGTATGATATTGTATGATGTAGTTAATATACATAGGTCTAGGGATGCTCTGTTCGAAGGGTCGCTAGCCACTATCTGCCCCTCGGTTCGACGCCGCAAAACTTGATTCACTCTTTCGGTTGTGACTGGCTTATTTATCGAAATAATGATTTTGTGTTTCATTAGCTTCAAGAATATGCCACAAAAAAAAATTTGTTTTTTTTCGACCATGAAAGGTTTAAGGTGTATATCTCCTTAACACGTTGGCTGCCAGTGTATCACTGGTGATCACAACAGAAATCTTTCCCTAGGTGCCAAGGAGGAATATACATGTTAGGATGAACTAACGGCTGTAATATTTTGGACCAGTAATAATAGGCATGTTATGATATGTTTGAACATGTTTGATCACCGGTGATACATTTGCGTTTAAAACTAAAACTTTTCTATTTTCTTGCACGTGTATCACCCGTGATCTAAAGACGGCAGAAGTTATTTTGTACGAAGTCAGAATTCAGAGTGGAATATTTTCTGATTTATATTGAATTTCCTAGAGAAATGGATCCCAAAGAAAATTGTCGAAATGGTGAAAGCGCCAGAAAGTCACTGTAGTGATAGTTCTAGTGATTGTTCGGGCGATTTTAGTGCGGATGAAGACGACCTTTATATCCCGGGATACGATAGTGATACGAGTAAAAGCATTTCCGGAGAAAATTGGCAAGAAAATCAGGAAGTTCGAATAGCGGAAACTGATAATACAACAGAATTAGTTCGGAGGGCAATTCGGTTCATTTGGGATTCTCCTGAAACGGGAAATAGTTTGAAGCAGTTTTCAGAAATTATGCAACATCAACCCGGTTTACCATCTGAATATTACAGAAAATTTTTGTCTTATATGATAATAGATATCCTCGTTGAAGGAACAAATAAAAGTGCGAACAATTACACATATCGGTCCAGAACTCGAAGGAGCAGTAGGATGAATGAGTGGAAAGATAGTGATCGTAAGGAGATTATGGAGTTTTTGACCACTGTGATGTACATGGATGTAGTAAACTATCATTCAATCACAAACTTATTTGCAATTCTTTCGTTCAAAACATTATAACAGGCAATGTGTGTCCCATCGATGAAAACAAATGGTAGTCGGAAGGAACTAAGTCTGGTGAATACGGCGAGTGGGGTAGCAGCTACCAGCCAAGTGCCTTGGTTGTATCGTGAACCAGTTTTGCTTTGTGTGCAGGTGCATTGTCATGGAACAAAATTGCCTCTCCGTGTCTTCTGGCCCATTCTGATGATTTTTCGATCAATGCATGTTTCAAATTGATCACTTGCTATCGGTAGCGATCTGTATTAACGGCTTCACCAGGTCTTAGCAGATCTTAGTACACCACACCTTTCTGGTCCCACCAGACACACAGCATTGTCTTCTTGCAGAATCGATCTGGTTTTTCAGTCAAAATTAAGGGTTGTCCTGGTTTAACCCATGATTTTTTCCGTTTAGAATTCTGAAAGTAAATCCTTCTTTCATCGCCAGTAACACTTTGATGCAAAAAATATGTCTTGCTTTGAGCATATTTCCATGGTTTGTGCACAGGAGATCAACACCACTCCAAAAAAAAATTAAACATCCGATTTAAAAGCTCTAGGGGGGTATAAACCTTACAAATTACAATCGTATAAGAAAAATAATCAGTTAATATCGACAATTTTGTTTTGGCAAGAAATTCAGAAACCCTACACAAACAAAAGTGTATATACCATCTAGTGTCCAGGAGCCGAAAAATAAAAAAAAATTAAAAAAAGCCAAAGAAACTACGAGTTAACAGCGCCAGCAACTGCACCCACCAGAAACTGTTAACTTATCATGATCGCAAAGGCACAGAAATCAGTAAGTGCATTCAAGGCAGCAAATAGACCTACCAAAAAGGATGTAATCGAAATCATCAGTTGGAAGTTACAAAGCACAAATAGAGCAGCAACCCCGTTTACTTATCCCCTTTATTGATAAATGAGTTTACTTTTAATTTTGATCTTAATTTTCATAACTTTTATATTATAATACTAGGCTAAGTTGCTTTTATATCAACATACTCGCACGTGTTTTCATAAAAAAAAGTTCCTTTTTTTTTCATTTTTTTTTTCATCAGGTTTTTTAATGATTCTCCTCTCTCTCTTATGAAGAATAAATTTGTATATTTGTATGCATATGCTTACCTGAAATGCGCTTTGGTTTTTTTATTTTATTTTACCGGTCAGAGCCAGTCTTAGAAAGAAGATAAACCGGAAATGAATAAAGTTAGGAGAAGAGAAGTTATTTTCTTCCCAGTTTTTTATTATATTTTTGTTAAATTCATCATATAGGATGCTTTTCTAATTGTTAGACCGTAGGGGCTTGAAAAGATCGTTTGGCATAACATAGATTGATAATTAAGGAGTCAACGAACAAACAAGGGGTAGCTACGCAAGATTTCCACGGACCGCGTAGCTGCCATGGTGTGTTTAACTAGACTAGAAAGGGAGGAAAATTTTCCGAACGGGAGAAAATCACCTAACTCTCCTCTCTTTTTTTGGTGCGATTAGAGGGAGAATTAATTTAGGGAGAGTTCTTCGTGGATATAAGTTTTAATTTAAGTGATTGGTTATACGAGTATTTAAAATCATTGCACATATAACCACTAGGTTGAAAGACCCTGGGCTTAGTGCAAATTATCTAAGCACCCCTCAATATTATTTTTGCCCTGTATTAATGGCAGGGCAATAATAATTTCCGTTACAAATGAAAGTCGGTTTGCACGATGAACACAAAACTACAATTTTAAAATCAAGTCCTCGAGTACTTTCTGTTGAGAATCGAAAATCCCTATTACACTTTTTACATCTTACATATTCCGATAAGACAGAAAACACAGTCAGAAAATTTTAAGTTCGGTCCCTGATGTTTGGGTCTTCTGGTGCGGATGTCTCGTGAGCAATCCTAAATTTTTTGGCACTGGAACTAATATTCTCGTCGAAAAGTTTTTCGGCAGTATGTCGATTTTTATGCGGTATTTTCTTCTTGCTTCGATCTTTGCGAAAAGATCCGAATCGATGAACTTTTCGATAACCTTTATTTCTGACATCCATTTTCTTCAGAATATTTATTCATAAACGAAAATTCAGTGTAACGCACAGTTGCATGAACGGCAAGCTACTGACAAAACGTGTCTGTTTTTGGAAAATAATAACAGTCGTATGATATTGTATGATGTAGTTAATATACATAGGTCTAGGGATGCTCTGTTCGAAGGGTCGCTAGCCACTATCTGCCCCTCGGTTCGACGCCGCAAAACTTGATTCACTCTTTCGGTTGTGACTGGCTTATTTATCGAAATAATGATTTTGTGTTTCATTAGCTTCAAGAATATGCCACAAAAAAAAATTTGTTTTTTTTCGACCATGAAAGGTTTAAGGTGTATATCTCCTTAACACGTTGGCTGCCAGTGTATCACTGGTGATCACAACAGAAATCTTTCCCTAGGTGCCAAGGAGGAATATACATGTTAGGATGAACTAACGGCTGTAATATTTTGGACCAGTAATAATAGGCATGTTATGATATGTTTGAACATGTTTGATCACCGGTGATACATTTGCGTTTTAAACTAAAACTTTTCTATTTTCTTGCACGTGTATCACCCGTGATCTAAAGACGGCAGAAGTTATTTTGTACGAAGTCAGAATTCAGAGTGGAATATTTTCTGATTTATATTGAATTTCCTAGAGAAATGGATCCCAAAGAAAATTGTCGAAATGGTGAAAGCGCCAGAAAGTCACTGTAGTGATAGTTCTAGTGATTGTTCGGGCGATTTTAGTGCGGATGAAGACGACCTTTATATCCCGGGATACGATAGTGATACGAGTAAAAGCATTTCCGGAGAAAATTGGCAAGAAAATCAGGAAGTTCGAATAGCGGAAACTGATAATACAACAGAATTAGTTCGGAGGGCAATTCGGTTCATTTGGGATTCTCCTGAAACGGGAAATAGTTTGAAGCAGTTTTCAGAAATTATGCAACATCAACCCGGTTTACCATCTGAATATTACAGAAAATTTTTGTCTTATATGATAATAGATATCCTCGTTGAAGGAACAAATAAAAGTGCGAACAATTACACATATCGGTCCAGAACTCGAAGGAGCAGTAGGATGAATGAGTGGAAAGATAGTGATCGTAAGGAGATTATGGAGTTTTTGACCACTGTGATGTACATGGATGTAGTAAACTATCATTCAATCACAAACTTATTTGCAATTCTTTCGTTCAAAACATTATAACAGGCAATGTGTGTCCCATCGATGAAAACAAATGGTAGTCGGAAGGAACTAAGTCTGGTGAATACGGCGAGTGGGGTAGCAGCTACCAGCCAAGTGCCTTGGTTGTATCGTGAACCAGTTTTGCTTTGTGTGCAGGTGCATTGTCATGGAACAAAATTGCCTCTCCGTGTCTTCTGGCCCATTCTGATGATTTTTCGATCAATGCATGTTTCAAATTGATCACTTGCTATCGGTAGCGATCTGTATTAACGGCTTCACCAGGTCTTAGCAGATCTTAGTACACCACACCTTTCTGGTCCCACCAGACACACAGCATTGTCTTCTTGCAGAATCGATCTGGTTTTTCAGTCAAAATTAAGGGTTGTCCTGGTTTAACCCATGATTTTTTCCGTTTAGAATTCTGAAAGTAAATCCTTCTTTCATCGCCAGTAACACTTTGATGCAAAAACTGATTTTTATCGTGTCTTTGAACCAACATTTCAGAAGTGGTTTTTCGGTTTTTCATATATCTTTCATTCAATTCATGTGGCACCTATTTCCCAGACTTTTGGATCTTTTCCATAGCTTTTATACCGTCAGAAATTGTTTGTTGCGCAACATTTAACATTTCTGTCATTTGTTTCTGACTCAAAGTGTCATCTTCATCCAATATTGCTTAAAACTCACCGTCTTCAAACTTTTTTGGCGGTCTTCCACGTTCTTCATTTCTCACATCAAAATCGTTATCTCTAAACCATTGAAACCATTTTTTGCATGTTGCTTCTGATAGAGCATGATCACTATATGCCTCAACAAGCATTCGACGCGACTCTTCAGCACTTCTCCTCAAATGAGGAAATGCTTTCCGCAAGTCATCATTTTCTGGTATAAAATTCGACATTTTTAACACGATAAATGTTAATTAATTTAGTTTAATTTAATTTGTGTCTTGGCGCTCACTTTATACCGGTACACCTGGTAACTGACTTTCGTCAAAACATAACTTTGTATATAAGTGGTCAAGATGATTTATTTATTGACCGAAGGCCTACAGAAGCAAAACATATTTTAACAACATCAACGAAACGCACAAAAGATGTCTTCCAGACAACGATTCGAAAAAAATGCTATGCCGACAAAAATTGCGACGAAGAAGGAAAAACTTGTAGATTCATATTGTTCAGAATGTCCTCACAATCCATCTCTATGTCTCAATCATTTTCAAGACATCCATTAAGGCTCATTTGGCTAGATTTTATGCAGTAAAATATGTTTACTTTTGAAATAAGTTTATAAATTAATTTTATTTCTTTTCGCTTTTGTGGTAGAAAAAAAATCTAGAGGTCTATGAGTGTATCAACCGTGATACATTGGCACCTGGGGGAAGGTTTTTGTTGTGATCACCAGTAATACCCTGGCAGCCAACGTGTTAAAAAAATTTGCATTTAAAAAAACACCTATGAGCCACCCGGGTACCCGGGTACCCCGATAGAAAGAGCATGAGTTTCGTATAGTATGCCGTAAACAAAAGTTTGTTGTAAAAATATAATAAATAAATATGGATTAAAACATATGTAATAAAAGTAATAACGCCGAAGCTGTAAAGAAAATTGTTTTGCAATATCGTTGAAATAACATAAATGTATCAAATGTTGCTGAGGATGTTGGCATATCGGTCGGCTCGTGTCATGCAATTTTTTCGTATGTTTTGGGCATGCGACGTGTGTCAGCAAAATTTATTCCGAAACTTTTTAATTTTTATCAGAAGAACCGTAGCATAAGCATAGTTGCTTGTGAAAGAGTTTTTGGCCAAAAACAACATGACAATCATGCCTCAGCCACCATATTCACCGGATTTGGCCACATGCAACCTTTTCCTGTTCCGAAAATTTAAAGGGGAGAGATTTGCAACGATTAAAGAAATAAAAACGGCAAACCTGGAAGAGCTCAAGGCTATAACAAAAAGTGCTTATGAGGAGTGCTTCGAGGATTGGAAAAAACGTTGGCACAAGTGTTTTATATCTGAGAGGAATTACTTTGAAAGGGACAACATTAATATTGATGAATAAATAAATATATTTTTTTAAAAGTATAAAGTCACCTTAATTGAAGACACCTCGTATACTAAACTATTCAAACTCTCTCAGCTGAATACTTCAAAAATATAGTAATGCTTCTTTCTACGTGTTTCAAAAGTGTTCTCGAATATTTTTCAGTTGTAAAAGAACAAAAATACCCACAAAGTTACCGTACATAATTTAATTGTTATATTCAGTTAGGAATACCTTTATAGAATATGAGTTATTAAATATTGATCGAATGTATATAATTAATTTTATTTAAAAATTACCAAGAGTTTCGTAGGTAATGTAACTTCGTACCCGGTTTTCAAACGTGAAAGTAGACAAATCAACCACCGTATTAACCGAATTGGAAAAAGTAGTGCATACGAATAATATTAGAAATAAATACTCGTTTTTCAGATCCTCCTTCCCATCATTTTCGCCAAAGTCTTAGCCTTGGATTACTCAAATTACTCAAACAGACTTATAAAATAATTCATGAAGATAGTAATAATACCGATTCTTATTTCCTTTTCCTATCCCACCAAAACTCCTCAACCAACTTAACAATTTTAAGCCTAAAATCAGGAGTCAAAAAGCGTTTAATTTTGTGGGAACTACCTAGAAGTGGATAGGTAGTACTCGACCATGATGATTTCAAAATAGTTTAAAATAAATAATTTTCTATTAACCAGCAACAACTAGTGATAATGAAATAAAAGAAAATATTCGCAACCTACACAAAGTTGGGCCCAGTTTACGTTAAATTAAAATGGAATGGATCTCTTTCATTCAAACCCACCAAACATTGGAAGCTATCACCCAAATAAAAGCAAACACAAGAACTTTCAACGAGAATTCAGATCTGCCGTTGTAGTTTATCGCCGTACTTTTCTTTCTTTTATCGAGTTTTATTTTATTCCTTTTCAATTCGAATACATTTACTAGTACAAACATAATTAATATCTTTCAAAATAATTTAACAGTTTCAATGTTCATGGTAAGATTTTCATTTTATTTTAACTCCTATAAAAAAAAATGTTCATAGTTGTAACTAAGAATTATCTTGTTGGCATGATGCAAGCGCCTTCATATATGCCATATTAACGCTCAAAACTTGTAAACTAAAATAGACGAATTTATGCATATTTTCGTAGACTCTGTGAAGTTGGGTTAGGAAAACAAAGGCCAAAAACTCCTAATGACATAGACTGCAACCAGGTTAACTCGATTTCCTTTGCGTCGAGTGATCCTTCCTCAGTAAGCTTAACCACTTTTGATCAGTCACCGGACGATTGTAAAGAATCATACTTCGATTTCTTTATGCTACGCGAGGATGAAGTTGCAGAAGCGGTACAATTGATCAAATCAAACGCTATAGGACTCGACGAAATCCACCCAAAATTTTTTAAGCCTCTGTTTTTATATTTACTGCCTTTTATAGTATAACACATGTCTTCAACTCAATTTTAACGACATCAGTCTTTCCCGCTCATTGGAAAGCAGCTGACGAAAATCATGCTAAAATCCCAACGTTACTTGACTTCTCGAAAACATTCGGCACAATTAACCACACTATTCTTTGTTTAAAGCTTAGGAAAGAATTCAATTTTTTATTGCCCAATACAAGACTTTTACTTTCCTATTTATGAGGGTTACAGCAGCGGGTAACCGATGTTCATGCTCTTTGCCAATAAAGAGGAGTAAATAAAGGGGAGTACCGCAAGGCTCTTTTCTTGAAGAATTGCTTTTTTCGCTCTACGTAAATCAACTGCTCAGGGTTGTTGAGCATAGCGCAATCCATATGTTCGCTGATGATGCCTAAATTCACTTTGGCTTTCCAATGAATTTGATTTAAAGCCAAAAGAAGATCTCAAGCGTATGCTTGTTTGGTCGGCTAAGAAAGAACTGCGTCTTAATTCCCAAAAAACAAAAGCACTTGTGATCCATACAAAAAACTGGGTCTTACTCACTTTCAACCAATCCAAGTAGCCCAACCGGACCCTTACTTGGTCTACTCACATTAACGCCACTATAGGCGCCACTATAGCTCTTATTAATGAAAATCGTACTAATGATGATTCTGCTATAATGTTAGGAAATTTGTTGCTGCAGTGACTACGACTCCAGAAGAAAGCTCAATGTCGTATATAATAATATTACCCGATTTTTATTTAACCTATAATAATAAGATTATATTTCCTCTTACTTAAAGCAAATCAGCGAATGTACATTTGATAATGTGCTCAAATATAGAACCCTAAGTCTCTTGCATGATAAAATTCAAATTAAGCAAACGACATATCTATTCAATAAGCTACGCTCTCTTTAGTCAGGTAGATCATGTATGCTATTTCAAACGAGCTATGCCTGCTGGACTTCTGAATGCCAAACAAAATGTCTGAAATAATGGCTTAAGTCGTCTCATGATGCCCAGAGTCTCTGGGAATTTCCATGCAACGCAGAGACTCAAGAGTCTCCATTGAGTCCAGATCGTCTTACGACTCTAATGTAGTGGGTCCAAGTCCTCCACAATCTATAAACGGAAATATTTCAACCAATTACCGCTACAATGAAAAAAAAGATGACAAAAAAAAACTAAATGCTTGCATAAGGGCACGTACGAGTACATATACGAGTACGTATATGAATTAATGCAATGTATTAATGCAATGCTGATACATGAATAAATCATAATTGTATCCAGAAAGCCATAAAGTTGGTAGATCGATTGTTTTTCTTATTCTTTTTACAGAAAGGTCGAGCTTGTATCTGCGCAAAGTTATGCGGAGACGATGGTGCAATACTACCCGCCGGAGAAGAAGAAAATGGCTGTAGAGCCATGGGCCTACGGGCATATCGACATTCATCGCATGCAAATAAAGGCGGAAACGGCTTTGATATTTTTTTGCTGCCAAGCGCTAGCACTAGGAACAGCCAAGGTAATTTGTGGTTTCAAACTTTTTTTATATTTAGACACTCATGTGTCTATATTTATAATGGGTTACTTCTTCTGATAACAGATTTTCGTTTTTGAAAAAATCATTGGGCCGTGGTGTCTGAAGTCATCAATTTTTAAGTATTTTACTTAACCATTTCATCACCATCCAGGTAACCCAGAATATCATGAGTCTATGAATTCTCTTCTGATGAGAACTGAAACAATTGGCACGCGTTAACATCAACAAAGCATCAGCTTTATCAGTTCAATCAGTCTACAACACTTTTCTGAAAATACATACGTACAAACGAATATGTGCTGGATTTCGTAACATTAAGAAACTATGTATACTATTAGCTATTTATTGCATTAATTGCGGATCGTTTACTTCCGTCTGACAAATGGTGGCATCCTTATTAAGGTTTTATTAGAGGTGGGTTATAGGTCTTATCACTCCTGCTCCTATGTATATTCCAATTATGTAGTTGGATAGCTTTATTTGTATGGTAATAATTGATTGAAATATGATATTTTTATTTGTTTTTAATTATATAGCCCTAAATCAAATGTGTTTGTACATTTTTGACGCTCACTCTATAAATTAATCTACTTCAACCCAGTGATCTCACTCAAGCCAACTGTACTTTTCAAATTGGCTCAAAAAATTAAAGGAGAAACAACCCCATCTCTATCTGATTTTCTCGGAACGATGTATACATATATGAATATGTATGTGTATGGATGTGTAGATAACTAGAATTGCGTGCAATTTAGCTTTGAAACAAAAGTCGCTTCTTGACCAAATCTTCTTAGCCAAACGACCACACCGCAAAATGATCTGAAAATTCTCCAATCTTATATACCAGATACAACACAAAACACACAGGCAAAATATTTTTTTAACAATTTTTTCATTTAGTCATGTTCTTTATTAGAAGCAAACAAAATATAGTAAGCATGGAGAATTTAAAAAATAGGCAAATAATAGATGTATCTGAGAAACGACTGTACGAATTAAATAACCTACCATCCACCCGTTATATATAAATTGATTTCGGAACAGAGTTAAGCAAACAAAAATTTTATAAAAAAAAAAGAAAAGAAAGCAAAAGGATTTTCCCAGCCTTGCTTATGCTTTCATCATTGCCCTCTTTTACTTAGCCTCTCCATGGCTTCACTTCCTTTTTTTTTTTTTTTTTTTTTTTTTCAATATGGAAACCCAAGTCCATCAAGGGGACTGATCGATACACGGTTCTTCGGGCAGTTTTACTTGCGAGACACATTCATTTCTCCTTTTTTCATTTATTATTATTATTTTTGTTTTTTTTTTGTTTGTCTGGATGAGTAGCTGAAGGGTATTTAAAAGAGGAGTGATGGATCTCCAGGGGGTTGAGGATGATGACGTGTTGGTGACGTGTTGGTGACGTGTTGGTGACGTGATTTGGCAGTTAGTGAGCCTAACGATCTTCTTGAGGAACCTGCGGATTAAGTTGCTTTTAAGGCTGTAATAGCGCTCTACTTCTCTCTACTCTCTACAGGATTGACTCCGCCAGCATATCATCTGGCCTTCTTCTCTTTGAAGTAAGTTTGGGATGAGATAGACTTGAGGAGAGGGATATCTTTCATGGTTGAAGGTTCATAATTTCAGGTCACAACCCTTCCATCGGAGTTGTACATCAGCTAAGGACGTATTGGCATTCTACCTTTTAGTAGTATTTACCGCCCAGCTACCATCAAAAGCAAGACATGATTGAACGTAACTAAGGACGGCCTTGGTTAGCAAAATTCGAACATAAATCGGAGCTCACACAAGCATGCCCACAGCTGCAAACGGATCGGTCCCTGTACTACTTTTTGCCCAGTCTGGCCTCTAGAGTTGCCTGTGCCCGTGGTCATAAGGGTGAAGTGAGGTAGCAGAGAGATTCCTTGCGAGTGTTCAGGAGAGTTTCAGGATGTCTTTAAGATTGCGTTAACTTGAGCTGCCCTACCGCAAGGACTCTGTGTTATGTGTAAGCCACCAGTGCACTAATTCCGTTTTATTATTTTCACCGCCTAAGAAGGTGTAGTAATAAAAAAAATCGTCATATGTATAAGAGTCATGCTATGACAATAATTGCCAAAACACAAGCCGAAGCGAGATTAGAATTAGCAGTGTTTAGAACCATGAGTACATCTTCCATTTCTTCTACGATTTCCTTAGAGTCTTCTTCTGGATCTTCCTGCAGATTACTTTCCGAGTACTCGGGGACTATTGTACCCAAATTTTTAGCTTATGTTTTTATATTTAGTTTTTTTTTCTTTGCGCAGTCGAATGTGCATAAAATTACGCAATAAATTTTGAATTTCAGTCTTTCTTGGCATCCAGTTTGTATGTTATGTTCTCGACCTATCTCATGACTTTGTGACAGAATTGTTGAAAGCAACAAAAAGCTCTACCCAATACTATAGCAAGCTCACTTTTTGTTATTGTTTATGCATGCTCGTCGCCGGAAGGGTGGATACCTCTTATAGAAAATTCGTTGACGGATACGGGAATGACAGCCACTAGCCAGAGTTGCCAATGTTCTTTTCGATTATTTTGGATAGCACTTAGTGATCGAGAATAATATTGTTCGACGCACAGGGAGGGGACTATAATAGTGATCGAGAATAATATTGTTCGACACACAGGAAGGGGACTATAATAATGGACTAGTTGTTTGTTTAAGTGCTTCGTTCCGAATTGATCCAAGATCAAATAATTGTTACGATGTGTGTGATACCCGGGATTAAAATATTGAAGTACATGCTTACTGAAATTACGACATTGCTGGACTTTATGAATTGAGAAGTCCCTTCACTGGGATCCAGAACGCATCTTAAAAGGGTTTTTTGTGTTTTATTTATTTTAGAGATAGAACTTTCGTTAGAGAATTTTTGCAAAACATTGTGTCAAAGTTCAAGCATGCGTGTCGGAACCATAGATATACGTAGATACAGTACAGATGAAAATATACCAAACTTACATACTGGTGGCATTATCAGTCCTTATTTGATAAAATAAACAAGAATAGTCTCTTTCACTCACTGTTTAGTAAGAATTCATCCCGTTTGTCCTTTATTTATTCAATTAAGCATTCCATGTTTTATCAGTAAATGAAGAAATTCTACATTTCTCGATAAATTTGACTCCCTTGTCCGTCCTTTCCAACCACTCACTGAATAAAATATGGTACACTTTAAGTTAGTTTTAAGTTTAAAAATGTAATTAATTTTTAATCTGATCTAATTAATAATCTGATCTTAGTGTACCATAAATTTGTTAAAAAATAAAAAATTGAATTTTATAAGTGAGCGACCCGGATCGGTCGATTTTGTATATTGCTTCATCCATCTAATACAATAATGGTTGAAATAATCATATTAAATTCATGTTATCCTTTTTGATGACCTTTTTGGGGACTTGTGAACTCTACAGAATTCAAATTCATACGAATATCCTATAAAAAAGAGAAATTTTGATCAAGTCAATAATGCACGAAAATATATTGGGTATATAATTTAATTCGTGCGGTTTTTTTTTTTTTTCAAAATTTGAACGTGTATTTAAGAAAAACTTGTACAATAGTATTATTCAAAGTATTGCCCATCTGAAGCTATGACTTTTTCCTATCTTTCTGGCAATTTTTGGATCCCATCCTAAAAGAACTGCGCCGGCTTGGCAGCCAAGAATGAATCAAGCCAATTTTTGATATTCTGCTATGATGTGAACCGTATTTCAGTGAGGGCGTTCTGCGTCGACCGGAACAAATGGTACTCAGAAGGGGCAAGGTCTGGGCTATAAGGCGGGTGGGGCAAGACTCCCCATCCGCTGTTTTCCAAATAGTTCTTAACCGGAATAGCAACGTGGGACCGAGCGTTGTCATGATGGAAAATATTGCCTCGTGTCTGGTCGCATATTCCGGGCGTTTTTCGGCTACTGCTGTCTTCAAAGGGATTAATTGCGTTCAGTAGCGTTGTCTATTGATAGTTTCACCCGGTTTTAGAAGCTCATAGTACAGCACACCCATCTGATCCCATTAAATACAGAGCATTACCTTCGCGCCATGGATATTCGGCTTTGCCGTTGATTTGGCTGGTTCGCCGGGTTTCACATATGAATTTTTGCGCTTGGGGTTGTCGTAATGGATCCACTTTTCACCACCAGTAACAATCCGATGCAAAAATGACTTCCTTTTGTGGCGTTCCAGCAGTATTTCGGACATGCAAAACCGCCTTTCGACGTCTCTCGGCTTGAGTTCATGTAGAACCCAATTTCCTTGCTTTTGAATATATTCAGCTGCTTTTAAACGTTTTAAAATGGCTGCTTGAGTGACACCCAAAGATTTTTCGAGCTCATCTTGTGTTTGGCAACAATCTTCATAGAGTAATGCTTCCTTCAAACTTTTTTGGCTGCCCAGAACGTTCATCGTCTTCCAAGCCAAAATCACCACTTTTAAATCGTGCAAACCACTTTTGACACGTTCGCTCAGCTAGCGCATGTTCACCATAAACTTCCACCAAAATATGATGACTTTCGGCAGCAGTTTTCAGTAATGAAGAAGAACTCCCCGCAAAAATACTTTTTCAGGCACAAAGTTCGACATATTTGAGTGAAAAAAAATTATTGTTGTTTACGCTTCAAATGAATGACATTTAATGAAATGACGTACAATCACAGTAGCTTTCCAACGCATGTTCCAATGGAATAATAACAATGGAATAATACAAGTTACGCCATCTCTTAACAAACCGCACGAATTAAGTAATAGACCCAATAATTAAACGTTTTAGCTGGCGATATTATATGATTGTAGAAGTATTGCCTGTTACAAATATTCAAAAACATTGATACATTCGAAGTTCGGAACTTTCCTCTAACTGGAAAATTCTATTCTATCAGATACGAAGATGGCAACATGGGCAGTCCACGGAGTCCATTAGCATATCCGTAGCATAGAGATATTTTTCTTGTAATTGGATTTTTGTTGCTTTAAGAAATTCAGACGCCAAATTGTTACATACTCAAATATATTTTTAATATTTAAACTGACCGGCTGCTGAGAAAGACCTAAAATACAAAATTTGTTACGTTATTGGCGGGTGGATTTTCATACGACTCTGAAACAAAAATAAAAATTTGGCGTTTACAAAAACACAAAAATACCAGCTAAAAACTGGATTGAAATAGTCCCCGAGAACCCGGAAGATTCTCTGGAGGCAGAACTGGAGCAACTAGGGGAGCCCCAGGGAAACGCTCAGAGGATAAACTATTGGCACTCCTAGATGACAAAAACTCAGAACTCCTATAAAATTTAGAAGAAGAACTCGTAGCTGAACCAGAAATAGAGTCCCTAGCCTAGATAAAAAAGAAACAGAACTCCTACATGAACAAGAAGCAGAATTCTTATATGAACAAGAATAACTCCTACATGAGAAATTCAATTGGAACAGACTCAACGGTATGACTTGTATACACAGATATACACAGTTTCACAGGAAATTACTTTTGAGGTTTTTTAATATACAATTTATAACAAGTAACCTAAAAAGTGTATTTAATTGGTTATAAAATACATAAGAATTTTAGATAGAATTATTAAATCTCTCAATTTCGCTTACTTGAACTCATTTTCGTAAATTCAGTCTGCCGGCCGGTTCTTTTGCATTATGTTAAGCACTCCAATATCACAAAAGAACTTATCACAAGAAGTGCATTGATATTACAACTACAAACATGTGAATCTGTGAAAGCATCGCATCAAATCTCTGGAGTCTATTATTGAGAAACAAGTTAAAGGATTAAGAGAGCTTATTCTGCAAAAAAATTGTAAGTTAAACGAAAAACTTGAGAAAGTTGAAGACGACTTTATACAACGTTTTGCAATGGTGGCTTAAACGTTGGCTGAATTGTCAAAAAGAGTCGAACGAATTGAGATGACATCTGAACAAACTGAAGCATTTGCACAAAGAACATCGTTTTGTGCAAATTCATTCAAAACAGAATGATGAGGATTGGCACACCTTATTCGACAAAATATATCATTCTGTAACCTGTACACCTGTACCATCAAACGATTAAATTCAAGGGGACAGCAATCGACATCGCAATAATAATAAAGTTCAAAACAATCTCTGAAAAGAACACTTTGTTTGGGTTAATTCGCACCCTTTGGATAACAATAAAGAACATATTTTCTTGTTACTCTTGTAATAATTAAATTATAAATAAAAACTCACTTAAGATTTAAATTAAACATCTTTTATTTTCGTTAAATTTTGACACAAGTTTTCAAAGCTGAACCCATAAATCGAATGCGCCATCTTCTTAATAACTACATTTAAAGACTAGGCTTACGATAAATACTTACGATCTAAGCTTATGATCTAGTTCGTGCTCTCCAACTGTATCTTCTTGACAAGATAATGTTGGAGAGAAAACATAACTTGTATGAGCCCTTTTGATTGATGCTCAAACGACAAGCGTGACAAGGTTACATACACAGGGGAATTGGGAAGGGCACTTAATTGTGTGACACCTCACCCGCCAAGAGTTTTTGGTTAATAAATATCAAATAGAATAATTATATCAAATAATCAGAAACGTAGACAAATTCAAATTGTAATAAAATTCCAATATAAAAATAAATAACAATCCAAGGAATTCAACATTGTTCTTCACAAAAATTCGGTACAAGTTTATAGAAAGACAATTATAAGTTTAATATTTGTTTAATATCTTGTTTTTTTGTTTGTTTGTATTTATACATTATATATTAAAGTTTTTTTATTATTATGAATACGAAATTGATATGTTTATATGTAATAGAAAATAAATATAATAATAAAATTTATAGTTATTAAATAATCAAATGTAATGCAAAATCAATCCAAACAATTCAACTTATTTCATATCAAAAATTCAATATAAATACAAAATTATTATAAGTTAACAATATTTAATATTAATTTGATACTAATTTTTTAGTCAATTAGGGAGATGTTTGTTGTTACTTGAAACTCTTCCTTTGCTCCCTACAATACTTAGTTCTTCGATTGCTTGTATTATAAATATAATAATTATCTACTTTGTACTTGTTCAATCTTTTGTATTTTGGTTTACATTTTGAAATGTTTCTATTTCTTACAATACTTTTACATAAACTCTTGTTTTCATTTCTGTTCTTATTAAGTTTTCCTATTCGTTTTAATTTTTCCATTTCATATTTAGTTGCTAGTTTTTGTATATCATTTTTATCATAGTTTTTGTTAATAAAGTCAATTGGTCTTAGTTTGGTGGATAAATGTATTGTCATATTATAAATCATTATGGTATTAAAGATTTTTTTTATCTAAATCGCCTAATTCAATTTGGGCTTTATCTATATCTATATATCTGAATTACCTGCCTTATTACATGGAGTTGTTTGATAAAAAGTTATGTCATTATCTTTTAAAAACTGCTTTACAGCGTTGTGTATAATACCCTTTTCGCTATCTGAGACCATCTTTCTCATATTAACTAAGTAGATTAATCGTTCTTTGATAGCACTTAAAATACTTTCATACATACATAATACTTCTACAAGGATACCAGATACCCATATGTACTGTGTTACATGTCTCGTAATTATTGACAACTGCATGTATTAGTTTAAGCATATTAGGATACTAATATAGTTGCTTAAGTTCTGAAAATAAATCGAAAATACCTCTATGATTTTTCTTTAAATGTTCTTTTTTTATAATTGTTATCTTATTTTTATCTGTGATACGTTCCAACATAGAGCAAGATTTAAGAATTTTTAAATTACTATTATTAGCAAAATATTTCACATATAGAACTTGAAATTTAAGAAAGAGCCGTGTATCTTCAAAATAAACGCATATAAAACCCTTTTCAATAATGAATCTTTTCATTGTTCCCAATAAATCACTATCTTCTGTGGCGTATACGTAATTTTTGAATTTCTTGTTAACTATTTTGTGAATATTTTTTTCTTTGTCGCTCATTTTTAAAAATATTTAATCTTTGAAGATATTTATTGCCTTTTCTGTCATATGTAAATAGTGTAAATTATCTTCAACTTCACTATGTACAGTCGCATCAGTGGATCTGATATCATTATCATTATCATCGATGCATTCGTTGTTATATATGTAGTTCATAATTATCGGAATGAATGTAGAGGTTTAATATGATACTATTTTTTAGATTGGTTGCTACAAATAAATCGTCTTAGTCCGTATGTTACACGGTTGTTCTTCCCTTTTATATATTTAATCGGAAAACTATATTCGTTAAGCAGCATCTACCAACGCTGTAATTCCATATTTGGATTTTGTAAGCTAAGCAGCCAAATAAGAGGCTTATGGTCAATTTGAATAAAAGATTTTCTGCCATGAAGATAGGTATAGAAATATTTTACTGACCAGACAATCGCTTACAATTCCTTTTCTATGGGTGAATAGCGTATTTCATGGTCGTTTAATGTGCAGGTCGACTATTTTACTATAGTAAAACCTGGATTTTGAAGTATCGGCTGATACATAAGCAATGTTTTAAGTTTGTTAAAAGATTCCAAATGATCAGGATCATTGGTTTTAATTGCAATATTTTTATTTTTAACCATTCGAAACGCAACCCTGGCGAAATCCTTAACAAACTTCCGGTAATATCCGGTTATACCGAGGAAGGACTTTATTTCCTTCTGATTACAAGGGAGTGTTAATATTTGTGTAGCCATTATTTCAAGTGGATCTGGTTTTATGCGACCTTCCGTAATTACGTGACCTTAAAATTTCGTTGATTTTTCTGCAAAGTTACATTTGAATAGTTGAATGCTTACTAAGGTAAGCACTGATAAACTTTTTTTTATCGAAAATAAATGTTCATCTAATGAGGTGGAAAATATCATATATCATCCAAATATACAATGCATATCTTATTGATGAAATCTTTTAGAACACTGTTTATGAAACGCTGAAATGTTGCTGGTGAATTCTTCAGGCCAAATGGCATACGAGTAAATTCAGAATGACCATGGGAAGTTGAGAACGCCGTTTTAAATCTGTCATCTGGATGGACTTCAATCTGATGAAATTCTTTCGCCAGATCGATCGCTATGAAATAATGGCATCTGCCCAATTTGTCAAATAATTTATCGATGTTTGGAAGTGGGAATTTATCGTCAATAGTATTATCATTTAATTTACGATAACCAATTACTATTCTTCACTTTTGTTTTTCAACTTCCTTTCTATGCACTTCAGGGTATCGATAACTTTTCGTGTAAGTTGGTAAGTCATGTTTTGTTAAAATCCTATGTTCAATTTTGTTAGTAAAAGTTAGAGTATATTTTTCGTCGTAAAAAAATATCTTTGAAGTAATTCAAAAGATTTTTTATATTTAAAATATCTCTTTGTTGCAGATGAGAGGCAAAAGCAATCTTTTCAAGGTTATTGTTTTCAATTTCGCTATCGAATACGTTGAGCGATTCATCAACATAATACTTGAAATAATATTCTTCTTAATAAAGTGGGCGAAATAAGTTTATACGCACCCGGCACCGCACCAAATAATTACAGAATTGCTGCCATTTAAGGGTTTTAAAAAAAATCTATATTTGCACGATCGTTAGTTTTTAAGCAATGGTGTAGATTAAAAAACCAGTTAATAACGGCATCTTTTTGTGATAAAGATAAAGCAATGAAAATATTGACAGTGAAATTGATTGCCTTTTGTGGAAAAATTTAAGTGAAAATTATAAAAGTTTAAAGATTTTTTTTAATAAAAAAAATAATATCTAAGAACTGATTTTCAAAAAAATAAATATATAAATCCACAATGGGAAAAGGAAAATATTAAACAGCGGAAAATGTGAAAATGTAATTTGAGACAAAATGCCTGGAGAAATTATGGCAAAATATTTAATCTTGCTAGCAGGGGGTGGCCGTGGTGTAGTGGTATATGCATACACTTCTCAAGCAAAGGCAATTCTCTGAAAAAGTCTTTTCGTAGAATTAACATGTAGATATATGAGAATCTCGTCGGCGTCAACTCTGACATGAAGGCATAACACTGATGTTGGAGTGGATGCTGGCTGCGCTAAATATAACGAACTAACAACTAGCACGTACTGAGACCCACTGGTTGAGGATGGACTTGCTCGTCCCGTCCAGTTTGACAACCACATCTGGGAAAAATATCGAAACCTAATACACTTCAGTTTCAAACTACTACACCACCCGCCCGCGCCCTGGAGAAAACCAAAAGATGTTTCTACTTCAATAGGGAAATTAGTTATAAAAGAAAAATATATGGGTACATATGGTATATGTACATAATAATAAAAACAAGAAGAAATAACATTTTCAGTTTTTATAATGATAATGAATTTAAGGACATGTTTCCTTGATCGCTTTGATTACTTTGAAATAATCTACTCACGACATCTCTGCTTTGATATCTGACAGACATTTAAGGCACTGGACCAGGTGGTTAGCAAACTTATTTATATAAGGAAATTAATTCTTTCCGCAAAATTTATATTTTGCAATTTTGTCCGTTTTTCTAAATAGAGGCTTATCTACCAAGACGTGTCATTTTAGATTTTGCGCCATTATTAAACTGCAAACATCAAACTATTATTTCGATGACTTTTGATAAGCAAATAGTAGGAGGTTTTCAAATATGGATAAACTATCGCACAACGTGCTGAAATACTGAAAATTTACTAGTTCCCTTCTCGCACAACTACAGAAAATTTAATGGATGGACTTGCATTTTTTGAACAGGTTAGTGATGCGAAAATTTCAACTTGTGTTCATCTGGCAAGGTCAGCTAAAAATATCTCCGCCGTAGCTAAGAGTTTCACTGAAAATCCATATGTGTCCATTTCTATACGATAACAAGAATTGGTCCTATCCGTAACCACTTCGTAATACATTTTGCATAAAGATCTTAACTTACATGATTATAAGATTCAGCTGATACGAGAATTAAAGCCAGCAGACCACGCACAACGCTGTACTTTTGCTTATTGGGTGCCTGTTATTAAATGAACAAGATTAGAATTTTTTAGACAAAATTATTCTGAGTGAAGATGTAAGCAAACAAAACAGTCGCATCTGGGATTCCGACAACCCAAGAGAAACAGTACTACATACAACCTCTCGATCTGCAACAAGTGACATTTTAATGCGGTTCTGGGGTTGGTGCGGCGGTGTCATTGGGAAATATTTTTTCGAAAATGATGCTGGTGTGACCGTTTCTGAGAATGATACAAAACGATGTGGGCAGACTTCTTTTTACTTAAATTTGATGCACTGGACGTGGACTATGTTCATTTTACACAGGACGGCTTAAAATGCAACACATCTGGAGGAACCTTGGCTACACTGATTGATAAATGAAGCCGTTAGATTTGTGAGTTCTCGAAATGGAGGCTTCAATCGGCCACCGAGATCGTGAAATTTAACAGCGTTTGACCTTTTCTATTAAGTATACCCCAATATACAAGCTGTTATTCGTGAAAAACAGTCAAAAACGTGATAAAAAATTTCATCGAAAGAATGACTATTTGCAGGCAGAGCCGAGGCTGACACTTGGCAGATTCTCTAGCTCATCCCTATTCTCAGAGTTTGTACTTTGTTCTGCAATAAAAATATCCTCACTTTTTTAAAAAAAAAATTGCGTTTTTCTTTCGACTTAAAATTACCTTATTTTCCCAAATATAACTCTTAAGAGTTCGCAGTATTAAAATATATTGTAAATTGCCATCACAGAAGAACACTTGACTTTACTGATAGCGGTAAGCAACTTATTTATATTGGACGAACAGAAAAAATATATTTCTTAAATTCATGTGTCCCTAATGCTGATATTTTTTTTATTTTTGTAGCCACACAAGAAAATGAGACAGGATACGTTATGTCGGTGTTCGAGGGTATCGAATGACTGTGTCGTATTGACATCACCTATGAGTTTTATTGCACGATTTTGGATCTTGGGCGCACCTGACCAAATGGGCGGATAAACGCCTATTGTAACCAGATCAAAGGAGGTGAAATATTTCTCACATCGCTTGAGGAAGCCTAGACATTTCGCAGCAGTTTTGGCGACATCGAATATTTGATCATACTACCGAGAATGGAAGGGTTTTCGGCTTCGATGCAAATGCCATTCATGGATTTGACTGGGTATTTAGATTTCACTTTAATGACAGCAGACAGCATTGAATTTTAGAAGCATTATATTTCACTCTGTTGAAAGTTCCCCAATTGGTTATTCTGCTAAAATCTGAATTCAATGTGCTTAACATACAAAGTCGTTCCCGTTCCTTAGCCGGAGAACAGGGACGTGAGTCCGGGAACCAATATGAGAAGCAGAGAGTACTGTCGTCAGCAAAGGAATATATTGGATTAGAACTAGCATATAAAAGATCATTGATGAAAATTGAGAAGAGTGTCGGAAACAGAACGGTGTCTTTGGTATTATTATTATTATTATTCTATAATTATTATATTATATTATTTTATGAATATTCGACTTGAAACTATCCAAGACAACTTGAAGTGAACGTTCCGAAAATTAGTTTCTAATCCATAGAAAAAGAGGGTATCGATCTCAAATGCACGTATTTTCGACATAACAGCCTGATGCGAAATGCTGTCAAATGCCTTACATATATCAAGAGCAACATTTCGCCAGATTAATGTTGACTTTCGTTTCACTTCTCGTTTATATATGGCATCAAGTCCCCTATGGACCCATTGCTATGGTCTTTGAGAAGTTTTCGTGTTTTTTGATATTTTATGAGCTGACGACTTATCAACGTTTCCATGATTTTGGAAAAAAAGGCCGTAAGTGCAATTTGTCTGTAGGAGTAGAGACAGGAAAATTCTGCTTTTTAGAGACAGGCTGGATAAATGCTGTTTTCCATCTTTTCGGAAAGGGTCCTAAGGGTAGGAATCTTCTGCTGCTGCTGTTTGTAAATAACTAACTTAAGTTAGTCATCAGGTATTTCATTTCGTTTTCGTCGTTGTCGTCGTAAAGGAAGGTGAAGCGCTTTCATCATTTCTAGGGTAAGAAGTTTTTGTTAGATTTTTATTGGAGACTATGGTTATAACATACTATCACCGGCAGTGGTTTTGTGGTAAGAATTTCTTTGGGCCTGAAGTTTTGACCATTTGCATAAATGGATGAATTGTGATACTGAATTACAAATATTCATGAAAGGTTGACTTAATTGTTGTTGACGAAAATGGATCCATTTAACTAACTTTAAAGTATCGTTGTTGGAAGTAGCTCTACTACAGAAGCCCTAATTGCTTCTTAATAGCTATATTTGTCCATAACAAGGCGTATTCAATATTTGGTAATTGTTCTTTCACAATGCTTAACTTTTATTATAGTTTTTTTCTTCCATGTTTTTAAAAAATTTGTTATATAGATGATTGATTAATTCTTTTTTTATTATTTATTTATTAAGTAAGTATCGCTTACACGGTAAGGTATTGGAATCTTTTAAATTTTTTTAATTATTAGATAATAATATGTGCAAGTATAACATTTATAACTCAAGAAGTGACAGAAAAAATAAGATTACAATTTATATATAAAAAAATAAAAAACAAAAAACTTATTAAACATTTTAAATTCTAATTATTTCATTGACCAAATATTTTAAGAAAGAGAGTGAGAGAGAGCACTTAAATTTATTAGTGCTTCTAATTTTTCAAATATTTATGCGCAAGGAATTCCACAGCCGTCTTAAATTTACGAAAAATTGGCATTCAAAAGTCTAGCAGGCATAGCTCGTTTGAAATAGCATACATGATCTACCTGACTGAAGAAAGCGTAGCTTATTGAATATGTTTGCCGTTTGATTAGTTTGAATTATATCATGCAAGAGACTGAGGGTTCTATATTTGAGCACATTATCAAATGTACATTCGCTGATTTGCTTTAAGTAAGAGGAAATATGATCATTTCTTTTTAGGTAAAATAAAAATCGGGTAATATTATTATATACGACATTAAGCTTTCTCCTGGAGTCGTATTCACTGCAGCAACAAATTTCCTAACATTATAGTAGAATCGTCATTAGTAGGGTTTTCATTAATAAGAGCTATAGTGGCGCCTATAGTGGAGTTAATCCAAGTAAGGGTCCGGTTAAATATCAGACCAACGTTGTTGGCAGGGTCAACGTACTCTATTGGATTTTGGGCTACTTGGATTGGTTGAAAGTGAGTAAGACCCAGTTTTTTGTATGGATCAGAATTTTTTTGGGAATTAAGGCGCAGTTCATTCTTAGCCGACCAAGCTAGTATACGCTAGAGATCTTCTTTTGGCTTCTTGAATCAAATTCTTTAGAAAACTTAAGTGAATTTGGGCATCATCAGCGAACATATGGATTGCGCTATGCTCAACAACCCTGAGCAGTTCATTTACGTAGAGCAAAAAAAGCAATACAATATCAAAGTATAAGTTTTGTAGTGGGCAATGAAAAATTGAATTCTTTCCTAAGCTTTGAACAAAGAATAGTGTGGTTAATTGTGCCGAATATTTTGGAAAAGTCGAGTAACGTTGGGATTGTAGCATGATTTTCGTCAACAGCTTTCCAATGAGAGGGAAAGACTAATGTCGTTGAAATTGAATTGAAGACATATGTTATATTATAAAAGGCAGTAAATATAAAAACAGAAGCTTAAAAAAATTTTGGGTGGATTTTGTCGAGTCCTATAGCGTTTGATTTGATCGATTGTACCGCTTCTGCAACTGCATCCTCGCGTAGCATGAAGAAATCGAAATACGATTTTTTACAATCGTCCGGTGACTGATCGAAAGTGGTTAAGCTTACTGAGGAAGGATCACTCGACGCAAAGGAAATCAAGTTAACCTGGTTGCAGTCTATATTATTAGGAGTTTTTGGCCTTTGTTTTCCTAACCCAACTTCACAGAGTTTACGAAAATATGCATAAATTCGTCTATTTTAGAGTACAAGTTTTGGGCGTTAATATGGCATATTAATATTTTAGCTCCAACTATGAACATTTTTTTGTAGGAGTTAAAATAAAGTGAAAATCTTACCATGAACATTGAAACTGTTAAATTATTTTGAAAGCTATTAATTATGTTTGTACTAGTAAATGTATTCAAAATGAAAAGGAATGAAATAAAACTCGATAAAAGAAAGAAAAGTACTGCGAAAAACTACAACGGCACATCTGAATTCTCGTTGAGAGCTCTTGTGTTTGCGTTTAGTTGGGTGATAGCTTCCAATGTTTGGCGGGTTTGAATGACAAAGATCCATCACTTTTTAACTTAACGTAAACTGGGCCAAACTTTGGAAGCTATCACCCAAATAAAAGCAAACACAAGAACTTTCAACGAGAATTCAGATCTGCCGTTGTAGTTTATCGCCGTACTTTTCTTTCTTTTATCGAGTTTTATTTTATTTCTTTTCAATTCGAATACATTTACTAGTACAAACATAATTAATATCTTTCAAAATAATTTAACAGTTTCAATGGTCATGGTAAGATTTTCATTTTATTTTAACTCCTATAAAAAAAAATGTTCATAGTTGTAACTAAGAATTATCTTGTTGGCATGATGCAAACGCCTTCATATATGCCATATTAACGCTCAAAACTTGTAAACTAAAATAGACGAATTTATGCATATTTTCGTAGACTCTGTGAAGTTGGGTTAGGAAAACAAAGGCCAAAAACTCCTAATGACATAGACTGTAACCAGGTTAACTCGATTTCCTTTGCGTCGAGTGATCCTTCCTCAGTAAGCTTAACCACTTTTGATCAGTCACCGGACGATTGTAAAGAATCATACTTCGATTTCTTTATGCTACGCGAGGATGAAGTTGCAGAAGCGGTACAATTGATCAAATCAAACGCTATAGGACTCGACGAAATCCACCCAAAATTTTTTAAGCCTCTGTTTTTATATTTACTGCCTTTTATAGTATAACACATGTCTTCAACTCAATTTTAACGACATCAGTCTTTCCCGCTCATTGGAAAGCAGCTGACGAAAATCATGCTAAAATCCCAACGTTACTTGACTTCTCGAAAACATTCGGCACAATTAACCACACTATTCTTTGTTTAAAGCTTAGGAAAGAATTCAATTTTTTATTGCCCAATACAAGACTTTTACTTTCCTATTTATGAGGGTTACAGCAGCGGGTAACCGATGTTCATGCTCTTTGCCAATAAAGAGGAGTAAATAAAGGGGAGTACCGCAAGGCTCTTTTCTTGAAGAATTGCTTTTTTCGCTCTACGTAAATCAACTGCTCAGGGTTGTTGAGCATAGCGCAATCCATATGTTCGCTGATGATGCCTAAATTCACTTTGGCTTTCCAATGAATTTGATTTAAAGCCAAAAGAAGATCTCAAGCGTATGCTTGTTTGGTCGGCTAAGAAAGAACTGCGTCTTAATTCCCAAAAAACAAAAGCACTTGTGATCCATACAAAAAACTGGGTCTTACTCACTTTCAACCAATCCAAGTAGCCCAACCGGACCCTTACTTGGTCTACTCACATTAACGCCACTATAGGCGCCACTATAGCTCTTATTAATGAAAATCGTACTAATGACGATTCTGCTATAATGTTAGGAAATTTGTTGCTGCAGTGACTACGACTCCAGAAGAAAGCTCAATGTCGTATATAATAATATTACCCGATTTTTATTTAACCTATAATAATAAGATTATATTTCCTCTTACTTAAAGCAAATCAGCGAATGTACATTTGATAATGTGCTCAAATATAGAACCCTAAGTCTCTTGCATGATAAAATTCAAATTAAGCAAACGACATATCTATTCAATAAGCTACGCTCTCTTTAGTCAGGTAGATCATGTATGCTATTTCAAACGAGCTATGCCTGCTGGACTTCTGAATGCCAAACAAAATGTCTGAAATAATGGCTTAAGTCGTCTCATGATGCCCAGAGTCTCTGGGAATTTCCATGCAACGCAGAGACTCAAGAGTCTCCATTGAGTCCAGATCGTCTTACGACTCTAATGTAGTGGGTCCAAGTCCTCCACAATCTATAAACGGAAATATTTCAACCAATTACCGCTACAATGAAAAAAAAGATGACAAAAAAAAACTAAATGCTTGCATAAGGGCACGTACGAGTACATATACGAGTACGTATATGAATTAATGCAATGTATTAATGCAATGCTGATACATGAATAAATCATAATTGTATCCAGAAAGCCATAAAGTTGGTAGATCGATTGTTTTTCTTATTCTTTTTACAGAAAGGTCGAGCTTGTATCTGCGCAAAGTTATGCGGAGACGATGGTGCAATACTACCCGCCGGAGAAGAAGAAAATGGCTGTAGAGCCATGGGCCTACGGGCATATCGACATTCATCGCATGCAAATAAAGGCGGAAACGGCTTTGATATTTTTTTGCTGCCAAGCGCTAGCACTAGGAACAGCCAAGGTAATTTGTGGTTTCAAACTTTTTTTATATTTAGACACTCATGTGTCTATATTTATAATGGGTTACTTCTTCTGATAACAGATTTTCGTTTTTGAAAAAATCATTGGGCCGTGGTGTCTGAAGTCATCAATTTTTAAGTATTTTACTTAACCATTTCATCACCATCCAGGTAACCCAGAATATCATGAGTCTATGAATTCTCTTCTGATGAGAACTGAAACAATTGGCACGCGTTAACATCAACAAAGCATCAGCTTTATCAGTTCAATCAGTCTACAACACTTTTCTGAAAATACATACGTACAAACGAATATGTGCTGGATTTCGTAACATTAAGAAACTATGTATACTATTAGCTATTTATTGCATTAATTGCGGATCGTTTACTTCCGTCTGACAAATGGTGGCATCCTTATTAAGGTTTTATTAGAGGTGGGTTCTAGGTCTTATCACTCCTGCTCCTATGTATATTCCAATTATGTAGTTGGATAGCTTTATTTGTATGGTAATAATTGATTGAAATATGATATTTTTATTTGTTTTTAATTATATAGCCCTAAATCAAATGTGTTTGTACATTTTTGACGCTCACTCTATAAATTAATCTACTTCAACCCAGTGATCTCACTCAAGCCAACTGTACTTTTCAAATTGGCTCAAAAAATTAAAGGAGAAACAACCCCATCTCTATCTGATTTTCTCGGAACGATGTATACATATATGAATATGTATGTGTATGGATGTGTAGATAACTAGAATTGCGTGCAATTTAGCTTTGAAACAAAAGTCGCTTCTTGACCAAATCTTCTTAGCCAAACGACCACACCGCAAAATGATCTGAAAATTCTCCAATCTTATATACCAGATACAACACAAAACACACAGGCAAAATATTTTTTTAACAATTTTTTCATTTAGTCATGTTCTTTATTAGAAGCAAACAAAATATAGTAAGCATGGAGAATTTAAAAAATAGGCAAATAATAGATGTATCTGAGAAACGACTGTACGAATTAAATAACCTACCATCCACCCGTTATATATAAATTGATTTCGGAACAGAGTTAAGCAAACAAAAATTTTATAAAAAAAAAAGAAAAGAAAGCAAAAGGATTTTCCCAGCCTTGCTTATGCTTTCATCATTGCCCTCTTTTACTTAGCCTCTCCATGGCTTCACTTCCTTTTTTTTTTTTTTTTTTTTTTTTTCAATATGGAAACCCAAGTCCATCAAGGGGACTGATCGATACACGGTTCTTCGGGCAGTTTTACTTGCGAGACACATTCATTTCTCCTTTTTTCATTTATTATTATTATTTTTGTTTTTTTTTGTTTGTCTGGATGAGTAGCTGAAGGGTATTTAAAAGAGGAGTGATGGATCTCCAGGGGGTTGAGGATGATGACGTGTTGGTGACGTGTTGGTGACGTGTTGGTGACGTGATTTGGCAGTTAGTGAGCCTAACGATCTTCTTGAGGAACCTGCGGATTAAGTTGCTTTTAAGGCTGTAATAGCGCTCTACTTCTCTCTACTCTCTACAGGATTGACTCCGCCAGCATATCATCTGGCCTTCTTCTCTTTGAAGTAAGTTTGGGATGAGATAGACTTGAGGAGAGGGATATCTTTCATGGTTGAAGGTTCATAATTTCAGGTCACAACCCTTCCATCGGAGTTGTACATCAGCTAAGGACGTATTGGCATTCTACCTTTTAGTAGTATTTACCGCCCAGCTACCATCAAAAGCAAGACATGATTGAACGTAACTAAGGACGGCCTTGGTTAGCAAAATTCGAACATAAATCGGAGCTCACACAAGCATGCCCACAGCTGCAAACGGATCGGTCCCTGTACTACTTTTTGCCCAGTCTGGCCTCTAGAGTTGCCTGTGCCCGTGGTCATAAGGGTGAAGTGAGGTAGCAGAGAGATTCCTTGCGAGTGTTCAGGAGAGTTTCAGGATGTCTTTAAGATTGCGTTAACTTGAGCTGCCCTACCGCAAGGACTCTGTGTTATGTGTAAGCCACCAGTGCACTAATTCCGTTTTATTATTTTCACCGCCTAAGAAGGTGTAGTAATAAAAAAAATCGTCATATGTATAAGAGTCATGCTATGACAATAATTGCCAAAACACAAGCCGAAGCGAGATTAGAATTAGCAGTGTTTAGAACCATGAGTACATCTTCCATTTCTTCTACGATTTCCTTAGAGTCTTCTTCTGGATCTTCCTGCAGATTACTTTCCGAGTACTCGGGGACTATTGTACCCAAATTTTTAGCTTATGTTTTTATATTTAGTTTTTTTTTCTTTGCGCAGTCGAATGTGCATAAAATTACGCAATAAATTTTGAATTTCAGTCTTTCTTGGCATCCAGTTTGTATGTTATGTTCTCGACCTATCTCATGACTTTGTGACAGAATTGTTGAAAGCAACAAAAAGCTCTACCCAATACTATAGCAAGCTCACTTTTTGTTATTGTTTATGCATGCTCGTCGCCGGAAGGGTGGATACCTCTTATAGAAAATTCGTTGACGGATACGGGAATGACAGCCACTAGCCAGAGTTGCCAATGTTCTTTTCGATTATTTTGGATAGCACTTAGTGATCGAGAATAATATTGTTCGACGCACAGGGAGGGGACTATAATAGTGATCGAGAATAATATTGTTCGACACACAGGAAGGGGACTATAATAATGGACTAGTTGTTTGTTTAAGTGCTTCGTTCCGAATTGATCCAAGATCAAATAATTGTTACGTTGTGTGTGATACCCGGGATTAAAATATTGAAGTACATGCTTACTGAAATTACGACATTGCTGGACTTTATGAATTGAGAAGTCCCTTCACTGGGATTCAGAACGCATCTTAAAAGGGTTTTTTGTGTTTTATTTATTTTAGAGATAGAACTTTCGTTTGAGAATTTTTGCAAAACATTGTGTCAAAGTTCAAGCATGCGTGTCGGAACCATAGATATACGTAGATACAGTACAGATGAAAATATACCAAACTTACATACTGGTGGCATTATCAGTCCTTATTTGATAAAATAAACAAGAATAGTCTCTTTCACTCACTGTTTACTAAGAATTCATCCCGTTTGTCCTTTATTTATTCAATTAAGCATTCCATGTTTTATCAGTAAATGAAGGAAATTTCGTTTATCCTTAAGAGGATCAGAAATTCTACATTTCTCGATAAATTTGACTCCCTTGTCCGTCCTTTCCAACCACTCACTGAATAAAATATGGTACACTTTAAGTTAGTTTTAAGTTTAAAAATGTAATTAATTTTTAATCTGATCTAATTAATAATCTGATCTTAGTGTACCATAAATTTGTTAAAAAATAAAAAATTGAATTTTATAAGTGAGCGACCCGGATCGGTCGATTTTGTATATTGCTTCATCCATCTAATACAATAATGGTTGAAATAATCATATTAAATTCATGTTATCCTTTTTGATGACCTTTTTGGGGACTTGTGAATTCTACAGAATTCAAATTCATACGAATATCCTATAAAAAAGAGAAATTTTGATCAAGTCAATAATGCACGAAAATATATTGGGTATATAATTTAATTCGTGCGGTTTTTTTTTTTTCAAAATTTGAACGTGTATTTAAGAAAAACTTGTACAATAGTATTATTCAAAGTATTGCCCATCTGAAGCTATGACTTTTTCCTATCTTTCTGGCAATTTTTGGATCCCATCCTAAAAGAACTGCGCCGGCTTGGCAGCCAAGAATGAATCAAGCCAATTTTTGATATTCTGCTATGATGTGAACCGTATTTCAGTGAGGGCGTTCTGCGTCGACCGGAACAAATGGTACTCAGAAGGGGCAAGGTCTGGGCTATAAGGCGGGTGGGGCAAGACTCCCCATCCGCTGTTTTCCAAATAGTTCTTAACCGGAATAGCAACGTGGGACCGAGCGTTGTCATGATGGAAAATATTGCCTCGTGTCTGGTCGCATATTCCGGGCGTTTTTCGGCTACTGCTGTCTTCAAAGGGATTAATTGCGTTCAGTAGCGTTGTCTATTGATAGTTTCACCCAGTTTTAGAAGCTCATAGTACAGCACACCCATCTGATCCCATTAAATACAGAGCATTACCTTCGCGCCATGGATATTCGGCTTTGCCGTTGATTTGGCTGGTTCGCCGGGTTTCACATATGAATTTTTGCGCTTGGGGTTGTCGTAATGGATCCACTTTTCACCACCAGTAACAATCCGATGCAAAAATGACTTCCTTTTGTGGCGTTCCAGCAGTATTTCGGACATGCAAAACCGCCTTTCGACGTCTCTCGGCTTGAGTTCATGTAGAACCCAATTTCCTTGCTTTTGAATATATTCAGCTGCTTTTAAACGTTTTAAAATGGCTGCTTGAGTGACACCTAAAGATTTTTCGAGCTCATCTTGTGTTTGGCAACAATCTTCATAGAGTAATGCTTCCTTCAAACTTTTTTGGCTGCCCAGAACGTTCATCGTCTTCCAAGCCAAAATCACCACTTTTAAATCGTGCAAACCACTTTTGACACGTTCGCTCAGCTAGCGCATGTTCACCATAAACTTCCACCAAAATATGATGACTTTCGGCAGCAGTTTTCAGTAATGAAGAAGAACTCCCCGCAAAAATACTTTTTCAGGCACAAAGTTCGACATATTTGAGTGAAAAAAAATTATTGTTGTTTACGCTTCAAATGAATGACATTTAATGAAATGACGTACAATCACAGTAGCTTTCCAACGCATGTTCCAATGGAATAATAACAATGGAATAATACAAGTTACGCCATCTCTTAACAAACCGCACGAATTAAGTAATAGACCCAATAATTAAACGTTTTAGCTGGCGATATTATATGATTGTAGAAGTATTGCCTGTTACAAATATTCAAAAACATTGATACATTCGAAGTTCGGAACTTTCCTCTAACTGGAAAATTCTATTCTATCAGATACGAAGATGGCAACATGGGCAGTCCACGGAGTCCATTAGCATATCCGTAGCATAGAGATATTTTTCTTGTAATTGGATTTTTGTTGCTTTAAGAAATTCAGACGCCAAATTGTTACATACTCAAATATATTTTTAATATTTAAACTGACCGGCTGCTGAGAAAGACCTAAAATACAAAATTTGTTACGTTATTGGCGGGTGGATTTTCATACGACTCTGAAACAAAAATAAAAATTTGGCGTTTACAAAAACACAAAAATACCAGCTAAAAACTGGATTGAAATAGTCCCCGAGAACCCGGAAGATTCTCTGGAGGCAGAACTGGAGCAACTAGGGGAGCCCCAGGGAAACGCTCAGAGGATAAACTATTGGCACTCCTAGATGACAAAAACTCAGAACTCCTATAAAATTTAGAAGAAGAACTCGTAGCTGAACCAGAAATAGAGTCCCTAGCCTAGATAAAAAAGAAACAGAACTCCTACATGAACAAGAAGCAGAATTCTTATATGAACAAGAATAACTCCTACATGAGAAATTCAATTGGAACAGACTCAACGGTATGACTTGTATACACAGATATACACAGTTTCACAGGAAATTACTTTTGAGGTTTTTTAATATACAATTTATAACAAGTAACCTAAAAAGTGTATTTAATTGGTTATAAAATACATAAGAATTTTAGATAGAATTATTAAATCTCTCAATTTCGCTTACTTGAACTCATTTTCGTAAATTCAGTCTGCCGGCCGGTTCTTTTGCATTATGTTAAGCACTCCAATATCACAAAAGAACTTATCACAAGAAGTGCATTGATATTACAACTACAAACATGTGAATCTGTGAAAGCATCGCATCAAATCTCTGGAGTCTATTATTGAGAAACAAGTTAAAGGATTAAGAGAGCTTATTCTGCAAAAAAATTGTAAGTTAAACGAAAAACTTGAGAAAGTTGAAGACGACTTTATACAACGTTTTGCAATGGTGGCTTAAACGTTGGCTGAATTGTCAAAAAGAGTCGAACGAATTGAGATGACATCTGAACAAACTGAAGCATTTGCACAAAGAACATCGTTTTGTGCAAATTCATTCAAAACAGAATGATGAGGATTGGCACACCTTATTCGACAAAATATATCATTCTGTAACCTGTACACCTGTACCATCAAACGATTAAATTCAAGGGGACAGCAATCGACATCGCAATAATAATAAAGTTCAAAACAATCTCTGAAAAGAACACTTTGTTTGGGTTAATTCGCACCCTTTGGATAACAATAAAGAACATATTTTCTTGTTACTCTTGTAATAATTAAATTATAAATAAAAACTCACTTAAGATTTAAATTAAACATCTTTTATTTTCGTTAAATTTTGACACAAGTTTTCAAAGCTGAACCCATAAATCGAATGCGCCATCTTCTTAATAACTACATTTAAAGACTAGGCTTACGATAAATACTTACGATCTAAGCTTATGATCTAGTTCGTGCTCTCCAACTGTATCTTCTTGACAAGATAATGTTGGAGAGAAAACATAACTTGTATGAGCCCTTTTGATTGATGCTCAAACGACAAGCGTGACAAGGTTACATACACAGGGGAATTGGGAAGGGCACTTAATTGTGTGACACCTCACCCGCCAAGAGTTTTTGGTTAATAAATATCAAATAGAATAATTATATCAAATAATCAGAAACGTAGACAAATTCAAATTGTAATAAAATTCCAATATAAAAATAAATAACAATCCAAGGAATTCAACATTGTTCTTCACAAAAATTCGGTACAAGTTTATAGAAAGACAATTATAAGTTTAATATTTGTTTAATATCTTGTTTTTTTGTTTGTTTGTATTTATACATTATATATTAAAGTTTTTTTATTATTATGAATACGAAATTGATATGTTTATATGTAATAGAAAATAAATATAATAATAAAATTTATAGTTATTAAATAATCAAATGTAATGCAAAATCAATCCAAACAATTCAACTTATTTCATATCAAAAATTCAATATAAATACAAAATTATTATAAGTTAACAATATTTAATATTAATTTGATACTAATTTTTTAGTCAATTAGGGAGATGTTTGTTGTTACTTGAAACTCTTCCTTTGCTCCCTACAATACTTAGTTCTTCGATTGCTTGTATTATAAATATAATAATTATCTACTTTGTACTTGTTCAATCTTTTGTATTTTGGTTTACATTTTGAAATGTTTCTATTTCTTACAATACTTTTACATAAACTCTTGTTTTCATTTCTGTTCTTATTAAGTTTTCCTATTCGTTTTAATTTTTCCATTTCATATTTAGTTGCTAGTTTTTGTATATCATTTTTATCATAGTTTTTGTTAATAAAGTCAATTGGTCTTAGTTTGGTGGATAAATGTATTGTCATATTATAAATCATTATGGTATTAAAGATTTTTTTTATCTAAATCGCCTAATTCAATTTGGGCTTTATCTATATCTATATATCTGAATTACCTGCCTTATTACATGGAGTTGTTTGATAAAAAGTTATGTCATTATCTTTTAAAAACTGCTTTACAGCGTTGTGTATAATACCCTTTTCGCTATCTGAGACCATCTTTCTCATATTAACTAAGTAGATTAATCGTTCTTTGATAGCACTTAAAATACTTTCATACATACATAATACTTCTACAAGGATACCAGATACCCATATGTACTGTGTTACATGTCTCGTAATTATTGACAACTGCATGTATTAGTTTAAGCATATTAGGATACTAATATAGTTGCTTAAGTTCTGAAAATAAATCGAAAATACCTCTATGATTTTTCTTTAAATGTTCTTTTTTTATAATTGTTATCTTATTTTTATCTGTGATACGTTCCAACATAGAGCAAGATTTAAGAATTTTTAAATTACTATTATTAGCAAAATATTTCACATATAGAACTTGAAATTTAAGAAAGAGCCGTGTATCTTCAAAATAAACGCATATAAATCCCTTTTCAATAATGAATCTTTTCATTGTTCCCAATAAATCACTATCTTCTGTGGCGTATACGTAATTTTTGAATTTCTTGTTAACTATTTTGTGAATATTTTTTCTTTGTCGCTCATTTTTAAAAATATTTAATCTTTGAAGATATTTATTGCCTTTTCTGTCATATGTAAATAGTGTAAATTATCTTCAACTTCACTATGTACAGTCGCATCAGTGGATCTGATATCATTATCATTATCATCGATGCATTCGTTGTTATATATGTAGTTCATAATTATCGGAATGAATGTAGAGGTTTAATATGATACTATTTTTTAGATTGGTTGCTACAAATAAATCGTCTTAGTCCGTATGTTACACGGTTGTTCTTCCCTTTTATATATTTAATCGGAAAACTATATTCGTTAAGCAGCATCTACCAACGCTGTAATTCCATATTTGGATTTTGTAAGCTAAGCAGCCAAATAAGAGGCTTATGGTCAATTTGAATAAAAGATTTTCTGCCATGAAGATAGGTATAGAAATATTTTACTGACCAGACAATCGCTTACAATTCCTTTTCTATGGGTGAATAGCGTATTTCATGGTCGTTTAATGTGCAGGTCGACTATTTTACTATAGTAAAACCTGGATTTTGAAGTATCGGCTGATACATAAGCAATGTTTTAAGTTTGTTAAAAGATTCCAAATGATCAGGATCATTGGTTTTAATTGCAATATTTTTATTTTTAACCATTCGAAACGCAACCCTGGCGAAATCCTTAACAAACTTCCGGTAATATCCGGTTATACCGAGGAAGGACTTTATTTCCTTCTGATTACAAGGGAGTGTTAATATTTGTGTAGCCATTATTTCAAGTGGATCTGGTTTTATGCGACCTTCCGTAATTACGTGACCTTAAAATTTCGTTGATTTTTCTGCAAAGTTACATTTGAATAGTTGAATGCTTACTAAGGTAAGCACTGATAAACTTTTTTTTATCGAAAATAAATGTTCATCTAATGAGGTGGAAAATATCATATATCATCCAAATATACAATGCATATCTTATTGATGAAATCTTTTAGAACACTGTTTATGAAACGCTGAAATGTTGCTGGTGAATTCTTCAGGCCAAATGGCATACGAGTAAATTCATAATGACCATGGGAAGTTGAGAACGCCGTTTTAAATCTGTCATCTGGATGGACTTCAATCTGATGAAATTCTTTCGCCAGATCGATCGCTATGAAATAATGGCATCTGCCCAATTTGTCAAATAATTTATCGATGTTTGGAAGTGGGAATTTATCGTCAATAGTATTATCATTTAATTTACGATAACCAATTACTATTCTCCACTTTTGTTTTTCAACTTCCTTTCTATGCACTTCAGGGTATCGATAACTTTTCGTGTAAGTTGGTAAGTCATGTTTTGTTAAAATCCTATGTTCAATTTTGTTAGTAAAAGTTAGAGTATATTTTTCGTCGTAAAAAAATATCTTTGAAGTAATTCAAAAGATTTTTTATATTTAAAATATCTCTTTGTTGCAGATGAGAGGCAAAAGCAATATTTTCAAGGTTATTGTTTTCAATTTCGCTATCGAATACGTTGAGCGATTCATCAACATAATACTTGAAATAATATTCTTCTTAATAAAGTGGGCGAAATAAGTTTATACGCACCCGGCACCGCACCAAATAATTACAGAATTGCTGCCATTTAAGGGTTTTAAAAAAAATCTATATTTGCACGATCGTTAGTTTTTAAGCAATGGTGTAGATTAAAAAACCAGTTAATAACGGCATCTTTTTGTGATAAAGATAAAGCAATGAAAATATTGACAGTGAAATTGATTGCCTTTTGTGGAAAAATTTAAGTGAAAATTATAAAAGTTTAAAGATTTTTTTTAATAAAAAAAAATAATATCTAAGAACTGATTTTCAAAAAAATAAATATATAAATCCACAGGGGGTGGCCGTGGTGTAGTGGTATATGCATACACTTCTCAAGCAAAGGCAATTCTCTGAAAAAGTCTTTTCGTAGAATTAACATGTAGATATATGAGAATCTCGTCGGCGTCAACTCTGACATGAAGGCATAACACTGATGTTGGAGTGGATGCTGGCTGCGCTAAATATAACGAACTAACAACTAGCACGTACTGAGACCCACTGGTTGAGGATGGACTTGCTCGTCCCGTCCAGTTTGACAACCACATCTGGGAAAAATATCGAAACCTAATACACTTCAGTTTCAAACTACTACACCACCCGCCCGCGCCCTGGAGAAAACCAAAAGATGTTTCTACTTCAATAGGGAAATTAGTTATAAAAGAAAAATATATGGGTACATATGGTATATGTACATAATAATAAAAACAAGAAGAAATAACATTTTCAGTTTTTATAATGATAATGAATTTAAGGACATGTTTCCTTGATCGCTTTGATTACTTTGAAATAATCTACTCACGACATCTCTGCTTTGATATCTGACAGACATTTAAGGCACTGGACCAGGTGGTTAGCAAACTTATTTATATAAGGAAATTAATTCTTTCCGCAAAATTTATATTTTGCAATTTTGTCCGTTTTTCTAAATAGAGGCTTATCTACCAAGACGTGTCATTTTAGATTTTGCGCCATTATTAAACTGCAAACATCAAACTATTATTTCGATGACTTTTGATAAGCAAATAGTAGGAGGTTTTCAAATATGGATAAACTATCGCACAACGTGCTGAAATACTGAAAATTTACTAGTTCCCTTCTCGCACAACTACAGAAAATTTAATGGATGGACTTGCATTTTTTGAACAGGTTAGTGATGCGAAAATTTCAACTTGTGTTCATCTGGCAAGGTCAGCTAAAAATATCTCCGCCGTAGCTAAGAGTTTCACTGAAAATCCATATGTGTCCATTTCTATACGATAACAAGAATTGGTCCTATCCGTAACCACTTCGTAATACATTTTGCATAAAGATCTTAACTTACATGATTATAAGATTCAGCTGATACGAGAATTGAAGCCAGCAGACCACGCACAACGCTGTACTTTTGCTTATTGGGTGCCTGTTATTAAATGAACAAGATTAGAATTTTTTAGACAAAATTATTCTGAGTGAAGATGTAAGCAAACAAAACAGTCGCATCTGGGATTCCGACAACCCAAGAGAAACAGTACTACATACAACCTCTCGATCTGCAACAAGTGACATTTTAATGCGGTTCTGGGGTTGGTGCGGCGGTGTCATTGGGAAATATTTTTTCGAAAATGATGCTGGTGTGACCGTTTCTGAGAATGATACAAAACGATGTGGGCAGACTTCTTTTTACTTAAATTTGATGCACTGGACGTGGACTATGTTCATTTTACACAGGACGGCTTAAAATGCAACACATCTGGAGGAACCTTGGCTACACTGATTGATAAATGAAGCCGTTAGATTTGTGAGTTCTCGAAATGGAGGCTTCAATCGGCCACCGAGATCGTGAAATTTAACAGCGTTTGACCTTTTCTATTAAGTATACCCCAATATACAAGCTGTTATTCGTGAAAAACAGTCAAAAACGTGATAAAAAATTTCATCGAAAGAATGACTATTTGCAGGCAGAGCCGAGGCTGACACTTGGCAGATTCTCTAGCTCATCCCTATTCTCAGAGTTTGTACTTTGTTCTGCAATAAAAATATCCTCACTTTTTTAAAAAAAAAATTGCGTTTTTCTTTCGACTTAAAATTACCTTATTTTCCCAAATATAACTCTTAAGAGTTCGCAGTATTAAAATATATTGTAAATTGCCATCACAGAAGAACACTTGACTTTACTGATAGCGGTAAGCAACTTATTTATATTGGACGAACAGAAAAAATATATTTCTTAAATTCATGTGTCCCTAATGCTGATATTTTTTTTATTTTTGTAGCCACACAAGAAAATGAGACAGGATACGTTATGTCGGTGTTCGAGGGTATCGAATGACTGTGTCGTATTGACATCACCTATGAGTTTTATTGCACGATTTTGGATCTTGGGCGCACCTGACCAAATGGGCGGATAAACGCCTATTGTAACCAGATCAAAGGAGGTGAAATATTTCTCACATCGCTTGAGGAAGCCTAGACATTTCGCAGCAGTTTTGGCGACATCGAATATTTGATCATACTACCGAGAATGGAAGGGTTTTCGGCTTCGATGCAAATGCCATTCATGGATTTGACTGGGTATTTAGATTTCACTTTAATGACAGCAGACAGCATTGAATTTTAGAAGCATTATATTTCACTCTGTTGAAAGTTCCCCAATTGGTTATTCTGCTTAAATCTGAATTCAATGTGCTTAACATACAAAGTCGTTCCCGTTCCTTAGCCGGAGAACAGGGACGTGAGTCCGGGAACCAATATGAGAAGCAGAGAGTACTGTCGTCAGCAAAGGAATATATTGGATTAGAACTAGCATATAAAAGATCATTGATGAAAATTGAGAAGAGTGTCGGAAACAGAACGGTGTCTTTGGTATTATTATTATTATTATTCTATAATTATTATATTATATTATTTTATGAATATTCGACTTGAAACTATCCAAGACAACTTGAAGTGAACGTTCCGAAAATTAGTTTCTAATCCATAGAAAAAGAGGGTATCGATCTCAAATGCACGTATTTTCGACATAACAGCCTGATGCGAAATGCTGTCAAATGCCTTACATATATCAAGAGCAACATTTCGCCAGATTAATGTTGACTTTCGTTTCACTTCTCGTTTATATATGGCATCAAGTCCCCTATGGACCCATTGCTATGGTCTTTGAGAAGTTTTCGTGTTTTTTGATATTTTATGAGCTGACGACTTATCAACGTTTCCATGATTTTGGAAAAAAAGGCCGTAAGTGCAATTTGTCTGTAGGAGTAGAGACAGGAAAATTCTGCTTTTTAGAGACAGGCTGGATAAATGCTGTTTTCCATCTTTTCGGAAAGGGTCCTAAGGGTAGGAATCTTCTGCTGCTGCTGTTTGTAAATAACTAACTTAAGTTAGTCATCAGGTATTTCATTTCGTTTTCGTCGTTGTCGTCGTAAAGGAAGGTGAAGCGCTTTCATCATTTCTAGGGTAAGAAGTTTTTGTTAGATTTTTATTGGAGACTATGGTTATAACATACTATCACCGGCAGTGGTTTTGTGGTAAGAATTTCTTTGGGCCTGAAGTTTTGACCATTTGCATAAATGGATGAATTGTGATACTGAATTACAAATATTCATGAAAGGTTGACTTAATTGTTGTTGACGAAAATGGATCCATTTAACTAACTTTAAAGTATCGTTGTTGGAAGTAGCTCTACTACAGAAGCCCTAATTGCTTCTTAATAGCTATATTTGTCCATAACAAGGCGTATTCAATATTTGGTAATTGTTCTTTCACAATGCTTAACTTTTATTATAGTTTTTTTCTTCCATGTTTTTAAAAAATTTGTTATATAGATGATTGATTAATTCTTTTTTTATTATTTATTTATTAAGTAAGTATCGCTTACACGGTAAGGTATTGGAATCTTTTAAATTTTTTTAATTATTAGATAATAATATGTGCAAGTATAACATTTATAACTCAAGAAGTGACAGAAAAAATAAGATTACAATTTATATATAAAAAAATAAAAAACAAAAAACTTATTAAACATTTTAAATTCTAATTATTTCATTGACCAAATATTTTAAGAAAGAGAGTGAGAGAGAGCACTTAAATTTATTAGTGCTTCTAATTTTTCAAATATTTATGCGCAAGGAATTCCACAGCCGTCTTAAATTTACGAAAAATTGGCATTCAAAAGTCTAGCAGGCATAGCTCGTTTGAAATAGCATACATGATCTACCTGACTGAAGAAAGCGTAGCTTATTGAATATGTTTGCCGTTTGATTAGTTTGAATTATATCATGCAAGAGACTGAGGGTTCTATATTTGAGCACATTATCAAATGTACATTCGCTGATTTGCTTTAAGTAAGAGGAAATATGATCATTTCTTTTTAGGTAAAATAAAAATCGGGTAATATTATTATATACGACATTAAGCTTTCTCCTGGAGTCGTATTCACTGCAGCAACAAATTTCCTAACATTATAGTAGAATCGTCATTAGTAGGGTTTTCATTAATAAGAGCTATAGTGGCGCCTATAGTGGAGTTAATCCAAGTAAGGGTCCGGTTAAATATCAGACCAACGTTGTTGGCAGGGTCAACGTACTCTATTGGATTTTGGGCTACTTGGATTGGTTGAAAGTGAGTAAGACCCAGTTTTTTGTATGGATCAGAATTTTTTTGGGAATTAAGGCGCAGTTCATTCTTAGCCGACCAAGCTAGTATACGCTAGAGATCTTCTTTTGGCTTCTTGAATCAAATTCTTTAGAAAACTTAAGTGAATTTGGGCATCATCAGCGAACATATGGATTGCGCTATGCTCAACAACCCTGAGCAGTTCATTTACGTAGAGCAAAAAAAGCAATACAATATCAAAGTATAAGTTTTGTAGTGGGCAATGAAAAATTGAATTCTTTCCTAAGCTTTGAACAAAGAATAGTGTGGTTAATTGTGCCGAATATTTTGGAAAAGTCGAGTAACGTTGGGATTGTAGCATGATTTTCGTCAACAGCTTTCCAATGAGAGGGAAAGACTAATGTCGTTGAAATTGAATTGAAGACATATGTTATATTATAAAAGGCAGTAAATATAAAAACAGAAGCTTAAAAAAATTTTGGGTGGATTTTGTCGAGTCCTATAGCGTTTGATTTGATCGATTGTACCGCTTCTGCAACTGCATCCTCGCGTAGCATGAAGAAATCGAAATACGATTTTTTACAATCGTCCGGTGACTGATCGAAAGTGGTTAAGCTTACTGAGGAAGGATCACTCGACGCAAAGGAAATCAAGTTAACCTGGTTGCAGTCTATATTATTAGGAGTTTTTGGCCTTTGTTTTCCTAACCCAACTTCACAGAGTTTACGAAAATATGCATAAATTCGTCTATTTTAGAGTACAAGTTTTGGGCGTTAATATGGCATATTAATATTTTAGCTCCAACTATGAACATTTTTTTGTAGGAGTTAAAATAAAGTGAAAATCTTACCATGAACATTGAAACTGTTAAATTATTTTGAAAGCTATTAATTATGTTTGTACTAGTAAATGTATTCAAAATGAAAAGGAATGAAATAAAACTCGATAAAAGAAAGAAAAGTACTGCGAAAAACTACAACGGCACATCTGAATTCTCGTTGAGAGCTCTTGTGTTTGCGTTTAGTTGGGTGATAGCTTCCAATGTTTGGCGGGTTTGAATGACAAAGATCCATCACTTTTTAACTTAACGTAAACTGGGCCAAACTTTGGAAGCTATCACCCAAATAAAAGCAAACACAAGAACTTTCAACGAGAATTCAGATCTGCCGTTGTAGTTTATCGCCGTACTTTTCTTTCTTTTATCGAGTTTTATTTTATTCCTTTTCAATTCGAATACATTTACTAGTACAAACATAATTAATATCTTTCAAAATAATTTAACAGTTTCAATGGTCATGGTAAGATTTTCATTTTATTTTAACTCCTATAAAAAAAAATGTTCATAGTTGTAACTAAGAATTATCTTGTTGGCATGATGCAAACGCCTTCATATATGCCATATTAACGCTCAAAACTTGTAAACTAAAATAGACGAATTTATGCATATTTTCGTAGACTCTGTGAAGTTGGGTTAGGAAAACAAAGGCCAAAAACTCCTAATGACATAGACTGCAACCAGGTTAACTCGATTTCCTTTGCGTCGAGTGATCCTTCCTCAGTAAGCTTAACCACTTTTGATCAGTCACCGGACGATTGTAAAGAATCATACTTCGATTTCTTTATGCTACGCGAGGATGAAGTTGCAGAAGCGGTACAATTGATCAAATCAAACGCTATAGGACTCGACGAAATCCACCCAAAATTTTTTAAGCCTCTGTTTTTATATTTACTGCCTTTTATAGTATAACACATGTCTTCAACTCAATTTTAACGACATCAGTCTTTCCCGCTCATTGGAAAGCAGCTGACGAAAATCATGCTAAAATCCCAACGTTACTTGACTTCTCGAAAACATTCGGCACAATTAACCACACTATTCTTTGTTTAAAGCTTAGGAAAGAATTCAATTTTTTATTGCCCAATACAAGACTTTTACTTTCCTATTTATGAGGGTTACAGCAGCGGGTAACCGATGTTCATGCTCTTTGCCAATAAAGAGGAGTAAATAAAGGGGAGTACCGCAAGGCTCTTTTCTTGAAGAATTGCTTTTTTCGCTCTACGTAAATCAACTGCTCAGGGTTGTTGAGCATAGCGCAATCCATATGTTCGCTGATGATGCCTAAATTCACTTTGGCTTTCCAATGAATTTGATTTAAAGCCAAAAGAAGATCTCAAGCGTATGCTTGTTTGGTCGGCTAAGAAAGAACTGCGTCTTAATTCCCAAAAAACAAAAGCACTTGTGATCCATACAAAAAACTGGGTCTTACTCACTTTCAACCAATCCAAGTAGCCCAACCGGACCCTTACTTGGTCTACTCACATTAACGCCACTATAGGCGCCACTATAGCTCTTATTAATGAAAATCGTACTAATGACGATTCTGCTATAATGTTAGGAAATTTGTTGCTGCAGTGACTACGACTCCAGAAGAAAGCTCAATGTCGTATATAATAATATTACCCGATTTTTATTTAACCTATAATAATAAGATTATATTTCCTCTTACTTAAAGCAAATCAGCGAATGTACATTTGATAATGTGCTCAAATATAGAACCCTAAGTCTCTTGCATGATAAAATTCAAATTAAGCAAACGACATATCTATTCAATAAGCTACGCTCTCTTTAGTCAGGTAGATCATGTATGCTATTTCAAACGAGCTATGCCTGCTGGACTTCTGAATGCCAAACAAAATGTCTGAAATAATGGCTTAAGTCGTCTCATGATGCTCAGAGTCTCTGGGAATTTCCATGCAACGCAGAGACTCAAGAGTCTCCATTGAGTCCAGATCGTCTTACGACTCTAATGTAGTGGGTCCAAGTCCTCCACAATCTATAAACGGAAATATTTCAACCAATTACCGCTACAATGAAAAAAAAGATGACAAAAAAAAACTAAATGCTTGCATAAGGGCACGTACGAGTACATATACGAGTACGTATATGAATTAATGCAATGTATTAATGCAATGCTGATACATGAATAAATCATAATTGTATCCAGAAAGCCATAAAGTTGGTAGATCGATTGTTTTTCTTATTCTTTTTACAGAAAGGTCGAGCTTGTATCTGCGCAAAGTTATGCGGAGACGATGGTGCAATACTACCCGCCGGAGAAGAAGAAAATGGCTGTAGAGCCATGGGCCTACGGGCATATCGACATTCATCGCATGCAAATAAAGGCGGAAACGGCTTTGATATTTTTTTGCTGCCAAGCGCTAGCACTAGGAACAGCCAAGGTAATTTGTGGTTTCAAACTTTTTTTATATTTAGACACTCATGTGTCTATATTTATAATGGGTTACTTCTTCTGATAACAGATTTTCGTTTTTGAAAAAATCATTGGGCCGTGGTGTCTGAAGTCATCAATTTTTAAGTATTTTACTTAACCATTTCATCACCATCCAGGTAACCCAGAATATCATGAGTCTATGAATTCTCTTCTGATGAGAACTGAAACAATTGGCACGCGTTAACATCAACAAAGCATCAGCTTTATCAGTTCAATCAGTCTACAACACTTTTCTGAAAATACATACGTACAAACGAATATGTGCTGGATTTCGTAACATTAAGAAACTATGTATACTATTAGCTATTTATTGCATTAATTGCGGATCGTTTACTTCCGTCTGACAAATGGTGGCATCCTTATTAAGGTTTTATTAGAGGTGGGTTCTAGGTCTTATCACTCCTGCTCCTATGTATATTCCAATTATGTAGTTGGATAGCTTTATTTGTATGGTAATAATTGATTGAAATATGATATTTTTATTTGTTTTTAATTATATAGCCCTAAATCAAATGTGTTTGTACATTTTTGACGCTCACTCTATAAATTAATCTACTTCAACCCAGTGATCTCACTCAAGCCAACTGTACTTTTCAAATTGGCTCAAAAAATTAAAGGAGAAACAACCCCATCTCTATCTGATTTTCTCGGAACGATGTATACATATATGAATATGTATGTGTATGGATGTGTAGATAACTAGAATTGCGTGCAATTTAGCTTTGAAACAAAAGTCGCTTCTTGACCAAATCTTCTTAGCCAAACGACCACACCGCAAAATGATCTGAAAATTCTCCAATCTTATATACCAGATACAACACAAAACACACAGGCAAAATATTTTTTTAACAATTTTTTCATTTAGTCATGTTCTTTATAGAAGCAAACAAAATATAGTAAGCATGGAGAATTTAAAAAATAGGCAAATAATAGATGTATCTGAGAAACGACTGTACGAATTAAATAACCTACCATCCACCCGTTATATATAAATTGATTTCGGAACAGAGTTAAGCAAACAAAAATTTTATAAAAAAAAAAAGAAAAGAAAGCAAAAGGATTTTCCCAGCCTTGCTTATGCTTTCATCATTGCCCTCTTTTACTTAGCCTCTCCATGGCTTCACTTCCTTTTTTTTTTTTTTTTTTCTTTTTCAATATGGAAACCCAAGTCCATCAAGGGGACTGATCGATACACGGTTCTTCGGGCAGTTTTACTTGCGAGACACATTCATTTCTCCTTTTTTCATTTATTATTATTATTATTTTTTTTTTTTGTTTGTCTGGATGAGTAGCTGAAGGGTATTTAAAAGAGGAGTGATGGATCTCCAGGGGGTTGAGGATGATGACGTGTTGGTGACGTGTTGGTGACGTGTTGGTGACGTGATTTGGCAGTTAGTGAGCCTAACGATCTTCTTGAGGAACCTGCGGATTAAGTTGCTTTTAAGGCTGTAATAGCGCTCTACTTCTCTCTACTCTCTACAGGATTGACTCCGCCAGCATATCATCTGGCCTTCTTCTCTTTGAAGTAAGTTTGGGATGAGATAGACTTGAGGAGAGGGATATCTTTCATGGTTGAAGGTTCATAATTTCAGGTCACAACCCTTCCATCGGAGTTGTACATCAGCTAAGGACGTATTGGCATTCTACCTTTTAGTAGTATTTACCGCCCAGCTACCATCAAAAGCAAGACATGATGAACGTAACTAAGGACGGCCTTGGTTAGCAAAATTCGAACATAAATCGGAGCTCACACAAGCATGCCCACAGCTGCAAACGGATCGGTCCCTGTACTACTTTTTGCCCAGTCTGGCCTCTAGAGTTGCCTGTGCCCGTGGTCATAAGGGTGAAGTGAGGTAGCAGAGAGATTCCTTGCGAGTGTTCAGGAGAGTTTCAGGATGTCTTTAAGATTGCGTTAACTTGAGCTGCCCTACCGCAAGGACTCTGTGTTATGTGTAAGCCACCAGTGCACTAATTCCGTTTTATTATTTTCACCGCCTAAGAAGGTGTAGTAATAAAAAAAAATCGTCATATGTATAAGAGTCATGCTATGACAATAATTGCCAAAACACAAGCCGAAGCGAGATTAGAATTAGCAGTGTTTAGAACCATGAGTACATCTTCCATTTCTTCTACGATTTCCTTAGAGTCTTCTTCTGGATCTTCCTGCAGATTACTTTCCGAGTACTCGGGGACTATTGTACCCAAATTTTTAGCTTATGTTTTTATATTTAGTTTTTTTTTCTTTGCGCAGTCGAATGTGCATAAAATTACGCAATAAATTTTGAATTTCAGTCTTTCTTGGCATCCAGTTTGTATGTTATGTTCTCGACCTATCTCATGACTTTGTGACAGAATTGTTGAAAGCAACAAAAAGCTCTACCCAATACTATAGCAAGCTCACTTTTTTGTTATTGTTTATGCATGCTCGTCGCCGGAAGGGTGGATACCTCTTATAGAAAATTCGTTGACGGATACGGGAATGACAGCCACTAGCCAGAGTTGCCAATGTTCTTTTCGATTATTTTGGATAGCACTTAGTGATCGAGAATAATATTGTTCGACGCACAGGGAGGGGACTATAATAGTGATCGAGAATAATATTGTTCGACACACAGGAAGGGGACTATAATAATGGACTAGTTGTTTGTTTAAGTGCTTCGTTCCGAATTGATCCAAGATCAAATAATTGTTACGTTGTGTGTGATACCCGGGATTAAAATATTGAAGTACATGCTTACTGAAATTACGACATTGCTGGACTTTATGAATTGAGAAGTCCCTTCACTGGGATCCAGAACGCACCTTAAAAGGGTTTTTTGTGTTTTATTTATTTTAGAGATAGAACTTTCGTTAGAGAATTTTTGCAAAACATTGTGTCAAAGTTCAAGCATGCGTGTCGGAACCATAGATATACGTAGATACAGTACAGATGAAAATATACCAAACTTACATACTGGTGGCATTATCAGTCCTTATTTGATAAAATAAACAAGAATAGTCTCTTTCACTCACTGTTTACTAAGAATTCATCCCGTTTGTCCTTTATTTATTCAATTAAGCATTCCATGTTTTATCAGTAAATGAAGGAAATTTCGTTTATCCTTAAGAGGATCAGAAATTCTACATTTCTCGATAAATTTGACTCCCTTGTCCGTCCTTTCCAACCACTCACTGAATAAAATATGGTACACTTTAAGTTAGTTTTAAGTTTAAAAATGTAATTAATTTTTAATCTGATCTAATTAATAATCTGATCTTAGTGTACCATAAATTTGTTAAAAAATAAAAAATTGAATTTTATAAGTGAGCGACCCGGATCGGTCGATTTTGTATATTGCTTCATCCATCTAATACAATAATGGTTGAAATAATCATATTAAATTCATGTTATCCTTTTTGATGACCTTTTTGGGGACTTGTGAATTCTACAGAATTCAAATTCATACGAATATCCTATAAAAAAGAGAAATTTTGATCAAGTCAATAATGCACGAAAATATATTGGGTATATAATTTAATTCGTGCGGTTTTTTTTTTTTCAAAATTTGAACGTGTATTTAAGAAAAACTTGTACAATAGTATTATTCAAAGTATTGCCCATCTGAAGCTATGACTTTTTCCTATCTTTCTGGCAATTTTTGGATCCCATCCTAAAAGAACTGCGCCGGCTTGGCAGCCAAGAATGAATCAAGCCAATTTTTGATATTCTGCTATGATGTGAACCGTATTTCAGTGAGGGCGTTCTGCGTCGACCGGAACAAATGGTACTCAGAAGGGGCAAGGTCTGGGCTATAAGGCGGGTGGGGCAAGACTCCCCATCCGCTGTTTTCCAAATAGTTCTTAACCGGAATAGCAACGTGGGACCGAGCGTTGTCATGATGGAAAATATTGCCTCGTGTCTGGTCGCATATTCCGGGCGTTTTTCGGCTACTGCTGTCTTCAAAGGGATTAATTGCGTTCAGTAGCGTTGTCTATTGATAGTTTCACCCGGTTTTAGAAGCTCATAGTACAGCACACCCATCTGATCCCATTAAATACAGAGCATTACCTTCGCGCCATGGATATTCGGCTTTGCCGTTGATTTGGCTGGTTCGCCGGGTTTCACATATGAATTTTTGCGCTTGGGGTTGTCGTAATGGATCCACTTTTCACCACCAGTAACAATCCGATGCAAAAATGACTTCCTTTTGTGGCGTTCCAGCAGTATTTCGGACATGCAAAACCGCCTTTCGACGTCTCTCGGCTTGAGTTCATGTAGAACCCAATTTCCTTGCTTTTGAATATATTCAGCTGCTTTTAAACGTTTTAAAATGGCTGCTTGAGTGACACCTAAAGATTTTTCGAGCTCATCTTGTGTTTGGCAACAATCTTCATAGAGTAATGCTTCCTTCAAACTTTTTTGGCTGCCCAGAACGTTCATCGTCTTCCAAGCCAAAATCACCACTTTTAAATCGTGCAAACCACTTTTGACACGTTCGCTCAGCTAGCGCATGTTCACCATAAACTTCCACCAAAATATGATGACTTTCGGCAGCAGTTTTCAGTAATGAAGAAGAACTCCCCGCAAAAATACTTTTTCAGGCACAAAGTTCGACATATTTGAGTGAAAAAAAATTATTGTTGTTTACGCTTCAAATGAATGACATTTAATGAAATGACGTACAATCACAGTAGCTTTCCAACGCATGTTCCAATGGAATAATAACAATGGAATAATACAAGTTACGCCATCTCTTAACAAACCGCACGAATTAAGTAATAGACCCAATAATTAAACGTTTTAGCTGGCGATATTATATGATTGTAGAAGTATTGCCTGTTACAAATATTCAAAAACATTGATACATTCGAAGTTCGGAACTTTCCTCTAACTGGAAAATTCTATTCTATCAGATACGAAGATGGCAACATGGGCAGTCCACGGAGTCCATTAGCATATCCGTAGCATAGAGATATTTTTCTTGTAATTGGATTTTTGTTGCTTTAAGAAATTCAGACGCCAAATTGTTACATACTCAAATATATTTTTAATATTTAAACTGACCGGCTGCTGAGAAAGACCTAAAATACAAAATTTGTTACGTTATTGGCGGGTGGATTTTCATACGACTCTGAAACAAAAATAAAAATTTGGCGTTTACAAAAACACAAAAATACCAGCTAAAAACTGGATTGAAATAGTCCCCGAGAACCCGGAAGATTCTCTGGAGGCAGAACTGGAGCAACTAGGGGAGCCCCAGGGAAACGCTCAGAGGATAAACTATTGGCACTCCTAGATGACAAAAACTCAGAACTCCTATAAAATTTAGAAGAAGAACTCGTAGCTGAACCAGAAATAGAGTCCCTAGCCTAGATAAAAAAGAAACAGAACTCCTACATGAACAAGAAGCAGAATTCTTATATGAACAAGAATAACTCCTACATGAGAAATTCAATTGGAACAGACTCAACGGTATGACTTGTATACACAGATATACACAGTTTCACAGGAAATTACTTTTGAGGTTTTTTAATATACAATTTATAACAAGTAACCTAAAAAGTGTATTTAATTGGTTATAAAATACATAAGAATTTTAGATAGAATTATTAAATCTCTCAATTTCGCTTACTTGAACTCATTTTCGTAAATTCAGTCTGCCGGCCGGTTCTTTTGCATTATGTTAAGCACTCCAATATCACAAAAGAACTTATCACAAGAAGTGCATTGATATTACAACTACAAACATGTGAATCTGTGAAAGCATCGCATCAAATCTCTGGAGTCTATTATTGAGAAACAAGTTAAAGGATTAAGAGAGCTTATTCTGCAAAAAAATTGTAAGTTAAACGAAAAACTTGAGAAAGTTGAAGACGACTTTATACAACGTTTTGCAATGGTGGCTTAAACGTTGGCTGAATTGTCAAAAAGAGTCGAACGAATTGAGATGACATCTGAACAAACTGAAGCATTTGCACAAAGAACATCGTTTTGTGCAAATTCATTCAAAACAGAATGATGAGGATTGGCACACCTTATTCGACAAAATATATCATTCTGTAACCTGTACACCTGTACCATCAAACGATTAAATTCAAGGGGACAGCAATCGACATCGCAATAATAATAAAGTTCAAAACAATCTCTGAAAAGAACACTTTGTTTGGGTTAATTCGCACCCTTTGGATAACAATAAAGAACATATTTTCTTGTTACTCTTGTAATAATTAAATTATAAATAAAAACTCACTTAAGATTCAAATTAAACATCTTTTATTTTCGTTAAATTTTGACACAAGTTTTCAAAGCTGAACCCATAAATCGAATGCGCCATCTTCTTAATAACTACATTTAAAGACTAGGCTTACGATAAATACTTACGATCTAAGCTTATGATCTAGTTCGTGCTCTCCAACTGTATCTTCTTGACAAGATAATGTTGGAGAGAAAACATAACTTGTATGAGCCCTTTTGATTGATGCTCAAACGACAAGCGTGACAAGGTTACATACACAGGGGAATTGGGAAGGGCACTTAATTGTGTGACACCTCACCCGCCAAGAGTTTTTGGTTAATAAATATCAAATAGAATAATTATATCAAATAATCAGAAACGTAGACAAATTCAAATTGTAATAAAATTCCAATATAAAAATAAATAACAATCCAAGGAATTCAACATTGTTCTTCACAAAAATTCGGTACAAGTTTATAGAAAGACAATTATAAGTTTAATATTTGTTTAATATCTTGTTTTTTTGTTTGTTTGTATTTATACATTATATATTAAAGTTTTTTTATTATTATGAATACGAAATTGATATGTTTATATGTAATAGAAAATAAATATAATAATAAAATTTATAGTAATTAAATAATCAAATGTAATGCAAAATCAATCCAAACAATTCAACTTATTTCATATCAAAAATTCAATATAAATACAAAATTATTATAAGTTAACAATATTTAATATTAATTTGATACTAATTTTTTAGTCAATTAGGGAGATGTTTGTTGTTACTTGAAACTCTTCCTTTGCTCCCTACAATACTTAGTTCTTCGATTGCTTGTATTATAAATATAATAATTATCTACTTTGTACTTGTTCAATCTTTTGTATTTTGGTTTACATTTTGAAATGTTTCTATTTCTTACAATACTTTTACATAAACTCTTGTTTTCATTTCTGTTCTTATTAAGTTTTCCTATTCGTTTTAATTTTTCCATTTCATATTTAGTTGCTAGTTTTTGTATATCATTTTTATCATAGTTTTTGTTAATAAAGTCAATTGGTCTTAGTTTGGTGGATAAATGTATTGTCATATTATAAATCATTATGGTATTAAAGATTTTTTTTATCTAAATCGCCTAATTCAATTTGGGCTTTATCTATATCTATATATCTGAATTACCTGCCTTATTACATGGAGTTGTTTGATAAAAAGTTATGTCATTATCTTTTAAAAACTGCTTTACAGCGTTGTGTATAATACCCTTTTCGCTATCTGAGACCATCTTTCTCATATTAACTAAGTAGATTAATCGTTCTTTGATAGCACTTAAAATACTTTCATACATACATAATACTTCTACAAGGATACCAGATACCCATATGTACTGTGTTACATGTCTCGTAATTATTGACAACTGCATGTATTAGTTTAAGCATATTAGGATACTAATATAGTTGCTTAAGTTCTGAAAATAAATCGAAAATACCTCTATGATTTTTCTTTAAATGTTCTTTTTTTATAATTGTTATCTTATTTTTATCTGTGATACGTTCCAACATAGAGCAAGATTTAAGAATTTTTAAATTACTATTATTAGCAAAATATTTCACATATAGAACTTGAAATTTAAGAAAGAGCCGTGTATCTTCAAAATAAACGCATATAAATCCCTTTTCAATAATGAATCTTTTCATTGTTCCCAATAAATCACTATCTTCTGTGGCGTATACGTAATTTTTGAATTTCTTGTTAACTATTTTGTGAATATTTTTTCTTTGTCGCTCATTTTTAAAAATATTTAATCTTTGAAGATATTTATTGCCTTTTCTGTCATATGTAAATAGTGTAAATTATCTTCAACTTCACTATGTACAGTCGCATCAGTGGATCTGATATCATTATCATTATCATCGATGCATTCGTTGTTATATATGTAGTTCATAATTATCGGAATGAATGTAGAGGTTTAATATGATACTATTTTTTAGATTGGTTGCTACAAATAAATCGTCTTAGTCCGTATGTTACACGGTTGTTCTTCCCTTTTATATATTTAATCGGAAAACTATATTCGTTAAGCAGCATCTACCAACGCTGTAATTCCATATTTGGATTTTGTAAGCTAAGCAGCCAAATAAGAGGCTTATGGTCAATTTGAATAAAAGATTTTCTGCCATGAAGATAGGTATAGAAATATTTTACTGACCAGACAATCGCTTACAATTCCTTTTCCATGGGTGAATAGCGTATTTCATGGTCGTTTAATGTGCAGGTCGACTATTTTACTATAGTAAAACCTGGATTTTGAAGTATCGGCTGATACATAAGCAATGTTTTAAGTTTGTTAAAAGATTCCAAATGATCAGGATCATTGGTTTTAATTGCAATATTTTTATTTTTAACCATTCGAAACGCAACCCTGGCGAAATCCTTAACAAACTTCCGGTAATATCCGTTATACCGAGGAAGGACTTTATTTCCTTCTGATTACAAGGGAGTGTTAATATTTGTGTAGCCATTATTTCAAGTGGATCTGGTTTTATGCGACCTTCCGTAATTACGTGACCTTAAAATTTCGTTGATTTTTCTGCAAAGTTACATTTGAATAGTTGAATGCTTACTAAGGTAAGCACTGATAAACTTTTTTTTATCGAAAATAAATGTTCATCTAATGAGGTGGAAAATATCATATATCATCCAAATATACAATGCATATCTTATTGATGAAATCTTTTAGAACACTGTTTATGAAACGCTGAAATGTTGCTGGTGAATTCTTCAGGCCAAATGGCATACGAGTAAATTCATAATGACCATGGGAAGTTGAGAACGCCGTTTTAAATCTGTCATCTGGATGGACTTCAATCTGATGAAATTCTTTCGCCAGATCGATCGCTATGAAATAATGGCATCTGCCCAATTTGTCAAATAATTTATCGATGTTTGGAAGTGGGAATTTATCGTCAATAGTATTATCATTTAATTTACGATAACCAATTACTATTCTCCACTTTTGTTTTTCAACTTCCTTTCTATGCACTTCAGGGTATCGATAACTTTTCGTGTAAGTTGGTCATGTTTTGTTAAAATCCTATGTTCAATTTTGTTAGTAAAAGTTAGAGTATATTTTTCGTCGTAAAAAAATATCTTTGAAGTAATTCAAAAGATTTTTTATATTTAAAATATCTCTTTGTTGCAGATGAGAGGCAAAAGCAATCTTTTCAAGGTTATTGTTTTCAATTTCGCTATCGAATACGTTGAGCGATTCATCAACATAATACTTGAAATAATATTCTTCTTAATAAAGTGGGCGAAATAAGTTTATACGCACCCGGCACCGCACCAAATAATTACAGAATTGCTGCCATTTAAGGGTTTTAAAAAAAATCTATATTTGCACGATCGTTAGTTTTTAAGCAATGGTGTAGATTAAAAAACCAGTTAATAACGGCATCTTTTTGTGATAAAGATAAAGCAATGAAAATATTGACAGTGAAATTGATTGCCTTTTGTGGAAAAATTTAAGTGAAAATTATAAAAGTTTAAAGATTTTTTTTAATAAAAAAAATAATATCTAAGAACTGATTTTCAAAAAAATAAATATATAAATCCACAATGGGAAAAGGAAAATATTAAACAGCGGAAAATGTGAAAATGTAATTTGAGACAAAATGCCTGGAGAAATTATGGCAAAATATTTAATCTTGCTAGCAGGGGGTGGCCGTGGTGTAGTGGTATATGCATACACTTCTCAAGCAAAGGCAATTCTCTGAAAAAGTCTTTTCGTAGAATTAACATGTAGATATATGAGAATCTCGTCGGCGTCAACTCTGACATGAAGGCATAACACTGATGTTGGAGTGGATGCTGGCTGCGCTAAATATAACGAACTAACAACTAGCACGTACTGAGACCCACTGGTTGAGGATGGACTTGCTCGTCCCGTCCAGTTTGACAACCACATCTGGGAAAAATATCGAAACCTAATACACTTCAGTTTCAAACTACTACACCACCCGCCCGCGCCCTGGAGAAAACCAGTAAAAGGGTATTCATATCCCCTTGGTGCGCGCGCGGGATTATAAAAAAAAAGATGTTTCTACTTCAATAGGGAAATTAGTTATAAAAGAAAAATATATGGGTACATATGGTATATGTACATAATAATAAAAACAAGAAGAAATAACATTTTCAGTTTTTATAATGATAATGAATTTAAGGACATGTTTCCTTGATCGCTTTGATTAATTTGAAATAATCTGCTCACGACATCTCTGCTTTGATATCTGACAGACATTTAAGGCACTGGACCAGGTGGTTAGCAAACTTATTTATATAAGGAAATTAATTCTTTCCGCAAAATTTATATTTTGCAATTTTGTCCGTTTTTCTAAATAGAGGCTTATCTACCAAGACGTGTCATTTTAGATTTTGCGCCATTATTAAACTGCAAACATCAAACTATTATTTCGATGACTTTTGATAAGCAAATAGTAGGAGGTTTTCAAATATGGATAAACTATCGCACAACGTGCTGAAATACTGAAAATTTACTAGTTCCCTTCTCGCACAACTACAGAAAATTTAATGGATGGACTTGCATTTTTTGAACAGGTTAGTGATGCGAAAATTTCAACTTGTGTTCATCTGGCAAGGTCAGCTAAAAATATCTCCGCCGTAGCTAAGAGTTTCACTGAAAATCCATATGTGTCCATTTCTATACGATAACAAGAATTGGTCCTATCCGTAACCACTTCGTAATACATTTTGCATAAAGATCTTAACTTACATGATTATAAGATTCAGCTGATACGAGAATTGAAGCCAGCAGACCACGCACAACGCTGTACTTTTGCTTATTGGGTGCCTGTTATTAAATGAACAAGATTAGAATTTTTTAGACAAAATTATTCTGAGTGAAGATGTAAGCAAACAAAACAGTCGCATCTGGGATTCCGACAACCCAAGAGAAACAGTACTACATACAACCTCTCGATCTGCAACAAGTGACATTTTAATGCGGTTCTGGGGTTGGTGCGGCGGTGTCATTGGGAAATATTTTTTCGAAAATGATGCTGGTGTGACCGTTTCTGAGAATGATACAAAACGATGTGGGCAGACTTCTTTTTACTTAAATTTGATGCACTGGACGTGGACTATGTTCATTTTACACAGGACGGCTTAAAATGCAACACATCTGGAGGAACCTTGGCTACACTGATTGATAAATGAAGCCGTTAGATTTGTGAGTTCTCGAAATGGAGGCTTCAATCGGCCACCGAGATCGTGAAATTTAACAGCGTTTGACCTTTTCTATTAAGTATACCCCAATATACAAGCTGTTATTCGTGAAAAACAGTCAAAAACGTGATAAAAAATTTCATCGAAAGAATGACTATTTGCAGGCAGAGCCGAGGCTGACACTTGGCAGATTCTCTAGCTCATCCCTATTCTCAGAGTTTGTACTTTGTTCTGCAATAAAAATATCCTCACTTTTTTAAAAAAAAAATTGCGTTTTTCTTTCGACTTAAAATTACCTTATTTTCCCAAATATAACTCTTAAGAGTTCGCAGTATTAAAATATATTGTAAATTGCCATCACAGAAGAACACTTGACTTTACTGATAGCGGTAAGCAACTTATTTATATTGGACGAACAGAAAAAATATATTTCTTAAATTCATGTGTCCCTAATGCTGATATTTTTTTTATTTTTGTAGCCACACAAGAAAATGAGACAGGATACGTTATGTCGGTGTTCGAGGGTATCGAATGACTGTGTCGTATTGACATCACCTATGAGTTTTATTGCACGATTTTGGATCTTGGGCGCACCTGACCAAATGGGCGGATAAACGCCTATTGTAACCAGATCAAAGGAGGTGAAATATTTCTCACATCGCTTGAGGAAGCCTAGACATTTCGCAGCAGTTTTGGCGACATCGAATATTTGATCATACTACCGAGAATGGAAGGGTTTTCGGCTTCGATGCAAATGCCATTCATGGATTTGACTGGGTATTTAGATTTCACTTTAATGACAGCAGACAGCATTGAATTTTAGAAGCATTATATTTCACTCTGTTGAAAGTTCCCCAATTGGTTATTCTGCTAAAATCTGAATTCAATGTGCTTAACATACAAAGTCGTTCCCGTTCCTTAGCCGGAGAACAGGGACGTGAGTCTGGGAACCAATATGAGAAGCAGAGAGTACTGTCGTCAGCAAAGGAATATATTGGATTAGAACTAGCATATAAAAGATCATTGATGAAAATTGAGAAGAGTGTCGGAAACAGAACGGTGTCTTTGGTATTATTATTATTATTATTCTATAATTATTATATTATATTATTTTATGAATATTCGACTTGAAACTATCCAAGACAACTTGAAGTGAACGTTCCGAAAATTAGTTTCTAATCCATAGAAAAAGAGGGTATCGATCTCAAATGCACGTATTTTCGACATAACAGCCTGATGCGAAATGCTGTCAAATGCCTTACATATATCAAGAGCAACATTTCGCCAGATTAATGTTGACTTTCGTTTCACTTCTCGTTTATATATGGCATCAAGTCCCCTATGGACCCATTGCTATGGTCTTTGAGAAGTTTTCGTGTTTTTTGATATTTTATGAGCTGACGACTTATCAACGTTTCCATGATTTTGGAAAAAAAGGCCGTAAGTGCAATTTGTCTGTAGGAGTAGAGACAGGAAAATTCTGCTTTTTAGAGACAGGCTGGATAAATGCTGTTTTCCATCTTTTCGGAAAGGGTCCTAAGGGTAGGAATCTTCTGCTGCTGCTGTTTGTAAATAACTAACTTAAGTTAGTCATCAGGTATTTCATTTCGTTTTCGTCGTTGTCGTCGTAAAGGAAGGTGAAGCGCTTTCATCATTTCTAGGGTAAGAAGTTTTTGTTAGATTTTTATTGGAGACTATGGTTATAACATACTATCACCGGCAGTGGTTTTGTGGTAAGAATTTCTTTGGGCCTGAAGTTTTGACCATTTGCATAAATGGATGAATTGTGATACTGAATTACAAATATTCATGAAAGGTTGACTTAATTGTTGTTGACGAAAATGGATCCATTTAACTAACTTTAAAGTATCGTTGTTGGAAGTAGCTCTACTACAGAAGCCCTAATTGCTTCTTAATAGCTATATTTGTCCATAACAAGGCGTATTCAATATTTGGTAATTGTTCTTTCACAATGCTTAACTTTTATTATAGTTTTTTTCTTCCATGTTTTTAAAAAATTTGTTATATAGATGATTGATTAATTCTTTTTTTATTATTTATTTATTAAGTAAGTATCGCTTACACGGTAAGGTATTGGAATCTTTTAAATTTTTTTAATTATTAGATAATAATATGTGCAAGTATAACATTTATAACTCAAGAAGTGACAGAAAAAATAAGATTACAATTTATATATAAAAAAATAAAAAACAAAAAACTTATTAAACATTTTAAATTCTAATTATTTCATTGACCAAATATTTTAAGAAAGAGAGTGAGAGAGAGCACTTAAATTTATTAGTGCTTCTAATTTTTCAAATATTTATGCGCAAGGAATTCCACAGCCGTCTTAAATTTACGAAAAATTGGCATTCAAAAGTCTAGCAGGCATAGCTCGTTTGAAATAGCATACATGATCTACCTGACTGAAGAAAGCGTAGCTTATTGAATATGTTTGCCGTTTGATTAGTTTGAATTATATCATGCAAGAGACTGAGGGTTCTATATTTGAGCACATTATCAAATGTACATTCGCTGATTTGCTTTAAGTAAGAGGAAATATGATCATTTCTTTTTAGGTAAAATAAAAATCGGGTAATATTATTATATACGACATTAAGCTTTCTTCTGGAGTCGTATTCACTGCAGCAACAAATTTCCTAACATTATAGTAGAATCGTCATTAGTAGGGTTTTCATTAATAAGAGCTATAGTGGCGCCTATAGTGGAGTTAATCCAAGTAAGGGTCCGGTTAAATATCAGACCAACGTTGTTGGCAGGGTCAACGTACTCTATTGGATTTTGGGCTACTTGGATTGGTTGAAAGTGAGTAAGACCCAGTTTTTTGTATGGATCAGAATTTTTTTGGGAATTAAGGCGCAGTTCATTCTTAGCCGACCAAGCTAGTATACGCTAGAGATCTTCTTTTGGCTTCTTGAATCAAATTCTTTAGAAAACTTAAGTGAATTTGGGCATCATCAGCGAACATATGGATTGCGCTATGCTCAACAACCCTGAGCAGTTCATTTACGTAGAGCAAAAAAAGCAATACAATATCAAAGTATAAGTTTTGTAGTGGGCAATGAAAAATTGAATTCTTTCCTAAGCTTTGAACAAAGAATAGTGTGGTTAATTGTGCCGAATATTTTGGAAAAGTCGAGTAACGTTGGGATTGTAGCATGATTTTCGTCAACAGCTTTCCAATGAGAGGGAAAGACTAATGTCGTTGAAATTGAATTGAAGACATATGTTATATTATAAAAGGCAGTAAATATAAAAACAGAAGCTTAAAAAAATTTTGGGTGGATTTTGTCGAGTCCTATAGCGTTTGATTTGATCGATTGTACCGCTTCTGCAACTGCATCCTCGCGTAGCATGAAGAAATCGAAATACGATTTTTTACAATCGTCCGGTGACTGATCGAAAGTGGTTAAGCTTACTGAGGAAGGATCACTCGACGCAAAGGAAATCAAGTTAACCTGGTTGCAGTCTATATTATTAGGAGTTTTTGGCCTTTGTTTTCCTAACCCAACTTCACAGAGTTTACGAAAATATGCATAAATTCGTCTATTTTAGAGTACAAGTTTTGGGCGTTAATATGGCATATTAATATTTTAGCTCCAACTATGAACATTTTTTTGTAGGAGTTAAAATAAAGTGAAAATCTTACCATGAACATTGAAACTGTTAAATTATTTTGAAAGCTATTAATTATGTTTGTACTAGTAAATGTATTCAAAATGAAAAGGAATGAAATAAAACTCGATAAAAGAAAGAAAAGTACTGCGAAAAACTACAACGGCACATCTGAATTCTCGTTGAGAGCTCTTGTGTTTGCGTTTAGTTGGGTGATAGCTTCCAATGTTTGGCGGGTTTGAATGACAAAGATCCATCACTTTTTAACTTAACGTAAACTGGGCCAAACTTTGTGTAGGTTGCGAATATTTTCTTTTATTTCATTATCACCTTTTTGTTGCTGGTTAGTAGGAAATTATTTATTTTAAACTTAATAATTTTGAAATCATCGTGGTCGAGTATACTACCTATCCACTTCAAGGTAGTTCCCACAAATTTAAACGCTCTTTGACTCCTGATTTTAGGTTTAAAGTTGTTAAGTTAGTTGAGGAGTTTTGGTGGAACAGTAAAAGGAAATTAGGAAAATGATGGGAAGGAGGATCTGAAAAACGAGTATTTATTTCTAATATTATTCGTATGTACTATTTTTCCCAATTCGGTTAATACGGTGGTTGATTTGTCCTCTTTCACGTTTGTTTATTTTAATCCTTGTTTTGCCACGCAAAAAAACCCCCAGCATCTGCCAACCGGGTATCAGGTTACCTTACATAAAAAACTCTTGGTAATTTTTAAATAAAATTAATTATATATCTTCGATCAATATTTAATAACTCATATTCTATGAAGGTATTCCAACCTGAATATAACATTTAAATTATGCACAGTAACCTTGGAAGAATTATTGTTCTTTTACTATTGAAAAATATTCGAGAACATTTTTGAAACACGTAAAAACAAGCATTACTATATTTTTGAAGTATTCAAGACGTATAACTCAGTTTTTATCGTTTGCAGTCACTGCTGAGAGAGTTTGAAAAGTTAGGTATACGAGGTGTGTTCAATTAAGGTGACTTTATTTTTAAAAAAAAAATTTATTTATTTATTCATCAATATTAATGTTGTCCCTTTCAAAGTAATTCCTCTCAGATATAAACCACTTGTGCCAACGTTTTTTCCAATGCTCTTAGCACTCCTCATAAGCACTTTTTGTTATAGCCTTGAGCTCTTCCAGGTCTGCCGTTTTTATTTCATAAAACGTTGCAAATCTCTCTCCTTTAAATTTTCGGAACAAGAAAAATTCGCATGTGGCCAAATCCGGTGAATATGGTGGCTGAGGCATGATTGTCATGTTGTTTTTGGCCAAAAACTCTTTCACAAGCAACTATGCTCATGCTACGGTTCTTTTGATAAAAATTAAGAAGTTTCGGAATAATTTCGCTGACACACGTCACATTCCCAAAACATACGAAAAAATTGCATTACACGAGCCGACCGATATGCCAACATCCTCAGCAACATCTGATACATTTATGGTATTTCGACGATTTTGCAAAACAATTTTCTTTACAGCTTCGATGGTATCATATTGTGTCAATGTTCTGGGGCATCCATAGCGAGGCATCTTTTCCTCTATCTTGGAAGACGATTATGACGAAAGTCGTAAGTGACAACGAAGTAGCTTCAGATGTTTCACCCAGCACACTTTTGTGGCAAAGGACAAAATGGCTTGGAAACTCCACCTGAAAGCCAACAAACTCCTGCTGGAAATATTGTTAGGCAGAGAGCTGGAACGCATAGAAGTGCGGAAATGTTTTCGATCTCTGGCACATTCCAGAAAGCATGACGTTGGAAAGGGTTGACATTATCCAGATTACAATAACAAGCATCAAAAATTACGGTAACTGAAATGTACCCTTTTTTGGAATCTTGATAGTTGCTGGTGCACATAACTGTAGCACAGACCACATAGACGAAATGTTGAAGAAAAACTCATCCCGCTATCGTGCAACGACGAGATGAAGGTGATTTCAGTCGCTTTTAAGTTTTATACGTTTTGACGATTACACTACATGCCAGGAACGAACAGTCAATGATTAAGCTACACAGACGAAGACTTTTTCTACACCCGGTCTCAGAAGAACTAGCCATGCCAATAATAGAAGAGCGGTTTTCTAAACAGCAAGTCATGCGATATCATGAAACGAATATCGCAATCGAAAGTTACTTTGAAAGGCCACTAACAGAAGTGGTACCTAATAACAACGATCAACAAGGCGCTAGTGGTAGAAAAGTTGGAGTTGGATATTCGAAAGAAAAGAAAGACAAGGAAGTCTTGCGTTCACTGTTATAATAGTACACAGCAAAAGTCACAAAATATTTGAATCATTGATTTCTAATTTGTTTTCTAATATATCTGTGTGAGAGGTTGAAATTTAATTATTCTTTTATAATTTTTCATATAGTATTTGTACATACTGTGTAAAAAATGAAAAAATCCACGATTTTTGTCCAACAATCATATTGCAAAATTTGATATTTATTAATATTATATACAGTACATTTAATAAATAAATAATTTGAAATAAATATATACCCTTATTATATATGTTTTAATCCATATTTATTTATTATATTTTTACAACAAACTTTTTTTTACGGCATACTATACGAAACTCATGCTCGTACCCGGTACCCGGGTACCCGGGTGGCTCATAGGTGTTTTTTTAAATGCAAATTTTTTTAACACGTTGGCTGCCAGGGTATTACTGGTGATCACAACAAAAACCTTCCCCCAGTTGCCAATGCATTACGGGTGATACACTCATAGACCTCTAGATTTTTTTTCTACCACAAAAGCGAAAAGAAATAAAATCAATTTATAAACTTATTTCAAAAGTAAACATATTTAACTGCATAAAAAAAACACTGTACTCCATACTGTTAAAATAAAAATAACAGAAAACAATGAATATCAATTAAAAAAAATCTAGCCAAATGAGCCTTAATGGATGTCTTGAAAATGATTGAGACATAGAGATGGATTGTGAGGACATTCTGAACAATATGAATCTACAAGTTTTTCCTTCTTCGTCGCAATTTTTGTCGGCATAGCATTTTTTTCGGATCGTTGTCTGGAAGACGTCTTTTGTGCGTTTCGTTGATGTTGTTAAAATATGTTTTGCTTCTGTAGGCCTTCGGTCAATAAATAAATCATCTTGACCACTTATATACAAAGTTATGTTTTGACGAAAGTCAGTTACCAGGTGTACCGGTATGAAGTGAGCGCCAAGACACAAATTAAATTAAACTAAATTAATTAACATTTATCGTGTTAAAAATGTCGAATTTTGTACTAGAAAATGATGACTTGCGGAAAGCATTTCCTCATTTGAGGAGAAGTGCTGAAGAGCCGCGTCGAATGCTTGTTGAGGCATATGGTGATCATGCTCTATCAGAAGCAACATGCAAAAGATGGTTTCAATGGTTTAGAGATAACGATTTTGATGTGAGAAATGAAGAACGTGGAAGACCGCCAAAAATGTTTGAAGACGGTGAGTTTTAAACAATATTGGATGAAGATGACACTTTGAGTCAGAAACAAATGACAGAAATGTTAAATGTTGCGCAACAAACAATTTCTGACCGTTTAAAAGCTATGGGAAAGATCCAAAAGTCTGGAAAATAGGTGCCACATGAATTGAATGAAAGATGTATGAAAAACCGAAAAACCACTTCTGAAATGTTGGTTCAAAGACACGATAAAAAATCAGTTTTTGCATCAAAGTGTTACTGGCGATGAAAGAAGGATTTACTTTCAGAATTCTAAACGGAAAAAATCATGGGTTAAACCAGGACAACTCTCAATTTTGACTGAAAAACCAGATCATTAGCATTTTTATTGGCATGGAATTCATAAATTACCTGAAAGATGAGAAAAATGTGTGGCTATACTTTGAATAAAATCTTTTTTACTTTCCCATTAAAAATTAGTGATTTATTTTCACCGGTACACTTGGTATTTTCGTATTCGGATTGTTCTGGTTGTATGTACATAAGTATTTAAAAGTTAATCGAAAGCAACTTTTTGAAACCAACGGATAGTTTAACGCAGAGGACTAAAGTAATTTGCTAATTGATCAGCTAAGTCTATACCTGGATTTAAAAAAATCTAAAAAATCATTTACAACAAATAACACAACTTATGTAACTTGTGTCACTACCTTGTTTACATATATTGTATTCAAGGATTATATCAGGTTTGAGAATATTCTCACCATTCTAGTTCTTTTTTCCTGAGCGCACAAGTGCACCAGTATTTGTTGTGGATAAAAAGCGTACTTCTATTTTATCTCTCCAGTATCCAACTACTATGGTATACCAGACTTTTCAAAAGTAATACTCTCTCCTTTTTTCTTTTGAGTTGAGTTAGGCAAGCCTTTTCTATTCCTTCGTAATTTTCCCTGTAGATGCGTTTTTCTATTTAGACAAACATTAGCCAATTCCATAGAAGTATAAAAATTGTCGACTGTTAGAGTTTGGTTTTCTCCAAAGTAATCTTTCATTAGGTGTATGCAAACATTGGTTGAAAGAGATAGACCTATTGTTATATCTGACAAAATCACCAAGTTCTTGCCTGCTGGCCTCTGTTTCTTAAAGTTTCCAATTACTTCATGCACAATTTTGTCAACTTTAAAAGTTTTAGATGATGTTTCAAATTCTTGGTCGCTATTTTCGAAGTGTATGAATCTCAATAAAATCTGGAACCGGTTGCGTGTTATAATGTTTTGAACGAAAGAATTGCAAATAAATTTGCGATTGAATGATATTTTACTACATCCATGTACATCACAGTGGTCAAAAACTCCATAATCTCCTTACGATCACTATCTTTCCACTCATTCATCCTACTGCTCCTTCGACTTCTGGACGGATATATGTAATTGTTCGCACTTTTCTTTATTCTTTCAACAAGGATATCTATAATCGTATCAGACAAAAATGTTCTGTAATATTCAGATGGTAAGCCGGGCTGATGTTGCATAATTTTCTGTGATGACAAAATTTCTGAGAACCGCTTCAAGCTATTTCAGAAGAATTACAAATGAACCGAATTGCGCTCCGAACTCCTTTTGTTGTATTATCAGTTTCCGCTATTCGAACTTCCTGATTTTCTTGCCAATTTTCTCCGGAAATGCTTTTACTCGTATCACTATCGTATCCCGGGATATAAATCGCCCGAACAATCACTAGAACTATCACTACAGTGACTTTCTGGCGCTTTCACCATTTCGACAATTTTCTTTGGGATCCATTTATCTAGGAAATTCAATATAAATCAGAAAATACTTCCACTCTGAACTCTGACTTCGTACTGAATAACTTCTGCCGTCTTTAGATCACGGGTGATACACGTGCAAGAAAACAGAAAATTTTTAGTTTTAAACGCAAATGTATCACCGGTGATCAAACATGTTCAAACATATCATAACATGCCTACTATTACTGGTCCAAAATATTACAGCCGTTAATTCATCCTAACATGTGTATTCCTCCTTGGCACCTAGGTGATCACCAGTGATACACTGGCAGCCAGCGTGTTAACGAGATATACACTTTACACCTTTCATGGTCGAAAAAAAAAAATTTTTTTTTGTTGCATATTCTTGAAGCTGGTGAAACACAAAATCATTATTTCGAAAAAAAATTAGGATTGATCACGAGACATCCGCACCAGAAGACCCAAACATCAGGGACCGAACTTAAAATTTTCTGACTGTGTTTTCTGTCTTATCGGAATATGTAAGATGTAAAAAGTGTAATAGGGATTTTCGATTCTCAACAGAAAGTACTCGAGGACTTGATTTTAAAATTGTAGTTTTGTGTTCATCGTGCAAACCGACTTTCATTTGTAACGGAAATTATTATTGCCCTGCCATTAATACAGGGCAAAAATAATATTGAGGGGTGCTTAGATAATTTGCACTAAGCCCAGGGTCTTTCAACCTAGTGGTTATATGTGCAATGATTTTAAATACTCGTATAACCAATCACTTAAATTAAAACTTATATCCACGAAGAACTCTCCCTTCTACCTTTCCCTCACCCTGGCCTGACTAAAGAGGCCAGTCGTTACTTGACCATTTAGCAGCGACAGGCATGCAAGTTTTAGCTCCATCCTAGGCTCGTCGGAATGCGGTAGGATCTTATTTTAATGCCTTCTCCTGATGTAAGTTAAGTTGTAATTTATTTTATTTATTAATTTTCTTATTAAAAAAAGCGACCCGTATTCGCCCTAAGCGACAATATTATATAATCCGTTTGTAAATTAATTCACCCTCTAATCGCACCAAAAAAGAGAGGAGAGTTAGGTGATTTTCTCCCGTTCGGAAAATTTCCCTCCCCTTCTAGTCTAGTTAAACACACCATGGCAGCTACGCGGTCCGTGGAAATTTGCGTGGCAGCCTAGATGAATTTAACAAAAATATAATAAAAAACTTGGAACCAGAAAATAACTTCTTTTCTCCTAACTATATTCATCTCCGGTTTATCTTCTTTCTAAGACTGGCTCTGACCAGTAAAATAAAATAAAAAAAAACTAAGCGCATTTCAGGTAAGCATACGCATACAAATATACAAATTTATTCTTCATAAGTGAGAGAGGAGAATCATTAAAAAACCTGATGAAAAAAAAAAAGGGAACTTTTCTATGAAAACACGTGCGAGTATGTTGATATAAAAGCAACTTAGCCTAGTATTATAATATAAAAGTTATGAAAATTAAGATCAAAGTTAAAAGTAAACTCATTTATCAATAAAGGGGATAAGTATGGGGACGATATATATATATTTTTTAGCTACAGGTTCGTTTATAAATCTATGGTAAACTAGAATGAATTCTTGGGCAAGCATATACTATTTTAGAATATGTACATACATACAAATTAATGTGTATAGGTATATGTATCTATCAGTTATTTTTTTTTTTATTTTTTCATTTCCCTTCTTCATATATTTAATTTGATGTATGTTTGAAAAACTACTACTTGTAAGATATAAGGTAATATTTTTACTCACCGGACTGTTTTTATATGGATTGGTATGGTTTGTCTTTGTTTGTAATTTTCGTCTTATTCTTATGTAAAAATTTTACTATTAAAAATTAAAAATTAAATTTATGAGAAGCAGACTGTTACAATAAATAAACTCAACATCCTTAATACCCTTAGCAAAGACTATGTGGGATAGGAAAAGAAGGGGGACTGCACTGCGTTGGTCGTCTGATGTCTGCGAGCTGGTAAACGGGGTTGTTGCTCTATTTGTGCTTTGTAACTTGTAATCTCGATTACATCCTTTTTGGTAGGTCTATTTGCGTTTGCGATCATGTTAAGTTAACAGTTTTTGGTGGGTGCAGTTTCTTGCGCTGTTAACTCGTAGTTTCTTTGGCTTTTTTTTTTTATTTTTTTAATTTTTCGGCTTCTGGGCACTGGCTGGTCTACATTCTTTTGTTTGTGTAGGGTTTCTGAATTTCTTGCCAAAAAAAATTGTCGATATTAACTGATTAATTTCTTATATTTGTTTTTTTGTTTTTCTTGTATCTTTTGTTTCGCGTTTCTAGTTATTTTATTTTTATTGATGTGTTTCTATCACCATTGGTTTACACTTCGCTTATTTTTTTGTGGTTATTTTGTGTTCTAAAAATGACTGCATGACTTAACCCAAAGGTTTTTTTGTTTTTAGTAAGTCTTTTTGCTTTTGTTTTTTAAATTTTTTTCTGTCATCAAAGCAATATTCGAAGACCTCAGCAATGACAAATTCTTGGAGCGCTGTGTTGGCGTAAATTTCAAAAACTTATTTGGAAGATAGTTCCAAAAACGGTGAACAGCAGGGAAAAAATCATTAACGTTGCTGTATTTCTTGCAACATGCATGTTCAACAATATTGTCAATTCATTGTTGGAAGTCATGTTGTTGGAATATTGGTCGGATCGGGAGCGCACTTAAACACTACGCAAGAAGACGAAACTCGCATAGTGAAAGACAAGCTGCAAGCGCAAGAAGAAAGGTCGAATACGGCGTTGACAACAAAATTTAGAAGCTATGAACATTCTATCGACCCAGAAGACTTACACTATGGGCCTAGTATCGGTGATTCCATGTAAGTTGACCAATTTCATGATTTACTCAATTCTTAATTTTCAAACCCAAAATTCTTCCAAAACGAATGAACTGATTTCCTTTAATTTGTGGTTTGTCTATACACCATTATCTAGGTCTTGTCATTTGATTTCTTTTTTTTTCGTTAATTAGTTTCTATTTTATAAGCAAAATAATAACCAATTCATTATTTAACAAAAAATCATTATTTATGTTCAAAAGTCCGTCATTTTGTCATAAATCAATATTTTCAAAATAAAGTACAAGTACTAGATTTTACCAGTGAGCACCGTTAACGCAGAGTTTCTTACGACGCTTTAAGAATCATACAAAATCCTTATATATTTTTGATATTTTTATATAAAAAAAAATTAAACATATTTCTAAATGTGTATACTTTTAAATAGCTAAACTCTTAATCCAAAATATCAAATTGTCTTCCTTAAAAAAAATATACAAAAATGTTATTATATATTTGCGTTATTGAGCCATATTTTTTCGTTGAAGATAACGATCGTCACTTTACTGTGAATGGTCAGCGTTATCGCACCATGATCACCGATTATTTTTGGCCCAAATTGGAAGATATGGACTTAAACGACATGTTGTTTCAACAGGATGGTGCCAAAAGCCACACAGCATACGCTACAATCGATTTATTGAAGAGTAAGTATGGTGAGCGTGTTATATCAAGACATGGGCCAGTCGATTGGCCGCCTCGTTCGTGTGATTTAACGCCGCTTGACTATTTTCTGTAGGTCTACGTTAAGTCATTTGCTTATGCCAATACGCCGACGACGTTGGAAGAGCTCAGAGCCAACATTGAACGTGAAATAGCGGCCGTTTCGGCAGAAATGTGTGGCCGAGTCGTTGAAAATTGGGTCCAAAGAATCGAACGCTGCAAACGTGCCCGCGGTGGCTAATTGAACGAAGTCGAATTCCATTCATAAATGTTTTGATTGTACTTCAAGTCAATAATAAAGTTTTTGAAATATCTCAAATGGTTTGCCTTTTATTTAAAAAAAAAAAGTTGTCAAGTCGTTATTAGAAAACCCTATACATACGATTTGCTCAAACGTTTTATTTTTTTCTTTTTTAATGCAACAAAAATATACTGAATGAAATTTTTTATTTAAATCAAATCAAAATATGAATTTTCACTGTTGTTGCTTTCAATGGATAAAAATAGATGCGCTCATTCCTTAGTGGTTACATGGGTTTCAAAGGTTAATAAAAAGCTTATTTTTTCTAATTTATTTTTTTTTTTTAAGAAAAAAGCATCTTCATGGTGGTCAGGATATAGTGAGCATAGTTCATAATTAAAAGTAGGATTTGAAAAAAAAAAAATTAATTTGATTTTTTGGCAGAGTTGTATGCAAAAAGTATTACGTTCGGTCAAATCTACAACACATAGAGCCTTGTAAAATAAGTTGTAAACAATAGAAAAAAACCTTCATTCGATTACTTGACAATTCTATCTAGAAGAAGTGTCCACCGACTTGAGAAATAGAGTTTTGTCAAATTTCCACATTGCCATTGGAACTGCATTGTTTTTTTTTTTTCTAAATGATCCTCATACTTCAAACTCTACTATGATGTATCCTGTTATTTCTTTCAAGTTTCACATATAAAGGTAACTCGACGCTTAGAAAAGCGAGAAACACCGACAGACAATAGATAAGTAGCTGCCTGGCCGAAAAGGAATTTCCCAAAACTTTCTCTACCCTAGAGTTTTACTCTAGTGGACTTAAACTTTAAGAAAATTTTCCTGATATATCTTATTGTACCATTATATAACAAAATTAAAAATAAAAAATTTGAAATTTCCAAACTTACGTAACCACTTAAATTAAAAAAAAAAACTTTTTAATTATAATAAAAATATATAAAACTATGCGAATACATAAGCTGATATAAAGATGCTCAGTATATTTTAACGCTGATAAAAAAGACTACCTCCGCTTTCTCTGTTGTTAGGGGCCTTATGTCCAATTCACTCGCCAACATTATCGGGAATTAACCGAATATTTTTTCTTTTATCAATTTTTTGGAAAGGTTTCGCATTTGTTTAGTTAACACGCTGGGTCATAAATTTATTGCAGAAGTATTCAAATTGATAGAAGATAAGTCTACCAACCCCACAATTTTCCAAACCATCAACTTTTTTTTCGAATTTGTTCCCGATCAGGATAAAATCAGAAAATCAATCAGCCTCTGATACATAAAATAAAAATACCCGATCTTGGATATCTTGGTAAATTCGTTTTTCGGTATACATATACATACATTTAATAAATAAGTACCGGGTGGGTAAAAAAACGATGACGATTTGTTCTAAGCACGTAAGATAAGCATAGAAAATAACACCCACACAATGTTGGACGAAATTTGAGCCGCCCTTTTAAGCATTATCTAAATACGAGTATGTACGGATATGCTCTAATATGCGCTCGTCTACTTTGCTATGCTCAGCTGTGTAGGGTCCAGTATCCTCATCATATTACCCTTGCATGTGCCAGCGTCGGTTTTCGGAAATTTTAATTTGGGAAAAAAAATTCTTACTGAATCATTGCTTAAAATAAACGATTCTCCTCGTATGTAAGCATATACCACGGCTTACTAGTGATCAGTATCCGATAGATATTTGTGCAGCTAAGACATGTTGGCTTGTAGTATAATTTCCTTTTGTGCATCTTCATAAGTGTGTGCACTATTTGGATTCAGTGAAGTTTCGATTGAAAATTCGGGGAAGGATATACATACGAGTATGTTCACTAATACAAAGATTATGTTGCGGTCTAGTCCCAACTTATACATACATATCTAAAATACCCAAGAAAGTGTTCTGTAAACCACTTGTTGTTAAGAAATTGTTTAAAGTTAATTGTTTAATAGAAAATAGAATCTTAGTCGTTAAATGTGAAAAAGTGTTGATGTTAATTATTCCCCATTATTCTAGGAAGGGGTAAAAATTGTTGACCTGTTCGTTATCGCATCATGCTGAAAGCCGTTTGCGAATATTTACTTCACTTTACTTTTTATGGAGCTATAGCCCAAATTGGACTAGTTTTTCAATCAAAAAACCTTCATGTAGCTGCTACATGTTTTGGACACCATGTTGATTGAATTCTCATTAAAGGGGTCCACTGCATATTTAGTCATACTTTGGTATCATTCCTGGCTAGTCATAGCTGGCTATTTCAGATATTTATGAGTATCTTCTTTTTTTGTTGAGTAGATTGCTATTCATTGAATTTTCATTATTTCTCTCTATCATTGCAAACAGAACAAACTGCTTATTTTTCGAAACCCATAAAATCATTAAATTAAACCGTGTTTAGATAACATTCAGCGGGTATACATTTATCTTACCATTTTTTTTATATGAGTTAATATACCATTTGAATTAGTTTCTCACGTGCTCATTGGAAATCTCGGCAGGCGGATCGATATTTATGTTTATATTGATCTCATTTCAAGTACATAAAAACATTGCTTAAAAGCTAATTATTAAAAAAAATAATCTCAAAATATTTATTAAAAAGAAATTCGGCTCTTTAATGTCAGGTGGTTCATTCGTTTGCCGAAAGAAATACTATATATTCTTAATTCAACTAACTTATATAGGGTTTTCTAATAAAGACTTGACAACTTTTTTTTAAATAAAAGGCAAACCATTTGAGATATTTTAATAACTTTATTATTGGCTTGAAGTACAATCAAAACATTTATGAATGGAATTCGACTTCGTTCATACAGCCACCGCGGGCACTTTTGCAGCATTCGATTCGTTGGACCCAATTTTCAACGACTCGGCTTTGAACTCTTCCAACGTCGTCGGTGTGTTGGCATAAGCAAATGACTTAACGTAGACCTACAGAAAATAGTCAAGCGGCGTTAAATCGCACAAACGAGTCGGCCAATCGACTGGCCCAAGTCTTGAGATAACACGCTCACCATACTTGTGGCACCATTCGGGCCAAAAATAATCGGTGATTATGGCGCGATAGCGCTGACCATTGACAGTAACGTGATGATCGTTATCGTTGACGAAAAAATATGGCCCAATAACGCCGCTGGCATGTAAACCGCACCAAACAGTTATTTTTTGTGGATGAAGTGGATATTCATGAAGCACATGTGGGTTTTCACCCGACCAATAACGCATATTTTGCTTATTGACGAACCCATTGAGACAAAAATGAGCTTCGTCACTGAAGAAGATTTCGTGACTCCGAATATCTGTAAAATTTTTTTATAATTTGCAGACGTTGCTAGTTAGTGTACTTTATCATGATAAAAATGTTGAGCTTACTGAATAAATTGACAGTGACAGTTTGATGATTAGTGAAAGAATGCGTTCACATATTAAATTCAAAGCTGTCAAGTCCCTATTGAAAAGCCCTATATATTAAGAAAATTATAATAATAATCATAATAGCTGCTACACATCTAATCTAGTCAGGATCCGTTTTTTTCAGATTCCTAATGAATAATGATGTGCAAACTGCTTACGGGTATCTGAAGGCAGCCTATTTAACATAAATGACACAAAGATTGTAGCGAAACTTTTTGAGAGAATATTATTGTAATAAAATTATTTCATTTCCGGTAATATACATAGTTAAATCCAACATCTCCATCTGAGTGGAACAATCGTAATGGACTGAACTCCGATTTTTGAGAAGTTTGAAATCAGTAATAAATTCTAACAAACTTTCACGCAGTCGAGTTTCGAGTTTTCAAGTCCATACTATATGACTTTTAGATGTAAAAGGACATTGTGTTTAAATGTACTATCGATATTCTGGTATTGTCTCCATCAAAGTAATCCCTACTGGTCCCTACGCTACCCAGTCAAGTGAGTTTGGTGGCAATATGATGGTAGTTGTATTGTTCTTGTCTAGAAATGCACGCACAGTCAACCCGAAATGCCTAATTTTCCTCTTTATCGATAGTCTGACCTCTCCTACTCCTTTATTTAATACATACGTACCTGTGCCCTGCAATCAACGTTTTAAAAATCATTTAAAGTGAGCACAATCATATCAATATTGAAAACTAATTTAAAAAATTCTTCGAAATCATGGATGGTGATGGATAGAATCATGGACAAACTCCGTTGTAGTTACTACATTTTTGATTGTTCAAGATCTTCCGACAGCTAACTCCCTCTCAGCCAGAAATTTCTTCATTTCTATCATCTCCATCAAAGCTTTCGACAAAGTAAGAATGCATACGAAAAAAAGTCAATAAAAAAGTAGAAAGTAGTTCACAATATAATACAAAAATAACAACTGTATCAGAACATGACAAATGGGCACATAAAAGCGCAAGTATCTCAGTGAGATATCAATTGTCATCTCCAGGCTTGTCGGTCGATAAGATTCGAGGCCTAAAAAACTCTCTCATTTTGACCTACCTTCAGAGGAGTCCTGCATACTCAAAAGTGATGATATAGACTTCAGCCAGATCTTAATTGCAGCTTTAATGTCACTGCACACTTGGATAATTCGCTCCCTCTGAACAAGAAGTGAAATGTAACCTTTTTTAAGCAGATAACAACGTTGCATCATAGATCAGTTTTGGATTCATTTTCAGTCTTTTACTGGCTCAGACTTTGACGGAAACCATTCCTGGGTACACAGAGTGTCTATTTCGTATTTTCTCAGCAACTAGAGTTTTAGTGTGACCTCATCAGACTGCATGTCCATAAGACGAGAGTCAAAAGACAGCCTGTTATCAAAACTGAAAGATGAGTTTAGGAGTGCAATCCGTGATACAAACATCAAGTGGAAGGAGATTCTGTTTCTAGTTATATAGTGGCATGATCTTAGAGGACAGTACAGTAAGTTGAGCAACTTTCACCATAACATAGCCGCACTAGTTCTGTTCATCAGCATTGCTCTAATCAACAAAATTAGTAGTTCGTCTATGAAAATTGTCCTGCCACACCTCCCATCAAAAATTGGTTGTGACGGATACGCTTTACTCAGTTTCGATCGAAAAGCAAATCCACATCCAAATAAGGGTGCATTCCAAGTGCAAAACCGAAAGCGTTTGTTGGAGCCGTCAACTTCATACCCGTCCGTATCCGAGTATCCAAGGCTGTTGGTTATCTCTAAATTTTTTTTTTGCTCGGCCTTGGACAAGAGCCCCGGATAAATACTCCGGTGCCAGTAGGTTATGAGAGCCACAGCTGTTGGCTAACACTCTTGTTTTACTTCTAAAATAGTACTGTAAGCTGGTTAAATATGAACTGGACACCCTTTTTACGACTTTGGCTTTAGAATGCTTTCCTTCTATTCTAAGACTCAACATTAAATGATAATGCTTAGACAGATCTTTCAATAAGGTTTCAAATTTTTCGTTTTTAAGCTCTGTTTCCACATTTCTGGCGTTCCTTGTCCAGAAGCTATTGGCACATGAGTTTCAGGCGATTGAATTAGAAACTCTTTTTAAAGCCAAAACTTTTTAGCTTTTAAAAATCGTTGTAGTGATTTTTTTTCCTGATACTTTTTGAAAAGGTGTGATACAAGCACCTTTACGAGCACCTTTATTAAGAACGGTTATTGACTTTTTTCGGCATTAAGTACTGCAAAATAACACTTCCACAAACCGTTACTGATGACTTAAGAATTTCTCTCTGAATGAACAAAAAAACTTCTTGACGTAAAGTTAATGGTCGCCCCGAAAAGAGCGGTTTGATACATGTACGAGAAGACAAAAGAATGTTGCGCTGAGTTTCGGCACTTTACTTAGGCACTTTTTTAAAGGTAATATTTCAATCTTCAAATGAAAAAAGTTTCACGATGTCACTTTATCGCACTTTTTTGTTATGGACCAATTACGCCGTCCTGAAGATGGAGATGTGCCTTAGTATGAACAGTTCCACCAAAAATACAATCATGAGTAATCGTTGCTCGATTCATCGAAAGTCATCATACGATGAATCAGCATCTTTCCGCAAAATCTTCCATAAAATCGACGACACAGATCCAATCGCTGACCAAGATGGTGAATCACTCATTCGATTCATCAATACCACAGAAGCAATAGCTTCTTCGGTGAGCACTGTACGATGTCTTAGCAAATGCGTATTATCAATGAGAGTATGCGTGGTGTGAAAACTATTTAATTAGAGCACGCCAGATTAGCCTGTGTGACCTACAGCATTTTCCATATTGTCTGCGACCATCAGATCCTCCAACAACTTGTCCGTTTCAACGATGTCCAAATCATCCTCAAAACCCAGTGACAGGCCAATGCCAAAGCAAAGTTCAGGAAGAATATAGTGTCTTTATGGAGTTCCTCCGCCTTATTGACAGTGCATTTAATCATTGGAACCGCCGGGATGTGGAGTTTAAGACATTGGATAATCGTTTCCTCATCTGTCTTCATAATGGGTAACCAAATGCAGACCCTGGGTTTTATTTGGATGTCATTTGCTAGCGCTATGCGTCGCTTACCTAAGCAACACATTTACTAAAGAAGTCCCTGGAGAATAAATTTTGGTATTTGATTACCGGATTAACTCCGTCTCGGCGGAGTGTGAATCAGTGTTCTTCGGCTTCATCTTTCTTGCTGCGACCTGGAGGTTCTGTTTTGGACAGCACTGGCAGATGACGTGGTTAGTTGGGTTGTGGTATTAGCGGTCATACCTACAGCAACACGAGCCCTTTCCTCTTTCTTGAAGGATAAGATAAACATATCTCGTAGTTAAGGCATCGGCCAGTCTTTCATCCACCAAAATATCATCTCCATGTTTGGTAGACTAACACAACTCTTTGATAGGTAAGACAACATAACGTGTACTGGAAAGGCAGTGGTAGTTTTAAATGTGATCTTTGCATTTATCTTTCTCAGTTTACTCTTGGAAAATACTTAAACAAACAGACCTTGCAACGAAAATCTAATTACGCTTATACCGGCTAGAATTTACGTAATACATACATACGAGTACACGAAAGATTTAAGCATGATATGGTTTGTACCTCAGCAACATTTGCAACGACTATGGAATGCACCACTTCTCTCTTTTTCATCCATAGTAAGTTACTGTTAGGGCTAAAGCTAAACATAGTGATTCATTTCAGGAGTTCCACACACAGGTTCGACTGAAGCTGTTCGAGGACTATCTAGTCGTTAGTGCTTTTTTGATGCATTATACCTAGTAGAGGCCTCAGCAACACTACTTATTCGCACATTCCGTTTAACATAAGAATTGTACGTATCTCTGTGTTGTTAAAGGTAATGTTTGTTGCTATAACTTGCCATCACTCAGATTTGTGTGTTTTATTTTCAAAATATTCTGCAAGATATTCCACCAACTATGGCATTGCTGGATGTTTAAGTTACCATCGATATTTTCTCACTCTATGGTATGTATCCCTATCACTAAATGGAATAGCCTTCATGTGCCTGGAAACGAATTTCGCATCTACTATTCCTATATTTTATTCGGTAAGACTTTTTTCAAGGTTTTAATATTTCTACTAGTGACAAAATTCTACCACTTCTTAAAATTCCAAGTAATTTCGAAACTACTGCAACTAAGAAGGTTGATATGCGAACTCGAACTTGTTATTCTGATGAAACCCCCACAAAAATTGTCCTCCAGTGACTACATTATATTCCATGGTTGTCCAAAAAGTTTAAATATAGTAGATAACTACGATTTTATGAGAGATGGAAATAACTATGTCAGATAGTGATGCAAAAAAAAGGTGAAAGACAAGCGGCAGTAAAATCTAACATCTACATAAACATCACCTTCTTGTTAAGTAAGACTGTTGTCTTTTCCACATCTCTCACCATCTGTGGTATGGCAAATTACGTATCCCGTATGAAATTACACTGATATTGTCGTAATGATAAAATCAGAGCCCTTCTTTACTGAAAGATTATGTATTTTAGTCTGAATTGATCTTGTTTTAGTGCTAGTCGCCTACAGTTACCTATACCATGTCGGATCTTTCAAGATTCGTTTACTTTGAGCATGCCACCTAGGACAACTTCTTACTTTATAGCGTTGTTCATCCGGAATGGATTCAAATTATTTATGTCTCGTATAACCCGCACTTCGCAGAAGTTGTTCATTGTTCAATCTTTTCTTATCTAATCTCTCCATTTTTTGTAGGAAGATATTTACTTCTATTTAATTTTATGTCGCCTTTCTCCCAGTGTTGCCTATATAGTGAGCATCTCAATCTTAACAACAATGAGAGTGTTTTGCTCATATCGTCAATTATAAAAGCAAATAAGACCTCTAGCTTCCCTCGGAAACAAATCATCAACTGATTCACTTTTTTTTTCAAACAATCATGTGGTGACTGTTCCTTCGTATTGGACCTCTTTTACTTAAGATATATTTTAGAACTTATCTCTTGCAAACATTTGATCTTGTGGAAGAAAAATCGCATCAACTTAATGCTGAATTTTTAATAGGTCCGGATGGTCTCATGGGCGTTTTCCTCAAAAAGTGTTAATTCAGCGTTGCATTCCCCCTTCTTTATGATTTAAAAAAAAAAATCATAAAGGATTATAGAACGATATAAACAATTGGTTAGTTCGTGACCATCGCTATTGATTTCCCAAAAGACGTCCCATCTCCTTGTATTCCAAAAGCAGTCATCTAGGCCCTCTTCTTTTCATCATAACCATCAACGATCTTGATAGATATTTTTAACACTGACTATACACAACCGCAAGTTTGTTTCTCCAAGATGACCTTTATTTGGTTTCTCATAAAAATCATGGTGCGTAATATCAAAAATGATATTCCATTACCTAATCACTTAGGTGTTACCCGTCTAACTCAATTAACGAGTTCAGGACATTCGCATTTTGTACGACTGTGAAAGCTAATTTTCCGTTCTCACGTTGATAAAATAACGCTCAAGGCGAACTTATCTATTTGTTTTAATAACAAAGGTGGTCAAAGCAGTTTTCCAATTTTTACGAGCTTATTTGTCCAGAATTGAGAACAACCAAAATCGTTTTTGTCAGTTTGCCATTCGTGAGCTCTGCTGAATTACCCTTTCATCTTACGCTCATATCTATACCACTTCAACTTTACCAATTCGAATGCCCTTAACGAATACAGGGACGAGACAGATATTCAGGCCATTCATAGTCTACTCTAAGGTTTCTTCGATTGTGCATCTTTATTTCACTAACGATGTCGTCCTATTTACCAACCCACCCCACATCTTATGATTTCAATAAACAGATCCCACCTCGTTGTTTTTGATTTCAACTTCCTTCCATAAATTAGATCTGCTTTACCATATACCTTAATACTTTGGTTATATGAAACCGAAAAAATGGCAAATTAAAAACAAAAACAATCGAAAGTATCTGGGGATGTTCCTTCATCGACACGAAAAATAAAATTGGACAAAAGAAAATGCCCGCTGAAACAGCCAAATAAACCTAAAACATGACTTTATTTTCGATCCATATACAATAAATATATAACGTTAGTGACCCAAAAAGTTACAGATTATAGAAAAGACCAATATTTTGAGAAGCAAAAGTATCCAAAATGTAGATATGGGATCATCTAATTTCTGAATCTTAACTTCGTCCAAGTATTGGGAGAAATTTCCATACGGCATTTCGGGTGGTGTATCTATGTACATCTTTGAAGAGTGAAACTATTTAGAATATATGTAAATGGAAGTGAATGAAACATATATACCTTATAATAGGGTTTCGTTTTTATGCACGAATACGTGTATTTTCGACGTCACCTTTGAGCGTAAAGACGCCAAACACATCAAAGAAATTAATTTGGTGGATTTGTTATTGTGAATGTTCACATCTAGAGTACACTAGTGAAAATAACTATTTTGGGGCATAAGCCTCCCCCATTTGTCTTTAATACATGCGAAATTGATTCGTATGCTTTCAAAAATCCTAGCAATGCCTATGTTCGCAGAATAAAATGTGCAGTCGACTTCGACCGAATATTACAAAGTGCTTTTGAAAAATTATCGATACTACAGGTTGTTTAGTAGATAAGTAGTAGATAAGACTACTCAATATCACATAAGAGATACGAATATTTTGAATTGTGGGCTAATATCAACGTAAGTTGACGCCACAAAATCGGTTTCCAATCAATAAGTAACGAAAAACTAATATTATTCTATCGATCATTTTTGCTCAACATACCCAGCTCGTATGGATACCACTACGAATGAATAAAAAAGTAAGATTACGGTTTATTCTCTATTGTGAAATATTAATTCTATTTTTCTTAAGGTTAAAATAGAACAAATATGAAAGATTTGGAGTTTTGCAATCCTCCAAAACCTGTTCGGCCTACGAGGCCATGGTGGGGCCAAGGGCCTCATCGTCCTCCAAGGCCAAGGAATTAAAATGCGGAAGGGACTAAAACCAAACAAGGGACTGAAATCTAAACCGAACACTGCAACCTAAAAATGACTTACTATAACAACACTGCCATTCTTATTTTCTAAACATACTCGTGCACACATAAGGGAACACAAAGTTCACATCAGCACTTGCCCTGATGTTTGGGCACTACTCAATTGGTATACAATTTTATACAATACATAAAACATAACAAAATAAAACAAAAATGTTTCAAAATTCCAAATTATTTTCTGTATTATTATGAACATATCCCAAATGTTGAAAGTATCGTAGAATAACTTGTATTTATTTGTACTCAAGACAGCCTTTTTAGCAGCATTTACAATTTTTTTTAATTCATAAGCCATATTCTAAATTTTCTTTTCCTAATGTCGAATTTTGAATTCTTTATTTTGCTATATAAAATGTAAAGCATATTTTTAAATTTTGAAATGTAACCTTATTCTTTGGGTTTTGAAATGTAAATTTATTATCATGCAAATACAAAATGTGGCATAAAAACCACGCCAAAAAGACGCTGGCGTTTTTAGATTAACTTAATTCGAGTTACTAGTATGTTCAGGTTGTAATATATCGTGATGTTTTTCAATTGCCATAAAATTCCCAAAGCAAATTTATTGCTGAAACTGTTATTGAAGTTACTTTTTTTATTATTGAAATTAGTATTTGGTATAAGTACGAGTATTTAGCGCTGCTCATTCAGTCTGCAAATTTCGTAAGCATTTCTAACTCAATTTTGTAATGGATGTATCGGAAAGGCGGCGTATTTGGCACATTTTATTGTTTTTGTTCAAGAAAAACCAGAATGGAAGTGAAGCCAATAGAGAAATCCGAAATGTGTATGCACGTCCAAATGCCGGCGTTGATTTGCAAATTTTAAAGATGGCAATTTTGACCTAAATGATGAACCTCGTTCGGGTAGGCCAAAAGAGCTAGACGATTAGATCCTGTGGTACACCGTCGAAAGGTGTCCCGCTGTTATGATAACGGAACTCAACATAAGGCATATGACCGTTCGCCAACACCCTACAAATGTGAGAAATCGAAGCCTGCACTGCACACCTGTCGCGTCACAATCAAGAGCCGTTTTTGGTGAATCTCGTTACTGGAGGTGAAGAATGGATTCTTTAAAGCAACATTAATCATCGCCACGAATGGCTTAGTTCAGAAGATAGACCAACATAATATCCCAGATATATGCCTCACCGGCTCAAGCTGTTAGTGTCTGCATGGTAACATGAGGAAGTCTACTGTCAACAGCTACGCAGATTGAAGTCGGCACTAGAGCAGAAACCGCCAGCTCCAGCTAATGGACGGGGGATCTTATCCATAAGGAAAACGCTCACCGTCATAACCGTCATTGGAGGCGGCTGGTGGCATATGCATAGACTCCTCAAGCAGAGGGTCACGGGTTCGAATCCCATGCGAGGCAATTCTCTGGAAAAGTCTTTTCGTGGAATTTGTATGTAGTTATATGTAAGCCCGTCGGCGTCAAGTCTGACATGAAGGCATAACACTGATGTTGGAGTGGTTGCTGGCTGGGCTAAATGTTATGAACTAACGACTAGCACGTACTAAGGCCAACTGGTTGAGGAAGCACTGGCTCCAGTTTGACAACCACCTCTGGGAAAAATATCGAAATCTAATACACCTGAGTCTCAAACTACTACATCACTCATGTCATCTGCACAAAAATACAGGAGTTCGGTTGCGAAAAAATTTTTCAGATTTATACTTATTCCGAAGTCTGGAAAACTTCCTCAACGGCAATAATTGTAAATCTCGGGAAGATGTCCTTGACTCTAGGCCCTTGGAATATTTTTTTTGTTTTGTCACAAAATATCGAAATCTAATACACCTGAGTCTCAAACTACTACATCACTCATGTCATCTGCACAAAAATACAGGAGTTCGGTTGCGAAAATTTTTTTCAGATTTCTACTTATTCCGAAGTCTGGAAAACTTCCTCAACGGCAATAATTGTAAATCTCGGGAAGATGTCCTTGACTCTAGGCCCTCGGAATATTTTTTTTGTTTTGTCACAAAATATCGAAATCTTTTACACCTGAGTCTCAAACTACTACATCACTCATGTCATCTGCACAAAAATACAGGAGTTCGGTTGCGAAAAAATTTTTCAGATTTATACTTATTCCGAAGTCTGGAAAACTTCCTCAACGGCAATAATTGTAAATCTCGGGAAGATGTCCTTGACTCTAGGCCCTTGGAATATTTTTTTTGTTTTGTCACAAAATATCGAAATCTAATACACCTGAGTCTCAAACTACTACATCACTCATGTCATCTGCACAAAAATACAGGAGTTCGGTTGCGAAATTTTTTTTCAGATTTCTACTTATTCCGAAGTCTGGAAAACTTCCTCAACGGCAATAATTGTAAATCTCGGGAAGATGTCCTTGACTCTAGGCCCTTGGAATATTTTTTTTGTTTTGTCACAAAATATCGAAATCTAATACACCTGAGTCTCAAACTACTACATCACTCATGTCATCTGCACAAAAATACAGGAGTTCGGTTGCGAAAATTTTTTTCAGATTTCTACTTATTCCGAAGTCTGGAAAACTTCCTCAACGGCAATAATTGTAAATCTCGGGAAGATGTCCTTGACTCTAGGCCCTTGGAATATTTTTTTTGTTTTGTCACAAAATATCGAAATCTAATACACCTGAGTCTCAAACTACTACATCACTCATGTCATCTGCACAAAAATACAGGAGTTCGGTTGCGAAAATTTTTTTCAGATTTCTACTTATTCCGAAGTCTGGAAAACTTCCTCAACGGCAATAATTGTAAATCTCGGGAAGATGTCCTTGACTCTAGGCCCTTGGAATATTTTTTTTGTTTTGTCACAAAATATCGAAATCTAATACACCTGAGTCTCAAACTACTACATCACTCATGTCATCTGCACAAAAATACAGGAGTTCGGTTGCGAAAATTTTTTTCAGATTTCTACTTATTCCGAAGTCTGGAAAACTTCCTCAACGGCAATAATTGTAAATCTCGGGAAGATGTCCTTGACTCTAGGCCCTCGGAATATTTTTTTTGTTTTGTCACAAAATATCGAAATCTAATACACCTGAGTCTCAAACTACTACATCACTCATGTCATCTGCACAAAAATACAGGAGTTCGGTTGCGAAAAAATTTTTCAGATTTCTACTTATTCCGAAGTCTGGAAAACTTCCTCAACGGCAATAATTGTAAATCTCGGGAAGATGTCCTTGGCTCTAGGCCCTTGGAATATTTTTTTTGTTTTGTCACAGCCAAATTAAGAAGTCATCTGAGAGGAGGGCAGAAGTGTTGTCTGTGCAATACATACTTACGTTACAACCTAATATTTTGGTAATCGGTGATGATATTAAAAATTCTCGGACAAGGATGTAAGTTTAAAGCATTTTATACAAGATTCATACTACATTGTTGAAAATCTACTGGACTTTGCAAATACAATACGAGTGTATTGTATCACTAAGAACCGGACGCTTTTATGCATAATAGCTTTGTGGCAATGGTGTGCCTGGTAGTTCATTTTATCGCCAACAGCTGCGTAAGGCACTGGATGAGTACCGAATTCCTATCGCATTTGAAGCTCATGACTGAAGGCTGAAGACTTATGGAATACCAGAATAAAGGAACAATATTACTAATATAAGAGTAATGCAAGCCCAGGGTATTAAGGTCTCTAGGTGCACTGAGCAATTTTTTTCCTTGATTCCAATAGCAACGCTTCGCGATTGTCAGATATTGAATAATATCATCAAACTGCTGCTGGAATAACTATTGGATGGAGGAACTGAATTAAAACATAAAAATCTATTGACACCTGTAAACGAACATTTGAAAAATTATTATACAAATTTTATAAGGTTTGCTTGGAAGTAATTCCATTTAATTCTTGTTTCGGATATATATGAGGGGTCTCATAGGCTAAAGAAAAGCCAAATTTGACGCCTAAACAGAAAAAAAAAATAGTGGGAAAGATTTGGAGCGATGAATCCAGATTTGACAATCAAGTAAGGCGTTTCAGAAGGACTATTTGAAAATATTGTCAAGTTCCTGAATTCTAAATGATATGACGATACAAACATGACTGTGGTATTGGTCACCAGTCAAGTACCAAAACATTTTAGAAGTTTTTCCTTAAATACCTGAAGTAGAGTCAACCGGACCTACACCTTAGCGGAGCATGTCATATCGGTTCCCAGGTTTGTTTGAATTTTGCAATGGGGAAATGGGAAGATACCACGAGCGATGTTTTCTGTCCTTAGCCCTTTGGTGTGCCAATTTACGGGCATATCCTTGCAAGATCTAATGCTGGATTTTCTTCCGGAGGGCTTCGGCCAATTCAGGGTCGCATTCCATGCGCCTTTGTGGGTTTGAGTGACGTTTGACTGCCATTTGAAGGCTATCGGGCAACTCTATATCCTCATATTTCCAAAGAAGCTCAGTTTCAAAACATCCGTGTTTGCGGTAAGTTAGATCGTGCAATAGTTTAAGAGCGCGCTCATCGTCGGAAGATAGTAAAAGCTGTCCAGATGCCGATACACCTAAGTTGTCGTTGTACAGAAATTGTTTAACTAGTTCTTCTAGGCTTACATCATCGCAAGGTATGCATTAGCAAGCTTGTAAACTGTAGCCCTGGCTTGAGGATAAGGACTTGTTTTCGTTGTCCCACTTTCCGTGAATAGTCCAACCGAGTCTAGTTTTTGTAGCAACAAGATCTTTGAATTTTTCCAGTTTCCAATTATTAATTCTGATAAGTAACCGAGGACTCTGTTTGGCAAACGATTTTATCAGTAAGCCTCGTAGGTGCCTATTTCGTTTGTTCAGCTCTTCGTAATCTATTTTTTGTGGTGGTAGCTATAAACTCTTAACGGTGCGCACTGCTTTGAGAGGAAATTTCTCGTCGTTAAGTCCTATGCCAGAGACCTTTAGATCCGTGACTTTGGATTCTTGCTCGAATCTTGTATCGGCTGACCACTTCAAACATAGGGGAGATGCTGTACCCCTTGGACATTCAATTGCCTTGCTACTTCTTCATTTACCAGCATCAAGGAAAACCCTTCTTCGAAGTTATCATATAGGATTACTAGCAGCACACGGAACAAAGTTGAATCGGAAGCTTTGATGAAAATTGATGAAAGTTAATATTTGGGTGGGCCGGAACAACTTGTGTGCCACTGGATTGATCATTTTTATGGATGTTATGCAGCAAGCGGTGATGCTTGAACTGGCAACTATTTATGCCACAAACTGACTTATCTGCACATCTACGTCCCCAGTGTTTCTCAAGACAACGTCTACACAATCGATGTAGAATTTTGAAGTATGACTGGAACGCTCAAACTTTTTACACTTCGAAACTGATTTACAGTCGCCATTACATATGCACCACATATGTTCTCGTGGTTCTGTTGTTTCGCTTTCAGTATTATGGGTCTCTTCAGAATGGGAATTCACAAAACCGCTTTCTCTACCATATCTGCTATTCGATTTACCGGTGGGCGTCTGTGTGGGCGGTTTCGACAATATAACGCAATTTGCAGCCTCAGCTACTTCGTACAACTACGAGCTAAAATGGGAAAGTGTGCACACGCCTGCGTCAAGGGTTTGCTTGTACATGTCCCAATTGAGACGAATAGCTGCTGGCAGTTTCTCCATTAGCTCCTGAAGCAGAGATGGGTTGCTCAAATGTGAAAGGAGATCAGACGCTTCCATTGTCGCACATAAATTCTAAACTGCTATGGCGAGGTTGACAATCGTTTCCATTTTGTCTGCTCTTGTTGCTGGCGTGTAGTGGATTTTGCGGAGCAAGGTATGAATTATTAATTCGGGCTTTTCAAACAGCATTCTAAGTGTAGAAATAACATGCAGCAAACAGTTTAGCTGAATAAGCATACTTCTTACGGCTGTCAATGCTTCCCATCTAAGGTCTCTTTTAAGACGAATCATGTTCTCTTCATGGGAAAACGCGCAAAGTTCGGACTGGCAAAGGCCAGTCAACCGGATTCCCACTGAAACTATGCAATTTTTTCGATTAATGCCGGGCAGCAAGATTAGTCCTCGTCAAACTTCGATTTTCATGAGTAGTACCACCATTGAGGTGCTAGCATGGTAACAGTCTGCTGGCGAGTATTCAACACATGGTTGAAAGCACGTCCACTTGATTGAAGTTGATCTACCTGTGGGCGGTTTTCTCTTTACTGCTCTTGGCTCACGACGGAAGCTCCAAGCCAAGTTCTGTTTAGATTGGTGTTGTTGTTCGCTGGTTTTAATCCGGGTTCTGGTTAGTCTGCCATGCCTGTGGAGCTATGCGCAACTGTGTTAACAACCCAATTATGTGCCTTTACCTGAGATTGACATGCGTTTTCGTCTCCAGACTCCGAGCGCGTTTCATCTTCCATCATACTGAGGAGAGAGTATTTTTTATTTAAGTAGTCCTGATCACGACTTTCTCTACACTCACGAGCCTCCTGTTCTTGTTTCTCTGAAAGCTGTCTTTCTTCTTCCAATTTCTGCAATTGCAATTGGATCCGTTTAGCAGCTGATGCTTTAGAAGACGATGAACTTCGCGCAGTGTTGGTGTTCTTCTTTTTTGTTGGTAAGGTTGTTAACTGCTTCGATGTACTGGGATCTCTATGCACACATGTCTGACATAACCAATCCTTATGAGCTATAAGGCTATCAACTCCCACAAAACCGAAGTGAAACCAACCGTCGCAGTCATCGCACTGGTTTCTCACAGTTGGACATTGTAGTTTTAAGCCTTGAATTTAAAATAAGTTTGTAAAATGTTGCTCTTAGGAGCAACGGCTTCAGAATTTGTAACGAACGTGTAACGAAATTATTATACCATCCTATCCCTAAACTGGACGATTATAATAACGGGGTGTGCTCCGTTGTTACGCACTTCAACCCAGGGTCCATTAACCGAAAGAGATATTAGGAAATATCGAAAACTAAGGCTATGCTTCCGGAAAAAAAATAATTGTATGGACCCTCCCCTCTACCTTTCACTTGCCCTTATGAGCTCCAGGCACAGGCAATCAGTGAGGCCAGTCCAGGCAAGAAGTAGAAGGGGGTTGACCAGTTGGCAGCGGCAGGCATGCTTGCTTCAGCTCCGTCTTTCGCTCGCCAGAATTTGGGGGGGAATTTGCCACCAACATTGACCAACCGCAGTTACATTCATTTGCATGCCTGGCTCCAGATGGAATTTGAGCTAATATGGTTTAAAATTGCGACCCGAATTTGTCCTCAGAAAATCTTTTATCTTACTCAGTCCCGAATACCGAATCTGCATCTCAGTATAACCATACTTCCCATATCCTATGCCGCAAACAAAAGAGATGAGAGCTAGGTGTAACGCTCTCACACGGAAATACCCTCCCCTAAGTGCCTAGCATAGGATTGCTAAGACGCACCTTGGTAGCCACCGGATCCGTAGGTGTATTAGTAACCACCCTTTATCGGTGCAGCAATCTGCTCATCATTTTTGTTTTCGCCCTATAGTACTAAAATTTATACCAACATTTTAATGAAAGTATCCAAACCTGCAAAAAAAAGGAATGATCTTCCCTTAACACCTTCAATTCACATCCAACAGCTTGTGCACTAAACGAAACTTCTCCTTTCGAATTAAAATTATTGCGGCCCATAGGGAAAGAAAAAAAAATTATAGAAAATATGTACGAGTATTTCAGATAGAACAATTTTATTTAATTCAAAAAATTGTATAATAATATGATAATTATTTATTTTCCTTTTTGTTTATGTATTATGTTTACAAGTATATGTTACTAGGATCTTTATGCTTCTTCCTTAATTTTACAATATTTCATACTGGATTGAATTAAGTTATACTAGATAAAAATGAATGGACTTATCGATTTGTGGTATTACTACGCAGGGAGGAAGTGCACTCCTTCGCTGCAAGACTTAAATGTTGCCCTGCCATATACAATACATATGTATGTATGTTCCCTTTTTGTATTAATAATTTTGACCGTGGAATCGGAAAAACTATTAAAAGTGAAATAAAATTTAAGAGAGAAGCAAAACCTATTGTATAATATGAACTATTTTATATTACAACCTGCGTAGATCCTTGGCAGGGTAAAATGGGTGAGGATGGGAAGGAGGACACAGGAGCTACGTATTTCACACTAAAGTTATCCGGATAGCGGCTCGCTGGCAACTGGGGGACTACTGTTATTCGCCTGGGGTAGCTTCAATTGTGTGACTTTTCCTTCCTTGTCCTTGTTATGGTGAGATCGATGGATTTCTTGGTTGAATTTAGTTTCGTACTTTTTTTTTATTACTTTTTTTCTGTACTTTTATTTTAAACCTTCTCCACCGAAGAATCCCCGGGTCATCTCCACCGGCCCACACAACAACGATATCTCGTCGAAAAAAAAATCAGTTTTTTTTTCGCATGTACCGCATTTTATTTGTCAGGTGATGATTCATTCATTCCATCAAAATTATTTTCTCTCTAAACAGGTCATTCAGTCCTAGCGAGCGTTTTAAGTCAGTTATTCTACGTTTTTTATTTTTATTTATTTACTTTTTTGTGTGTGTTGATTGGGTTATGGAAGAAGAAGTATTAGAAACAAAAAAAACAGAAAGGGATGGGATCTTTTAGTTGGGTTGTTGTCCGCGCAATTGTCACTGCGGATGATTTCGGGATATGGCGTTAATTGCAGTATGTGGGTTGATTTACAAATAATCATTTAATTTGATTAATGGATGTATTATGTAAACAAATCATCACACATACTCATATATAACATACATGTAGGCACCTAGTCATTTCACAAACTCCAAAGAAGCAGAAATGACCTTCCTAAATTCAATTTATTTATTTTTACTTCTCGCCAGTTTTAGTTACAAATTTTCTGTAACAATTAAAAATTATTAATTAGGGCAAAAAATATTAAATTTATATTCACTTTTAGTTATTTTCAAATTTCAGTTTAATACTGTCTTATTTTAACGTTCTGCTTAGTTCAATTGTTGAGGCTTTCTTTGACAGCCTGTAGGCGAATATTTAAAAAATTGTGATACAAATGAATGAAAGTAATGGAGGAAAGAAATAGAGGTACCGATGTTCGTTAGTTTTAAATGTTAAAAAACTACGACATTTTAAAGAACGTCCGAAAGTTGGCTTGAGGGCATACTGATAAGCATTCGAATTGAGACGAGTATTACGAAAGCTACTGGAGATTTCTATGAAGCACTGCTGGTGCTTTTACCATACGTAGAGATCAATCAAGGCCTGGTTTTGATGGAATGGCGTTCCAACATATATCATTGTGACGCAAAATGAAAAAGAAACTTCTGAAGAGTGCCAAAATTTAGTTGACACTATGCCACAGCGAGTTGATGCTGTCATAAGAAAATAATGTAACACATGTAAGAAATTGCTAAAAACACATTTGGAATTTATAGACCAACTCTTTTGCACTTAATTTTAGCTAGGTAGACTATTTTGCTTTATTTTCAATAACTGCAAATTACTTTTCCAAAGATACAACTTTCACTACATAATTTCTTTTACTTGCAGAAAAGTTTTTCAGTGCTATAAAAACAAAAAGACAGTAATAAAGTTGGACACCGCGTAATTACTCTATATCCAAATAATAATTGATGGACCAACTATTTTGCACTTGGGCTGGTATGAGTTCATTTAAAAAAGACAAATGTGACGTCTTGGTATCAATTCCTGTACCTAAGATTGAAAGAAGGTTGTTTATGAAACGTCTTGCAAGAGAATTGGTTATACTTCATTTGAGTCAACCTCACTCTGTCCACCTAAACTAAAGAGACGCGCTCCACACAATTGCATCAAGTGCAAAAAAGGCATATATAGTATCTGCAATGTGCTCCAAAAGTAGGCCAGAATTGTACAAATGAAGATGTAGAGTTCCTTTTTTTAAAAGAAAATAATAATTTGCTGGGATACCTAACTCATAAAACTTCAGACAAGATCTCCGAGTTCCTCAAAATGTGAGCTGTTTTTAAAGAAGCTGCAAAATATATTTAATTTTTTCTCGTGCGCTTCTATTGTAGGTTGATTATATCAGTTTCTGTTAAGAAAATAATTTCAAAATATTTTCAAAGGCAATATTCAGCAAAGAATTCAGCTTAATTTTAGCAGTAATTTACGATAGAATTGATTGAAATGAAGGTCTTCAAAGTATGTGCAATTGGACAGAAGAAAAGCAGTTGCAAAAAACGTATAAGACAAGTCATTGGCAAAATATAATGAGTCCTTAGAAATTGATCAATGTTCAAGTAATATACACAAGAGTACACCAACAAAAACGGAGCTGTACTTGCTAAGTCGATTGTCACTATCATTGTGACTTATGGATGTGCAATTTTTTGCGAAATCAAACGAAAATTGACTGTAAATTCGGCAGTATTGTATGTACGTAGGGAGAGCATATCTATTATATAATAAACAAGCAACCCTTGTAGCCACATATAACAGTCGTTTTATGTCACTGTAAATCCATGCTTTGGTTGCAGAGTAACAGAAATGCAGTTTTTCGTTCATACCGTTATATTATGAAACTCACTGCATAAAAAAACATAACTAACACGCCGAGCTTTGAGAGTATCTTGCTTAATTTCATGACCAGCAACGAAATCAAATTTTTAATATCTTTTATTATTTTATTTTATGTAAACTTTAGATTATTTATAATATACTTAGTCAACTTTTATATTAGATATAATAACTGCCTATGTGTCTTGAAAATAAAAACATTTGATATTAACATTAGTAAACACGGTATCAGTTTTTAAATTAAACTCAACGTTAATTACACATTAAAAATCCTTCACTTATTTAAATCTATAAAGACTCTCTAGTTGACGAAAACGTCAAATTGGGTATGCGCACTGTTCAAAATAATTCCAAAAACATTTCCACAACTGCCATTGGCATCTTTTGTGTATATATTTTGTGGCCAAAAGCATTTCCACTTTTATAAATTCTTTTAAAGCACATTAATTATCTTGCTGAGAGGCTTTTACAATCAGAGGGTAAAATGAAAAATTTCAAAAATCAATTGGTTAGGGTGTGTTCCTACCAATGGCGTTCAGTCGTTTTGATAAATAATTTGATAACCAGTTCCTATTTATACACAAACATGGAGGAAACACCCTGTCTGAGTGTTTTTAGGTTTTATTTATTCTATATGTAGGAAGCAGAATATACTATATATCAGATATATAAAGTAAAAATTAATATTTTAAATATTTTTTCGAAAAAGAGAATTTGAATTTTCAAAGTTAAGGGTAGCTAGCTTAGGTAGGAATACATGTGATATAAGCTTTACATCCATATTTACATCCATATCCCAATTTCAATTTAAAATCACTTTTCTCGATGCCTACTGTAGTTTTATAGTGAACAATCGATGAGCATATACCATCGTCTCAGGATGAGAATCCATCAGAGGCTTCAAATACGTTTCTCACTGCCAATTACAATTTATGGTAAACGGTGGGTAAATGTCTTCTTTAACCTGATCGGTTTAAGCAGAAAACCCTTTGGGAAAAATATTAGGGCGTCCCATGAGCAATAAATGACGGTGGTAATATAATACATGGGCTGAAAAGTTTCTAAGAGAGGGCACCACTTGAATTAAATCCATACCATTTGCAGTTAGTACCAACCTTCAAAAGATACGTGTATAAATTTGACAGCTATCGGACGATTAGTTCTCGAGATATAGCGTTGTGAGTGAAGCAACTTTTGTTATTGTGAAAAAAAATGGATTCAAAGCGATTTCGTGTTATGATTTATCATTGCTTTTTGATGGGAAAAAATGAAGCCGATGCAAAGAAATGGCTTGATAAGTGTTACCCGAACTCTGCACCAGGTGAACGAACCATTCGCAAGTGGATTGAAAAATTTAAAAGTGGTCATACAAGCACCGAAGATGATGCACGCAGTGGAAGTCCAAAAGAGGCTGTTTCAGATGTAAACATAAAAAAAGTCCACAAAATGATTACGAATGACCGTAAAGTGAAGTTGATCGAGATAGCTGAGGCTCTGAAGATATCAAAAGAGTGTGTTGGATATATCATACACGAATATTTGAACATGCGAAAGCTCTGTTCAAAGTGGGTGCCGCGTTTGTTCACAGTCGACCAAAAACAACAACGTGTTGATAAGCCGAATTTTTGCGTCTGTATGTGACAATAGATAAAACTTGGCTCCATCACTTCACACCAGAGTCAAGTCGGCAGTCAGCTGAGTGGCGAGCAGGCAACGAACTTCGTCCAAAACTACCAAAACTCAACAGTCGGCTGGCAAGGTTATGGCATCCGTATTTTTTTATCAGCCTTTTATCACGTGTCTCTTTTTTCGATCTTCTCTTTTAGCTGGTTCCAAAACTGTTGTTTAAACAGCATTCCAGACCATACGTTCTGCTTGGAAATTAGCTTGAAACTTGCTCTTCACTTCGACTGGTGATTCGCTGCGAACCTCTAGTCACTTAGACATAGAGTCCACGGCTACCAAAAATGTATATCCTTGCAAAGGACCAGTAAAATCGATATGCAAAGTGTTCCATGTTTCCTCTGGGGGTAAAATGACTTGACGTGGTGCCGCTGGAGGATTCGCTTTCTTTGATTGACTTCGGGCACAATGTTGTACTTTTAATTTAATTTGGTAGTCCAGTTTGGGCCACCACACATAGCTGCAGGAGCATGCTTTCATAAGGTTGATTCCCTGATGATATCCATGATGTAGTTCTAAAATTTGTGTTTGGTACTTGGGTGGTACCACTGCTCTACTACCCCACAATATGCAGCACTTGTACGTGGATAGTTCTGTTTTTCTTCCGAGATAAGGCATGAGTTCCTAGGAATTCTCAATAACTTGCAGCCAGTCACACAAGAGCAATCGTAAAACTCTTGACATCACAAGATCTCTCGCCGTTTCAGTGGCGACCTGAGCCGATGTCACCGGGCCTCATGTATTGAGGCGTCGACTTCCGATAGCAGTGGTAGTCTGCTCAGATAATCAGCATTTATATTCTTTGCTCCCTGTCTATACTATTACACATAGTCATATGCAGAGAGCAACAAACACCAGCGCAACATCCGGGGCGATACAATTTTAGGTATTTGTTTTCCTCTATTAAAAATTCCTAGTAACGGCTTATAATAAGTGACTCTTCCCGCCACATATTGATGAAAAGGTTTCATTCCAAAAATAATTGCTTAGGCTTCCTTGTCAATATTGGAATAGTTCCACTAATGGATTCCCAGAGTACGAGACGCAAATGAAATGGGCTGCTCACCTTTATTTTCATCATTTCTATGTGCCAGAATAGCATTAGTCCCATAAGGCGAAGCATCGCAAGCGAAAATAAGTGTTTTAGTAATATCATTAAGTATCAAAAGTGTGTCTAAATCAAGCAAAGCCTTTAGTTCATTTAAAATTGCTTGATGTTCGTCCGTCTATTTCCATTTCTCATTTTTGTCCAGCAAACGATGTAGTTTCTCGGCAAACAATGCTTTATGTGGCAAAAATGAGTTGTAAAAATTAAGCAACCCTAGGGTGGCCCCTTCGGCTCTATGTTCTTCGATTACATGTACTGGTAATGCTCTTAAAATACGCCTTTCCTGCGTGGCTTTTGATGTTGCAAAAGTCACAGTTCTTCTCCTTGAAAATGATTTCCGTCACATCGAAAGCAACGCAAGTTGGATGGCCCTGATTGTTATGGTTGTTGAGCTTTCTTCTTTGATGATATCGTCATTACGTCATTGTAACCTGGCACGTTTATTACGTTTCTCTGAGCCATCTCATGTGTCACTGACATTTCATAAGCCCGTTTGAGATCTGGTTTAGGCTCACTTAACAGCCGTTTCTGTATTGCTTCATCTGCCACTCTGCAAACAATGTGATCTCTTAACATCTTATCTAGTTCCATGAAATCGCAGTGTTCATAAAACTTTCAAATTTCATTTGGTTTTGGATGAAAATTTCCATCCAATTTCAACACGATTTCATGGAAAGACACGTCTTTTGGGGTCAGCGGCATAGGCAAAGAGCAAACGATTTCATACGTCGTCAACCCCACATGATAGGAAAATGGCTCTCATGGATATCTCGTTCGTTATTCCATTTGCCTTAAAATAAAACTCCATTCGTTCCATATAGTTATTCCATGCCATTGTTGGTTGAAACTGCTCCATTATCCCAAAAGTCTGCGCTGACGATTGGTTGACATTCGCCATCGTGCTTCATTTAACACCATATTTTCGCCCGTCGCCAAAATTATATTATTTAATTATATTATTAAATTATAATATTTAATAAATAAATCAATTAGTCTTTCGAATTTGTCTTTATTATCTTTATTATCAGCCTTTTTTCACGTGTCATTTGACAGGTGTCACCGCTATTTCGATCTTCTGTCACTCTCTTGTAACAAGGTGACTCTAAAACAACACGCGAACCCAATTTTTTGAAAACCAATGAACCGATTGCCTTAATATAGTGTTTAATCTATACATCATTATCTAGTTCTTGTCATAGGATTTCTTTTTTGTTTTTTCGTTACTTAGTTTTTATTTTATAAGCGAAATAATAACCAATTTTTGGATCAAAAATCATTATTTATGTTCAAACGCCCGCCATTTTGTCATAAATCAATATTTTCAAAATCGGCTATGATAATTACCTACTAGATTTTAGTATTTTATTTAATCATTTTGGTTTTTTTCTTTCTTAAGGATTCTTGAGGAAACGCCAGTTGGTACCAGAGTTGTAAAAGACTGCAATCTTTTGCTTATGCATTCTCTGAAATCATGGAAAGGAATTCATTAGTTGTTGTTCACACAATTGATTAGATTTAGGGACTTAGACTTCTATATTGAACAATTTTGGAACAATCTTTATATTGAAGTCAATTGAATGCAAGTCTTTCGACTGACATTGCATTAACTAAAGTCACTTTGAAGTTTCCACCATTCACCTGAAGTCAACTGAATTCATTTGAATTCTTTGGGACTTGAAAAATTTTTGTTGAAGTCTCTGGGACTTCGACCTTCGCAAGTATTTACCGATTAAACAGGAACAAGAAAATCATCAAACACAGCTCTACCAAGATGCAATTGATAAAATCAATCTTGATCTTGTTAAATCTTTGAGCCATATAAATACAAAAAAAAAATTAATAAAACTTAAGGAAATTAGTTCATTTTATTTCAAGTTGAACATTAAATATTCAATTTTACCATTATTAGCAACCATTAGGAGCAACAATTTTCCAAAATGTAAGTCTAAAAATGCTCCACGTCGAGGTGTATTCAGCGGACCAGCAAATGAAAAAAGCCTTTCCACGGCCACTGAGACTGTTAGAGGTGTACTATACCTGAGAAATGCTTTCTTCAGGGCTGGTTACTGATAAAGCAGTTCGTTAGATGTGGATGTGTTGGAAAGATATGCACAATATTCCTTTTCCACAGATGAACTTTTGTTATTAGATGGCTCTTATAACTGATCTGAAATGTAAAATAAATGAAAATAAATGCAAATGATGTGATATTTTTTTTCTTACCTAAAGTACTAAAATTAAAGTGTGGAGTTTTGCGTTTAGCCTTGGATGTAATTCGATTTGACTTTCATTTAAAGAGATTTGACAATTTGCCAAAGTAATTCAAAATTTAGTGCCGAAATCCACTTCTGTTTTGACCATGGGCAAGGCACTGAAGCACGTCGCACGTTAAATTAATATATGTATGAGCTGAATCGTCTAACTAGTGAATCTTCGATTTTTTTAACAATTGCCAAGGGCAAGACTTTCGGTGGATTGTCGTTTTCAATTATTTTGTAAGATACTCTAATTGTCACTAAACCGGGAAGTTAGTACCCATGCAGCATTCCCCTTTCTTCTTGAAGAAAATCCAAGACTTCCGCAATCGGTCCTAAAAGATGTATATAGTCTTGAAAATACAAAAATTCCGGTTCAAAGAATGGGTGAACTTCCAGACACCTGCACAGTTCAGAAATTTTCTTCGTGTATTTAACAATGTCTGTGACTGCATCGTATAAGGAGTTTCATCCTGTTGGAACCGGAAATTTAAGCTGACACCCCAGGACAGCAACAATTTGCTCAGATATTTTGGATCTGTTAACCTTAGAGCAAAAATTTGAGCATTTTCAAATTATCTTTACAAAAAAATGTTACCGTTCTTTGTAAACCAGGAATTACTTTGCCTACTTACTTTTTCATCCTGTTTGTAGGGCGAACTATGCTCGCGCAATACGCGCGTAAAATCCGATCGTATGTATGCGATCCTGAAAATCGCTTACCAGTAAGAGAAACTAATTGCGTATTGAAGTTTTCATCTACCCAAAGACACGTGTAGCCAGCAGTTATGCAAATATAATTTTGTTTCGCTATCATCTATGAGTTTTACTTTTGTTGGACGACTCACTACTTTTAGATCACTATTTGAAAATCGCAAAAGCTTTCTAAGCGACTAAACGACTCGTCTTCAACAGTCGAAATTGTCTGCATATTGTTTGCAATAAAGCTTATGATCAAATCTTGAAATTGCTCTTGCTTGGATCTTGTGGTTTTGATGTTCGTGGCCTTGATTTATACATACTCTTCGAATTCTTTCGGATTTTTTTTCTTCAAGTGTCTTATAAAGTTAGGAGTAACTTGCGTAGACCCTTGCAATCGTATATGGCAATAGCGACACTCGACGAGCACACCATTCTACTCAGTATCTTTTAACTATGAGTGAGTAAAATTTTAAAAAAAATAGAGGCAGGTTCTTTTATGATTTCACTGAAAACTTCATGTTTACCATGAAAGGCGGACGGTACGGTACGACAATTTAAACAGTACATACAGACAATTTAAAGTTATATAATTATAGTACATAATAATGTGTGATAGTGGATAATGATGATAACGGTTATGAGAGAGAGAGGAGAGGATTAGAGGGAAAGGGTATTGTATAGATGAGTGAAGATGGGGTGAAAGTAATTGGGGGAATTACATTCGGTTTCATTTGCAAAAACTATGGAAGCAAAGTAAAGCTTTAGGTAGTACTTTCATCTACATAAATTCTTTTATGTTTACAATCAGTCACAATTCACAATGCGCAGTTGTATTACATTTTGATAAGGCAACTAAAACATGAATAATATTACATACAATATACCAGAATTATAATTCGCATAAATTGCTTCTTCTGATTCGCCCGATAGTTGTGATAATTGTTCTCCTTCACTACTGAAAGTATTTACGTTACTAGCTGTAGTTTCAGTTTTTCCCATTTGTGGTTCACGACAGATTTATCATTTGAATACGACCAAATTTTGACAAAGTTGTATGCAAAAAGTATCACGTTCGGTCAAACCTACACCACATATTGCCTTGTAAAAGAAGTTGTAAATAATGAAAAAAAAAGACCTTCATTCGATCACTGGACAATTCTATTTAGAAGAAGGTGCAAAATTTCAAAAATATCAGTGACTTAGTTTTTGAAAAATCGTATTCACCGACTCGAAAAATGGAGTTTTGTCGAACATCTATATTGCATTTGGAACTGCATCCGTTTTTTTCTAAATGATCCTCATGCTATACTTCAAACTCAGCTATGATATATCCAATTATTTCTTTCAAGTTTTACATATAAAGGTAACACGACGCTTAGAAAAGCGAGAAACACCGACAGACAATAGATAAGCAGCTGCCTGGCCGAAAAGCAATTTCCCAAAACTCTCTCCACCTTCCAATTGACTTGAATTTTAAGAAAATTCTCCTGGTATATGGTATTGTACAATACAATAACAAAATCAAAAAAAAATTTTGAAATTTTCAAACTTACACAGCCACTTAATTTAAAAAAACAAAACTTCTTTATTATAATAGAAAAATATAAAACTATGCGAGTACATACGCTGATATAAAGATCCTCAGCATATTTTAACGCTGACAGTCTACACTGCCCCTTTTTCTCTATTGAATAGCTACTGGGGGGCCTTATATCCAATTCACTAGCGAACATTATTAGCCGAATATTTTTTCTTTTACCAATTTTTTTGAAAGGTTGCGGATTTTCTTAGTTAACACTCTGGGTCATAAAATAATTTGAACCTCTTGTTTGTCCACCTGAAGCTATGATTTTTTCCTATCTTTCTGGCAATTTTTGGATCCCATTCCAAAAGAACTGAGCCGGCTTGGCAGCCAAGAATGAATCAAGAAAAGTTTTGATATTCTGCTCTGATGTGAACCGTATTTCAGTGAGGGCGTTCTGCATCGACCGGAACAAATGGAAGTCAGAAGGGGAAAGGTCTGGACTATAAAGCGGGTTGGGTAAGACTTCCCATCCACTGTTTTTCAAATAGTTCTTAACCGGAATAGCAACGTGGGGCCGAGCGTTGTCATGATGGAAAATTATTGCCTCGTGTCTGGTCGCATATTCCGGGCGTTTTTCGGCCACTTCTCTTTTCAAACGGATTAATTGTGTTTGGTAGCGTTGTCCATTGATGGTTTCGCCCGGTTTTAGCAGCTCATAATACAGCACACCCATCTGATCCCACCAAATACAGAGCATTACCTTCGTTCCATGGATATTCGGCTTTGCCGTTGATTTGGCTGTTTGGCCGGGTTTGACATACTGTTTTTGGCGCTTGGGATTGTCGTAATGGATCCATTTTTCACCACCAGTAACAATCCGATGCAAAAACGACTTAATTTTGTGGCGTTCCAGCAGCATTTCGGACATGCAAAACCGCCTTTCGACGTCTCTCGGCTTGAGTTCATGTGGAACCCAATTTGCTTGCTTTTGAATATATCCAGCTGATTTTAAACGTTTTGAAATGGCTGCTTGAGTGACACCCAAAGATTCTGTGACCTCTTCTTGTGTTTGGCAACAATCTTCATAGAGTAATGCTTCCAGTTCTTCATCTTCAAACTTTTTTGGCTGCCCAGGACGTTCATCGTCTTCCAAGCCAAAATCACCACTTTTAAATCGTGCAATCTACTTTTGGCACGTTCGCTAAGCTAGCGCATGTTCACCATAAACTTCCATTAAAATACGATGACTTTCGGGAGCAGTTTTCAGTAATAAAGAAGAACTCCCCGCAAAAACACTTTTTCAGGCACAAGATCGACATATTTGAGTGAAAAAAAAATTATTGTTGCTTACGCTTCAAATAAATGAAATATACTGAAATGACGTACAATGACAGTAGCTTTCCAACGCATGTTCCAATGGAATAATAACAATGAAATAATACAAGTAACGCCAGCTCTCACGAATTAGGTTATAGACCCCTATAAGTTATATAAGCAATTTTTCAGTTTAATTTAAAAAAGAATTTAGAAAATACATTAAAATCCCATATGTGTAGAAATCTACACACGAGTGTAGAGAACGCAATTTTTTTTTTGAGGGTAAGGAACCTGCGGGTTAAGTTGCTTTGAAGGCCGTAATAGCTCTCTACTATTACAGAGTTGAATCCGCCAGAGAGCATATCTTCTGATTATTGTTTAAGTACACTAAAGGGTACCTATGATTGTTTGCCGAGACTGAACGATATTGTTTCAATATTGCGCTTTTGGGTCCTGTCCTAAACCGAAAATCAGTTCCTTTCGTAGTCACAACGTTCAAGGAAACTAGTTCTGTGGTATAATCTTCCCATGGTTTTCCGAAGAAAATGAGCAGACTGTCACAGTCAATTCAGATCATTCTGTGAATATGCTCAATGATTTCTTTTATTTTGCCTCTATTTGATGAAATGGATTTGAGTTGAGTTTGAGTTTTTCATAATATATTTCCTTAATTCCTATACCATATATATACATTTTCTATACAAAAAAAAAAAAAAAAAAAAATAGGTATCTGAGTACCAAGTGCTTAAAACTATCGGTTTTCTCAATGTTAACCAAGGGATTTTTCAGAAAGCTCTATGACAAGCTCAACTTGTTATTGAAATTAGTATTTTTTTCTATTACCAACTTTGGTTTTGTTTTTAAATCATACGTAGAACTCAATTAACCAATTCCTTATATCAAAAAAATTAAAAATATTATTGAAATATAATGTGTATACTTAGTCTATATGGTTTGGGTTCAAAATTTACATTAGAATATAGGTGTATTTAAATGAACTAAAATTAAAAATTTAAGTAAAATATATTGCAAATATTTTCTTCAGAAATTTTTCTTACTTAAACAGTTCATGTAGCAAAGTGAGTTTACTGCGTATCTCTGTCATCTTTAAAGATATGTAATGCTTCATCTAGCTCAATTGTCGGAGCTCCGGAGAGGCTGTTGCAGAACTCTCAGAGTATGGGGCATTTCGTGATAAAAAGGAAACACATCCTCTCATTTCCTGAGGTTGCAAGGATCACATAAAACTGGTAGTTCCGGGCAGAGTGATATAAAATTCAGCATCACATGTTCACCTCTAAATTTGAATTTATCTGCCTAGTACTTGTTCAGAAAGTATGTATGGTTCATTTTACTATGTTAAGCTATATATTGGGGAACCTGAGTTTCTTTCAAGTATTTATTGTATAATCTTTGACCAATTTTTTTTTTTTGTATGGATCTTATTTTTTTGTCTTAACAAAACCTGTTGCTTATATAGTGTTTTACAAAATACAAAACGCAGTCTCTAATAATACTAGTTCTTAATAGCGACTGACTTATTTTTAAAACCATTTAATGATACTTAAACTTTTTTCTTAACAAATATGTGATGGATAAACTTATTTTCTAGGGTAAGACTCTTTATATTTTTACAGTCGATCGTATCCAAACGATTATCGAATAAAAAGCGGTTCCAAAATCAACTAAAAATTAGAGGGTGATTTTGAAAAAATATTTTTCTCTTATCTAACTGAATTCTTACCTTTTGATTATTTTGAACTGTAGATAAGGTTGGAGATTCTATATATCCCTCTATATCAAGAGGATTTGCATTATCCTCCGGGTGTACCTGTCATATGCCAACTAATGGCCTTAGATACTCCCAATGCAGTATCAGAGTTTATCGACCAGCTTTAAAGCTATGCTGTTATTACGTAAAAATTCATTTCTTCTTCTTCTCCTTCTTCATGCATTAACTTGTATTTTTTTATAATTTGAGAGCGCTCTAGGGATTTGAGTTCCCTTAAAATGCTTGGACACAGCACGCTCAAACGTTAAAAAGAAAATCCTTAAAATATCAACACTAGGTAAATTTTTATTTTTATATAATTTTCTACAAGTCACATTATGATGTAAATGCTTGATATTACGTCCTTGTAAGTGTCAGTTTAACTGAACTTTTCAAGAAGTAATATCCAAGTAATGCAGGAGAGTGTAAAACTACATAAATTCATTTTGTCTTGTTTCGACTTGTTTGTTGGGCTATTGTAATAGAATGTCGTCCTCGTCGTCTGGTGAATCACTCTGAAAATCAAGCTCTATGCAAAGCCGGAACCATCCATTCCTTTATTCGCCTCCTAGCACAATAATGGAACAACATACTCCGATGGATGCTTAGCGGAGTTTCCCTAGTATTCAAACTTCGGGAACAGGTCACTTCTAACTTGAATTCAGCCTTCCTTCGTAGAATATTATTTCTATATCTTATATAAAAACAGGAGAGATGATGGTGATACCAATATAAATATTCCAACCCAGCCGCTTTATCGTATACAAATCAGAGCAAGTGTGCTATAAAGCAGGATTAAAGCTAGACCAGCAATGAAGATCTGATTTACAATGTTTACAAAATGTCTTCCTGAAGAAGTTGTTTTTCTAAGGCAAGGAAAGGTGAAAATTAGCCAATAACTGATTTGCGCATCGAGTGGAACATCTATAGGATTTACGCACTAAAAAAATTGGCTACTGGAATCCGAGGCACACTGCAAAACTTACTTCTCACTTAGGCCATAAATATCGTACGTTGTCTGAATATCTTATATGCTTTGGACAAAGAATGGCGTTGGAAAACAGATTTCGTACGGAATTAGAAAATTTCCTCTTCACCACCAGTTACAACTCGTTTGATTTTTCTTAGCTCACATAGAGAAGATCTGAATGGGTTGTGTCTTTATTCAAATTTGAACAAGAGGGTGGCAGTTTCAGTAGACAAAATGACATCAACGATGAATCGTAGTTTTGAGAAAATGTTGATAAAATTTCTTCACTCGTATAGTGAAGAATTGGCATTTTTTTGAGTTTTGAAATACAATCTTAATTTTACATAAAAATATTTGCCTAAATTTAACAATGTTTAATGTAAGAATAAGTCAGCTTAACAGAAATGTATTTCACTTTTCTTTAATTTACTATATCAGAAACAATTTAATTAAATAACTTAAATATATCAAAATTCTTGTTGAATTATAATTAATTTAAATATTTTTTGCAATAAATGAAAATAATCCTGCTTAAATTGTCAAAAAGAGAACTAAAGACATTTTTGTACATAGAAAAACTTATTTCTACCCCAACGGATGTAAAAGGCGCAAATTTAAATGCCATTATCTCAGGAACTGCACTCATTCACTGTTGAATATTGTCCGGACAGACAACTATAAATTTATTTTAAAGTTCTAAAACCAAGGGTTTCTTTTCAAAACATTTAACATTTTGGTATTTATTTTATTTTTCTCCCTATTTTGCAGTCAATGGAGCTAACTTTAATTTCGGCATCGTTGACTATCGATGTCGATATATGCGGCGAGTTCTATATAAACGAATAGTCCGTTTACAATTTCAAGTCAGTTTTTTAATTACCTCGTTCAAGTAATTCTTTGGCAGTTTTGACAGTAGCAGAATCCTTTTCATCGAATGAATGAAAAATGTTTACAATTTTTACATAATTTTCTGCATAGTATGAAACTGTATAAAACTGCTTCTATTCAGGTTTTCTAACGAATTGTAACTGGTTGCGGAGGAAGTAATAGATCTGGTTCAACTTCCCTAAAATTTCTTACTCTTGAAAGAGCTTTCAAAAATACTTTTTTTTTATACAATACTTGCAAAAAGAAGATCGACCTCAGGATATTGTCTTCTTATGGTTTCGTAAACTGTATGAAGTCCATGTGCTAGACACGTCACATAAGCTATTTAAGGGTAAAATACTTGAATTGCTCCACCTGCCTTAACCATGTATGAAGCAGCATCCGACAAAAACAGCAGTATAGACCCGTTTTCAAACTAGTCACCCAACATCTTTACCGAGTCATCGAATGGCCTGGCTATTCTTGATTGATTTGCTTTATCCATTAAAGCAGTATTAGTTAAAAACTTCTCCTTTGCAACTGAGTTGTCAGAATCTAAAATGCCAATTATAACATTGGCAACACACCTGTTTGTAAATAAAAGAGAGGAAGAAAGAAAACAATGATTCACAATTTGTGTATGATTTACTGGAACACTACAATTAGTGTCAAATTTGAAAGTTTGAACATATCTGTTTACTGCATTCGTTATTTCATGTATAGTAACCCACAACTTCCGGTTTCGCACTTTTGCATTTAATTTTGCCATGGTTTAGTCATACAGTCCTTTACCCGAGCATCAAACTTGTCGAGTTGTAGAGGCTGAGAAAAGTCAATGATTCTGTAGACTTTCTCCAGATGAGTCCTGAAACTAAAGGGTGCTCACTTATCCCACCTTCTCCTCCGTCCTCACCAGTCCCATCACTCTTGGGTCGAATAAAAGTGTCATACGACCCGTGCCGATGATCAACCTGGCTGATGGCCCAACATCTCAATAGCTCAGTCGTTAACGGAGTGTCCAGATACCTAGCGACCTTCGGACTAGCTAGCCTTATCTGTATACATCGGATGTCCGTACAGATGGACCTTCTTTCTCCGCTACTCGTGGGATCACTATGTAAAATCCTAAATGAAAAACAATACTCTTTTATTACCAGGCGGTAATACGGTCACTGGATAGTTCTCCTGGAATGCCGAGCAAAAGAATATCTGTGGCAGGCCATGGTAATCTTTTACAAGGCAAAAGCAACCTTTCAAGGAGCGGCAGAAACGTGGCAAAACATGGTCCTACTATTTCCTCCACCGCTCGCAGCAGCAAGTCTGTGGCAGGCCAATACGCCTTTGAATTAGAAAGCCATTTCGAAATGTATAAGGATGCATTATGCAGACCAGAGGGACCTTGGTACGCTGGAATATCAAATGACATCCCTTATTCAAGGCAATGTCTCCGTGCAAGATTTCTAACAAAAAGTTTATTCGCATCTGTCACTTATTTTAAATAAAATACAGTGCATGGATGTGGGAAATGAATCGCTAACAGTATTAACTAGCACTTATAGAGATAAAGCACTCGATACGTTTATCCGAGGCTTAAATGACGATCTACCAAAACTTTTAGGCATGCGTGAGCCAACAGACTAAACGCAAGCTCTAAATTTATGTTTAAAGTTAGAGAATCAACGATTCAGATCGAACTATGCGTATAATAAGAACTCCCTTAAGCAGAAGTTCAATCAAATGCCTCCACACCCACCACAACACAACAGAAATATGCAAATGAATAAAGAACCTTTCTACCCCCACAAGTTTATCCGCGAAAAATGTCTCTATACCACAAACTCATCTACAAAAGTATTACCCCCAACAACCTCAGTCAGGCTATCCGCACAACGATCTTTACCAACCACTTCCAGATCGACTGCTCCTAAGCCACAACCAAAACCAGAGCCCATGGAAACGTCCACTATCAGATCCGTAGCAGTAAATTACCAAAACCGTCCTCAACCACTTAAATACGCCGGGAAAAGTCCTCCAGTCCAAAACGCCTCATTCCAAAATGAACTCCCACCAAAAATCCAAAGAAATTTTCACATAGATCTTGAAAGTCCACCCAACCCTGAAAATAATCATGTGAACAATCTACATACTCACGATTGTGTACTGCAACCTACTGGCTACGTCTTCCCGAATTAAGTAACAAATACGGAAGAAGTAGAGCACGACCCTGATTTGAGAAATTGTATCGTAAACTAGCGTGAAGATCAATATCAACCAGAAGATGAAGCTCTAGAATACAGTGACACACATTTTTTTGGATGAATTCCTCTTCGTTACCCTATATTCAATGTAGAACGAAGAGCAGCCAAATTCTAAACTTTCTCATCAAGTAGAAATTATATTCAGAGCAGTTTAATTAAAAAAATCATATCCCAAATTAATTATTCAAAAGTTAATTCAATAAATATAAAACTTGATCACATGATAGACTCACAGAAAGAATTCATCAAAATTTTAGTCAGAAAATTCCATGCTTTATTCCCCGAACCTAACGAAAAACTCACCTATGCAACAAAGGTTGTTGGTGAAATTCGCACAAACACTGACTCTCCGGTGTACTCTAAGTGCTATCCCTATCCTCTCGCACTAAAAGAAGAAATAGAACCAACCAACGGCTTCCAACGTCCTGAACCTGCTTTCTAGAAATTCTTTAAACAATTCGAAATTCGGCAGTTCCTTTGTAAAACCTAGTTTCTCTTCCCATAATTGCTAGGTAAGAATTGGTACCTTCTTGGTGAGTATAAAAATTAAGATAATATCCCAATGTTCTACTGGGATACCGAGATTCTTTAAAGCATGACGAAATTCTATCGAAGTGTCCAATAACTTTTTTAAACCAACAGAAGTTTCCGTAGTCAGTGAGTCCTGACCGAAAATGTTATTTAATTGCACATTAACAATGAAACGCTTGTGGTCGTACCGTGCTGTGAGAATGTCCCATGCTGGCTTATATTTACTACTGTCAGTGGCCAGATGTTAAATTAATTTTTCCGTTTCGCCTCCTAAACTTGACTTTAAATATTGAAGCTTTTCAAACATCAGTTAACGCCGTGTTTGTATTAATAAGAGCATCGAAAAGGTCATAGAAATATCTCCAATTTTGATACTCTCCCCCAAAGGTGGGTATATTTATTTTTGGCAGACTTAAAAGTTGCTTATCACTAGAACTTAAGGTAGTACTTACCGGTTCTTGTATCTTGTCCAAGCTATCAAGCAAAGAAGTTTTGTAATCCAAGTACCTTTCTCGCACCTTCTCATAAATGTCTTCCAGTTCCTCTGGATTTACCGTTTCTGCAGCTAAAAGTCCCTTGAAGTGTTGTTGGGTACTGGTTTTAGAATTTTCCTCTGTTGTTGATATAATTCTTCGTTTTCTCCTTTAGAGAACGTTTCGCAAAATTCTCGATGATTGATTTGTTTCAGCAAGCTCCTTTGTACAATACTTTCAATTCCGATGACATGATGAAGCAGTGAAGAAAAAATAGAACGCGTTAGAGAAAAAAAAAGTGGATATGTATGTATTTCAACTTACGTTTGCGTTTAATTTGCCCTTTTAACTGTTTTAATTTTTCAGTAGTTCACTATTGCCGTTGGTCCTGTTGTTCTTTGTTCAGCTATGCTTACTGCACACTACCGTACTAAAACGGTGAACGGTGAACGATGATTCCAACGGTGTTTTACTGTGTGTTAAACGGAGTGAAAATCCAACGATGAACTTGAAAATGCGCAGATTTTCACCCGTTGCTTCAACAATTTATTACCCGGCGCGAGAAAACCGATTTGCACTATCAAAAACTCACCAAATGTTCCTTACCGGATTATTTACTTAATCCAAAAAAAAGCTTCGAAGGACCATGAAATGTAATATATTTAAGTTTGAACAAACGAGGTCTTTGTTCCGTGTCTTGTACTATATATAGAAAAAATATGGATGTAAAAGAAACTGCTCACTTTGAATATTTGGGAAAAAGTGATTTCTTGGATTGACATTTGACAATGCTAATTTTAGTTTTTTTATTTTTTTTTAGTAGAATGTGGTAAAGTAGTGAGATGATAATGTAAATAACAATTTACTTTACAGAATGTTTATAAATATTATGAAGAACATATACATTTAATATTATGAATACAAATAAATAAATATTATAGTATATGAGTTAATTGTTTCTCAATTCATTCACAACAGGTATATTCCAAGTGCAAAGCCGAAACTCGTTGTTCCTAAAGCGTTTATTGAAGCCGTCAACTTTATACCCGTCCGTATCCGAGTATCCGAGGCTGTTGGTTATCTCTGAATTTTTTTTTTTTTTTTTTTACTCGGCCTTGGACAAGAGGCCTGGCTAAATACTCTAGTGTCAGTAGGTTATGAGAGCCGCCGTTGTTGACGTAAAGAGAATAGTCGCCCCGAAAAGAGCGGATTGACAAACGAATGTTGCGCTAAATTTCAGCACTTTAATAAGGAATTATTTTAAAAGTAATAATTCAGTCTTCAAATGAAAAAAAGTTTCACGATGTCACTTTATCGTACTTTTTTGCTATTGACAAATTACGACCAGCAAGTGTTGTACTAAATCGGCTAATGTGCGCCGCCGTCCTGCAGATGGAGATGTGCCCTAGTACGAACAATTCCACCAAAAATAGGATCATGAGAAATCGTTGGTCCATTCCAACCGTCATCATACGTTGAATGAGCAACTTTCCGCAAAATCTTCCATAAAATAGGATTCAAAAGCGGCGTTTCAGTCTTTCTTGACCTCTCGAACTTGGGCTGTGCTTCGACGATCCCCTTTGCTGGTATATTGTTGCCCCTTCTCTCGATGTAGCCGAATTGTTGTATCATCTTCTCCACTTTCTCTCGAGTGTTTTCAACATCCTGCTTATTTTTCAGCACTTGGCTCCCTATATAGTAGAACTGGCAAAATAAATGTTTACTAGAGCATACCTTCTATTTCCCGAGTTAGGAGTTTGATCCCATTTTTTTATTTTGTTGCCAACTTATTCCGCCGGTTCTTCAAAGCCTATATGACCACGCTGGGAGCGACCCACTATGTCAATATTGCCTGAGTAACCAAGAAGTCGAGCATAAAATTCATTTCGTGCATCTCCTTGTTAAATTCGGTTCACATTTAAAATAGTTTGGACATGGCACTGCGTTTTCTTTGACGTCATCGTTGCCCTGATCCTGATTTTGACTATCGCCTTGTAGAGTTCAAGATGACAAATGCTTTGAAGTCGAAAATTGGTATGAAAATTTAGTCTAACGTCGATCTATTAGTTCGGATGATACACTGGCACATACCGAATATTGTACTGAAAGAAGGCTTAAGACGTTTACACATGACGTTGGATACGATTCTATATGCGACATCAAACATGGATATGCAGTTGAAGAAGTACCGCACAAACGAATTCAACGATATTTAAATTGTGCTCAAGATCCAGTGACTGGCATGCAATGCCTAATGCCAAACCATAGTTCAGGAAGTACATAGTGTTCTTATGAAGTTCCCTGCCTTAATTGCTGTGAATTTAATCATTGAAACCCCTGTATTGTTGAGTTTAAGACATTGGATAAGCCTTTCCTCGTCTTACTTCATAACGGGTATCCAAATTCGGGCCCTAGGTCTCATTGGGATATTATTAGCTAGCGCTATGGGTCGCTTATCTAAGCAACACATTTACTAAAGCAGTGCCTGGAGAATTAATTTTGGTATTTGATTACCCGATATACCCTAACCGTCTCGGCGGAGTTAAAACTAATCAGTTTTTCTCGGCTATGTCTTGGTTGGTACGATTTGACCATTTACAAGCGGTCGGTCATATTCCTATTAATGGTAGTACCACCGATAGTCCCTACCAGGACTTAAATCACACCACGGGAGTCAGAAGCCCCCGGATCTCGGTTCGGGCCTGACTTGTTAGAGGTATTCCACCTCGTGTAACCGTTGGTTGGACCCATTGTAGAGTTGTAAATAAGTACTAGGTGTTATGATTCTACGATCGCCAAGAGGTTTTAGATCGGCTACCTAAACCGAGGGTAGAAATTGTGCCTCCAACAGAAATTCTGCTTTGCTATTATACTCTTAACGTAGATAAGCGATAGCAAGGCCTCTCCCTGCTTCCATGGATGTACGATTATAGGCATTCCGTGGAATTTATTTTTCTTGATATGTGTTCACGGTTAGCTACTTGACTCGTTGACCACCTCGGCTACTGCAACCTGTACTCTTTCCTCTTTCTTGAAGGTAAGACATACATATCTCATAGTCAAGTCATCGCCCATGCTTTCATCCACCAGTACCTGAATAATTATTTGGCTCATGCATCCGGCTAAAATATCATCTCCATGTTTGGTAGACCAACACAACTCTTTGATAGGTAAGTAAGTAACTACCACTGGAAGTGGTAGTTTTAAATGTGATCTTTGCGTTTATCTTTTTCAGTTTAGTCTTGAATAACACTTAAACAAACAGACCTTGCAACGAAAACCTGGTTACGCTTATACCGGCTAGAATTTAAGTTGTACATACATACGAGTACACGAAAGAATTTAGCATGATATGGTTTGTATCTCAGCAACATTTGCAACCTATATGGAATGCAGCACTTCTTTCTTTTTCGTCCATAGTAAGTTACTGTTAGGGCTAAAGCTAAACTAACATAGTGATTCATTTCAAGGGTTCCATACACAGGTTCGACTGAAGCTATTCGAGGACTATCTAGTCCTTAATGCTTTTTTAATGCATAATACCTAGTAGAGGCGTCAGCAACACTACTTATTCGCACATTCCATTTAACATAAGACTTGTACGTATCACTGTGTTGTTAAAGGTAATGTTTGTTGCTATTACTTGTCATCACTCAGATTTGTGTGTTTTATTTTCAGAATATGCTGCAAGATATTCCACCAACTGTGGCATTACTGGATGTTTAAGTTATCATCGATATTTTCTCACTCTGTGGTATGTATCCCTATCACTTAATCACTAAATGGAATAGCCTTCATGTGCCTGGAAACGAATTTCGCATCTACCATTCCTATATTTCTTTCGGTAAGATTTTTTTCAAGGTTTTAATATTTCCACTAGAGACAACATTATACCTCTTCTTAAAATTCCAAGTATTTTCGAAACTACTGCAACAAAGAGAGGTTGATATGCAAACTCGAATTTGTTATTCTGATGAAAAACCTATAAAAATTGTCCCCCAGTGACTACATTATATTCCATGGTTTTCCAAAAGGTTTAAATATAGTAGATAACTACGATTTTATGGGAGATGGAAATAACTATGTCAGATAATGATGCAAATCTAACATTCACATAAACATCACCTTCTTGTAAAGTAAGACTGTTGTCTTTTCCACATCTCTCACCATCTGTGGTATGGCAAATTACACTGATATTGTCATAATGATAAGGTCAGAGCTCTTCTATGCGGAAAGTTTATTTAATTTAGTCTAAATTGATCTTGTTTAGAGCTAGCCGCCTACAGTTACCTACACCATGTCGGATCTTTCAAAATTCGTTTACTTTGAGCATGCCACCTGAGACTACTTTTTACTATATAGCGTTGTTCATCCGGAATGGATTCAAATTATTCATATCTCATATAACCCGTACTCCACAGAAGTTGTTCATTTGAATAGTTGAGTAGACTTTATTTTATATTTTATATCTTCTATTAGGCTAACTCGGACAATCATAATAGCTCTAAGAACCCAATTTACATACATATTTGGGTAGCCGTGGAGTACAAGTTTGCACTCAGTAACTCGAATCCATCAAGTCATGGTAGTATTGCAATTAAAATAATTTTTTTAATTTTTAAAAACTCCCTGCTGAGGGAGAAACACACTCCTATATGTTTGGCCAATAATAAAATGTTCGCAAAACAACATTTTCGCTGGACATGCCGATCTTGGGGTTCGATAAATATCTGGATTTCGCAAGCCCCAGTGATCTTATGTACTTTTAAGTTCGGGCTGGCGCAATGGCACTTCTTTGTCATATACATTTGTTCGATTTCTTCTTTTGACACTACCCTTACCGATGCGGAGTGGAAGCATTTGAGCCTTTGCTTCAGCGACTCCTGAATTGATGTAAACGATATGAATAAAATCTCGAAAAATTACCAAAAGAGAAAGTCACATTTCAAAGGGACCACCAAAATCTGGAGTGAATAATTGAAAGACATTAAATTTGACAAGAAATAATGCCAGTGGTAGGGTCATAAATTGCCTTCCTGTTGGCTTATATTGGTGAAAAATATCTGCATTTTAGAATAATGCACTATAAATCCGGCTAGCACTTAATGTGTCTGGTATAAGAGCATGGCAATTGGGTTTCTTGTTAGAAGCAGAATGGTATGAAATCATTATCGGGAAACAAGCAGTCCTTCGTTTGAACTTACTAATTTTTTTTTATCTAATCTCTCCATTTTTTATAGGAAGATATTTACGAATATTTAATTTTATGTCGCCTCTCTCCCAGTAGTTCGCAATCGAATCTTAACAACAATGAGTGTGTTTTCCTCAGCTCGCCAATTATAAAAGAAAATATGACATCTAGCTTCCTTTATTCTCTCTCGGAAACAAATCATCAACCGATTCACTTTTTTTTCAAACAATCATGTGGTGACTGTTCCTTCGTATTGGACCTCTCTCACTTAACATTTTTTTAGACCTTATCTCTTGCAAACATATGACCTTGTAGAAAAAAAATCACATCAATTTAATGCTGCATTTTTAATAGATCCAGATGCACTCACGGGCGTATTCCTCAAAAAGTGTTACTCCAGCCTTGCATTCTCCCCTTCCTTATGATTGATTTTCCAAGATGACCTTTATTTGGTTTCTCATATATAGCATGGAGCGTAATGTCATTAAATGTCATTCCATTACCTAATCACTTAGGTGTTACCCATCTAACTCAATGAACGAGTTCAGGATATTCACATTTTGTACGACTGTGGGAGCTAATTTTAAGTTCTCTCGTTGATAAAATAACGCTCAAGGCGAACTTATCTCTTTGTTTTAATAATAAAGGTGCTCTATATAGTTTTCCAATTTACAAGCTTATTTTTCCGGAATTGAGAACAACCAAGATCGTTTTTGCCAGTTTGCCATTCGTGAGCTCTACTGAAATACCCTTTCATCTTACGCTCATATCCATATCACTTCAGCTTTACCAATTCGAATGCCCTTAACGAATACAGGGACGAGACAGACATTCAGATTATTTATCGACTTCTCTAAGGTTTCTTCGATTGTGCATCTTTATTTGACTAACGATGTCCTCCTATTTACCAACCAACCCCACATCTTATGGTTTCAATTCCCACCTCGTCGTTTTTGATTTCGACTTCCTTCAACTTCAACTTCCTTCCATAAATTAGATCTCCTTTACCATATACCTTAAGTCTTTACTTGTATGAAATCGAAAAAATGGCAAATTAAAAAAAAAAAAATAAATAAAAAAAAAAAAAAAGTGTATGGGGATGTTCCTTTGTCGACACGAAAAAGAATATTCGACAACAGAAAATGCCCACTGACTCAGCCAAATAAACTTAAAACATGACTTTATTTTCGATCCGTATAAATATATAACGTTAGTCACCCAAAAAGTTACAGAATACAGAAAATACCAGTATACTGATAGGCAATATCGTGAGAAGCAAAAGTATCCAAAATGTAGATATGGGATCATCTAATTTCTGAATCTTAACATCGTCCAAGTATTGATAGAAATTTCCATACGGCATTTCGGGTGGTGTTTCTATGTACATCTTTGAAGAGTGAAACTATTTAGAATATATGTAATTGGAAATGAATGAAACGTACTTACCTTATAATAGGTTTTTGTTCTGAGAGATTTTAGCAAATTCTATGAACGAATACGTGTATTAACGACTTCACCTTTGAGCGTAATGGCGCACCACACATCAAAAAAATTAATTTGGTGGATTTGTGATTGTGAATGTTCACATCTAGAGTACACTAGTGAAAATAACTATTTTGTCTTCAATATATGCGACGGTGATCCGTATACTTTCAGAAAAAATTTTATTTTTTTAAGGGTTAAATAGAATAAACATTGAAGATTTATTGTTTTGCAATCCCCCAAAGTCTGTACGGCCTACGAAGCCATGGTGGGCTCAAGGGCCTCATCGTCCTGCAAGGCCAAAGAATTAAAATGCGGAAGGGACCAAACTAAGGACTGAAATTTAAAGCGGAACACTGCAACTTACAAATGACTTACACCAACAACATTCTTATTTTCTAAAGATACTCGTACACACATAAGGGAACACAAAGTTCGCATCAGCATGGCCACTACTCCATTGGTATACAATTTTCTACAATACATAAAGCTTAACAAAAAAAAAAGTTAACATATTACTTAACAAATCACAAATGTTGAAATAACTTGTATGTGAAATGCGAAATGTGAAAACCTACCCCTTCCTAACACCATGTAACCTATATTCTAAATTTTCTTTTTCCGCATGTCGAATTTTAAATTCTTTATTTTGCTATATAAAACGTTAAGCATATTTCTAAATTTTGAAATGTAACCTTCTTTGCGTTTTGAAATGTAAATTTATTATCATCCAAATGCAAAATGTGGCATTATAACCACGCCAAAAAGACGCTGGCGTTTGTAGATTGATTTGATTCGAGTTACAAGTATGTTCGTCGAAAAAGGAGATGTCTGACTCCGTGTGATATCACTATTGTGTTGTTTTCCAATTGCCATTAAATTCCCAAAGTTTACTGAAATTGTTATTGAAATTAGTATTGGAATTTGGTACGAGTATTTAGCGCTGCTATTTAGTCTGCAAATTTCGTTGTGTTAACATCATGGTAAGCATTTTTGACTAAATTTTGGTTTTGTTCAAGAAAAACCAGAATGGAAGTGATGCCAGTAGAGAAATCCAAAATGTATATGCAAGTTCAAATGCCAGCGTTGGTTTTTAAATTCTGAAAATTATAATTTTGACCTAAAGGATGAACCTCGTTCGGGTAGGCCAGAAGAGCTAGACGATGAGACGCTGGTCCACCGTCGTAAGATGTCCCGCTGTTACGGTAAGGGAACTCAAAATAAGCCATATAGCCGTTCACTGAGACCCTACTAATATGAGAAAAGTCATAAAGTTGGGAAAATGAGTGTCACACTACCCACCGCAAAATATTCTTCAGCAATACATCGAAGCCTCCACTGCATCACAAAGCATCACCATTAAGAGTCGTTTTTAAACCGAATCTTGTTGCTGAAGGTGAAGAATGGGTTCTTAAGAACAATATTAATTGTCACCACTAATGGCTTAGTCCAGAAGATAGACTAACATAATATCCCTGATATATACCTCACCGGCTCAAGCTGTTACTGTATGCATAGTAACATGTCTACTATCAACAGCTATCCAGATTGAAGTCGGCACTAGAGCAGAAACCGCCAGGTCTAGCTAATCTAAGGGGGATCTTATCCATCAGGATAACGCTCACCGTCATACAGTTAGGACCACCTGCACTCAAATACAGAAGTTCGGTTGCGAAAAAATTGTGCATCCGCTCTCAGATTTCTACTTATTCCGGGGCCTAGAAAACTTCCTCAACGGCAATAATTGTAAATCTCGGAAAGATGTCCTTGGCTCTAGGCACTTGGGATATTTTTTTTTTTTTTTTTTTTTTTTTTTTTTTTTGTCATAGCCAAATTAAGAAGATTAGGGCAGAAGTGCTGTCTGTGTAATGCATACTTACGTTATAACCTAATATTTTGGTAGTCGGAGATGATATGAAAAACTCTCGAACAAGGGGGTAAGTTTAAAGCATTTTATACAAGATTTACACTACGTTGATGAAAAACTACTGGACGTTGCAATTACAGCAATTACAACACGAGTGTATTGTATCACTAAGAACCGGACGCTTTTGACTTTTTTGTTTCTTTATGCATGACTGTAGCCAAACTGATGAGACACGTATATACTCTGCATAAAAGCTTTGTGGGAATGGTGTGCCTGGTAATTAATTTTGTCCCTAACTGCTGCGTAAGGCACTGGATGAGTATTGAATTCCTATCGCATTTGAAGCTCCGAACTGAAGGCTGAAGACTTATGGAGTTCTAGATTGAAGGAAAAATATTCCTAATATAAGAGAAATGCAAACCCAAGGTACTAACGTCTCTAGGTGCACTGAGCAATTTTTTTCCTTCATGCAAATAGCAACGCTTCGCGATTATCAGATATTAAAGACCATCGTAAAACTGCTGTTGGAACATCTATTGTATGGAAGAGCTGAATTAAAACATAAATTTCTATTGACACCTGTAGACGAACATTGAAAAATTGTGATACAAATTTTATAAGATTTGCTTGGAAATAATTTCATTTAATTCTAGTTTCGAATAATAAAAAGGGGTCTCGTAGACTAAAGAAAAGCCACATGTGACGCCTAAACAGAGAAAGAATGGGCAATCCAGATGAATCCAGATTTGACAATCAAGGGAGCCGTTTCAGAAGGTCTGTTTGAAAATTCAGTCAAGTTTCCTACATCCTACATATATGACTATGGTTTATGTCACCAGTCAAGTACCAAAACATCTTAGAAAAATAGCTTCTTCCTTCAATACCACTACTTCAGTCAACCGAAGTAAATTTCATACTCGTATTTCAGCAAGATTGTGCTGTTTTTTTTTGCGCTATTGCGCGCTTAAGGGGTTAAGGTACCCCAAATTGCTTGCACACAGTAAGGGCGAGGGAAAGTATTGAAGGAAAGAAACAGAGGTACTGATGTTCGTTAGTTTTAAATGTTTAAAAATCTGGAGTTTTCTATGAAGCACTGCTGGTGCTTCTACCATACGTAGATACCAATCAAAGCCTAATTTTGATGGAATGGCGTTTCAGCATATATCATTGTGGCGCAAAATGAAAAAGAAAGTATAACGACAACCGGCAATAATTCACTTCTGAATTTTTGGACACTATGCCACAGCGAGTTGATGCTCTCATAGGAAAATATAGGCGATGTAACACAGTGGTGGAAACACATTTGGAATTCGTAGATCAACACTCTTGCACTAAATTTTATCTAAGTAAACTATTTTGCTTTTTTTACGATAACTGCAAACTAATCTTCCAAAGATACAACTTTCATTACATAATTTCTTTTACTTGAAGAAAAGTTTTTCAGTGATATAAAAACAAAAAGACATATATAAAGTTGGACACCGCATAAGTACTCTATATCCAAATAATAATTGATGGACCAACTATTTTGCACTTGGGCTGGTATGAGTTCATTTAAAAAAGACAAATGTGACGTCTTGTGATCACCAAGGATTTTACTCTAGTTAACACAGAGACTAACAAACCAAAAATCATTCTTGATTACAATAAAACTAAGGATGGAATTAATGAGATGAAGCAAATAATGCTCTAACTACTCTTGCAGACGCCGTAAACAAAGATAGGCGATGGCCAAATTCTAAAAAAAATTCGTGTACCTAAGATTGAAAGAAGGATGTTTATGAAACTTCTTGCAAAAGAATTGGTTATACTTCATTTGAGTCGACCTCACTCTGGCCACCTAAGCTAAGGAGACACGCTCCACATATTTGCATTAAGTGCAAGAAGACATTTATCTGCAATGTGCTACAAAAGTAGACCGGAATTGTGCTAATGAAGTTGTAGAGTTCCTTTTGTTAAAAAAATAATAATTTGCTAGGATACCTAACTCATAAGGTTTTTAAGTTTTTCCAAAAAAAGATTTCCAAGTTTCTAAAAATGTGCCATTTAAAAAAAGGCAACTCGAAATTCTTCAGCGAAATACTGTCCTTTCTATCAAAGGAAATGGAAAAGCTTGTACATTCGATTTGTGCACATCACGTTTCAAGGTAAAACAATAGATAAAAATCTGATTTAATTTTTAATCTTGATTGATTTTTTGAAAGTGATCCATACGATTTTTCACGAGCTGCTTTTAAAGAAGCTGCAAAATGTATTTAATTTTTTCTCTTGTGCTTCTATTGTAGGTTGATTTTTTCAGTTTCTGTAATAAAATAACTTCAAAATATTTTTAAATGCAATATTCAGCAAGGAATTCAACTTAATTTTAGCTGTAAATTTAACAAGTATCTTGTTTAAGTACACGACCAGCAACGAAAATCAAAATTTTAATCATTTTTTTTTATGTAAACTTTAGATTATTTATAATATACTTGGTCAACTTTTATATTAGATATTTTAAGTGTCTATGTGTTTTGAAAATAAAAATGTTTGATATTAACATTAGTAAACACAAGCTGTTAAGGGCTTACATTCGACAATTGTGAATAGGACGGAAGATCCACTAAAAGACAAATATATTTCGGACGAAATTTATAATAGAATTAAGCGAGTTTTTTTTCTTCAATTTAGTGGTATGATAAGTGATGACATTGAACAATTTTCTCACCAGAACACCATTGATTGAGATATCTCGCGACTAAACGTCACAAAATCGGCTGTGTCCGATATTCGTCTTCCGCGAATTAACATAAAATCATTTTCCGGTAAATTTGAAGAGTGGAGTGAATTCCACAACGTTTTCGAAAGCTTAATAGACCAAAATATTGATCTATCTGAAATTTAGAAATTACAATTTTTAAAAACATCTGCACGTCTTATACAACATCTTCCCATCGATAGCTAAAACTATGCGTCAGCTTGGGAAATACTCACTGATAGGTTCCAAAATAAAAGGAAGTTAGTAAACACGCAATTAAGAATTGTTTTAGAACAACAAAAAGTCGCCCATGAATCCGCCGAATCGTTTAAACCCTTACACGATACTAGCATTGAGTGTATCCGTGCCTTGGCTAATCAGGGATTAAATGTTGAGGCATGGGATTCCATTCTTATATACATTACATATCAGAAACTTCCGTTCACATTCGGATCATTAGGTATAATTTTTGCCATATTAGCTATTGGTTTATTAGGATTTATTGTATGAGCACATATATATTCACTGTAGGTATAAAGGTTGATACACGAGCTTATTTTACTTCAGCAACAGTTATTATTGCTATTCCAACTGGAATGTCTCACAGATTGGGAGACAAAATTAGGTACGACAAAGAGCTTACCCGATTGGAAATCGTTACTAGCCTTCATTAAAGGGCGTTTTAGCTACCTTGAAAACATGAGGGAATCCAACATAAATACAAAACCACCACAACTATCTTCATCGCTTTGCAAAACTTCCGCTCCTCAAACAAACAATTTCGCTGTAGGCTCTGTAAAGCTGCACACAGTTTACGCCACTGCAAGCAATTTTAAAGGATGGACGTCAAAGCCCGCATAGAGACAACCAAACGAAATTCAGTTTGCTCTAATTGCCTTGGGCTCGACCACCATACATCCAATTGCAGTAGCACTAACCCCTGTTTTAAATGTCACTTAAAATATCATACGCTGCTACACTATGATTCGCAAAAAACTCAACAAAATGCACACCAAGTACGGATCACCATTGTCAGCACTCTGCTCCTCACGCTATCATAGGCGCAACAAACAATGGCACTGCGACAAAACAAAATCAAACCGTTGGAAATCAACTCAATTATAATGCGAATACCTATATTCCCAGCACATCTCAAACCGCAATATGCAGTCATCCACATTGCAACATTAACACTCTCCTTATTCAAAAGACAAATGAACTTAACGATATAGATACTTTGCAGTATGGACGCAGAGATCAGAAGCAAAAATATTGTGCCCAGCTAGTCAAGTCCATACCAAGGCATTATTAGCGACCGCACTGGTCAAAGTTTTTGCAGTCAATGGTAGTCAGCACATTCTAAGGGCATTAATCGACCCCGGCTCAGAAGCAACCTTTGTCACCGAAAACAACACACAATTTCTTCAATCAAAAAAGAACAAGTCTTCTACTGGCATATCGAAGTACGAAACAGAATTCACAATCTTTTCATTGACGTCGTTAATATTCTCACTCGAGGTCAAGACATTTGTCTTTAACCAACTGACGTCAATGCTGCCAGTGTATCAGCTCAAAACAAAAGACTGGAGCCATCTTGCCAACCTACCCCTTGCAGATCCTTCGTATACACCCGGGCAAGATTGACATTCTTCTAGGTGCTGATGTATATGCATACATTATTCTATAGGGTCTTGTAAAAGGGAAAAAGGAACCCCTGTTGCACAATGTACCGAGTTAGGGTGGATTTTGACTGGCAACATATACAATGCTGCTCAGTCTACAAAAATAACAATCCAAAATCATTTCAATTTACTGAATACTCAGTTAAAAAGATTTTGGGAATTAGAAAAGGATTAAGAAGAAAGATTAACCCAGGAACAAGAAAAATGTGAACAGCATTTACAAAGTACACATAGGAGAAGAGATGATGGTAGGTACGAAGTACACCTACCCTTTAAAAACAATACTCGCCCAAATCTCGGCAACTCCATAAGGCCTGCATTGGCCAGATTTTTTCAATTAGAAAAAAGGTTCATAGATAATACAAAACTATAAAAGGCATACACCGACTGTATCCAGGAATACCTTACGCTTGGTCACATGGAAGAAGTAACAAGAGGTAGGCGAATCTCGACAACACTACGTTACTTCCTTTCACACCATTAGCACCAAAAAATTGCGCGTAGCATTCGATGATTCATGTAAGTCATCAAATGGCGAATCGTTGAATAACAATTTAATGATTGGACCACGCTTACAGGCAGATATTATCGAGCTCATTGCAGCATGATGTAACGTCAAATATGGATGGCCTCTGCTTATATCCCTTATCAGCTGATTTTGTGGAGAACGAATCCTACAGAGCCCTTAAAAACCTTCGCCTTAAGGACTGTAACCTTTGGCACTGCATCAGCACCATACCTTGCCGTACGAACTCAACAGCAGCTAGCGGCTGACGTAAATAAATTATATCCTCAAGGGAGCCTTACGTGTTGCATTAAAGAGCAGACAGGAGACAACAAATTTATAGCACAAATACATTTGCCTTGTATTAAAACAAATTTATGTGCATAGATGTCATCAACCTCAAAACTTTGTAAAATGCTAAACAGCTAATAACACAACTGACCACCGAGGCTATATTTTAAGTTAGATATATATATAATATATATTTAAATATATATATATATATATATATATATTGTATATATATATATAATTTCCTGCCGACAACTCAGACTGTAACAAATGGTTTTGGTGAATCGATGGCTTCAGCTGTTGTGTATCGCGTAGCCCATCATGTCGAAACCCCATATCGCTCAATTATACCCCCACTATGTATAGTAAGCACAAAATTATAGAGATAGACACTCTAAGGCCTTCGCAAATTGTTTGGCTGCATGAGGCTTTTGTTTGATTCGCAGCTGTGAATTTTTTACGTGCCCGGTAAGATAAATCCACATTAGAGGGTGACCCCTTGAGGTTGGTTCTTCTAGAGTCAGTAGCCCACTTTGGAGGTATGAAAGCTCCCGTTGACGTACATAGAATTCATCCACAACGCAACGTCTCTTCGAGGTCAGTTCATCCAAAATCTGGAACAAACACAAACCTTTTTACTTACTAGGCGCATAATACCAAGTCATAGTGGGAAGGTAGATTAGGAGATTCGCAATCAACTTGGTAGTATAAGTTCACATAAAGCCTTGAACCTGCATAATATACTCCTTGTACTTGCTTTCAACTCTAATTGATAGCGTAATTACTTACCACCCCGAAAATGGTCTGCTAATAGATCATAATTTTTTTTTTTATGTGTGTGCAGATAGTCAGCACACGATCGCAAAGTGACCTCAAATCATATTACTTGTGTTTTAGTTTGCTTAACATTTTACCACATTGTTTACATATTCTAAACATTTTCTTCTTATTCAGGAACAATAACTTCTCTCCTATCTGAAGAAAATAACTCAAAGAATGATGCGGTTTCTACCTCAATCTTCAAAAAGAAATAAACCGAGAATGGATTGATATGGTTAGATACATAAAAGCTGATCGTTCATAAGAAAGAAATATATATATATAAATCACAATACCAACACATTTTCTTCACATCGTTAAGGCTTTAAATAATGATGAAGTTCCACATAAAATAGAAGAATAGCATTATGACAAAAATTTTTGTGAGGACCCACTGTATCCAGATTTTAAATACTACCTCATCCGAGTCCTGGATTTCTTCATACTCCAAGTTTTGCGACAAATTTACATGTAGCGGAGGAGTTCCCGGGTATTATTTGTGAACATATGTGAAGAGTAAAAATATTTAGAATATATGTAATTGGAAGTGAATGAAATTCTATGCACGAATACGTGTATTTACGTCTTCACCTTTGAGTGTAATGACACACCTCACACATCAAAGAAATTAATTTGGTGGATTTGTGATTGTGAATGTTCACATCTAGAGTACACTAGTAAAAATAACTATTTTAGGGCATAAGCCTCGCCCATTTGTCTTGAATACATGCGACGGTGATCCGTATGCTTTCAGAAATCCTAGCAATGCCTATGTTCGTAGAATAAAATCTGCAGTCGACTTCGACCGAAAATTACAAAGAGCTTTTGAAAAATTATGGATACTACAGGTTTTTTATTAATTATTATTATTATTTTTTTTTTTTTTGCAACGATAACGGCACGATAAGACTCTTCAAAATCACATAAGAGATACGAATATATTGAATTGAAAGTTTTCATTTTGTCGGCCATTTTTGGGCTAATATCAACGCAAGTTGACTCCACTAAATCGGTTGAGGCTGTTTCTTTTATGCATTTCATGAAACAGACAAAACAAGCATTGAAGCATAGATAATTTACGACCGATAGCAGAAGTTGCCGATCAATAGTTAACGAAAATTTAATTTGTGAACGCACTCTTTCACTAATCATCAAACTGTCACTGTCAATTTATTCAGTAAACTCAACATTTTCATCATGTACACTAACGTCTGCAAATTATAAAAAATTTTTACAGTTATTCGGAGTTGCAAAATCGTTTTCAGTGACGAAGCTCATTTTTGGCTCAATGGGTTCGTCAATAAGCAAAATATGCGTTATTGGTCGGGTGAAAACCCACATGTGCTTCATGAATAATCACTTCATCCACAAAAAATAACTGTTTGGTGCGGTTTGCATGCCGGCGGCGTTATTGGGCCATATTTTTTCGTCGAGGATAACGATCGTCACGTTACTGTGAATGGTCAGCGCTATCGCGCCATGATCACCGATTATTTTTGGCCCGAATCGGAAGATATGGACTTGGACGACATGTGGTTTCAACAGGATGGTGCCACAAACCACACAGCACACGCTACAACCGACTTATTGAAGAGTAAGTATGGTGAGCGTGTTATCTCAAGACATGGGCCAGTAGATTGACCGGCTCGTTCGTGCGATTTATCGCCGCTTGACTATTTTCTGTGAGGCTACGTTAAGTCATTGGTTTATACTAACACGCCGACGACGTTGAAAGAGCTCAGAGCCAACATTGAACGCAAAATAGCCGCCGTTTCGGCCAAAATGTTTCGGCTGGAAACGTGCCCGCGGTGGCCATATGAATACGAAGTCGAGTTCCATTCATAAATGTTTTGATTGTACTTCAAGCCAATAATAAAGTTTTGGAAATATCTCAAATGGTTTGCCTTTCATTTAAAAAAAAAAGTTGTCAAGTCGTTATTAGAAAACCCTATATATTTTAATTTATAAGCCATATTCTAAATTTTCTTTTCCTAATTTTGAATTCTCTATTTTGCTATATAAAATGAAAAGAATATTTCTAAATTTTGAAATGTAACGTTCTACTTTGCGTCTTGAAATGTAAATTTATTACCATGCAAATACAAAATGTGCCATAAAAAAAAACGCAAAGAAGACGCTGGCGTTTGTAGATTAATTTGATTCGAGTTACTAGTATGTTCGTCGAAAAAGGAGATGTCTGACTCTGTGTGATATCACTATTGTGATGTTTTCTAATTGCCATAAAATTCCCAAAGTTTACCGAAACTGTTATTGAAATTAGTATTTGGTACTAGTACGAGTATTTAGCGTTGCTCAGTTTGCAAATTTCATTGTGTTAACATCATGGTAAACATTTTAAACTGAATTTTGTGATGGATGTTAGGTAGTCAGAGTGCCATCGATGCCAAAATCCTTGCAACATATTTTGTATGAGCTCCCATCGTCCAAGTCAATTAAGTGGGACGTCTAGACAACTGGGTTCCGATATCGCCGTGTACGGTCGGCCTATAAGGAAATGGGATGGAGTTAGAGGATTTAAGTCTGAGTCAGAAATAGCAAAAAGAGACCTAGTGTTTAATAGTGCTTCAATTTGAGAAAGCAAAGTAGACATCTCCTCAAAGGTTAATATGTTATTCCCTACAATTCTGCGGAGTCGTTGTTTCACGCATTTGACCACCGCTTCCCAAAGCCCTCCAAAGTGAGGGCTGTGAGGTGGAATGAACTCCCACTTGATGCTTTCAGCCGCTAGTGCTGTTGAAATTCGTTCGTTGTGTTCCTTGGATCTTTCCAACGTATACCATTCGAACAGTGTTCTCGCAGCTCCTTGGAAATTGGTTCCGTTCTCAGAGTAGATTACATTGCATTTTCCTCTTCTGGCAATAAATCGCCGCAACGCTGCTAAGAAGACATCGGTGGACAAATCACTGACGTCTTCCAGGTATAAAGCCTTTGTTACCATACAGACAAATAACGCGGAGTACCCTTTGGTTAGCTTTGGATTAGGCGAAGTGTAATTGGTCCAGCGTAGTCACAACCAGTGTGGGCGAAAGTTGTGAAGAAGGCAAGTTTGCCATGAGCTGTGAAGATGTGGCTTGACGTTGGCGAAAACATTTCATGCAATCGTGTACGATTTTCCTGATTAGGTTTCTACTTCCAAGAATCCAAAACTCCTGACGTAGAAATTAGAAAAGTTCCGATACACTTGCGTGAAAAAATTTTAAATGAGCCTCTCGAAGAATCATTTGGGTGACCGGATGGCTTCTTGGCAAGATTATAGGATGTTTTATCCCAAATGAAACACCTACAGCATTGGATAGTCGTCCTCCAACTCCCAACAGACTAACCTTATCAAGAAACGGCGATAAAGATGAAAGTTTAAATCGGTTAGAAACACATTTGTTAGACTTTAGAGCTTCAATCTCTTCCATAAACTCCTTTTGAGCCCACAAAAGGCAAGTTTGCTTAGCAGAAAACAATTCTGTGGATCTAATAAAATCTAACAAACGATCAGGTACCGACAATTTGTCATTTCGTACAAAACGAAGAACTAAGGCTACAATCCGAATAAGTCGAAATAATGAAGATACTCTTTTTGCCAATTGATCTAGAACTCCTTCCTCCACTGATAATATATTGGCAACAACAGATTCTTTCCTCCTTTCTGGTACATTCCCTAATTCAAAATATTTCACAGTAGTCGGCCAGAAGCCAGAATCCTTGGAGAGCCAATTCGAACCATTCCACCAAAGCTCTAACTGCAGTAGTTTTCTGGGCTCGACCCCTCTCAATGCATAGTCAGCTGGGTTTTCCTCTGAGCGATCATAATTCCAAACAGAACGGGGAAGAATATCAAGAATCTCTGAGGAGTGGTTAGCGATAAAGGCATTCCATCTACGGGGGGAAGAGGAAATCCATGCTAACACGATTTGCGAATCACAAAAACAAATGTTTGGAGAGGTTTTACATCCAAAGAAGAACGAATGAGTTGAACCAGACGACTTAACAACAGAGCCCCACACAGTTCCAGACAAGGTATGGTTAGCTATGTGACAGGAGCGACACGGGTTTAAACAGCAACAAGTTGAATCTCTATGGTTCCACTTTCAGACAAACTACGCGCGTAAGCAACTGCCGAATACGCCTTCTCGGAAGCATCTGAGAATCCAATCAAATCAAATCGCTTCGAATCTAACACACATCTTCTCACAATGTCGATCTTTTCGAAATATAATACATCCAGTGGATCATTCCATCCAATTTTTTTCTCATGCATCCATAACTCCTGAAACAAAATTTTAAACAAGACAATGGCAGGCGCTAGAAAGCCTAACGGGTCAAATATTTTTAAAATCTCTGACAACAGCATTCGCTTAGTGGGTGGCGATGAAGATTCCTTTTCTACAGAAATTTTAAATGCGAAAGCGTCGCGGTGAGGACTCCAAGCTAAGCCGAGAACCTTTGTACAATTGTTAGCGCCATCAAAATCTAAAGAAAAGGTTGGTTCACAATCTAAACCCTTCAAAATAGGCCAGCAGTTTGAGTTCCATTTACTCAACTGCAAACCTCCACAGGCCAACAGTTCAACCAGCTCATTTTTTAAGCTTAACATTCCTGACACTTATTTCGACCCTGTCATGATATCATCAACATAAAAATCGTGCAAAATACAATTCGACGCATTGGGAAATTGATCCATGTAATCTGAAGCGAGTTGTTTCAGTACTTGCATTGATGAGTTGTTTCAGTACTCGCATTGAAAGAAAAGGGGCAGGTGAAGTACCGTAGGTTACAGTACGTAGCCGATAATGTCCAATAGGTCTGTTATGACTTTCTCGCAACACGTACGTTGAAAGTCACGATGTTTCGTTTCGACCCAAATTTGCCGAAACATCTTAACAATATCAGCACAAAAAACATATTTATGTATCCGAAAACGTAAGCAAACGTTTATTTAATTGCGCTGAAGTGGGGGCCCAATATGTAGCATTTCATTTAGACTGATACCATTTCCAACTTTATGGGACCCATCAAAAACAACCCGCAATTTATTTGTGACCACAGCATGATGTGGCAAATAGAAAATCTTCCCAGAGGTAGGTTCAATCTCGCTTTCTGGAATAAGCTCCGTGTGCCCTAACTCCTGATAAGCCTCCATAAAAGGACAATACTCCAAGCGAAAATTCTCACGGTGAGCAAAACGACGTTCTATAGCTGACAACCGAGATAAGGCTCCTGAGAGAGTACTCCCAAACTTTACATCCCTATGTCGAAACGGCAATTCAACAATATATTTATTATCAGGTCGTTATGTTTCCTCGAAAACTGTTAATGTGATCACAGACACTATTTTCTTCGGAATTAGATCCTTTATCCCTCGTCGGATGAAGAGTATCAAACCAAAAGAAAAGACATGGTATAACTCGAGCTGTAAAGAGGCTGTCAGTATTAGAAAAATGTTTTGTTGGTCCTTCAAGACAAACCCAACAGAGGAAAACCGAAAAAAGCTTAAACGAGGCAGGAATGACTGCAATATCTTTCTTAAACGTGTGAAACTTCAATGCAACCAAAAGCTGTGGCAAAACATACTACAATGTCCCAAAAGAAGTAAACATTTTTGGTAGTTTGTCAAAAATATAAGAAATTCTGCCTCACCCTCAAACTCATCGCTCATTTGCAATGATATTCCAGCTGTCAGCTCTATGAAAAAGACCAAGTCAATACTCCCAAATTGTGCTTTGTCTCCTCCTACACTTGAGTGCGTCGAATCTTCATTGGGACAAATTGACTTTTGCACTCGTGTGGTAACAAGAGTTTTTAAAGATCTTATCATTTACAAATCCGCTGGTCCAGATGGTATACCTCTCCTTGTTCTGTAGAGGTGTTTTTCGTCGCTGGCAAAACCACTGCCTAAGCTTTTGATCACTCCTACACTTTAGGGCCCTTTCCAAACAGATGGAAAACAACAGTCCCTAAAACGGCAAATCTTTTCCTCCCTCCGGTCATGAAAACGCTGGTAAAGCGTCAGCTCATGAAACATCTCGAAACACGAAATGACCTCCAGTACGGTTTTCGCAGCAACGGGTCGACATTTGATTTGATGGCATGCCTCATCGAAAAGGGAAACCAAAGCGTAAAACAATCTGGCGAAAGGATGATAGTTGCCTTTGATGTTTCTAAGGCATTTGACAGAGTTTGGCACCAGGCTTTTTTGTCGAAATTGCGTGCCTTTGGGATCGATGACTCTCTTCTTCAATGAATCAGAATTTACCTTTCGGAACGTTCAATTTAAGTTGTTTCGGATGGTTTCAAGCCTGATGTTCACAAAACAAAAGCTGGTGTGCCCGTGGCTCTGTTCTGTGTCCAAAACTCCTTTTATTTTTATCAACGATATCTTGTCTGCTACTTCTAATCCAATATATTCCTTTGCTAACGACAGTACTCTATGCTTTTCATATTCGTTCCCTGATTCACGTCCCTGATCTTCGCGTGTGGAACAAGAACGGCAGCGTATGTTAAGTTCATTAAGTTCCGATATTAATTGGAATATAATGCTTCTAAAGCTCAAGCCTTGATCGCCAAATCGCTTATGGAATGCCCTGCTCAGCTCTTTGTTTCTTAGTCTCTAACATTTGCCTCCCCAACTTCCCTTCGTTAATGCTATGTCAAACATTATACGGGTACAAAAATAAAACAATATCATCAGTAGGGACACATGAATTTAAGAAATATAATTTTTCTGTACTTCCAATATACTAAGTTGCTTACCGCCATCAGTAAAGTCAAGTGTCCTTCCGTGATGACAATTTAAAATATTTTTTAAAACTGCGAACTCCTAAGAGTTATATTTGCCAATATAAGGTAATTTTAAGTCGAAAGAAATACGCAACATTTTTCTTTAAAAAAGTCAGGATATTTTTAATGCAGTATAAACTACAAACTCTGAGGATAGGGATGAGGTACAGAATCTGCCAAGTGTCCGCCTCGGCTCTGCCTGCAAATAGTCATTCTTTCGATGAAATTTTTTTATCACGTTTTCGAATGTATTTCAGTAGTAATGGCACGGATACTGGATGTAGTACTATTTCTCTTGGGTTTTCGGAGCCCCAGAGTTTTGTTTGTTTACCTCTTTACTCAGAATAGTTTTGTCTAAAAAATGGTGATCTTGTTCATTCATTTACAGGCACCCAATTAGAGAAAGTACAGCGTTGTGCGTGGTCTACTGGCTCCAACTCTCGTATCAGCTGCATCTTATAATCATGTAGGTTTAGATCGTTATGCACAAGGTATTACAAAGTGGTTGCGGATTGAACCAATTCCTATTATCGTATATGGATATATCTGGATTTTTAGTCACACTCTTAGCTACGGCGGAGATATTTCACGCTGACCTTGTCAGATCAGAACGAGTTAGAATTTTCACATCACTAACCTGTTCAAAAAATTCAAATCCCCCCATTAAACTCTCTATAGTTGTGCGAGAATGGAAGTAGTAAATTTTCAGTATTTCAGCACGCTGTGCGATAGTTTATCCATATTTAATAACCAACTACTATTAGCTTATCAAAAGTCGTCGAAACAATAGTTTGGTGTAGATAGTTTAATAATGGCGCTAAATTTAAAATGACACCTCTTGGTAGATAAGCCTCTATACAGACAAAACAAACAAAATTGCAAAATGTAAATTTTGCGGAAAGAATAAATTACCTAATATAAACAAGTTAGCTTACCACCTGGTCCAGTGCCTTAAATGTCTGTCAGATATCAAAGCAGATATGTCGTGAACAAGATCATCATTATCAAAAACCGAAAACTGCACATATGTTATATGTACTCGTATATTGCTATCGTTTTCTTTTTATAACTAATTTGCCTATTGAAGCAGGAACATCTGCTTGCAAAATATGATATTTTGACATAATTTGTCCAGCTATTACGCCAGATTACATTTTCACCAACGAAGCATTTGGAGGAAAAATTTACTATACATAAACTAGTTACCGACTACTCCTTGTTACTGTGCTAGATATAAATATTTTTTTTTTTTTTTTTTTTGTAAAAGGACAAAAACTTCTAATATATCCTTTTCTAATGCAGAAATAGAAAAATAATCGAAAATGCCACATTGCCACGTTGCCAAGAATACAACGCGAGGAGAGATCCATTGAAACCTATATTACGGAAGTATGGATCCCCTAGCTTAGCCGCAGTATAATAGTGATTTTAATCAACTGTCGCCTTCGCCAGCACACCATATTCGAATACAGCCTTTCAAGCCATTCCATTCTTATCCACACATATTGTAAGTCCACAGCACTCTTGTTTTGATTTTATGAATTATCAATTAGAATCGAGAAGAAATTGAAGAGACAATCCCATTGGGAGTTGATTTCACAAGTTGACATTTTCAAAGTGGTCGATTGGAGTCATAGATACCAACATCAAGGATATACCATTTTTCTTCAAGAAATATGTTGGCATGTTCCAATGGAATAATAACAATGGAATAAAACAAGTTACGCCATCTCTTAACAAACCGCACGAATTAAGTAATAGCTGGCGTTTTAGCTGGCGATATTATATGGATGTAGAAGTATTGCCTGTTACAAATATTCAAAAACATTGATACATTCGAAGTTCGGAACTTTCCCTCTAACTGGAAAATTCTATTCTATCGGATACGAAGATGGCAACATGGGCAGTCCACGGAGTCCATTAGCATATCCGTAGCATAGAGATATTTTTCTTGTAATTGGATTTTTGTTGCTTTAAGAAATTCAGACGCCAAATTGTTACATACTCAAATATATTTTTAATATTTAAACTGACCGGCTGCTGAGAAAGACCTAAAATACAAAATTTGTTACGTTATTGGCGGGTGGATTTTCATACGACTCTGAAACAAAAATAAAAATTTGGCGTTTACAAAAACACAAAAATACCAGCTAAAAACTGGATTGAAATAGTCCCCGAGAACCCGGAAGATTCTCTGGAGGCAGAACTGGAGCAACTAGGGGAGCCCCAGGGAAACGCTCAGAGGATAAACTATTGGCACTCCTAGATGACAAAAACTCAGAACTCCTATAAAATTTAGAAGAAGAACTCGTAGCTGAACCAGAAATAGAGTCCCTAGCCTAGATAAAAAAGAAACAGAACTCCTACATGAACAAGAAGCAGAATTCTTATATGAACAAGAATAACTCCTACATGAGAAATTCAATTGGAACAGACTCAACGGTATGACTTGTATACACAGATATACACAGTTTCACAGGAAATTACTTTTGAGGTTTTTTAATATACAATTTATAACAAGTAACCTAAAAAGTGTATTTAATTGGTTATAAAATACATAAGAATTTTAGATAGAATTATTAAATCTCTCAATTTCGCTTACTTGAACTCATTTTCGTAAATTCAGTCTGCCGGCCGGTTCTTTTGCATTATGTTAAGCACTCCAATATCACAAAAGAACTTATCACAAGAAGTGCATTGATATTACAACTACAAACATGTGAATCTGTGAAAGCATCGCATCAAATCTCTGGAGTCTATTATTGAGAAACAAGTTAAAGGATTAAGAGAGCTTATTCTGCAAAAAAATTGTAAGTTAAACGAAAAACTTGAGAAAGTTGAAGACGACTTTATACAACGTTTTGCAATGGTGGCTTAAACGTTGGCTGAATTGTCAAAAAGAGTCGAACGAATTGAGATGACATCTGAACAAACTGAAGCATTTGCACAAAGAACATCGTTTTGTGCAAATTCATTCAAAACAGAATGATGAGGATTGGCACACCTTATTCGACAAAATATATCATTCTGTAACCTGTACACCTGTACCATCAAACGATTAAATTCAAGGGGACAGCAATCGACATCGCAATAATAATAAAGTTCAAAACAATCTCTGAAAAGAACACTTTGTTTGGGTTAATTCGCACCCTTTGGATAACAATAAAGAACATATTTTCTTGTTACTCTTGTAATAATTAAATTATAAATAAAAACTCACTTAAGATTCAAATTAAACATCTTTTATTTTCGTTAAATTTTGACACAAGTTTTCAAAGCTGAACCCATAAATCGAATGCGCCATCTTCTTAATAACTACATTTAAAGACTAGGCTTACGATAAATACTTACGATCTAAGCTTATGATCTAGTTCGTGCTCTCCAACTGTATCTTCTTGACAAGATAATGTTGGAGAGAAAACATAACTTGTATGAGCCCTTTTGATTGATGCTCAAACGACAAGCGTGACAAGGTTACATACACAGGGGAATTGGGAAGGGCACTTAATTGTGTGACACCTCACCCGCCAAGAGTTTTTGGTTAATAAATATCAAATAGAATAATTATATCAAATAATCAGAAACGTAGACAAATTCAAATTGTAATAAAATTCCAATATAAAAATAAATAACAATCCAAGGAATTCAACATTGTTCTTCACAAAAATTCGGTACAAGTTTATAGAAAGACAATTATAAGTTTAATATTTGTTTAATATCTTGTTTTTTTGTTTGTTTGTATTTATACATTATATATTAAAGTTTTTTTATTATTATGAATACGAAATTGATATGTTGATATGTAATAGAAAATAAATATAATAATAAAATTTATAGTTATTAAATAATCAAATGTAATGCAAAATCAATCCAAACAATTCAACTTATTTCATATCAAAAATTCAATATAAATACAAAATTATTATAAGTTAACAATATTTAATATTAATTTGATACTAATTTTTTAGTCAATTAGGGAGATGTTTGTTGTTACTTGAAACTCTTCCTTTGCTCCCTACAATACTTAGTTCTTCGATTGCTTGTATTATAAATATAATAATTATCTACTTTGTACTTGTTCAATCTTTTGTATTTTGGTTTACATTTTGAAATGTTTCTATTTCTTACAATACTTTTACATAAACTCTTGTTTTCATTTCTGTTCTTATTAAGTTTTCCTATTCGTTTTAATTTTTCCATTTCATATTTAGTTGCTAGTTTTTGTATATCATTTTTATCATAGTTTTTGTTAATAAAGTCAATTGGTCTTAGTTTGGTGGATAAATGTATTGTCATATTATAAATCATTATGGTATTAAAGATTTTTTTTATCTAAATCGCCTAATTCAATTTGGGCTTTATCTATATCTATATATCTGAATTACCTGCCTTATTACATGGAGTTGTTTGATAAAAAGTTATGTCATTATCTTTTAAAAACTGCTTTACAGCGTTGTGTATAATACCCTTTTCGCTATCTGAGACCATCTTTCTCATATTAACTAAGTAGATTAATCGTTCTTTGATAGCACTTAAAATACTTTCATACATACATAATACTTCTACAAGGATACCAGATACCCATATGTACTGTGTTACATGTCTCGTAATTATTGACAACTGCATGTATTAGTTTAAGCATATTAGGATACTAATATAGTTGCTTAAGTTCTGAAAATAAATCGAAAATACCTCTATGATTTTTCTTTAAATGTTCTTTTTTTATAATTGTTATCTTATTTTTATCTGTGATACGTTCCAACATAGAGCAAGATTTAAGAATTTTTAAATTACTATTATTAGCAAAATATTTCACATATAGAACTTGAAATTTAAGAAAGAGCCGTGTATCTTCAAAATAAACGCATATAAATCCCTTTTCAATAATGAATCTTTTCATTGTTCCCAATAAATCACTATCTTCTGTGGCGTATACGTAATTTTTGAATTTCTTGTTAACTATTTTGTGAATATTTTTTCTTTGTCGCTCATTTTTAAAAATATTTAATCTTTGAAGATATTTATTGCCTTTTCTGTCATATGTAAATAGTGTAAATTATCTTCAACTTCACTATGTACAGTCGCATCAGTGGATCTGATATCATTATCATTATCATCGATGCATTCGTTGTTATATATGTAGTTCATAATTATCGGAATGAATGTAGAGGTTTAATATGATACTATTTTTTAGATTGGTTGCTACAAATAAATCGTCTTAGTCCGTATGTTACACGGTTGTTCTTCCCTTTTATATATTTAATCGGAAAACTATATTCGTTAAGCAGCATCTACCAACGCTGTAATTCCATATTTGGATTTTGTAAGCTAAGCAGCCAAATAAGAGGCTTATGGTCAATTTGAATAAAAGATTTTCTGCCATGAAGATAGGTATAGAAATATTTTACTGACCAGACAATCGCTTACAATTCCTTTTCTATGGGTGAATAGCGTATTTCATGGTCGTTTAATGTGCAGGTCGACTATTTTACTATAGTAAAACCTGGATTTTGAAGTATCGGCTGATACATAAGCAATGTTTTAAGTTTGTTAAAAGATTCCAAATGATCAGGATCATTGGTTTTAATTGCAATATTTTTATTTTTAACCATTCGAAACGCAACCCTGGCGAAATCCTTAACAAACTTCCGGTAATATCCGGTTATACCGAGGAAGGACTTTATTTCCTTCTGATTACAAGGGAGTGTTAATATTTGTGTAGCCATTATTTCAAGTGGATCTGGTTTTATGCGACCTTCCGTAATTACGTGACCTTAAAATTTCGTTGATTTTTCTGCAAAGTTACATTTGAATAGTTGAATGCTTACTAAGGTAAGCACTGATAAACTTTTTTTTATCGAAAATAAATGTTCATCTAATGAGGTGGAAAATATCATATATCATCCAAATATACAATGCATATCTTATTGATGAAATCTTTTAGAACACTGTTTATGAAACGCTGAAATGTTGCTGGTGAATTCTTCAGGCCAAATGGCATACGAGTAAATTCATAATGACCATGGGAAGTTGAGAACGCCGTTTTAAATCTGTCATCTGGATGGACTTCAATCTGATGAAATTCTTTCGCCAGATCGATCGCTATGAAATAATGGCATCTGCCCAATTTGTCAAATAATTTATCGATGTTTGGAAGTGGGAATTTATCGTCAATAGTATTATCATTTAATTTACGATAACCAATTACTATTCTCCACTTTTGTTTTTCAACTTCCTTTCTATGCACTTCAGGGTATCGATAACTTTTCGTGTAAGTTGGTAAGTCATGTTTTGTTAAAATCCTATGTTCAATTTTGTTAGTAAAAGTTAGAGTATATTTTTCGTCGTAAAAAAATATCTTTGAAGTAATTCAAAAGATTTTTTATATTTAAAATATCTCTTTGTTGCAGATGAGAGGCAAAAGCAATATTTTCAAGGTTATTGTTTTCAATTTCGCTATCGAATACGTTGAGCGATTCATCAACATAATACTTGAAATAATATTCTTCTTAATAAAGTGGGCGAAATAAGTTTATACGCACCCGGCACCGCACCAAATAATTACAGAATTGCTGCCATTTAAGGGTTTTAAAAAAAATCTATATTTGCACGATCGTTAGTTTTTAAGCAATGGTGTAGATTAAAAAACCAGTTAATAACGGCATCTTTTTGTGATAAAGATAAAGCAATGAAAATATTGACAGTGAAATTGATTGCCTTTTGTGGAAAAATTTAAGTGAAAATTATAAAAGTTTAAAGATTTTTTTTAATAAAAAAAAATAATATCTAAGAACTGATTTTCAAAAAAATAAATATATAAATCCACAATGGGAAAAGGAAAATATTAAACAGCGGAAAATGTGAAAATGTAATTTGAGACAAAATGCCTGGAGAAATTATGGCAAAATATTTAATCTTGCTAGCAGGGGGTGGCCGTGGTGTAGTGGTATATGCATACACTTCTCAAGCAAAGGCAATTCTCTGAAAAAGTCTTTTCGTAGAATTAACATGTAGATATATGAGAATCTCGTCGGCGTCAACTCTGACATGAAGGCATAACACTGATGTTGGAGTGGATGCTGGCTGCGCTAAATATAACGAACTAACAACTAGCACGTACTGAGACCCACTGGTTGAGGATGGACTTGCTCGTCCCGTCCAGTTTGACAACCACATCAGGGAAAAATATCGAAACCTAATACACTTCAGTTTCAAACTACTACACCACCCGCCCGCGCCCTGGAGAAAACCAAAAGGTGTTTCTACTTCAATAGGGAAATTAGTTATAAAAGAAAAATATATGGGTACATATGGTATATGTACATAATAATAAAAACAAGAAGAAATAACATTTTCAGTTTTTATAATGATAATGAATTTAAGGACATGTTTCCTTGATCGCTTTGATTACTTTGAAATAATCTACTCACGACATCTCTGCTTTGATATCTGACAGACATTTAAGGCACTGGACCAGGTGGTTAGCAAACTTATTTATATAAGGAAATTAATTCTTTCCGCAAAATTTATATTTTGCAATTTTGTCCGTTTTTCTAAATAGAGGCTTATCTACCAAGACGTGTCATTTTAGATTTTGCGCCATTATTAAACTGCAAACATCAAACTATTATTTCGATGACTTTTGATAAGCAAATAGTAGGAGGTTTTCAAATATGGATAAACTATCGCACAACGTGCTGAAATACTGAAAATTTACTAGTTCCCTTCTCGCACAACTACAGAAAATTTAATGGATGGACTTGCATTTTTTGAACAGGTTAGTGATGCGAAAATTTCAACTTGTGTTCATCTGGCAAGGTCAGCTAAAAATATCTCCGCCGTAGCTAAGAGTTTCACTGAAAATCCATATGTGTCCATTTCTATACGATAACAAGAATTGGTCCTATCCGTAACCACTTCGTAATACATTTTGCATAAAGATCTTAACTTACATGATTATAAGATTCAGCTGATACGAGAATTGAAGCCAGCAGACCACGCACAACGCTGTACTTTTGCTTATTGGGTGCCTGTTATTAAATGAACAAGATTAGAATTTTTTAGACAAAATTATTCTGAGTGAAGATGTAAGCAAACAAAACAGTCGCATCTGGGATTCCGACAACCCAAGAGAAACAGTACTACATACAACCTCTCGATCTGCAACAAGTGACATTTTAATGCGGTTCTGGGGTTGGTGCGGCGGTGTCATTGGGAAATATTTTTTCGAAAATGATGCTGGTGTGACCGTTTCTGAGAATGATACAAAACGATGTGGGCAGACTTCTTTTTACTTAAATTTGATGCACTGGACGTGGACTATGTTCATTTTACACAGGACGGCTTAAAATGCAACACATCTGGAGGAACCTTGGCTACACTGATTGATAAATGAAGCCGTTAGATTTGTGAGTTCTCGAAATGGAGGCTTCAATCGGCCACCGAGATCGTGAAATTTAACAGCGTTTGACCTTTTCTATTAAGTATACCCCAATATACAAGCTGTTATTCGTGAAAAACAGTCAAAAACGTGATAAAAAATTTCATCGAAAGAATGACTATTTGCAGGCAGAGCCGAGGCTGACACTTGGCAGATTCTCTAGCTCATCCCTATTCTCAGAGTTTGTACTTTGTTCTGCAATAAAAATATCCTCACTTTTTAAAAAAAAAAATTGCGTTTTTCTTTCGACTTAAAATTACCTTATTTTCCCAAATATAACTCTTAAGAGTTCGCAGTATTAAAATATATTGTAAATTGCCATCACAGAAGAACACTTGACTTTACTGATAGCGGTAAGCAACTTATTTATATTGGACGAACAGAAAAAATATATTTCTTAAATTCATGTGTCCCTAATGCTGATATTTTTTTTATTTTTGTAGCCACACAAGAAAATGAGACAGGATACGTTATGTCGGTGTTCGAGGGTATCGAATGACTGTGTCGTATTGACATCACCTATGAGTTTTATTGCACGATTTTGGATCTTGGGCGCACCTGACCAAATGGGCGGATAAACGCCTATTGTAACCAGATCAAAGGAGGTGAAATATTTCTCACATCGCTTGAGGAAGCCTAGACATTTCGCAGCAGTTTTGGCGACATCGAATATTTGATCATACTACCGAGAATGGAAGGGTTTTCGGCTTCGATGCAAATGCCATTCATGGATTTGACTGGGTATTTAGATTTCACTTTAATGACAGCAGACAGCATTGAATTTTAGAAGCATTATATTTCACTCTGTTGAAAGTTCCCCAATTGGTTATTCTGCTTAAATCTGAATTCAATGTGCTTAACATACAAAGTCGTTCCCGTTCCTTAGCCGGAGAACAGGGACGTGAGTCCGGGAACCAATATGAGAAGCAGAGAGTACTGTCGTCAGCAAAGGAATATATTGGATTAGAACTAGCATATAAAAGATCATTGATGAAAATTGAGAAGAGTGTCGGAAACAGAACGGTGTCTTTGGTATTATTATTATTATTATTCTATAATTATTATATTATATTATTTTATGAATATTCGACTTGAAACTATCCAAGACAACTTGAAGTGAACGTTCCGAAAATTAGTTTCTAATCCATAGAAAAAGAGGGTATCGATCTCAAATGCACGTATTTTCGACATAACAGCCTGATGCGAAATGCTGTCAAATGCCTTACATATATCAAGAGCAACATTTCGCCAGATTAATGTTGACTTTCGTTTCACTTCTCGTTTATATATGGCATCAAGTCCCCTATGGACCCATTGCTATGGTCTTTGAGAAGTTTTCGTGTTTTTTGATATTTTATGAGCTGACGACTTATCAACGTTTCCATGATTTTGGAAAAAAAGGCCGTAAGTGCAATTTGTCTGTAGGAGTAGAGACAGGAAAATTCTGCTTTTTAGAGACAGGCTGGATAAATGCTGTTTTCCATCTTTTCGGAAAGGGTCCTAAGGGTAGGAATCTTCTGCTGCTGCTGTTTGTAAATAACTAACTTAAGTTAGTCATCAGGTATTTCATTTCGTTTTCGTCGTTGTCGTCGTAAAGGAAGGTGAAGCGCTTTCATCATTTCTAGGGTAAGAAGTTTTTGTTAGATTTTTATTGGAGACTATGGTTATAACATACTATCACCGGCAGTGGTTTTGTGGTAAGAATTTCTTTGGGCCTGAAGTTTTGACCATTTGCATAAATGGATGAATTGTGATACTGAATTACAAATATTCATGAAAGGTTGACTTAATTGTTGTTGACGAAAATGGATCCATTTAACTAACTTTAAAGTATCGTTGTTGGAAGTAGCTCTACTACAGAAGCCCTAATTGCTTCTTAATAGCTATATTTGTCCATAACAAGGCGTATTCAATATTTGGTAATTGTTCTTTCACAATGCTTAACTTTTATTATAGTTTTTTTCTTCCATGTTTTTAAAAAATTTGTTATATAGATGATTGATTAATTCTTTTTTTATTATTTATTTATTAAGTAAGTATCGCTTACACGGTAAGGTATTGGAATCTTTTAAATTTTTTTAATTATTAGATAATAATATGTGCAAGTATAACATTTATAACTCAAGAAGTGACAGAAAAAATAAGATTACAATTTATATATAAAAAAATAAAAAACAAAAAACTTATTAAACATTTTAAATTCTAATTATTTCATTGACCAAATATTTTAAGAAAGAGAGTGAGAGAGAGCACTTAAATTTATTAGTGCTTCTAATTTTTCAAATATTTATGCGCAAGGAATTCCACAGCCGTCTTAAATTTACGAAAAATTGGCATTCAAAAGTCTAGCAGGCATAGCTCGTTTGAAATAGCATGATCTACCTGACTGAAGAAAGCGTAGCTTATTGAATATGTTTGCCGTTTGATTAGTTTGAATTATATCATGCAAGAGACTGAGGGTTCTATATTTGAGCACATTATCAAATGTACATTCGCTGATTTGCTTTAAGTAAGAGGAAATATGATCATTTCTTTTTAGGTAAAATAAAAATCGGGTAATATTATTATATACGACATTAAGCTTTCTCCTGGAGTCGTATTCACTGCAGCAACAAATTTCCTAACATTATAGTAGAATCGTCATTAGTAGGGTTTTCATTAATAAGAGCTATAGTGGCGCCTATAGTGGAGTTAATCCAAGTAAGGGTCCGGTTAAATATCAGACCAACGTTGTTGGCAGGGTCAACGTACTCTATTGGATTTTGGGCTACTTGGATTGGTTGAAAGTGAGTAAGACCCAGTTTTTTGTATGGATCAGAATTTTTTTGGGAATTAAGGCGCAGTTCATTCTTAGCCGACCAAGCTAGTATACGCTAGAGATCTTCTTTTGGCTTCTTGAATCAAATTCTTTAGAAAACTTAAGTGAATTTGGGCATCATCAGCGAACATATGGATTGCGCTATGCTCAACAACCCTGAGCAGTTCATTTACGTAGAGCAAAAAAAGCAATACAATATCAAAGTATAAGTTTTGTAGTGGGCAATGAAAAATTGAATTCTTTCCTAAGCTTTGAACAAAGAATAGTGTGGTTAATTGTGCCGAATATTTTGGAAAAGTCGAGTAACGTTGGGATTGTAGCATGATTTTCGTCAACAGCTTTCCAATGAGAGGGAAAGACTAATGTCGTTGAAATTGAATTGAAGACATATGTTATATTATAAAAGGCAGTAAATATAAAAACAGAAGCTTAAAAAAATTTTGGGTGGATTTTGTCGAGTCCTATAGCGTTTGATTTGATCGATTGTACCGCTTCTGCAACTGCATCCTCGCGTAGCATGAAGAAATCGAAATACGATTTTTTACAATCGTCCGGTGACTGATCGAAAGTGGTTAAGCTTACTGAGGAAGGATCACTCGACGCAAAGGAAATCAAGTTAACCTGGTTGCAGTCTATATTATTAGGAGTTTTTGGCCTTTGTTTTCCTAACCCAACTTCACAGAGTTTACGAAAATATGCATAAATTCGTCTATTTTAGAGTACAAGTTTTGGGCGTTAATATGGCATATTAATATTTTAGCTCCAACTATGAACATTTTTTTGTAGGAGTTAAAATAAAGTGAAAATCTTACCATGAACATTGAAACTGTTAAATTATTTTGAAAGCTATTAATTATGTTTGTACTAGTAAATGTATTCAAAATGAAAAGGAATGAAATAAAACTCGATAAAAGAAAGAAAAGTACTGCGAAAAACTACAACGGCACATCTGAATTCTCGTTGAGAGCTCTTGTGTTTGCGTTTAGTTGGGTGATAGCTTCCAATGTTTGGCGGGTTTGAATGACAAAGATCCATCACTTTTTAACTTAACGTAAACTGGGCCAAACTTTGGAAGCTATCACCCAAATAAAAGCAAACACAAGAACTTTCAACGAGAATTCAGATCTGCCGTTGTAGTTTATCGCCGTACTTTTCTTTCTTTTATCGAGTTTTATTTTATTCCTTTTCAATTCGAATACATTTACTAGTACAAACATAATTAATATCTTTCAAAATAATTTAACAGTTTCAATGGTCATGGTAAGATTTTCATTTTATTTTAACTCCTATAAAAAAAAATGTTCATAGTTGTAACTAAGAATTATCTTGTTGGCATGATGCAAACGCCTTCATATATGCCATATTAACGCTCAAAACTTGTAAACTAAAATAGACGAATTTATGCATATTTTCGTAGACTCTGTGAAGTTGGGTTAGGAAAACAAAGGCCAAAAACTCCTAATGACATAGACTGCAACCAGGTTAACTCGATTTCCTTTGCGTCGAGTGATCCTTCCTCAGTAAGCTTAACCACTTTTGATCAGTCACCGGACGATTGTAAAGAATCATACTTCGATTTCTTTATGCTACGCGAGGATGAAGTTGCAGAAGCGGTACAATTGATCAAATCAAACGCTATAGGACTCGACGAAATCCACCCAAAATTTTTTAAGCCTCTGTTTTTATATTTACTGCCTTTTATAGTATAACACATGTCTTCAACTCAATTTTAACGACATCAGTCTTTCCCGCTCATTGGAAAGCAGCTGACGAAAATCATGCTAAAATCCCAACGTTACTTGACTTCTCGAAAACATTCGGCACAATTAACCACACTATTCTTTGTTTAAAGCTTAGGAAAGAATTCAATTTTTTATTGCCCAATACAAGACTTTTACTTTCCTATTTATAAGGGTTACAGCAGCGGGTAACCGATGTTCATGCTCTTTGCCAATAAAGAGGAGTAAATAAAGGGGAGTACCGCAAGGCTCTTTTCTTGAAGAATTGCTTTTTTCGCTCTACGTAAATCAACTGCTCAGGGTTGTTGAGCATAGCGCAATCCATATGTTCGCTGATGATGCCTAAATTCACTTTGGCTTTCCAATGAATTTGATTTAAAGCCAAAAGAAGATCTCAAGCGTATGCTTGTTTGGTCGGCTAAGAAAGAACTGCGTCTTAATTCCCAAAAAACAAAAGCACTTGTGATCCATACAAAAAACTGGGTCTTACTCACTTTCAACCAATCCAAGTAGCCCAACCGGACCCTTACTTGGTCTACTCACATTAACGCCACTATAGGCGCCACTATAGCTCTTATTAATGAAAATCGTACTAATGACGATTCTGCTATAATGTTAGGAAATTTGTTGCTGCAGTGACTACGACTCCAGAAGAAAGCTCAATGTCGTATATAATAATATTACCCGATTTTTATTTAACCTATAATAATAAGATTATATTTCCTCTTACTTAAAGCAAATCAGCGAATGTACATTTGATAATGTGCTCAAATATAGAACCCTAAGTCTCTTGCATGATAAAATTCAAATTAAGCAAACGACATATCTATTCAATAAGCTACGCTCTCTTTAGTCAGGTAGATCATGTATGCTATTTCAAACGAGCTATGCCTGCTGGACTTCTGAATGCCAAACAAAATGTCTGAAATAATGGCTTAAGTCGTCTCATGATGCCCAGAGTCTCTGGGAATTTCCATGCAACGCAGAGACTCAAGAGTCTCCATTGAGTCCAGATCGTCTTACGACTCTAATGTAGTGGGTCCAAGTCCTCCACAATCTATAAACGGAAATATTTCAACCAATTACCGCTACAATGAAAAAAAAGATGACAAAAAAAAACTAAATGCTTGCATAAGGGCACGTACGAGTACATATACGAGTACGTATATGAATTAATGCAATGTATTAATGCAATGCTGATACATGAATAAATCATAATTGTATCCAGAAAGCCATAAAGTTGGTAGATCGATTGTTTTTCTTATTCTTTTTACAGAAAGGTCGAGCTTGTATCTGCGCAAAGTTATGCGGAGACGATGGTGCAATACTACCCGCCGGAGAAGAAGAAAATGGCTGTAGAGCCATGGGCCTACGGGCATATCGACATTCATCGCATGCAAATAAAGGCGGAAACGGCTTTGATATTTTTTTGCTGCCAAGCGCTAGCACTAGGAACAGCCAAGGTAATTTGTGGTTTCAAACTTTTTTTATATTTAGACACTCATGTGTCTATATTTATAATGGGTTACTTCTTCTGATAACAGATTTTCGTTTTTGAAAAAATCATTGGGCCGTGGTGTCTGAAGTCATCAATTTTTAAGTATTTTACTTAACCATTTCATCACCATCCAGGTAACCCAGAATATCATGAGTCTATGAATTCTCTTCTGATGAGAACTGAAACAATTGGCACGCGTTAACATCAACAAAGCATCAGCTTTGTCAGTTCAATCAGTCTACAACACTTTTCTGAAAATACATACGTACAAACGAATATGTGCTGGATTTCGTAACATTAAGAAACTATGTATACTATTAGCTATTTATTGCATTAATTGCGGATCGTTTACTTCCGTCTGACAAATGGTGGCATCCTTATTAAGGTTTTATTAGAGGTGGGTTCTAGGTCTTATCACTCCTGCTCCTATGTATATTCCAATTATGTAGTTGGATAGCTTTATTTGTATGGTAATAATTGATTGAAATATGATATTTTTATTTGTTTTTAATTATATAGCCCTAAATCAAATGTGTTTGTACATTTTTGACGCTCACTCTATAAATTAATCTACTTCAACCTAGTGATCTCACTCAAGCCAACTGTACTTTTCAAATTGGCTCAAAAAATTAAAGGAGAAACAACCCCATCTCTATCTGATTTTCTCGGAACGATGTATACATATATGAATATGTATGTGTATGGATGTGTAGATAACTAGAATTGCGTGCAATTTAGCTTTGAAACAAAAGTCGCTTCTTGACCAAATCTTCTTAGCCAAACGACCACACCGCAAAATGATCTGAAAATTCTCCAATCTTATATACCAGATACAACACAAAACACACAGGCAAAATATTTTTTTAACAATTTTTTCATTTAGTCATGTTATTTATTAGAAGCAAACAAAATATAGTAAGCATGGAGAATTTAAAAAATAGGCAAATAATAGATGTATCTGAGAAACGACTGTACGAATTAAATAACCTACCATCCACCCGTTATATATAAATTGATTTCGGAACAGAGTTAAGCAAACAAAAATTTTATAAAAAAAAAAGAAAAGAAAGCAAAAGGATTTTCCCAGCCTTGCTTATGCTTTCATCATTGCCCTCTTTTACTTAGCCTCTCCATGGCTTCACTTCCTTTTTTTTTTTTTTTTTTTTCTTTTTCAATATGGAAACCCAAGTCCATCAAGGGGACTGATCGATACACGGTTCTTCGGGCAGTTTTACTTGCGAGACACATTCATTTCTCCTTTTTTCATTTATTATTATTATTTTTGTTTTTTTTTGTTTGTCTGGATGAGTAGCTGAAGGGTATTTAAAAGAGGAGTGATGGATCTCCAGGGGGTTGAGGATGATGACGTGTTGGTGACGTGTTGGTGACGTGTTGGTGACGTGTTGGTGACGTGATTTGGCAGTTAGTGAGCCTAACGATCTTCTTGAGGAACCTGCGGATTAAGTTGCTTTTAAGGCTGTAATAGCGCTCTACTTCTCTCTACTCTCTACAGGATTGACTCCGCCAGCATATCATCTGGCCTTCTTCTCTTTGAAGTAAGTTTGGGATGAGATAGACTTGAGGAGAGGGATATCTTTCATGGTTGAAGGTTCATAATTTCAGGTCACAACCCTTCCATCGGAGTTGTACATCAGCTAAGGACGTATTGGCATTCTACCTTTTAGTAGTATTTACCGCCCAGCTACCATCAAAAGCAAGACATGATTGAACGTAACTAAGGACGGCCTTGGTTAGCAAAATTCGAACATAAATCGGAGCTCACACAAGCATGCCCACAGCTGCAAACGGATCGGTCCCTGTACTACTTTTTGCCCAGTCTGGCCTCTAGAGTTGCCTGTGCCCGTGGTCATAAGGGTGAAGTGAGGTAGCAGAGAGATTCCTTGCGAGTGTTCAGGAGAGTTTCAGGATGTCTTTAAGATTGCGTTAACTTGAGCTGCCCTACCGCAAGGACTCTGTGTTATGTGTAAGCCACCAGTGCACTAATTCCGTTTTATTATTTTCACCGCCTAAGAAGGTGTAGTAATAAAAAAAAATCGTCATATGTATAAGAGTCATGCTATGACAATAATTGCCAAAACACAAGCCGAAGCGAGATTAGAATTAGCAGTGTTTAGAACCATGAGTACATCTTCCATTTCTTCTACGATTTCCTTAGAGTCTTCTTCTGGATCTTCCTGCAGATTACTTTCCGAGTACTCGGGGACTATTGTACCCAAATTTTTAGCTTATGTTTTTATATTTAGTTTTTTTTTCTTTGCGCAGTCGAATGTGCATAAAATTACGCAATAAATTTTGAATTTCAGTCTTTCTTGGCATCCAGTTTGTATGTTATGTTCTCGACCTATCTCATGACTTTGTGACAGAATTGTTGAAAGCAACAAAAAGCTCTACCCAATACTATAGCAAGCTCACTTTTTGTTATTGTTTATGCATGCTCGTCGCCGGAAGGGTGGATACCTCTTATAGAAAATTCGTTGACGGATACGGGAATGACAGCCACTAGCCAGAGTTGCCAATGTTCTTTTCGATTATTTTGGATAGCACTTAGTGATCGAGAATAATATTGTTCGACGCACAGGGAGGGGACTATAATAGTGATCGAGAATAATATTGTTCGACACACAGGAAGGGGACTATAATAATGGACTAGTTGTTTGTTTAAGTGCTTCGTTCCGAATTGATCCAAGATCAAATAATTGTTACGTTGTGTGTGATACCCGGGATTAAAATATTGAAGTACATGCTTACTGAAATTACGACATTGCTGGACTTTATGAATTGAGAAGTCCCTTCACTGGGATCCAGAACGCATCTTAAAAGGGTTTTTTGTGTTTTATTTATTTTAGAGATAGAACTTTCGTTAGAGAATTTTTGCAAAACATTGTGTCAAAGTTCAAGCATGCGTGTCGGAACCATAGATATACGTAGATACAGTACAGATGAAAATATACCAAACTTACATACTGGTGGCATTATCAGTCCTTATTTGATAAAATAAACAAGAATAGTCTCTTTCACTCACTGTTTACTAAGAATTCATCCCGTTTGTCCTTTATTTATTCAATTAAGCATTCCATGTTTTATCAGTAAATGAAGGAAATTTCGTTTATCCTTAAGAGGATCAGAAATTCTACATTTCTCGATAAATTTGACTCCCTTGTCCGTCCTTTCCAACCACTCACTGAATAAAATATGGTACACTTTAAGTTAGTTTTAAGTTTAAAAATGTAATTAATTTTTAATCTGATCTAATTAATAATCTGATCTTAGTGTACCATAAATTTGTTAAAAAATAAAAAATTGAATTTTATAAGTGAGCGACCCGGATCGGTCGATTTTGTATATTGCTTCATCCATCTAATACAATAATGGTTGAAATAATCATATTAAATTCATGTTATCCTTTTTGATGACCTTTTTGGGGACTTGTGAATTCTACAGAATTCAAATTCATACGAATATCCTATAAAAAAGAGAAATTTTGATCAAGTCAATAATGCACGAAAATATATTGGGTATATAATTTAATTCGTGCGGTTTTTTTTTTTTTCAAAATTTGAACGTGTATTTAAGAAAAACTTGTACAATAGTATTATTCAAAGTATTGCCCATCTGAAGCTATGACTTTTTCCTATCTTTCTGGCAATTTTTGGATCCCATCTTAAAAGAACTGCGCCGGCTTGGCAGCCAAGAATGAATCAAGCCAATTTTTGATATTCTGCTATGATGTGAACCGTATTTCAGTGAGGGCGTTCTGCGTCGACCGGAACAAATGGTACTCAGAAGGGGCAAGGTCTGGGCTATAAGGCGGGTGGGGCAAGACTCCCCATCCGCTGTTTTCCAAATAGTTCTTAACCGGAATAGCAACGTGGGACCGAGCGTTGTCATGATGGAAAATATTGCCTCGTGTCTGGTCGCATATTCCGGGCGTTTTTCGGCTACTGCTGTCTTCAAAGGGATTAATTGCGTTCAGTAGCGTTGTCTATTGATAGTTTCACCCGGTTTTAGAAGCTCATAGTACAGCACACCCATCTGATCTCATTAAATACAGAGCATTACCTTCGCGCCATGGATATTCGGCTTTGCCGTTGATTTGGCTGGTTCGCCGGGTTTCACATATGAATTTTTGCGCTTGGGGTTGTCGTAATGGATCCACTTTTCACCACCAGTAACAATCCGATGCAAAAATGACTTCCTTTTGTGGCGTTCCAGCAGTATTTCGGACATGCAAAACCGCCTTTCGACGTCTCTCGGCTTGAGTTCATGTAGAACCCAATTTCCTTGCTTTTGAATATATTCAGCTGCTTTTAAACGTTTTAAAATGGCTGCTTGAGTGACACCTAAAGATTTTTCGAGCTCATCTTGTGTTTGGCAACAATCTTCATAGAGTAATGCTTCCTTCAAACTTTTTTGGCTGCCCAGAACGTTCATCGTCTTCCAAGCCAAAATCACCACTTTTAAATCGTGCAAACCACTTTTGACACGTTCGCTCAGCTAGCGCATGTTCACCATAAACTTCCACCAAAATATGATGACTTTCGGCAGCAGTTTTCAGTAATGAAGAAGAACTCCCCGCAAAAATACTTTTTCAGGCACAAAGTTCGACATATTTGAGTGAAAAAAAATTATTGTTGTTTACGCTTCAAATGAATGACATTTAATGAAATGACGTACAATCACAGTAGCTTTCCAACGCATGTTCCAATGGAATAATAACAATGGAATAATACAAGTTACGCCATCTCTTAACAAACCGCACGAATTAAGTAATAGACCCAATAATTAAACGTTTTAGCTGGCGATATTATATGATTGTAGAAGTATTGCCTGTTACAAATATTCAAAAACATTGATACATTCGAAGTTCGGAACTTTCCTCTAACTGGAAAATTCTATTCTATCAGATACGAAGATGGCAACATGGGCAGTCCACGGAGTCCATTAGCATATCCGTAGCATAGAGATATTTTTCTTGTAATTGGATTTTTGTTGCTTTAAGAAATTCAGACGCCAAATTGTTACATACTCAAATATATTTTTAATATTTAAACTGACCGGCTGCTGAGAAAGACCTAAAATACAAAATTTGTTACGTTATTGGCGGGTGGATTTTCATACGACTCTGAAACAAAAATAAAAATTTGGCGTTTACAAAAACACAAAAATACCAGCTAAAAACTGGATTGAAATAGTCCCCGAGAACCCGGAAGATTCTCTGGAGGCAGAACTGGAGCAACTAGGGGAGCCCCAGGGAAACGCTCAGAGGATAAACTATTGGCACTCCTAGATGACAAAAACTCAGAACTCCTATAAAATTTAGAAGAAGAACTCGTAGCTGAACCAGAAATAGAGTCCCTAGCCTAGATAAAAAAGAAACAGAACTCCTACATGAACAAGAAGCAGAATTCTTATATGAACAAGAATAACTCCTACATGAGAAATTCAATTGGAACAGACTCAACGGTATGACTTGTATACACAGATATACACAGTTTCACAGGAAATTACTTTTGAGGTTTTTTAATATACAATTTATAACAAGTAACCTAAAAAGTGTATTTAATTGGTTATAAAATACATAAGAATTTTAGATAGAATTATTAAATCTCTCAATTTCGCTTACTTGAACTCATTTTCGTAAATTCAGTCTGCCGGCCGGTTCTTTTGCATTATGTTAAGCACTCCAATATCACAAAAGAACTTATCACAAGAAGTGCATTGAGATTACAACTACAAACATGTGAATCTGTGAAAGCATCGCAAGCAAGAACGGCGAAGGAATCAAATCTCTGGAGTCTATTATTAAGAAACAAGTTAAAGGATTAAGAGAGCTTATTCTGCAAAAAAATTGTAAGCTAAACGAAAAACTTGAGAAAGTTGAAGACGACTTTATACAACGTTTTGCAATGGTGGCTTAAACGTTGGCTGAATTGTCAAAAAGAGTCGAACGAATTGAGATGACATCTGAACAAACTGAAGCATTTGCACAAAGAACATCGTTTTGTGCAAATTCATTCAAAACAGAATGATGAGGATTGGCACACCTTATTCTACAAAATATATCATTCTGTAACCTGTACACCTGTACCATCAAACGAGTAAATTCAAGGGGACAGCAATCGACATCGCAATAATAATAAAGTTCAAAACAATCTCTGAAAAGAACACTTTGTTTGGGTTAATTCGCACCCTTTGGATAACAATAAAGAAGAACATATTTTCTTGTTACTCTTGTAATAATTAAATTATAAATAAAAACACACTTAAGATTTAAATTAAACATCTTTTATTTTCGTTAAATTTTGACACAAGTTTTCAAAGCTGAACCCATAAATCGAATGCGCCATCTTCTTAATAACTACATTTAAAGACTAGGCTTACGATAAATACTTACGATCTAAGCTTATGATCTAGTTCGTGCTCTCCAACTGTATCTTCTTGACAAGATAATGTTGGAGATAAAACATAACTTGTATGAGCCCTTTTGATTGATGCTCAAACGACAAGCGTGACAAGGTTACATACACAGGGGAATTGGGAAGGGCACTTAATTGTGTGACACCTCACCCGCCAAGAGTTTTTGGTTAATAAATATCAAATAGAATAATTATATCAAATAATCAGAAACGTAGACAAATTCAAATTGTAATAAAATTCCAATATAAAAATAATTCAACATTGTTCTTCACAAAAATTCGGTACAAGTTTATAGAAAGACAATTATAAGTTTAATATTTGTTTAATATCTTGTTTTTTTTTGTTTGTATTTATACATTATATATTAAAGTTTTTTTATTATTATGAATACGAAATTGATATGTTTATATGTAATAGAAAATAAATATAATAATAAAATTTATAGTAATTAAATAATCAAATGTAACGCAAAATCAATCCAAACAATTCAACTTATTTCATATCAAAAATTCAATATAAATACAAAATTATTATAAGTTAACAATATTTAATATTAATTTGATACTAATTTTTTAGTCAATTAGGGAGATGTTTGTTGTTACTTGAAACTCTTCCTTTGCTCCCTACAATACTTAGTTCTTCGATTGCTTGTATTATAAATATAATAATTATCTACTTTGTACTTGTTCAATCTTTTGTATTTTGGTTTACATTTTGAAATGTTTCTATTTCTTACAATACTTTTACATAAACTCTTGTTTTCATTTCTGTTCTTATTAAGTTTTCCTATTCGTTTTAATTTTTCCATTTCATATTTAGTTGCTAGTTTTTGTTTATCATTTTTGTCATAGTTTTTATAAATAAAGTCAATTGGTCTTGGTTTGGTGGATGAATGCATTGTCATTATATATCATTATGATATTAAAGATTTTTTCATCTAAATCGCCTAATTAAATTTGGGTTTTATCTATATCGAGAAGTCTCAAATGTTCATTATCTCAATCTGAATTATCTGTCTTATTACATGAAGTTATTTGATGAAAAGTTATGTTATTATCTTTTAAAAACTGCTCGACAGCGTTGTTTATAATACCCTTTTCGCCATCGGAGACCAACTTTCTTATTTTACCTAAGTAGATTAATCGTTCTTTGATAGCACTTTAAATGGATACCCATGTTCTATCCTTAAGTTTGTGAATAGTAGCGTGTTTCGAAAACTTATCAGTTATTGTTAAGTACATAACATCTACAAGGATACCAGATATCCATATGTAATATATCCTTAAAATTTGTGGGTGATTCTGTGTTTTTAAATGGTAAATTTAGTGGATGTCTATCATATTTCGCCGAGTTACATGTCTCGCAATTATTGACAAATGCATGTATTAGTTTAAGCATATAAGAATAATAATATAGTTGCTTAAGTTCTGAAAATAATTCGAAAATAACTCTATTGTTTTTTTTAAGTTTTTTTTTATTTGTTTGCATCTTATTTTTATCTGTGATGTCTTCCAACATAGAGCAAGATTTAAGAATTTTTAAATTACTATTATTAGCAAAATATTTTACATATAGATCATAAATTTAAGAAAAAGCCATGTATCTTCACAATAAACGGATATAAGTCCCTTTTCAATAATAAATCTTTTCACTGTTCCCAATAAATCACTATCTTCTGTGGCGTATACGTAATTTTTACATTTCTTATTAACTATTTTTATGAATATTTTTTCATATTTAAAAATATTTAATTTTTGAACATATTTATTGCCTTTTCTGTCGTATTTATATAGTGTAAATTATCTTCAACTGCACTATGTACAATCGCATCAGTGGATCGATAGTTCATAATTATCGGAATGAATGAAGAGGTTTGATATGCTACTATTTTTTAGTTGGTGTGATTCACTTTTTTTAGATCGGTCGCTACAAATAAGTCGGCTTAGTTCGTCTGCTACAAGGTTATCCTTACAGCATCTTCCAACGCTGTAATTTCATATTTGGATTTTGTAAGCTACTCAGCCAAATAAGAGGCTTATGGTCAGTTTGAATGACAAATTTTCTGCCATAGAGATAGGTATGAAAATATTTAACTGACCAGACAATCGCTAACAATTCTTTTTCTATGGATGAATAACGTATTTCATGGTCGTTTAATGTGCGAGATGCAAAACAAATAGGCCGATTATTGTGACTTAGGACAACGCCTAATGCATAATTTAATGTATCTGATGTTAAAGTGAATTCCTTTCTAACATCTGGATTTTATAGTATCGGCTGAGACATGAGACATAAGCAATGTTTTAAGTTTGCTAAAAGATTCCAAATATTCAGGATCATTGGTTTAATTGTAATTGCAATATTTTTCTTTAAATATTTAACCATTTGATACGCATCCTTGTCGAAATCCTTAACAAACTTCCGGTAATACCGAGGAAGGAATTTATTACCTTCTGATTATTAGGGAGTGTTAATTTCTGTATAGTCATTATTTTAAGTGGATATGGTTTTACGCCATTTTCCGTAATTACCTGACCTAAAAATTTCATTGACTTTTCTGCACATTTACATTTGTATATTTGAATTTTAAGGTTAGCTTGAAGTAAGCAGTAAAAAACTTTTTTTATTGAACATAAATGTTCATCTAATGAGGTGGAAAATATCAATATATCATCCAAATATATGTACAATGCATATCTTATTGACGAAATCTTTTAGGACACTGTTTATGAGACTCTGAAATATTGCTGGTGAATTCTTCAGGCCAACTTCATAATGACCATGTGAAGTTGAGGACGCCGTTTTAAATCTGTCGTCTGGGTGGACTTCAATCTGATGAAATCCTTTCGCCAGATCGATCGCTGTGCAATATTTGCATCTGTCCAATTTGTCAAATAATTCATCGATGTTTGGAAATGGGGAATTTATTGTCAAAAGTATTATCATTTAATTCACGATAACCAATTACTATTCTCAACTTTTGTTCGTTTGAATTGTCTAATTTTTTTGGGTACAACCCATATTGGTGCGTTTTGTTAAAATCCTGTGTTTAATTTTGTTAGTACAAGTTAGATTATATTTTTCGTCGTAAAAAAATATCTTTAAAGTAATTCAAAAGATTTTTTATATTTAAAATATCTCTTTGTGCGTTGAGCGATTCATCAACATAACATTTGAAATAATATTCTTCTTAATACAGTAGGCGAAATTAAGTTATACGCACCCGACACTGCATCAAATAATTACATAATTGCTGTCATTTAAGGGTTTTAAAAAAATCTATATTTGCACGGTCGTTAGTTTTTAAGCAATGATGTAAATTTAAAAACCAGTTTTAATAGCGGCATCTTTTTGTGTTAAAGATAAAGCAATGAAAATATTGACAGCTGTTTATAGCATGAAATTCATTTTTAGGCATTAAGTATTTCAGTGAAATTAAAAAGTTTAAAGATCACATATTTTTATATAAAAAAATAATATCTAAGAACTGATTTTTAAAAAAATAAATATGTAAATCCACAATGGGAAAAGAAAAATATTAAACAGCGAAAGAAAAGATTAAGAGTACGGTCTTAATAGAACATAGCATTTCCCATAGGGCAATTGCACGTAAAATTAATCGTTCTGAAGGGCTCATCAGAAATATGGAATGAATGGTGGTCGAAAAGGCTGGAGTAAAATAACTCGAAGAGAACGGAACCGAATTGTCATCGAAGCTACCGAAAACAATTTGACTGCTGGCCAAATTGTTGCTCATCTCGATTTGCCAATAATAAAGCTTCGAGTTCAATAAATTTTTGTCGAGTACTCCGAACGTGGTTTACAAAAAACAGCTTAAAAAGCCACTTCTGAAAATCCATTACAAAACAGCTCAATTAGCATTTGCCAGAGAGCATATGACTTGGAGCGAAAAATGGAAAACAGTTATATTCTCTGACGAAAAGAAATTTAACCTTGATGGGCCAGATGGTTTCAATGGTTACTGGCATGACTTACGTCACAACAATCCACCAAGTATGAGCAGAAACTACCATGGACGCAGTGTAATGATTTGGGGAGCTTATTCCGTTTTTAGACGTAAATGTTGATAACCATGCCTTTATTTTTTAACAAACCAACGCAGCCGTTCACGCTTCCAAATACTCCCAAGAATTATTAAGACAGCGAAACATCCCAGTTATGTTTGGCCGGCATGCAGTCCTAACCTTACCCCATAGAAAATCTATGGGGTATAATGGCACGCGAGGTTTATAAAAACCGTCATCAGTTTGAAAACATCCGGGCTCTTAAGGAAGAAATAAAGCGCATATGGGTCCTTATAAGTTGTGACACTATCTATAAACTTATAAGTTCCATGTCGAATAGGATATTTGCCGTTATCCAACAAAATGGAGGACACGCAAAATACTGACAAGTTTTTTTTTTTATTTAAAATGTGTTTTATTTACATTTCTTACTAGTTTCTTAAAATGCGTATAAATGAATTTCGTAGCGAAAAAAATGATTTGTTTAAATAAATAGTGTTTAATAGATTTGATTGATTATGATCGTTTTTCCTTAAAATATAGAATTACTTTATGCACTTTTCTAAAAAAAGAAGGTTGCCAAAACGATTTTATGTAAAAAATCAGAAAAAAAGGTGCGTATAAATGAATTTCGCTTACTGTATTCGTTAAGAAAAATTGGTATCTGTGCGTTAGCCGTAATCAATAACCGCTCTTTGAAATTGACAATGGAGTTAAGTTAAATATTATTACCAATTATACCCTCAAATTCATAATGGAATTTATATTCTTAAAACTCAACGTAATAATTCTGCAAGTTGAAAACATCGAATAAAGGAAACCTACATCTTGTTCTGCAATTTATATTCCTGTCAAATATTTTGAGGGTTTGGGATTTAATAGAAGTTTTCCACTAAGGATGACATAGATTAGTGTTTATAATACTCAATTCAGCACCTGTATCTATAATAAATTTAAGTTTTTTGTTCTACTTTCGACTGTTATATAGGGTAATTATTTGACGAATCTTGATAAAAATTTTTGAGGTATTGGACTATTTTGGTTTATGGAAATTTCCATTGGTTGGTGTCTATTGGTTTGTTGATTATAACCTTGTCGTTGACTTTGCCGCGTTTCTTGACTTTGTGTGTACGTGTTGTGGTTGTTTCCGTTACTACTGTTAGGATTATATCTATTATAAGCGTACCTATTTGTTTGTACATTTTGGATACAATGATCCATGGGTTAGAAATTATTGTTATAATTGTTGTTATAAGTATGAGTAGTTCGTATGTCTCTTGTATAGTTGTATAGTTGTCCGGTACAGCTATTGTAACTCTTATTAAAAGTTCGTCTGTTGTAATTTATTTGGCGGTATTCTTTCCTATTTGTACTTTGAGGTTCCCTATGTTCGGTATTATCCCGCCTGAAGTTATGAAAATATACTAGTCTTGTGTAGATACTTTGTTATCTACATATATTGGAAATTATTGTTATGAATGGAATGTAGTCTTCGAAAATTTGTGTATTCAGAATACCCATTTGGCATTACAATGTTGTATGCGTCGTCCATCGTAGGGGGATTTCTTCCAATTATAATTTCTTTCACGGGTTCTGGTAAGTTACTTTTAAAACATTTTAAAACAATTCTATGGAAAAAGAAGTACAACTAGCAAAATGTTGCTTCGTGGTACTGCTTTTCTGCCTCTTCAATCCCACAAAAACACCGATCTTGGAAAGTACATGTGTACCAGTGAATCAGTGCTACTAGTTCCAATAAAAATCTCTCTTTTACCAATTAAGATTCTTCAAAAAAAACTGTGAAATCGTGCATAAGTTCCTTAACGAATTAAAAATTTCGAACTATTCCTTAAAAAAAAATGTTTATAGGTATAAAATTGTTTTGTGAATCAATTGATTCTTATAAAGCCGCTTTGAGTGCGGTGAAAGTCCAACAATGCCAATTCTTCTCGCATGACCCAAAATGCGAAAAATCATTTTAGCTAGTACTTTTTGGCTTTGATATTAAAAAATGAACTAATAGCACTTGGACTCAGATGTAATGAAGTTAAAATGATTAAAAAACAATATGAAAAACTTGTGGAGTTTCTTTAGATCATTTATTTTGAGAATGGTTCAATTCGGGAATTTCAAAGGCGTGTTAAGAAAAACGTTACCCAATGTCACAACTGCCATATGTGGGGTCACAGGGAAAGACACTTGAATGTGAAAACCTTTTGCGCCAACTGTTCGTGAAATCACAAAACTAGTCTATGCACTTCAAACATTTTGGCCCCAGTTCTTTTTAATATTTTTCTCAATGATATGCCTAGTGTTCCCAATGGTAATATTAAACTATACTACATATTAAGCTATATATAAATGAAACAAAGCTTTTCGTTCAATCGACCTTTTTAATATTTTCCTCAATGATATGCCTAGTGTTCCCAATTGTAATATTAAACTATACTATATATAACTATACTATATATTAAACTATATATAAATGCTACAAAGCCTTTTGTTCAATCGAACTTTCAATGTTTATATCAGTGGTACCTTCTCCTCAACAAAATCTGTACCATCCGGGGTTGTTCTTTTTAATATTTTCCTCAATGATATGCCTAGTGTTCCCAATTATAATATTTAACTATATGCAGAAGATTTGGCATATACTTTTCTCATGAACTTTGCCTCCGTAATAGAAAATGCTCTTCAAGTCGGAATTCAAATTTTTCGGAATACTACAAGCATTAGAAAATAAAAATTAGTGCTGACAAGTGCACATCCATCTTCTTCACGAGGAGATCGAGTTCCTTCTTTCCTTCTGGAAACCTTAACCTTTACAACACTAGCATACCCTGGGTTGGTTCTGTATGTACTTAGACCAGAAATTAATTTCCAGGTATCACATACGCGAAACTTTGACCAAGGTTGACAACCCTACAAAAATGCTTTACCCTCTTATAAATCGCAAATCACTCCTTAACAAAAAGAACGAAATAATAATAATTTAGGTCATTTTTCAAGGTCTGATGACTTATGGGTCTTCAGTATTGGGTAATTGCTCGAAAAATTATATCAAGCGGCTTCAAGTTGCACAAAACAAGGTTTTAAAAATGATACTAAACCTACCCAGAGATTTCCCAACTCTTGTACTGCAAAAAAGAGCAGGTGTTATTCAGATTGGTAGAAGAATCGAAATTCTCAATGAAAAGTTCATGTCCAGATGTATTAATGTTGATAATCAACTTATTAGAGATTTACAACTGTTATAACTTATTCTTCTTCCTAAGAATTGTTGTTTATTTTTTGTTATTATTATTTATTATTAATTATTTATTTATTATTTATTATTTATTATTTATTATTTATTATTTATTATTTATTATTTACTATTTATTATTTATTATTTATTATTATTATTTATTATTTATTATTTATTATTTATTATTTATTATTTATTATTTATTATTTATTATTTATTATTTATTATTTATTATTTATTATTTATTATTTATTATTTATTATTTATTATTTATTATTTATTATTTATTATTTATTATTTATTATTTATTATTTATTATTTATTATTTATTATTTATTATTTATTATTTATTATTTATTATTTACTATTTATTATTTATTATTTATTATTTATTATTTATTATTTATTATTATTATTTATTATTTATTATTTATTATTATTATTTATTATTTATTATTTATTATTTATTATTTATTATTTATTATTTATTATTTATTATTTATTATTTATTATTTATTATTTATTATTTATTATTTATTATTTATTATTTATTATTTATTATTTATTATTTATTATTTATTATTTATTATTTATTATTTATTATTTATTATTTATTATTTATTATTTATTATTTATTATTTATTATTTATTATTTATTATTTATTATTTATTATTTATTATTTATTATTTATTATTTATTATTTATTATTTATTATTTATTATTTATTATTTATTATTTATTATTTATTATTTATTATTTATTATTTATTATTTATTATTTATTATTATTTATTATTTATTATTTATTATTTATTATTTATTATTTCTTATTTATTATTTATTATTTATTATTTATTATTTATTATTTATTATTTATTACTTATTATTTATTATTTATTATTTATTATTTATTATTTATTATTTATTATTTATTATTTATTATTTATTATTTATTATTTATTATTTATTATTTATTATTTATTATTTATTATTTATTATTTATTATTTATTATTTATTATTTATTATTTATTATTTATTATTTATTATTTATTATTTATTATTTATTATTTATTATTTATTATTTATTATTTATTATTTATTATTTATTATTTATTATTTATTAGTTATTATTTATTATTTATTATTTATTATTTATTATTTATTATTTATTATTTATTATTTATTATTTATTATTTATTATTTATTATTTATTATTTATTATTTATTATTTATTATTTATTATTTATTATTTATTATTTATTATTTATTATTTATTATTTATTATTTCCTATTTCTTATTTATTATTTATTATTTATTATTTGTTATTTATTATTTATTATTTATTATTTATTATTTATTACTTATTATTTATTATTACTTGTTATATATTATTTACACTTGACTCCATATTCTCTCTTATGCATCTGTGATATTTAAATTTTCAGTTCGTTTTTTTTCATAGTTTTCCTTCAATTGTACTTTAAAATATCATGCTTTACATTCTTACTTAAAAATAAATGTATTTTCAGTAGCAAGGTTCTATATAACCGTATCTCCGTGCAAGCTAGAACAATTACACTATTATTGTTAAAATACTGTTATACTATGAAAGAAATAAAATATTGTTTTGTATTGTGGTATCTCCAGCTTTGTCAACAATTCTATCCTGCATGTAACCCAAAATTATTTTTTTTGCATCAATACTTAACGTTTCCATTAACGTAATAACAAAGTTTAAGAAAGTTAATTAAATTTTTTGTATTGTCAACGAACGGCTGAATATTTGCAATGCATTTTACAAGAACTTCAATGATTTCCATTGTTAAGAAACAGAGAAAAAAAAAAAAAAAAGAAAAGTGATTCCTAAATACATATGCAGTTTTGCTTTTCACAAAATGATGATTGATGATTGAACGCGTGTTTCTGTTGCTATGAACACTGAGATTTGTTGCTAACTGTTGTTTGTATTGTGATTGTATGTATGTGTTTTTAATCCGTTTTATATTTCGTATAATGATCACATTTTTTATGTATTCATGAAAAAAATAAAACAGAAATATAACGCATGTATTTTATATAAGTAGGAAATGTCATTTGTTTATTATTTTTGCTGTAGTATGTACATATAATATTATTTCTTTTTCGTTTCTCATATTTATACATATACCACCATTACCTTTCCACAACTTTTCAGAACTATAAATTTATCTGTATCATTTTTTTTTTTTTTTTTTTTTTTTTTTTCTTTGAACACAGTTGAATTTTGTGATCTTTCGCCCAATTCTATTCCTTTTGCTGTGTTATGAGACCGAAAGTTTTCGACTGCGCCAGTCTTGTTACTATCGTAACAATTAAATTATAAATAAAAAACTCACTTGAGATTTAAATTAAACTTCTTTTATTTTTGTTAAATTTTAACACAAGTTTTCAAAGCTGAACCCGGAAATCGAGACCGCCATCTTCTTAATAACTAAATTTAAATACTAGGCTTACGATAAATACTTACGATCTAAGCTCACGATCTGGTTCGCGCTCTCCAACTCTATCTTCTTGAGAAGATAATGTTAGTGAAAAAGTTACATACTCAAGGGAATTGGGAAAGGCACTTAATTATGTAACAAGATAAAATAAACTGCATAATTGGAATATACGTAGGAGCAGGAGTCATAAGACCGCGAACCCACATCGAATTTGCCCTAAGCAAAATTGTCACTAATTTTCACACGAAAGGGTCAAATCAACTGTACTGCAGGATATGTATGGAATATGCATATTTTCTATTTTGTATATATTACCTATATGAAAAATATTACCCTTAATTGTGAATTGTGAATTGAAGATTCACATGCGTGCTTACTAATTTCTGACGCCCATTGTGCATGTTAACTCGGGCTAGATTATTTCGACCCGAGATAAACATACAAATGTATGTTTGGATGAATGCATGTATATTAGGATATTGTAAAGGTAAAGGCTAGCATGAACGATTCAAATTATGAATTTGAGTTCAGGTTTTGCTTATATGGTTCTTATGTCTGCCATTCTACTAACTAAAAAAAGAAAGACTTACCTAAAATATTCTTATGTGGCGGATTTTAGGAAAAAGTGCCATCGAATGTCAATTCGGTTAAGACAATTGTGAAGCAAGTAAAATTAGTATTTGTGCGCATAAACAATGCCACGCTACACTTCTGAAGAACACGGTCACTATGTTTTTGATGAACAATTCGCATTGCACTATGTGCCCGATTTCCTAGCCACCAGTTCCCACTGGACGCTCAGTGCGGTGTTTTGCATTATGACTCTTACAGACTGGAGCAACACGAGATCGAGAAAGTCCTTAACTGACTGGAGTAGTAGTGGCGCCGTTGACATTGACCATAAGATATGCCACGTAAGTCTCTGCGGCGCATGTTGGTGAAAGACTTAAAGATGTTTCCTTACAAAGTACAGACAGTACATAAGTTGGTGGTCGTTGATTGCTTATAACCTACGCTCATGCCCTTCTGAATCTCAACATCGATGTGGAAGATTTTGCGTTAAAAATACTCATGAGTAACTTTGTAGAATGCGCGAGTAATGTACGAGAAACCGAAGTCACTACTTGGTGTGCTGTTTACGCTGCAGGAGTCATTGGACCACGGTCTCTATGGATGTTGGGATATGATTAATGAATATTCCTTCTCACAATTAGATGAATTGGGACTAGAGGACATGTGGTTCAAGTAGGGTGGAATAACGTCGCTTATTTCACAGACTACAACCGACATTCTAAAGCAGGCTCACCTTGTACTTAAAAATAAACATTTGCATCGAATTTAAATTTGTTTATATAAAAAATACAAAAATTGTACATACTATAGAAATATAATTTCTAGTCAGTTTCTCATTATACTGTGGCTTGTAACGACATTTAAACCCTATCAAATCTTGTTCTTCCGAATATTGTCTTTAAATTGGTCCGAGTGAGCATGTAACTTATGCACTTTACGGGACATCCTGCAACCAGTGGGTTTCAAGTCCTCAAGCATATTTGAAATAAGTTTTCTTAAGTTTGTTTCCGAGAGAACTATGGAAAACTACTTTAAAGTTGTCCCATGCTCACCTTGCATGATTATTGAGTAGGTGTAAAAATTATTTCCTGGGTAATATTTTCCTTATTTGTGATCCGACGAAAATACTAGATTTTACTTCAGCTTCGGATAACTTAGTTCTATTAGATATCTTGAAAAAGAAATCTTACGAATCTTTATATACATTATAGAGCTTATAAAAATCTTGTGGTTATCAGTTAGAATGAACGCATGGAATTCCGATTTCCTTAAAAAAAACCCTTCACATCTTTCTTTGATCACTTATTCCAACATCTTTTTCAACCACTGTTTGTGTCCACTGTTTCAACCGAGAAGCTAAAATTTCTGCTTTAATTCTGGACAGGCTCAGATCTCTTACTCGTTTAAATTTTTTTTGAAAAATGGGATACAAGAAAAAGAAAGATCTTTGGATTCAGAAATTACTTCAAGTAATGTGATTTGAAAGTGAGTAGACGTACTCATATTCTCGTCCGGCAAAATATTTAAAAATCTTTTATTTATCTACGCGATTTGTAAAAAGCCACATAAAAAAGTTCCGTTTGCATACCTTTAAAGGTCTTTTTTTTTTTGTATTTGTAGGTATATTGATTTAAAAACTAACACTAGCACGTACTAAGACCCACTGGTTGAGGATGCACTTGCTCGTCCCGTCCAATTTGACAACCACCTCTGGGGAAAATATCGAAACCTAATACATCTGAGTTTCAAACTACTACACCACCCGCCCGCGCCCTGGAGAAAAGCCAGTAAAAGGGCATTCATATCCCCTTGGTGCGCGCGCGGGATTATATAAAAAAAAACCCAGCTGAGAGAAAAGGCACTGTTAACAAATTAACACAAATCTACAGCGAGCGTGACTATATGCGATTTAGAGAAACGACTAGCTTAGTTACTTGATGAAATTTCAAATCGACGTGTTTTCGCACGTCGAAGAAGTTGATATATCTCTTAAAAGCTTTAAAGAACGGCAAGAGACCGTCTAGATTCGTATTGAAACAGTCGAAAACTCAATCCAATCTCTACAAATACAAGAACAAGAGATCTCAAAATACATGTTAAACTTTCGAACGGCGAGAAATTGCAGCTGATGGCTTAATTTTTGCTGTACCCCACCTACCAAATGAACATTTAAAAATAATTTTTCACCATCTTTGTCATAACACTGAATGTATGCCCCTGCCATTGAAAAGCATATTCCATAGTCGAAGAGCACATTCAAACAGAGGCAAAGCTAGCTCTCATCGTAGTCAAGTTCAGCACTCCTCGCGAAAGAAACTCCGTCTTGCATGCAGAGACTCTTTTTACAAAAATTACAGGCACCTATGTTTCCAAAACGTGGACATTAAAGTAGAAAACAGAAACAATATCTAAATGTACGGGAGTCTAACTAAAAAAAAAAACCGCTTCATATACCAGCGAGCTATGCGTCTCAAGCACAGCTTCTGTTTACAAACATTTCGGTGGCGTTTATGTGAGAGAGAGAGTGCAGAAGCTAAATCGATATTGGTAGAGAATGAACGATTTTTAAATGCCATTGCCAAGAGTTGCCTGCGAAGAAGACGCAAAAAACAATAAATTAACACTGATCGCCACCAACAAGTACATAGTGTTATTTCTTAGTTTTTGTTTTTGTTTTTCTCATTTTACTTTCTTTTTTAACTGTTGTGCTTTCTTTCCTTGAAATTATCAACAATGCCACTTTTCATAAATTTATGTTGCTTTAAGAAAGAAGAAACTTATGTTCTTGATCTGCGCGTATTACTTGGTTCTCGTATTATTTCACATCCCACATATAGACCTAGATGAAAGTAGAGTGAGTTCCATTGGTGGTGGTAGAAAGAACACGATTCCACCTATTATTAAAATTTTTTGCAACCATGACTACGGTTTTAAGATTTGCCATTTGAATGCGCTTAAGGCCAAAACTGGATATTTGTAGATTCAAAAGTTGATGCAATCTGCGTATCAGAAACTTGGTTTAATAAAGATGTGAAAGATGCTGTCTATGATATAGGCGGATACAAACTTTTTCGAGCAGATAGATGTGATCATACTGGTGGAGGCGTTGCGATCGATATACGTTAGAATGGGCTTATGCTATCGACGAAGATGTCGTTCGCCAAAGGCCTCTCAATATTTATTCGCATGTATAACTTGGGGCAAAAGGAGTGTTTGCTTATGTGTTGTTTATAGACTAAATAGGTACGTATATTGATTTGACACCTATTTACAACGTCTTGGAAGAAGTTTCGACTTGCGCAAGCAATGTCATTGTTTGTGATGATATTAATATTAATTTGTTAAGTGAAAACATTTGACTGAAAATATGCAATTTTTTGATCTAAAACCCGTGAATTGTCAAGTCCCTACGCACTTTATCAGCTCCTCCAGTACACAAGTAGATGTCTTTTTTGTAAATAATTATGACAAAGTATTATTTTATGACCAAATCTTTGGACCAGCTTTTCGGAAGAATGATTTTTTATTTCTGACGTATGACTTTGATATTGAAAATAATGCAGAAGCATCCGCTTATACATACAGAGATTTCAAAAGTATTCATATGCCCTCTCTTGAACAAGACATTCATTTGATTTTTTGGTACCTTATCTATTGTATCCCCTTTCCAGATGATCAAATTAAGTTCTTACAAAACAATGTAAATCTTCTTTTTGATTTATACGTTCTAATAAAAACTGGTATTGTAAAAGATCAAACAAAAGCCTGGTTAACGAATAAAATTCGAGCGTTAAAGACAAAACGTGATGGGGCGTATCGACGATGGAAAAATTTTCGGCTAGAAGAGCTTCATCAGGCTAACAGAAGTCTACGAAATAGTTTTTTTCTTGAAATACTCAATGCTAAGACACAATTTTATTCCAACCGACTTAGTTCTTCCTCAGGTGGTCATTAACTTTGGAATCACATTCGAAAATTAGAAATCGGGAAGCAAAAAGCTACATATTCTATCACAATCGATACCGACGAACTAAATCTAACGTTTTTGTCAAACACACTTCCCAATGCTCCAGCAGTGAACTATTCATTTGAGGATGCTTCTTTATCGACACATCTTTTGTATTTAATAGGGTAGATGAATTAGACATATTAGAAAGTTGTCAGTCTGCTGTAGGTGTCGATGAGACAAATCCGATTTTTATTGAAGCGGTTTTGCCGTTGCTATAACCGTTTGTAACTCATATCAGTAATTCTGTTTTTATGACCGGCATCTTTCACATAGAATGAAAATTAGCAAAAATAATTCCAATACCTAGTTTGAAGAATTCAGACTAATCTCCATCTTACCTTTTTTATCTAAAATATGTGAACGAATTATGCATAAGCAACTAAATTATTACCTTATTCAAAATAACTTGTTGCTACAAGTTCAGTCGGGTTTCCGAGCTAATTATAGCTGCACAACTGCTTTGCTGGAAGTCATAGAAGGTATAAGAGACAAATAATAAAACACAAAGCTTTTGACAGGGTTAATCACTCGATCCTCTACAGCAAATTAAGACGCTTTTTCTCAATTTCCTCTACTGCTGTTAAGCTAATATCATCCTATCTCAGTGAATGAAAACAGGCCGTGTCACTTGATGGCAATCTTTCCGATTTTCTTCTCTTAAGGTAAAGAGTTCCTTAAGGCTTTATTCTAGGGCCTCTATTGTTCTCCATATATATTAACGATATTGCTTCTGTCATACTAAGTTCAGCTAAGCATATCTATTTACGAATACAGTTTCAATTTTATTTTGTTTAAAAAAAAAAAAAAATTTATTTTAACTATTCAATTTAATTTTACTTCGCATTGTAACTTTATGTACATGAGATTATGTTGTGATTCACTGTACATGTATCGAATGATAGACTCGCTCTATCAAGTTAATTATAAATCTTGTACTGATCGTTAAATACGTGTACAGTTGCGTTGAATTACAGATCACACATCAGCACTCATCATTACACTCATGCAATTTTACATGGCTCGCATCATAATCCCGTTTCGTACTCTGTTAGTTGAGATCAATCAAAAATTTGTAAGCGTGCATTAGTCGCATGAAAGTTGATGGCTTTGAGTTTTCCTTCCTTTCGTCCGTTAATAAATCACAATAGTAATAAAACATTGTTGGTCCTGATTCGAGCCAGATTAAACGATCTTTGAACTCTTCGCGGTGGATAGTTTTTTTCGGAAATTTAGTATGGTGGCCGTGGTGCAGTGGTATATGCATAGACTCCTCAATCAGAGGGTCACGGTTCGAATCCCGTGCTAGGCAATTCTCTGAAAAGGTTTCTTTCATGGAATTTGTATGTAGTTATATGTAAACCCGTCGGCGTCAACTCTAACATGAAGGCATAACACTGATGTTGGAGTGGTTGCTGGCTGGGCTAAATGTAACGAACTAACAACCAGCACGTACTAAGGCCCACTGGTTGAGGATACACTGGCTCCAGTTTGACAACCACCTCTGGGAAAAATATCGAAACCTAATACACCTGAGTTTCAAACTACTACCCCACCCGCCCGCGCCCTGGTGAAAAGCCAATAAAAGGGTATTCATATCCCCTCGGTGCGCGCGCAAAATTATAAAAAAAAAAAGAATAACTTTTGTTGAAACACATAATTATATACGAACATATTCATATTCGTTATTCCGTATAGCTGGAAGTTTTTCTCTTGCTTGTGTAAGACACGATATTCTTAAGACTTTCACTTAGCTTCACGGAATTCGGTACAAATTTCGGTACAATAATGAACAATAACTTGGCTTTTTCTTCTCTGCGTCTTACACGTGGACACCTTAAATATAAGCCACGTTTTCGAAAACAACGTTAATGAGAAAACAACTATTGAGGATATGAAAGAGAGGTTCAACAAAGCATGTGAACTGTGGAGTGAGTTTAATGAAACTCAGAAAAATATATATGTCTTTGTCGAGGTTGAAGGGTACTATAATTTAATTTCGGATTTCGAAGAACTTAAAACAAAATGTCATCTCGTTAAATCGTTGTTATAATCCGCTATTCGGGAAAGCGAAGACGTTCAGAAAAACAAAGACCTTATAGGGATATTAGGTGAACAACAAAAAGTTAATATTAAAAATCTCGCCAAATCTAACTCTTCTTTTAAAAGATTTTTTTCTACCTAATATCCGTATTGAACCTTTTTCGGGAAACTATTGCGAATGGCCGGTATTTAAAGACATGTTTCTGGGTGCCGTGCATAATAAAACGAGTCTTACTACGAGCAAAAATTTCATTTTCTTAAATTGTGCCTTCGGGATGAAGCATTAAGTCTCCTTAATCATTTACTTATGTGTGACGCTACTTACGAGCAGGCATGGAGTCGGTTAGAGAAGAGGTATGATATTCCCCGATTTGTTATAAATAGCTACATTAAATCTGATCAGAAATGATAAAAAAAGCAAAAGAAAAAAATATAAGGCACAAATTTGAAACAACGTTATAATTTTATTTAATTCTAATTGCCAGCGATCAAGACAAAATTTTTTTAAATGGTGCGGATGTATCGCGATTGGTGGTTGCTAGGTAAAAGAGAGCGATAATGCAATGCATCCGCACACGAATCTTAATTCTCCGATATAATTCTTTGTACATATGATTAAGTAAGTGCAAAAAATTTAATTGATAAGGAAACTATACATAGAGTATTGTATGACATGTTTTTAGGCAAAAGATAGAATAAAGAAAATTACAATGAATAATATAGAATGTTTTAAGCAAATTAAGATTTAGTTCTAGCTAGTATACAATTTTAATCCAGTAAAGTTTTATATATATTCAAGCAACTTCATTACAGCTTAAATTACTCTGAATTCCTTGCTGTTTGTTGTTTTGTTCCTTGTTATTTTATTAACAGAAACTGACAAAATCAACCTACAATAAAAGCGCACGAGAAAAGATTTAATTTATTTTGCAGATTCCTTGAAAACCGTTCGTGATAAATCTTGTGCATTACTTTCAAAAATCAATCAAGATTAAAGATTAAATCAGATCTTCATCTATTGTCTTTCCTTGAGAAGTGATATGCTCGAATCGAATGTACAAGCTTTTCCATTTCCTTTGATAAGAAGGACAGTATTCCGCTGAAAATTTCGAGTTGCCTTTTTTTAAATGGCTCATTTTTAGAAGCTTGGAAATCTTTTTTTGGAACAAACTTAAAAATCTTATGAGATAGGTATCTTAGCAAATAATTATTTTTTTAACAAGAAGAACTCTACAACTTCATTAGCACAATTCTGGCCTACTTTTGAAGCACATTGCAGATATATGCCTTTTTTGCACTTGATGCAATTGTGTGGAGCGCGTCTCTTTAGTTTAGGTGAACAGAGTGAGGCCGACTTAAATGATGTATAACCAATTCTCTTGCAATACGTTTCATAAAAATCCTACTTTCAATCCTAGGTACAGGAATTAAATTTAGAATTTTGTAAAATTTGACCATCGCCTACCTTTGTTTACGGTAGCTGCAAGAGTAGATAGAGCATTCTTAGCTTATCTCATCAACCCCACCTTTAGCTTTATTGTAATCAAGATTGCTTTCTGGTTTGTTTGTCTCCGTGTCAAGAACAGTAAAATCCTTGGTGAAACCAAGCGTCACGTTTGTCTTTTTCCAATGAACTCATGCCAGCCAAAGTGCAAAATAGATGGTTCATCAATTGTATTGTTAATTGGATATAGAATACTTATGCGTTTTCTAACTTTTTTAATGTCTATTTGTTTTTATAGTAGAACTGAAAAACTTTATTTCAAGTTAAAGAAATTATGTATTGTAATGAAAATTGTATCTTTGGAAGAGTAGTTTGCAGTTATCGTAAAACAAACTAAATTGTTGACTTGGATAAAATTAAATGCTAAAGAGTTGGTTCACGAAGTCCAAATGTGTTTTCACCACTATGTTACATCGCCTTTATTTTTTTATGACAGCATCAACTCGCTGTGGCATAGTGTCCACTAATTTTTGACACTCTTCAGAAGTGAATTATTTCCGGTTGTCTTTCTACTTTCTTTTTCATTTTGCGTCACAATGACATATGTTGGAACGCCATTCTATCAAGGGAACGACGAAAACGAGAAACGAGAAAACCAGGCCTTGTTTGGTTTCCCGTATAGCAGAAGCACCAGCAGTGCTCCATGGAAACCTCCAGTGGCTTTTCTAATACTCGTCTCACTTCGAATGCTTATCAGTAAACCCTCAAGCCCATTTTCGGAAGAAGCTATTTTTCTAAAATGTTTTGGTACTTGACTGGTGACCAATACCAGTGTCCAATAGCTCTTTTGCAGGCGTCACATATGGCTTTTCTTTAGCCTATGAGACCCCTCTTTAATATTGGAATTACATGAAATTATTTCCAAGCAAACCTTATAAAATTTGTATCACAATTGTTTCAATGTTCGTCTACAGGTGTCAGTAGAAATTTATGTTTAAATTCAGCTCTTCCATCCAATAGTTATTCCAACAGCAGTTCGACGATGGTCTTCAATATCTGACAATCGCGAAGTGTTGCTATTGGCATGAACGAAAAGAAATTTCTCAGCGCCCCTAGAGACCTTAGTACCCTTTGCTGTAAAGGCATTTCTCTTATATAAGGAATATTGTTTCTTTAATCTGGAATTCGCTACTCATTCAGTGCTCAACGCAGATTTTGGGGACAAAATGAACTAACAGGTACACGATTTCCACAAAGCTATTATGCAAAGTATATACGTGTATCACCAGTTTGGCTACAGTTATGCATGAAAAAACAAAAAAAATTAAAAGCGTCCAGTTCTTAATGATAAAATACACTCGTGTTGTATTTGCAACTCCCAGTAGTTTTTCAACAAAGTAGTATGAATCTTGTACAAAATGCTTTAAACTTACATCCTTGTCCGAGAATTTTTAATATCATCACCGACTACCAAAATATTAGGTTGTAACGTAAGTATGTATTACACAGACAACACTTCATCTTCCCGAGATTTACAATTATTGCCGTTGAGGAAGTTTTCTAGACTTCGGAATAAGTGGAAATTTTTTCGCAACCGAACTCCTGTACTATATTTTTATGCAGATGGTCCTAACTGTACGACGGTGAGCGTTATCCTGATGGATAAGATCCCCCTTCGATTAGCTAGACCTGGCGGTTTCTGCTCTAGTACCGACATCAATCTGCATAGCCGTTGACAGTAGACTTCTGCATGTTACCATGCAGACAGTAACGGCTTGAGCCGGTGAGGTATATATTTGGGATATTATGTTGGTCTATCTTCTGGGCTAAGCCATTCGTGGCGATGATTAATGTTGTTCTAAAAAATCCGTTCTTCACCTCCAGTAACGAGATTCACCAAAAACGGCTCTTGATTGTGACGCGATATATTTGTCATATTTGGGGTGTTGGCTTGGCCAACGGTCATATAGCTTATGTTGAGTTCCCTTTCCGTAACAGCGGGACAACTTTCGATGATAGACCAAAGGAGCTCATCGTCTAGCTCTTTTGGCCTACCCGAACGAGGTTCATCCTCTAGGCCAAAATTGCCATTTTTAAAATTTGCAAACCAACGTTGGTATTTGGACTTGCATACACATTTCGGATTTCTCTATTGGCTTCACTTCCCTTCTGGTTTTTCTTGAACAAAAACAATAAAATGTGCCAAATACGTCCAATACATCCATTACCAAATTCAGTTAAAAATGCTAACGAAATTTCCAGACTGAATGAGTAGCGCTAAATACTCGTACTTATACCAAATACTAATTTCAATAACAGTTTCAGCAAACTTTGGGAATTTTATGGCAATTGGAAAACAACACAATAGTGATATCACAAAGAGTCAGACATCTCTTTTTTTGACGAACATACGAGTAAATCGAATCAGATCAATCTACAAACGCCAGCGTCTTTTTGGCGTGGTTTTTATGCCACATTTTGTATTTGCATGATAATAAATTTACATTTCAAAACGCAAAGAAGAAAGTTACATTTCAAAATAAAGAATTCAAAATTCGACATTAGGAAAAGAAAATTTAGAATAAAGCTTACATGTTGTTACAAAAGGGTAGGTTTTCACATTTGGAAAAAAATCTGTTGTAAGTGTGGATTGAGATATGTTCATAGTAATACAGAAAATAATTTGGAATTTAGATTTTTTTTTTTTTGGGCGAGGCTTATGCCCCAAAATAGTTATTTTCACAAGTGTACTCTAGATGTGAACATTCACATTCTTTGATGTGTGAGGTGTGTCCTTATGCTCAAAGGTGAAGTCGTAAGAATTTTCCAAAATCTTTCGGAACAAAAACCTATTACATGTAAGGTTTGTACGTTTCATTTACTTCCAATTACATACATTTTAAATAGTTTCACTCTTCACAGAGATACACCACCCGAAATGCCGTATGGAAATTTTTCCCAATACTTGGACGATGTTAAGATTCAGAAATTAGATGATCCCATATCTACATTTTAGATACTTTAGCTTCTCACGATATTGCCTATCGGTATACTGGTTTTTTCTATAATCTGTAACTTTTTGTACATAGATACACCACCCGAAATGCCTTTGGAAATTTCTCCCAATACTCTGATGATGTTAAGATTCAGATATTTACATTTTAGATACTTTTGCTTCTCACGATATTGCCTATCAGTATACTGGTCTTTTCTATAATCTGTAACTTTTTGGGTGAATAACGTTAGATAGTTAGTAGTTTTTTTAAGACTTTTATTTCCAATAAGTGTTTTACAATGTGACGATTTACCTAAGTCTTTAATGGTTTGGCCAGTGGCCGTCTACCAGGTTGACAAAGTACATACTTAAGTTTGACATTAAAAATCTCCATCTATAATACGCTTTCTATAACAAAGTGCTGCTACTTAGTAATCACTTTCCATCCTTTTTCTAAATTTAAAATGCTCATTACTTCGTCTTCGTCTAAATCATGTTTTCCGAACATTGATAGTCGAAATTCTTTTAAAATCCGACAAACACCAAGAAAATGTAAAATGTCTTCTCTCTTCTTCATGTTGCAGAGATCACAAAGTATTGGTAAATCTGTTCTATGGGGTATAAAGTTTAGTTGAAAGAGTTCCCCTATCAGTTTGAAAATAGCACTTATTTTGTCAACTGCGTGACTATCTAGGAAGTATGTTTTTTCATTTAGAAAATGGTTTAGTTTTCTGTGATAGTTCCTAAACAGTTACGATTCAGCTTCTTCAACATATTGGTCATATGTATGTCTGCCAAAATACTCCAAAACCAAGTTAAGTTTTTCTCTTAAAAGGTGAGGCTGCTCGTTCACTTGAATAGACAGATTTACTCCGCATTCAGAAGCTGTTTTCTTCCATTCCTCGAAAATGCTTCCGTTTGTTCTAATTGTGCTTCTTTAAACTTCGTTTGGTATTCTGCATTCATTCATTTCTAGTATTTTTAGGATATAGTTAAAGTGCATTTTGAGCGTGTACAAGAGCAAAAGAGAGATTCCCGTTTCAAGATGTAGCATATAGTTTAGGGTATTTTTTGGTAATCGGAAAATCTTCTTCAAAAAGTAGCAAAGAAATTTTTCCACAGCATCGTAGCCTTTGTAACCCCATACCTGAGCTCCGTAAAGCATTATCGACGCTACGGTTGAATGGAACAAAGTTTGTTTTGCATTTTGCGATACATATTTATTTTTGAAGCACCGTTACGAAATCGAACAGATAGCCTCTTTTAGCAACAGCTAATTTTTCTTTAAAATCTCAATCTCAATCAAAATCAATCTCTTCCCCGTCTAACTTCCACTTTTCCAAATGTGAGAAGCGTCCTCCTGCATTTCTGAATATCATCATTTTTGATTTATCAAGATTTACAGTGAGATTCCAACTTTTACAGAAAGCATTAAGCCTGTTTATCATTAACTGCACACCTTGGGTTGTGTTGTGGTTGATATCATCAGCACACATCAGCGCAGAAATTGATACACCGTTGAATCTTATTCCACCTTTGACATCATCTGTTATATCATTGGTGTATAATATAAAAAACAGAGCACTTAAAATACAGCCTTGCTTAACACCCTTTGAAGTTTCGAACTCTTCAGAAATTAAGTCTCCATCCCATACATATGCAATATTATTCTCATACATGGCTCTCAGGATTCGAATAATTTTACTTGATACACCGATTTTAGAAAGCTTGTAAAAGAGTTCTTCACGTGGTATTGAATCGAACGCTGCTCGAAAATCTACTAAGAAGGCGTACAACTTTTTTTTCTTGCTCTTATATGATTTAGCAATGTTTGTTAAGCAGAATATCTGGTCCATTGTAGAATAACCTTTCCTAAATCCAGCTTGGAATTCTTTTAGGATGTTATGTTCTTGTACCCATTCATACAATCTTTTGTAAATTAATGAAGCAAACAATTTGGCTGAAGCGGTTAAAAATGTGATTCCTCTGTAGTTCTTCGGGTCCCTGTAATCGCTTTTTTTGTGTAGGGGAAAAATTATTGCTTTCCTGAATACGTCGGAGATATTAGCAGAGTCGAATATTCGATTAAATTCAATTGTGAGAGAGTTCATAAACTCATATGTGCAATTTTTATAGAACTCAAACGGGATGCGATCAATACCAGGTGCTTTATTTGATTTCGATTTGCATATTACTTCATTGACTTCTTCCAGGGTAAATGCAGAGTCTAATTTTTCGTCTAAGAGCAGAGGGGCTGCATATTGAAGTAGCGGCGAAATTAATGGGGCATTAAGAAATTTATGGAAATGAGTTCTGAGTTGCGGGGCTTTAAGAGTTACAGAGATGTTAGACGTGTGTCCGTTTAGGTATTTGACAGCTTTCCAGAACTGAGCGGAACATTTTGAATTATTTATAATCAATATTTTATTGTTCAAAGGCTACTTTTTTGATGTAACAGATGTGTTTGTATTCCTTGCTGGCATCTTGATAGAGTGTTTTAAAGATATTGGAGTTATTCGAACTTAGAAGTTTGAGAAATTTAAAAGATTTGGTTCTAGCTTTCATGCAATCAGAATCATACCATTTTTGTTTATATATTTTATGAGTTTTTAAATCTTTCTGTTGCGGAATGGATTTCTATATTATTTTCGTTAGATCTTCAATATTGGCTGTATAACACTGTCTGCGTTATATATACGATTCACATTCATGTTTCGCTGATACGATTCCATTATTCGGTCATTCCAGACAAATTTCGGCAGAAGACTTAATGGTTTTGTGCAAGCATAGATCCCTCTAGCAGTAGAATTAAGGGTTACTTCCAAGGGCATGTGGTCCGAAAAGATCTCGGTTCCTACTTGAAAACTGTCTAGAAGCTTGAGCCCATTTCCCGAAACAAAACAGTAATCTATTATTGAGCATGATGTTCCTCTGACAAAGGTCAATTCGCCATCTGGATCTTCTTCGCAACTACTATTCAACAAGCACATGTCATACTCATCAGCAAGTTCAATTATTTTTGCTCCTTTGTTATCAGAAATTGGGTCTTTAGATTTGCGACACGGTTTCAGCAGAGTACTGCTGTATCCCGATGTGAAATTATATTGTGTGAGTCCTACACTACCATTAAAATCCCCAATAAGCATTATATCAGTACAGTCCAAGGAGTGCAGTGAGCCGCAGAGTTTATCGAAATCACGCTGCCAATGATTACATTTTAAGTAGATTGGTACCAAAAATACATCCAGTGTATTCAGTTTTAAGTTAATAGCATCCATTTCGACAGCTTTTACAAAGATACTCGTATACAGTCCTTCCAGGTCGTCACGAAAGCCGAATAGTGTTCCACCGCTTCCTCTCCCAAAAAGTTAAGTTTTTATAGCAGGAGACCAAAGTTTGGCATCACTGCTGCGATTGACGTTAGCTGTCAAATTTGAAGTTTTGTGAGAAGTGTTCTCTTTCGTAGCTGTTTTGTTTGTACTTCTGATTTCATTAATAAAAAGATTTTTATTTAACGAAATGTCACCAAAAATAGATTGTATTATTTCAATGCCACTTTTTTCACCACACCTCAATCCAAGCGCGGAGTCCCAAGTAAAGACATTCTTGGCAATGTGGAGCTTGTCATGCCGTAGAGAAATCTTTATGTATGCGTCTTTTTGACGAAGCTCCTTCATGATTGCAATCAATTTAGCCCGACGTTGTCTAACGTTAAAGGGTAAGCTCTTTTGGATGCTTATTCTAGTACCCTTCAATTTGAAGGCATTCCTTATCACGCTCCAGGCAGACACCTTCGATCTCATCTTTAGAAATATAGTAGACTTTTTCGTGTTATGGCTGTGTATCCTATACGCAGACTCTACGATTTGATTCGGAGTTGAGTCAACTAACCTGGCGCAAATAGATTTTGCCTTTTCGCTCATGTCTACTTGATCTTCAACAGGCAGGTGAACAACAAGATTCGCTTCAGTACTCATCTGTACGAGTCGGTCAAACTGGTTCTCAAGACGTTTGTTTTGTTCTTCCAGATATACAACTTTTTGCTCAAGTTCTTCTTGTCGCATACTCAATGCTGGGATTTATTTAAAGAAATCTTGCAGATCTGCCTTTGAGGCTAATTGTTCCACAAGTATTTTGTTGTTTTCGAGTAGAATTTCCTGCATTCTCTCAACACTCAGAGTAGAAGTAGATCCCATAGCGAGTTTTGGTTCAATTTCAATCAAGCTTTGATGGCGTTTTTTGTTTCCTGTGTGTTCCGGAGAGGTGTTGGATATTCCTTTTTTTTACCATTTATAGGTTAGTTTAATGATGGAATTTTTAACTTATTTATAAAAAAGCTTAGGTTTTAGAACTTACTCAAATTTCAATTGCCTAAGGTAAAGCGTCTCTTAATTTATAAGGTGAATGTATTTCCTCAATTAACTTTCACTTAAAACACTTTTATTTTTTCTTTTTGATCCGGAGATAAATTTTTTGCTCCCACTTTGCCTCGCTTTTTACATTTGTCTCCGAATAACGTTATATATTTATATGGATCGAAAAAAGTCATGTTTTAAGTTTACTTGGCTGTTTCAGCGGACACTTTTTTTTTTTTTCTCGAATTTTCTTTTTCGTGACGATAAGGGATCATCCCCAGATACTTTTGATTTCTTTTTGTTTTTAATTTGCCATTTTTCGGTTTCATACAAGCAAAGTCTTAAGGTATATGGTAAAGTAGATCTAATTTATGGAAGGAAGTTGAAATCAAAAACGACGAAGTGGGATCTGTTCATTGAAATCAAAATGTAGGATGGGTTGGTAAATAGGAGGACATCGTTAGTGACATAGAGATGCACAATCGAAGAAACCTTAGAGTAGTCGACGAATGGTCTGAATATCTGTCTCGTCCCTGTATTCGTTAAGGGCATTCGAATTGGTAACGTTGAGGTGGTATAGATATGAGAAGATGAAAGGGTACTTCCAGCAGAGCTCACTGGCAAACAAACAAAAATGATCTTGGTTGTTCTCAATTCTGAAAAAATAAGCCCGTAGAAATTGCAAAACTTTTAAGGCAACCTTTATTATTAAAACAAAGAGATGAGTTCGCCTTTAGCATTATTTTGTCAACGTGAGAACGGGAAATTGGCTCCCACAGTCGTACAAAATGCCAATGTCCTGAACTCGTTGATTGAGTTAGACGGGTAACACCTAAGTGATTAGGTAATGGAATGGAATTTAATGACATTACGATCCTTGCTATTTATGAGAAACCAAATAAAGGTCATCTTAGAGAACCAAACTGTCTTGCGGTTGTGTATGGTCAGTGTATGAAATATGCCTATCAAGATCGTTGATGGTTAAGATGAAAAGAAGAGTGCCTAGATGATTGCTTTTTGAAATACAAGGAAATAAGATGTCTTAAGGGAAACCTATAGCGATGGTCATGAACTAAGCAACTGGTTGCATCATTCTATAATTATTTTATGGTTTTTTTTTTCAATCATAAGGAAGGGGGGAATGCAAGGCTGGAGTAACATTTTTTGAGGAATACGCTCGTGAGACCATCTGGTCCTAATCAAAATTCAGCATTAAGTTGATGTGATTTTTCTTCCACAAGATCAAGTGCTTGCAAGAGATAAGATCTAAAAAAATGGTAAGTAAAAGAGGTCCAATACGAAGGACAGTCACCACATGATTGTTTGAAAAAAAAAGTGAATCGGTTAATGATTTGTTTCCGAAAGAAAATAAGGGAAGCTAGAGATCATATTTTCTTTTATAATTGACGAGCTGAGGAAAACACACTCATTGTTGTTGAGATTCGATTACGCACTACTGGGAGAAAGGTGACATAAAATTAAATAAAAGTAAATATCTTCCTACAAAAAATAGAGAGATTATATTAGAAAAGATTAGCAAGTTCAAACGAAGGCCTGCTGGGATATGAATTGATTTTTTGGGAATTTGTAAGAAAAGGTAATTTCGGAAGGTGTAGTGATTAGTTGAGTGTCATAAAAAAATATAAAAGGAGATGAGGGAGAAAATTATTAATATTTGATAGAGATATATGAAAAAATGCTGCTTCGAGCAGGTTAATGATTTCAAATGAAACACTTAATATACCAAGAACACGAAAATAGGAACTAAGTAACAACAATTCCTTGGAAGTATCGCTAAACAGAGGGCATCATTCTTAAATTGGTCAATGTCCTTGTCCATAACAATTTTCGTTTATAGACATGCAATTTTCGGCTAAAGCTTAGGTTCAACTGTAAAAAACAAAGATTGATGTCTGTCTATAAGACGTAATTTTTTGTAAAGAAAAACCTCAGTTTAGACCTTTTGCAATTTAATTAGTCTTCTGAAACTCTCGCATTTTCAACCCAATTCTATAAATTGACTTTTGAACATCATATTCGTTTTTTTAATATGAGAACACAAAATCGAAAAGAAAGTCAAACTATGGCGGGAGGTTTGGTTTTAATTTCTGTAGAACATGTACTATGTGCTGGCCTTCCAAGCATAGTCCACAGTTTCCTTTGTGTTCCCCGATAATGATTTCACACAATCCAGACACATTAAGTGCGTAGCCGGAGTAATCTTGCATTGTTCTTAAATGCAGATATTTGTTACCGAAATAAACCAACAAGGAGGCAGTTTATGACCCTACCACTGGCACGTTTTCTTGTTACATTTAATGTCTTTCAGTTAGTCACGCCAGATATTGGTGGTCTCTTTGAAACGTGACTTTAACTTTGGTAATTTTACGAGATTTTATGCATATCGTTTACATCAATTCAAGAGTCGCTGAGGCAATGGATCAAATGTTTCCACTCTACAGCGGTTAGGGTAGCGTCAAAAGAAGAAATCGAACAAATGTCCATGACAAAAGAAGTGCTATTGCGCCAGCCCGAACTTGAAAATCCATAAAATCACTGTGCCCCGCGAAATCCAGATATTTATCAAACCCCAAGATCGGCATGTCCAGCGACATGGAACGGCATGTTGTTTTGCGAACATTTTATTATTGGACAAACATATCGGAATGTGTTTATCCCTCAGCACAAAAAATTATATTAATTGCAATGTTATCATGACTTGATGGATTCGAGTTACTGTGTGCAAACTTGTACACCACGGCTACCGAAATATGTACGTAGATTAGGTACTTAGACATGTCATGATTGTGCGGGATTGTCATGATTGTCATGATACTGCGAAGTATGGTTATATGAGACATGAATAATTTGAATCCATTCCGGATGAACAACAAAGTAAGAAGTCGTCTTAGGTGGAATGTTCAAAAGTAAAAGAATCTTGAATGATCCGACTTGGTGTACGTAACTGTAGGCGGCTACACTAAAAGAAGATCAATTCAGACTAAACTAAATAAACTTTCAGCATAGAAGAGCTCTGACTTTATCATTATGACGTTATCAGTGTAATTTTATACAGAATGCGTAATTTACCATACCACAGATGGTGAGAGATGTGGAAAACACAACAGTCTTATTTAACAAGAAGGTGATGTTCATGTGAGTGTAAGATTTTACTGCCGCTTGTCTTTCACCTTTTTTTGCATCATTATCTGACATAGTTATTTCCATCTCTCATAAAAATATGATACGGATACATACCCTAGAGTAAGCAAATATCGATGGTACCTCAAACATCCAGCAATGCCACAGTTGGTGGAATATCTTGCAGAATATTCTAAAAATAAAACACAAAAATCTGAATGGTGACAAGTAATAGCAACAAACATTACCTCTAACAAAACAGAGATACGTACAAGTCCTATGTTAAATGGAATGTGCGAGTAAGTATTTTTGCCGACGCCTCTACTAGGTCTTTTTGCTTAAGTGTTTTTCAAGAGTAAACTAAAAAAGATAAATGCAAAGATCACATCTAAAACTACTACTTCTAGTCAATGAAAAAGCCACCCGCCTTTTCCCAGTATACGTTATGTTGTCTTACCTATCAAAGAGTTATGTTGGTCTACCAAACATGGAGATGATATTTTGGCCGGGTGCATAAGCCAAACAGTCATTTAGGTATTGGTGGATGAAAGCTAGGCCGATGACTAGACCATGAGATATGTATGTCTCACCTTCAAGAAAAAGGAAAGGGCACGGGCTGCAGTAGGTACGGCTGTTAACACCACAACACAACTAAATACGTCATCCGCCAGTGTTGTCCAAAACCGGCCCCTTGCCGAGGTGGTCAACGAGTCATGTAGCTAACCGTGAACACATATCAAGAAGAATTAATTCCACGGAATGCCTATCGCTGCATCCATTGAAGCAAGGATAGACCTTGCTATCGCTTACCTATGTCAAGAGTATAATAGCAAAGCAGAGTTTGTGTTGGAGGCACATTTTCTACCCTTGGTATAGGTCGTAGGTACGGCTGTTAACACCACAACACAACTAAATACGTCATCCGCCAGTGTTGTCCAAAACCGGCCCCTTGCCGAGGTGGTCAACGAGTCATGTAGCTAACCGTGAACACATATCAAGAAGAATTAATTCCACGGAATGCCTATCGCTACATCCATTGAAGCAAGGATAGACCTTGCTATCGCTTACCTATGTCAAGAGTATAATAGCAAAGCAGAGTTTGTGTTGGAGGCACATTTTCTACCCTTGGTATAGGTCGAAGTCGATCTAAAACCTCTTGATGATCGTAGAATCACAGCACCCAGTACTTATTTACAACTTTACAATGAATCCAACCAACGCTTACACAAGGAGGCCTACCTCTAATAAGTCAGTCCAGAACCGAGATCCGGGGGATTCTGACTCCCATGGTTGCATGATTTAAGTCCTGGTATTGACTACCGGTGGTCCTACCATTAACAGAACTATGACCGGCCGCCTGTAACCTTCGGTGGCGTCATCTAAAAATCGTTACGATAATACTAGTACATAGCTCTGCCTTCGCATTTTAATAGACGAAGCCTTGATAATTGGGGGCCCGTCGCGGTGGTCAGAGATCACCTCCAGGTCGCAGCAAGAAAGACATAGCCGACGAACACTGACTAGTTGTGACCCCGCCGAGAAGGTTAGTGAATATCGGGTAATCAAATACGAAGATTAATTCTCCAGGGACTTCTTTAATAAATAAGTTGCTTATGTAAGCGACCCATAGTACTATCAAATGACATCGCAATGAGACCCAGGACTCGCATTTGGTTACCCATTATGAAGACAGATGAGGAAAGGCTTATCCAATGTCTTAAACTCCACAACCCGGTGGTTCCAATTATTAAATGCACAGTCACTAAGGCGGGGGAGCTCCATAAGGACATTATGTCCTTTCTGAACTTAGGTTTGGCATTAGGCATGGCATGCCTCTCACTGGGTTACTATGTCTTGTTGGAGGACCTGATGGTCGTAGACAACATGGATAATGCTGAAGGTCACACAGGCTAATCTAAGGTGATCCAGGTGCACCACCAATAATTTAATCGCGCAACTCGGGCTATTGCTTCAGGGTCACTACTCTGAGTTCCAGGGCATGGTGACATAAAAGGAAACAAGCGTACAGTTTGGTCCATGTCACCCTAAAAGAGATTAAATGAGAAATTCATTCACACTTCTTGCCGGTGGCCAATTGTTTCAAACTTCAATGTCCATGCAATCAACATGTGTTATTTTATATTATTCGTTTGTGCGGTACTTATTTAACTGCATATCCCTGTTTGATGTCGCATATAGGATCGTATCCAACGTAATTTGTGAACATCTCAAGCCCTTTTTCAATACACTATTCGGTATGTGCCAGTATGTCATCCGGTCTGATAAATCGACGTTAGACTAAATTTTCGCACTCAGGCAGTCGAGGCTCACCTTCGTTCTCATCATCGATTTCAAAGCATTTCTCGTCTTAAACTCCAGAAGGCGTTAGTCAAAATCAGGATCAGGTCAGGTCAACCTAGGTCAACCTTAGGAAACCGCAGTTTCTCATATTTCCCGAAACAAATGGGTTCAAAACTCCTAACTCGGAAAATGGAAGGTATGCTCTACTAAACATTTATTTTGCCAGTTTTACCATATAGGGAATTAAGCGCTGGATAAGCAGAATATTGAAAACTCTAGAGAGAAAAGTTGAGAAGATAATACAACAACTTGGCCACATCGAGAGAATGGGCAATAATATACCAGCAAAGGGGATCATCGAATCACAGCCCTAGCTCGGGAGGACAAAGAAGACTTAACCGGCGCTGTTGAATCCTATATAGCAAGTGGGAAGGAGTCTCGAGACATTTGCCTTAATATTCCATCTTAGAAAGTAATTTGAATAGCCATGCATACTTTTGGCACCACGCATACTCTCATTGATAATACGCATTCGCTGAGACATCGTACAGTGCTCAACAACTCCAGTTGCTGAGAAAATACGAAATCGACATTCTCTGTGCCCAGGAATAGTTTCAGTCATAGTATGAGCCAGGAAAAGAATGAAAATTGTTTCAAAACTGATCTATGATGCGACGTTGTTATCTGCTTAAAAAGGGTTACATTTCACTTCTTACTCAAAGGGAGCGAGTTATCCGAGTGTGCAGTGACATTCAAGCTGCAATTAAAATCTGACTGATGTCTATATCATCACTTTTGAGTATGCAGAACTCCTCTGAAGGCAGGTCACAATGATAGAGTTTTTTAGGTCCTGAATCTTGTTGACCGACAAGCCTGGAGATGACAATTGGTATCTCACTGAGAAACTCGCGCTTTTATGTGCCCATTGGTCATGTTCTGATACCGTAATTATTTTTTTATTATATTGTGCCCTACTTTCTATTTTTTTTATTGACCTTGTTTCGTATGGTTTCTTACTTTGTCGAGAGCTTTGATGGAGATGATAGAAATAAAAAAATTTCTGGCTAAGATGGAGTTAGTTGTCGGAAGATCTTGAACAAGCAAAAATGTAGTAACTGCAACGGAGTTCGTTCATGATTTTATCCATCACCATCCATGATTTAGAAGAATTCTTTAAATTAGTTTTTAATATTGGTATGATTGTGATCACTTCAAACGATTTCAAAAGCATTGCTTGTAGGGCTCAAGGTACATATGTATTAAATAAGGCAGTAGAAGAGGTCAGACTATCAATAAGCAGGAAAATTTGTGCATTTCGGATTGACTGTGCGTGCATTTCTAGACGAGAACAATAGAACTACCATCATATAGCTACCAAATTCACTTAAAGGTAGCGTGTTTGCGAAATTCATTTTATCAGCCAAGATTATAAAAAACTTTTTGGGTGCACTAAAGGACATACCGAACATCGAGCACTAAAAATATTTCGAGGAAATTATCAAATACTGACACAGTCAGATGTGCTTTTATCAATTCTATAATTAATACCAACACTTTTTCACATTTAACGACTGAGATTCTATTTTCTATTAAACAATTAACTTTAAACAATTTTTTTACAACAAATGGTTTACAGAACACATTCTTGTATATTTGAGATATTTGTGTATAAGTTGGGACTAGACCGGAACACTTTATATTAGTGAACATACTCGTATGTACATATATCCTTCACCGATTTTTCAATGGAAACTTCACTGAATCCAAATAGTGCACACAATTATGGAGTTGCTCACAAGGAAATTATACTACAAGCCAACATGTCTTAGCTGCACAAATATCTACCGGATACTGATTACTAGTAAGCCGTGGTATATGCTTAAAAACGAGGAGAATCGTTTATTTTAAGCGGTGACTCAGTAAGAATATTTTTTTAACAAATAAAAACTTCTGAAAATATGCATAATACATGAAGCTTAAAAGGGCGGCTCAAATTTCGTCCAACACTATTTGTGGTTTTCTATGCTTATCTTGTGTACTTGGAACAAATCTGAGGAGAAATTTCCGATACTTGAAAGTTTAGTGAATAGGTTCCACAAAAAAAAAAAAAAAAAAACATTATTTTTAAAACATCGCTTTATTGAATGTTTCTTATAACATTGGGTGCTTTAGTTCTATGTAAACTCACTGACTTACATAATACAATATGAATACCTGAAACTGCATCAGGATAAGTTACACTCTTGGTTCCAATGCGAATAATGCATTATTTTGTGGAACATATGCGTAAGTAGTGATAGAAATCTTTCATTTACCCACCCGGTAGGTATTTATTATATGTGTGTATATGTATACCGAAAAACGAATTTACCAAGCTATCCAAGATCGGGTATTTTTTATTTTATATATCAAAGGCCGATTGATTTTGTGATTTAATCCTGATCGGGAACAAATTCGAAGAAAAAGTTGACGACCTAAAAAATTGTGGGGTTGGCATACTTATTTTCTATCAATTTGAGTACTTTTCGTATAAATTTGTGACCCAGAGTGTTAACTAAAAAAATCCGAAACCTTTCCAAAAAATTGATAAAAGAAAAAAAAATATTCGGGTATTACCCGATAATGTTTGCGAGTGAATTGGACTTAAGGCCCCCCAACAACAGAGAAAAAGGAGGCAGTGTAGACTATCAGCGGTAAAATATAGTGAGCATCCTTATATCAGCGTATGTACTCGCATAATTTTATTATTATTATTATCAAGGGAACGATACAAATTAATTTTAAGGGTTCTGGATTTAACGCCGGGGTATGTCTATGTGGCGCGTTTTTTCAACAGCACGCGGAGTACTGAGTTCCCATGTGGTCACCCACCTACGGTATTTACCGCGCCCAACACTGCTTGATTTCGGTGATCTAGTGGGAACCGATGCAGTTTTTTTTTTACAGTTTAAAGGCATTTTTATTTACTTAATTCATTAATACTTACATGCTAGACAAAAAATGCTTAAAAATTAGCTTAAATAACTTAAAAATATCTAACTTACTGGCCCCATGCGGGCACTCTATGTTAATCCTAACGCTTAAACTATGTCTTTCGACGTATCTTACAGTATATCTATTTATTACATATTTACAACTAAAACTAAGAAAATAAATTTAAGAAAAAACTTAGTTGCTGGACTTTTTTGTTTAAATATAAAACTTAAAATTAAACTTACAAACTATCTAAAAATATATCTTAATATACTTAACCTACTTACATCTAATACCTAATATATACACACATAATATATATATATACATAATATATATATACATAATATATATATATATGCACATATATATATATATATATATATTTTTTTTTTTTTTTATTTATTTATTTTTTCTTTTATATATTTTTTTTTTTTTCTTAAATCTAACTTAATCCTACCTTAAAACTATGTAAGTCGGCCATGACTAAAAAATTAGGCTGACCCACTTTGCTTCACATAAAGAAGCTACGCAGTACTTGAGGAATTCGCCAACGAAGCTTCCTCTCCGTCAACCAGCCACCAAAATTGATGGTGCTGTTGAGCAACATCCCCAATGTCGCGACTCCCTACCGACCTACTGAAACGGAGACGCTCCGCACTGCCACGTGCGACGTCTCTGTCGTAGTTGAGTCGCCTGTCCGCAGCTGTTCGAGCGACGTGGTAGATTAGCGGCACCGCCAATCTGTCCTGGATCAGACCTTTCATATCCAGGTAGAGGAAAGCTTCTGGAGGAACAAAACCGTCTAAGCGAACTCTCTCATGATACATATAATTAGGGTAAAAAGCCCCGGAGATCAGGTTGTTCGATGAGGTCATTGCTCTCGCAATGTGCCTTCGAGTCAACTTAATAACGAAATTGTCCACTCTTATTAGGTTCGCCCTATTGTACAAGACCTCATTAGGATAGAATTTTATGTACTCAGACTCTGGTGTTCTGTATAAGCGAAGACAAGTCCTAAGACAAGCCCTCTCAAACACCCGAATCTTTTCCAATAAACTTGCTCTCACGTTGAACCACACTGGACATCCAAATACAAGCATGGGCCTGATAAGGGCCATGTAGCAGATCACCTTCACCCTCGCATCGAGTTGGCTGTTATAGAACAGTCTCTTTGTAAGAGCAAAAGCACCTCTGGCTCTGGCCAGAGCAACATCTATATGTTTGTTAAAATATAGATATTGATCTAGCCAGATCCCAAGGTATCTGACTACATTTCGACAAGCAAGTGGCTGCCCGTGCTGTCCCACGATCGAAAACTTTCGCCAATTCTTTCTGGTATCCCTAGAGGCCCCAGACAAAGGCGTCCTAAACAGAATGGTTTCCGACTTCTGAAAGTTGATTTTGAACTTCCAGTCATCGCAATATCGCCTAATTTTGTCGAAGTCACGTTGCAAAAGTATATTAATGACCTCAATCTTTGGACCTGATCTGTACGCTATTAAGTCGTCTGCGTACGCTATGGCATGGTTAAGTGAACCCATCAGATCACTTGTGTAAATGTTGAATAGGATCGGCGAATTTACCGCACCCTGTTGCAGACCGTTTTTAATGTAAAATGTTCTAGTAGAAGTCACATCGCCATTTTTCACGATAAACTGTCTATCTGTTAACATGTTGTAAAGAATATACAGAAGTGGTTTACTAATGCCCAGCCTGTTCAGCTTGAAGAAGAGTCCCTCTAACCATACGGTATCGAAGGCTTTTTCCAAGTCAATCAGGCAGGCACCAGTGCACTGGTTCTTGCCTTTATTCCATTGGATATCAGAAACCAGTTTAGACGTGGCATGAATGACATCATGCCCCGCCTTGAAACCGAATTGATTATCCGGAACTATATTATTGTCCTCAACCCACTTAGTCAGGACTCTATTGATCACCTTTTCGAAAACCTTACTGATGTTTGGTAGAAGACTGATCGAGCGGAGATTCGCCGGATTGGAAGTATCTTTATCCCTTTTGGGGATGGGATGTACCACCGCAGTTTTCCAATGTGCTGGATAATGGGCATTATTCATTGCATTATTAAACAGGGTGGTATAAATGTTCACCGCTTCTAGTGGGAGATGTCGAAGTACAATGTTAGGTATTTCATCGATTCAGTGGGAACCGATGCTTTCAGTGTGGCGAGGCATTTTAAGAAGTTTTTTTTCTAATTTAAGTGGTTACGTAAGTTTGGAAATTTCAAAATTTTTATTTTTGATTTTGTTATTTAATAGTACAATATATCAGGAAAATTTTCTTAAAATTCAAGTTAATTGGAGGGTAGAGATAGTTTTGGGAAATTGCTTTTCGGCGAGGCAGCTGCTTGTCTATTGTCTGTAGGTGTTTCTCTTTTTTCTAAGCGTCATTTAGAAAAAAAAACGAATGCAGCTCCAACGGCAATATTTAAGTTTAACAAAACTCTGTTTTTCAAGTCGGTGGATATGATTTTTTTAAAAAATAAACCACCGATCTTTTTGAAATGTTGCACACTTCTTCTAGATAGAATTGTCCAGTGATCGAATGAAGGTCTTTTTTTTCATTATTTACAACTTATTTTACAAGGCAATATGTGGTGTAGATTTGACTGAACGCGATACTTTTTTTGAATACAACTCTGCCAAAAAATTAAATTTTTTTTTTTTTTTTTTTTTTTTTCAAATCCTTCTTTCAATTATAAGTTATGTTCAATATATAAAGACCACCACGAAGCAACAACAGTGAAAATTCATATGTGTTTGATTTGATTTAAATAAAAAAAATTCATTCAGTATATTTTTGTTCCATTAAAAAAGAAAAAAGTAAAACTTTTGAACAAATTGTATGTACTTCCATTCCTCATATAACCATTCACATAAACATAATTAAATAAGCTTTACAAAAGAAATAAATTAAAAATGTAAACATTTATACTCGCAATATTAATTTGGAATCTTACAAAATTATTTAATTTTCTTGCAATCAAAAAAAAAAAAATAAATAAAATAAAACTGACAATCCCAAATATTCTGATTCGATTCGATTCCTATACGTACTTAAACTTCAAAAACCTCAACTCAAACTTTAACCTTAACTACAACCACAGACTCAACTCCGCCAGATAGTTCCTTCTACCAATTTAATAAACATGACTAGATGTGTAGTTAATGATCTATTAATCATAACAACGAGTGTCGTAGATTGGTCAGCTCTGTTGTCAATCCGATCGTAGATCTCTCTTTAGATTAAACCAACTCATAAACTCCAATCTCTTAGGTGACCTCACGGAATTGGAAAAAATTTCAACCGTCATAAGGTGCATCCGAGATTTTTCAAGTAAGCCCGCCGAATACAATATCCTAAAAATTAACGAGCCGATAGAAGTTTCAGCGTGGTTGTCTTCGACATTAGAAAAACGTTCAACTCAACATCTATTTGTTCTATGACCAAAGATCAACTTAACATAGAAATCTACTTTTTAACTTTTGGTGCAGTAAACGGGCAATTGGAAAGATTTCTTTCAACCGTTTCAGAAATTATGCGTTGACTTATAACAGAACGCAACCGACCAATCCTTAACAAAATTATTAGATCACTCTTTATAATATAATTCTATATTTAGTAGGACTGACAGTACCGATCCAGATCTACCTATATGAACGATCTCATCAGGGAAATGTTCAAAAGTTAAGGGAAAAACAAGTAAAGGATATAAAATGGCATAATACGAATAGTAAACCTTTTCTCCAGGACCTATAATCTACATATATTAACGCTAGCATTGCCATCCGGGAAACCATCGGCGTAAGTTTAGTTGAATATATATATATATATTCCTTTTAAAAAGATTGGCCAAAACCTTCTCGAATACCCATGATTTGCCCGATTCTCTATCGAAATTTTCATTCAAAATATTTTTAAAAAATTTTTAACTTAAAAGGGTTTATACAAATAGGAGCCGGACAAAAAGTCATTTTTGTGTATTTTTTTAAGGAAAACAATTTGAAATTTTGGATTAAGAGCTTAGCTATCTAAAAGTATACACACTTAGAAATATGTTTAATTTTTTTTTATTTAAACGGTGCTCACTGGCGTTTCTTCAAAAATCATCTGAAAAAAAAAACAAAAAGATTATTAAATAAGATACTAAAATCTAGTACTTGCCATAGCCGATTTTAAAAATATTGATTTATGACAAAATGGCAGACTTATAATATATAGTAAATAATGATTTTTGGTTCAAAAATTGGTTATTATTTTGCCTATAAAATAAAAACTAAGTAACAAAAAAAAAAGAAATACTATGACAAGAACTAGATAATGGTGTATAGATAAACCACAAATTCAATTCAATCAGTTCATTGGTTTTCGAGAAATTTTGGGTTTGAAAATTAAGAAATGAGTAAATCATGAAACTGGTCAACTTACATAAAATCATCGATACTAGGCCCATAGTGTTAGTCTTTTATGGTCGATAGAATGTTTATAGCTTCTAAATTTTGTTGTCAATGCCATATTCGACCTTCTTTCGTCTGTTCTTCCGCTTGCAGCTAGGTTTTCACTGAGTTTCGTAAAGTATGTCGTTAAAAAAAAGTTTGTTGTAAAAATATGATTGTGGGACAAAAATCATGGAGTTTTTCGTTTTTTGCACAGTATGTATAAATACTATATATGAAAAATTACAAAAAAATAATTAATGATCGCATGATTTGCTGTTTAAAAAATCGCTTTTCTATTATTGGCATGGGTAGTTCTTCTGAGACCGGGCGTAGAAAAAGTACTGCGTCTGTGTAGCTTTATCATTGACTGTTCGTTCCTGACATGTAGTGTAATCGTCAAAATGTATAAAACGTAAAAGTGACTCAAATCGCCTTCATCAGATCGTTGCATGAGTTGCATCGGGATGAGTTTTTCTTCAACATTTCGTCTATGTGGTCTGTGTTTGAGTTATGTGCACCAGCAACTATTAAGATTCCAAAAAAGATTACATTTCACTTACCGTAACTGTCGATGCTTAATATTGTAATCTGGATAATGTCAACCCCTTTAAACGTCATGAATTTTTGGAATGTGCCAGAGATCGACAACATTTCGGTTCTTTTATGCGTTCCAGCTCTCTGCCTGACAATACTTCTAGCAAGAGTTTGTTGGATTTCAGGCGGAGTTTCCAAACCATTTTCTTTGCCACAAAAGTTGTACTAGCTAGCTGAGCGAACGTGCTAAAAGTAGTTTGCACGATTAAAAAGTGGTGATTTTGGCTTGGAAGACGATAAACGTCCTGGGCAGCCAAAAAAGTTTGAAGATGTAGAACTGGAAGCGTACAAATCACTCCCCAAAAATCCTCCTTTCCCTTTTCCATCTGTTGTCTGCTGACCTCTTTATTTCTACTTCCCCTTCTTGTGTTTTCCCTTCTTTTCTTTCTTCCCGCCAGGCTTTGGATGCCACGGCACAAGTGGGATTGACTGGATCATCTGAATTCAGTTCCCTCCATCAGCCTACCGCTCCAGAGATGACCACATAGGTACCCTGATAGAGCCAGGCGGACAGCCTGGAAACTCTAGCAGACGGACGGTCTGCCCCTTGATGCCCCGAGATACTAACACCGTCAACAATGGCCACGAGCCCACCATATCTGAGATTGTTTGTCCCAGCGCTATAAATTTGTATAAGTAACTACCCCCACAAAAGTTAAAGACAATATTGTAAAGGAAAGCCCACAATTCCCCTCGGTCGATCGTCTGCCCACCATGTCTGCAAGAAGGTTTACTGACCCCCATGTGTACCCCTAATTAATTAAGTTTCCTCCCTAGCCGGCGGAGTCAATTGAAGTTCTTAACCATAGCTTGGGTTTCGGGTCAGAGGGCTGGATTCGAAACAAATCAATCACTTGGACGACAAAACAAACAGAACGAACAAACATGACCCACAAACATAGAACATCGACGTGTGTGATTGGCTGGGGATTCGTGAGAAGCTGTTGGAGCTCTGGATGTGATTCCCTTTGCTCTAACAGCTGAATTAGCAGAACCCCATGTATGTGTGTGTATGTGTGTGTGTGTGTATGTGTGTGTGTGTGTGGACTAGCAAGAGCCTCAAAACAAAAAAAAAAAACCAAGAAGAAAACAATAAAAATAACAAGAACAAGAACTAGAACAAGAACAAAACAAGAACAATAAAATTAATGAAACCGAGGACGAAAAACACACCAAAGGACAAACTCAAAAAGGAAGTGGCAGCACCCAAAACGACCAAAGACGGTGATTGTGGCGGAGACGGCTTACCCTCCTCCCCTAGCAGAAACCCAGCTAGAGAGCGACCCCGCTTAGGCAGGAAAACCCATAAAACCAGATAAGTACCCCCCCCCCCCCCCCCGCTTTTCGAATAACATATTTGTGCAATCGTTGCAATAAAACCGCGTCCGTAAGCCTTCTTTTCGTTTTACGTTGAAACCGTTCGTAAAACGGTTAGATTTATATAATTCAAAATTTTAAACGTTGTTTGATGAAACTTCGGCATACCCTGTTATTCCCCCTCAAAAGAAACAAAAAAAATCAAATATACTAGCTTAAATTCCCCACCAGGGAAAAAGATAATTTGTGCGTTTTTTTTTTTCATTTTTTCCCAATTTTGTAATAAAAATCTGTTGTGTTTGTTATCAGCTTTTGCCCTGAGTGATCTTCCCGAACTTGCTGAGCAGCCAACATTTGTTTTTGTGCAGTCCTTTGCATTCGCTCATCAACCACCACCTGTGTGGTTGCGGTTCATTCTTCTCCCTTGTTGTTAAGCTTGTTGTTTGCAGGCAGCCCGGCATTTGATATTATTAATAAATTTAAATCTTTTTTTCCCCCCGGAATTTGCAATAATTACCCTGTGAAGATTGTTGCTAAACACAAAAAGAACTCGCAGAATCTTTGGGTGTCACTCAAGCAGCCATTACAAAACGTTTAAAAGCAACTGGATATATTCAAAGCAAGGAAATTGGGTTCCACATGAACTCAAGCCGAGAGACGCCGAAAGGCGGTTTCGCATGTCCGAAATGCTGCTGGAAAGTCACAAAAGGAAGTCATTTTTGCATCGGATTGTTACTGGTGGTGAAAAATGGATTCAATACGACAACCACAAGCGCAAAAATTCATATGTGAAACCCGGTCAACCAGCCAAATCAACGGCAAAGCCGAAAGTCCATGGCGCGAAGGTAATGCTCTGTATTTGGTGTAATCAGATGGGTGTGCTGTATTATGAGCTGCTAAAACCGGGTGAAACCATCAATGGACAACGCTACCAAACACAATTAATCCGTTTGAAGAGAGCAGTAGCCGAAAAACTCCCGGAATATGCGACCAGACACGAGGCAATAATTTTCCATCATGACAATGCTCGGCCCCACGTTGCTATTCCGGTTAAGAACTATTTGAAAAACAGTGGATGGGAAGTCTTACCCCACCCGCCTTGTAGCCAAGACCTTGCCCCTTCTGACTACTATTTGTTCCGGTCGATGCAGAACGCCCTCACTTAAATACGGTTCACATCAGAGCAGAATATCAAAAATTGGCTTGATTCATTCTTGGCTGACAAGCCGGCGTAATTCTTTTGGGATGGCACCCACAAATTTCCAGAAAGATGGGAAAAAGTCATAGCTTCAGATGGGCAATACCTTGAATAATACTATTGTGCATGTTTTTCTTAAACAAACGTTCAAATTTTGAAAAAAAAATGTATCTAATATTTGATAACATTTAAAAGATTCCAATACCTTAACGTATAAGCGATACTTAATAAATAAATAATAAAAAAAAAATAATCAATCATCTATGTTACAAATTTATAAAATACATGGAAGAAAGAAACTATACAATTATGAGATATACATAAGTTAAACATTGTAAAAGAAGAATTAACAAATATTGAATACGCCTTGTTATGGACAAAAATAAAATGAGTAAGCTGATTTAATTTTAACAAATATGGAATTAACATTAACTAAACAACTTAGAAGAAGCCATCCAGTGGTTCAACCATCTTATATTGGGTATATATTTTAATTCGTGCGTTTTTTTTCTTCAATATTTGAACATTTATTTAAGAAAAACATGTACAATAGTATTATTGAAAGTATTGCCCTTCTGAAGCTATGACTTTCCCATCTCTCTGGCAATTTGTGGATCCCATCCCAAAAGAACTGTGCCGGCTTTGCAGCAGGATTCATTGTGTTCGGTAGCGTTGTCCATTTATGGTTTCACCCGGTTTTAGCAGCTTATACTACAGCACACCCATCTGATCACACCGAATACAGAGCATTGTCTTCGCGCCATGGATATTCGACTTTGCCGTTGATTTGGCTGGTTGGCCGGGTTTCACATATGAATTTTTTACGCTTGGGGTTGTCGTAATGGATCCATTTTTCATCACCAGTAACAATCCGATGCAAAAATGACTTCCTTTTGTGGCGTTCCAACAGCATTTCGGACATGCAAAACCGCCTTACGACGTCTCTCGGCTTGAGTTCATGTGGAACCCAATTTCCTTGCTTTTGAATATATCCAGCTGCTTTCAAACGTTTTGAAATGGCTGCTTGAGTGACACCCAAAGATTTTGCGAGCTCTTCTGTAGTTTGGCAAAAATCTTCATAGAATAATGCTTCCAATTCTTCATCTTCAAACTATTTTGGTTGCCCAGGACGTTCATCGTCTTCCAAGCCAAAATCACCACTTTTAAATCGTGCAAAAGACTTTTGGCACGTTCGCTCAGCAAGCGCATGTTCACCATAAACTGAGACCAAAATACGATGACTTTCGGCAGCAGTTTTCTTCATATTTAAGTAATGAAGAAGAACTCCCCGCAAAAACACTTTTTCAGGCACAAAGTTCGACATATTTGAGTGAAAAAAAAATTATTGCTGTTTACGCTTCAAATGAATGACATATACTAAAATGACGTACAATGACAGTAGCTTTCCAACGCATGTTCCAACGGAATAATAACAATAGAATGATACAAGTTACGCCATCTCTTAGCAAACCGCAAACCTTTCTAGAACATTTGTTATTCAGTATCACATCAACCATTTATACAAATGGTTCTACCCTTAGGACTCTTTCTGAGAAGACGGGAAACAGCATTTATCCAGCCCGTCCCTAAAAAGCCGAATTTTCCTGTCTCTACTCCTACAAACAAATTGCACTTACGGCCCTTCTTTCCAAGATCATGGAAACGTTGATAAGCCAGCTCATGAAATATCACGAAACACTAAAACTTCTCAAAGATCGTAGCAACGGGTCCATAGGGGATTTGATGCCCTATCTTAACGAGAAGTGAAACCAAATTCTACATTAATGTGGCGAAATCAAGTAAGTGGCACTTGATATTTGTAAGGCATTTGAGCGCTCTGCTCCTCACATTCGTTGACGGACTCACGTTCCTGTTCTCCGGCTATAGAACGGGAACGACTTTGTATGTTAAGCATACTAAATTTCGATATTAGCAAAGTAACCAATTGGGGAGCTTTCAACAGAGTGGAATGTAGTGCTTCCAAAATTCAATCTGTCTGCTGCCATTAAAGCGAAATCTAAATACCCAGTCAATATCCATGAATGGCATTTGCATCGTCGAAACCGAAAAACCTTCCATTCTCTATAGTATGATCATATATTCGATGTCGCCAAAACTGCTGCGAAATATCTAGGCTTTCTCAAGCGGTGAAGGGAATATTTCACCTCCTTTGTCCTGGCCACAATAGGCGTTTATCTGCCCAAAATTGGAGTATAATGGCCATATTTGGTCACTAGCCCTTGCTAGATACGATCCAAAATCGTGCAATAAAACTCATAGGTCATGTCAATACGACACAATCATTCGAGACACTAGAACACCGACATAACGTCTCCTGTCTTATTTTCTTGTATCGCTATTTTCATCACCAATCCTACACCGAAATTGTTTATTCCAACTTTTAATCGTATCATTTGTCTCGATATGAATGCTCATCAGGACTTCCTTAGGCCCACCTTCGGAAGTACTCTGAAATATCGTGATTCTTTCCTAAGTCTTGCCAACTCAATTATGGAATGCCCTGCTCAGCTCTTTGGTTTCAAGTCACTAACTTTTCCCTTCCTAACTTCCCTTCCCAATTTGCAATGTGCAAACATCTTACGGGTACAAAAATAAAAAAATATCATCACACGGAGTAGAGACACATGAATTTAAGAAATGTTTTTTCTGTTCAGTAAAGTCAACTGTTCTTCCGGGATGGCAATTTAAAATATTTTTAAAACCTGCGAACTCCTTAGAGTTATATTTGGGAATATAAAGTCATTTTAAGCGAAAGAAAAACGCAACATTTTTTTTAAAAAAGTAAGGATATTTTTATTTCACTATCAAACCAAAAGAAAAGACATGGTATAACTCGAGCTGTAAAGAGGCTGTCAGTATTAGAAAAATGTTTTGTCGGTCCTTCAAGACAAACCCAACAGAGGAAAACCGAAAAAAGCTTAAACGAGGCAGGAATGACTGCAATATCTTTCTTAAACGTGTGAAACTTCAATGCAACCAAAAGCTGTGGCAAAACATACTACAATGTCCCAAAAGAAGTAAACATTTTTGGTCGTTTGTCAAAAATATAAGAAATTCTGCCTCACCCTTAAACTCATCGCTCATTTACAATGATATTCCAGCTGTCAGCTCTATGGAAAAGACCAAGTCAATACTCCCAAATTGTGCTTTGTCTCCTCCTACACTTGAGTGCGTCGAATCTTCATTGGGACAAATTGACCTTTGAACTCGTGTGGTAACAAGAGTTCTTAAAGATCTTATCATTTACAAATCCGCTGGTCCAGATGGTATACCTCTCCTTGTTCTGTAGAGGTGTTTTTCGTCGCTGGCAAAACCACTGCCTAAGCTTTTTATCACTCCTACACTTAAGGGCCCTTTCCAAACAGATGGAAAACAACAGTCCCTAAAACGGCAAATCTTTTCCTCCCTCCGGTCATGAAAACGCTGGTAAACCGTCAGCTCATGAAACATCTCGAAACACGAAATGACCTCCAGTACGGTTTTCGCAGCAACGGGTCGACATTTGATTTGATGGCATGCCTCATCGAAGAGGGAAACCAAAGCGTAAAACAATCTGGCGAAAGCATGATAGTTGCCTTTGATGTTTCTAAGGCATTTGACAGAGTTTGGCACCAGGCTTTGACTCTCTTCTTCAATGAATCAGAATTTACCTTTCGGAACGTTCAATTTAAGTTGTTTCGGATGGTTTCAAGCCTGATGTTCACAAAACAAAAGCTGGTGTGCCCGTGGCTCTGTTCTGTGTCCAAAACTCCTTTTATTTTTATCAACGATATCTTGTCTGCTACTTCTAATCCAATATATTCCTTTGCTAACGACAGTACTCTATGCTTTTCATATTCGTTCCCTGATTCACGTCCCTGCTCTTCGCGTGTGGAACAAGAACGGCAGCGTATGTTAAGTTCATTAAGTTCCGATATTAATTGGAATATAATGCTTCTAAAGCTCAAGCCTTGATCGCCAAATCGCTTATGGAATGCCCTGCTCAGCTCTTTGTTTCTTAGTCTCTAACATTTGCCTCCCCAACTTCCCTTCGTTAATGCTATGTCAAACATTATACGGGTACAAAAATAAAACAATATCATCAGTAGGGACACATGAATTTAAGAAATATAATTTTTCTGTACTTCCAATATACTAAGTTGCTTACCGCCATCAGTAAAGTCAAGTGTCCTTCCGTGATGACAATTTAAAATATTTTTTAAAACTGCGAACTCCTAAGAGTTATATTTGCCAATATAAGGTAATTTTAAGTCGAAAGAAATACGCAACATTTTTCTTTAAAAAAGTCAGGATATTTTTAATGCAGTATAAACTACAAACTCTGAGGATAGGGAGAAGGTACAGAATCTGCCAAGTATTCGACTCGGCTCTGCCTGCAAACAGTCATTTTTTCGATAAAATTTTTCGTCACGTTTTCGCACAATTCTGCTGTATTTCAGCTCGGATATTGGGCTAGTTTTAATAGCCCCAAAGGAAAAGATCAAACGCTGTTACATAGTAAAATCTCGGTGACCAATTGAAGTCCCCATTTCGAGAAATCACACATCGAATGGCTTCCTATATCATTCAATGGAACCATGGTTCCACCAGCTGTGTTGCATTTTACACCAGAGCATCAATTTTGAGTAAAAAGAAGTCTGTCTACATCGTTTTGTATCATTCTCTGAAACGGTCGCACCAGCATCACTTTCGAAAAAAATATTTCCCAATGAAACCGCCGCGCCAACCCAAAAACCGCATTAAACTGTCACTTGTTGCAGATCGAGAGGTTGTATGTAGTACTATTTCTCTTGGGTTGTCGGAGCCCCAGATGCAACAGTTTCGTTTGCTTACATCTTCACTCAGAATAATTTTGTCTAAACAATTCTAATCTTGTTCAATTATTAACAGGCACACAATTAGAGAAAGTACAGCGTTGTGCGTGGTCTGCTGGCTCCAATTCTCGTATCAGCTGGATTTTATAATCATGTAGGTTAAGATCTTTATGCAAAATGTATTACAAAGAGGTTATGGATAAAACCAATTCCTGTTATCATATAGAAATAGACACATCTGGATTTTCAGTCACACTCTTAGCTATGGCGGAGATATTTTCAGTTGACCTTGCCAGATGAACAAAAGTTGAAATTTTCACATCACTATCCTATTCAAAAAATGCAAGTCCATCCATTAAATTCTACAGTTGTGCGAGAAGGGAACTAGAAAATGTTCAGTATTTCAGCACGCTGTGCGATAGTTTATCCGTATTTAAGAATCTCCTATCTTCTGCTTATCAAAAGTCATCGAAATAATAGCTTAAAGTAGAGAGTTTAATAATGGCTCGACATTTAAAATGACACCTCTTGGTAGATAAGTCTTTTTTACCAAAACGGACAAAATTGCAAAATTGCAAATTCTAAATTTTGTTACTGTGCTAGATATATATATATATATTTTTTTTCTAACACAGAAATAGCAAAACAACCAAAAATGCGACAGGTGAACAGGGCTCAGATACAAAAAGAATACAACGCGAGGAGGGATCCATTGTAACCTATTGTATATTTTGGAAGTATATATTCCCTGGCTTAGCGACAGTTTAATAAAGATGTCAATCGATTGTCGCCTTCGCCAGAACACCATATTCGAAGCCAGCCCATTCTTAACCACACATATTGTAAACCATCTGAATTCAATACAAAATAAAGATGGACACATAGTTACCACAGCACTTATGTTTTGATTTTATGAAATATCAAGTAAAATCGAGAAGAAAATAAAGAGATACTCCCATTGTGAATCGATTTCACAAGTTGAAATTTTGATAAATGATCGTACTTCAGTCATAGATACGAGAAGCTAGGATATACCATATTTTCTTTAAGAAAAATGTTGTCTTGTTCGGGGCTCCTTAGTCCCACTACTATTAATGCAGGTAAGGTAAGACCAACGGCAACGAAGGCTCACGTAGGCGATGTATCCAAGGGGGGAGTAGTCAATATTCGTAAGAACTGTACGAATATGAGCATGACAAGTTTTACCACAAAATCTTAGTGAATTTCACAAGATTGCAGTATGTGCAAATATAATAATTACGTCAGCATTCTAATAGAATTTAGAAAATACATTTTTTAAAAATAAATTTCAAGTATACGTAGAAAAAATTACGATCTATTTTTGTTGGGAACATCTTGATGTGCACTTACTTACTCGTACATGCCGCATCCATTTAGTAAATAACTTTTGCTATGCCCTACAGTTTGATACATTTTGTTTGGACCTTAAGTTTATGGTGCGGATTCGGTGTCTAGAAAAACTGTTACCATGCATCTCGCCTTGGAGGCCTTTGTGTATGTGGAGGAGGCCTTATAGGGAATACGTCCTTCGGCTCTCTTGGAATAGTCGGTGGGCTTGGAAGCTGTTCCCTCATCATTCTCATCTGTATAAGGAAGAAAAAATTTAGGTTTCTCTTAAAAAGTGTACTCCGTATTGGCACCTTTTTAAAACACGTACTCTGTTTGTCGATAGATACAATACAAAACCAGCTGAATGTCTGCAAAACAAATGATCTTTTGGATTATACTCGTACTATCTGTAGCTATAGACGCTGCAGAAAGAAGAAAAAATTACAAATCAAGATAGTTTACATTTACGAGTAAAGCATGAGCCATATATAATACATGGACTGGCAGAAAAGTTGAGTTGATATCGGGTTGAATTTTCAACTCGCGTCTATAAGCTCATCTTCTCATTGTTGAATAGTCGATGTAAATTTGATTTACAGTTGCGTTACGCTTAATATTGGGTTGTTCAACAAGTTCTGCGGTTTTTTTCTTGGAAGTAGTGTTTATCGTTTTATAAAATCTCTATGAAATGTGTTATGAAATTTTTGTAGTGTATAGGGTTATCCTTTACATTTCTATGAGATTTTCTTTTGATCGGACTTGCTTAAATGCTATTTATTTATTTTTTTTTAAATGAGGGCTACCACGCATCACAGACGACAACCAAACCTCGGTTGCAAATGACAGGAATCTGATGAGATCGCCGTTTTACATAGCTCATATATACAATCGTCTTGCAGATTGTATTTTGCAGATTTGAAATGTCGGAAAAGGTGGATGTTTGGTTTTCTCATGAACTCAGTGAAAGAAACATTATGGAACGCCTAATGGTCTGTGAGTCTTTGTTGAGATGGATTTCGTTTCAGGCTTTCTTGAAAGCAGTGGTTACGGGAGGCGGTAGGATAGGATGGATAGCTTAAACAACATTCGGCATAAGAGGTCATGGTGCGCTCCTAGTGAAGGACAGCAATTGGTCGGTAAACAAGATTTGCATCTCAAAGAATAATGTTGAGCATTTGGTGGGACTGTCGAGGTGTCCTTTACTTCGAGTTGCTTAGACGCGATCAGAAAAAAATGCCGTTAAATATTGCTCTCAGCTCGATACTTTGAAGGAAGCAGTTGAAGAAAAACGGCCAGAGTTGGCGAACAGAAAGGACGTTGTTTCCCATCATGACAACGCCTGATTACACACTGCTTTAGCGACAAAACAAAAGCTGAATTCATTTGGCTGGAAAGTTATGCAGCAACCACCGTACTCTCCAGATCATGCGCCTTCTGACTATCATCTGTTCTGCTCTCTCCAAAACAATTTGGACGAAAGGCAATTCAGTTCCGATAAAAACCGCAGACCTAATTTAACCATATAATACATACAAGTATAAATATAGAATAAACTTCAAATCCAGCGATTGGACTAAGAGCTATCATCCCTTAGCTTTGGTGCTGAAGGCCGATGAACAAAAATTATGTTACCAAGTTTCCAACGTTATATAATGAGAAACTTTACTGCCACCTGATTTTATAGGCTATTAGCTCATATTACAACATGAGACTGCTGGTATAGGGCCTTAGTTACAGTTACCAACTTCTAATTGCCGGTAACCACACCTTCTCCTCTGCTATCTGATTGCAGGTACAGAGTACTTGACACGAAATCCATTACAATTTTGATGCTTTCATTACCCTGTTTTGATCCTTTAACAGTACAGATTCTTGGGAGAAATACGAAGAATTAGACGTAGTAAGTGGCATACAAAACATCAAACTAGAGTCTGCATTTCGTCTGTCATAATGCTTATCTGTTTGTGAGATTCTTTCGTGTGTATCACACTGAATGACAACATATTTAATTATCCTTTTGTCCACTTAGGTCCAACAAGGAAATGCGAGTTGTAAGTCACTTAACATCTTTCCAAATATTTTATTCCGCCGCCGCACTAAAATGAGACATAGTTTAAGTACAATTCTGGTAACAGATATTTGCAGGAGCTTAATGTTAGAGTTAGTCAATAAAGAGAGCTATGAACTCTAAACTAATAAAGCACTTCGATTCGCTCAAAATGAATTCAATCAACGAATTAGTTGTCTAGTCCACTGAACAGTTGAAATTGTCAGCTGACCTAAAGTAAAGGCACTGAGCACATTCACATTCTCCGGAAGCCAATCTTCTCAGTTGCAAGTGATCCACCAAACGGTGCAGTTCAGTCGTGACTATAACCAAAAGTTAGAACAAACGAATCTACAACATATAATACAGTTGGTAATGAAGAATTTATTATTTTTTTCTATTTTCAGAAAATTCTACAAAAAAAAAATGTCTGGACAACGTAAGAATCCCAACACCAAGGACGCCAAGTCTAAGTCTGCATCTACACCCTTTAAATTCTCAACATCTTCGATGTCATCTATTTGATCCAACTCATCGAAGTCGTCCACCTCATCCATGTCGGCGAAGTCGTCCAAAACCACAGAACGCCCCATAATATCCTCGGTTTCCAGTGACTATTAGCAATAGTAATAATTCATTTATTATTTCTACATCAAACAAGATCTAATAATCCTATAGGGCTAAACTCAAATTTAGATAAAATACTGTTTCATTCATATTTTATATATAAAGATATCATAGGATTCCTTATTATAATAATATTATTTACAAATTTTAACATTATGAAATCCATATATATTAGGAGATTCGGATAATTTCATTCTCGCTAATCCATTAGTTACTCCTCTTCATATTCAACCAGAATGATATTTTTTATTTGCATATGCCATTTTACGTTCAAATCCTAATAAATTAGGAGGAGTTATTGCACTAGTAATATCGATTGCAATTTTAATAATTCTACTATTTTATAGATTAAGTAAATTTCGAGGAATCGAATTTTATCCTATTAACCAAATTTTATTTTGATTCATATTATTTATTGTTATTCTACTAACATGAATTGGAGCTCGACATGTAGGACATCCATACCTTATTATTGGACAAATTTTAGCTATTATATATTTTATATACTATATAATTAATCTATTAATTTCTTAATAATGAGATAATTTATTAAATTAAAATTATTAGTTAATGAGCTTGAATAAGCATATGTTTTGAAAACATAATATAGAAACTAAAATTTTCTATTAACTTAATACTAAAAACAATTAGTTAAGTTAAATATAATATATAAATAAATCCTTAATCCAATAAAGAATAATAAATAATTTAAAGAAAAAGGTAAAAAGAATTTTCAAGCTAAATATATTAATTTGTATATAACGAAAAGTCCCTCGAACTCAAATAAAAACAAAAGAAATAATCATTAACTGAAAAAAAAACTAATCACATCACCCCCTAAAAAAATTAAAGAAAATAATATACTTATAAATAAAATTCTTGTATATTTACTTCTACCATGAAAAAAAGATGACAAAAAAAAACTAAATGCTTGCATAAGGGCACATCTGAGTACATATACGAGTACGTATACATCTATCAAAAATCTCTATGTGTAAATGTATTAATGCAATGCTGATACATAGATAAATCATAATTTTGTCCAGAAAGCCATAAAGTTGGTAGCATCGATTGTTTTTCCTCTTCTTTTTACGGAAAGGTCGAGATTGTGGCTGCACAAAATTACCGCGAGACGATGATACAATACTACCTGGCCGAGAAAAAAAAGTGTGTAGAGCCATGAACCCACTGCAATATCGATCAGTCCTTCTAGTTTTCAAAAACTTCTACGAGTTCACAAGGGGATCTGCAAATAATGGTGGTAACGACTTGAGGTTTTTCATTTGGTGCTGACAAAGTTTAGCACTACAAACACTCAGAGTAATTTGTGGTTTCAAACTTATTTATAGCTAAACACTCATGTGTTCTTTATAATGGATTACTTCTATTTGACCATCAGTCGTACAGCAATTGCATAATAACTGATTTTCGTTTTTGAAAATATTGGGCAGTTGTGTCTGAAGTCATCAGTTTTTAAGTATTTTACTTAACCAGTTCATTCCCATTCAGGTAAATCCCAATAGCATGGGTCAGTGCATTCCCTTCTGGTGAGTACTTGAAGAATTTGCACGCGTTAACCTCAACAAGATATCAGCTTTCGATTTCCCCCGAAGTTCAATCAGTCTACAATACTCTACCGAGAATACATATGTACATACGAGTATGGCCTGAATTTCGTAACATTAAGAAATTATGTGTGCGAGTAACTATTTATTATTAATTGCGGATCAACTATTCGATAATATAGTTGATTTGACTCTTTCAAGTTGTTTACTTTCGTCCGGCATATGGTCGCATCCTTATTTAGGTTCAATTAAAGGTGTGTCCTAGGTCTATAACTTAATGTGCGGTTTGCTAAGCGATGGCGTAACTTGTGTTATTCTATTTTTATTATTCGATTGGAACATGCGTTGGAAAGCTACTGTCATTGTACGTCATTTTAGTATATGTCATTCATTTGAAGCGTAAACAACAATAATTTTTTTCACTCAAATATGTAGAACTTTGTGCCTGAAAAAGTGTTTTTGCGGGGAGCTCTTCTTCATTACTTTAATATGAAGAAAACTGCTGTCGAAAGTCATCGTATTTTGGTGGAAGTTTATGGTGATCATGCGCTAGCCGAGCGAACGTGCCAAAAGAGGCTTGCACGATTAAAAAGTGGTCATTTTGGCTTGGAAGACGATGAACGTCCTGGGCAGCCAAAAAAATTTTGAAGATGAAGAACTGGGAGCATCACTCTATGAATATTGTTGCCAAATACAAGAAGAGCTCGCAGAATCTTTTGGTGTCACTCAAGCAGCCATTTCAAAACGTTTAAAAGCAAGGAAATTGGGTTCCACATGAACTCAAGCCGAGAGACGTCGAAAGGCGGTTTTGCATGTCCGAAATGCCGCTGGAACGCCACAAAAGGAAGTCATTTTTGCATCGGATTGTAACTGGTGATGAAAAATGGATCCATTACGACAACCTCAAGCGCAAAAAATCATATGTGAAACCCGGCCAACCAGCCAAATCAACGCAAAGCCGAATATCCATGGCGCGAATTTAATGCTCTGTATTTCGTGGGATCAGATGCGTGTGCTGTATTATGAGCTACTAAAGCCGGGTGAAACCATCAATGGACAACGCCACCGACCACAGTTAATCCATTTGAAGAGAGCAGTAGCCGAAAAACGCCCGGAATATGCGACCAGACAAGAGGCAATAATTTTCCATCATGACAACGCTCGACCCCACGTTGCTATTCCGGTTAAGAACTATTTGGAAAACAGTGGATGGGAAGTCTTACCCTACCCGCCTTATAGCCCAGACCTTGCCCCTTCTGACTACCATTTGTTCAGGTCGATGCAGAACACCCTCAATGAAATACGGTTCACATCAGAGCAGAATATCAAAAATTGCCTTGATTCATTCTTGGCTGCCAAGTCGGCGCAGTTGTTTTGGGATGGCATTCGTAAATGGTCAGAAAGATGGGAAAAAGTCATAGCTTCAGATGGGAAATACTTTGAATAATACTTTTGTACATGTTTTTCTTAAATAAACGTTCAAATTTTGAAAAAAAAAACCGCACGAATTAAATTACATACCCAATATATAACCAAAGCAAATACATATGTGATTGCACATTTTTGATGGTCACTCTATAAATGAATCTACCTGAACCCAATGTTCTCATTCAAGCCAAATGTACTTTTCGAATTGGCTCAAAAAATTAAAGGAGAAACAACCCCATCTGAACATCCCTCTATCTGATTTTTTCGGAACGATGTATGTGTATGGATGTGTAGATAACTAAGAATTGCGTAGAGTTAAGCTTTTAAACAATTTTAGCTACTTGACTAAATCTTCTTAGTCAAGAGGTTACACCGCAAAATGATCTGAAAATTCTTCAAACTTAACATACACCAGATACAAGACAAAACAAACAGATAAAATATTTTTTAACATTTTTTTCATTCAATCATGTTTTTGATTAGAAGCAAACGAAACATAGTAAGCATGGATAATTTAAAATGTAGGTAAATAGTATGTAGATGTATGTGGGAAACGACTGTACGAACTAAATGGATTGGCCATTTCCGATATCTGACAACTAGGACGACCAAGCAACCTAGCGAATACAACCACCGAATATAGCTAAATTGGTTCCGGAACAGAGTAAAGCAAACAAACATTTTATAAAAAAAAGAAAACAAAAGGATTTTCCCAGCCTTCCTAATGCTTTCATTATTGCCTCCTTTTACTTAGCCACTCTATCCTTCTAATCAATAAGTGTGCCTTGCTAAGCACACATATGTGATCAGCTGTTTCATACCATAAAGTCCATCAGGTTGAATGACCCTGCAATGTTCCAAAAAAAGAGGAAAAAATAAAAAATTATGGATGAAAATTCGGTACTTTTGATTCGAATGAAGGCCAAGTCAGATGTTGTCGATGGGATGGTCAGATTACAGCGGTGGTGGACAGAGGTGAAAGGAAAAAAAAAAAAAAAAAGAAGTGCACAAGTGGAAGTGAATAATTTTTTTTGAAATTGATTTTGTTCGGTACTAGTGTAAGAAAGAAAAAACAAAAAAAAAAAACATTGCAAATCGTAAAGGTGTTTATTGAAAAATAAACTTGAACAATTTTAAAGCAAAAACGGAAAACGAACTAGTGGTGCGAACAGAATCCGGGCCAAATTCAGCTTAAGTTTCCACATCAGCTACGCCTGCAACAATAGCCACATCATTCGCGGTAACACCCGTTACCATAGCGATACCAGCTTAAAGGGTGGTGACAACCACAGTAACAGTACAGCAAAACTATTGCAAAACGACCACAGTGTCCGCAATAACAAGTGTGGCATCGACGCATATATAGCCGCAACAACAGCAACAGATTGTATATATACAAGCCGTAATTAACAACCTAAGGATCAAACCCAGGCGACCAGCGCCCTGCAAGCGTACTTTTACATAAAGTGACCATACGTCCCGTATTTTAGTGGGGCAGTCCCGTTTTTGAGGTCTCTGTCCAGCACCATATGTATGAATTGTCAGTTTAGCGTGTAATCGGTAATTTTTAAATAGAAAGCAAAACAATTATTTAACGGGTAGCACAATAATAATATTAACGTTTCATTCTCGGACGATTAAAAAAAAAGTATCCGTTCCTGAAACCAAGCAAACGTAATACAATTACTTATTGTAATGTCTGCGAATCCGAGTTTTTAATATCTGCAGGAGGACAAAATGATGTAATTCGCCACATCGAAAGCCAAAAGCATAAGTTCAAAGTAGTGGACTCCTGCATCAATGAAGTTAGATAAATTTTTTCGGAGTAGCGACTACACATATCGTCAGAAGGAGTTAGTGCTTGCAGCGGCAGTTATTCGTTTCCGTACCATTTTTCATTACCACAGCTTTAGATCAATGGATTGTAACTCCAAATTGTTAACCAAGCTATTCGACAAAAAGTTCTGTGCTAGAACCAAAATCGAATTGGTTGTGAAAAATGTAGGGTAGGGTGGCGTACTTTCGATAGGGCACTTTCGACTTTCGCTATTACAGAAAGGCGGTTAATTTTTAAATAAAATGTTTGATAGCAACTCGTGCGACACTGTTCTCTCAGATCGTACACGAACTATGAAAGTCCTTCTTCCACAGTTGTGGTGGTTAGACCGATTTATAACTCGTTCAGTGATTTTTTGCAAGGTTAATCAAGAATTAATACAGAGACACCTGAGGAAAACAGAATCACTGATCTAAATCCCAAACAAGAAGCCAAAAAGCTATAAGGCGAATAAAACCAATAAAATCCAAACGAAAATTAATAAAAGAACTGAACTAGACTATTCAAGTGATTCAGATACGTTCAGCGTTGCAGATTCAGATAAGTCTGTTGGGCCATATGTGGAAGATGATGATGGGGACTTTGATTTAGAAGTATCAAAGGCAAGTGACTATAGATTGAAATCCGAGGATGAATTCAACATTGGTGTCTATAATTTGGTGAAATTTGACGCCCAAATTCCAAAATATCATGTTAGACAGTTAACTAAATTTAAGAATTCAACGAATTTCTCTCGACTGCTATCCTTTACTTAACTGTTTTTTTTTTTTCTCGAATGTGATTTTAAATTTAGTTTTTTAATTTAATTTTAGTTTAAAAATGAATTTCTGATCTCATTTAATTTTTATGTTTGTAGATTTAAGATTTGTTTAACTATTTAAAATAGTACAGTACCTACTTATAATATATAAAAATATCGTATATAAAATATTTGACTAATTGATTCTTAATACATTGCGTCATCTTAATTCATGTCGAAAGTGCCTCAACCGGATGACGATTGTTCCCCACAATGGGGCAGATTCGCCTTTTTAAGGCTGTTTAAATTTTTTTTTTTTTTTTTTTTTAGGGTGAAGTTAACTTTTAAGAAATTATGCATTTTGTAGTAAATTATTATTTATAGCTTTCAATAAAAAAAAAATATTTAAATATTTATTTGCGAAAGAAGTTATTTCAAATTAGCCAAAAAAGTGTTGAATCTTAGCAATTGAAGGGGATAAAAACACCATAATGGAGTTGAGCGGACAGATTTTTGAACTTATATCTAAATTGAAGAAGAGGTTAGCCGCCGATTTCATTTCCACCCCAGTCAAACGAATTTTAAATAATTTAACAGGGTCCGGACAAATATTTAAGCAGATATTTAAATTGCATTTAAAATGCAAGTACTGTCTGCAGTACTTAGAGAAATTGACATATCAGTATAAATACGCAAAAGATTTTCAATAGGCATTATATCGGAAGATGTTGAAAAAAATTTTGTAGAAACTTTCAGAAAACTGACCAAACCATTTCAGAAAACGATTTGTTGGACGAAGTTGGATAATTAAATAAATATGTATATTGACGATATAAAATTATGTGGAAAGAGCAAAATTTTTCTGTTGATTTTCGGTAATAAGACAATTATCAATATTTTGCAATCAGAGGATTTCCCTTTAAAAATATTTGAATACCATTGGAATATATTTTGTGTCTTCCTGACACTAATGCGGTCACAGAAAGAATTTTTTCGTTATTAAATAAAATCGGGACCGTTGAAAATGCTCAGCTGTCTGGCGAAACAGTTTAGGCAATACTAATTTTAAGAATGCAATACCAAAATTGTGATAATTTTCATGAAAAAATTAAAAATAATATGTAATTCTTAAGAAAATTCATTTTGCAGCCAAATATAAGAATTAATTTTAAATTTGAATTTAAATCATATGTAAGTATTTGAAACATTTATTTTTATTTTATTTTCTAGAAAACTATTTATTATTACTATGACTTTGTCTAAATACGCTAGCAATATTGAAGCTGATTTTTAAAAGTATTTTTGAAGATAAAATGTTGGGAGATTAATATACATTTTTACTGAACTCTTGTTATTATCCAAAACAAAAAATTGTTATGAAGTCTGTTCCTATTTTAAAAAAAAAAATTATGTCATTTGTCGTTTATTTTGCGTACTTTTTTAATTTTTTACCTAAAAAAAATCATAATTTCTACTCCCTGCAGAGTTTTGAAAATGTCACAATGTTACAAATAAATCTGGTCACTTGACGTTTACATCCCGTCCCCTTCCTTTCCAAGCAAGGATTCGGGTATTTTGGCAGCGTATCTATGCATATAGATTTACTTGCGTCAATTTTTTTATTATTTATTTGTATTTAAATGAAAAAAATTTAAGCCTAAGTGTAAGCGTCTCTTTCTTAATGGAAGAACGAGAGCCTAACCACTTTCTCATATTAACTATAAGGCATGGCAGTCGACATGTCATATCCACTCGCGTATGTTATGCGCATCCCTCCGGCATAAGCTCGGTAAGTCAGTTGGAGATTGCTCTTTTATGTTTGCATCAGCTTTTATGTGGTGACGCGCTAGGTTACATGAATTAAATTTTGAAATTTAAAAAAAAAAAAAAAATAAAAAAAATATATATATATATATATTATATTAAAAGTAGTAGTTCCGGGCAGAGGGATATAATATATATTCAACATCACATGTTCACCTCTAAATTTGAAGATATTCCTCATCTTATCCGCCTAATACTTGTTCAGAAAGTATGTATCTTCCTGCAGATAATGGTTCATACTATGTTAAGCTGTATATTGGGAAATCTGAGTTTCTTTCAAGTATTTACAGTAAAATCTTTGACTAATTTTCTTCAGTATGGAGCTTATTTTTTGTCTTAACAAAGCCTGTTGTTCATCCATGCGAAAACGCATTCAGATTGTATTGCTTCCCATTCTTGAACACACTAAATCTTATTTTGCAGCATTTAATAAAGCACCAACAAAAAATAATAGAAATTCTAAATGGCGATTGGAACATCTCTTTATGGACTCTATTAACAGCGCTAGACAATTAAGCGTAACTACCTTATTTTATTCGTTTTAAAAAACTTTGAATGCTATAAAACGACCTAAGGCATATCGTTAATCTTTAACTTATTTACTTATTTTTAAAGCAATTAAATGATACTTCAACTATTTTCTTAACAATGATGTGATGAACAAACTTATTTTCAAGGGTAAGACGAGTAACATTTGTTGTTTTAGTTGTGATTGTTAACATGCAAATCCTTTCATATCTGTGAAACACTCAGTCGATTTACAGTCGATCTTATCCAAACGATTATCGAACAAAAAGCGATTCCAAAATCAACTAGAGGGCGATTTTGAAAAAATATTTTTCTTTTATCTAACTGAATTCTTACCTTTTGACTATTTTGAACTGTAGATGAGTTTTGAAATTTTATGTATCCCTCTTTATTAAGGTAGCGCACCAATAATAGAAACAATTTCACTGACCTTGCAATATCCTCCAGGTGAACCTGTTCTATGCCAATGAATGACCTTAGGTACCCAATGAAGTATCAGAGTTTATCGACCAGCTTTAGAGTTATGCTCTTGAGTAAGGCTTTTCTGCGTTACTTTACGTTAAGTAAGTACCTAATTTCCTGTTATTACGTGAAAATTCCTTTCTTCTTCTTCTTCTTCATGCATTTATTTGTATTTTTTTATAATGTGTGCGCGCTCAAGAGATTTGAATACCCTTAAAATGCTTGGACACAGCATGGTCGAACGTTACAAAATATCAACACTAGGTTAATTTGTATTTTATATATTTTTCTACAAATCACCTTATAGTGTAAATGCTTGATATGACGTCTTTCTAAGTGTCAGTTTAACTGAACTTTTCAAGTAGTAATATCCAGGTAATGTTCGAGAGTGTAACAAAGACATAAATTCACGTTTTCTTGCTTCGACTAGTTTGTTGGGCTGTTGTGTTAGAATCTTGTCCCCGTCGTCTGGTATATTACTCCGAAAATCAACCTCTATGAAAAGCTAGAGCCACCCACTCCTTTATTCGCCTCCTAGCACAATAATGGAACAACATACTCAGATGGATGCATGACGAAGTTTCCCTAGTATTCAAACTTCTAACAGGGAACAGGTCACTTCTAACTTGAATTCAGCCTTCCTTCGAAGAATATTATTTCTATATCTTATATAAAAAAAAGGAGAGATGATGGTGGTACCAATATAAATATTCCAAATCAGCTGGTTAATAGTATGCAAATCGGAGCAAGTGTGCTATAAAGCATTTTATCCTGCTAGACCAGCAATTAAGATCTGATTTACAGCAAAAATGTCTTGCTGAAGGAGTTGCTCTTCTAAGGCAAGGACAAGTGAAAATTGCCCAATATCCGATGTGCGCATTGAGTGGAATTTCTCAATTAGCTACTGGAATGAGGCACACTGCAAAACTTGTCACTTAGGCCTAAATATCGTACTTTGTCTGAATATATGTTATATGCTTTAAACAAAGAATGGCGTTAGAAAACAGATTCCTTATGGAATTAGAAAATTTCGTCTTCACCACCAGTTACAACTCGTCGGATTTTTCTTACCTCATATAGAGAAGATTAAAATGGGTTGTGTCTTCAATCAAATTTGAACAAGAGGGTGGCAGTTTCGGTAGGCAAAATGACATCAACGATGAATCTTAGTTTTGAGAAAATGTTGATAAAATTGCTCCACTCGTATAGAAAAGTATTTGTATTTGCCTAAACCCAACAATGTGTAGTGTTAGAATAAGTCAGCTTAACAGAAATGTAATTCTCTTTTCTTTAATTCACCATATAAGAAACAACTTGTTGAATTATAATTATTTTAAATTTTTGTTTCAATAAATGCAAATAATCTTGCTTAAATTATCAAAAAGAAAACTAAAGACATTTGTATATAGAAAAACTTGTTTCTACCCCATCGGATTTAAAAGGCGCAAACTTAAATGCCATTATCTCAGGAACTGTATTCATTCACTGTTGAATATTCAAAGATCTAAAACCCATGGTTTTTTTTCCAAAGCATTTGATATTTTGGTCTTTATTTTTCTTCTTATTTTGCAGTCAATGAAGCTAACTTTAATTTCTGCATCGTTGACTATCGATGTCGATATATGCGCCGAGTTCCAGACCATTCGTTTCCAATTTATTTTTTTTCTTTTCGCAATTGATTCAGCAAAAGCCGTTATTTGCTGCCAAAAATCCCAAGTCAGTTTCTTAGTTACCTCATTCAAGTAATTCTTTGGCAGTTTTGACAGCAGCAGAATACTTTTCATCGAATGAATGAAAAATGTTTAAATTTTTTACATAATTTTCTGCATAGTATGAAACTGCTTGTATCCAGGTTTCCCAACGAGTTGTAACTAGTTGCGGTGGAAGTGATAGATCTGGGTCAACTTCCTTAAAATTTCCTACTTTTGAAGGAGCTTTCAAAAATACTTTCTTTATACTGGCAATAAGAAGATCGACCTCAGGAAATTGTCCTCTTATGGTTTCGTAAACTCTTTGAGGTCCACATGCTAGACACGCCACATGAACTATTTAAGGGTAAAATACTTGAATTGCTCCAGCTGCCTTAACCATGTATGAAGCATCATCCGACAGAAACAGCGGTATAGGGTCTTTTTCAAACTGCTTACCCAACATCTTTACTGAGTCATCCAAAATTCACATTTTGTTTATGTTTCACTATACCACTAAAATTAATTTCAAATTTGAACGTTTGAAAGTACCTGCTTGCTGCATCCATTGTTTTGTCTATAGCAACCAACAACTTTCGGTTTCGCAATTTTGCTCTTATTTTTGCCTTGGTTTCCTTATACAGTCCATTACCCGAGTACCGAACTTGTCGAGTTGTAGAAGCTGAGTAAGGTAAATGATTTTCGAGATTTTCTCTAGATGAGTCCTGAAACTAAAGGGTGCTCACTTTTCCCACCTTCTCCTCCTTTCTCACTAGTCCCATCACCGCTGGGCCAGATCAAGGTGTCATACGACCCGTGCCGATGATCAATCTAACTGAGGGCCCAGCAACAAAATAGCTCAGTAGTTAACGAAGTGTCCAGGTACCTAACGACCACCTGATTAGCTAGCCTTATCTATATACAGTGTATCTCTGTACAGGTGGACCTTCTTTCTCCCCTACTCGTGGAGAATACTCTATAAGAAAAACAATACCCGATGCCGGTACTCTTTTATTACCGGGCGGTAATACGGTCACTGGACCGACTACCGACAGGGCTACTGCAATGCTGAGTGAAAGAAAAAGAATGGCAGGCCATGGTAATCTTTAACAAAGCAAAAGCAACGAGCCCAAAACTTTCAAGGAGCGGCAGGACCGTGGCAAGATATGGTCCTACCATATCCTCCACCCCTAACAACAGAAAGTCTGTGGCAGGCCATGGAAGCCCTGCTGCTACCAAAAACGCTCCATCAAAGGAGCTAGTAAAAGCTCAACCCTGCAAGAGAGCTCCTAGCAAGGCGATTTACATAAAACGCCGAAATGCGATACGTATCATCAAAACCTGTGGATCTATTCCGGAAGTGGAGAGAGATACGGAGACAAAAAGGAAACTAGAGTGGGCGAACAAAATCCTCAAAGACGGACCCCACACCGTTTCCAAATCATTAAAAGACTTCTCCAAGCGCCAGGGATCATTGGAGGAAACCATATATAAACAATTTAAACAACTGGTTTCTGAGTTGGTTCGTAACATCAACTTAAGAACGAACTATATATTCCAAGAATATATCCCAAAAGCAAATAAACAAATTAAACTTTCTTGTTGCAAGTTATTTTAGTTTGTTTGGTGAACGAAATGTGGTTCATTCATTCACTACTAATGTGAAGGGAAGAATCCTAGCTCAACTAGGAAAAAATAAATACCTTTCGTTGCATGACCTTAAAAGCGGCTTTCACCAAATTCTTCGTCAAGAGAGCCAATTTAAAAAGATCTCATTCTTCGTAAATAACGGAAAGTATGAGTTGTTAAACTCCCCTTAGGCTTGAAAAATACTCCAGATAATTTTCAACGCGCTTTGGACGATATATTACAGAACATATCGGGTATATCTCTCACGTATACATCGAAGATATAATCGTTTTAAGCCAAGATGCCGAAACTCACTTCCAAAATGTACATAACATTTTTAAGACCCTGCAAGAAACTAATCTCCGAGTATAATTAGACAAGTGCGAATTTCTTAAGCCAGGAGTTAAATTGTTGGGTTTTAAAGTATCCTCAGACGGTATAAAAGACTACCCTAATAAAGTAGAAGCAATAGTAAATATTCCGTATCCAAAAACGCTTAAAGACTTACGATCATTTCTTGGTCTTTCGGGATTTTACCGGAGATTCTTCAAGGATTACTCTAAATCGGAAAAACCCCTTACAGCCCGTTTAAGAGGGGAGGATGGACGAACATCAAAATCTGCTTCAAGTAAAAAACTCATATTTTTAGATAAGGTAGCCAAGGAATTTCATTAACAAAATCAAGAATTCTCTTGTCTCCGAGGACGAGGACGCTATAAGCAACAAAAACATAGTCATAGTTTGACATTTGCAAAAGTTACGTAGCCAAGAGTATATCTATCTATGTGTATTGGCGATTTTTTACAATTTTAGAAATGGATTTAAACTTGCAACAATGATTTTATATTAAATTTTGCGTAAAAAATTGGATTTAATGGTGCGCGAACGTTGGAAATGTTGGAAAAGTGTTCCGGCAACGATTCGCTAAAGAAAACGGGATTTACCAGTGGCACGAGTGTTTCAAAAGTGGTCGTGAGTCAATCGAAGATGATGAAAGCAGCGGCATACCATTGACATCGAAAACCGACGAAAACATCTTCCATCAGGAAGATATTGCCTATTGATCCGTCGAAGACATTTTGGTTAATGCTCACGGTTTTCATGGATTACAACGGTGTAGTGCATCACCAGAATTGTGGGCAGAAAACTCGTGGATTTTGCACCATGATAACGCACCGCGCGTCGCACAGTGCCATCATTATTCGTATTTTTTGACGATGCAACAAATACCATCCAACAGCCACCAAATTCACCTGATTTGGCTCCCTGTAACTTCTTTCTGTTCAATCGAGTTAAAATACCACTACGGGGAACGCGTTTCAGCAGCCGAGAGGAAGTAATGGGAAAATCGAAGGAAGCACATATGTACATACCGAAAACCGTATATAAAAAATGTTTCGAGGATCGGGGATTAATGGGGATCACTTCCGGGTGATCAAGGTGGTAGGATGCGACTAGCTAACGGATAGTTGCGCATTTACAATGGCAATCCTTTCTCTATTTTCAACAAGCACAAGACACCGCAAACAACAGTTCTCATCTCAATGGCGAATAGTGGATCTAAGAAAGTGGTTGTGAAAAGTTCAACTTGTGAAAAAAGGAAAAAATAGAAAATAAACAAAGTTTATTCGTCTACGTTAAAACAAAAAAGATTCAAATTGTTGTATATCCTAGTTTTAGTAAATATATAAATTTCTTCATTTTAGAAAATGCCAAAAATTAAAGCAACAACCAATGATTGGTTAATTAAAATCGTAGCCGAATATCCAGATGGAACAACTTTGTTGTGCAAATTTTCAAGAAAACGGTTTGTGCCGAAAAAATATTCACCGTCAAGCAAAATTTGAACCTAACCAGGCATTTGGAACTTTTTCAGAGAAAAGACGCAACAATTTCTCGGGAAATTATCATCAAATAACCAAAATCAAAATGATGCACTTTCAGAGGATTTATGTTGTGTATTCATTGCAGCGGATATTTCATTGCATAAAATTCGCTTGAAATTGAAGGCCCACAGACAAATTTATGAAGAAGGTTAGGTTACGTTTAAGTGGCTGTTGAAAAACCAACCCACCTAGGCCTATTGGCCCATTGAAATGCCACGTGGATCTGTGATACTCCTACTCTAGAAACCATTTGGAGCTCGTAATAAAGCGTAGGAAACTTTTAATATTTATATATATATTGATTGAGGGTCTATAGTCGGAATTTTGTATTTCCTAGAGAAGAGGATAAGATCTGTTTCATGGGGGTTATTCCCAGTCCACAGCGATTCACCTAGCTTGTTAGTATATTAAGATAATACTGCAGTAGCTCTTTAATCGTATGTAGATATTTTCCTGAGACTGCTATAGCAACGTCATCCGCATACGCAACCACCCTGCTCCCACCCTCTTCCAGGTATATCAGCCTGGTTAACGAACGTTACCCACGAAGTTCCATAGGAGGGGTGAGAGGGACACAGCCTTGCGGCATACCTCTGCTGACACTTCTTTTAACAGAGGACCCACCCAGTTTGGAGTTGATAATTCTGCTCTTAAGCATGAGATTGATCAGGTCCCCAAATGAATCATCTACCTTCAGAGCTGACAGCGCCGTCGTGATTGCAGATGCTTTGACGTTGTTGAAGGTGCTTTCTATATCTAGGAAAGCTACCATTGTATATTCTCTATAATGTAAGGATCGTTCAATGTGGCTTGTTGGTGAGTGTAGAGCCATTTCTACCGACTTTCCTTTGCAGTAGGTATGTTGTGCTGTCGATGGGATTCTAGGATTCATGCTAGATCGTATAAGGATATCAATCAGTCGTTCTAGAGTTTTTAGAAGGAAAGATGATAGACTATTAGGTCTTAGGTCCTTTGGGACAACATAAGAACACTTACCGCGTTTAGGAAAGAAAACTTTATTCACTTCTCTCCATGACGTATGTATGTGGCATAGTTCTACGCAGTACCTCATGATATTTTAGTTTACGAAACCATAAGAGGACAATTTCCTGAGGTCGATCTTCTTATTGCCAGTATAAAGAAAGTGTTTTTGAAAGCTCCTTCAAAAGTAGGAAATTTTAAGGAAGTTGACCCAGATCTATCACTTCCACCGCAACTAGTTACAACTCGTTGGGAAACCTGGATACAAGCAGTTTCATACTATGCAGAAAATTATGTAAAAAATTTAAACATTTTTCATTCATTCGATGAAAAGTATTCTGCTGCTGTCAAAACTGCCAAAGAATTACTTGAATGAGGTAACTAAGAAACTGACTTGGGATTTTTGGCAGCAAATAACGGCTTTTGCTGAATCAATTGCGAAAAGAAAAAAAATAAATTGGAAACGAATGGTCTGGAACTCGGCGCATATATCGACATCGATAGTCAACGATGCAGAAATTAAAGTTAGCTTCATTGACTGCAAAATAAGAAGAAAAATAAAGACCAAAATATCAAATGCTTTGGAAAAAAAACCATGGGTTTTAGATCTTTGAATATTCAACAGTGAATGAATACAGTTCCTGAGATAATGGCATTTAAGTTTGCGCCTTTTAAATCCGATGGGGTAGAAACAAGTTTTTCTATATACAAATGTCTTTAGTTTTCTTTTTGATAATTTAAGCAAGATTATTTGCATTTATTGAAACAAAAATTTAAAATAATTATAATTCAACAAGAATTCAATTCAACAAGTTGTTTTTTATATGGTGAATTAAAGAAAAGAGAATTACATTTCTGTTAAGCTGACTTATTCCAACACTACACATTGTTGAATTTAGGCAAATACAAATACTTTCCTATACGAGTGGAGCAATTTTATCAACATTTTCTCAAAACTAAGATTCATCGTTGATGTCATTTTGCCTACCGAAACTGCCACCCTCTTGTTCAAATTTGAATGAAGACACAACCCATTTTAATCTTCTCTATGTGAGGTAAGAAAAATCAAACGAGCTGTAACTGGTAGTGAAGACGAAATTTTCTAATTCCGTAAGGAATCTGTTTTCTAACGCCGTTCTCTTTCCAAAGCATATAGTCAGACAAAGTACGATATTTAAGGCATAAGTGAGAAGTTAGTTTTGCAGTGTGCCTCGGATTCCAGTAGCCAATTTTTTTACTGTGTAAATCCTATAGATGTTCCACTCAATGCGCAAATCAGATATTGGGTAATTTCCACTTGTCCTTGCCTTAGAAGAGCAACTCCTTCAGCAAGACATTTTTGCTGTAAATCAGATCTTCATTGCTGGTCTAGCAGGATAAAATGCTTTACAGCACACTTGCTCTGATTTGTATACGATTAAGCAGCTGAGTTGGTACCACAACTGTCTCTCCTTATTTTATATAAGATATATAAATAATATCCTTCTAAGGAAGGCTGAATTCAAGTTAGAAAAGACCTGTTCCCGAAGTTTGAATACTAGGGAAACTTCGTTATGCATCCATCTGAGTATGTTGTTCCATTATTGTGCTAGGAGGCGAATAAAGGAGTGGATGGTTCTAGCTTTGCATATAGATTGATTTTCGGAGTAATTTACCAGACGACTGGGACAAGATTCTAACACAACAGCCCAACAAACTAGTCGAAACAAGACAACGTGAATTTATGTCCTTGTTACAGTCTCGAGCATTACCTGGATATTACTTCTTAAAAAGTTCAGTTAAACTGATACTTAGAAGGACGTCATATCAAGCATTTACATCATAAGGTGGCTTGTAGAAAAATATATAAAAATATAAATTACCCTAGTGTTAATATTTTCAGGATTTTCTTTTTAACGTTCGCCCGTGCTGTGTCGAAGCATTTTAAGGGTACTCAAAGCCTTTGAGCGCAAGCAAATTATAAAAAAAATCTAAGTATATGCATGAAAAAGAAGAAGAAAGGAATTTCTACGTAATAACTGGAAAATAGATCCGATAAGTAAGCAGAAAAGCCTTACTCAGGAACATAACTTTAACGCTGGTCGATAAACTCTGATACTTCATTTGGAGTATCTAAGGTCATTCATTGACCTCCAACCTCATATAGTCAACATTCAAGAATTCAGCTAGATAAGACCTCTTATTTTTAGTTGATTTTGGAATCGTTTTTTATTCGATAATTGTTTGAGTAAGACTGTAAGAATATAAAGAGTGTTTCTAAAGATATGAAAGGATTTGCATGTTAACAATCACAACTCAAACAACAAATGTTACTCGTCTTGCCTTAGAAAATAAGTCTGTTCATCACATCATTGTTAAGAAAATAGTTTAAGTATTATTTAATTGTTTTGAAAATAAGTAAATGAATTAAAGATTAATGTTATGCCTTAGGTCGTTTTATAGCTATAGGTTTCAATCGCTTTTTAGAATTAGTATTTTTATTTTTGGCGGTGCTTTTTGAAATGCTGCGAAATAAGACTAAGTTTGTTCAAGGATGGGAAGCAATAGAATCTGACTGCGCGTTAGTATTTTCTATAACACTGGATGAACTGGCTTTGTGAAGACAAAAATAAGCTCCGTACTAAAGAAAATTGGTCAAAGATTATATAATAAATACTTGAAAGAAACTCAGGTTTCCCAATATGTAGCATAACATATTAAAATGAACCATTTTCTGTAGGAAGATACATACTTTCTGAATAAGTATTAGGCGGATAAGATAAGCACTATCTTCAAATTTAGAGGTGAACATGTAATGCTGAATTTTATATCCTTCTGCCCGGAACTCCTAGCTTTTTATGATCGTTGTAACCTCAGGGAATGGGAGTATGTGTTGCATTTCATTGCGATATGCCCCGTACTCTGAGAGCTCTGCAACAGCTTTTTCGGACCTCCGACGCTGGAATTAGATGTAGCAATACATATCTTTAATGTTGACAGAAGTACGCACAAAACTCATGAACATGAGCTACATGAACTGTATAAGTGAAGAAAATTGCTGAAGAAAATTTTTGCAATATCTTTTACTTAAATTTGTAATTTTTGTACATTTAAATACACCTATATAAAAATGTTAATTTTGAAGATAAACCATATAGACTAAGTATACACATTATATTACAATAAGATTAGTATTTTTTATTTATTTATTTATTTATTTGTTTGATATAAGGAATTGCTTAATTGAGTTACACGTTTCATTAAAAAAAAAACAAAGGTGGTAATAGTAAAATATACTAACTTAAATAACAAGTTGAGATGTTATAGAGGAATGGAGGAAAAATAAAAAAAATCCTCGAGCATATTCACAGAATGATCTGAATTGACTGTGACAGTCTGCTCATTTTCTTCGAAAACCATGGGAAGATAGTCCCACAGAACTAGTTTCCGTGAACGTTGTGACCCCGAAAAGAATTGATTTCCGGTTTAGGACAGGACCCATTGGCGCAATATTAAAACAATTTCGAAAGGCTAACTCACTTTTTCCTTTATAAATTCACTCACAATAAACCTTTCAAATTGCACCCAACATTACCAGTTGCCTCTCGAATCATTTCGCTCAACTCGATACGGTACGTCCTTTTCTTTTAAAAATAGGTTCATCAGACCACATCTCCACATCCGCTAAGTTCAACAGTAAGTCCTCCTACTATAATTAACGCTGAATGGTCCGATGTGTAAATCTGACCCAAAAAAAAAAAAAAAAAAAAAAACAACTGCGACTCTGTACAAGGACTCGAACCTAAGAACGCAGAAGATTGGGTTCCTTACCCATGGAGCTAACCTTCGTTGGTTGCAACGCAATGCGGGTTCTCTTTATTAGTACCATTAAAATATATAAAGAAAAAAAAATTATTATTCTATGCTTATTTAAAAGAGGTGGATGAAAACTTATTTACACAACACGTAATAACTTGTAAGTAGGGTTCTTTGAATTTTATTAACAGCGAAAATATACGTGATGCATATAAACGTCGGATGCATGATAAGGTTTGATAGTCGGCAAATTAAAAACTTTGCACATGTCTTCTGATCATATAAGACACACTAAATTAAAATGTTTGTATCTTTTTTAAGAAATAATAACATATCCTGCAGGGGATTTCATTAAATATATTTAAAAGGAAGGTAGCTTTGAGAGTACGGCCCATGATGTAGGTACAATATCTTGGGGACGGAGATGCATCTAGGCTTAAGCTAGACAACTAACGCATATAATATATTATAATTGGCCTTACCATAGATCTGAAAGACTCTCCGTGATGATAGGTCCCATACCCCTTCGAACACATTTCGTATGAGTTCTCAGAAACACTGCAAATATTAAGTCCTAGACTCTTTCATTTAGATATCAATACGAGTGCGAATTTCAACACAGCGTCAATATTTTTTGGCAAAGGAGATACGAACAAATAAAAAAATATATATATATATATATATTAGCCAGTGAATGGTGGATGGTGTTACATAGGTTTGAACCGATGGTGATGGTGAGACCGAATAATACTTGGCGGTTGGATTGGTATCTACTGTAGGGGTTTCTGTTGTAAGATGGTGGTGGTGGTCCTTAGCATGATGGATTCGATTGGACCAACTGGTGGCAATAGTGTTTGTGGGGAATGTGGTTTTAACCGAGTGTGGATGGTTGCAATATATTGTACTTGTTGGCTGAGATGTGGTAAGTGGTGCACCGAGTAGTGCTTGTGGGAACAGCTGCGGACAGGCGACTCAACTACGACAGAGACGTCGCACGTGGCAGTGCGGAGCGTCTCCGTTTCAGTAGGTCGGTAGGGAGTCGCGACATTAGGGATGTTGCTCAGCAGCACCAGCAATTTTGGTGGCTGGTTGACGGAGAGGAAGCTTCGTTGGCGAATTCCTCAAGTAATGCGTAGCTTCTTTATGTGAAGCAAAGTGGGTCAGTCATGGCCGACTTACACAGTTTTAAGGTAGGATTAAGTTAGATTTAAGAAAAAAAAAAAATATATATATATATATAAAAATATATATATATATATATATATATATATGTGCATATATGTATATATTATGTATATATATATTATGTATGTATATATATATATATATTATGTGTGTATATATTAGGTATTAGATGTAAGTAGGTTAAGTATATTAAGATATATTTTTAGATAGTTTGTAAGTTTAATTTTAAGTTTTATATTTAAACAAAAAAGTCCAGCAACTAAGTTTTTTCTTAAATTTATTTTCTTAGTTTTAGTTGTAAATATGTAATAAATAGATATACTGTAAGATACGTCGAAAGACATAGTTTAAGCGTTAGGATTAACATAGAGTGCCCGCATGGGGCCAGTAAGTTAGATTAAGATAATTTTAAGTTATTTAAGCTAATTTTTAAGCATTTTTTGTCTAGCATGTAAGTATCAATGAATAAAGTAAATAAAAATGCCTTTAAACTGTAAAAACTGTAGTGCTTGTGGGAGATTTCCTTGCCACTGTCAGTCGTTCATAGATGTTCGCGGAGTTTAAATGTGTTTCGACTTGTAAGTGAGAAGTGACTCTTAACTAAAATATTAAAAAAAATAAATTCTGACTATAATTAGCGCAGAGATAGTGTGTTCGCTTGAGACTGCGAAAGTCGCGGGTTCGATTCCGAGTAGTTGGCAGACGGTTTTTTTCTTTCTTTTTTATTATATCTATAAATAAAAATAAGCATAAATTTAAAGTGTTTGCATTAACATCACGTGATGGATTGTGGTAAGCGGTCCGCTATGCCTATAACGGGATCTGCTGAAATGTCAGGTGAGGCTTCGAGTGGTTCAAGCCAAACGCCAAAGACAAAGAGAAGGATGAAGCTACAAACGACCCCTGTAAAGCTGCTTGGCGGAGTGAGGGAAGGGAACAACTTCGCAAGCGAATCTGACGACGAAGAGGAAGAAATGGAGGCCATAAGTAGCAGCATAAAAATGCTACAACAAAGAGTGCTGGCCATAAATGGTAAGAAGGAAGAGAGAAGAGCTAGAGCAATCCCAACAACAGCAGTTTGCTGAAAAGCAGAAACAACAACAACACCAAACAAATAAAGTAGCACAAGTGCTACAACAACAAAAGATTAAGAAACACCAGTAACATTAAGAGCAGTCAAAACACCGGCAACAGCTGAAACAGTAGCAGCCACAAAAACGACAACAGCAAAAACATCAGCAGCAGCAGCAACAACAACAGCAGCAGCACCAGAAGCAGCACCAGCAGCAGCAACAACAACAACAACTACAACAACAACAACAACAACAACAACAACAACAACAACAACAGCAGCAGAAGAAGGACAAGGTGCCTCCTATCAGCACCTATAAATTGGAGGTAAATGCTACCAAGGACCTGTGTAGGCTGGTCGTTGGTAATAATTTTAATTTTAAGAGATTGGGGAATGGTCGCCATGCCATCCACTGTAATGCAGTGGTGGGCTACGCGAAAGTGAAAGAGCTCCTAAAAGAAACGACGACGGAGCACTACTCATTCACACCGAAGTGTGAAAATCGGCAATTGATGCTGCTGAAGGGGTTGGAGCCGTCTTCTGATCCTGAGGAGATCCTGGCACTGCTCAAAGAGAAGGAGTGCGAAGGACCCAAGTTTGTTTCGGTAAAGCCATTTACCACAGCTAGTGCCAGGCGGGAGAAACGAAGTCTGCCGTTCTTCCTGGTGCAGCTCTGTCCCGAAAGCCGTCTGGATAGTCTAAGGAGTATCAATGTGCTAGACTACCAGGTGGTTCACTGGGAAAAATTAAAAAGAAGCGAAGGTGTTATACAATGCGTTCGCTGCTAGGGGTTCGAGCACGCCGCGTCGAACCGCCAAATGCAGCCTCGATGCGTGAAGTGCGCAAAGAACCACAGTTCCGAGGAGTGTGCTCTGGGCAAGTATGGAGCGTCCGATAGGACGCAGCTCTCGCGTGGGAACGTGGGACACACCGCAAATTATCGGGGTTGTCCTAAGTTCGCTGACATTGAAAAATCAAAACTGGCTCAGCAGCAGAAGGCGGAGGTCAAACGTTCACCTGTTAGGTTTCAAACACCAGCCGTCACGTCCCGAATTTCCTACGCCCAAATGGCGTCAGGTAGGTAGGCTACGGTACAGCAAGCCACTGTTGCTTCTCCGGCGCCAATGACGAGAAGCGACTGTACTTTGCCTCTTTTTATGCACCTGAGGCTTCACAATCCACCTTATTCATTACAGATCTCGACACGCTTTTTCGACTTCTGAGGCTGGAATCGGTGGAGAATTATTTTATAATCGGCGGAGATTTCAATGCTAAACACAGAGATTGGGGAAATCATTTGCCAAATACAAGAGGGAACCTACTACTCGATTGGTGGGGTCAGAACGATGTCATGTATAGACTCGGTCTTAAAGCGACGGATAATCCGTCGTTTCCCAGAGGCGGGTCTTATTTGGATCTACTGCTGTACGACGAACGTATACGACTGACAGGTACGATTCTACAAACGCTAAACTTTCCGCGCACATTCGTGTATGACAGTGACCATTGCTGTTTTAGCACCGAAATTACAGTTCCCAACGAAATTTCGGAATTGGAGGAGTTTGTCCAAAGATATTCTTACAACTACAGTAAGACTCGATGGACACGCTTCTCCGCAACCATGACAAGTGCGCTCTTTTCATATACGCTGCACCCACCGTCCAATAGGAATTTGTCAAACGAAGAGATCGAATATTACCTAAAACAAATGGGCGAGATAATTAAACAAACTATGGACGCTACAATGCCGCGGTGTCGACGTACGACTAACGAAGACCTGTTCCGCAATCCTACTATTGACGCACTGCACCTACAGACAAGTAGACTTCGGTTAAGACTCAAAAACTTGTACAGACAAGACCCAGAGATTAGGACACTGAAGGCGTCGATTAAAAATATTCAAACGTTAATAAACGAGAATTACAGAATTTCTGTAAATTTGTGTTGGAACAACAGGGTTCGGGCTGTAAACACCAGCAACCCGAATATGCTCCCGCAAATAAATAAACTATTTCGGAGAAAAAATCAAAACGACCTTCAGTGTCTTAAAATAGCCCGGACAACAGACAACGAACGGTTACTGACAATAGCAGGTATTGATCCAAATGAGGCCGCTGATGATGACGACTTCTTTGTGATCGAGGATCCACAGGAGAAGGTTGAGGCCATAGGGGCGACTTTCCAGGAAATATACAAGGCCATTGATACTATTAGCCCTAATTATGACCTGGACAATCGCGTCTTGGTGCACGGGTTTCACCCGGCTCAGCGACGAAAATATGGCAAATAATGTCATTACCAGAGAGGGTGACCTACCCCCGTTCATTTCGAAGGAAGAGCTCCATGAGATCTTCGACACAATCAGGGTTAAGAAATCAGTGGGGACCGATTGTATTCCGAACATCGTGCTACGACATCTTCCTCTAGAAGCGGTGGACTTTTACACCACCCTGTTTAATAATGCAAAGAATAATGCACATTATCCAGCGCATTGGAAAATGGCGGTGGTTCAACCTATCCACAAAAAGGGAAAGGATATATCCAATCCGACGAATATTCGGTCGATAAGTCTCCTTCCGAATATCAGCAAGGTGTTTGAAAAGGTAATCAACAGGGCTCTGACTAGGTGGGTTGAGGACAAACATATAGTTCCGGATAATCAATTCGGTTTTAAGGCGGGACATGATATCTCACATGCCGCGTCTAAACTGGTGTACGATATCTAGTGGAATAAAGGCAAAAACCAATGTACTGGTGCCTGCCTTGTTTACTTGGAGAAGGCCTTCGACACCGTATGGTTAGAGGGTCTTTTCTATAAGCTAACTAGGCTAGGGATCAGTAAACCACTCTTGTACATTCTTTACAATATGCTTACCAACAGACAGTTCATCGTGAAAAATGGTGATGTGACTTCTGTTGGAATGTTTCAAATTAAAAATGGTTTTCAGCAAGGCGCGGTCATTTCGCCGAAATTGTTCAACATTTATACAAGAGACTTGATAGGTTCACTTCCCCATACTATTGCGTACGCAGATACGATTTGATAGCGTACAGAACAAGTCCAGAAATATTATTATTAATATTAATATTAATACTATCTTGCAGCGTGACTTCGGTAAGATAAGACGATTTTGCGATGACTGGAAGTTGAAAATCAACTTTCAGAAGTCGGTAACCATTCTCTTTAGGACACCGTTGTGTGGAGCCTCTTAGGATACCAGAAGAAATTGGCGAAATGAACAACACGGACAGCCTCTTGCCTGTCGAAATGTAGTCAGATACCTTGGGATCTGGCTAGATCATTTTTGTATTTTGACAAAAACGTAGATGCTGCTCTGACCAGAGCTAAAGGCGCTTTTGCTTTTACAAAGAGACTGTTTTATAGCAGCCAACTCAATGCGAGGGTAAAGGTAATCTGCTACATTAACCACATTGGGTGTCCCGTGTGGTTTAATGTGCGAGCAAGCTTAATGGAAAAGATTCGGGTATTTGAAAGGGCTTGCCTTAGGGCTGGCTTTCGCTTGTACAGAACACCAGAGTCGGAGTACAAAAAATTTTATCGTAATGAGGTCCTTTACAACAGAGCGAACCTAATACGAGTGAAATACTTCGTAATTAAGCTGACTCGAAGGCGAATAACTCGATATCTGGGGCTTGCTATCCCAATTACCGTTACCACGAGAGTGTGCGCTCTGACGGCTTCGTTCCACCAGAAGCATTCTTCTACCTAGATTAGATAGGATTGATCCAGGATAGATCAGAGGTTCCATTAATCTTCCATGTCGCTCGGACAGCTGGGGACAGGCGACTCAACTACAACAGAGACGTCGCATACGGCAGTAAGGATCGTCTCAGGTTCAGTAGGGCGGTGGGAAATCGCGATAAGAGGTATATATATATATATATATATATATATATATATATACAAAGGTATATACCAATATATTAATATTATTGTGTATTGTCTATGTATGTGTGTATTGTGTATGTTGGATTAGGTAAACTAAGGTTTATTTTAAGTTAGATATTAAGTTTTTATAAAAAATAAAAAATTATATCCATAGGCTAAGTTTTTTGTTAACAATTTTTTTTTAGCCCTAAGTATACAAAATAAAAATTGTAAATAAAATGTAAATGAAGTCGAAAGACATAGATATAAGAATTTAGAGTAGCTTAGAGTGAGTGTGTGGGGCCAATAAGTTAATATAAGATTGTTAAGAAATTTTAAGCTAGCATTTAAGCATATTTAAGCATATAATGATTAAGATAATAAAATGCATTTAAAACTGAAAACCTTGCCACTGTTGTTCTTGCTGCAAGCGATGGTGAAATTTCACTTTTTCTAAATGCAATTTCTGACAATCTGTGATGAGAGTTCTCTGTCCATGGTTGTTTCTAATTGTTCGATATGTCTTAATTTGATTTTTGACTTCTTCATTCGAGCTACTGCTGCAGAAGCATGAAGATTATCTTCGTTGAAAATTTGTTTACGGTTTCCATCGCCATTCCTCCATTTAGGTTTTTCATCATCGTCATGTGTTTCCTCTTGGAAAAGGGATTTCAATCGTTCGTCTTGAGATATTGTGGGTGGAGGTTTTGTTAAATCTTCATAGCTTAACTAACAACTGAGCCCAAAGATCTTTCTTCTCTTTGTATCCCAATTTCAAAAGAAGCTTAGCACAGGCTGTGGCATTATAGATGTAATGACACCCACTTAAGTGTAAAGTCCTTAAAAAAAAAAAAAACAGTAAATGCACCCATGGCTGCTTTAACGGTAGGACCACCAACATATGGGTCAATAACAGAGCCTAAGAATGCCATATAATGAACGTAATCCAATTTCCCGACTAGCTGAATGCAATTGGTTTGTAGCCAAGTTGGCCCGGAAAACCACCGTCATCTTCCAAATAGGGATCCTCGATTGCGAAATGCACTCATCTTGTATTTTCATATTTTCATATATATTTAAAATTATCTCTGTACAGGTTAGCTTGAAGCTAATATTAATTATGCACAAATTGAAAATTTATTTGACAATAAGTTTTTGTGATAAAATTGGAACTATAAAAGATACGAAAACGGTAAAAAATAGAGAAATAAGATAAATTGCTGAGTAATGAAGTCTAGTCATCTTTAATATCGGGAATTGCAGTTTGCCTCCAGGTAGTAATAAAAAGCCAGTTTTTTTTTTTTTTAAATTGATTTGCATAAGCACGTTTAATTCGGAAGTTGATTCCATAGACGAATTGAGTGGACAAAAAATTATCTAGAACTAACTAAATATTTGTGGCGGAGCGGTTTAAATTGCAAAGATTTCTGAGATCGTGTAAAATCTAAAATGCATGATAGATAAGTTGGCGCTTTATTCTTGAGGTTCCCATGCAGTGCTACAATAGTGTGATATTTAAGAAGCGAATTCAGCGAGAGCCCAGTTATTTTCTTGGCGTATGCTGAAACGTGGTCATATCGGTTTAGTTTGAAAATTTACCTGGCAAAACTGTTGTATGCAACATTTAATTTTTTTCTTTTCAGAGCAATAGTCCAATTTACAAAAAAGTTCATATAAAAAAAAAAAATAAAATCGAAGGAAGAACATAAGACTTGACAAGCTGGAGCTTAACCTTAGTTGGCAAGCAGTGTGCAGTTGGACTGAGACCACAGAGAATGCTGTGAATTTTGCCGACTACACTATTAATATGATCATGTCAGGCCATATTGCTGTTAAAATATATGTCTAACTTTTTAATTTTCGACACGAAATCTATTTTTAAACCATTAAGAAAAAGATATTTTGGTATTTGGTCTGTTTTGTTTCTACTGATTGTCAAAGATTTAGATTTTTTAGGATTAAGGGCAAGTTGGTTATGTTGGGGCCATTGATGCAATGAGTCTAGATCCTCGTTTATGCTTCTGATTCATCACATTTTTCGAACAATTTATAATTTTGCAAGTCATTAGCATAAATGTGGTCATTTATAAAAGGCACATTTATAAAAGGCAAAAATAACAAAGGACCAAGAACGGATCCCTGATGTGCACCCGAATATACTGGCAAATATGATTTTTAGAAAAAACTATGAAGCTAAAAGTTTACTTGCTGTAGTTTCAAAGCCGAATTGATTTGTAAGTTTTTCAATAACTATTTCTTGGCTTACAGTATTAAATGCTTAAGAAAAATCCAGCAGCACAACTAAGGCATTTTTGTTGACTGATTCTGTGATTTTCATAAGTGCCGTAATGCAGTTGAGTTCCCCCCGAAATCTAGATTGGTAAGGGGTCATTCATCGTGAGGTTTGATTTTCAATAGGACTTTTTCGACTCCTATCAAACTGTTGTTTTAGTTCAAGAAAGACTCACACCACAACAGCGTTTCCAAATTGTAAAATGTTCAACTGTATTACGAAAATCAGTTCTGTGAGAAATGTTTTTCGTGCGATTCGAGGAATTTGCGGTGCGCATAATCGACCTACTGAAACCACTGTTGCTGTTGTGAATATCATTCACAAATTTGAGTCGAAGTTTACATTAGTGGACCCTATCCAGCACGTAGTGAAGAGACTATAGCACCTGTAGCTAAGAGTGTATGGGAATACCGTGACGAATCGATTCGTCGCCGTTCTCAGCAGCTTGGCTTGGCGCATTCGACAACTTGGCGTATTTAACGTGAGCATCTCGACCTAAAAGCGTATAAAATTCAACTTGTGCAAGAATTGAATCCAGGCGCCTTGAATTTGCGTCATATTTTCAGTGAATGGGCTTTGGATAAATTCAATAAAAACCCGGGTTTTTATCATGATATTTTGTCCAGTGATGAAGCCAATTTCTGGCTCAATGGATGCGTTAATAAATAAAATTGCAACCCGAAGAGTACCAAGAGCTACCATTACATCCATTAAAAACAACGGTATGGTGAGGTTTATGGGCTGGTGGAATCATTGGTCCATATGTCTTCAAAAATGAGGCAAATCAGAATGTTACCGTCAATGGTAACCGTAATCGCACCATGTTAACGGACTATGTACTTCCTAAAATTCATGCTACGAGCCATAGAGCGCATGGAATAATGGACTTGTTGATATCATGTTTTGCCGCCTAGGTCATACGATATCACACCTTTGAACTATTTTTTCTGGAGATATGTAAAGTCTGAGGTCTTCAATAATAACCCAACTTTGATTAACGCTCTGGGAACCAACATTACTGGTGCTAACCGCGAGATACCAGTCACTATGTTCAAACGAGTCGCCCAAAATTGGACCTTCCGAATGGACCAGCTCAGACGTAATCGTGGCCAACATTTATATGATATCATTCTCAAAACGTAAATGCCACGAATTGTTCTTTTAACCGATAATAAAAAATTTAAGTTCACTTTCAAATTTATGTGCTTTGTTTTACATTATAAATCAAAACTTACGATTTTGTATTATTTTTGGACATTTGTGTTTTTTACAAAAATGTTATAACTCACATTTAGAAAAAGATATCTTCGCCCTTGAGGTTTCACCCTAATAAACCAAATTTTTTACTATTCTTAAAAAAAGGTATGATACTTCTGCTAAGACTTTTAATTTAGTGAACAAAATAAGATCATCCGCATAAAGGAAATGATGTGTTTAAGGATATGCCCGAGTTGTTTTACTTATTTGAACGCTATTTTGAATAAGATTACTGAAAGGGGGGAACCTTGAGTAATTCATTTTTTAAATTATGAATTTGTGAGTAAATTGTATTATTAGTCTTAGTATTAGAATTGCAGGTTGTTAAGGAAGGCTTTTATAAAGTTGAAAACTTTTGGACTAATCGTCCTTTGTTTTAAATAATTTAAAATGACTTGGATACGTTCAAAATCCACAGATAAAATCGAAATGTTTTTTTTTTTTTTTCCGTGGGTATGTAAAAACATTCATAGGCACCATAAGCACGCGCTCAAAAGAGCACCTCCGAATCACCACAGCAGATACCATAAGCACGAGCACCTACTGCCTACCACAGTAGCTGTTGAAGAAAGCTGCTTAGCAAATAAGATAAAAAGAGACAATGCGATGCGCACCCTTAACATTTATAGTATTTTATCACAATCTGACGTAATGCAATCTCTTTATAACATATTAAGTACTTTTGAGCTCTCTCTGATTATTCAGCTTTCCTTTTTTAAGCTTTGCTATCGTCTAACATTCACTGCTTTCAATTAAATTTCTTAAAATTAATAGTTTGAATTTTATTTATGCATATATTAATACACAATACACAATCCACAATAGAAAATACACATCATATTAGCGAAACACAGGAGGAAGACCCGAGGGGTGGCAAACTACATAACACAATTCAATAAAACACATTTTACAACATACATACATACAACTAAACATCTAAATTAATTATTTATTCATTCTAAAACATAATTTGGTCCTTCTTGGCAGGATTTACCCGATAGACAGTGCTTTGCCGTTAACATATAACAGACTCAAAATTTTTATTTAAGATATTTACGATTAGAATGTGTTTAGGTATTTAGCACTTAAGTTAGTAAATTAATTTCGCATGTACGAGTTCATACATATATACAGAAGATATCGAATAGCGTGATCTATGTTGCTAATTTCGTTTTCAATAGACCCATGCAGATATATGTACGTATGCAATTGATCTCAAGATAGAACACGTTATGAACGGCACACTGTAATTATGTATTCGCGTATGTACATATGTATTTATACAGTCAATAATCGCGTGATCTATTTTACGGCTAAACCCGTTAGCACAAATTGTATATATGTATGTACGCATCTTTTAGCCAATATTTATATATATATATATGTATATATACACACATATGTACGAACTTATCATGCGACAATTTGAAATTAAAAATTTTTTTTTATTTTTTTTTATTTAATAAAAAAATCTATCGATTCAAATACGACCTTGGCAAACCTTGAGTTTCTACTTAAAAAACTCGATGAAGCGTGGCAGGACTTCGTATACTTATAAAATGAGCTTTTAGAATTTATTGACACGGAAGGCTTTGTTGATCGCGAGCTCGAATTCTCAGAGTATGAGGCTAAATATTATGAAACTCGTTCGATTATTTCCGACGCGATACTGAGCAAAAAACCAAGTGGCGAACCCAAAAGAGTTTCATATCCTCCAGTTGCCTCCGTTTTGGAAATCTCCGATATTGCAACGCCAGCAAGGTCAGTAAAGCTGCCACATCTAACAATACACCACTTCTCTGGAGACTTCAAAGCTTGGCCGGCTTTTCGCGATATGCTCACCGGAACCATTGATTCAAATCCTAATTTAACTTGCACAGACAAACTTCGATTTCTTCAATCGTTCCTACGTGGGAACGCATCATTAGGCTGCCCACACTTTAGTGTATTCTCCGCAAAATCTGAATTCAAACGCAATTCTCGAACCATCTCCAGATATTTTTGAATTGAAAACACCTGTCGTAACAACTCATGCAGTTAAATCCAGTTGTCGTTTTACAACTATACTACCTACAGCTATCGCTCAAATCTAAGATAAACAAGGCACTATCCAACACGTACGTATCCTTCTCGATTCGGGATCCCAAGCTTTCTTTATTACCGAAACGAAACGCTTGGAATTACCGCGTAAACGCTCTAGGATTCCAATACTAGGAATCGCAACGGCTTCTGCAGGAGTTACGAACGGATTGGTCACTCTTCAGCTTACTTTATGTTACAGTTCTGATTCAGTTGAAGTTAGCTGTTTCATCCTGCCAAACATTACTTCTTCTCTTCCACCACTTTCTATCGAGACCATCCCAAAACTATTGCTTTCTCTTGAACTTGCAGATCCTTGTTACAATCAACCAGGCCCAGTCGACATTTTAGTAGGCGCTGACACGGTATTCAACATAATTAAAGGAGCCGCTAGGTCCAATATCCAAGGCAATTTTGTTTCCATTCCAAACATATTTGTAAGGGTTATCTCAGGACGTCATTCTCACCCAGATATAATTCGAACATACTGCACACGATTGTACCACGGACAAGAATTTGACCTCGAAAGATTTCAGAAGCTTGAAGAAATTTGCAATGAATCACCATTATCAATAATCACCATTATTATAGAAGAACAACTGAGGAACATTTCGCAAAAAATTACATTCGTCTACCCGATGGCAGGTATGAAGTACAATTACCTTTTAAGCCCTTTTCGCAACTAAACTTCGGAGATTCGTTCAGCACTGCACTCATTCGTTTTCAGTCGATCGAACGCAAACTTATTTCAAATTCGGAACTGAAATCTCAATAAAATGCCTTTTTAAGGGAATATCTTTCTCTAGGACACTTGGAGGAGATTCCTCCCAATCAAATTTTTCAAACCAACAATAGCTCGAATTATTATCTGCCTCACCATGCCGTCTTCGAAAGAGATAGCAGTACTACCAAGGTACGAATTGTTTTTGAAGCATCAGCCATAACCAATACATCCATGTCCTTAAACGAAACTCTTCTTATCGGCTCGTCCATTCAGCGTGACATCTTTTCCATTTACTTGCGTCTGCGTCGACACATCTGTCTCATGACAGGAGATGTAGAAAAGATGTACAGACAAATTTGGGTCTCACGACATCACACCGACTTTCAGCGAATAACATGGCGCGAAACCCCAGAACAACCGCTGAAACATTAAAGCTTGCTCACTGTCACTTATGGAACATCGGCTGCTCCTTTTCTCGCAGTAAGAACACTAAAACAACTGGCGATAGATTCTGCTAATACCCATCCACGTGCATCAGCTATTTTGCTTAACGATTTTTATGTAGATATGTCATTTAGAATTGCTAAAATCGGGCGGATTTTATCTTAGGAAATGCTTATTTCTCTGCCAGATGACTTTGATCACCAGTTGACTTTGAAGAGTTAAATTCGGTTAAAGTCCTTGGTTTGCAGTGGTGCCCCTCAGTGTACTGTTTCTCCTACATGGTCACCTTGAATATATCCGCTTCTAACACAAAACGTCGGATATTGTCAGAAGCGTCACGTATCTTCGATCCTTTAGGATTTCTTGCACCTACCATCATAGCTATTAAGATCTTGCTGCAAGAACTCTGGAGAAAACAACTGAAGTGGGATGAAGAAATTCCAGAAGGATTGTCTCATCATTGGATGTTAATCAGACAAGAATTGCATATTTTTCGGTCATTTTCTATTCCAAGACTGATAACTTCAAACAAACGAAATTGGGAATTGCACGGCTTTTGCGATGCTTCAATCGATGCATACGCAGGAGTTGTCTATTGTCGAAGTACCAACAAGGACGGTTCCATTTCAGTTACGCTAGTTGCTGCTAGATCTAAGGTTGTCCCTTTAAAGGTCTTATCACTTCCAAAGCTGCAATTATGTGGAGCAGCTCTTGTAACCCGTTTACTCAACAAAATTAAGCTTTCCTTAAGCTTTATAAATATATGATTGTCGTCTTCACCTAAGAAATGGTCAGTTTTTATAGGTAATAGAACATCAGATCCCAATGAAGTCATGGAGCCACGTACGATCAGCTTCCAACCCTGCGGATGCCGCTACTAGGGGAATGTTACCATCAACACTAGCTAATAAAAATCTTTGGTGGAAGGGACCACAGTGTCTAAGTCGAGACCGAAACAAATGGCCTCTATCAAGAATTTCAAAAATCACATTTAGCAACATCAAGCATTTTTGATGAATTGCTGTTCAAATCGTCTAATTGGTTCTGGTTAGTACGCATTGTTGCTTACGTAATTCGGTTTTTTACTAACTGCAGATTAACATCAAATGCACGAAAACTAGAGACCCTTACTACTGGTGAACTTCTTAAGGCCAAAACTCTACTCTTCAAATGTGCTCAATCAACCTTATTCTACAATGAAATACAACTTCTTAAAAAGCATTCGGAGTTGCCCACTAAACATTAACTTTCGTCCTTGACCCCCTTCCTTGACTCTTTCGGCATTCTTCGTGTGGGTGGACGCTTAGAATTTTCTAAATTAACTTATACACAGAAACACCCAATCGTGCTCTGTAAATCACACAATATATCAAACCTTATCGTGGAATATGAACATAGAAAACATCTACATGCTGGAGTATCTCTGTTATTTTCCCTCTCAAAACAAAATTATTTCATCCTTGGAGGCAGGAACTTAACACGTAAGGTTGTTCACGATTGTGTTACGTGTTTTCGCCAAAGACAAACAACAACAAACAAACTCATGGGAAATCTTCCAATAGAACGGGTTCGATATTCAAGACCATTCAACAGAGTCGGCTGCGATTATGCCGGGCCAATTATGGTACGTCTCAATCTTGGTAGAAACCTCAGGTTCGTAAAAGCTTATATAGCTTTATTCGTCTGTTTTGTAACCAAGGCTTTACATCTGGAGCTCGTTGAAGATTTATCGTCGGTCGCATTTCTTCACGCTCTGGAATGATTCGTCGCTCGTCGTGGGAAGCCCCTCAAAATTTGGAGCGACAATGGCACTAATTTTCACGGCGCTAAACGGAAATTGGATGAGATGTATAAACTTCTCTGCAGTCAACAAAACAATAACATCATCATCAACCACCTATTAAAGGACAATATACAATGGAAATTCATACCACCTTCCTCTCCCCAGTTTGGGGGTCTGTGGGAATCTGGTATTCGCTCTGTCAAACTGCACGTAAAACGCATTATAGGAGATACTAAGCTCACCATTATTAAACTCTCGGTCGTTATGGCACACGTCGGATTCTGAACCGATTGCCCTATCGCCTTCACATTTTTTAATCGGGGAAGCATATGCCACTGTTCCCCAACCAGATATTCCAATTCCATTCTCATCAGTATCCATTAAAACTAATTGGTCTCTTTTGCAGGCAATGATGCAAGGTTTCTGGAAGCGGTGGCATCAGGAATATCTAACGTCTCTTCAACAACGACCAAAATGGAGCCAATCGCAACCCAATTTCGAAGTCAACGATGTTGTCATTCTTAAGGAGCCAAATCTGCCACCTTCGGAATGGAGACCCGGACGAATTCTCAAGACACACAATGGATTGGACAACAAATGCAGGGTCGTCACAATTCGAACCAAAATCAGAGAATACATGCGTCCTATAACTAAGGTCGTTAAACTGCCTTATTCTGAAAGGCCTTAGCCTTTCAGGAGGGCTAGATGTTGAAGAATGCTGCTTAGCAAATAAAATAAAAAAAAACAACGCTATGCGCACCCTTAACATTTATAGTATTTAATCACAAGCTAACGTAACGTAATCTCCTTATAACATATTTAGTATTTTTGAGTTCTCACTGATTATTCAACTTTCCTTCTTTAAGCTTTGCTTTCGTCTAACATTCACTGCTTTCAAGTGTCAATTTTTAGAACTTTTTTTTCGTATTGAACATTCGTTTTGCCAATTGCCAACGAGGTCGGTTGACTTTTAATAATCATATTATTGTATTCAATTCGTATTTTATATATGACATTTCAATTAAATTTCTTAAAATTAATAGTTTGAATTTTATTTATACATATATTACTACACAATACACAATCCACAATACACAATCTACAATACACAATCCACAACAGAAAATACAAATCATATAAGGGAAACACAGAAGGAAGACCCGAGGGGTGGCATACGAATACATAGGATTGCATAAGTACACTTTAACACATTTTTTAAAACTACATAACACAATCCAATAACCACATTTTAAAACATACATACATACAACTATACATTTAAATTAATTATTCATTCATTCTAAAACAATGGCATAGCAGAGCCCACCATAAGCACGCGCTCATGATAGTGTGAGATTCTTACTCACAAAAATACCTCCTATTTTCTATAAGACTACGACTAAGTTTCCTTAACAAGTAGCTCAAGCTTCTGTAGTTTATCGAGTTTGGTAGGTAGCTTTTCAGCGAAAGTACCTACAATTACCGTTATTCCATGCGGTTTCTCCTTAAGGCGCTAAGTCGAACGGTCTTGTTCTTTGAAGTCGCCGCACAAGATTTGTCTCGTCTAATCTCGGGATTATTTCCTAGTTGCAATGATATACAAGACGAGTGCGAAGTTTACAAGCAAAGCTTCTTACTTCATCTTTCACGGATGCAATTCCCAGATCGCGGTGAATATCGCTATTCCTTATATACCATGGAGCATTTACGATTGCTCTAACCGCTTTGTTCTGGAACGTCTGTAGGACAGACATATTGTTTGGTTTGGTACAACCCCGTAGTTATATACCATAAGTCCACGAAGGTTTTAGCTCTTGCTTATATATAAGCAGCTTGTTATATGTGCTTAGTTTAGAGTATCTTCCTATAAGCCAATTCATTTCTCTTAGCCTGATTTCGAGTTCTTCACGTTTCTTTTTTACTTGTGATTTCCACTTCAATTTTGCATCTAGGGTCATTCGCAAATATTTTGCTTCGTTTGCATACGGTATTTGTACCGAGTTATTGAATATAGGTAAGTTGTTTATCCTTCTGTACGTGAAATTGACTTGTGTTGACTTAGTCTCGTTTAGCACGATTCGCCAGCTCTTCGTCCACTCAAATATTTTGTTCAGAGCTCGTTGAAGTTTTGCAGTCGAGGATTCAACTTTGTCCTGTATCGAGGATCGCCGTGTCATCCGCGAATGTAGCTACCATAGAATAGGTATGGCCCCAGATTGCTTTTTTTGTGGAACGTTAGCTTGAATTTCCTTGAATTCAGAGTATTCAATCCCATATCTAACCCGAAACAGTCTATTTTCAAGATGAGATTCGAGTATTCTATTCATTTCTCTCTGTAAAATTTGTTGTAGCTTATACTTCAAGACCTCGTGCCGTACCTTGTCGAAGGCTTGCAATACATCGAGAAAAACGCTTAAACACATCTTTTTTCCCTCTAGCGCGTTTTTAATTACAATATATTTGTTATATATATGTTATTATTTTTTAGGTTTTTTATTGTTTGCTGTAGCTCAGACAGTGATACGGATTTTATATTGTAGTTGTCGGATCCTGTTCTGAGATTAAGTTCTTGGGCCAATAGACGTCCTTCGAACGGTTTGAATGTTTCTTCCAAGTGGTCGGCTTTCTTTCTGTCTTCTCTTGCCCATTCGCCGTCGGCTGTTTTTATCGGTGCCAATTGCATAACAGGTTTCTTAGTCGACATCACGGCTTTCCAGAGCGAATTGAAATATAAATGTGTTTTTTCTTCTGAGAGTACCGAGGAGATGAATGCATCTAAATGAAGAAGTGAATCTTAGGTCCCGCAGCCAAGTTTGAAAGCAGTTTGGTTGGTGTCAATTAATTTATTTTTTTACAGCCATCAGGATAGGGATATCTTGTTTTTTTTTATCAGATATGTTGGAATCGTGTCAAGTAGTGCTTTGTGTACTAGAAGTACAGTACCTTGTTTGGAATTTGTGATGTGGGGTAAGTTGTGGAAAATTGGTGAATATTCTTTTGGTGGAAACGGTTAAAAATTGTGTTAAAATGTGTCGCTTGAATAGAGATAATACATGGTTCTGTTTTTTGATAAGCAACTGGAGCTCATAATAGTTATTAAAATAACCATTCATGTTCCATTGCAGTATTTTTAGATTGTTATAGGCGGTGGAAGGCACCTTGTTACCAGTATAATTAAATGTACCTGTAGAAGGTGCTCCCCCACCTGATGATAAATTATTTTCGCGCCGCCAACGACACCGCCGACGAGTGCCCCTTCCGATAAGGTTGTCAGCTATGTACTGGTCTTTTGTGAGAATTGATAAAGAGCCATCCCTAAGCAGGGAGATCTTTTGATATTGTGTTCTGATTGAATCAATGATTTTTTTTACAATAACACAAAAATACTAATAGAAGGAGGAGGCTTGTCTTTGGAGGTTATGTGTAAAAAGCGTTGGGTTTTGTAAATCGATCTTGTAGGTATGTTAGTTCAGTAAAATCAGAGAATATACTGCTGGATGGTTTCAGTCATTTATTCGGGAAATAGGAGAACCCCCTCCTATTGGTTGGAAAGGTAGTACTTGTCGAGACTAACGAACGGGTTACCCGATTTTGAGTCATGCCGACAAAATGTTTTTTATTATGGAAACAAAAGTATTCACTGAGTATTTATTTTTATTTGGATTTGGAAAAGGAAATATGAGAAAACGTGGAAACACTCACAAGTTATATTTGTAAGTGGAAAAACTAAGAAAAATGCAAGCACTTTTATAGACCAAAGAAATAGGTCTGTATGGTTGGGAGGTCAGCCCATGACTGATACTGAATAATTCATGTATATCTCAAGTATGCGTGTACGTGTTGTTGACTGACTGCAACGTTTGGTATACAAGGAATCCACATGAAATGAGATTCTGCATGATCAGGGCATTCTTTGCAGAACAGTATGTAAATTAAATATCCTCAACGGCTCTGTGACTTTGCAGAGATTATGAAGGTTCCCTGGCAGTTGCAATTCTTATTAAATTGTCCAGATCTCCCTGGTTTGAGACAAATTTGCATGGCCATCTGATTATGGTTGGTTTGTCTCACCTAGCTGCTTATCTACTATTACTTACTACTAAAGTAAGCAGAATTATCATAGCATCCTTCGATAACTGGATGGCACAGTCTGAGAAAATACGGCTTCGGCTTTTTCATCCATTTTCCATTAGTTTGTCCCAACCTTTCAAAGCAAAATAACAATGAGGTCCCTCTGCCTCTACTCTAAAACAGATCCACACTCATAATATCACACGTTTTCGACATTTTCCGAATAAAGTCACAAGAGAAGATGTCACTTAAGCCTATGATGTGTTGCCAGTTATGTGTTTAGAAAGAACGTAGTTTACCATTTGGATGTCAGCAGCCTACAATCTTAATACCGACGGATAGCAGAAAGTCCGACGATTTCTTCGATATATCCAGAAACATTCGCTTGGTTAGCGTGTAACTTTTTTTTTTGTTATAAAGTGCGTGCCAATGAACGTTGGTTTTAAATGTTTGAAGGCTATAATGCCTTGGAAATAAAAATCTCAGCAGGGCATTCCATAAGCGAGCTATGCGTCTTAGGAACGAATCACGATAGTTTAGAGTACGTCCAAAGGTGGGCTTGAGGGTATACTTATGAGCATTCACAGCGAGATGGGCTTTACGTTCATGCTACTGGTCATTTCTATGGCGCACTGGTGGTGGAAACCACGATAAAACGGAGTAAAACACGAGACATTATGTTGGTGTTCAAAGGTGTCCATTGTATTAGTGATATTACATACTTATGTATAAGTTCTAGCAGGTTAAGTTGTATAAGACGCATCTGATTAGATGTGGTTATTGTACTTAAATTTTGGGCGGATAAATGCCTTATATGTTGAAGCCACAACAAAGGGGGTAAAGTATTTCTTACATCTCTTACGAATTCCTCGATATTTCGCAACATTTTTGACGACAGCGAATATGTCGTCATTGCAACGTCAGTTGTCATTGATACACATACCAATTAGGAAAGTTTTTCGATTTCGACGATGTAACTGCTATTCATGGACAATATTTCCCCAATTGGTTATTCTGCTAATATCGGAATTTAATTAGCTTAACATACGCTGCCGTTCCCGTTCTACACGCGAAGAGCAGGGAAGTGAATCAGGTCGTTGGCGAAAATCAAAAAGAGTTTCAGAGACAGAGCGGAGCCCTGGGGCACACCGGCATTTATTTTGTGAACATCACACTTGAAACCATCCAAAACAACTTAAATCGAACGTTCCGAAAGGTAAATTCTGATTCATTGAAGAAGAGAGTCATCGATCCCAAAGGCATGCATTTTCGACAAAAGAGCCTGGTGCCAATCTCTGTCAAATGCCTTAGAAACATCAAGTGCAACTATCTTGCTTTCGCCAGATTGTCTTACGCTTTGGTTCCCTTTTTCGTTGGGACATGCTATCAAATCACCAATGAACCACTTGCTACGAAAACCGTACTGGCGGTAATTGAAAGGTTTTCATGTTTCACGATATTTCATGAACTGACGACTTATAAGCGTTTCCATGATCTTAGAAAGAAGGGACGTAAGTGCAATGGGTCTGTAGGAGGAGTGAGAATAAGATTCGCCGTTTCTAGGGACTGAAGAAGCTTACGCAGAGGTTTTTCCAGCGAGGAAGAACACCTCTTCAGAATAAGGGAAAATATACCGCGTGTGAACGCTAAGATCTTTACTACTTTTGCTACTTCATGAGTGCGAAAGTCGATTTGTCCCATTGATGATTCGACTCACTCAACTGAAGGCGTAGAAAAAGCACAATCTGGGAGCGTTGAGCTGGCCGCAAGGTGTGCAGCAACCTTGCTGTCCAAAGCTGTCCAAAGAGCCGACAGCTGGAAAGTCATTGTAAATGAGCGTTGGTTTTAGGATGAGACTTTAGACAAATGAGCAAAAATGTTTACTTCTTTTGGGACTTTCTAGTATTGTTTGCCTCAGCTTTTGCTCGTATTGAAATTTCACACGTTTAAGAAAGATATTGCTGTCATAACTGGCTCATTTAAGCTTTTTTCGGTTTTCCTCTATCTGGTTGGTCTTGAAGGACCGATAAAACATCTGTAATCCTGATATCCTCTTTACAGCTCTAGTCATACCATGGCTTTTATTATTTTGGCTTGATACTCTTCATTCCAAGGAGAATTGTGCCTGTGACCATTCAAAAGCGGCATCCACGTCGTTATCGAGAGAATATAACGACGAATTTAAATTTTAAAAAAGCTGTTAAAACCACTCCATTTGGCTTACTCGTATTGCCATACGGTTCTTATAGAAATCTTTTCTCTAAATGTGTAGTCGGTGTACGAGAAATTAGCTGATATGACACAATGGTTCGACGACCGCCTAGAGGGGAGAGCACATCAAACGGTGTATTTATCAGGGTGAGAAGTTAAAAACAAGTCCAGGGTGTTGTCGGTATGACTATCAAAATTCGGTATTCGAGTATTCGCAGCGAAGATCGCATGAAATTGAATTCCGGATTGGAACAGGTGAATTGTGGTAGAGTGTAATAGGCCACATTACTTCGCACGTAATTGGCGAGACCAGAGTCAGAGAGAAATAATGGCACTACATCGTAGCCAGGTAGCTTCATATCAGAGTGATCTTAGAGGTTTGGGCGGGGATCAACCTGTGTGTCACTAAGTGCTGAAATAGCTGGTCTGTATTTAAAGACCTACTTGTATGAGGGCTATTTGATGAATAACCGGATTAGAAATGACAACGCAACTTTTATGGGCTTTGACAATTTATTTTTTAATATAATCCCAGTTCAATTCGATAGACTTTTGTCAGCGTTGCTGCAACTTTTTTAACCCTTCCTTATACTTCAACTTTTGTGGTCTATTTTATACTTCTCCGCTACGGCGATAACTTTTCGTTCGACCCGTTCTTCTCTCCGGCGAGCGATCACTTAGGGTTTGAGATCAAAAAGTCGCAGGGAGAATACGGAAGATGGGGGTGCAATTCAAACAATTTGGCTGTGGCGACTGAAAATGTTTGAGCCGGTGCGTTATCGTGGTGGAAGAGCAATTTTTTCTTCTTTAAATGTGGTTCAGTAAAGCCCGACGACCTTTCCACCATTCCACATATTCCTCACAATGTCGTTACTATATACTACTTCTACGTATCTGCATTGCTACTACGCCACGTATGTGGCAAAGTTTTCTAAATTTTGCGAACGTAGGAATCATTGTGCAGGCCATTTTATTTTGAGCGTTTTAGAAACGAAGAGCTTGCTGATAGTTTCGCAGTTTCTCTTTCGTGCTCATTTTTGAACCTCGGTCGGAACTTGACCTTCTATTGCTCCTTGGCCTTGACTTCTCATCAACCTTCGTTATATATGGCAAAACCAGCTGATTTGCTAAGGCTGAAGCTTCTCTACTATCGGTTCCCTTTCATTTCCGTCGCTGTCATGTTACTTTTACATTTTTCGTAAAACGCCAACAACTTCGATTTCGTTGTCATTTTCTAGGGCTGAAGCGCAAAGGATACGAATTCAACTAAGTTTATAGTAGCTGATCTACCTTTCAGGAATCCATGCTGACTGGGTGATATGTAAAAATTAAAGTATGTAATTAAAAGTACAAGTTTATTCCTCTAAATCTATATTGTCCCCTTCAAAGTAATCGCCATCGAGTGCAACACACTTATCCCAGCGCTTGATCCAATCCTCGAAACATTTTTTATATTCGGTTTTCGGTATGTACATTTGTGCTTCCTGCGATTTTTCGATTGCTTTCCCTCGACTGCTGAAACGCGGTATCCGTAGAAGTTTTTTAGCTCGATTGAACAAAAGGAAGTCACAGGGAGCCAAATCAGGCAAATTTGGTGGCTGTTGGATGGTATTTGTTGCATTTTTCGTCAAAAATTTCGAATTATGATGGCACTGTGCGACGGTGCGTTATCATGGTGCAAAATTCATGAGTTTTCTGCCCACAATTATGGCGTCTTTCGGCGAATTGCTTCACGCAAACGTCTCATAGCGTCTCATAATCTTTGTTTACTGTCTGGCCTTCTGGCAAAAATTCATGATGAACTACACCGTTGTAATCCACGAAAACCGTGAGCATTGCCTTCTTTTTTGATTAAAAACGACGTGTTTTTTTTGGTCTCGGCTCATTTGGTGAACGCCATTCACTTGCCCGATGTCATGTACTAATAAGCCCACGTCTCGTCTCCAGTAATGATCCTTTTGATAAATGTGGGATCAGATTCAGCCTCGTGAATCATTTCTACTGCGACGTTAACACGGATTCTTTTTTGCATGAAATTGAGGTCTTTTGGCACCAAATTTGATGCTAGACGACGGAAACCCAAATTATTAACCAAAATGTCTGGGACGGATCCATAGGCAATGTTCAAGTACTTCGCTATCTCTCTAATGGTTAATTTGCGGTTATTGACCAACAATTGTTCTACTTCATCAATGTTTTCGTCGATGGTCTGCCACTGCGCCTATCATCTTCGAATTACTCACGACCACTTTTGAACAACTCGTGCCACCGGTGAACGACCGTTTTCTTTAGAGAATCGTCGCCGAAACATTATTTCAACATTTCCAACGTTCGCGCACCATAACTCCGTTTTTTACGCAAAATTTAAAATAAGTTCGTTGTTGCAAATTTAAATCCATTTCTAAAATTGTAAAAAATCGCAAACACACACAAGGTAAAATGTACTCTTGGCTACGTGACTTTTTCAAATTTCAAGCTAAGATTTAGAGGTAATGTCAGCAACAGATGTAACAAGTTAACAAAACAACAGAATTCAAATCGGAACAATGGGAGCGCCACACGGTAACACCACCGGGAACTTTTTGATCAAAGTGGTATGTTTAGCGTTATTGACGTTATTATTGGACCGATTTTTGAATGTGAATCCTCATACCTATCTGAATCACACGCTACTACTTACCCCATTCCATATGAAGATGGTTGTTAAGAGCTCGGCTATGCAAACTACAGCAAGCACTGCGCAAAAAATCAGGGAGGAAAGATGGAGGGGTACCGATGAACGCCGATTTTAAACGTTTTTGGCTTTCCATAAGGGAAGTTATAGGTTATACGGTATGCCCCAAAGTATGAATGAGGTTGTACTGATGAACGATTATAGCGTTTGTAGGTGCGAAATTCTATTGGCGACGAAATATTGCTTATTAAAGGGGGAACTATGACATATTTTGATGAGGAGATGGAGCGTAGTGCTGCGTTAAGAATTCCCTGACCAGAGAGACCAATAAAAAAATATATAAGCAATACGCAAGAGTTTACCACAAAAGTAGATGTGGAAGACAATGTCGCTGACCAGACCCGTCATATACGATAATTGTGCCGTCGTATTCAGCTTAGTTTGACTACAGATTTATTAAATTAATTGTGAAGCATGCTATACGTAAGTTCTTTAACAGCAAAGATAAGCGTAAGGTGAACGCGAATATTTAACCAGCACAGCTTGCAGTGTAAAAGTTTTCCCCGAACAATGGGACGAAAATGGGACCACCGCCAACATTATATTTCCGCACTCTAACTAACACACTATCTTGTCTGCAGTTTTTGGATCAATAGAAGACGCCCCATCCATCGACTGCTAAGTCTCTTCTTGACTTTGACGAGAAGAAAAAAGGCATCGAAGAAGATGGATGAGAAACAGGGGCTGCATAGATTAGATCAGTAGACAGTCATAGACAGTCCAGGAAATGCTTTTACTCTAGATGGATTAGAAAATGTACAAAGACGATAGGAATACAGTGTGTGTGTACAGACGAGTTTGTAATTGCGTTTAGCAAGTCTGGATATCCGATTATGTCCATTATATGGCAACGTACGGCCAACTTTCTGGTTTTGATGGAAATTTTGTATAGCGAAAGAAGAAAATCCATTTTATACACAACTCCCATATTTTCATTATACATCTGGACTATATTTGGGTGTTCGATATCAATTTTTTCTTTTTTCTGTTTGACTAAATCGATCAATTACATAGACATATGGTATTTGTCTCCATACAACGTGGATATCATCTCTACAATACCGCTGTCCAACCACTTCATGATAAAACTATTGTTTTCTTTTTCTATTTAGTAGTCATATAATCCTGGACCTACTTTACGAATATCTTTTTCTAGCTTCAAAATAACTTTTCCCATTCGGTTTGCTCTGAAAGCAAATTTTATAAGTAGGTCCAATCCGGTAAATTATTGTTTCAGCTAATTTCATAACTATACCAGAGCAAAACTCCTTTTGTTGATACGCAGGAATTGTTCCTTTTTCCTGATACGTTTCGAAATCATGAATCACACCAACAAAGCTACAAAGCACAAAAAAGTTTAATTCCCACTTTGTGGGCTTTTTCGAGATATATGGTACATTTTCAATAATGTTCTTTCCTTAGATGGCACCATAATCTCATTTACGCAAAGATTTTTTTTTTTTTTTTTTGATGTACGGATACATTTTTGTCTTACGACATCAAAATCTTATCCAAAGCTTATCATTGTTGTCTTCTTTTTCAGCAAATTTAAACACATTTCGGATAAAATGGAATCTTCGTCTGCCCATTGAGTAATAGATGGAATTTTAGTTGCATTTTTGTTCTGGGATAATTAATTATACCCATCGTGAGTAGCATAGCAACCATTTCTTTTTTTTTCATCTAATTTGATATTGGCCATATATCCTTCAGAAGCCAAGTTTCTTTGATCAGTGGGAAAAAGATTTTTTTTTCATATATTGTACATCTTCATTAAAAAATTCTTCGAAATACAAAAGCGGCGTGCGCAAAGACGGTTTTCTATAAATTTCTTTGACGAAAATGGCACTAGGTGACTTTAAATAAGTCTTTAGCCAGTAAAATAATGTCCATCTGTAGTTTCCAGCTTTTTTTTATAATTCCGCGCGCATGCCAAGGGGATATGAATACCCGTTTACTAGCTTTTCTCCAGGCTGCGGGCGGGTGGTGTAGTAGTTTGAAACTCAGGTATATAAGGTTTCGATATTTTTCACAGAGGTGGTTGTCATATAACTACATACAAATTCTACGAAAAGACTTTTTCAGAGAATCCCCTCGCACGGGATTCGAACCCGCTACCCTCTGCTGGAGGAATCTATGCTGGTTGAAAACGCTGACTACTCTTCAATCAACAAATTTCGCTTTTGTTTAATTGAATCGACAATAAATAGAAGATCATTCGATAAAAAAATAATGTCCTGATTAAATTTGTCCCATTTTGGAAAAAAATTTAGGAGAAAATGCATACCACCGGAATGACCCATTAAAATTATTTTGCGAAAAACGAAGACAACGGTATTCAACGGTGTTTCTCTTAATGAACGTCATTCATGTAGAGAAAAGCAACAGAGATCTTAAATTAACCGCTAAAATGGTTTTGCAACGAAATTGCAGCACTGGGAAGGAAAAGTGTTTTAGGCGGGTTATGAAAAGTGTTACCAAATGGTAAAAAATTACTGAAAGGGTTAAGATTGCTAAACAGTTTAACTATATATTCAATTGGCATTGAAGCATGTAGCTGGACATCACCAGCATAAAGATAGGCAGAGAAGTGCTTATAAGGAAGATCATTGACAAACTTACAGAAGAGAATCGAACCGAGAATTTATCTTTGCGGCACACATAGGTTTACTTACAAAACTTCTGAAGAAGAGTCACGTGTAACAATTCTCTGGAATCAGAAAGTTGCTAATTGCAAAGAAGGGTAATATACCCTAGAAGCGACTTAGCCAAAATACTCCTCTATAACCAACTTCCTGCCTAAAGTTTTTAAAAGCATGAACTTCTGTGCCTAAATGCTCTCATACTGATACCAACCAGCATATAGACTTTATAAATATTGATTGCGTTCGTCTCCTGCAATATAAACGGAGTTCTTACTTAAATGAAATCTTCTACACGTCTTCTGTGAACGACCAAGTAGTTTTTTTTCAATTAGTTTTAATTAGGCTCCGTGACATACATTCTAAAGTACAATGAAAACCAAAAACAAACATTTTAGTTCCCCATCTCGGATGACCAACACTATTTTAAGGCTAATGGAGGATAGAGTTTCGCCTATTATCGTTGGAAGCGATACGAATTGGTGAGACTACGCGATAAGTATCGATAGCTTCGAAATAAGGTGGTCTGTGAGGTACGAAAGGCAAAAGTACGTTTTTTTTAAACACAAACTTGATCCATCTGCATAGGTAAAAATCTTTGGAAATATCTGCCAGAAATAGGAGTTGGCAAACAAGAGCATAAGCTTCCAGATGACTTGAATTGCAATGCACTCAACCGAATACTTACATCATGCCCCTCGTCCAAATATTCTGATGTAAACTTGGCGTTGGTGGCAACAGATACTCAGAAAGTTTTTCTTTTCTCAGTGTCTCATATCTTGATGCCGTGGAGGCGGTATTGTCAGTGAATTCAAATGCAACTGGGTTAGATGGGATATACCCTAAACTGTTTTAACTGTCATTGTCAGTCATTCTTCCATATATAACACACATTTTCAATACCATTTTATATATATATCCCAAAAAATGGAAAAACGCCAAGATCGTGCCCATACGAAAAGAGGCCAATAGTTACTTATCTGAATAAAGACCAATCGCAATTCTGCCTTACTTTTCTAAGATATTTGAGAAGATTCTGCCTGCACAACTAATCCAGCACTTCACAGAACATCAGCTGTCAATCGGTGTGAAAATGAGCTTACCTTTTAATCCTTCTCGATTTCTCAAAGCTTTCAATACGATAAACCACGCACTCTTGTGTTCTAAACTTATAAGCAAATTTAATTTTTCTACCCCATCTGCAAAATTGGTATATTCATACCTAACTGGTAGAAAACAACCCGTAGTCGTTGGAGATTGGGAATCTGAAATGTTATCGATGACAACTGGTGTACCGGAACGGTCTATTCTTGGGCGAAATCTTTTTTCATTACACGTGAACGAGCTCTCTAATATTGTACAACACTGCAGCTTCCATATGTACGCAGACGATGTGCCACTATTTATATAAAGTCCTACTAGTTTGGTAGGATCTACGGCATTAAAAATGAATGAAGATCTCTGTAATATCCTGAACTGGGCGCAGGCTAATAACCTGATGTGATTAGATCTGAAACCAGATTGTCCCTTATAAGGCAACTCATTAATGGGTCTACTCGTAAAATCTGCTGCGTATTAGTTTTTTTTTTGACAACAGGTACAACTCGGACAGTTTTTCCGGATTTGGGAAAAGTTTATGTTGAGATGCAGTGATTGAGAATGTAGGTTAAGTTTGACACTATAAATGGGAGAATTAGTTTATCCAATAAAGCGCATATCTACCCTATCTTCATTAATATGTTAGATTTTATCGCTACTACAGAATTAATCACTTCATTTTCACAGTTAGTATTTCGAAGAGATTTGAGATGTGATTTAGACTTTTAGATAGATTAAAAATAAAATCTTGAGGTATGCTTTCAAAGAAGAAATTATGATGTTTAAGAGGTCAGGATTAAACTGAGATTCATCATTGCATTTCCTACTAGAAATACCTATTTGACGTATATAGTTCATAAAATAAAACATATGTACCATATTTCGTATAGTTTTGTTAGTAAACTAATTTAGGTTTGAGGGACTACGCTTCAATTTATTATAAAGCCTATTGCGGGCTTTTATTGTATTAAGAATATCCGTTGAAAACTTAGGACAACTGTTATTTTTGATATTTAACGTTTAAGTAGGAACAAATTGGTTGTATAATTGGATGATTATTTTTTGAAAATATTGCAGTTTCACATTAGGATCAGTGCTTAGACGACAAGAATCCCAATGGACAGACAAGACAGCAAATTTAAGGTTATCAATATTTATGGATCAATAATCCTTATACGAAAAAGTCAGCGGAACGGCGTGGTGGTTAAAGTTCATATTGTAGTTGTAGAAAAGATACATCCGATCGATAGATAATCGAAAAGAAGTATAGACTAGGGATGGATATTTAGTGTTATAGATAGAGAAGATGCAAAATCATTAATTTGAAATTCTCGAGAATCATTTTTTAGAAAGTCTATATTAAAATCTCCACAGACAATAGCGTTTTCATATGGAGAAGAAAATTTTTATTGGGAAGAGAAAAACGGTTGAGAAGAGCAAATATGGTCTTGAAGGTATGCATAAGCTAGTAAACATTTTACAGATCCGTCGGCAAAATAAAAACTCCGATTCTAAGTCAATGGACCTATGATACATATAATTTTGTATGTAACTGAAGATTTACTCATGAGGCGATCGTTAACAGTTCGCCTGATCCCTTAAAGACGCTTACTTTAATGCTGAAATATTTGCAAAAATTAAACGCATTTATTTTTCATTTACAGGTACGTTAAATGACCATCTCGACAAATTTGCACATGAAAATAACCAGTCGTTCATAGACCTTCGCGGAGTTTAAATGCGTTTCGACTTGTAAGTGAGAAGTGTCGCTTACTTACAAAAATTAAACAAATTCGGCTTAGGCTCCAATTAGCGCAGCGGTAGTGTGTTCTCTTGAGATTGCGAAAGTTGTGGGTTCGACTCCGAGTTGTCGGCGGACGGTTTTCTTCTTCTTTTTTTTTTAATTATTTTTATAAATAAAAATAAGTATAAATTTAAAGTGTTTGCATTAACATCACGTGATAGATTGTGGTGAGCGGTCCGCTATACCTATAGCGGGATCTGCTGAAATGTCAGGTGAGGCTTCGAGTGGTTCAAGACAACCACAAAGACAAAGAGAAGGAGGAAGCTAACAACGACCACTGTAAAGATGCTTGGTGGAGTGAGGGAAGGGAACACATTCGCTTCACTGGCAGCAAGCGAATCTGAAATGAAATGAAGAAATGAAGGCCATAAGTAGCAGCATAAAAATGCTACAACAAAGAGTGCCGGCCATAAAAGAAAAGCAAATGGGAAGAAGGAAAAGGGAAGAGCTAGAGCAATCCCAACAACAGCAGCATGCGCAACAACAAGAGCAGTCACAACACCGGCAACAGCTAAAACATCAGCAGCCACAGAAACGGCAACAGCAAAAACAGCAGCAGCAGCAACAACAACAATAACAACAACAACAACAGCAGCAGTAGCAGCAGCAGAAGGAGAAGGTGCCTTCTATCAACACCTATAAATTGGAGGTAAATGCTACCAAGGATATGTGTAGGCTGGTCATTGGTTATAATTTTAATATTAAGAGGTTGGGGAACGATCGCCATGCCATCCACTGTAAAACAGCGGAGGGCTACGCGAAAGTGAAAGAGCTTCTCTTTCTTCTGATCCTGAGGAGATCCTGGCACTGCTCAAAGAGAAGGAGTGCGAAGGACTCAAGTTTGTGGGGGTAAGGCCATTTACCACAGCTAGAGCCACGCGGGAGAAACGGAGTCTGCCGTTCTTCCTGGTGCAGCTCAGTCCTGAAAGCCGTCTGGATAGTCTAAGGAGTATCAATGTCCTAGACTACCAGGTGGTTTACTGGGAAAAATTAAAAAGGAGCGAAGGTGTTATACAATGAGTTCGCTGCCAGAGGTTCGGGCACGCAGCGCCGAACTGCCAAATGCAGCCTCGATGCGTTAAGTGCGTAAAGAACTACAGTTCAGAGGAGTGTGCTCTGGGCAGGGACGGAGCTTCCGATAAGACGCAGCTCTCGTGCATGTTATGTGGGAACGTGGGACACACCGCTAACTATCGGGGTTGTCCTAAGTTCGCTGACATTAAAAAATCAAAACTGGCTCAGCAGCAGAAGGTGGAGGTCAAACGTTCACCTGTAAAGTTTCAAACACCGGCCGTCACGTCCCAAATTTCTTACGCCCAAATGGCGGCAGGTAGGGGGGCTACGGTACAGCAAGCTACTGTTGCTTCTCCGGCGCTAATGCCGAAAACAACGGAAGCTGCACCTAACATGCTGGCCATCTTGCTCGCAATCCAAGGGCAGATGGCTCAGCTGCAAAAGCAGGTGCAAGAACAGGCCAAGCGGGTGGACAAGATCTATGCGCTGCTGCCGGGCCTTACGCAACACATGTCGTAATGGATACGCAAATGGAGTAGGTCCTTGCGTTGAATGTTAATTCACTGATTAGGATCTAATGAAGAGCCGCGATGTTTAAATTGCTACAAGACCAAACTCCTGATGTGCTTTTCGCTAGCGAAACCAAGCTAACCGATAAGCACAAACTGGAGTACAATAATTATATTGTTACAAGAAGAAACCGGCCCCGATCCTTTAAACAAGGTATAAAATTTCGCAGAGTATACAAGTTAGTGTTACGTAAGTTCCGGGTGTTGGAGGCAGTCGTCATTTATATCCCGCTCCGCAGTGGAAAGCGACTTGGCCTCTGTTTATGCACCTGAGGCTCCACAATCCACTTTATTCATTACATAGCTCGACACGCTTTTTCGACTTCTGAGGCTGGAATCGGGGGAGAATTATTTTGTAATCGGCGGGGACTTCAACGCTAGACACAGAGATTGGGGAAATAATTTGCCAAATACTAGAGGGAACCTACTATTCGATTGGTGGGGTCAGCACGATGTCATGTACAGACTCGGTCTTAAAGCGACGGATAACCCGTCGTTTCCCAGAGGCGGGTCTTATTTGGATCTACTGCTGTACGACGAACGTATACGACTGAGAGGTACGAATTTACAAACGCTAAACTGTCTGCGCACATTCATGTGAGACAGTGACCATTGCGGTTTTAGCACCGAAATTACAGTTCCCAACGAAATTTCCGAATTGGAGGAGTTTGTCCAAAGATATTCTTACAACTACAGTAAGACTCGATGGACACGCTTCTCCGCAACCATGACAAGAGCGCTCTTTTCGAATACGCTCCACCCACCGTCCAATTGGAATTTGTCAAACGAGGATATTGACAATTACCTAAAACAAATAGACGAGATAATTAAACAAACTATGGATTCTACAATACCGCGGTGTCGACGTACGACTAACGAAGACCTGTTCCGCAATCCTACTATTGCCTCACTGCACCGACAGAAAAGTAGACTTCTGTCAAGACTCAAAAACTTATACAGACAGTTAACTTACAGACAAGACTCGGAAATTAGGACACTGAAGGCATCGATTAAAAATATTCAAACGTTAAAAAAAGAGAATTACAGAATTTCTGTAAGTTTGTATTGGAACAACAGGGTTCGGGCTGTAAACACCAGCAACCCGAATATGTTCCCGCAAATAAATAAACTATTTCGGAGGAAAAATCAAAACGACCTTCAGTGTCTTAAAATAGCCCGGACAACAGACAACGAACGGTTACTGACAATAGCAGGTATTGATCCAAATGAGGCCGCTGATGATGACGAATTCTTTGTGATCGAGGATCCACAGGAGAAGGTTAATGCTATAGGGGCGACTTTCCAGGAAATATACAAAGCCACTGATACTATTGGCCCTAATTATAACCTGGACAATCGCGTCCTGGTGCACGATTTCTACATTCGAAATGAAGTAGAGAACTGGCGATCCGAGGGCTCTCGGTTCAGCGACGAAAATATGGCAAATAATGTCATTACCAGAGAGGGTGACTTACCCCCGTTCATTTCGAAGGAAGAGCTACATGAGATCTTCGACATAATCAGGGTTAAGAAATCAGTGGGGACCGATGGTATTCCGAACATCGTGCTACGACATCTTCCTCTAGAAGCGGTGGTCTTGTACACCATTTTGTTTAATAATGCAAAGAATAATGCACATTATCCAGCTTATTAGAAAACGGCGGTAGTTCAGCCTATCCACAAAAAGGGAAAGGATATATCCAAACCGGCGAATCTTCGGTCGATAAGTCTCCTTCCGAATATCAGCAAGGTGTTTGAAAAGGTAATCAACAGGGCTCTGACTAGGTGGGTTGAGGACAAACATACAGTTCCGGATAATCAATTCGGTTTTAAGGCGGGACATGATATCTCACATGCCGCGTCTAAACTGGTGGAATAAAGGCAAAAACCAATGTACTGGTGCCTGCCTTGTTGACTTGGAGAAGGCCTTCGACACCGTATGGTTTGAGGGTCTTTTCTATAAGCTAACTAGGCTGGGGATCAGTAAACCACTCTTGTACATTCTTTACAATATGCTAACCAACAGACCAATGCTAACCAAATGGTGATGTGACTTCTGTTGGAATATTTCAAATTAAAAATGATTTTCAGCAAGGCGCGGTCAATCCGCCGAAATTGTTCAACATTTATACAAGAGACTTAATAGGTTCACTTCCCCATACTATTGCGTACGCAGACACGATTTGATAGCGTACAGAACAAATCCAGAAATATTATTATTAATATTAATATTAATACTCTCTTGCAGAGTGACTTCGGTAAGATAGATTTTGCGATGACTGGAAGTTGAAAATCAACTTTCAAGAGTCGGTAACCATTCTCTTTGGGACACCGTTGTCTGGAGCCTCTAGGGATACCACAAGAAATTGGCGAAAGTTCTCGAGCATTGGACAACACGGACAGCCTCTTGCCTGTCGAAATGTTGGGATCTGGCTAGATCAGTTTCTGTATTTTGACAAAAACGTAGATGCTGCTCTGGCCAGAGCTAAAGGCGCTTTTGCTTTTACAAAGAGACGTGTAGTTTAATGTGCGAGCAAGCTTAATGGAAAAGATTCGGGTGTTTAAGAGGGCTTGCCTTAGGGCTGGCTTTCGCTTGTACAGAACACCAGAGTCGGAGTACAAAAAATTTTATCGTAATGAAGTCCTTTACAACAGAGCGAACCTAATACGAGTGAAATAGTTCGTAATTAAGCTGACTCGAAGGCACATTGCAAGAGCAATGGCGTCGACGAATAATTCGATATCTGGGGCTTGCTATACCAATTACCGTTACCACGAGAGTGTGCGCTCTGACGGCTTCGTTCCACCGGAAGCATTCCTCTACCTAGATTAGATAGATCAGCGGTCCCGTTAATCTTCCATGTCGCTCGGAAAGCTGGGGACAGGCGACTCAACTACAACAAAGACGTCGCACACGGCAGTTTGGATCGTCTCAGGTTCAGTAGGGCGGTGGGAAATCGCGATATATTAGTATATATATTAGTATATACCTTTGTATATACTAATATATGTATATAATTGTGTATATTATCTATGTGTGTGTGTTGTGTATGTAGGAAAGGTAGATTGAGGTTTATTTTAAGTTAGATATTAAGTTTTTATAAAAAAATTAAGTCCATATGCTAAGTTTTTGTCAAAGAAAATTTTTTCTTAGCCTTAAGTATAGAAAATAAATATTCCTAAGTAAAATGCAAATAAGGTCGAAAGATATAGATATAAGAATTTAGAGAAGCTTATAGTGCCTGTGTGGGGCCAGTAAGTTAGTATAAGATTGTTAAATAATTTTAAGCTAGCATTTAAGCATTTTCTGTTAGTATGTAAGGGTTAATGACTAAGATAATAAAATGCATTTTAAACTGAAAGGCACATGAAAATAATGCAAATCTAGAAGTTTCGCGGTTAAACGCCACCAAAACTTCGGTGTGTGACATTCGGTTACCACCAGTTCAAATTAAAAAATTGGTGAATGGTATGATTTTCACAACTTGTTTGACAGCATGGTTGATCAGAACATTGAATTATCTGACTCACAAAAATTACAATTTCTCAAAACCCATGTCACAGACAATGCTGCGCTGCTGATACAACCTTTGTTAGTTGAAGCAGATGGTAAAAGCTATGCTGCGGCATGGGAAATATTAAAAAAACGTTATCGAAATAAACGAAAATTGGTTAACAAGCAATTAAGAGTATTGATGGACCAAAAAAAAAAATCTCACCCATGAATCCATGATGCATTCATGCACTTTCCAATATGGGAATAGCTGTCGAAAGTTGGGATGCTATTCTCATATATGTAATTTATCACAAACTTCTTCTCCAAACACAAAAATATTGGGAAGACAAGCTCGGCAGTTCTAAATGTCTTCCAGAGTGGAAATCATTTGCCAAGTTTATCGAGGGAAGATTCAGTTGCCTTGAAAATATTCTGGAGTCAAATGAAACTACAAGGCACCAAAACAATTCATTCAATCCATTCAAAAGGGCCACGCCATCGGCTTGTTATATAAAATCGTCTTATGAGACAAAGAAATTCTTGTGCCGTTTTTGTAAGGCGTCGCATGGAATACGACAATGCAAACAATTTTTAAAAGTGAACGTTAAGGTACGTATCGAAGTAGTAAAAGCAAATAATATCTGCACAAACAGTTTGGGATACGATCACCATTCTTCAAGTTGTAAGAGCAGCAATTGTTGCCAAAAATGTGGACTCTTTTACATTTTGAGTCCCAAAACGCCTATAATGGTAACAATCACCAAAATTATCCTCACGCAGCATCCTTTCAAGCGCAGAATCAGACTGAATACAACACTTACTTGATTCAAAACCCAAACCAATACAGTCCACCAAAAGTTTGCAGCAATGGACAAAATAGTGTATCAACATCAAACTTCACGCCGCATTGTAATCCGAATTATTTCATCCCATCGAATCAATGGAGCAATGCGCAAAATGGTGCTTCGATTTCCTCAAATTCCACCAACCCACAACTCCACCAGTATCCGAACTCCAACCAGAGTAATTCACAAAATGGACGGAACGATGGGCAAATAAATCCATCAACATTGACCGGTAACGTTAATTCATATCTTAACCAATCGCAATCCAAAGCTCTGTAAGCAACGGCATTAATTAAGGTTTTTACTGCAAATGGAGTACCCCACGTTGTTAGGGCATTGATAGATCCGGGGTCGGAAGAAACATTCGTAACCGAAAATATTGCACAGCTTTTTAACTTAAGAAAACAGAAACAGGTTCCTCAAACTTTATGGTTGATCTAATTCTATTTTCATTCAACAGTCCCTCCTTTTGTCTTGATGTTAGAGCATTCGTCTTCTCCCAATTGACCACTATGTTACCAACACATCACCTGTCGACATCTTCTTTGAGTCATTTGGCGAATCTGCCATTGGCTGATCCATTCTTCTTTAAGCCGGTGGAGATTGGTATGCTCCTTAAAGGTTTAATTTCAAGACATAAATCCATCGTTGACTTCAGTGACAGTACCAAACCACCACATCACAACAGATGAACAACTCAGGAAATGTTGGGAGATAGAAGAGGATATGAAGACACGTAAGCTAACACAAGAAGAAGAGAAGTGTCAGCTGCATTATCAAAACACAACAAGGCGAAGAGAAGATGGTAGATATGAGGTAAGGCTACCGTTTAAAAATAATATGCAACCCAACCTTGGCAACTCCAAAAGAGCAGCTATAGCAAGATTCTTAGAAGTTGAAAAACGCCTCAACTCAAACAAGAAACTTAAGCAAGCATAAACATCTTGCATCAATGAATACGCTATATTTAGACATATGACAGAAGTTACAACAGATGTCGACCTGGAGAATTAAGGCCATTATTTCCTTCCTCACCATGCTGTATTTAAAGAATCAAGCTCGACAACCAAACTTCGATTAGTTTTTGATGCGCCCTGCCTAACATCCATGAGAATTTCATTAAATGATTACCTCATGGTTGGTCCACGATTGCAGGGGGATATTATTGATCTGATATCGCAGTGGAGGAAGTTTAAAGTGGTATTTGCAGCGGACATCAGTATGATGTATCGACAGATATGGATAGCACAAGAGGACACTCCATACCAGCTCATTCTGTGGCGGACGAACCCATAAGGACGTATGCTCTCAGCACAGTAACATTCGGAACAGCGTCAGCCCCATATCTAGCTGTACGGATCTTGCAGCAGTTAGCGATGGACGTCGAAAATTCTAAGCCTCATGTAACGAAAGCAATCATGGAGGGTTTATGTAGACGACTTCAGATATGGAGCAGACGAAGAAGAAGATGCCATCAAGATACAATCTGATGTTATATCAACATTGAAGTCTGCTGGTTTTCCGTTACGCAAATGGGCCAGCAATTCAACAACAATTTTAGAACAGATACCTGAAAGGGAAAGAGAAGTGGATTTATTTTTAAAATTTGATCACAGGATACTATTAAGACGTTAGGCATCCAATGGCATCCTGCAAGGGATACATTTACGTTTAAAATAAATATACCTAAGGTAAATAAACACACAAAGCGGTCAGTATTTTCCTCTGCGATGGAATTCACCGTGCGTCATCAAAGCAAAACTGATTTTGCAGCAGCTTTGGGTCAATGCATTGTCCTGGGACTCCAACATATCAATGGACATAGAAGGACCGTGGGTAGAACTCCGAGCTGGTCTTCAAAAACTAAACAGGCTGGAGACTCTTCGTTGGATAGCAGGTGAAGAATCATGACAGGTCGAACTCCCCGATTTTAGTGATGCATCAGAGAAAGCATATGCAGCAGTCACATACGCACGAGTGATATCAAATGGACAGGAGAGAATACACTTATTGGCATCGAAAACCAGAGTGGATCCGGTAAAAAATTTATCTTTACCACGACTGGAACTTTGTGCTGCATTATTACTGTCAAAGCTCCTGCATAGAATGTCAACTGCCATGCAATTCCAAAAACTGGAGATATTTGCGTGGTCCGATTCCATGATAACCTAGGCATGAATAAAAGGAAATTCAGCCATTCGCACCACATTTGTTGCCAATAGGATCACTGAAATTCAAACGCTCACAAACAAGGATATCTGGCGACATGTAGGCAGCAAAGATAATCCAGCGTACCTCGGGTCTCGAGGACTGCCTCCCGAAGAGTTGATCGACAGTAAAGTGTGGTGGCATGGTCCACAGTTTCTTAAGGGTTTTGTATCGAGTACTTTACCAAAAACAAATCTAGTGGAAACAGAAGATAAAACGAGACAGGAAGAAAGACAGTGCTTCTGCACTACCATCGCTAATATATGTTTTTCAAAATGTTCTAGTCTTAAACTATTAGTACGCAGCACGCCAATTTGGCGACGATACCTTGAAAACGTTCGAAATAAGCAAGGAAGAAGGCGACTGGATACTTATCCAATCACTGCAGATGAACTGATGCCATCTCACTATCAGCTTATCAAAATTGTACAAAGGGAGCTATTTAAAGAAGAGATTAACGCCCTGGAGGTCAATCGACCCATACCAAGAACAAGTTCACTTAAATCCCTTAACCCGTTTCTTGACGAGAGAGAAACTCTTCGTGTTATCAAATTCACCACACCCGTTTCAGCAACGACACCCAATAATACTGAAAGAAAGCCACTACCTCTCAAAATTACTGGTAGCAGATGCCCATCAACGAACCCTGAATGGTGGTCAGCAGATGATGATGCCTGATATCCGAAACATTTATTGAATAACGAAGTTAAAGGGTCTTGTCAAGTAAACAATTCATAAATGCGTTCGGTGTCATCTCTACAACGCGAAAATACAGGAGTAGTTAATGGGAAATCTTCCATTGGAGCTCGTATGTGTGTCGCGACCATTTCACAACACAGGCGTTGACTATGATGGACTTGTCGAAATTAAAATGTGGAAGGGAAGATGCAACAGGATGACCAAAGGATATATTGGCCTTTTTATCTGTCTTGTGCAAAGGCAATCCACATTGAGTTAGTCAGCGATTTAAACGATTTGTGGCTAGACGAGGCAATTCCGCGAATGTGTTCAGCGACTGTGGTACCAACTTCAAGGGCGCTAACAATGAGCTGAGGAAGGACAGTAAACTCATAACGTCTGAATGGTCAACTGAAGTTGCAGCAAAGCTTGCATCGTACCAAATGACATGGCATTTTAATCCTCCGTCATCGTCAAATTTTGGAGGTCTGTGGGAGAATGATGTTATCAATCAAACACCAATTAAAACGGATAATTTTATCTTCAAGATAAACGTTCGAGGAATATGCGACACTCCTGTTTCAGATCGAGGCATGCCTCAATTCTAGGCCCAATGACGTCAGACCCCGACGATCTGACTGTGTTAACCCCATGGCATTTCCTCATTGGGGACACCACTTCGAATGTTGCCAGACAGTAACCTAACAGAAAAGAACATAAATAACTTGGACAGATGGAGATACCTGCAACGTCTCATGCATTAATTTTGGGAGCAATGAAGCACATCCTATCTTCACCTACTTCAACAGCGCCCAAAATGGTTGCAACAGCAATGTAATATAAATATAGAAGATATTGTTCGGAAATCGGGCGAATTGTATCGGAAGGAGAACAAGCCAATTCGCAACATATGCGTGCTCACTCTCGCACAGTGTGAGCTACCTAAATGGTATAAATAAATATGTAGTAGTTGTAAGAAAATCATGTTTATATAGGGTTATCTAATAACGACTTGACAACTTTTTTTTTTTAAATAAAAGGCAAACCATTTGAGATATTTCAAAAACTTTATTATTGGCTTGAAGTACAATCAAAACACTTTTGAATGAAACTCGACTTCGTTCATATGGCCACCGCGGGCACTTTTGCAGCGGTTGTTCTTTGGACCCAATTTTCAACGACTCGACCACACATTTTGGCCGAAACGGCCGCTATTTCGCGTTCAATGTTGGCTCTGAGCTCTTCTAACGTCTTCAGCGTGTTAGCATAAACCAATGACTTAACGTAGCCCCACAGAAAATAGTCAAGCGGCGTTAAATCGCACGAACGAGGCGGCCAATCGACAGTCCCATGTCTTGAGATAACACGCTCACCATACTTATTCTTCAATAAATCGATTATAGCGTGTGCTGTGGGGCTTGTGGCACCATCTTGTTGAAACCACGTGTCGTCCAAGTCCATATCTTCCAATTCGGGCCAAAAATAGTCGGTGATCTTGGCGCGATAATGCTGAGTATTCACAGTAACGTGACGATCGTTATCGTCGACAAAAAAAATATGGCTTAATAACGCCTCCGGCATGCAATCCGTACCAAACAGTTATTTTTTGTAAATGAAGTGGTGATTCATGAAGCACATGTGGGTTTTCACCCGACCAATAACGCATATTTTGCTTATTGACGAACCCATTGAGCCAAAAATGAGTTTCGCCACTGAAGATGATTTTGAGATGAAATTCATCATCTTGGCGCTTCTTCTCCAAAACCCAATCGGAGAACGTTTGCAGACGTTGTTCGTTAGTGTACTATGTACCATGATGAAAATGTCGAGCTTAATGAATAAATTGACAGTGACTGTTTGATGATTAGTGAAAGAGTGCGTTCACAAATTAAATTCAAATTTATCAAGTCCCTATTGAAAAATCCTATATAACCCCAACAACAAAGTAAACATTTTCACGGTCAAGGTCAATGACCATATGATTTACAGCTGAGGTGGTTAATACATAATACCACCGAGGTTTCTTGCAAGGAGTAACACAATTTGAACTTATTCGAATTAAGACCTTTGAATTTAAATAAAGTCAATTTTTTAAAGTTCAAGAAACGTCACCGTATTTTATTTCCTTTTTTTTAATATAATTAACCATGAAGTGAATCATCTATTCACTTTTGCTGAGACGCCATCTCCAGCATAATTTGTCTACGTTCCCCGCGAAGAGAACACATAATATACTCGTACCCAGTTATGTAACAAAGAGGTATAGATCAGCTACTGGTAACCCTGAAGAGGTTTTTTCGCAGCTAGACAGCAGGGTGTAGTTTTGTGGACAAAGCAATGATGATGTATTGCAAACTGATTGGGGATTTTGAATGCGGCCAATATCTGATTGCGATGGTGAACATGGCTTGCCCGGAAGGTAGCGTTCTGTCTTCAAATTGCTCAAGCATGTGCAGATAAAATAGCTATACCATCTGTTGCATTATGGTTAGTAAGCAGCAGCGATCGACGATCGGTGTACAAAAAATACGTTTTCATTCAGTCCGCTCAAGACTAAGGTTGTTTTCTTTATGGGAAGGATGAAGCTAACTGGTCTGACCCATCTAATTCTTAAGGGGTTATATACAGTTAGAATTTTCAAAAAATCTATCTTTTTTATTTCATTTTCGTAATGTGTATATAGTTAAGCACATGCACAGAAAATAATAAATAAAAATAATCCGATGATTATTCTGGAAGTTACACAAATATTTGTAAAGACAGCACAGCTCTTGAGAAGAGAGGGCCGAGGCACAGCGCGTGACGATCTCCGAACCAAATGCGCAGGAGAGCACACCAACTATAATTACTAGAAGCCGCGGAAGGAGCGGAGAGTTTGTTATAGGGCCCTGGAATAGACGACGCGATACAAGTTTAAAAAAATTGCTTTTCAAACCTTGAACGCATTTTTTTCAAAACCATGGATTTATAGTCGTTGCAGAAATATCGTGGTCACCGCCAGACGCCTTTTTTCAGATCAGCTATAGCAGCATTCAAAATAATTATTTTTACAATTAAAAAAAATTCGAAATACAGTAAGTTACCAGAATATGTGTAAAAAAATTTAAAAATTCTTGAAAAATCCCCTTTTTTAGCCTCCTGACTGTATATAACCCCTAAAAGGAATCACCATCCGATTCTCCAAAGAAGTTGGGGTAGAATGTAACCTCCTTGGGAATGAAAAAACAAATTTTTTTTAATGTTTTTTTTTTTATTTTATTTAATTTAGTCCCCTTTTAGTTTGATATACTTGTTCTAGCGATTTTCCAACTTCTTGGTCCCGTCCGAAAAGTAATTTTCCGGAAGGTCTGCAAAATACTCCTTCGTGGCGTCGATGATTTCCTCGTGTGAGCTGAATTTTTTATTGATGAGCCATCTTTTAAGGTTTGCGAAGAAATAATAGTCTGAGGGAACCAAATCGGGCGAATACGGTGGATGCGACAGCAATTGGAGCCGTAAGTCATTGATTTTAGCCACGGTTGCGATGCTCTTGTGCGCCGGTGTATTATCTTGCAAAAACAAAATTTTTTTCACTTCATGTGAGGCCGTTTTGCAGCAATTTCGACCTTTAATCGCTCCAATAATCTACAGTAATACCAGCTGTTGATGGTTTTTCCTTTTTCGAGGTAGTCCACGAAGAGTATGCCATGACAATCCCAGAAAACCGAAGCCATAACCTTTCCGATCCGTCGAACCTCCCTCGATCGCTTCGGAGCACTTGTGCCGGCTCCAGTCCATTGTCGGGCACTCATTCTGTTCTCTGGTGTTCAACAGTTACCAATCGACGCCAAAAGTCCGCCCGATTCCGCATCAGCAAGTCCAAACACTCTTTCGAAGAGATCTCGCGTTCGTGGAGTGAGTATGCGCGTTACCCAGCGGCAGGATAACATTTTCATATGCAGAATATTGCCCAAAATATGGCGTGTGAGCTCAGTACTAATCTTTGTGGTATTTGCTAGCTCGCGCACCTTCACTTTCCGGTCAGCTAACACCATTTCATGTATTTGTTTGACATTGTCCTCTGTAACCAACTTTTCTTTTGTTTCCTTCGCCGTTTTGCCTCCCAAAAAATAATGTTTTAGGAGAGAACGAAAATCGTTTTTGTCCATACATCAACATGATGCCAAACACGTCATCAACAATCAGCTGTCAAAACAAAATTAAAGACAGTATCGCACTGAAATTTGGCATGTCTGCCTAAATATTAACGGTATCCAAGGCACCATAACTTTTCTTGCAGTAGCAGTGCATTCTGGTTGTCAATCAATTTTCACTCCATCTAGTAAGTATTTGGGTCTCCTCTTTCATAACAAACTTTTATGGACTGAATATGTTACATCAAAAATAGGCGCTGTCGGCCTTCAGGTAGTGCAAAGGAACTGTCGGCATGATATTGGAACTGTCAGTGAGAAGAGTTCTTTGGATTGTCTGGTGTAACAAGCTATTTTCAAAATACGTTATTGCTGCTTTTATCAGACTCCAAAGAATGGCCCGTTTCGGTTGCATGGGGTTTTCCCTTTAGTAGCACACATTGATGAATCTTCCACCCTTGACACTCATATCATTGGCTGCATTCTCAAAGCCATTTTCCATGCAAAAAGAAGTTACCTTTGATACTGCCTTATTACTCTGATCTTATGGAATCCTGCTGCGGAAAGAAATAGGAAATTTGCTTTCCCTATGGCTCTTCACGGATGCCTCCAAAACCGATCTAGCATGCAGTGCTTTTGTCTTTCTATAGGGCGACAACTTTCGATTTCACTCCTCGTTAGAAAAACATGCCTCTGTCTTTCAAGCGAAAATAAACGCTATCCTGATGGGAATCAATGTACATCGGAATCTTTCTTTTCTTTCCCCACATTTCACTTTGCCTTCGTTGTGTACAACATTTAAGAAAAGAAAAAAAAAAAGCAACTATATTGCGAAGAACCTGTGGAGGGGGCGAAACATTTAGCGACAGAAAACTACGCATAAGCTTTAATGAACCGAATTACGACTTTCAAGCTGTTCCTTTTTGTTATCACGACTCATGTTATCTGGTTGATGATGTGAGACAGTGGGATTAGACCTCGTATACCTATGAAATCGTAATATATTCGTGCCGGGCATTTGCAGAGGAATTCGGAAGAGTGTTTCCTTCTCATGGAAGAAAGACGCTGGCAAAATCTAGCAAGGGCTACGATATTGATATTTTTAGTTATTTTGGATCTGTCAGTGTAGATGTCGGTGTCAAAGTCCTTTACTAATTCGTATTTCTTCCACTGGGCTCTGGTGGAAAATCCTACGAGGAGGTTTTTCTTGAAGTTTATTTTGGTTGTGATGTAGTCAGTTGGAAATGTGACCATGCCGTTTGTCATGTGGGTGTGATGTAGGGCTGTGCGCTCCAGTACCTAGTTTCTTTGAGTCTGTTTGCTGTTCTTTGGAACCCTATTAGTTTTGCGAGGTTTTAACTTTTGCTCCACCGTACTAGTGACGCATAGGTAAGAATTGAACTCCCCACTTCTTTCCAAAGGTTTTGCTTCTGACATAAAAGGCGGCACATGCATTTCTTACTCTGTATTTGATGTTTTGTTTGTGGTTATATTTTGGGTCAAGCATGATACCCAGGATGCAGCTACTCAGTTCTGATATAACTTATAACTCTTGCTGGTACTGTAGGCACTTTGTCTTCCTACTGATATAACTAGTCTCAGGTACCACGAAATTTCCAGTACACCTGACCCCATATATAGTTTTTTTAGTACCTTTACAATTTCTGCATTGGACCCTCTCTCTCTCTCAATCTTTTGATCCTACCCTGATCGAAGAAAAGTAACAAATCTCAATGATGAATTTTTATCCGGGCCAAACGGGCTCCTAGCAATATTTCTCAAAAAGTCTGCCTCAGCATGGAAACTTAGTTGAACTCGTATCCTTTGCTACAGATTTTGCTAAGGCCTTCGATTAAATATCTCATCAATTGAACTTTTTCAAATTGTGATCAATCGGTTTTGTCCCCATGTTGTTAAAATGAATATCTTCTTATTTAGAGAACCTTTATTATAGCGTTCGTTTTAGGTCAGCCTTCTCAGCCCCGTTTTAAGTCACTTCATGTGTCCCACAAGGTAGCCTTCTAGGTCCCCTCATTTTCATTTTAACTATATAGTAAACGATCTTGAGCGGATTATTAAATACTGCGTCTTATCCATTTACCTCAATAACACTAAATTCTCCAAAACTATTTCTTAACCCCAAGACTCTACCATATACTGCTTTTAAAATGCTTTGAACTTAATGTCTCCAAATGTCAATCTATGATTTTGTCACGTAAGTCATATCAATTTCCCCTTCGACTCTATTATCTGCATGACCAATCTGTAAGGTTCGATCCCTTAGCGACACGAAATATTATGCGATAGAAAGTAAAACTTCCGTGTACACATTTATAAGATTGTTCTTAAACCCAACTCATCACTTAGATCAAAGAATTTTTTTTTAAAACGATGGACTAAAGAATTTTTCAACCCTTATGTGACAAGGTTACTTAACATTACCTTTGTTCGGTCCCTTCTAGAAGAAGCGAATTCATATATCCCGAATAGAGAACATTCAAGGTCATTTTCTTCGATTTTTCTTTTGGGGACTACACTGGGCTGGCCCCTTTATCTAACACCCCTATCGGGATCGTCTCCAAAAATACAGAGACGTAGCTGACATCCTATTCATTTATCGACTGCTCTTCTATGGATTGCGCTTCCCCTTACATTTCTATTTCCTTAAACACTAACCCTCGTAATTTACGTTGCCCTCGTCTCTTCTATATTCCAACCCATCGCACCTCTTATGTTTCCAATGAACCAATCACCTGCCTGCCTCGTAAGTTCAACTCAAACCTCCAACTTTTTGATTTTAACCTGAGGACTTCCCGTCTTAATCTAGATCTTCTCCACCATTCCCTTATTTCCTAACCTTTAATTGTAATTAGTTTTGAAGTCTTAGTTTTGTAAGCTGGTTTAAGCTTGAATGCTCTTACTCATCTGTTTTTGAGAAATTTCGTTGAAAGGAACCTACAGTGGACTAGTTGCTTTTCTTAGGTAAAAAAATCCGAATCGACTTTTGTGCATCGCAGTCTCTGGTTGATTGGTTTCTATTGTAGATGGAAGAAAATCCAGATTTTTTCTTCAAATGGCTTTGCATCCAACATTTATTGGGGAGTACTTGTGTTATATTCTATTCAACCACTCATTTCGTGTGTATGGCTTTCGATTTGCAATCTAATGCACTACCATTTGAGATGCGCCCACCCTTAAGTTCAAGTATTCTTGTCACAAAGCGAGTGTAGCACGATTTTTTAAGGAAACAGCCTTGATAACTGGCCGTGTGGTACGTTCATGTTCATGTAATTTTACATCTTCACACGTGTTTCATTGGTCTATGCTAATAAGCCAGAAGCTTAAGGCGACTTGGAAGCGAATATTCGCTAAATTATGCGAGAAAGTCATGGGAAACACGGTCCAGCACATCACGCCATCGATTCCATGAATGACATTTGAATGATGTAACTAATGGGATCAATTGTATTTCAAATTAAATTTTTTTTCTTTTTTTTGTATAATTCCGCGCGGTACCAAGGGGATATGAATACCCTTTTACTGGTTTTTCACCAGGGCGCGGACGGGTGGTGTTGTAGTTTGAAACTCAGGTGTAGTAGGTTTCGATATTTTTCCCAGAGGTGGTTGTCAAACTGGAGCCAGTGCATCCTCAACCAGTGGGCCTTAGTACGTACTAGTTGTTAGTTCGTTACATTTAGCCCACCCCGCCAACCACTCCAACACCAGTGTTATGCCTTCATGTCAAAGTTGACGCCGACGGGTTTACATATAACTACATACAAATTCCATAAAAACACTTTCAGAGAATTGCATCGCACGAGATTCAACCCCGTATCCCTCTGCTTGAGGAGTCTATACATATACCACTACACCACGGCCACCTTAGTGACCACCTCTGTTTTTGTCAAAACACAAAAAACACAAAAAACACAAAAAACACAAAAAACACAAAAAACACAAAAAACACAAAAAACACAAAAAACACAAAAAACACAAAAAACACAAAAAACACAAAAAACACAAAAAACACAAAAAACACAAAAAACACAAATGGGCGCCTCAATGCCTAGGCAATGTAAAAAACAAAAACAATATGCATCCGAAAAGTAAAGGATCATGAAACTGTTGTGTGTGTGTGTGTATCTGTAACGATATAACAATAAGTTGCGTTGCAACACTACCATATTCGATAAGTTCCAATATTCCCTGAGTCAGCTTTCCTGGCAGGGAGAAATATTGTCATGTCTGCTTCTACTACTACTAAATGCACAACTACCAGCATAGGGCACACTCAATTTCTGTACGTATTCATTCTTCATATCGCAGCTATCTTTTGTGAGGTATAGACGCAGTTTGGAACTGTTCTCTGAAGTAGTGAAGCGCAATTCAACTGAAACGTATTGGATTATCGTTGATCTTACGTTTTAAGTGCCAGTTAATCTGTTGGAAATAAAAAGTGAAAATGTTAAGGTACTCGAATCAGAAGCTTTTCGACAACATTTTGGATACGGAGGCCTTTTGGGACTGGGTGGGAAGCCCATTAGAAGAATTGACCAGAGAAGATTTTTCATTGATCGCTGCTGGTCACATTACATTTAACCAGTATTTGATGAGCCAGCACTCTCGAGAAAGGGCCAGGAACGCACCCCAATGGACCTCAAATTCAGTGAAGCGAGGTAGGTCACTTTCATGATTTTTTTTATAACAATAATCAGCATTTAAAAAAACAATAATCAGTTCCTGGAATTTGTAAACGGCGCATAGCGATTGTTTAAACGAAAGCAATTTTGAGTAAACATAAACTGCAGACACTTATACTAGCCATATTGGGTTTCACAACTTTCGTAGCTCCCTGATTATTTTCTATGATCTTGATCAAATTTTGTTTTTAAGAAATTGACTGGGTTTGTTTTTATCTTTTCAATAATACTGTGGAGTATACCAACTGTCTTCGAAAACTATTCTGGGCCTCAACTGCTAATGATGAATTGAATAATGTATTTGACAAATACATAATAATGTTTTTTCCTTTAGGGGTAACAGATCCAATGGCACATTCCTTCATTCCGTGGCAGTTTCTTCCATGCTGAGATATTGGTTGGAGCAGAAGTAACCAAACTTGCGGCTTAACTTATTTTATTGCTCACAGGCCATACCGACGACGACTTCTGCAAATACTGTGGAGACATAGTATCACGGGAGGATACCCTCAACTTTTTGTACCATAGTAATTTGAGGCAAAGAACTTTAGGAAGTTATTACTTCCACGACCTCTTAGAACCATCTGCTGCTTAACTTACATCTCTTTTCAGTTTCGCGGATGCAATAAAATGACTAAGACCTAGAACGGAGAACTGCAATCAAATCCCTACCCCCTTGCAGCTGCTCCGAAATGAGTCTACACAGACCTAAGTTTACCCAGAAATTTAATTTTTTATTTTTTGTTAAGTTCTTATCACTCAAGTGGGTGAGTTGTGTGGTGGGAACTGATCACTTGAGTGTTCCCATTTTGGAAAATGGAAGAGAGTGCGAAAGAACGATGTTTGAATTCAGTGGTTATTCCGCTTCATGGATGCCACATATAATTTAAAGGGGAGAGTAAATTCTTAGTGTTAGTTGGCTAGTTGTTGATTTCTAGTCAACTACTCAACTTACCTGATTTTTGTTAACTGATTAAACTGATGTCTTTCGGGCGCTGTTGGGATTCGAAATTCGAATTTTCCGATATGGATGCCACTACCACTTGAGCCACGGCCACGCATAGGTATGAAATTCACTCGGCTCTAGATACCTTATCTTCTCGCCAACATAAATTTATTGAACGGACCTTAGAAAGATAGTGCCTCCTGTGGGGGTGCATGAGTCTTGCACTATTCTTTCAATATTGAAGAAATTTTGTGAGAGCTCATCGCCCTGTCGAAATGCTTTTTTTTTGACATCAAGGGTTTCGGTGATTTCTCTAACAATTTGGATAAAGCAGCATGCATTCTCCATTGTCACCCTGCACAAGCGGACGAGATTGGTAGGAATGTCAAAAATAGGCATTGCTCTGTATAGCTCGTTTCTAAAGATGCTATCATAAGTGACCTTAAAATCAATGAGTAAGTAGTGAGGATCGATTTAGAGCTCATGGGTTTGTTTCAAGATCTGCGATAGTGTAAATATTTGGTCGATAATTGGCTTTCATACAACCATACAGCAGATAGAAACTTGAAAACTGATGCTTCTGCAGTTGGCGCATTTCAGAGGACGTTCTGTCTTGAGAATCGGACAAACAATGCTGAGATTCAATTCATCGGGCATACTTTCCTCCGACCATATTTTACAGATGAGTTAGTGTATGCTCCTTACTAAGTCATTACCTGCAGCTTTAAAGAGCTCAGCGGTCAGGGCGTCCGGTCCAGCAGCTTCTCTCGACTTAAGCTTACACATTTCTATCTTCACTTCGATCAGGTCGGGTGGACATAATTGTTGGTCTACATTATCCGGGTTGAAAGTTCATCAGCGGTATTTGTCATCACAATCTACAGAAATGTTCTTTCCAAATCCTCAGGGCTGACTGCTACTAAGTTCCCTTGTTCATCTCTACAGGCTTCGGCTCGGGGTTTATGTCAGTGGCATGTTTTTTTTGTAACTTTCGTTAAAATATCCGAGTCTCATTCTTGGAGTCGCATCTCTCAGTTTCCTCATGTTCTTTCTTTTTCCTCCTTAAAAACTGGTGCTTTTCTTTCATCTTCTGGTCACAAAGCTCGTGAACAGCTCTAGTCTTTCTATGAAGCGCCGCTTTGCATGCCTTAAGCTTAGGTGCAATTGTAGTTAAATCACTGGTTTCGTTGTGTTGGCTTATTAGAAGCGGCATCTTTGATGGCTTTTTGGCCATCAGTGGTTGGTTGGTTGTGGTTTCTATACTTGATGCTGGCGGCAAGGCTCTAGATTGTAACCATCTGACATTGAACTTCCTTGCAATATTATTTTGCTTTTGCGATACTCGGGATATCCATAACGTTGGCCCCTCGAAAAAATACTGGAGGAGAGCCTTGCGATCGCAATTTGGTCAGTGTGCTAATTGATCAGGAGATCCTCAAGTCCGCTTATGAATATTGAGATGTGGGAACCGCCTGTTAGCTACGACTATATCTTCAAACAGCTGTGCGTTAAAGTTGCCTAGAACAATTTTAAAGTCATAGCTAGAGCACTATATATTCAGCATACAGATCCGAAGTTGTCAACAGTAGATCCGTCCGTATTCGAGGATTGTTGTTGCTCCGTTACTGGATTATTTTTTTTACGGCAGGCAGTTACCTCGGCGACACAACCACAAACTTGGAGGGCCAGTTCCATTGTAGATACCCCAAAGACGCGGAGTCAGTTAAACCGAAGCCAATTACCCGTTCGGGGATGCGAGTGCTGCCAAATATTAAGGGCTCATCCACCACCATCTCTTTTCCAAGACCATGGCTAAGTCTCATATATACTCGTATATCGTTTATGTATGGTGTAATCGATGTTCTCTATGTGGATTCCTAACGATATATTAAGGATATTAGCGTGGCCAAATAAATTATTTGTCGACTGTGTTGTCGCCTTAAGGCGAACAGCTGCAGTCGCAGCAACTTAACTGCTGAAGATGTTGAATGGTGTCAAGTGACACGGAATGTCTAAAGCCGCGGAAAGAGTGCAATTGGTTGCGAATTGGAGGTATGACCGGAGTTAGTTGGAATAGTCAGCAAGAGAATTAGATCGAAAAAAAACTGCCCATAATTTATTTCTCTTGTTACGTGGAGAGCAAAGTCTACGATTATACCACGGGGGGCTTGTAGAAGGGGTTTTATTGCGTGAAAAGGGGACATAGAGAAAAATACGAATAATTCTCTGTAAAAAATGGATTGAACAACGTTAAGAGACACATTGGCGAAATCAAAAAAACACTTACTAAGATATGCGTTAATTTTGCGGAAATTCGTTTTATGAAAGTCGTAAGAAGAGTCAGCTGCAGATGGTGTTGGTTGAATAGGAGTGTGGCGGAAAAGTGGTGGGTGAAAGATATCAATGATCGATAGTGGGAGGGGACAGAGCGAGACAGAGGATTTTATGGGGTCAGTGGTGTATATGAGGTTTAATTGCCTACCCATATAGTTGGAGACTCCACTAACTTCTCACTATAAGAGGCATTATTTACTCGAGTTAGGGTTTGCGATAAAAAAGATTTATCATCTGATTGAGTCCAAAACAGTTGAGGTAGATTGAAATCGCCGAATACAGTGATATCATCAAAATTATCAGATAAGTTAACTATTTGATCAATTGCATCGATATCGAGTTGGTAGAATTCGATGTCTGAAGGATGTAGAAATATATAATGTACAAGGACCTGCAGGGGAGTGTTATCTTTATTGAAATGCAATCAAGCGTAGATGAAGTAGAAACAGCGATTGGAGAAGTGTTTAGGACATTGTGGACAGCCAGTAAGACACCTAGACAAGGAGAATCATCTTTTGGACGGGTAAGATCGTCGTCTCGAAAAACATTGAAACTAGGGTGGGATAATTCCTGATTCCTTATATCGGGAATTAGATTAGTTTCAATCAGAGCGTGGACCTCAAATGGTAGAGCGTGAGATTTGCGGAAGACGGCACGGGTTTCACATCACAGTCCTCTAACGTTTTGATAGTAGAAGGTAAGAGGAATGTTATTTTGAGAGGGCATAGGAGTGGATGGTTGAAACACTGGCAATGGTTGCACTTTAGGGACGAAAAAATTTGTTGTTGTCAGCTCTACTCCGTTAAAGTTGTGAGATCCTTTTTGAGTGCACATAGTTTCCAAAAGTAGCAAGGTCGTCTGAGACTTTTTGGGGAGACATATTCAAAATCTCGTGGAACTTGATATATACGTTCTTTAGACTTGTAAGGGCAGTATGGAGACCTTCCTGCTGTATAGAGACCATGACGCTTGTTTCAGTTTTTCCTTCATACCAAACTGAGTCCGATTTGTCATGCAGATACCCTAGACGGAGACGTATGTTCTCGAACGTCTTTTGACCTCTGAATCTAGAAAGTGCATAACGACATTCTTTGTGTCAAAAGTTTATTGAGTTATTTTAACTGTGGGATGCAGAAGTTGAGGGCGAATCAGCGGTTATTGAAGGGGTGAACAGTGAAAGTGACTAAACCATCACTGTCAGCCAGAAAGATTTGTGGCTTCCAAAAAATCACAAGGTTCTTGAAGCTGATCCGTATATAGGCTGATCTTTTGAAGACAACAGACGAAATTATCATCAAACCATATGCAAAATTTAGTCGAACAAAGGAACACGTATAACAGGAATCTCAGTTACAATACTATGTGGACACATACCATAGGTCTTTTCATCCACCAACAAATCAGTCTCTATCAGTACGATGTCAGGCTGGAAAAGTTCGCCATCGACGAAAGCTTCTCGACGTAGTTTTCAGAACGATAATCAGTACCTCCTTATCGGGTTTACAAATACGAGTTCAAGAAAGATATCTCTGGCTTTAACATCTTTGCAAAACTCATCCGTAAAATTCAAGGTGCTGATAAAACTGCTCTTCCTAAAAATACTAGTAAGCTTTCAAAGATAAGAGCGACAAGCAACAAGCAAACCAAGCAAGTGATTTATCTACTTAGGATGGCGTAGATAAAAATACTAGTAAGCTTTCAAAGATAAGAGCGACAAGCAACAAGCAAACCAAGCAAGTTATTTATCTACTAAGGATGGCGCTTGACAAGTAAGAAAAACGTTTGGAAGATTCATTCTATGGGGTACCACGTTTAAACTTTAACTAATTGAAGAACCGATGAAAGGTTTCCATATCTCAATATGCAAAGTAATTTTGTTGTTCTCTAGTTGATAGCTCCGCAATTCTAGACATCCAATGCACATAGGTGCCAAAAATTTAATGGAACAGCTATCAACTTACATTTGTGAATTTCCTGGTCTCAAACCAGTGAAGTACCAAGTGGCTGCGAGAGCTGTTTCCAGTCGACGTTCTAAAAATTCCGAGATGTAAAGGACCTTGACTAGGAGAAGCATAAGACATGGGACCAAAACCAGGAGATTTTTAACAAATAAAAAATATCACCAACTGCACGCAATTAAAAAAAAAAAAAGAAAAGAGGTTGGGGTTAATTTGAGAGAGACGCGTTAACGCGGCGGCTTGGATGAAACGGAGTTAGCTGGTGCTATATAATTGGACCCATGAGGTTGGTTTGGGATGTGGATGGGAAGGCTAAACTGGGGATTATGTGAGTTTTGAATCTCCAATTAGAGTCAGGTTTGGAACGGGAGTTGGAAATGGGTTTCTGTATCTTATTACTAGATTTAGCTTCAAGTTTGCGATAGTTTGGAAACGGTTTCGGTATCTTTACTTTTTCCAGCTTTTTGTTAGAATTTTCCAACCAACACGCCTCTTTCCAAGATTGAAATTGTTGCTGGCTGGATTATGGAATAGCAATTCATATTTAGCCGTGGGTGTCCGTGGCTCCAGTAGTCAGTCGTTCACAGACCTTCGTGGTGAGTAGACCTGTTTCGTGTTACGGCTTGACAAGTGTGAAGAAAATATTAAGAAGTGCGCTCTTTAATAAAAATTACAAAAGTGTTCGGTAGCCAAAGTGGTAAAGACGCGGAAATTGAATCTCGGGGCTGTGGGTTCGATTCTCCAACCTGCGCAATTTGGTCTTCCACTTTTTTTCCTTCTTTTTCTTTATTTAATTTGTTGCAAAAAAAAAAAAAAAAAAACAAAAACAAAGAGTGAGAAACATTTAAGCAAACCAGTTCTATGAGTGGAAGTAAGCGGTCCGCTATACCGGTAGCGGGATCTGCAGATGGCATGATGTCGTCTGATGATCAAGATGTTAGGCCACTAGAACTATCAAGGTCATCAACAACAACAAAACCATCAGACATCGCCATTAAGAGGAGGAGAAAGCTGAAGCCGACTCCAAATCTAATTAAGCGCACTTTCTTACCAGCTTCTCTTGAAATGCTGCATGGAAGATTAAATGAGAGTGCTGCGATAATATCGGCAAGCGCAGCAATAAAGCCAAGGGGGAAGGTGTCGGGTAATAACGACAGCCCTCATGTATACGACGGAGGGGAAGGCCACTACATGGGAGCAGACAACAGCTTCGCATCCCTAGCACCATCTGAGTCTGATGACGAAGAGGACGAGGTTCAAGCTCTTAACAACCACATCAGGAAGCTTGAACAAAAAGTGCTGGCTATAAAAGCAAAGCAAGTAGCAAGGCGGGAGATGCAGAAACAACTCCAGAGGCCTCAGCAGCAGCAAAATACAAACGTGGAGCTTCCACAGCAACAAAAAACAAAACAACCGCTTGAAAAACCAAATATACAGAAACCAGTAGAAAAAATTGCAAAAACATATGCACAAACGCAGCAAAAATATAAACAACAAAAACAAAAACCGCAGCAGAATAAGCAGCAACAACAGCGGCAACAAAAACAACAACATCAGCAAAAGCAACAGAAGCAGAGACAACAACAACAGCAAGAGCAGAAATCTACCAAGCAGAAAGTGCCACCAATCAACACTTTCAAATTGGAGTTAAAGGACACCATCGAACTGTGTAAGTCGGCCATTGGCAACAATTTTTTTATAAAAAGATTATCTTTAGATAGGCATGCGATCCACTGTAACACAGTGAAGCGCTACCGCAAAATTAAAAACCTTTTGAGGGATTCGACGACGGAATTCTTCTCCTACACCCCTAAGGGAGAAAAGTTGCAAACAATGCTGCTGAGGGGTTTGGAACCGTCGACTGATCCGGAGAAGGAGTGCGAAGAGCTCAAATTCGTGGGGGTCAAGCCATTTGTCACGGCTAGAGCCAAAAGGGAGAAGCGCAAACAGCCGTTCTTCCTGGTTCAGCTAAGTCCCAGCAGCAAACTGGATGGTCTAAGGAGCATCAAAGTCCTAGACTACCAGGTTGTACATTGGGAAAAATTAAAGAGGAGCGAAAACATTTTACAATGTGTTCGCTGCCAAAGGTTCGGACACGCCGCGTCGAACTGCGAAATGCAGCCTCGATGCGTGAAGTGTAGAAAGAACCACAAATCTGAGGAATGCGCTCTAGGTAAGGACGGAGCGTCTGAAAAAAGCCAACTCTCTTGTGCTTTATGTGGGAACACGGAACACACCGCAAATTATCGGGGTTGTTCCAAATTCCAATATATCAAAAGATTAAATCTGGCTCGGCAGCAGAAAGTGGAAGTTAAACATCCACCCGTGCACTTACAAACTCCAGCCGTTACTCCCCAGGTTACCTACGCCCAAATGGCGGCAGGTAGGGGAAATACGGTACAGCAAGCGAAGGTTGCTTCTCAGGACCCAGTGCCTAGAGCACCGGAACCAGCTTCTGACATGCTAGCTATCTTGCTCTCTATCCAGAGTCAGATGGCACAGCTTCAACGTCATATAACTGAACAGACCGCGCGGGTTGATCAAATATACGCGCTGCTGCCGGACCTAACGCACCTTTCGTCGTAATGGGTACGTACATGGGGGAGCAGACCCTGAAGGTCCTTGCAGTGAATGTTAATTTACTGATTAGGTTCGAACGAAGAACTGCACTCTTTAAGTTGCTCGAAGACCAAACCCCTGATGTGCTTTTGGCTAACGAAACTAAGCTTACCAAAAGACACAAAATGAGGCACAGAAAATATAAAATAGTACGAAGAAACCGACCCAACTCCATACAAGGAGGAGGCGTTGCAATCTTTGTAAGATAAGGAATACGCTTTAAAAGAGTATACAATCGTGTAGTACGCAGGTTCCAGGTGCTGGAAGCATGCATCGTGTATATCCCTCTCCGTAGTGGAAAGCGGTTGTACATGGTGTCTGTCTATGCGCCTAAGGCTACTCAATCCACCCTATTCATCTCAGAGCTCGAGACACTTTTTAGATTCCTGAGGTCAGAATTGAAAGACAATTATTTTATTATCGGCGGAGACTTCAACGCCAAACATAGTGATTGGGGAAATAATATACCAAATACTAGAGGGAACCTACTATTCAATTGGTGGGGTCAGCACAGTATAATGTATCGACTCGGCCTTAAGGCGACGGATAGTCCGTCGTTTCCCAGACACGGGTAATATTTGGATCTCCTGTTGTTTGACTCACGAATACAACTGACTTGCACTAACCAACAAACTACAAACTGTCTACGCACTTTCGTGTATGATAGTGACCATTGCGGTATCAGCACCGAAATAACTGTTCCCAACGAAACTGCGGAATTGGAAGAGTTTGTTCAAAGGCATTCCTACAATTATAGTAGAGTGCGTTGGACACACTTCTCAAGAATACTGACAAGAGCACTCTCCTCAAATTCGCTCTACCCACCGTCCAACAGAAATCTGTCAAACGAGGAGATTGATAGGTATTTAAGACTAATGGACGAGACAATCAAACAAACAATGGACAAAACGATACCTCGGTATCAACACACTGACAACGAAGACTTATTCCGCAACGCAACTATTGACGCACTGCACCGACATAAAAGTAGACCACTGTCAAGACTAAAAACCTTGTACAGACAGTTTACGGACAGACATTACCCGGAGATTATGATACTGAAGTCGTCGATTAAAAACCTCCAAACATTAATAAAGGAAAATTACAGAAAGTCTATAAGTTTGTATTGGAACAATAGAATTCGGGCTGTAAACACCAGCAACCCGAATATGTTCCCGCAAATAAATAAAATATTTCGGAGAAAAAATCAAAACGACCTTCCATGTCTTAAAATCGCCCGAACGACGAACAACGAACAAATACTTTTAGCAGCAGGCATAGATCCAGGTGAGGCCGTTGATGATGACGACTTCTTTGTGATCGAGAATCCGCAGGAGAAGGTAGAGGCTATAGGAGCGACTTTCCAGGAAGTGTACAAGGCGAATGAAACCATTGACCCGAACCACGATCTGGACAATCGAGTCCTTGTGCACAACTTCTACCTTCGAAATGAAATAGTGAATTGGCGATTCGAGAGCTCGGGTTTCACCCAGTTCAGTAGCGAAAATATGGCAAATAATGTCATCACCAATGAAAGGGTACTTCCACCGTTCATTTGGAAGGAAGAGCTCCAAATGGTCCTCAAATCGCTTAGAAGTAAGAAATCAGTGGGAATCGATGAAATACCTAACATTGTACTTCGACATCTCCCACTAGAAGCGGTGAACATTTATACCACCCTGTTTAATATTGCAATGAATAATGCCCATTATCCAGCACATTGGAAAACTGCGGTGGTACATCCCATCCCCAAAAGGGATAAAAATACTTCCAATGTCTTCTACCAAACATCAGTAAGGTTTTCGAAAAGGTGATCAATAGAGTCCTGACTAAGTGGGTTGAGGACAATAATATAGTTCCGGATAATCAATTCGGTTTCAAGGCGCGGCATGATGTCATTCATGCCGCGTCTAAACTGGTTTCTGATATCCAATGGAATAAAGGCAAGAACTAGTGCACTGGTGCCTGCCTGATTGACTTGGAAAAAGCCTTCGATACCGTATGGTTAGAGGGACTCTTCTTCAAAGTGAACAGGCTGGGCATTAGTAAACCACTTCTGTATATTCTTTACAAAATGTTAACAGATAGACAGTTTATCGTGAAAAATGGCGATGTGACTTCTACTAGAACATTTTACATTAAAAACGGTCTGCAACAGGGTGCGGTAAATTCGCCGATCCTATTCAACATTTACACAAGTGATCTGATGGGTTCACTTAACCATGCCATAGCGTACGCAGACGACTTAATAGCGTACAGATCAGGTCCAAAGATTGAGGTTGTTAATATACTTTTGCAACGTGACTTCGACAAAATTAAGCGATATTGCGATGACTGGAAGTTGAAAATCAACTTTCAGAAGTCGGAAACCATTCTGTTTAGGACGCCTTTGTCTGGGGCCTCTAGGGATACCAGAAAGAATTGGCGAAGGCTTTCGATCGTGGGACACCACGGGCAGCCACTTGCTTGTCGAAATGTAGTCAGATACCTTGGGATCTGGCTAGATCAATATCTATATTTTAACAAACATATAGATGTTGCTCTGGCCAGAGCCAGAGGTGCTTTTGCTCTTACAAAGAGACTGTTCTATAACAGCCAACTCGATGCGAGGGTGAAGGTGATCTGCTACATGGCCCTTTTTAGGCCCATGCTTGTATTTGGATGTTCAGTGTGGTTTAACGTGAGAGCAAGTTTATTGGAAAAAATTCAGGTGTTTGAGAAAGCTTGTCTTAGGACTTGTCTTCGCTTATACAGAACACCAGAGTCTGAATACATAAAATTCTGTCCTAATGAGGTCTTGTACAATAGGGCGAACCTAACAAGAGTGGACAATTTCGTTATTAAGTTGACTCGAAGACACATTGCGAGAGCAATGACCTCATCGAACAACCTGATCTCCGGGGCTTTCTACCCTAATTATATGTATCATGAGAGAGTTCGCTTAGACGGTTTTGTTCCTCCAGAAGCATTCCTCTACCTCGATATGAAAGTAAGTTAGATATTTTTAAGTTATTTAAGCTAATTTTTAAGCATTTTTTGTCTAGCATGTAAGTATCAATGAATTAAGTAAATAAAAATGCCTTTAAACTGTAATTGTAAAACGCGGACATTGAATCTCGGGGTTGTGGGTTCGATTCTCCAGCCTGCGCAATTTGGTCTCCCATTTTTTTCCTTCTTTTTCTTTATTTAATTTGTTGCAAAAAAAAAAAAAAAAAAAAACAAAGAGTGAGAAACATTTAAGCAAACCAGTTCTATGAGTGGAAGTAAGCGGTCCGCTATACCGGTAGCGGGATCTGCAGATGGCATGATGTCGTCAGATGATCAAGCCGTTAGGCCACTAGAACTATCAAGGTCATCAACAACAACAAAACCATCAGACATCGCCATTAAGAGGAGGAGAAAGCTGAAGCCGACTCCAAATCTAATTAAGCGCACTTTCATACCAGCTTCTCTTGGAATGCTGCATGGAAGATTAAATGAGAGTGCTGCGATAATATCGGCAACCGCAGCAATAAAGCCAAGGGGGCAGGTGTCGGGTAATAACGACAGCACACATGTATACGACGGAGGGGAAGGCCACTACATGGGAGCAGACAACAGCTTCGCATTCCTAGCACCATCTGAGTCTGATGACGAAGAGGACGAGGTTCAAGCTCTTAACAACCACATCAAGAAGCTTGAACAAAAAGTGCTGGCTATAAAAGCAAAGCAAGTAGCAAGGCGGGAGATGGAGAAACAACTCCAGAGGCCTCAGCAGCAGCAAAATACAAACGTGGAGCTTCCACAGCAACAAAAAACAAAACAACCGCTTGAAAAACCAAATATACAGAAACCAGTAGAAAAAATTGCAAAAACATATGCACAAACGCAGCAAAAATATAAACAACAAAAACAAAAACCGCAGCAGAATAAGCAGCAACAACAGCAGCAGCAAAATCAACAGCAGAAACAACAGCGGCAACAACAACAACAACAACATCATCAGCAAAAGCAACAGCAGCAGAGACAACAACAACAGCAAGAGCAGAAATCTACCAAGCAGAAATTGCCACCAATCAACACTTTCAAATTGGAGTTAAAGGACACCATCGAACTGTGTAAGTCGGCCATTGGCAACAATTTTTTTATAAAAAGATTATCGTTAGATAGGCATGCGATCCACTGTAACACAGTGGAGCGCTACCACAAAATTAAAAACCTTTTGAGGGATTCGACGACGGAATTCTTCTCCTACACCCCAAAGGGAGAAAAGCTGCAAACAATGCTGCTGAGGGGTTTGGAACCGTCGACTGATCCGGAGGAGCTCCTTGCACTGCTGAAAGAGAAGGAGTGCGAAGAGCTCAAATTCGTGGGGGTCAAGCTATTTGTCACGGCTAGAGCCAAAAGGGAGAAGCGCAAACTGCCGTTCTTCCTGGTTCAGCTAAGTCCCAGCAGCAAACTGGATGGTCTAAGGAGCATCAAAGTCCTAGACTATCAGGTTGTACATTGGGAAAAATTAAAGAGGAGCGAAAACATTTTACAATGTGTTCGCTGCCAAAGGTTCGGACACGCCGATGCAGCCTCGATGCGTGAAGTGTGGAAAGAACCACAAATCTGAGGAATGCGCTCTAGGTAAGGACGGAGCGTCTGAAAAAAACCAACTCTCTTGTGCTTTATGTAGGAACACGGGATACACCGCAAATTATCGGGCTTGTTCCAAATTCCAATATATCAAAAAAATAAATCTGGCTCGGCAGCAGAAAGTGGAAGTTAAACGTCCACCCGTGCACTTACAAACTCCAGCCGTTACTCCCCAGGTTACCTACGCCCAAATGGCGGCAGGTAGGGGAAATACGGTACAGCAAGCGAAGGTTGCCTCTCAGGCCCCAGTGCCTAGAGCTCCGGAACCAGCTTCTGACATGCTAGCTATCTTGCTCTCTATCCAGAGTCAGATGGCACAGCTTCAACGTCATATAACTGAACAGACCGCGGGGGTTGATCAAATATACGCGCTGCTGCCGGGCCTAACGCACCTTTCGTCGTAATGTGTACGTACATGGGGGAGCAGACCCTGAAGGTCCTTGCAGTGAATGTTCGAACGAAGAGCCGCACTATTTAAGTTGCTCGAAGACTAAACTCCTGATGTGCTTTTGTCTAGCGAAACTAAGCTTACCAAAAGACACAAAATGAGGCACAGAAAATATAAAATAGTACGAAGAAACCGACCCAACTCCATACAAGGAGGAGGCGTTGCAATCTTTGTAAGAAAAGGAATACGCTTTAAAAGAGTATACAGTCGTGTAGTACGCAGGTTCCAGGTGCTGGAAGCATGCATCGTGTATATCCCTCTCCGTAGTGGAAGCGGTTGTACATGGTGTCTGTCTATGCGCCTAAGGCTACTCAATCCACCCTATTCATCTCAGAGCTCGAGACACTTTTTAGATTCCTGAGGTCAGAATTGGAAGACAATTATTTTATTATCGGCGGAGACTTCAACGCCAAACATAGTGATTGGGGAAATAATATACCAAATACTAGAGGGAACCTACTATTCAATTGGTGGGGTCAGCACAGTATAATGTATCGACTCGGCCTTAAGGCGACGGATAGTCCGTCGTTTCCCAGACACGGGTAATATTTGGATCTCCTGTTGTTTGACTCACGAATACAACTGACTTGCACTAACCAACAAACTACAAACTGTCTACGCACTTTCGTGTATGATAGTGACCATTGCGGTATCAGCACCGAAATAACTGTTCCCAACGAAACTGCGGAATTGGAAGAGTTTGTTCAAAGGCATTCCTACAATTATAGTAGAGTGCGTTGGACACACTTCTCAAGAATACTGACAAGAGCACTCTCCTCAAATTCGCTCTACCCACCGTCCAACAGAAATCTGTCAAACGAGGAGATTGATAGGTATTTAAGACTAATGGACGAGACAATCAAACAAACAATGGACAAAACGATACCTCGGTATCAACACACTTACAACGAAGACTTATTCCGCAACGCAACTATTGACGCACTGCACCGACATAAAAGTAGACTACTGTCAAGACTAAAAACCTTGTACAGACAGTTTACGGACAGACATAACCCGGAGATTATGATACTGAAGTCGTCGATTAAAAACCTCCAAACATTAATAAAAGAAAATTACAGAAATTCTATAAGTTTGTATTGGAACAATAGAATTCGGGCTGTAAACACCAGCAACCCGAATATGTTCCCGCAAATAAATAAAATATTTCGGAGAAAAAATCAAAACGACCTTCCATGTCTTAAAATCGCCCGAACGACGAACAACGAACAAATACTTTTAGCAGCAGGCATAGATCCAGGTGAGGCCGTTGATGATGACGACTCCTTTGTGATCGAGGATCCGCAGGAGAAGGTAGAAACTATAGGATCGACTTTCCAGGAAGTGTACAAGGCGAATGAAACCATTTGCCCGAACCACGATCTGAAGAATCGAGTCCTTGTGCACAACTTCTACCTTCGAAATGAATAGTGAATTCGAGAGCTCGGGTTTCACCCAGTTCAGTAGCGAAAATATGGCAAATAATTACATCACCAATGAAAGGGTACTTTCACCGTTCATTTCGAAGGAAGAGCTCCAAATGGTCCTCGAATCGATTAGAAGTAAGAAATCAGTGGGAATCGATGAAATACCTAACATTGTACTTCGGCATCTCCCACTAGAAGCGGTGAACATTTATACCACCCTGTTTAATAATGCAATGAATAATGCCCATTATCCAGCACATTGGAAAACTGCGGTGGTACATCCCATCCCCAAAAGGGATAAAGATACTTCCAATCCGGCGAAACTCCGCTCGATCAGTCTTCTTCCAAACATCAGTAAGGTTTTCGAAAAGGTGATCAATAGAGTCCTGACTAAGTGGGTTGAGGACAATAATATAGTTCCGGATAATCAATTCGGTTTCAAGGCGGGGCATGATGTCATTCATGCCGCGTCTAAACTGGTTTCTGATATCCAATGGAATAAAGGCAAGAACTAGTGCACTGGTGCCTGCCTGATTGACTTGTAAAAAGCCTTCGATACCGTATGGTTAGAGGGACTCTTCTTCAAGCTGAACAGGCTGGGCATTAGTAAACCACTTCTGTATATTCTTTACAAAATGTTAACAGATAGACAGTTTATCGTGAAAAATGGCGATGTGACTTCTACTAGAACATTTTACATTAAAAACGGTCTGCAACAGGGTGCGGTTAATTCGTCGATCCTATTCAACATTTACACAAGTGATCTGATGGGTTCACTTAACCATGCCATAGCGTACGCAGACGACTTAATAGCGTACAGATCAGGTCCAAAGATTGAGGTTGTTAATATACTTTTGCAACGTGACTTCGACAAAATTAAGCGATATTGCGATGACTGGAAGTTGAAAATCAACTTTCAGAAGTCGGAAACCATTCTGTTTAGGACGCCTTTGTCTGGGGCCTCTAGGGATACCAGAAAGAATTGGCGAAGGCTTTCGATCGTGGGACACCACGGGCAGCCACTTGCTTGTCGAAATGTAGTCAGATACCTTGGGATCTGGCTAGATCAATATCTATATTTTAACAAACATATAGATGTTGCTCTGGCCAGAGCCAGAGGTGCTTTTGCTCTTACAAAGAGACTGTTCTATAACAGCCAACTCGATGCGAGGGTGAAGGTGATCTGCTACATGGCCCTTATTAGGCCCATGCTTGTATTTGGATGTTCAGTGTGGTTTAACGTGAGAGCAAGTTTATTGGAATAGATTCGGGTGTTTGAGAGGGCTTGTCTTAGGACTTGTCCTCGCTTATACAGAACACCAGAGTCTGAGTACATAAAATTCTATCCTAATGAGGTCTTCTACAATAGGGCGAACCTAACAAGAGTGGACAATTTCGTTATTAAGTTGACTCGAAGACACATTGCGAGAGCAATGACCTCATCGAACAACCTGATCTCCGGGGCTTTCTACCCTAATTATATGTATCATGAGAGAGTTCGCTTAGACGGTTTTGTTCCTCCAGAAGCATTCCTCTACCTCGATATGAAAGGTCTGATCCAGGACAGATTGGCGGTGCCGCTAATCTACCACGTCGCTCGAACAGCTGCGGACAGGCGACTCAACTACGACAGAGACGTCGCACGTGGCAGTGCGTAGCGTCTCCGTTTCAGTAGGTCGGTAGGGAGTCGCGACATTAGGGATGTTGCTCAGCAGCACCAGCAATTTTGGTGGCTGGCTGAGGGAGAGGAAGCTTCGTTGACGAATTCCTCAAGTAGTGCGTAGCTTCTTTATGTGAAGCAAAGTGGGTCAGCTTAATTTTTTAGTCATGGCCGACTTACACAGTTTTAAGGTAGGATAAAAAAAAAAAACAAACAAAAACAAAAATTGGAAAAAGAAAAATATATATATATGTGCATATATATATATATTAAGTATATATATATTATGTATATATATATATAGTATGTGTGTATTTAGTATGTAATAGATGTAAGTAGGTTAAGTATATTAAGATATATTTTTAGATAGTTTGTAAGTTTTAATTTTAAGTTTTATATTTTAACAAAAAGTCCATTCACTAAGTTTTTTCTTAAATTTATTTTCTTAGTTTTAGTTGTAAATATGTAATAAATAGATATACTGTAAGATACGTCGAAAGACATAGTTTAAGCGTTAGGTTTAACATAGAGTTCCCGCATGGGGCCAGTAAGTTAGATTAAGATAATTTCAAGTTATTTAAGCTAATTTTTAAGCATTTTTTGTCTAGCATGTAAGTATTAATGAATTAAGTAAATAAAAATGCGTTTAAACTATAAAAAAAAAACTGTGGCTCCAGTAGTGGTGGACTGGCTTCCAAACTGAGAGGTTCGGTGTTCGAATCCTAGCTTCGCCCGAAAGACATTCGTTATTTTTTTTTTTTCAATTAAAAAAAAATCAAGTAAGATAAGTAGTTAACCAGAAATCAAAAACAAGCAACATCCACTAATAAATTAGTCTCCCCATCAAATCTCAATCTTTCTCTCTCCCTTTATTTTCAAAAAACTTAACACGTGCTCCGGCACTCTTAATGTTAAGTAATGTTAACAACTTAATATTACTCTCTTGAGTGTTAAGTTCTTTAAAAAAAAAAGAAAGATTCTTATTTAGCCGGAAAATTGAGATTTAAGCTGCGCTTGCTTCTATGGTGAAATGTTGGAAGAAAATTGCGGTGACTAATGGTGATGATATATTTCTTTTCGAAGAAATTCGAGATCAAATCAACATCAGCGTTTGGGGGGTACCTTTGATAAGAAGCGTAGAGACCAATTGATTCTTCGAAGAAAGCCTGTCAAGTCTACGTTGCCATTCGGAAGGTGTCCAAGTTAAATTAAAATGATTGATAAGCTTCCGTGGGCGGCGACTGGAGGAGTTTGCATAGATAAATTCTCTGTTGTCAAGTTGCCAATTTGCTTATCCATATGTTTTACTTTGGAATTAATAACATCGGCTGAGTTCTGGACGTAATTACTGGAGTTACGTAATTTGTCAACACTTTTAACACTGCTTTCGACAGCCGAAATGTTGTCCGTAATTTTTTTGGCGAGTGCGTCTTGGTAGGAGTCATTTGAGTGTTTAGACATTTTATTGTCAAAAGCACATGCGAGAGTGAGTTACTCTTGCACTTATCACAAAAGAAATCGAGATTATCGGATAATTATTTTGAAGTTTTGACACAAACGGCATGAAAGGCTTTACCACAGATGCCCTTGCAGGCTACTCAGTCATTAGCATCGATTACACAATTTGCAATTTCGCAAGACATGTTTAAATAGGTTATGTTTCACTAAATACCGTGATGGTATATATGGTAGGTTGAATTATTGTTTTTATTTTTTTGTTGCAATTTAGTATAGATAAGGGCTTTGTACTGAAATTTGCCAGCAGACAACAAAAAAAATGTATTCGAGCATTGGGGGTAAAGGACCGGAAAATGCAATTTTACTAAAATTTTAATTGAGAACTGAACAGGTGAGTTGTAAGAATCAGAAAAACATGTGTGACTGGTTTCGGTATCACAACAAAATTTATATATGATACTTTTTTTAATTTTAAGGACTTGTTCCTGTTGTTGTCAATTTGCTACATTTTCGGTAATTGTCTTATTTACCAGCTCATAAATATAACTATAAATATAAATATAAATATAACCTACCTAAAATAAATCTAATCTAAGCGTTTTTATTTTTTGTTCCCTCTTACAGGAACAAGGAGGAGCCCACCACGCAGTGATAACGAAATGGCAGTGATCAACATGGAAGGAACTTCTCAGTCGCAATTGCTCCCATATATGTGTAGAAGTTATCCACCACGCAGTGATAACGAAATGGCAGTGATCAACATGGAAGGAACTTCTCAGTCGCAATTGCTCCCATATATGTGTAGAAGTTATCCACCACGCAGTGATAACGAAATGGCAGTGATCAACATGGAAGGAACTTCTCAGTCGCAATTGCTCCCATATATGTGTAGAAGTTATCCGCAGATGGTCCCTCACATATATGGTTTCGGGTCCCAACCCTCATTCTTCCTCCCTCAAACCAATGTCCAACCCATGTTTAACTCTGGATACAGCTTTAAATTGCCACCTTTTCAATTCGTCTCTCAACCCTATACTCATCCTAAGCTCGAAACCATCCAACAGGGTGTCTTTCCCAGATTCCCCTTTATCCAACCAAGCTTTACACCCACTCACCTATTCATACAGCCATCTCAATACAGATTACACCCAGTTATTAGTAAGTACTTTTATATTCAGAGCCAATGTTCCCGTGCATTTAAAATAAAAAATCTATTCCACAGATTATCCAAACCAAAACAATGAATCACTTCCAGAGCAGCAGCGGGAGCAATGGTTCCAATAAAAAAGATAATCAGAACAAGAAAAATCTCGATCCTTTCGATCACAGCTAAGCACCATGGCTACAGGAATGTGCTGTGTCCCTTGCAAGTGCTAATTTTTAATTCCTATAAAATATCTAAATATATTCATATACTCGTATATATGTGTGTACTCATACATATTATTACATTTGTGCATTTACTTTGAGATCTTACTGAATTTCCAGATCTTTACGTTAATAAAAGAGGAATCTATAAAATTTTTAGTGGTGGTAGTTTCAATGTTGTCTGATAGACTGATTATCCAATTATTTTCAATCTTCATGTCCTTTGAGTCAGATGCAGCCTGTTAAATGTCAACATGATTACATTTATGTTATCCCAATTTTAATATTTTAGGGCAAAATTTCCTACACTATGCCACGATCTCAGTAGAAAAAGAGAATATTGAAACGAATTATGCAATGAATGAGCCATCAGCGGCAATCGAATACAATCTTGAGATGATCTTTTGTAATTCCAGGACATGGTGACTTTTGAAGTTTGATAGGATTGTCTTGAACATTTTCAAAAAATTTATCTAGCGAAAGCAACCGCATCTAAATGTGGTCCATCAGAACCTTGTAATTGAAAAAGATACAATTTCTTAGTGGCGATTCGTCTGCGTTTAACATTTGCAGTACGACATTCAGTCAGTAGACTGGAGCAAATTGTGGAATGATCACTACTCATTGTCCACATTTTCAATATGAATATAGCAAAGGATGCGAAATTGCTTCGTTTTTTGGATTTTTCGACCGGAAATCTTGTATATAGTCAGTTGGCCGAAATAATTATAATTATGGACGATCGTATTGCCGATGACCATATGCAACGGCTTTCGTGTTTTATAACTTAGGACATAGGGCATAGGCAATCCAAAAAGTTCGATGTGATGTGTCGAGCACAAGTAGGCCGAAAAACTGTGACATCTACTATCGTGATTGATTTAAAGTATAGAGTCAGCCAGCATTTATCCTTAGGCAAAAGCAATAAGTTTTAACATCAAGCATGGTAGCGTACGCCGGCTTACTAGTTCATGCTAAGTCTTAATTCGTCAACATAATTCAAATTATTTAAAAGAGAACTCCCTTGGTAGCACGGTTGGAAACCTATAGCTCTACCACTCCATCTGGGAAAACGTTTCCGGTTGTTCACACCACTTTTATTAGTACCTTATTGAAGATATGGTGCAAATATGAATATCTCGGATACAAAGAAAAAACGCTGAAGTTGAAGAATGTTGACATGGAACGGCTGCTAGAGCCTTTTGTGAGTAATGATCCTATAACATTTCCGAAAGGTTATGCTACTGCCAACAAGCGCAGGCAACATGTAGTGATATGATGTGTTCAAATCTACCAGACCACCATAAGGAAATCTCTAGCTTGAAGCAAACTTCGGACTAGTGCTGGAAACGTAACGAGGAGAGTACAATGACAACGAAAGATCTTTGCATACTACCTAAGCCAGGAATATGAGGGGAATTTGGCAAAATAGAGGAGATTGCGAGGAGTAAAGCTAGACATAACACAAGTTTCATATGTACTCTCAAAAAAAAAGAGCACCCTTCTCCACGGATAGCTTTAAAACTGATTTAAGATGCAGTGCTGCTGTCTTCCGGATAGGTTTCACTCCTCGTTTTTATCACGCAATTCTAATGGCAACGAACTATATTGTGAAAAATCGACGGAGTGGGCGAAGCATTTGCATCTGTTGTGACAGTCAAGCTGCACTTAAAGCCTTGCTGAACCCTCTCAAAACTTCCAATTTAGTTTGAGAATCCAAGACTTTACTGAACGTAGTGGGAAGGCATAATTCATTGAGCCTGTGGAAATCAAATCGCAGATGAACTTAGTAGGTAAGGGTCAGATGAGAGTTTTTCAGAATCCAAATCGGTTAGGGTTTCCATTGACAAATAAGTCTTATATGAACATAACTGCAGACAGTATGACTCTACAGAGCGCCTGCAGACCAAACAATTGCTTTTTTTTTGGTGGTAGGTTAGCTGACTTTTATGCAGCCTTGGAAGACAGTATAATGGATTCTTCTAAAGTCGTGAGATATTTGGGGACCCCTTTTGTAATGAAAAAAATCGACCAGGTCAGGTATTTTATTTGTGTCGGTGGGCCTGTAGGTTGGCTTGCAGGTCGAAAAAAAAGTTTAAACCACGTTTCATACTTGCTTGGTACAGTAGCCTGCCCTTCGTCGAAATGAATCTTGAACCTCAAAATGTATGCGTTGCGTTGAAATCACCCCCGAGAATAAAGTTTGACCCAATCTGGTAAAAAAGGCGATCGAAGTCGTCGTCTGCCATCTTATATTTCTGAGGGAAATAACAAGTTGATATATTATAGTCTTTATGACATATGTTTACGGAAACTGAACTTATTTGCATAGATTGAAGTTCTATTGTCACGTTCTCTGCATGCTTATTGCAGTCTTTAATATAAAGTGAGGATCCACCCCTCGCGTTTTCTGAGGAATGATGCGGGTGATAATCAGAGTAACCTTTTATCTTGGGTTTAACTCACTTTTTTAAGTGTGTTTCCGAAATCAGGCATATTTCAATACGGTCTTTCCATAGAAAAGATTCTAATTTGCCGATTCTTTTCAGAAGGCCATTTGAGTTCCATGTTAAAATCTTAGTCATTTTAATTTTTGTTAGATTTTTTCCGAGCAACGAACTCGAACTTGGTTAGTTTTTTAAACAAGAGCTTATATATTTTTATTTGTTCATCTAGTTTTTTTAAGATGACTGCGAGAATTTGAGGCAGCAGATCTGTAGTGGCCGAATCTATTTTGTTGGCTTTTGACGCGACCTCAGCGTATTAACTTTCGCTGCAAACCGGTACAGGTTTTTTAATTGCATTTGATTCGGCAACGTTTTTTTGATTACATTTATGCTTTTACGTTACCGGTTTCTTCATTGTGACTCTCATACCTGTCTTGGTATCATCGGTCTTAGGATATTGCAACTTTTGGTCCAGGTGAATTAATTTCGTCGGACTTTTTCGCCTCTTTTGTATTTCTTTGGCGATTTCGCAACTTCGGTAATTAGCTGGGTGATTTCTTGTGCAATTGGCACAAACTGCTGGGATATGCTTATTTGTTTTGCACTCTTCCCAGAAGTGTTTACATGCGCATTTTATTCATCGTGGATCTTTTTGAAAATACGCCCGCTTGTGGTTAAAATCTTGAAAACGGTTGTATTGGATTATACATAGTTTGTTTGCCCTTACGCATGGGCTCCATTTTAACTCTGATATTTAAGATAGATTTAATTTTATAAATATCGTAGACTTTCTCGTTTCGATCATATAGGAAGTCCGCGTCTGACTACGGTATCTTTGTCGCTATCCGTTTGTTGCTTTACCTTCTTGATTATGTTTACGGCGTCAGTAATCTTAAAACGACGGGTGAAGTCCCCACGCGAAGACTCGTAACGGTTTTTCAAACTTATTTTCATAAGTATACCATTGAATTGTATCTGTGTTAAGTTTCAGCGACAATGCGCGGTAAGAATCGGAGTCATCGACATTAATTTTTCACACGTTATTACGGAGTAAAATTTCAATATAATTTTAGTGTTACTTTCTTTTAGTGTTCTTTGGAGAAGGTCCCGTAACTTTCCGAAGTTTGCAATTCGGACCACATTTATTGCGGATGGAGGCCAAGGTTTCGTTAAGGGTTTTGTCTTGGTTGGTATAGTGGGCCTATTTTTATCTCTTGGTTGTAAAACTTCGGGAGATGAGCCTGCCTTATATCTTTTGTTAGGCCTTTTCACGAGTACCGGATTGGTACTCGAGCAAGTTCTTCTTCTTCCGTCAGGTATTCCATTGACTTACAATCTATAGATAAGCGAGAGTTTTTTAGAACCTCGTTTTCTTTTCGAAGTGAATCTACTTCATTTTTAAGCTCGTAAAAGAGTCGTTGTATTTCATTGAGCTCAGCTCGGAGTTCATTGTTCTCCTGTTCGAAGCATTCACTTTTCATTGACTCCTTCGTTTTCCGGAAATATGCGATCTAAATGGTGGTGATCGGAGTACCTTTGATTTTTTTACAAAGGGATTTGATAGCAATAAATAAGTCTCCCCACAATCCGTAGAGCCTACCACCCAAGAAGGTGAATTTCCAAGTGAAATTGGATTGCCACCTGGGGTATTACTTCCGTTTGTTTTGTCCATTACATTTTTTGTATGCCCACGCACTCGGCATACAGAGGGTGCATTTTAGTCGCCATTTACGACAGGCATGCCTACCTTGGGTATACTCTAATTCCCCTAACCGAAGGGGTAACCGCATGAATGACATTCGAATATTTTTAACAGAGAATAAAACGGACTTGCCCGGGATACAAGGACAAAAAGTTGAGTCGGTGTTGAAAAAATGTTAAGATTACTTCTGCATGAAAAAAGAATTCCCCCTTTCCACCCATTCTGTCTCCATAAACCTAACATATATTAATGTCTAGTAATCCTGCAGACTATTTTATTTATTGCAGCTGGACATGACCTGATCGGGAACATTTACCAGTTCATCTGTAAAATAAGGTCTGAGAAAAGCATGCCCGATGCATTCAGATTAGTTGTCCGATCCTCAGCAAAGGAGACCCTTTTCTTTTCGCCAATTATAGAGGAAGAAGCCCCCTAAACATTGCCTGCAGGATCTTTTCCGTCGCCTTTGAATCCGTTCACGAACAACCTGATTGGTCCATATCAGTGCAGTTTCAGGCCCGGTAAGTCCACCATTGTCAAGTGTTGACAATACGACAGGTCTTGCATTTTAGATCGACATTCACCATAACTTTGTCGTCTTATGAGAGTGTGAACTCGTCAGGGTGACTGTGGAAAATTCTCTCTTCTTCACCCACGTAGATAATAAATTTACCGAAACTTTTATGTCAAGGCGACGCGCTGTCATACGACCTATTTATCATCGTCGTAAAAAGGATCGTGGGAGAGTCACTGGACAAAAGCAGAAGCATCATCTCACCTCATCATCATTTATGTATGCGGATAACATTGATGTGATTAGGAGATATTAGCCAGCCAGCATTCGTGATTATAGAGATAGAAGCAGTCATAATGGATTTGACGGCCTGCCCAGTCACAACATAGAGGTTGTTAAGAACTTCGTCTTTTTTTCTTTTTTTGTAAATAGCGCAAACTCAGTTACAAGCGGCAACGACATCACACAGAAATTAGACGCAGAACTATTCTTCCCAATCGCTGTTTCTCTCGTTAGACAAAACAGGCTTTCTACAGTTTTTTCTTTAAGACTGCCTTTTGAATAGCAGTGAAAATATTGTCTGAAGTCTTGGATAATTTATATTGGCAGAGTAATCTGACCATGTTGCGCGAACTGAACTGCCGGGAAATTGGTTTATGATATTTGCTATTTCTCTGGCAGTTGCGTTTTTGTAAATTCCCCATAAGATAGGAACTGTCTAAGCGAAGAGCGGGGTTGCACTCAAGGGTTCATTTGTTGTCCATTTGTTGTCTATTTATATGGAATATCACGATGCATCCACTGCGGAAGCAATTGTCAGACCTCTTCAGATGTTGCGCTTATGTGAGTGATCTGCTTCCCCTTCTAGATGGTCAGTCTTTTGCTTAAATAGAGGTATCTCGGGAGAAGACTGTGACAATGCTGATTCATGGCAAATTGAATGCTGTCTGTCAGGTTCCTTTAATATCCCTGAGTGGTGCTAAACTTAGATATGTGACTAAGGTCAAGTATCTAGGCATAACGGTAAGTGAGAAGATGAAATCTTTCACCTTATCTAACTGAAGGAACAACTACTGAGTGTTGTGAGCCAGGTAAAGTGTAGTCTACGGACTGACTGGGGACTCACTAAACGAGCCGTTCATACTGTGTAAGGTGACCTGTTTGTTGCCGGTGCAACATTTGTGGCATCGATTTGGCACGACAGGGTAATGTTGAAGTGTGGTTGTCAGTGGATTTTGGCTTGGCAAAGAGTCACCTTGCTTGTTTGCTTACCGTGTGAAAAAAAAAACATTTGTGCAAGGAAAAACAAACGCGCGAGGGCAGTGCAAATAACATCCGCAGTGCGGGCATCCCAAACTTCCAGCTTGGTCATACTGTTACTTGCACTCAGTAACTGCCGTTGCTGTATTACAATTTTATACAGCGCGTGAAGTGACTGAATGTATGTAACAACCGATGGATATGAATTTTGTTGGTGTGCTGGTTTTTATTTTTGTAATTTGATCCGTCAAAACAATCCTGAATTTTAAGTTCACTGTGTATAGAATTGTCGATGTTTGTGTTTTTTGCATTTGGCTTCCTGTAATCACTATTCTGTGTATGGCCACATCTGTAAATACAGACTAGCTATTTTGGCACTTAGTGAAACCCAGGTAGATCCCTGCCGTCACCTCTCAGATAACTCTGATCTGAAGCTACTTGGCTGCGAACTAGTGCTATTATTATTCTCTTACCATTTACATGCATAGTAATGTAGCTTGCCAAATTCCACCACAGAAGCCCCATAGTTGACAGCAATTCGACTTATAACGAGGTTGATGGGCTGTTCAAAGAATTGTATACCTGTATCCTCATACAGCGATTTCAATATACGCAATTCTGGGTGGCTTTGACATTCTGGACAGACAACACCGGACGGTGTGTTGATATCTTCGCTGTGGAAAACAATCTTGGACTTATTTTTAACTTCTGAACCTGGCAAGTACACCGTTGATGTGCTTCCCTCTCTAGGCTCATCGCATTATTGTATTCTTTCACGCTGGCAAAACCACTGCGTAAGCTTCTTCATCATTCCTACTCTTAAGGATACTTTCTGAGCAGATAGAAAGCAGCATTTGTCAAGCCCGTCTTTTTCTCTTTCCTCCTACAGGCTCATTACACTTCCACCCATTCTTTCCAAGGTCATAGAAATGCAGTAAACTGTCAGCTTTTGAAATAAGTCGAAACACGAATACTCTACGGTTTTCGTAGCAACTGGTTCACTGATAATCTGGTGGCATGTCTCCACGTAAAGTGGAACCTAAGCGTAAATCAATTTGCTGAAAGCAAGATAGTTACACTTGATATATCTAAGGCAATTGACAGAGTTTGGTAAAAAATCGGATCGATGCATATCTTTTTCAATGGATTAGAGACAACCTTTCGGAACGTTGAATTCAAGTTGTTTTGGATGAATTCAAATCTGATGTTCACAAAATAAATCCTGGTTCCGTTCTAATTCCGATTGAGGTCAACAGCCTCATCAACTAGGATTTGGCCCCTTTGGTGGCTGTAAGATATTAAGGAAGGATATCATGTGAACAACGCCACCTGCACATACATAATCGTATGTTTTCGTCCCAGCATTATCAGTGTATAGGGTGATCCTTACTCAAGTCTTCTGTCAAATTAAATATAATCTTTCCAATGTCTTGCATATACCTATACAGATGATATTGGTGTACTAATTTTAAATTAATGGGCTTTCATTGGGACATTTACACATATTTTCATCAGAAAAGGGCAGCCAGCACTGTTCTTTATGTATGTATGTATGTATGAGTATGTAATTAAATCTTATCTCTAGCTGTCACAGAAACAGACACAAGTACAAAAAAGAAAGAATTGCGAAATAAGTTCCACGTAAAATAAGATTATATTCCATCAACAAATAAAAAAACAACGATGCCAGTAGACGGAAAACAAGAACTAAAATTCAACACACTGCAATGAAACAGATTGTATGCTTCCAAGTCAGCCTGCGTTGCTTCTGGAGCTCGCCAACAAGACCGCCACAATCAAATAATTATTTTTCTGAATTTAGAAATTAACCGTAGCAGAGCGAGTTTCTTTGCAATATTATCAATGGACAATGTACCATACCAGTTAGCATTTCAAATTATTTGACACCACAATTCCTCTGTATGCCACCGCCTTTACATCCATGCCATTCGCTTTTATCACAAGTAGCTAAATAGCCTTCTTGAAGCTGCGTATCTCACCTTTGAAAATAATTGAAATATAACATTCACTCATGGAGTCAATGCCCTCGTTTAAGTACCGCCGCAAAAAATCAGCAATCCGACATGTGATACTGTTATCTGATATTTGCAAAGGGAGCAGTTTGCTACTAAAAAAATAAACACGTATATAACTCAATATTGGAATCTCTACTTCCAAATAAGCAATGAACTTACTTACACTTAAACGAAGAAAAGCAATAAGCCGCTTTTCTGGATGCGACTTAATGACCTTAACGCCGGCACCGACGAGCATCTGTTGAGTGGTATTTATTCCTATTGTAAATATAGAAAAACTTATGTAAATATGATGAACTAGTTGAATCCAGTTTGAGCACTTTGACTACACTTGTGGTTTCACCAAGAGTCATTCTTCGAAATCCGAGTCAGCTTCTTGTATTCATTTTCCCTCGATCTGTAAATATTTTAATATTCCCCCAAATTTTTCTTAAACCACTTGCTATTGATTTTAATTCCATCAAGGAACGGGTAAATTAATTGTTTGCTAATAAGTCAGTTCAAGTAGGTAGTAATGCTTCCACGATCTCGCAGAACTATATGCGCTTTTATATCCTTGTTTTTTCATATCAATAAGCACCTCTGGGCTGCTGACTTCATTCTTCCCCTAACTGGACATCACGATGTGTCTACATAGACATAGACGAATACAAGTACCCAATAGACAAACACCTGGATCCTCCTGTGTCTTAAAGATCCTGTAAACAACTTCCTTATCAAAGTTAATATACAAACATATAAAGTTGCTTTTGAAATAGTACTTTTTTTATATAATATATTTTTTGTTCTCCAATGGGAAACATCGGGAAACAGAAAAATTATCACAGTAAAACATGTATGTTTGCATTAGAGACTTTTAAAAAAAAAGTATATATGGAGCTCAGCAATTTTATCACATTCCCATTCAAGAGGCGAACGTCGTTTGGGATTTATCCCTTTACGTTTTCTACTTTGTGTAGGAGTGGAGTTTGAAGTAGAAGCTTCCTGGCCTCCATCTCAACCTGTGCACTTTGAGAAGCCCTGGCCTTGGAACTGCCCGGACCCTTAACGCAACTTATAATAACACCATTGTCAGCCCTAGTGAATGTTTTTCTGTTTTGAGCTCTCCTTCCGTAGACTTTCCATGTTGTCGTACAAAATTTGCAACGAATTCAGTACGGTACTTCGAATTTAAGGCCTCAGCGATTAAGTTGATCATAATTCGAGAAATTATTGGCTTCGATTCAGGACAATTTCTTCATACGTTTAGCGTTATTGATAGTTATCCCCTTCGACCGAGTTTTTTGAATGTGAATCCTCATATCTGTCTGAATCACACACTACTACTTACTCCATTCCATATGTAGATAGAATTAACAAGAGGAAATAGGGGTCACACAGAAAGTACCAAACGTTGAAAATTTGGTAATATTGTATCATACGATTAGACACTCGGCGATCTAAGTGCGAGTCCTCTTTTTTATCGTGAGTGTGACTATTACATTAATTGTAGAGTACATCGCGGCGGTTGTTTTTCAAAAGATCGAATGCGGAAACACTGCAGCATCACTTTAAAAATCAAACAAATTTTTTATCACAGTCAGTTACGATTACGTACGTGCTTTAGATCAAGTTTTTAGCCGTCATAAACATTAGAATTATCAGCAATGAACAGGAATCATGGTGTAGTGTTGATGCCGGAAATGTCATTGATGCAAACGTGGCGGTTACAGTTAAAGAGATGAGCGAACTCTATCCTAATTAATTCTGTTTCAGATAAATTGGAAATCGAAGATATAGGATATGTGCTTTTTATAGGCTCATGCCACAAGTTCTATGGGCGCTTTATAGCCAGAAATAGCCCCGTTGCATGTTCTGACATCTTAGCTCAGGCATATGCAGATAATGTAGCTATACTCTCTGTTGAATCATGCCTGGTGAGTGTCTATTCTAAAGCGACGTTCAGTCAATCTTTTTCTCCGATAATGAAGAAGCTGACTAGTATGATCCATCAAGTGCGTCCAGTATCCATCTGTAAAAGAAAATCACTCATGGTCACTTTATGTTCAAAAAGAACATCAATCACAAAGAGTAGCTCTTCTAATCCCTAGAACCTGGGCAATGTTTCGACACCCTTCGAGTTTATCTGAGAGAATTATAAGAAATATTTGGCCAATAGCCCCAGTCCAATAACAAGTTTATCGCTGTTAAATTTGGTGATATGATTTGTCCAATATATCCAGGCAATGTTGGACAAGTATTATAACGATCACATGGATGGTGGTGATATTTGTGATCATATTTAGGTTTCGAGCTGAGCAGCGTGGGAAGAAATTCGATTTATCTATGAAGATAGAGAAGGCTTTGATTGAGATAAAGCTTTGGTGGCAAGTATCCATGATATTTTATCGATGAGGTTACGCATGTTATCTATCGAATAGTGGACCACCATCCTAAGGAGTATGTACGACCCATATTCAAGCGGGGCAACCATATGATGCTCCACTGGTATTGTTTTCAGGAGTCCTACAATTCTTGGACACTGAATACATTCCAGAATCACTTTCTTAAGATTGGCAACAATACAATGAGTGGATACCCGAGGAGGACCACAATTAAAGATTTGACGTCTTGGTCAATAAATGACAAAAGGAAATCAGGCAATAAGCAAAAACTCCGACGTCCACCATCTCATACTTAAAAACCTGGTAAAAGGAAAAGTTGCCCGGCAGTTTTGTAAAAAAAAAAATCACAGGGATGGAGACGATGATGAAGATCCTATTGCTTAACTAAATACTCAAAAAGTTGTTAAGAACTCGGCTACACAAAATACAGCGGGCCCTGCGCAAAATATCAGGGAGCAAAGATAGAGAGGTACCGATGAACGCTGGTTATAAATGTCATGAGCTTTCCATAAGGGAGTTATAGGTTATACGGCTTAGGAACGAATCACGATATTCTGCAGTATGCCCCAAAGTATGAATGAGGTTGTACTGAAGAACAATTATAGCGAGACGGGTGATACGGTTAAAAGTTGGTGGGCTTTTGGTGACGATATGATGCTTACTGGAGTAATTGAGATGCGGCTCGGGAATTACTGATTTGATCACGAGGTGTTCGCTCTCTTAGTTGGCATACTATAACTTTTAGCCCTTATGGTCATTCTTGAAGCTACCGCTATATAAAATATGTTGTGTCGCTACAAATCTCCCCCCAGCGGTACTCATCGATTTTACTTAACTCAACATATTCACTGTTTATACATTCATGTCGTTGCAAAAGGTACAAAAGCTAAGTTTTTCGAAAATAAATATGTGATTTTTCGTTTTAAAGAATTAGAAAACAATCACTGAAATAAAAACTTCAAAAACTTTGTTGTTTTGTTGACCTATATAGTCCATGCATATAGCTCAAGTATTTGAGGTCTAACATATACACTTATGTTACATAGTAGATTTAATTGGAAATCTTATTAGTTCTTTCGGAGGTCATCTGTTATGTAGTACGGACCACAGAAGAAAGAACAGTACTAAGACCGGATATGTGGATTTCCGTATTCAGAAGGAATCATCGTGCGAAAGTGCAAAAAGTTTAAATACGAGTAACTTGGCTCATACTCATACACATTGTAATGTTGGAGGTCTTACGAAAAATGTAAAGGAAACATGACAGCGGCAGAAATGAAAACGGGAGGAATATAAGCGGCTCTCCAAGCGAATCTCCAAATTAGGAAATCGATAGAAGAGGAACTTCAGTCTGGGCAAACCAGCTGGTTTAGGCATATTTTTTTTTTTTTTTTATTTTATTCCTAAATTTTTTATTTCTTAAATGAATACAATATTGATAAGATCAAATACATGATATTAATAGATACAAAGATATTATAAGAAAGATTGTGTGGTACATTCTGTAATCTATAACAATTAGTTATAGTCACTTCGATTGTAGGATGTATACAGATTACAAGTGTAAGGCGGGGTGGCCAAATTAGAAGATCGAAGTTAACAATGCAATAAATTTATTTCAAAAATAAGGAAAAAAAATGCAGTATCAAACATTATTAAAATAGAAAAATAAAAAGTTTCAAGATAAAAATGGTAGATGAAAACTAAGTAAAAATATGTACATATATAAATAAAAAAAACTAAAGAAGTTTAAATCAGAACGCCTGAAGTAATTGCTTCTGCACCAACATAGTTGTAGTTAAAAAGCCAATTTTTAACATATCTTGTGAAAATTCCGGGTGATGAAATTATTCTAATAACGTACGGGAGCTTATTGAATATACAAAATACGGACACAGAAAAGAAATGACGAAAGGCCGTAGTACGGGATGGGGGTGTAGATACTAAAGAGGCAAAGCTTCTACGTAAATTAAAATTGGAGATTAGACGAATTTTCCTATAATCTGACTTCATAAAGAAAATTTTCAATACCTTAAAATAATAAAGGTGACGCACAGGTCAACAAATAAGGGAAAACTGGGGTATTTGACAGTTTTTCTGAATAGTTATTTTCTGAAGTTCCAAAAAAGGACTAATTTTGTTTAGATAAATTCCGCCCCAACCCATTAGTGTAATTTAGAGTTAAATATGGCGTAGTAAATAATTGTTAAGAGGAAAGAAGAGCACACAATTTGTAAGTAGTAAATGTGTCTAAGTGTAGAAAAAAGATATTACCTCAAAGATTCGGTGTGGGTGGTAAAACTCATATTAGAATCAATATACGGAAAGTCAAGGCCAAGGAGCAATAGAAACTCAAGTTCCGGCCAAGGTTCATAGGAGAGTCCGAAAGAAAAACTGCGAAAATATGAACAAGCTCTTTGTTTCTATAACGCTCAAAATAAAATGTCCTGAACAATGATTCCAACGTTCGCAAAATTAAGAAAACTTTGCCAACCACGTATGTGGGGTAGTAGCAATGCAGATACGTGAAAGAAGTACAATATTGGGTATGTAATTCAATTCGTGCGGTTTTTTTTTTCCAAAATTTGAACGTTTATTTAAGAAAAACATGTACAATAGTATTATTCAAAGTATTGCCCATCTGAAGCTATGATTTTTTCCATCTTTATGGCAATTTGTTTATCCCATCCCAAAAGGACTGCGCAGGTTTTGGCAGCCAAGAATTAATCAAGCCAATTTTTGATATTATGCTCTGACATGAACCGTATTTCAGTAAGGGCGTTCTGCATAGTTTTAGTTTAGTTTAAATGCATTTAATTATCTTAATCATTAACCCTTACATACTAACAGAAAATGCTTAAATGCTAGCTTAAAATTACTTAACAATCTTATACTAACTTACTGGCTCCACACAAGCACTCTAAGCTACTCTAAATTCTTATATCTATGTCTTTCGACTTTATTTACGTTTTACTTAGGACTATTTATTTTCGATACTTAAGGCTAAGAAACATTTTTTTGACAAAAACTTAGCATATGGACTTAATTTTTTATAAAAACTTAATATCTAACTTAAAATAAACCTTAATCTAACTAATCCTACATACACAATACACACATAAACACACCTAGACATTACACAATTATATACATATATTGGTATATACCTTTGTATATACTAATATATGTATATATTTCTTAAGTGCTAACCTAAACCTATGCAAGCTGGCCATCGCTATTCACAGAGCAAATAGATTGGTCAACTCTGCCTTATTAGTGAGGCTGGTACGTAGTTGACGGAAACGACGACGAAACATCTTCTCCATCATTAAACCACCAGAAATGCTGGTGCTGCCGAACGAGATCCCTCTTATCGCGATTCCCCACCGCCCTACTGAACCTGAGACGATCCACACTGCCGTGTGCGACGTCTCTGTTGTAGTTGAGTCGCCTGTCCCCAGCTTTCCGAGCGACATGGAAGATTTACGGGACCGCTGATCTATCCTGGATCAACCCTATCTGATCTAGGTAGAGGAATGCTGGAACGAAGCCGTCAGAGCGCACACTCTCGTGGTAACGGTAATTGGGATAGCAAGCCCCAGATATCGAGTTATTCGTCGACGCCATTGCTCTTGCAATGTGCCTTTGAGTCAGCTTAATTACGAAGTATTTCACCCGTATTAGGTTCGCTCTGTTTTAAAGGACCTCGTTACGATAAAATTTTTTGTACTCTTTTCTGGTGTTCTGTATAAGCGAAGGCAAGCCCTAAGGCAAGCCCTCTCAAACACCCGAATCTTTTCCATTAAGCTTGCTCGCACATAGAACCACACGGGACACCCAAATACCAACATGGGCCTGATAAGGGCCATGTAGCAGATTACCTTTACCCTCGCATCGAGTTGGCTGCTATAAAACAGTCTCTTTGTAAGGTCAAAAGCGCCTTTAGCTCTAACCAAAGCAGCATCTAAGTTTTTGTTAAAATACAGAAACTGATCTAGCCAGATACCAAGGGATCTGACTACCTTTCGACAGGCAAGAGGCTGTCCGCGTTGTCCAATGATCGAGAAAGTTCGCCAGTTTTTTCTGGTATCTCTAGAGGCTCTAGACAACGGCGTCCTAAAGAGAATGGTTTCCGACTTCTGAAAGTTGATTTTCAACTTCCAGTCATCGCAAAATCGTCGTATCTTATCGAAGTCACGCTGCAAGAGAGTATTGATGACCTCGATTTTTGGACCTGTTCTACACGCTATCAAATCGTCTGCGTACGCAATAGTATGGGGAAGTTAACCTACCAAGTCGCTTGTATAAATGTTGAACAGGATCGGCGAATTGACCGCGCCTTGCTGAAGACCATATTTAATTTGAAATATTCCAACAGAAGTCACATCACCATTCTTCACGATGAACTGTCTGTTGCTTAGCATATCATAAAGAATGTACAAGAGTGGTTTACTGATCCCCAGCCTAGTCAGCTTATAGAAAAGACCTTCTAACCACACGGTGTCGAAGGCCTTCTCCAAGTCAACAAGGCAGGCACCAGTACATTGGTTTTTGCATTTATTCCATTGGATATCGGACACCAGTTTAGACCCGACATGTGAGATATCATGTCCCGCCTTAAAACCTAATTGATTATCTGGAACTATATGTTTGTCCTCAACCCACCTAGACAAAGCTCTATTGATTACCTTTTCAAACACCTTACTGATATTCGGAAGGAGACTTATCGACCGGAGATTCGCCGGATTGGATATATCCTTTCCCTTTTCGGAGATAGGTTGAATCACCGCCGTTTTCCAATGCGCTGGATAATGTGCATTATTCATTGCATTATTAAATAGGGTGGTGTAAATGTCCACCGCTTCTAGAGGAAGATGTCGAAGCACGATGTTCGGAATACCATCGGTCCCCACTGATTTCTTAACCCTGATTGTGTCGAGGATCTCATGGAGCTCTTCCTTCGAAATGAACGGGGGTAGGTCACCCTCTCTGGTAAGGACATTATTTGCCATATTTTCGTCGCTGAACCGGATGAAACCAGAGCCCTCGGCTTGCCAGTTCTCTACTTCATTTCGAATGTAGAAGTCGTGCACCAAGACGCGATTGTCCAGGTCATAATTAGGGCCAATAGTATCAGTGGCCTTGTATATTTCCTGGAAAGTCGCCCCTATAGCCTCAACCTTCTCCTGTGGATCCTCGATCACAAAGATGTCGTCATCATCAGCGGCCGGGCTATTTTAAGACACTGAAGGTCGTTTTGATTTTTTCTCCGAAATAGTTTATTTATTTGCGGATACATATTCGGGTTGCTGGTGTTTACAGCCCGAACCCTGTTGTTCCAATACAAACTTACAGAAATTCTGTAATTCTCTTTTATTAACGTTTGAATATTTTTAATCGACGCCTTCACTGTCCTTATCTCCGGGTCTTGTCTGTCAGTTAACTGTCTGTATAAGTTTTTGGGTCTTGACAGAAGTCTACTTTTCTGTCGGTGCAGTGCATCAATAGTAGGATTGCGGAACAGGTCTTCATTAGTCGTACGTCGACACCTCGGTATTGTAGCGTCCATAGTTTGTTTAATTATCTCGTCCATTTGTTTTAGGTAATTGTCGATCTCCTCGTTTGACAAATTCCAATTGGACGGTGGAGCGTATTTGAAAAGAGCGCACTTGTCATGGTTGCGGAGAAGCGTGTCCATCGAGTCTTACTGTAGTTGTAAGAATATCTTTGGACAAACTCCTCCAATTCCGAAATTTCGTTGGGAACTGTAATTTCGTTGCTAAAACCGCAATAGTCACAGTCATACACGAATGTGCGCAGACAGTTTAGCGTTTGTAAATTCGTACCTGTCAGTCGTATACGTTCGTCGTACAGCAGTAGATCCAAATAAGACCCGCCTCTGGGAAACGACGGATTATCCGTCGCTTTAAGACCGAGTCTGTACATGACATCGTTCTGATCCCACCAATCGAGTAGTAGGTTCCCTCTAGTATTTGGCAAATTATTTCCCCAATCTCTGTGTGTAGCGTTGAAGTCCCCGCCGATTACAAAATAATTCTCCCCCGATTCCAGCCTCAGAAGTCGGAAAAGCGTGTCGAGCTCTGTAATGAATAAAGTGGATTGTGGAGCCTCAGGTGCATAAACAGAGGCCAAGTACAGCCGCTTTCCACGACTGCCTCCAACACCCGGAACCTACGCAACACTCCCTTGTATACTCTGCGAAATTTTATACCTTGTTTAATGAAGATCGCGACACCGCCTCCACGTTTAGATCGGGGCCGGTTTCTTCTTGTAACAATATAATTATTGTACTCCAGTTTGTGCTTATCGGTTAGCTTGGTTTCGCTAGCGAAAAGCACATCAGGAGTTTGGTCTTGTAGCACTTTAAATATCGCGGCTCTTCGTTCGATCCTAATCAGTGAATTAACATTCACCGCAAGGACCTTTAAAGTTTGCTCCTCCATGTGCGTACCCATTACGACATGTGTTGCGTTTGGCCCGGCAGCAGCGCGTAGATCTGGTCCACCCGCTTAGCCTGTTCTTGCTCCTGCTTTTGCAGCTGAGCCATCTGCCCTTAGATAGCGAGCAAGATGGCCAGCATGTTAGGTGCAGCTTCCGTTGTTCTCGGCATTGGCGCTGGAGAAGCAACAGTCGCTTGCCGTACCGTAGCCCCCCTACCTGCCGCCATTTGGGCGTAGGAAATTTGGGACGTGACGGCCGGTGTTTGAAACTTTACAGGTGAACGTTTGACCTCCACCTTCTGCTGCTGAGCCAGTTTTGATTTTTTAATGTCAGCGAACTTAGGACAACCCCGATAGTTTGCGGTGTGTCCCACGTTCCCACATAACACGCACAAGAGCTGCGTCCTATCGGACGATCCGTCCCTGCCTAGAGCACACTCCTCTGAACTGTGGTTCTTTGCGCACTTAACGCATCGAGGCTGCATTTGGCTGCCCGAACCTCTGGCAGCGAACGCATTGTATAACACCTTCGCTCCTTTTTAATTTTTCCCAGTGAACCACCTGGTAGTCTAGGACATTGATACTCCTTAGACTATCCAGGACTTTCGGGACTGAGCTGCACCAGGAAGAACGGCAGACTCCGTTGCTCCCGCCTGGCTCTAGCTGTGGTAAATGGCTTTACCCCCACAAACTTAAGTCCTTCGCACTCTTTCTCTTTGAGCAGTGCCAGGATCTCCTCAGGATCAGAAGACGGTTCCAACCCCTTCAGCAGCATCGATTGCCGCTTTTCACACTTCGGTGTGAATGAGTAGTGCTCCGTCGTCGTTTCCTTTAGGAGCTCTTTCACTTTCGCGTAGCCCTCAACTGTATTACAGTGGATGGCATGGCGATCGTTCCCCAACCTCTTAATATTAAAATTATTACCAATGACCAGCACACAGGTCCTTGGTAGCATTTACCTCCAATTTATAGGTGTTGATAGGAGGCACCTTCTCCTTCTCCTTCTTCTTCTTCTTCTTCTGCTGCTGCTGTTTTTGGTGTTGCCGTTTTTGTGGCTGCTGCTGTTTTAGCTGTTGCCGGTTTTGTAACTGCTCTTGTTGTTGCTGGTGGTTCTTAACGTTTTGTTGTTACAGCACTTGTGCTACTCTATTTGTTTGGTGTTGTTGTTGTTTCTGCTTTTGAGCATGCTGCTGTTGTTGGGATTGCTCTAGCTCTTCCCTCTTCCTTCTTACCATTTGCTTTTCTTTTATGGCCATCACTCTTTGTTGTAGCATTTTTATGCTGCTACTTATGGCCTTCATTTCTTCCTCTTCATCATCAGATTCGCTTGCGGCCAATGAAGCGAATGTGTTCCCTTCCCTCACTCCTCCAAGCAGCTTTACAGTGGTCGTTGTTAGCTTCTTCCTTCTCTTTGTCTTTGGCGTTTGGCTTGAAACACTCGAAGCCTCACCTGACATTTCAGCAGATCCTGCTATAGGCATAGCGGACCCCTCAACACAATCCTTCACGTGATGTTAATGCGAACACTTTATATTTATTTTTATTTATAAAATAATAATTAAAAAAAAAAGACTGTCTGCCGCCTACTCGGAGTCGAACCCACAGCTTCTGCAGTCTTAAGCCAACACACTACCGTTGCGCTAATTAGAGCCTAAACTAAAGTTGTTTAATTGTTTTAAGTAAGTGACACTTCTCACTTACAAGTCGAAACACATTTAAACTCCGCGGAGGTCTATGAACGATTGACGGCGTTCTGCATTGACCGGAACAAATGGTAGTCAGAAGGGGCAAGTTCTGGGCTATAAGGTGGGTGGGGTAAGACTTCCCGGGTGATGGTCTCACCCGGTCTTAGCAGCTCATAATACAACACTCCCATCTGATCCCACCAAATACAGAGCATTAAATTCGCGCCATGGATATTTGGCTTTGCCGTTGATTTGGCTGGTTGGCCGGGTTTCATATATGATATTTTGCGCTTGCGGTTGTCGTAATGGATCCATTTTTTATCACCAGTAACAATTCGATGCAAAAATGACTTCCTATTGTCTCGTTCCAACAGCATTTCGGATATGCAAAACCGCCTTTCGACGTCTCTCGGCTTGAGTTCATGTGGAACCCAATTTACTTGCTTTTGAATATGTGCAGCTGCTTTTAAACGTTTTGAAATGGCTGCTTGAGTGACACCCAAAGATTCTGCTAGCTTTTCTTGTGTTTGGCAACAATCTTCATAGAGTAATGGTTCCAGTTCTTTATCTTCAAACTTTTTTGGCTGCCGAGGACGTTCATCGTCTTCCAAGCCAAAATCAAGACTTTTAAATCGTGCAAATCACTTTTGGCACGTTCGCTCAGCTAGCGCATGTTCACCATAAACTTCCACCAAAATACGATGACTTTCGGCAGCTTCTTTAGGAATTTAAACTCATCGTTATTTTTCCTCGATAACGACGTAGATGCCGCTTTTGATATGATCACAGACACTATTCTCTTTCAAATGAGATCCCTTATCCCTCATCGGATGAAGAGTATCAAACCAAAAGAAAATGCATGGTATAACTCGAGCTGTAAAGAGGCCGTCGGGGTTAGACAAACGTTTAATCGGTCCTTCAAGACTAACTAGACAGAGGAAACCGAAAAAAGCTAAAACGAGCCAGGAATGATTGCAATATCTTTCTTAAACCTGTAAAATTTCAATGCAACCAAAAGCTGTGGAAAAAATACTACAATGTCCCATGGGAAGTAAACATTTTTGGTCGTTTGTCAAAAATATTAGAAATTCTGCCTCCTGCTCATTTGCAATGATATTCCAGCTGTTAGCTCTTTGGACAAGGTTAACCTGCTTGCTACACACTTTGCGACCAGTTCAACACTTCAAGATAGTGCTTTGCCTCCGCCTACACTTGAGTGTGTCAAATCTTCATTGGGACAAATCGACTCTCGCACTCGTTTAGTAGCAAGGGTTTTTAAAGATCTTAGCAATCACAAATCCGCTGGTCCAGATGGCATATCTCCACTTATTCTGAAGAGGTGTTCTCCTCGCTTGCAAATTCACTGCAAAAGCTTATTATTATTATTTCCAAGATAATAAAAATATCGTGAAACATGAAAACTTCTCAATGACCGCCAGTGCGGTTTTCGCAGCAACAGGTTCACTGGTGATTTGACAGCATGCCTCACCGAAAAGGGGAACCAAAGCGTAAGACAATCTGGCGAAATTATGATAGTTGCACTTGATGTTTCTTAGGCATTTGAAAGAGTTTGGCACCAGGCTCTTTGGTCGAAAAGCGTGCTTTTGATATCGATGACTCTCTTCTTCAATGGATCAGAAATTACCTTTCGAAACGTTCAATTCAAGTTGTTTTGGATGTTCTGATATTCAAAAAATAAATGCTGGTGTGTCCAGGGCTCCGTTCTGTATCCGACACTCCTTTTAATTTTCACTAACGACCTCTTGTTTGCTACTTCTACTCCAATATACCACCTTGATCAAAAGGTTCCCGGGGGCGTCACCGTGTGGTGCTCCCATTTTAAGGAGCGTTGTTGACATTCTCTCTAAATTTTAGCATAATAGCTTGACATTTGCAAAAGTTACGTAGCCAAGAATAAATCTATCTATGTGTGTGTTAGCGATTTTTTACAATTTTAGAAATGGATTTAAATTTGCAACAACGAACTTGTATTACATTTTGCGTAAAAACGGATTTAATGGTAAGCGAACGTTGGAAATGTTGGACAAGTGTTTCGGCAACGATTCCCTAAAGAAAACGGTCGCTTACCAGTGGCACAAGCGGCTCAAAAGTGGTCGTGAGTCAATCGAAGATGATGAACGCAGTGGCAGACCATCGACTTCGAAAACCGATGAAAACATTGATGAAGTAAAAGAATTGTTGGTCAATAACCGCAAACTAACTATCCGACGCTGACATTCCGTTCAGACATTTTGGTAAATGATTTGGGTTTCCCTAGTGTAGCAGCAAAGTTTGGGGCCAACAGACCTCAATTTCATGCAAAATAGAGACCGCGATTTGCGAGGCTGAATCTGATCCCACATTCATCAAAAGGATTATTACTGGAGACGAGACGTGGGCTTATGAGCACGACACGCAATTCAGACATCAGGCAAGTGAATAGCATTCAACAAATGAGCCGAGACGAAAAAAAAAAAAACTCGTCGTTTTCAGTCAAAAAAGAAGGCAATGCTCACGGTTTTCATTTATTACAACGGTGTAGTGCATCATCATCATTTTTGCCGGAATGTCAGACAGTAAATAAAGATTATTATTTAGGCATTATGTTTCGCATGAAGCAATTCGCCGAAAGAGACCAGAATTGTGAGCAGAAAACTCGTGGATTTTACAACATGATAACTCACCGTCGCACAATGCCATCATTATTCGTAATTTTTTGACGAAAAATGCAATAAATATCATCCAACAGCCATCAAATTTACCTGTTTTGGCACCCTGTGTCTTCTTTCTGTTTAATTGAGTTAAAAAAATTACAATGGGGAACGCGTTTCAGTAGCCGAGAAGAGGTAATGGAAAAATTGCAGGAAGCACTGATTGACATACGGAAAACCGAATATAAAAAATATTTCGAGCATTGGATCAAGCGCTGGCATAAGTGTGTTGCAGTCGATGGGGATAATGTAATAATGTGATAATTTTTCCATTTGCCGATGTTTCCCATTGGAGAACAAAAAATATGTTAAATAAAAAGAGTACTCTTTCAAAAGCAACTTTATATGTTTGTTTTTAAACTTTGATAAGGAAGTTGTTTACGGGATCTTTAAGACACAGGACGATCCAGCTGTTTCTCCATTGGTTTCTTGTCTTCGTCGTCAAATGACTACATTTTGTCTCATCGCACTTAGGTCTATGTAGACCTATCATGATGTCCAGTTAGGGGAATAATGAGGTCAGCAGTCTACTGGTGCCTATTGATATGAAAAAACAAGGATATAAAAGCGCAGATAGTTCTGCGAGATCGTCTTAGCATTACTACCTACTTGAACTGACTTATTAGAAAATAATTGATCTGCACGTTCCTTGATGGAATTTAAAATTAAATTTAAATAAATTTATATTTACAGATCGAAGGAAAATAACAGTGTAGTTAAATTGCTCAAAAAAGGGAATCTGGTACGACTGGATTCATCCAGGAAACTAGCGTTTGCCAACGATATTTAACATACATTATTTTTTCTACGTTTACACTCGGATCAAATACCACTCGGTAGCTGCTCGTCGGTGCTGGCGTGAAGGTCATTAAGTCGCATCCAGAATAGCGGCGTCTTGCTTTTGTTCGTTTAAATATTTTTTTCTATCAAGTGCAAGTGAGTTCATCATTCACCTTCGCTCCTTTTTAATTTTTCCCAGTGAACCACCTGGTAGTCTAGGACATTGATACTCCTTAGACTATCCAGACGGCTTTCGGGACTGAGCTGCACCAGGAAGAACGGCAGACTCTGTTTCTCCCGCCTGGCTCTAGCTGTGGTAAATGGCTTTACCCCCACAAACTTGAGTCCTTCGCACTCCTTTTCTTTGAGCAGTGCCAGGATCTCCTCAGGATCAGAAGACGGTTCCAACCCCTTCAGCAGCATCGATTGCCGCTTTTCACACTTCGGTGTGAATGAGTAGTGCTCCGTCGTCGTTTCCTTTAGGAGCTCTTTCACTTTCGCGTAGCCCTCCACTGTATTACAGTGGATGGCATGGCGATCGTTCCCCAACCTCTTAATATTAAAATTATTACCAATGACCAGCACACAGGTCCTTGGTAGCATTTACCTCCAATTTATAGGTGTTGATAGGAGGCACCTTCAACTTCTTCTTCTTCTTCTTCTTCTTCTTCTTCTTCTGCTGCTGCTGCTGCTGTTTTTGCGGTTGCCGTTTTTGTGGCTGCTGCTGGTTTAGCTGTTGCCGGTTTTGTAACTGCTCTTGTTGTTGCTGGTGGTTCTTAACGTTTTGTTGTTATAGCACTTGTGCTACTCTATTTGTTTGGTGTTGTTGTTGTTTCTGCTTTTGAGCATGCTGCTGTTGTTGGGATTGCTCTAGCTCTTCCCTCTTCCTTCTTCCCATTTGCTTTTCATTTATGGCCAGCACTCTTTGTTGTAGCATTTTTATGCTGCTACTTATGACCTTCATTTCTTCCTCTTCATCGTCAGATTCGCTTGCGGCCAATGAAGCGAATGTGTTCCCTTCCCTCACTCCTCCAAGCAGCTTTACAGTGGTCGTTGTTAGCTTCTTCCTTCTCTTTGTCTTTGGCGTTTGGCTTGAAACACTCGAAGCCTCACCTGACATTTCAGCAGATCCTGCTATAGGCATAGCGGACCCCTCAACTCAATCCTTCACGTGATGTTAATGCGAACACTTTATATTTATTTTTATTTATAAAATAATAATTAAAAAAAAAAGACTGTCTGCCGCCTACTCGGAGTCGAACCCACAACTTCTGCAGTCTTAAGCCAACACACTACCGTTGCGCTAATTAGAGCCTAAACTAAAGTTGTTTAATTGTTTTAAGTAAGTGACACTTCTCACTTACAAGTCGAAACACATTTAAACTCCGCGGAGGTCTATGAACGATTGACGGCGTTCTGCATTGACCGGAACAAATGGTAGTCAGAAGGGGCAAGTTCTGGGCTATAAGGTGGGTGGGGTAAGACTTCCCGGGTGATGGTCTCACCCGGTCTTAGCAGCTCATAATACAACACTCCCATCTGATCCCACCAAATACAGAGCATTAAATTCGCGCCATGGATATTTGGCTTTGCCGTTGATTTGGCTGGTTGGCCGGGTTTCATATATGATATTTTGCGCTTGCGGTTGTCGTAATGGATCCATTTTTTATCACCAGTAACAATTCGATGCAAAAATGACTTCCTATTGTCTCGTTCCAACAGCATTTCGGATATGCAAAACCGCCTTTCGACGTCTCTCGGCTTGAGTTCATGTGGAACCCAATTTACTTGCTTTTGAATATGTGCAGCTGCTTTTAAACGTTTTGAAATGGCTGCTTGAGTGACACCCAAAGATTCTGCTAGCTTTTCTTGTGTTTGGCAACAATCTTCATAGAGTAATGGTTCCAGTTCTTTATCTTCAAACTTTTTTGGCTGCCGAGGACGTTCATCGTCTTCCAAGCCAAAATCAAGACTTTTAAATCGTGCAAATCACTTTTGGCACGTTCGCTCAGCTAGCGCATGTTCACCATAAACTTCCACCAAAATACGATGACTTTCGGCAGCTTCTTTAGGAATTTAAACTCATCGTTATTTTTCCTCGATAACGACGTAGATGCCGCTTTTGATATGATCACAGACACTATTCTCTTTCAAATGAGATCCCTTATCCCTCATCGGATGAAGAGTATCAAACCAAAAGAAAATGCATGGTATAACTCGAGCTGTAAAGAGGCCGTCGGGGTTAGACAAACGTTTAATCGGTCCTTCAAGACTAACTAGACAGAGGAAACCGAAAAAAGCTAAAACGAGCCAGGAATGATTGCAATATCTTTCTTAAACCTGTAAAATTTCAATGCAACCAAAAGCTGTGGAAAAAATACTACAATGTCCCATGGGTAGTAAACATTTTTGGTCGTTTGAAAAAATATTAGAAATTCTGCCTCCTGCTCATTTGCAATGATATTCCAGCTGTTAGCTCTTTGGACAAGGTTAACCTGCTTGCTACACACTTTGCGACCAGTTCAACACTTCAAGATAGTGCTTTGCCTCCGCCTACACTTGAGTGTGTCAAATCTTCATTGGGACAAATCGACTCTCGCACTCGTTTAGTAGCAAGGGTTTTTAAAGATCTTAGCAATCACAAATCCGCTGGTCCAGATGGCATATCTCCACTTATTCTGAAGAGGTGTTCTCCTCGCTTGCAAATTCACTGCAAAAGCTTATTATTATTATTTCCAAGATAATAAAAATATCGTGAAACATGAAAACTTCTCAATGACCGCCAGTGCGGTTTTCGCAGCAACAGGTTCACTGGTGATTTGACAGCATGCCTCACCGAAAAGGGGAACCAAAGCGTAAGACAATCTGGCGAAATTATGATAGTTGCACTTGATGTTTCTTAGGCATTTGAAAGAGTTTGGCACCAGGCTCTTTGGTCGAAAAGCGTGCTTTTGATATCGATGACTCTCTTCTTCAATGGATCAGAAATTACCTTTCGAAACGTTCAATTCAAGTTGTTTTGGATGTTCTGATATTCAAAAAATAAATGCTGGTGTGTCCAGGGCTCCGTTCTGTATCCGACACTCCTTTTAATTTTCACTAACGACCTCTTGTTTGCTACTTCTACTCCAATATACCACCTTGATCAAAAGGTTCCCGGGGGCGTCACCGTGTGGTGCTCCCATTTTAAGGAGCGTTGTTGACATTCTCTCTAAATTTTAGCATAATAGCTTGACATTTGCAAAAGTTACGTAGCCAAGAATAAATCTATCTATGTGTGTGTTAGCGATTTTTTACAATTTTAGAAATGGATTTAAATTTGCAACAACGAACTTGTATTACATTTTGCGTAAAAACGGATTTAATGGTAAGCGAACGTTGGAAATGTTGGACAAGTGTTTCGGCAACGATTCCCTAAAGAAAACGGTCGCTTACCAGTGGCACAAGCGGCTCAAAAGTGGTCGTGAGTCAATCGAAGATGATGAACGCAGTGGCAGACCATCGACTTCGAAAACCGATGAAAACATTGATGAAGTAAAAGAATTGTTGGTCAATAACCGCAAACTAACTATCCGACGCTGACATTCCGTTCAGACATTTTGGTAAATGATTTGGGTTTCCCTAGTGTAGCAGCAAAGTTTGGGGCCAACAGACCTCAATTTCATGCAAAATAGAGACCGCGATTTGCGAGGCTGAATCTGATCCCACATTCATCAAAAGGATTATTACTGGAGACGAGACGTGGGCTTATGAGCACGACACGCAATTCAGACATCAGGCAAGTGAATAGCATTCAACAAATGAGCCGAGACGAAAAAAAAAAAAACTCGTCGTTTTCAGTCAAAAAAGAAGGCAATGCTCACGGTTTTCATTTATTACAACGGTGTAGTGCATCATCATCATTTTTGCCGGAATGTCAGACAGTAAATAAAGATTATTATTTAGGCATTATGTTTCGCATGAAGCAATTCGCCGAAAGAGACCAGAATTGTGAGCAGAAAACTCGTGGATTTTACAACATGATAACTCACCGTCGCACAATGCCATCATTATTCGTAATTTTTTGACGAAAAATGCAATAAATACCATCCAACAGCCATCAAATTTACCTGTTTTGGCACCCTGTGTCTTCTTTCTGTTTAATTGAGTTAAAAAAATTACAATGGGGAACGCGTTTCAGTAGCCGAGAAGAGGTAATGGAAAAATTGCAGGAAGCACTGATTGACATACGGAAAACCGAATATAAAAAATATTTCGAGCATTGGATCAAGCGCTGGCATAAGTGTGTTGCAGTCGATGGGGATAATGTAATAATGTGATAATTTTTCCATTTGCCGATGTTTCCCATTGGAGAACAAAAAATATGTTAAATAAAAAGAGTACTCTTTCAAAAGCAACTTTATATGTTTGTTTTTAAACTTTGATAAGGAAGTTGTTTACGGGATCTTTAAGACACAGGACGATCCAGCTGTTTCTCCATTGGTTTCTTGTCTTCGTCGTCAAATGACTACATTTTGTCTCATCGCACTTAGGTCTATGTAGACCTATCATGATGTCCAGTTAGGGGAATAATGAGGTCAGCAGTCTACAGGTGCCTATTGATATGAAAAAACAAGGATATAAAAGCGCAGATAGTTCTGCGAGATCGTCTTAGCATTACTACCTACTTGAACTGACTTATTAGAAAATAATTGATCTGCACGTTCCTTGATGGAATTTAAAATTAAATTTAAATAAATTTATATTTACAGATCGAAGGAAAATAACAGTGTAGTTAAATTGCTCAAAAAAGGGAATCTGGTACGACTGGATTCATCCAGGAAACTAGCGTTTGCCAACGATATTTAACATACATTATTTTTTCTACGTTTACACTCGGATCAAATACCACTCGGTAGCTGCTCGTCGGTGCTGGCGTGAAGGTCATTAAGTCGCATCCAGAATAGCGGCGTCTTGCTTTTGTTCGTTTAAATATTTTTTTCTATCAAGTGCAAGTGAGTTCATCATTCACCTTCGCTCCTTTTTAATTTTTCCCAGTGAACCACCTGGTAGTCTAGGACATTGATACTCCTTAGACTATCCAGACGGCTTTCGGGACTGAGCTGCACCAGGAAGAACGGCAGACTCTGTTTCTCCCGCCTGGCTCTAGCTGTGGTAAATGGCTTTACCCCCACAAACTTGAGTCCTTCGCACTCCTTTTCTTTGAGCAGTGCCAGGATCTCCTCAGGATCAGAAGACGGTTCCAACCCCTTCAGCAGCATCGATTGCCGCTTTTCACACTTCGGTGTGAATGAGTAGTGCTCCGTCGTCGTTTCCTTTAGGAGCTCTTTCACTTTCGCGTAGCCCTCCACTGTATTACAGTGGATGGCATGGCGATCGTTCCCCAACCTCTTAATATTAAAATTATTACCAATGACCAGCACACAGGTCCTTGGTAGCATTTACCTCCAATTTATAGGTGTTGATAGGAGGCACCTTCAACTTCTTCTTCTTCTTCTTCTTCTTCTTCTTCTTCTGCTGCTGCTGCTGCTGTTTTTGCGGTTGCCGTTTTTGTGGCTGCTGCTGGTTTAGCTGTTGCCGGTTTTGTAACTGCTCTTGTTGTTGCTGGTGGTTCTTAACGTTTTGTTGTTATAGCACTTGTGCTACTCTATTTGTTTGGTGTTGTTGTTGTTTCTGCTTTTGAGCATGCTGCTGTTGTTGGGATTGCTCTAGCTCTTCCCTCTTCCTTCTTCCCATTTGCTTTTCATTTATGGCCAGCACTCTTTGTTGTAGCATTTTTATGCTGCTACTTATGACCTTCATTTCTTCCTCTTCATCGTCAGATTCGCTTGCGGCCAATGAAGCGAATGTGTTCCCTTCCCTCACTCCACCAAGCATCTTTACAGTGGTCGTTGTTAGCTTCTTCCTTCTCTTTGTCTTTGGCGTTTGGCTTGAAACACTCGAAGCCTCACCTGACATTTCAGCAGATCCTGCTATAGGCATAGCGGACCCCTCAACACAATCCATCACGTGATGTTAATGCGAACACTTTATATTTATTTTTATTTATAAAATAATAATTAAAAAAGAAAGACTGTCTGCCGCCTACTCGGAGTCGAACCCACAACTTCTGCAGTCTTAAGCCAACACACTACCGTTGCGCTAATTAGAGCCCAAACCAAATTTGTTTAACTCTTTTAAGTAAGTGACACTTCTCACTTACAAATCGAAACACGTTTAAACTCCGCGGAGGTCTATGAACGACTGACGGCGTTCTGCATTGACCGGAACAAATGGTAGTCAGAAGGGGCAAGTTCTGGGCTATAAGGTGGGTGGGGTAAGACTTCCCGGGTGATGGTCTCACCCGGTCTTAGCAGCTCATAATACAACACTCCCATCTGATCCCACCAAATACAGAGCATTAAATTCGCGCCATGGATATTTGGCTTTGCCGTTGATTTGGCTGGTTGGCCGGGTTTCATATATGATATTTTGCGCTTGCGGTTGTCGTAATGGATCCATTTTTTATCACCAGTAACAATTCGATGCAAAAATGACTTCCTATTGTCTCGTTCCAACAGCATTTCGGATATGCAAAACCGCCTTTCGACGTCTCTCGGCTTGAGTTCATGTGGAACCCAATTTACTTGCTTTTGAATATGTGCAGCTGCTTTTAAACGTTTTGAAATGGCTGCTTGAGTGACACCCAAAGATTCTGCTAGCTTTTCTTGTGTTTGGCAACAATCTTCATAGAGTAATGGTTCCAGTTCTTTATCTTCAAACTTTTTTGGCTGCCGAGGACGTTCATCGTCTTCCAAGCCAAAATCAAGACTTTTAAATCGTGCAAATCACTTTTGGCACGTTCGCTCAGCTAGCGCATGTTCACCATAAACTTCCACCAAAATACGATGACTTTCGGCAGCTTCTTTAGGAATTTAAACTCATCGTTATTTTTCCTCGATAACGACGTAGATGCCGCTTTTGATATGATCACAGACACTATTCTCTTTCAAATGAGATCCCTTATCCCTCATCGGATGAAGAGTATCAAACCAAAAGAAAATGCATGGTATAACTCGAGCTGTAAAGAGGCCGTCGGGGTTAGACAAACGTTTAATCGGTCCTTCAAGACTAACTAGACAGAGGAAACCGAAAAAAGCTAAAACGAGCCAGGAATGATTGCAATATCTTTCTTAAACCTGTAAAATTTCAATGCAACCAAAAGCTGTGGAAAAAATACTACAATGTCCCATGGGTAGTAAACATTTTTGGTCGTTTGTCAAAAATATTAGAAATTCTGCCTCCTGCTCATTTGCAATGATATTCCAGCTGTTAGCTCTTTGGACAAGGTTAACCTGCTTGCTACACACTTTGCGACCAGTTCAACACTTCAAGATAGTGCTTTGCCTCCGCCTACACTTGAGTGTGTCAAATCTTCATTGGGACAAATCGACTCTCGCACTCGTTTAGTAGCAAGGGTTTTTAAAGATCTTAGCAATCACAAATCCGCTGGTCCAGATGGCATATCTCCACTTATTCTGAAGAGGTGTTCTCCTCGCTTGCAAATTCACTGCAAAAGCTTATTATTATTATTTCCAAGATAATAAAAATATCGTGAAACATGAAAACTTCTCAATGACCGCCAGTGCGGTTTTCGCAGCAACAGGTTCACTGGTGATTTGACAGCATGCCTCACCGAAAAGGGGAACCAAAGCGTAAGACAATCTGGCGAAATTATGATAGTTGCACTTGATGTTTCTTAGGCATTTGAAAGAGTTTGGCACCAGGCTCTTTGGTCGAAAAGCGTGCTTTTGATATCGATGACTCTCTTCTTCAATGGATCAGAAATTACCTTTCGAAACGTTCAATTCAAGTTGTTTTGGATGTTCTGATATTCAAAAAATAAATGCTGGTGTGTCCAGGGCTCCGTTCTGTATCCGACACTCCTTTTAATTTTCACTAACGACCTCTTGTTTGCTACTTCTACTCCAATATACCACCTTGATCAAAAGGTTCCCGGGGGCGTCACCGTGTGGTGCTCCCATTTTAAGGAGCGTTGTTGACATTCTCTCTAAATTTTAGCATAATAGCTTGACATTTGCAAAAGTTACGTAGCCAAGAATAAATCTATCTATGTGTGTGTTAGCGATTTTTTACAATTTTAGAAATGGATTTAAATTTGCAACAACGAACTTGTATTACATTTTGCGTAAAAACGGATTTAATGGTAAGCGAACGTTGGAAATGTTGGACAAGTGTTTCGGCAACGATTCCCTAAAGAAAACGGTCGCTTACCAGTGGCACAAGCGGCTCAAAAGTGGTCGTGAGTCAATCGAAGATGATGAACGCAGTGGCAGACCATCGACTTCGAAAACCGATGAAAACATTGATGAAGTAAAAGAATTGTTGGTCAATAACCGCAAACTAACTATCCGACGCTGACATTCCGTTCAGACATTTTGGTAAATGATTTGGGTTTCCCTAGTGTAGCAGCAAAGTTTGGGGCCAACAGACCTCAATTTCATGCAAAAAAGAGACCGCGATTTGCGAGGCTGAATCTGATCCCACATTCATCAAAAGGATTATTACTGGAGACGAGACGTGGGCTTATGAGCACGACACGCAATTCAGACATCAGGCAAGTGAATAGCATTCAACAAATGAGCCGAGACGAAAAAAAAAAAAAACTCGTCGTTTTCAGTCAAAAAAGAAGGCAATGCTCACGGTTTTCATTTATTACAACGGTGTAGTGCATCATCATCATTTTTGCCGGAATGTCAGACAGTAAATAAAGATTATTATTTAGGCATTATGTTTCGCATGAAGCAATTCGCCGAAAGAGACCAGAATTGTGAGAATTGTGGATTTTACAACATGATAACTCACCGTCGCACAATGCCATCATTATTCGTAATTTTTTGACGAAAAATGCAATAAATACCATCCAACAGCCATCAAATTTACCTGATTTGGCACCCTGTGTCTTCTTTCTGTTTAATTGAGTTAAAAAAATTACAATGGGGAACGCGTTTCAGTAGCCGAGAAGAGGTAATGGAAAAATTGCAGGAAGCACTGATTGACATACGGAAAACCGAATATAAAAAATATTTCGAGCATTGGATCAAGCGCTGGCATAAGTGTGTTGCAGTCGATGGGGATAATGTAATAATGTGATAATTTTTCCATTTGCCGATGTTTCCCATTGGAGAACAAAAAATATGTTAAATAAAAAGAGTACTCTTTCAAAAGCAACTTTATATGTTTGTTTTTAAACTTTGATAAGGAAGTTGTTTACGGGATCTTTAAGACACAGGACGATCCAGCTGTTTCTCCATTGGTTTCTTGTCTTCGTCGTCAAATGACTACATTTTGTCTCATCGCACTTAGGTCTATGTAGACCTATCATGATGTCCAGTTAGGGGAATAATGAGGTCAGCAGTCTACTGGTGCCTATTGATATGAAAAAACAAGGATATAAAAGCGCAGATAGTTCTGCGAGATCGTCTTAGCATTACTACCTACTTGAACTGACTTATTAGAAAATAATTGATCTGCACGTTCCTTGATGGAATTTAAAATTAAATTTAAATAAATTTATATTTACAGATCGAAGGAAAATAACAGTGTAGTTAAATTGCTCAAAAAAGGGAATCTGGTACGACTGGATTCATCCAGGAAACTAGCGTTTGCCAACGATATTTAACATACATTATTTTTTCTACGTTTACACTCGGATCAAATACCACTCGGTAGCTGCTCGTCGGTGCTGGCGTGAAGGTCATTAAGTCGCATCCAGAATAGCGGCGTCTTGCTTTTGTTCGTTTAAATATTTTTTTCTATCAAGTGCAAGTGAGTTCATCATTCACCTTCGCTCCTTTTTAATTTTTCCCAGTGAACCACCTGGTAGTCTAGGACATTGATACTCCTTAGACTATCCAGACGGCTTTCGGGACTGAGCTGCACCAGGAAGAACGGCAGACTCTGTTTCTCCCGCCTGGCTCTAGCTGTGGTAAATGGCTTTACCCCCACAAACTTGAGTCCTTCGCACTCCTTTTCTTTGAGCAGTGCCAGGATCTCCTCAGGATCAGAAGACGGTTCCAACCCCTTCAGCAGCATCGATTGCCGCTTTTCACACTTCGGTGTGAATGAGTAGTGCTCCGTCGTCGTTTCCTTTAGGAGCTCTTTCACTTTCGCGTAGCCCTCCACTGTATTACAGTGGATGGCATGGCGATCGTTCCCCAACCTCTTAATATTAAAATTATTACCAATGACCAGCACACAGGTCCTTGGTAGCATTTACCTCCAATTTATAGGTGTTGATAGGAGGCACCTTCAACTTCTTCTTCTTCTTCTTCTTCTTCTTCTTCTTCTGCTGCTGCTGCTGCTGTTTTTGCGGTTGCCGTTTTTGTGGCTGCTGCTGGTTTAGCTGTTGCCGGTTTTGTAACTGCTCTTGTTGTTGCTGGTGGTTCTTAACGTTTTGTTGTTATAGCACTTGTGCTACTCTATTTGTTTGGTGTTGTTGTTGTTTCTGCTTTTGAGCATGCTGCTGTTGTTGGGATTGCTCTAGCTCTTCCCTCTTCCTTCTTCCCATTTGCTTTTCATTTATGGCCAGCACTCTTTGTTGTAGCATTTTTATGCTGCTACTTATGACCTTCATTTCTTCCTCTTCATCGTCAGATTCGCTTGCGGCCAATGAAGCGAATGTGTTCCCTTCCCTCACTCCTCCAAGCAGCTTTACAGTGGTCGTTGTTAGCTTCTTCCTTCTCTTTGTCTTTGGCGTTTGGCTTGAAACACTCGAAGCCTCACCTGACATTTCAGCAGATCCTGCTATAGGCATAGCGGACCCCTCAACACAATCCATCACGTGATGTTAATGCGAACACTTTATATTTATTTTTATTTATAAAATAATAATTAAAAAAGAAAGACTGTCTGCCGCCTACTCGGAATCGAACCCACAACTTCTGCTGTCTCACGCCAACACACTACCGTTGCGCTAATTAGAGCCTAAACTAAAGTTGTTTAATTGTTTTAAGTAAGTGACACTTCTCACTTACAAGTCGAAACACATTTAAACTCCGCGGAGGTCTATGAACGATTGACGGCGTTCTGCATTGACCGGAACAAATGGTAGTCAGAAGGGGCAAGTTCTGGGCTATAAGGTGGGTGGGGTAAGACTTCCCGGGTGATGGTCTCACCCGGTCTTAGCAGCTCATAATACAACACTCCCATCTGATCCCACCAAATACAGAGCATTAAATTCGCGCCATGGATATTTGGCTTTGCCGTTGATTTGGCTGGTTGGCCGGGTTTCATATATGATATTTTGCGCTTGCGGTTGTCGTAATGGATCCATTTTTTATCACCAGTAACAATTCGATGCAAAAATGACTTCCTATTGTCTCGTTCCAACAGCATTTCGGATATGCAAAACCGCCTTTCGACGTCTCTCGGCTTGAGTTCATGTGGAACCCAATTTACTTGCTTTTGAATATGTGCAGCTGCTTTTAAACGTTTTGAAATGGCTGCTTGAGTGACACCCAAAGATTCTGCTAGCTTTTCTTGTGTTTGGCAACAATCTTCATAGAGTAATGGTTCCAGTTCTTTATCTTCAAACTTTTTTGGCTGCCGAGGACGTTCATCGTCTTCCAAGCCAAAATCAAGACTTTTAAATCGTGCAAATCACTTTTGGCACGTTCGCTCAGCTAGCGCATGTTCACCATAAACTTCCACCAAAATACGATGACTTTCGGCAGCTTCTTTAGGAATTTAAACTCATCGTTATTTTTCCTCGATAACGACGTAGATGCCGCTTTTGATATGATCACAGACACTATTCTCTTTCAAATGAGATCCCTTATCCCTCATCGGATGAAGAGTATCAAACCAAAAGAAAATGCATGGTATAACTCGAGCTGTAAAGAGGCCGTCGGGGTTAGACAAACGTTTAATCGGTCCTTCAAGACTAACTAGACAGAGGAAACCGAAAAAAGCTAAAACGAGCCAGGAATGATTGCAATATCTTTCTTAAACCTGTAAAATTTCAATGCAACCAAAAGCTGTGGAAAAAATACTACAATGTCCCATGGGTAGTAAACATTTTTGGTCGTTTGTCAAAAATATTAGAAATTCTGCCTCCTGCTCATTTGCAATGATATTCCAGCTGTTAGCTCTTTGGACAAGGTTAACCTGCTTGCTACACACTTTGCGACCAGTTCAACACTTCAAGATAGTGCTTTGCCTCCGCCTACACTTGAGTGTGTCAAATCTTCATTGGGACAAATCGACTCTCGCACTCGTTTAGTAGCAAGGGTTTTTAAAGATCTTAGCAATCACAAATCCGCTGGTCCAGATGGCATATCTCCACTTATTCTGAAGAGGTGTTCTCCTCGCTTGCAAATTCACTGCAAAAGCTTATTATTATTATTTCCAAGATAATAAAAATATCGTGAAACATGAAAACTTCTCAATGACCGCCAGTGCGGTTTTCGCAGCAACAGGTTCACTGGTGATTTGACAGCATGCCTCACCGAAAAGGGGAACCAAAGCGTAAGACAATCTGGCGAAATTATGATAGTTGCACTTGATGTTTCTTAGGCATTTGAAAGAGTTTGGCACCAGGCTCTTTGGTCGAAAAGCGTGCTTTTGATATCGATGACTCTCTTCTTCAATGGATCAGAAATTACCTTTCGAAACGTTCAATTCAAGTTGTTTTGGATGTTCTGATATTCAAAAAATAAATGCTGGTGTGTCCAGGGCTCCGTTCTGTATCCGACACTCCTTTTAATTTTCACTAACGACCTCTTGTTTGCTACTTCTACTCCAATATACCACCTTGATCAAAAGGTTCCCGGGGGCGTCACCGTGTGGTGCTCCCATTTTAAGGAGCGTTGTTGACATTCTCTCTAAATTTTAGCATAATAGCTTGACATTTGCAAAAGTTACGTAGCCAAGAATAAATCTATCTATGTGTGTGTTAGCGATTTTTTACAATTTTAGAAATGGATTTAAATTTGCAACAACGAACTTGTATTACATTTTGCGTAAAAACGGATTTAATGGTAAGCGAACGTTGGAAATGTTGGACAAGTGTTTCGGCAACGATTCCCTAAAGAAAACGGTCGCTTACCAGTGGCACAAGCGGCTCAAAAGTGGTCGTGAGTCAATCGAAGATGATGAACGCAGTGGCAGACCATCGACTTCGAAAACCGATGAAAACATTGATGAAGTAAAAGAATTGTTGGTCAATAACCGCAAACTAACTATCCGACGCTGACATTCCGTTCAGACATTTTGGTAAATGATTTGGGTTTCCCTAGTGTAGCAGCAAAGTTTGGGGCCAACAGACCTCAATTTCATGCAAAAAAGAGACCGCGATTTGCGAGGCTGAATCTGATCCCACATTCATCAAAAGGATTATTACTGGAGACGAGACGTGGGCTTATGAGCACGACACGCAATTCAGACATCAGGCAAGTGAATAGCATTCAACAAATGAGCCGAGACGAAAAAAAAAAAAAACTCGTCGTTTTCAGTCAAAAAAGAAGGCAATGCTCACGGTTTTCATTTATTACAACGGTGTAGTGCATCATCATCATTTTTGCCGGAATGTCAGACAGTAAATAAAGATTATTATTTAGGCATTATGTTTCGCATGAAGCAATTCGCCGAAAGAGACCAGAATTGTGAGCAGAAAACTCGTGGATTTTACAACATGATAACTCACCGTCGCACAATGCCATCATTATTCGTAATTTTTTGACGAAAAATGCAATAAATACCATCCAACAGCCATCAAATTTACCTGTTTTGGCACCCTGTGTCTTCTTTCTGTTTAATTGAGTTAAAAAAATTACAATGGGGAACGCGTTTCAGTAGCCGAGAAGAGGTAATGGAAAAATTGCAGGAAGCACTGATTGACATACGGAAAACCGAATATAAAAAATATTTCGAGCATTGGATCAAGCGCTGGCATAAGTGTGTTGCAGTCGATGGGGATACATGTAATAATGTGATAATTTTTCCATTTGCCGATGTTTCCCATTGGAGAACAAAAAATATGTTAAATAAAAAGAGTACTCTTTCAAAAGCAACTTTATATGTTTGTTTTTAAACTTTGATAAGGAAGTTGTTTACGGGATCTTTAAGACACAGGACGATCCAGCTGTTTCTCCATTGGTTTCTTGTCTTCGTCGTCAAATGACTACATTTTGTCTCATCGCACTTAGGTCTATGTAGACCTATCATGATGTCCAGTTAGGGGAATAATGAGGTCAGCAGTCTACTGGTGCCTATTGATATGAAAAAACAAGGATATAAAAGCGCAGATAGTTCTGCGAGATCGTCTTAGCATTACTACCTACTTGAACTGACTTATTAGAAAATAATTGATCTGCACGTTCCTTGATGGAATTTAAAATTAAATTTAAATAAATTTATATTTACAGATCGAAGGAAAATAACAGTGTAGTTAAATTGCTCAAAAAAGGGAATCTGGTACGACTGGATTCATCCAGGAAACTAGCGTTTGCCAACTATATTTAACATACATTATTTTTTCTACGTTTACACTCGGATCAAATACCACTCGGTAGCTGCTCGTCGGTGCTGGCGTGAAGGTCATTAAGTCGCATCCAGAATAGCGGCGTCTTGCTTTTGTTCGTTTAAATATTTTTTTCTATCAAGTGCAAGTGAGTTCATTATTTGAAAGTAGAGATTCCAGTATTGGGTTATAGACGTGTTCATTTTTTAGTAGCAAACTGCTCCTTTTGCAACTATCAGAAAACATTATCCCACGTCGGATTGTTGATTTTTTGCAGCAATACTTAAACGAGGGCATTGGTGGTGAGATACGCACCTTCAAGCAGGCCATTTAGCTACCAGGCGCGTTTCAAATTGAACACAATTTTATCGTCCATCGCAATGTTATTAATCTGGTTGACAGTTAATCGATCAAGCCAAGTCCTTTTATGGTTGTTGAGCTGTGGCAACCCTTGCTGGCTACTAAACGGCTACTTCCCGTTAAAAATTCTAAAAATAGGTTGTAATTTTAGATAATCCGCTCTAAGACGGCTTCCTTACTCAACCTTGCACTAAGATCTCCCAGCACAATTTCAGTGGTATCAAAACTGGGAGGCCGTCGCATTTAGATTGCGGTAATATCTCCTAATTGCAGTCTAGTGCTTCCTTTCTATAGGTTTTTTCAATAGGGACTTGACGACTTTGAATTTAATTTGTGAACACACTCTTTCACTAATTATCAAACTGTCACTGTCAATTTATTCAGTAAGCTCAACATTTTCATCATAGTAAAGTACACTAACGAGGTACGTTCTCCGATTAAATTCTGGAGGAAGTGCGCCAAGATGATGAATTTCATCGCAAAATCATCTTCAGTGACGAAGCTCATTTTTGGCTTAATTGGTTCGTCAATAAGCAAAATATGCGTTATTGGTCGGGAGAAAGCCCACATGTGCTTCATGAGTCACCACTTCATCTACAAAAATAACTGTATGGTGCGGTTTGTATGCCGGCGGCGTTACTGGCCTATATTTTTTCGTCGACGATAACGATCGTCACGTTACTTTGAATGCTCAGCATATTCGCGCCATGATCACAGATTATTTTTGGCCCGAGTTGGAAGATATGGACTTGGACGACATGTGGTTTTAAAAATATGGTGCCACAAGCCACACAGCAAACGCTACAATCAATTTATTGAAGAGTAAGTATGGAGGACGTCTCTTGAATTGGATCCCCAATTTCGGATCCATCATTTTGGATTTGAAGCAGCTGCATGATATTGACATTTTGTTGATATTGTTTGATTATTTTTATATGTATCAATTTATTGATGAGGAGGTTAAAATAAATAATATTTAATATAAATTGAAACAATTTTACAATAAAAATTCTCTTCATCTATTAAAGCCACTGAGGATCCGTCATCAATAAAGGAATGTGCTTTCTGTTGAACGTCATTTCCGTGTAATAGAACCGGTACGACACGAAATAGGAGCGGAATTGTCTTGGATCTTATGTCGCAAAACTTTGTGTGATGAATGCTGACAACCTCTGACCGTCGCGTCGTAGCATCCATGAGATCATTGTGCAGCAGCGGATGGTTTTTGCGTGTGCAGTTGTTCTTCTGTTCTGCTTCCTCACTTCTTCCCATTTTCCGCTGTGACTAATTTCGAGAAAACATTAACACTCAGCTACCGTAGCGCACCTACCGTTACAAGATCGACACCTCTTTTCACTGTTATCGTCGTACCGCTTACTTCCACCGTGGTGAGCATTCAGAAGCCCTGTAATCTTCCATCCGTTGCCACGATCCTTTATGGTATCAGCTTGAAAACTTGGTGGCGAAGACAGAAACCCATTTGCCAAACTTTTCATAAATGCATAATATTTCCTCGTTTCCTCCAGAGAATTATACTTTAGAAACTAGAGCCGCTTAAGTGTAAAGGCTTAAAATGGCTGCTATTTAAGAAGCATTTTGTTTTTCTCGTTATATGCATAATATGCCCCCCAAAAGCTCTACAAAATAAGTTTGCAGTATGGGTGTAATGTCTCGTCATTGCAACCTTTTTCGGCAACGTCCATGACAGCGATTTTTATTGCTGGCCTCTCGAATATTCCACTCTGTGTTTGGATGTGGGTGTTTCTGACTTGGAAATTGTTTGGGTCTACGACTAGTACCACATCGCTAACATGTATGGGCTTGACAGACCTAAACCATTTTCCGCGCCTGGTAAGCGTTGGCAGATACTCTGTCACCCAGCGTTTCCAGAAGCGGCTCGCAAACTGCTGTAATATTAGCCAATTTTTGCGCAACAACCTCCTGTCATCGTTAAATTCCGCCATTGGTTTCAGAACACTGAATGATCCTAATAAGAAGTGATTTGGTGTGAGAGCTTCTTCATTTCGATATCTATTGAGATATATGTAAGGCAAGGTTCGCGAATTCACTATGTTTTCTGCTTCGATTAACATACTTCGTAATGGCTTGTCGTTCGTGTTTCGGATCATTTGTGTTGACGTACAAAGGACTTCTTTTATGGAGCGAAACAACTGCTCCCAGCTTCCCCCCATACATGGAGATCCTGGCGGTGTAAACTTCCATTTAGTACTAGAGCTGTGAAAGGTATCCATTAGTTTAGTTGTATCGACGTTCTTAAAGGCTTTTCGCATCTCACGTTCTGCACTTCAAAAATTGGTTCTATTGTCACTAAGCAACTCGATGAGTATGCCTCGCCTAGCCATGAAATTGCGAAGGCAGAGTATGCAGGAATCTGTGGACAGCGTATGAGCGACTTCCATATGGACAGCTCTTGTTGTAAGGTACGTTGACAGAACTCCCCATCGCTTTTCGATTCTCCAACACTAACTGTCATGGGGCCAAAGTAGTCAACTCCGACATAGGAAAACGGTCTAGTAAATGACGCAAGCCTGGCTGTGGAAATTGGGGCCATAATAGGCGGTTTTGGTTGAGCTTTGCCATTTTTGCACGTTTGACACGTTTTATTTACAGCTTTCAGTGCTGAGCGCAGTCGTGGGATCCAGTATTGCTGGCGTATCTCGTTCACAACCGTTTCATCTTTTCTGTGTTTGTACCGCTGATGGGTTAAATTAATGATATGCGAGGTGATAGAGCGCCCTCGGGGCAAGATGATTGGATGACTCTCTTGTTGTGCCTCGGTGAGGTAGATCCTTCCGTTAGCCCGAACTATCAGATTTTCATCGAGGAGTTGACAAAGGTTAAAGATAGGACTCCTCTTTTCAACGTTACGGTTTGTTGACATATCAGTTATTTCATCCGCATAAATCTCACATTGGGCTTGTCGTATTAGAACGTTTTCTACTGCCCGTAGTTCTTTGCTAGATAAGGGTCCTTTGAGTTGTATTTTCCTTTTTGGATTTATGTTCGGTATGAATCTGAGAGCATACGCCGTGCTTCTCATGAGTTTTATCCAACTGGAAATTTCTCTACTGCGAAATAAACTGTTCCGGTCGCAAAGGTGAAGGCTTATAAACTGTGTTCTCAACTGCTCCACAGTTGGCCCTATAGATATAGATATGTTACGGCCACTTTTCTGGGGAGGTCTGCAGAAAGGATGGGCCTTGGAACCATCTGCTGTTTGGCTTTTGCCACTTTGTAGTCTCATACGCCACGTTGGCCTTCGTTGCAATTCATCGCAACTCCTCTATCTTCGTGAGTTCCAATATCTCACTAACCCTAAAGACGTTAGTAGACGTACTGCCGGTACCGCCGATGGTCTGATCGGAGCCAGCAGAGGATTATTGTTGAAGGTTATTCCATGTGACCGTTGTATATACTTTGCGAATCGGGCCCTAAAAGGGCTATTTGAAGTTCTTATCGAGGGACTGATAGTGCCTTTAGTGGTGCCACTCGAGTTTTTGCGCCTAGTAGACGTGTTTCTACGAGCTTAATGCTAGAGTTTCGTATATAGGACACGGCTGCGAAACCGTATTCGCTCGCATCTACAAATACGTGCAGCTATTTGAATTTGAGAATTCAAACGAATTTCTCTTGACTGCTAATTTCTTCCGAAAAAAAATCAAATTGGTAGTTTTTTAGCCCTCTTTTTGAGGATATGGCTTAAGTGTTGAGAAGTGACATTTAGTTGAAGCTACCATTGCCAGAACACCCAGCTAGATCGTCAAGATATTCAAACCTTGAATTTTTTAAGGATGCTGATAGAAGTCTATACAACGTGAAAAAAATTTTTTTTAACACATTCTTTTGTTTTACATTTATCCTTTACATAACTATTTTTTTTTGCTCGAATGTGATTTTAAATTTAGTTTTTTAATTTAATTTTAGTTTAAAATGAATTTCTGTCCTATTTTAATTTTTGTGTTTATAGATTTAAGATTTGTTTAACTATTCAAATAAAAACGGTATGTTCCTACTTCAGACGATTTTTGAAGACCCAAGCTAGATTATGTTTTTTTTATAATCAGTCTTCCATGTTTAATGAGAAGTGAATAAAAAAACCATAATGGAGGTGACCGGACAGATTTTTGAACTTATATCTAAATTGGAGTAGAGGTTTGCCGCTGAATTCATTTCCACCCCAGTCAAACAAATTTTAAATAATTGAAAAGAGTCCAGACAAATAGTTAAGCAGCGATTTATATTGCATTTAAAATTTGAGATTTATATTGCAATTAAAATTTTTTTTACAAAAACTGTCTGCAGTACTTAGAGAAATTGACATCTCAGTACAAATATGCCAAAGATTTTCAAAGTGCTTGGCTTAAAACAGGCATTAAATGCGAAGATATTGAAAAATTCTCATCTAATATTTTCAAATTTTCATTCTGTAAAAGATATCAAATTGATCTTCATATAAGTTCTTTTCAACAAACAAGCAGCATATCGAATAATATACAAAACTTTTAAAGAAAACAAAATGGATACAGACCACAGTGAAATTTTTTCTGAAACCTTATTTACCTATAACAATTGTTGTTGTTGTTGACTCAATTTCAACAAGAATTTTTCCCTAAGATAAAAGATAGATTAGAACAAACAGTAAGTAAGAGAATTGACAAACTTAATAATGATAGGAAAGAGCCTGAGAATAGAAACATAGATGATATTATATATAGAAAAGAGTGTAAAAAGAACAAACTCACCCCAAGATTTACTAAGCACATAGTTAAGTAAAACAAGGAAGTTACACTATTAACAACAAACAACAAGAAATTTCATAAGTCCAGGATTAAGAAGGAACGTAAATGTACTTAAATTTTTATTATACTCTTTATTTTTATTTGTTATTTTTATTTTTTATTATTATTATTATTTTTTTTGGCACAAGAACTAGACATACGTGATTTAACGAAAACCGACGCATACGACGCAGAAAAGGTCAATAATGAAATAGAAAATTTAAAGAATACTCAATCCCAATTAATCAATAGCATTTCTTCCAAATCAAGATTTAATACAGAAATCATCCAGAGATTTAAAAACATTACCGATCACATAAACTACCAGCAGAACCTCATTAAGGAATATATGACAGACTACAATAATAAAATATTAATCTTAATACAGTCAAATGCAGATACATTTATTCATGTTCAGCACTTGAACCAAATTTTTTTCAACATAGTGCCCTTAACTGATCACGTTAGGGATATTTTAGAAGAAATGATCCTTGCTAAAGCTAATGTCACCTATACGAAATACTTGAACTCCAGGCTTTATATAACGGCTCTAAAATTGAGTTTAATATAGGAACTTCCACCTTCTCCCAAGAATCCTTTTCTTTCTTCCATATAATCCCATTACCTGTAAACAAAACCAATCATAATCGTATCATTGTAAAACCATATGTAGCTATTACTGATAATGTTATACAATATTTTGAAAACATGTGCTTAAGAGTAGAGAAATTATTTATATTGTATGTAAAGAGTGAATCCATCAAGAAGTATTACAACAATCAACATGCAACGGAAGAATTCTGGAAAATAAACCTGCAACATGCCAAATGGAAGATGTTGGCGAAATTAAATCACGCACTCAGCCAGAAGACAACCACATACACTTGATAAACGTACCCCTCACATCATCAACTTCAGATGGAATTTAAAAACAAACAATCGAAGGCTCAGCGCTTATGAAGTTTACATCAACAACATAGCATACAGACACCAGCCCTATACCTATCGGGACAAGATTCATATCTATCCCACAAGTTTTACTAACATCCATGCTTACCTCACCTTTTACCAACAGGAAACAGTAAAAACTTAAGCTTGGGAAAATACACTCCAAGATGCCTGCATACTTGCCATCCTAGCAGCATCAGCAGTTTCTGCTCATGTTGGTGTTAGCATGCAGAAACCATTTTAAAGTTGAATTAAATACTTCACACCTGTTCAGTCAATCAAGATCGTTTCCACCTAAGGAAGACTAAGGAAGAGGAGTTATAAGAACAACCCGCCACCTACTACTGCATTAATAAAATAATGCACCGTCTTCAACACGAGTCATGAGAACAACCTGCCAAATACAATACCAACGTCAATAATAGAATACACTTCCATCAAACAAGTTCTACATAACACTATCAGATAATAATGTCAGCAATATATTATAACTGTATTAGCACAGGTGAATTCTAGAAATTTTTGATCAGCGTCTGCTGAACTTCAGTTTAATCAATCACCTTTGCAAAACAAATGTTACAATTTTAATTATGTTAGATTTTAGGTTTAGTTGATTTTGTCAGTCGAATAAAAAAAGAATTATTTTTTTTTTAATCAAAGGTTGTGTTGGAACTGATTAGTCCCGTCCTATTGAGGAATTTTATTTTCAAAGCCCGGCTGCAGTTTCAGAGGACGCTGTCTTTCTCGAATCTATTTTAGAAGCAAAGTGCATACACTGGTTAGGAATTAAAACAGATATGCCAATGATATGGAGAAAAAGTTTTGGGAAGGAAAAACTTCGTTTTTGACCGACTGCCTACTGTATCATTCAAACACTTTTTTACCTTTCACAGCCATGTAATGTAGAGCAAGAATTTAGATACATGTGTATGTAGATAGACCCTTATTTCGTATACAACTTTTTTTTAGAAAAGATTTAAACCACACACTCTATGATATTATGTAAATATAAATCCAAAAATCCAAAAAGGAAAATACAACTCAAAGGACCCTTATCTAGCAAAGAACTACGGGCAGTAGAAAACGTTCTAATACGACAAGCCCAATGTGAGATTTATGCGGATGAAATAACTGATATGTCAACAAACCGTAACGTTGAAAAGAGGAGTCCTATCTTTAACCTTTGTCAACTCCTCGATGAAAATCTGATAGTCCGGGCTAACGGAAGGATCTACCTCACCGAGGCACAACAAGAGAGTCATCCAATCATCTTGCCCCGAGGGCGCTCTATCACCTCGCATATCATTAATTTAACCCATCAGCGGTACAAACACAGAAAAGATGAAACGGTTGTGAACGAGATACGCCAGCAATACTGGATCCCACGACTGCGCTCAGCACTGAAAGCTGTAAATAAAACGTGTCAAACGTGCAAAAATGGCAAAGCTCAACCAAAACCGCCTATTATGGCCCCAATTTCCACAGCCAGGCTTGCGTCATTTACTAGACCGTTTTCCTATGTCGGAGTTGACTACTTTGGCCCCATGACAGTTAGTGTTGGAGAATCGAAAAGCGCTGGGGAGTTCTGTCAACGTACCTTACAACAAGAGCTGTCCATATGGAAGTCGCTCATACGCTGTCCACAGATTCCTGCATACTCTGCCTTCGCAATTTCATGGCTAGGCGAGGCATACTCATCGAGTTGCTTAGTGACAATAGAACCAATTTTTGAAGTGCAGAACGTGAGATGCGAAAAGCCTTTAAGAACGTCGATACAACTAAACTAATGGATACCTTTCACAGCTCTAGTACTAAATGGAAGTTTACACCGCCAGGATCTCCATGTATGGGGGGAAGCTGGGAGCAGTTGTTTCGCTCCATAAAAGAAGTCCTTTGTACGTCAACACAAATGATCCGAAACACGAACGACAAGCCATTACGAAGTATGTTAATCGAAGCAGAAAACATAGTGAATTCGCGAACCTTGCCTTACATATATCTCAATAGATATCGAAATGAAGAAGCTCTCACACCAAATCACTTCTTATTAGGATCATCCAGTGTTCTGAAACCAATGGCGGAATTTAACGATGACAGGAGGTTGTTGCGCAAAAATTGGCTAATATTACAGCAGTTTGCGAGCCGCTTCTGGAAACGCTGGGTGACAGAGTATCTGCCAACGCTTACCAGGCGCGGAAAATGGTTTAGGTCTGTCAAGCCCATACATGTTAGCGATGTGGTACTAGTCGTAGACCCAAACAATTTCCAAGTCAGAAACACCCACATCCAAACACAGAGTGGAATATTCGAGAGGCCAGCAATAAAAATCGCTGTCATGGACGTTGCCGAAAAAGGTTGCAATGACGAGACATTACACCCATACTGCAAACTTATTTTGTAGAGCTTTTGGGGGGCATATTATGCATATAATGAGAAAAACAAAATGCTTCTTAAATAGCAGCCATTTTAAGCCTTTACACTTAAGCGGCTCTAGTTTCTAAAGTATAATTCTCTGGAGGAAACGAGGAAATATTATGCATTTATGAAAAGTTTGGCAAATGGGTTTCTGTCTTCGCCACCAAGTTTTCAAGCTGATACCATAAAGGATCGTGGCAACGGATGGAAGATTACAGGGCTTCTGAATGCTCACCACGGTGGAAGTAAGCGGTACGACGATAACAGTGAAAAGAGGTGTCGATCTTGTAACGGTAGGTGCGCTACGGTAGCTGAGTGTTAATGTTTTCTCGAAATTAGTCACAGCGGAAAATGGGAAGAAGTGAGGAAGCAGAACAGAAGAACAACTGCACACGCAAAAACCATCCGCTGCTGCACAATGATCTCATGGATGCTACGACGCGACGGTCAGAGGTTGTCAGCATTCATCACACAAAGTTTTGCGACCTAAGATCCAAGACAATTCCGCTCCTATTTCGTGTCGTACCGGTTCTATTACACGGAAATGACGTTCAACAGAAAGCACATTCCTTTATTGATGACGGATCCTCAGTGGCTTTAATAGATGAAGAGAATTTTTATTGTAAAATTGTTTCAATTTATATTAAATATTATTTATTTTAACCTCCTCATCAATAAATTGATACATATAAAAATAATCAAACAATATCAACAAAATGTCAATATCATGCAGCTGCTTCAAATCCAAAATGATGGATCCGAAATTGGGGATCCAATTCAAGAGACGTCCTCCATACTTACTCTTCAATAAATTGATTGTAGAGTTTGCTGTGTGGCTTGTGGCACCATATTTTTAAAACCACATGTCGTCCAAGTCCATATCTTCCAACTCGGGCCAAAAATAATCTGTGATCATGGCGCGATTATGCTGAGCATTCAAAGTAACGTGACGATCGTTATCGTCGACGAAAAAATATAGGCCAGTAACGCCGCCGGCATACAAACCGCACCATACAGTTATTTTTGTAGATGAAGTGATGACTCATGAAGCACATGTGGGCTTTCTCCCGACCAATAACGCATATTTTGCTTATTGACGAACCAATTAAGCCAAAAATGAGCTTCGTCACTGAAGATGATTTTGCGATGAAATTCATCATCTTGGCGCACTTCCTCCAGAATTTAATCGGAGAACGTACCTCGTTAGTGTACTTTACTATGATGAAAATGTTGAGTTTACTGAATAAATTGACAGTGACAGTTTGATAATTAGTGAAAGAGTGTGTTCACAAATTAAATTCAAAGTCGTCAAGTCCCTATTGAAAAAACCTATAGAAAGGAAGCACTAGACTGCAATTAGGAGATATTACCGCAATCTAAATGCGACGGCCTCCCAGTTTTGATACCACTGAAATTGTGCTGGGAGATCTTAGTGCAAGGTTGAGTAAGGAAGCCGTCTTAGAGCGGATTATCTAAAATTACAACCTATTTTTAGAATTTCTAACGGGAAGTAGCCGTTTAGTAGCCAGCAAGGGTTGCCACAGCTCAACAACCATAAAAGGACTTGGCTTGATCGATTAACTGTCAACCAGATTAATAACATTGCGATGGACGATAAAATTGTGTTCAATTTGAAACGCGCCTGGTAGCTAAATGGCCTGCTTGAAGGTGCGTATCTCACCACCAATGCCCTCGTTTAAGTATTGCTGCAAAAAATCAACAATCCGACGTGGGATAATGTTTTCTGATAGTTGCAAAAGGAGCAGTTTGCTACTAAAAAATGAACACGTCTATAACCCAATACTGGAATCTCTACTTTCAAATAATGAACTCACTTGCACTTGATAGAAAAAAATATTTAAACGAACAAAAGCAAGACGCCGCTATTCTGGATGCGACTTAATGACCTTCACGCCAGCACCGACGAGCAGCTACCGAGTGGTATTTGATCCGAGTGTAAACGTAGAAAAAATAATGTATGTTAAATATCGTTGGCAAACGCTAGTTTCCTGGATGAATCCAGTCGTACCAGATTCCCTTTTTTGAGCAATTTAACTACACTGTTATTTTCCTTCGATCTGTAAATATAAATTTATTTAAATTTAATTTTAAATTCCATCAAGGAACGTGCAGATCAATTATTTTCTAATAAGTCAGTTCAAGTAGGTAGTAATGCTAAGACGATCTCGCAGAACTATCTGCGCTTTTATATCCTTGTTTTTTCATATCAATAGGCACCAGTAGACTGCTGACCTCATTATTCCCCTAACTGGACATCATGATAGGTCTACATAGACCTAAGTGCGATGAGACAAAATGTAGTCATTTGACGACGAAGACAAGAAACCAATGGAGAAACAGCTGGATCGTCCTGTGTCTTAAAGATCCCGTAAACAACTTCCTTATCAAAGTTTAAAAACAAACATATAAAGTTGCTTTTGAAAGAGTACTCTTTTTATTTAACATATTTTTTGTTCTCCAATGGGAAACATCGGCAAATGGAAAAATTATCACATTATTACATGTATCCCCATCGACTGCAACACACTTATGCCAGCGCTTGATCCAATGCTCGAAATATTTTTTATATTCGGTTTTCCGTATGTCAATCAGTGCTTCCTGCAATTTTTCCATTACCTCTTCTCGGCTACTGAAACGCGTTCCCCATTGTAATTTTTTTAACTCAATTAAACAGAAAGAAGACACAGGGTGCCAAATCAGGTAAATTTGATGGCTGTTGGATGGTATTTATTGCATTTTTCGTCAAAAAATTACGAATAATGATGGCATTGTGCGACGGTGAGTTATCATGTTGTAAAATCCACAATTCTCACAATTCTGGTCTCTTTCGGCGAATTGCTTCATGCGAAACATAATGCCTAAATAATAATCTTTATTTACTGTCTGACATTCCGGCAAAAATGATGATGATGCACTACACCGTTGTAATAAATGAAAACCGTGAGCATTGCCTTCTTTTTTGACTGAAAACGACGAGTTTTTTTTTTTTTTCGTCTCGGCTCATTTGTTGAATGCTATTCACTTGCCTGATGTCTGAATTGCGTGTCGTGCTCATAAGCCCACGTCTCGTCTCCAGTAATAATCCTTTTGATGAATGTGGGATCAGATTCAGCCTCGCAAATCGCGGTCTCTTTTTTGCATGAAATTGAGGTCTGTTGGCCCCAAACTTTGCTGCTACACTAGGGAAACCCAAATCATTTACCAAAATGTCTGAACGGAATGTCAGCGTCGGATAGTTAGTTTGCGGTTATTGACCAACAATTCTTTTACTTCATCAATGTTTTCATCGGTTTTCGAAGTCGATGGTCTGCCACTGCGTTCATCATCTTCGATTGACTCACGACCACTTTTGAGCCGCTTGTGCCACTGGTAAGCGACCGTTTTCTTTAGGGAATCGTTGCCGAAACACTTGTCCAACATTTCCAACGTTCGCTTACCATTAAATCCGTTTTTACGCAAAATGTAATACAAGTTCGTTGTTGCAAATTTAAATCCATTTCTAAAATTGTAAAAAATCGCTAACACACACATAGATAGATTTATTCTTGGCTACGTAACTTTTGCAAATGTCAAGCTATTATGCTAAAATTTAGAGAGAATGTCAACAACGCTCCTTAAAATGGGAGCACCACACGGTGACGCCCCCGGGAACCTTTTGATCAAGGTGGTATATTGGAGTAGAAGTAGCAAACAAGAGGTCGTTAGTGAAAATTAAAAGGAGTGTCGGATACAGAACGGAGCCCTGGACACACCAGCATTTATTTTTTGAATATCAGAACATCCAAAACAACTTGAATTGAACGTTTCGAAAGGTAATTTCTGATCCATTGAAGAAGAGAGTCATCGATATCAAAAGCACGCTTTTCGACCAAAGAGCCTGGTGCCAAACTCTTTCAAATGCCTAAGAAACATCAAGTGCAACTATCATAATTTCGCCAGATTGTCTTACGCTTTGGTTCCCCTTTTCGGTGAGGCATGCTGTCAAATCACCAGTGAACCTGTTGCTGCGAAAACCGCACTGGCGGTCATTGAGAAGTTTTCATGTTTCACGATATTTTTATTATCTTGGAAATAATAATAATAAGCTTTTGCAGTGAATTTGCAAGCGAGGAGAACACCTCTTCAGAATAAGTGGAGATATGCCATCTGGACCAGCGGATTTGTGATTGCTAAGATCTTTAAAAACCCTTGCTACTAAACGAGTGCGAGAGTCGATTTGTCCCAATGAAGATTTGACACACTCAAGTGTAGGCGGAGGCAAAGCACTATCTTGAAGTGTTGAACTGGTCGCAAAGTGTGTAGCAAGCAGGTTAACCTTGTCCAAAGAGCTAACAGCTGGAATATCATTGCAAATGAGCAGGAGGCAGAATTTCTAATATTTTTGACAAACGACCAAAAATGTTTACTACCCATGGGACATTGTAGTATTTTTTCCACAGCTTTTGGTTGCATTGAAATTTTACAGGTTTAAGAAAGATATTGCAATCATTCCTGGCTCGTTTTAGCTTTTTTCGGTTTCCTCTGTCTAGTTAGTCTTGAAGGACCGATTAAACGTTTGTCTAACCCCGACGGCCTCTTTACAGCTCGAGTTATACCATGCATTTTCTTTTGGTTTGATACTCTTCATCCGATGAGGGATAAGGGATCTCATTTGAAAGAGAATAGTGTCTGTGATCATATCAAAAGCGGCATCTACGTCGTTATCGAGGAAAAATAACGATGAGTTTAAATTCCTAAAGAAGCTGCCGAAAGTCATCGTATTTTGGTGGAAGTTTATGGTGAACATGCGCTAGCTGAGCGAACGTGCCAAAAGTGATTTGCACGATTTAAAAGTCTTGATTTTGGCTTGGAAGACGATGAACGTCCTCGGCAGCCAAAAAAGTTTGAAGATAAAGAACTGGAACCATTACTCTATGAAGATTGTTGCCAAACACAAGAAAAGCTAGCAGAATCTTTGGGTGTCACTCAAGCAGCCATTTCAAAACGTTTAAAAGCAGCTGCACATATTCAAAAGCAAGTAAATTGGGTTCCACATGAACTCAAGCCGAGAGACGTCGAAAGGCGGTTTTGCATATCCGAAATGCTGTTGGAACGAGACAATAGGAAGTCATTTTTGCATCGAATTGTTACTGGTGATGAAAAATGGATCCATTACGACAACCGCAAGCGCAAAATATCATATATGAAACCCGGCCAACCAGCCAAATCAACGGCAAAGCCAAATATCCATGGCGCGAATTTAATGCTCTGTATTTGGTGGGATCAGATGGGAGTGTTGTATTATGAGCTGCTAAGACCGGGTGAGACCATCACCCGGGAAGTCTTACCCCACCCACCTTATAGCCCAGAACTTGCCCTTTCTGACTACCATTTGTTCCGGTCAATGCAGAACGCCGTCAATCGTTCATAGACCTCCGCGGAGTTTAAATGTGTTTCGACTTGTAAGTGAGAAGTGTCACTTACTTAAAACAATTAAACAACTTTAGTTTAGGCTCTAATTAGCGCAACGGTAGTGTGTTGGCTTAAGACTGCAGAAGTTGTGGGTTCGACTCCGAGTAGGCGGCAGACAGTCTTTTTTTTTTAATTATTATTTTATAAATAAAAATAAATATAAAGTGTTCGCATTAACATCACGTGAAGGATTGAGTTGAGGGGTCCGCTATGCCTATAGCAGGATCTGCTGAAATGTCAGGTGAGGCTTCGAGTGTTTCAAGCCAAACGCCAAAGACAAAGAGAAGGAAGAAGCTAACAACGACCACTGTAAAGCTGCTTGGAGGAGTTAGGGAAGGGAACACATTCGCTTCATTGGCCGCAAGCGAATCTGACGATGAAGAGGAAGAAATGAAGGTCATAAGTAGCAGCATAAAAATGCTACAACAAAGAGTGCTGGCCATAAATGAAAAGCAAATGGGAAGAAGGAAGAGGGAAGAGCTAGAGCAATCCCAACAACAGCAGCATGCTCAAAAGCAGAAACAACAACAACACCAAACAAATAGAGTAGCACAAGTGCTATAACAACAAAACGTTAAGAACCACCAGCAACAACAAGAGCAGTTACAAAACCGGCAACAGCTAAACCAGCAGCAGCCACAAAAACGGCAACCGCAAAAACAGCAGCAGCAGCAGCAGCAGCAGAAGAAGAAGAAGAAGAAGAAGAAGAAGAAGAAGAAGAAGAAGAAGAAGTTGAAGGTGCCTCCTATCAACACCTATAAATTGGAGGTAAATGCTACCAAGGACCTGTGTGCTGGTCATTGGTAATAATTTTAATATTAAGAGGTTGGGGAACGATCGCCATGCCATCCACTGTAATACAGTGGAGGGCTACGCGAAAGTGAAAGAGCTCCTAAAGGAAACGACGACGGAGCACTACTCATTCACACCGAAGTGTGAAAAGCGGCAATCGATGCTGTTGAAGGGGTTGGAACCGTCTTCTGATCCTGAGGAGATCCTGGCACTGCTCAAAGAAAAGGAGTGCGAAGGACTCAAGTTTGTGGGGGTAAAGCCATTTACCACAGCTAGAGCCAGGCGGGAGAAACAGAGTCTGCCGTTCTTCCTGGTGCAGCTCAGTCCCGAAAGCCGTCTGGATAGTCTAAGGAGTATCAATGTCCTAGACTACCAGGTGGTTCACTGGGAAAAATTAAAAAGGAGCGAAGGTGAATGATGAACTCACTTGCACTTGATAGAAAAAAATATTTAAACGAACAAAAGCAAGACGCCGCTATTCTGGATGCGACTTAATGACCTTCACGCCAGCACCGACGAGCAGCTACCGAGTGGTATTTGATCCGAGTGTAAACGTAGAAAAAATAATGTATGTTAAATATCGTTGGCAAACGCTAGTTTCCTGGATGAATCCAGTCGTACCAGATTCCCTTTTTTGAGCAATTTAACTACACTGTTATTTTCCTTCGATCTGTAAATATAAATTTATTTAAATTTAATTTTAAATTCCATCAAGGAACGTGCAGATCAATTATTTTCTAATAAGTCAGTTCAAGTAGGTAGTAATGCTAAGACGATCTCGCAGAACTATCTGCGCTTTTATATCCTTGTTTTTTCATATCAATAGGCACCAGTAGACTGCTGACCTCATTATTCCCCTAACTGGACATCATGATAGGTCTACATAGACCTAAGTGCGATGAGACAAAATGTAGTCATTTGACGACGAAGACAAGAAACCAATGGAGAAACAGCTGGATCGTCCTGTGTCTTAAAGATCCCGTAAACAACTTCCTTATCAAAGTTTAAAAACAAACATATAAAGTTGCTTTTGAAAGAGTACTCCTTTTATTTAACATATTTTTTGTTCTCCAATGGGAAACATCGGCAAATGGAAAAATTATCACATTATTACATGTATCCCCATCGACTGCAACACACTTATGCCAGCGCTTGATCCAATGCTCGAAATATTTTTTATATTCGGTTTTCCGTATGTCAATCAGTGCTTCCTGCAATTTTTCCATTACCTCTTCTCGGCTACTGAAACGCGTTCCCCATTGTAATTTTTTTAACTCAATTAAACAGAAAGAAGACACAGGGTGCCAAAACAGGTAAATTTGATGGCTGTTGGATGGTATTTATTGCATTTTTCGTCAAAAAATTACGAATAATGATGGCATTGTGCGACGGTGAGTTATCATGTTGTAAAATCCACGAGTTTTCTGCTCACAATTCTGGTCTCTTTCGGCGAATTGCTTCATGCGAAACATAATGCCTAAATAATAATCTTTATTTACTGTCTGACATTCCGGCAAAAATGATGATGATGCACTACACCGTTGTAATAAATGAAAACCGTGAGCATTGCCTTCTTTTTTGACTGAAAACGACGAGTTTTTTTTTTTTTTCGTCTCGGCTCATTTGTTGAATGCTATTCACTTGCCTGATGTCTGAATTGCGTGTCGTGCTCATAAGCCCACGTCTCGTCTCCAGTAATAATCCTTTTGATGAATGTGGGATCAGATTCAGCCTCGCAAATCGCGGTCTCTTTTTTGCATGAAATTGAGGTCTGTTGGCCCCAAACTTTGCTGCTACACTAGGGAAACCCAAATCATTTACCAAAATGTCTGAACGGAATGTCAGCGTCGGATAGTTAGTTTGCGGTTATTGACCAACAATTCTTTTACTTCATCAATGTTTTCATCGGTTTTCGAAGTCGATGGTCTGCCACTGCGTTCATCATCTTCGATTGACTCACGACCACTTTTGAGCCGCTTGTGCCACTGGTAAGCGACCGTTTTCTTTAGGGAATCGTTGCCGAAACACTTGTCCAACATTTCCAACGTTCGCTTACCATTAAATCCGTTTTTACGCAAAATGTAATACAAGTTCGTTGTTGCAAATTTAAATCCATTTCTAAAATTGTAAAAAATCGCTAACACACACATAGATAGATTTATTCTTGGCTACGTAACTTTTGCAAATGTCAAGCTATTATGCTAAAATTTAGAGAGAATGTCAACAACGCTCCTTAAAATGGGAGCACCACACGGTGACGCCCCCGGGAACCTTTTGATCAAGGTGGTATATTGGAGTAGAAGTAGCAAACAAGAGGTCGTTAGTGAAAATTAAAAGGAGTGTCGGATACAGAACGGAGCCCTGGACACACCAGCATTTATTTTTTGAATATCAGAACATCCAAAACAACTTGAATTGAACGTTTCGAAAGGTAATTTCTGATCCATTGAAGAAGAGAGTCATCGATATCAAAAGCACGCTTTTCGACCAAAGAGCCTGGTGCCAAACTCTTTCAAATGCCTAAGAAACATCAAGTGCAACTATCATAATTTCGCCAGATTGTCTTACGCTTTGGTTCCCCTTTTCGGTGAGGCATGCTGTCAAATCACCAGTGAACCTGTTGCTGCGAAAACCGCACTGGCGGTCATTGAGAAGTTTTCATGTTTCACGATATTTTTATTATCTTGGAAATAATAATAATAAGCTTTTGCAGTGAATTTGCAAGCGAGGAGAACACCTCTTCAGAATAAGTGGAGATATGCCATCTGGACCAGCGGATTTGTGATTGCTAAGATCTTTAAAAACCCTTGCTACTAAACGAGTGCGAGAGTCGATTTGTCCCAATGAAGATTTGACACACTCAAGTGTAGGCGGAGGCAAAGCACTATCTTGAAGTGTTGAACTGGTCGCAAAGTGTGTAGCAAGCAGGTTAACCTTGTCCAAAGAGCTAACAGCTGGAATATCATTGCAAATGAGCAGGAGGCAGAATTTCTAATATTTTTGACAAACGACCAAAAATGTTTACTACCCATGGGACATTGTAGTATTTTTTCCACAGCTTTTGGTTGCATTGAAATTTTACAGGTTTAAGAAAGATATTGCAATCATTCCTGGCTCGTTTTAGCTTTTTTCGGTTTCCTCTGTCTAGTTAGTCTTGAAGGACCGATTAAACGTTTGTCTAACCCCGACGGCCTCTTTACAGCTCGAGTTATACCATGCATTTTCTTTTGGTTTGATACTCTTCATCCGATGAGGGATAAGGGATCTCATTTGAAAGAGAATAGTGTCTGTGATCATATCAAAAGCGGCATTTACGTCGTTATCGAGGAAAAATAACGATGAGTTTAAATTCCTAAAGAAGCTGCCGAAAGTCATCGTATTTTGGTGGAAGTTTATGGTGAACATGCGCTAGCTGAGCGAACGTGCCAAAAGTGATTTGCACGATTTAAAAGTCTTGATTTTGGCTTGGAAGACGATGAACGTCCTCGGCAGCCAAAAAAGTTTGAAGATAAAGAACTGGAACCATTACTCTATGAAGATTGTTGCCAAACACAAGAAAAGCTAGCAGAATCTTTGGGTGTCACTCAAGCAGCCATTTCAAAACGTTTAAAAGCAGCTGCACATATTCAAAAGCAAGTAAATTGGGTTCCACATGAACTCAAGCCGAGAGACGTCGAAAGGCGGTTTTGCATATCCGAAATGCTGTTGGAACGAGACAATAGGAAGTCATTTTTGCATCGAATTGTTACTGGTGATGAAAAATGGATCCATTACGACAACCGCAAGCGCAAAATATCATATATGAAACCCGGCCAACCAGCCAAATCAACGGCAAAGCCAAATATCCATGGCGCGAATTTAATGCTCTGTATTTGGTGGGATCAGATGGGAGTGTTGTATTATGAGCTGCTAAGACCGGGTGAGACCATCACCCGGGAAGTCTTACCCCACCCACCTTATAGCCCAGAACTTGCCCTTTCTGACTACCATTTGTTCCGGTCAATGCAGAACGCCGTCAATCGTTCATAGACCTCCGCGGAGTTTAAATGTGTTTCGACTTGTAAGTGAGAAGTGTCACTTACTTAAAACAATTAAACAACTTTAGTTTAGGCTCTAATTAGCGCAACGGTAGTGTGTTGGCTTAAGACTGCAGAAGTTGTGGGTTCGACTCCGAGTAGGCGGCAGACAGTCTTTTTTTTTTAATTATTATTTTATAAATAAAAATAAATATAAAGTGTTCGCATTAACATCACGTGAAGGATTGAGTTGAGGGGTCCGCTATGCCTATAGCAGGATCTGCTGAAATGTCAGGTGAGGCTTCGAGTGTTTCAAGCCAAACGCCAAAGACAAAGAGAAGGAAGAAGCTAACAACGACCACTGTAAAGCTGCTTGGAGGAGTTAGGGAAGGGAACACATTCGCTTCATTGGCCGCAAGCGAATCTGACGATGAAGAGGAAGAAATGAAGGTCATAAGTAGCAGCATAAAAATGCTACAACAAAGAGTGCTGGCCATAAATGAAAAGCAAATGGGAAGAAGGAAGAGGGAAGAGCTAGAGCAATCCCAACAACAGCAGCATGCTCAAAAGCAGAAACAACAACAACACCAAACAAATAGAGTAGCACAAGTGCTATAACAACAAAACGTTAAGAACCACCAGCAACAACAAGAGCAGTTACAAAACCGGCAACAGCTAAACCAGCAGCAGCCACAAAAACGGCAACCGCAAAAACAGCAGCAGCAGCAGCAGCAGCAGAAGAAGAAGAAGAAGAAGAAGAAGAAGAAGAAGAAGAAGTTGAAGGTGCCTCCTATCAACACCTATAAATTGGAGGTAAATGCTACCAAGGACCTGTGTGCTGGTCATTGGTAATAATTTTAATATTAAGAGGTTGGGGAACGATCGCCATGCCATCCACTGTAATACAGTGGAGGGCTACGCGAAAGTGAAAGAGCTCCTAAAGGAAACGACGACGGAGCACTACTCATTCACACCGAAGTGTGAAAAGCGGCAATCGATGCTGCTGAAGGGGTTGGAACCGTCTTCTGATCCTGAGGAGATCCTGGCACTGCTCAAAGAAAAGGAGTGCGAAGGACTCAAGTTTGTGGGGGTAAAGCCATTTACCACAGCTAGAGCCAGGCGGGAGAAACAGAGTCTGCCGTTCTTCCTGGTGCAGCTCAGTCCCGAAAGCCGTCTGGATAGTCTAAGGAGTATCAATGTCCTAGACTACCAGGTGGTTCACTGGGAAAAATTAAAAAGGAGCGAAGGTGTTATACAATGCGTTCGCTGTCAGAGGTTCGGGCAGCCAAATGCAGCCTCGATGCGTTAAGTGCGCAAAGAACCACAGTTCATAGGAGTGTGCTCTGATAGGACGCAGCTCTCGTGCGTGTTATGTGGGAACGTGGGACACACCGCAAACTATCGGGGTTGTCCTAAGTTCGCTGACATTAAAAAATCAAAACTGTCTCAGCAGCAGAAGGTGGAGGTCAAACGTTCACCTGTAAGGTTTCAAACACCAGCCGTCACGTCCCAAATTTCCTTCGCCCAAATGGGGGCAGGTAGGGGGGCTACGGTACAGCAAGCGACTGTTGCTTCTCCGGCGCCAATGCCGAGAACAACGGAAGCTGCACCTAACATGCTGGCCATCTTGCTCGCAATCCAAGGGCAGATGGCTCAGCTGCAAAAGCAGGTGCAAGAACAGGACAAGCGGGTGGACCAGATCTACGCGCTGCTGCCGGGCATAACGCAACACATGTCGTAATTTGTACGCACATGGAGGAGCAAACTTTAAAGGTCCTTGCGGTGAATGTTAATTCACTGATTAGGATCGAACGAAGAGCCGCGAAACTCCTGATGTGCTTTTCGTTAGCGAAACCAAGCTAACCGATAAGCACAAACTGGAGTACAATAATTATATTGTTACAAGAAGAAACCGGCCCCGATCCAAACGTGGAGGCGGTGTCGCGATCTTCATTAAACAAGGTATAAAATTTCGCAGAGTATACAAGGGAGTGTTGCGTAGGTTCCGGGTGTTGGAGGCAGTCGTCATTTATATTCCGCTCCGCAGTGTAAAGCGGCTGTACTTGGCCTCTGTTTATGCACCGGAGGCTCCACAATCCACTTTATTCATTACAGAGCTCGACACGCTTTTTCGACTTCTGAGGCTGGAATCGGGGGAGAATTATTTTGTAATCGGCGGGGACTTCAACGCTACACACAGAGATTGGGGAAATAATTTGCCAAATACTAGAGGGAACCTACTACTCGATTGGTGGGATCAGAACGATGTCATGTACAGACTCGGTCTTAAAGCGACGGATAATCCGTCGTTTCCCAGAGGCGGGTCTTATTTGGATCTACTGCTGTACGACAAACGTATACGACTGACAGGTATGAATTTACAAACGTAAAACTGTCTGCGCACATTCGTGTATGACAGTGACCATTGCGGTTTTAGCAACGAAATTACAGTTCCCAACGAAATTTCGGAATTGGAGGAGTTTTTCCAAAGATATTCTTACAACTACAGTAAGACTCGATGGACACGCTTCTCCGCAACCATGACAAGTGCGCTCTTTTCGAATATGCTCCACCCACCGTCCAATTGGAATTTGTCAAACGAGGAGATCGACAACTACCTAAAACAAATGGACGAGATAATTAAACAAACTATGGACGCTACAATACCGCGGTGTCGACGTACGACTAACGAAGACCTGTTCCGCAATCCTACTATTGACGCACTGCACCGACAGAAAAGTAGACTTCTGTCAAGACCCAAAAACTTATACAGACAGTTAGCTGACAGACAAGACCCGGAGATAAGGACAGTGAAGGCGTCGATTAAAAATATTCAAACGTTAATAAAAGAGAATTACAGAATTTCTGTAAGTTTGTATTGGAACAACAGGGTTCGGGCTGTAAACACCAGCAACCCGAATATGTTCCCGCAAATAAATAAACTATTTCGGAGGAAAAATCAAAACGACCTTCAGTGTCTTAAAATAGCCCGGACAACAGACAACGAACGGTTACTGACAATAGCAGGTATTGATCCAAATGAGGCCGCTGATGATGACGACTTCTTTGTGATCGAGGATCCACAGGAGAAGGTTGAGGCTATAGGGACGACTTTCCAGGAAATATACAAGGCCACTGATACTATTGGCTCTAATTATGACCTGGACATTCGCGTCTTGGTGCACGACTTCTACATTCGAAATGAAGTAGAGAACTGGCAATCCGAGGGCTCTGGTTTCACCCGCTTCAGCGACGAAAATATGGCAAATAATGTCCTTACCAGAGAGGGTGACCTACCCCCGTTCATTTCGAAGGAAGAGCTCCATGAGATCCTTGACACAATCAGGGTTAAGAAATCAGTGGGGACCGATGGTATTCCGAACATCGTGCTTCGACATCTTCCTCAAGAAACGGTGGACATTTACACCTCCCTGTTTAATAATGCAATGAATAATGCACATTATCAAGCGCATTGGAAAACGGCGGTGGTTCAAACTATCCCCAAAAAGGGAAAGGATATATCCAATCCGGCGAATCTCCGGTCGATAAGTCTCCTTGCGAATATCAGTAAGGTGTTTGAAAAGGTAATCAATAGAGCTTTGTCTAGGTGGGTTGAGGACAAACATATAGTTCCAGATAATCAATTCGGTTTTAAGGCGGGACATGATATCTCACATGTCGGGTCTAAACTGGTGTCCGATATCCAATGGAATAAATGCAAAAACCAATGTACTGGTGCCTGCCTTGTTGACTTGGAGAAGGCCTTCGACACCGTATGGTTAGAAGGTCTTTTCTATAAGCTGACTAGGCTGGGGATCAGTAAACCACTCTTGTACATTCTTTATGAAATGCTAAGCAACAGACAGTTCATCGTGAAGAATGGTGATGTGACTTCTGTTAGAATATTTCAAATTAAAAATGGTCTTCAGCAAGGCGCGGTCAATTCGCCGATCCTGTTCAACATTTATACAAGCGACTTGGTAGGTTCACTTTCCCATACTATTGCGTACGCAGACGATTTGATAGCGTGTAGAACAGGTCCAAAAATCGAGGTCATCAATCTCTCTTGCAGCGTGACTTCGATAAGATACGACGATTTTGCGATGACTGGAAGTTGAAAACCATTCTCTTTAGTACGCCGTTGTCTAGAGCATCTAGAGATACCAGAAAAAACTGGCGAACTTTCTCGATCATTGGACAACGCGGACAGCCTCTTGCCTGTCGAAAGGTAGTCAGATCCCTTGGTATCTGGCTAGATCAGTTTCTGTATTTTAACAAAAACTTAGATGCTCCTCTGGTTAGAGCTAAAGGCGCTTTTGACCTTACAAAGAGACTGTTTTATAGCAGCCAACTCGATGTGAGGGTAAAGGTAATCTGCTACATGGTCCTTATCAGGCCCATGTTGGTATTTGGGTGTCCCATGTGGTTCTATGTGCGCGCAAGCTTAATGGAAAAGATTCGGGTGTTTGAGAGGGCTTGCCTTAGGGCTTGCCTTCGCTTATACAGAACACCAGAAGCAGAGTACAAAAAATTTTATCGTAATGAGGTCCTTTAAAACATAGCGAACCTAATACGAGTGAAATACTTCGTAATTAAGCTGACTCAAAGGCACATTGCAAGAGCAATGGCGTCGACGAATAACTCGATATCTGGGGCTTGCTATCCCAATTACCGTTACCACGAGAGTGTGCGCTCTGACGGCTTCGTTCCACCGGAAGCATTCCTCTACCTAGATCAGATAGGGTTGATCCAGGATAGATCAGCGGTCCCGTTAATCTCCCATGTCGCTCGGAAAGCTGGGGACAGGCGACTCAACTACAACAGAGACGTCGCACACGGCAGTGTGGATCGTCTCAGGTTCAGTAGGGCGGTGGGGAATCGCGATAAGAGGGATGCCGTTCGGCAGCACCAGCATTTCTGGTGGTTAAATGATGGAGAAGATGTTTCGTCGTCGTTTCCGTCAACTACGTACCAGCCTCACTAATAAGGCAGAGTTGACCAATCTATTTGCTCTGTGAATAGCGATGGCCAGCTTGCATAGGTTTAGGTTAGCACTTAAGAAATATATACATATATTAGTATATACAAAGGTATATACCAATATATGTATATAATTGTGTAATGTCTAGGTGTGTTTATGTGTGTATTGTGTATGTAGGATTAGGTAGATTAAGGTTTATTTTAAGTTAGATATTAAATAAATTTTTATAAAAAATTAAGTCCATATGCTAAGTTTTTGTCAAAAAAATTTTTCTTAGCCTTAAGTATCGAAAATAAATAGTCCTAAGTAAAACGTAAATAAAGTCGAAAGACATAGATATAAGAATTTAGAGTAGCTTAGAGTGCTTGTGTGGGGCCAGTAAGTTAGTATAAGATTGTTAAGTAACTCTAAATTACAGTAAGGGGTTGCCTGTTGGGGCGGAATTTATCTAAACAAAATTAGTACTTTTTTGAAACTTCAGAAAATAGCTATTCAGAAAAACTGTCAAATACCCCAGTTTTCCCTTATTTGTTGACCTGTGCGTCACCTTTATTATTTTAAGGTATTGAAAATTTTCTTTATGAAGTCAGGTTATAGGAAATTTCGTCTTATCTCCAATTTTAATTTACGTAGAAGCTTTGCCTACTTAGTATCTATACCACCATCCCGTACTACGTCCTTTCGTAATTTCTTTTCTGTTTTGTTTCGTATTTTGTATATTCAATAAGCTCCCGTACTTTATTAGAATAATTTCATCACCCGGAATTTTCACAAGATATGTTAAAAATTGGCTTTTTTACTACAACTATATTGGTGCAGAAGCAATTACTTCAGGCGTTCTGATTTAAACTTCTTTAGTTTTTTTTATTTATATAACTTATTATTTTTCTATTTTAATAATGTTTGATACTGCATTTTCTTTCCTTAGTTTCGAAATAAATTTATTGCATTGTTAACTTCAATCTTCTAATTTGGCCACCCCGCCTTAAACTTGTAATCTGTATACATCCTTCAATCGAAGTGACTATAACTTATTGTTATAGATTGTAGAATGTACCACACAATATTTTTTATAATATCTTTGTATCTATTAATATCATGTATTTGATCTTATCAATATTGTATTCATTTAAGAAATAAAAAATTTAAGAATAAAATAAAAAAATAAAGAAAAATATGCCGAAACCAGCTGGTTTGCTCAGAAGTTCCTCTACTATCGATTTCCTAATTTGGAGATTTGCTTGGAGACCCGCTTATATTCCTCCCGTTTTCATTTCTGCCCCTGTCATGTTTCCTTTACATTTTTCGTAAGACCTCCAACATTACAATGTGTATGAGTATGAGCCAAGGTACTCGTATTTAAACTTTTTGCACTTTCGCACGATGATTCCTTCTGAATACGAGTATATTCCACGAGATATGTTTGTTGCTACGAAAACACGGAAATCCACATATCCGGTCTTAGTATTTTCTCTCTTCTGTGGTCCGTACTACATAACAGATGACCTCCGAAAGAACTAATTAGATTTTCAATGAAATCTACTATGTAACATAAGTGTATATGTTAGACCTCAAATACTTGAGCTACATGCATGGACTATATAGGTCAACAAAACAACAAAGTTTTTTGAAGTTTGTATTTCAGGGATTGTTTTCTAATTCTTTAAAACGAAAAATCACATATTTATTTTCGAAAAACTTAGCTTTTGTACCTTTTACAACGACATGAATGTATAAACAGTGAATATGTTGAGTTAAGTAAAATCGATAAGTACCGCTGGGGTGAGATTTGTAGCGACACAACATATTTTATATAGCGTTAGCTTCAAGAATGACTATAAGAGCTAAAAGTTATAGTATGCCAACTATGAGATCGAACACCTCGTGATCAAATCAGTAATTCCAGAGCCGCATCTCAATTACTCCAATAAGCATCATATCGTCACCAATAGAATTTCGAGCCCACCAACTTTTAACCGTATCACCCGTCTCGCTATAATTGTTCTTCAGTACAACCTCATTCATACTTTGGGGCATACTGCAGAATATCGTGATTCGTTCCTAAGCCGTATAAGCTATAACTCCCTTATGGAAAGCTCATGACATTTATAACCAGCGTTCATCGGTACCTCTCTATCTTTGCTCCCTGATATTTTGCGCAGGGCCCGCTGTATTTTGTGTAGCCGAGTTCTTAACAACTTTTTGAGTATTTAGTTAAGCAATAGGATCTTCATCATCGTCTCCATCCCTGTGATTTTTTTTTTTTTACAAATCTGCCGGGCAACTTTTCCTTTTACCAGGTTTTCAAGTATGAGATGGTGGACGTCGGCGATTTTGCTTATTGCCTGATTTCCTTTTGTCATTTATTGACCAAGACGTCAAATCTTCAATTGTGGTCCTCCTCGGGTATCCACTCATTGTATTGTTGCCAATCTTAAGAAAGTGATTCTGGAATATATTCAGTGTCCAAGAATTGTAGGACTCCTGAAAACAATACCAGTAGAGCATCATATGGTTGCCCCGCTTGAATATGGGTCGTACATACTCCTTAGGATGGTGGTCTACTATTCGATAGATAACATGCGTAACCTCATCGATAAAATATCATGGATACTTGCCACCAAAGCTTTATCTCAATCAAAGCCTTCTCTATCTTCATAGATAAATCGAATTTCTTCCCACGCTGCTCAGCTCGAAATCTAAATATGATCACAAATATCACCACCATCCATGTGATCGTTATAATACTTGTCCAACATTGCCTGGATATATTGGACAAATCATATCACCAAATTTAACAGCGATAAACTTGTTATTGGACTGGGGCTATTGGCCAAATATTTCTTATAATTCTCTCAGATAAACTCGAAGGGTGTCGAAACATTGCCCAGGTTCTAGGGATTAGAAGAGCTACTCTTTGTGATTGATGTTCTTTTTGAACATAAAGTGACCATGAGTGATTTTCTTTTACAGATGGATACTGGACGCACTTGATGGATCATACTAGTCAGCTTCTTCATTATCGGAGAAAAAGATTGACTGAACGTCGCTTTAGAACAGACACTCACCAGGCATAATTCAACAGAGAGTATAGCTACATTATCTACACATGCCTGAGCACAGATGTCAGAACATGCAACGGGGCTATTTCTGCCGATAAGGCGCCCATAAAACTTGTGGCATGAGCCTATAAAAAGCACATATCCCATGTTTTCGATTTCCAATTTATCTGAAACAGAATATTTTAGGATAGAGTTCGCTCATCTCATTAACTGTAACCGCCACGTTTGCATCAATGACATCTCCGGCATCAACACTACACCATGATTCCTGTTCATTGCTGCTAATTCGAATGTTTATGACGGCTAAAAACTTGATCTAAAGCACGTACGTAATCGTAACTGACTGTGATAAAAAATTTGTTTGATTTTTAAAGTGATGCTGCAGTGTTTCCGCATTCGATCTTTTGAAAAACAACCGCCGCGATGTACTCTACTATTAACTCTCAAATCTGTTTTGTCGCTCAAGTGTTTTGATACATAGCGTTGGCACGGAAGTAGAGAATGAATCAAAGTCAGTCGTCGCCACTCAGTGTGTTGGTCGTGTTTTTATTTAAAGCATAAACATAGAAAATCGGTGCATCTTATATACGAGTATAAGTGAATATTAATTGTTGAAGTAAATCCAAGAATCCAAAGAACGAAAAATCAACGGTGACTACTAAAAGTTTTCCGGATTCAGGGTGAGTTCTTTTGAAAATTTAAGTTCGGATGTATGATAATTTGTAATTTTTAATAATTTTAAATAAAAGCGTAAGTGGCAAAAAGTTTCAGTATCAAGAGCTTTGGAACTCGGAAAGCAGAGGACAATGGATAGAGAAAGCTAATCAATAACGTGGCTAAATGGAATACAGACATGGACCCAAATTTGTTCATTCGTAATAGTCACACTCAGGATAAAAAAGAGGACTCGCACTTAGATCGCCGAGTGTCTAATCGTATGATACAATATTACCAAATTTTCAACGTTTGGTACTTTCTGTGTGACCCCTATTTCCTCTTGTTAATTCTATCTACATATGGAATGGAGTAAGTAGTAGTGTGTGATTCAGACAGATATGAGGATTCACATTCAAAAAACTCGGTCGAAGGGGATAACTATCAATAACGCTAAACATATGAAGAAATTGTCCTGAATCGAAGCCAATAATTTCTCGAATTATGATCAACTTAATCGCTGAGGCCTTAAATTCGAAGTACCGTACTGAATTCGTTGCAAATTTTGTACGACAACATGGAAAGTCTACGGAAGGAGAGCTCAAAACAGAAAAACATTCACTAGGGCTGACAATGGTGTTATTATAAGTTGTGTTAAGGGTCCGGGCAGTTCCAAGGCCAGGGCTTCTCAAAGTGCATAGGTTGAGATGGAGGCCAGGAAGCTTCTACTTCAAACTCCACTCCTACACAAAGTAGAAAACGTAAAGGGACAAATCCCAAACGACGTTCGCCTCTTGAACGGGAATGTGATAAAATTGCTGCGCTCCATATATACTTTTTTTTTTTAAAGTCTCTAATGCAAACATACATGTTTTACTGTGATAATTTTTCTGTTTCCCGATGTTTCCCATTGGAGAACAAAAAAATATATTATATAAAAAAAGTACTCTCTCAAAAGCAACTTTATATGTTTGTATATTAACTTTGATAAGGAAGTTGCTTACAGGATTTTTAAGACACAGGAGGATCCAGGTGTTTTTCCATTGGGTACTTGTATTCGTCGTCAAATGGCTACATTTCGTCTCATCGCACTTAGGTCTATGTAGACACATCGTGATGTCCAGTTAGGGGAAGAATGAGGTCAGCAGCCCAGAGGTGCCTATTGATATGAAAAAACAAGGATATAAAAGCGCATATAGTTCTGCGAGATCGTGGAAGCTGGATTCATCATTATCATATTTACATAAGTTTTTCTATATTTACACTAGGATTAAATACCACTCGACAGATGCTCGTCGGTGCCGGCGTTAAGGTCATTAAGTCGCATCCAGAAAAGCGGCTTATTGCTTTTCTTCGTTTAAGTGCAAGTGAGTTCATTGCTTATTTGGAAGTAGAGATTCCAATATTGAGTTATATACGTGTTAATTTTTTTAGTAGCAAACTGCTCCCTTTGCAACTAACAGATAACAGTATCACATGTCGGATTGCTGATTTTTTGCGGCGGTACTTAAACGAGGGCATTGACTCCATGAGTGAATGTTATATTTCAATTATTTTCAAAGGTGAGATACGCAGCTTCAAGAAGGCTATTTAGCTACCAGGCGCGTTTCAAATTGAATTTCCGCGCATACTCCTGATAAAAGCGAATGACATGGATGTAAAGGCGGTGGCATACAGAGGAATTGTTGTGTCAAATAATTTGAAATGCTAACTGGTATGGTACATCGTCCATTGATAATATTGCAAAGAAAATCGCACTGCTACGGTTCATTTTTAAATTCAGAAAAATAATTATTTGATTGTGGCGGTCTTGTTGGCGAGCTCCAGAAGCAACGCAGGCTGACTTGGAAGCATGCAATCTGCTTCATTGCAGTGTGTTGAATTTTAGTTCTTGTTTTCATTCTACTGGCATCGTACATCGTTATATGTTGATGGAATATAATCTTATTTTAGGTGGAACTTATTTCACAATTCTTTCGTTTTTGTACTTGTGTCTGTTTCTGTGACAGCTAGAGATAAGATTTAATTACACACTCATACATACATACATACATAAAGAACAGTGCTGGCTGCCCTTTTCTGATGAAAATATGTGTATATGTCCCCATGAAAGCCCATTAATTTATAATTAGTACACCAATATCATCTGTATAGGTATATGCAAGATATTGGAAAGATTATATTTAATTTGACAGATGACTTGAGTAAGGATCACCCTATACACTGATAATGCTGGGACAAAAACATACGATTATGTATGTGCAGGTGGCGTTGTTCACATGATATCCTTCCTTGATATCTTACAGCCACCAAAGGGGCCAACTCCTAGTTGGTGAAGCTGTTGACCTCTATCGGAAACAGAACGGAACCATGGGACACACCAGGATTTATTTTGTGAACATCAGATTTGAATTGATTTACGCTTATGTTCCACTTTACGTGGAGACATGCCGTCAGATTATCAGTGAACCAGTTGCTACGAAAACCGTAGAGTATTCGTGTTTCGACTTATTTCAAAAGCTGACAGTTTACTGCATTTCTATGACCTTGGAAAGAATGGGTGGAAGTGTAATGAGCCTGTAGGAGGAAAGAGAAAAAGACGGGCTTGACAAATGCTGCTTTCCATCTGCTCAGAAAGTATCCTTAAGAGTAGGAATGATGAAAAAGCTAGCGCAGTGGTTTTGCCAGCGTGAAAGAATACAATAGTGCGATGAGCCTAGAGAGGGAAGCACATCAACGGTGTACTTGCCAGGTTCAGAAGTTAAAAATAAGTCCAAGATTGTTTTCCGCAGCGAAGATATTAACACACCGTCCGGTGTTTTCTGTTCAGAATGTCAAAGCCACCCAGAATTGTGTATATTGAAATCGCTGTATAAGGATACAGGTATACAATTCTTTGAACGGAGCCAGACAGCCCATCAACCTCGTTATAAGTCGAATTGCTGTCTACTATGGGGCTTCTGTGGTGGAGTTTGGTAAGCTACATTACTATGCATGTAAATGGTGAGAGAATAATAATGGCACTAGTTCGCAGCCAAGTAGCTTCAGAGCAGAGTTATCTGAGAGGTGTCGGCAGAGATCTACCTGGGTTTCACTAAGTGCCAAAATAGCTAGTCTGTATTTACAGATGTGGCCATACACAGAATAGTGATTACAGGAAACCAAATGCAAAAAACACAAACATCGACAATTCTATATACAGTGAACTAAAAATTCAGGATTGTTTTGCCGGATCAAATTACAAAAATAAAAACCAGCACACCAACAAAATTCATATCCATCGGTTGTTACATACATTCAGTCACTGCACCCGCTGTATAAAAATGTAATACAGCAACGGCAGTTACTGAGTGCAAGTAACAATATGACCAAGCTGGAAGTTTGGGATGCCCGCACTGCGGATGTTATTTGCACTGAGCTCGCGCGTTTGTTTTTCCTTGCACAAATGTTTTTTTTTTTTCACACGGTAAGCAACCAAGCAAGGTGACTCTTTGCCAAGCCAAAATCCACTGACAACCACACTTCAACATTACCCTGTCGTGCCAAATCGATGCCACAAATGTTGCACCGGCAACAAACAGGTCACCTTACATAGTATGAACGGCTCGTTTAGTGAGTCCCCAGTCAGTCCGTAGACTACACTTTACCTGGCTCACAACACTCAGTAGTTGTTCCCTCAGTTAGATAAGGTGAAAGATTTCATCTTCTCACTTACTGTTATGCCTAGATACTTGACCTTAGTCACATATCTAAGGTTCGCACCACTCAGGGATATTAAAGGAACCCGACAGACAGCATTCAATTTGCCATAAATCAGCATTGTCACAGTCTTCTCCCGAGATACCTCTATTTAAGCAAAAGACTGACCATCTAGACGGGGAAGCAGATAATTCAGCATAAGACCTCTGAAGAGGTCTGACAATTGCTTCCGCAGTGGATGCATCGTGATATTCCATATAAATAGACAACAAATGGACAACAAATGAACCCTTGAGTGCAACCCCGCTCTACGCTTAGACAGTCCCTATCTTATGGGGAATTTACAAAAACGCAACTGCCAGAGAAATAGCAAATATCATAAACCAATTTCCCGGCAGTTCAGTTCGCGCAACATGGTCAGATTACTCTGCCAATATAACTTGTCCAAGACTTCAGACAATATTTTCACTGCTATTCAGAAGGCCGTCTTTAAGAAAAAACTGTAGAAAGAATGTTTAGTCTTACGAGAGAAACAGCGATTGGGAAGAGTAGTTCTGCGTCTAATTTCTGTGTGATGTCGTTGCCGCTTGTAACTGAGCTTGCGCTATTTACAAAAAAAGAAAAAAAAACGAAGTTTTTAACAACCTCTCTAGTTTCGGTAAATTTATTATCTACGTGGATGAAGAAGAGAGAATTTTCCACAGTCACCCTGACGAGTTCACACTCTCCTAAGACGACATAGTTATGGTGAGTGTCGATCTAAAATGCAAGACCTGTCGTATTGTCAACACTTGACAATCGTGGACTTACCTAGCCTGAAACTGCACTGATATGGACCAACCAGGTTGTTCGTGAACGGATTCAAAGGCGACGGAAAAGATCCTACAGGCAATGTTAAGGGGGCTTCTTCCTCTATAATTGGCGAAAAGAAAAGGGTACAACTAATCTGAATGCATCGGGCATGCTTTTCTCAGACCTTATTTTACAGATGAACTGGTAAATGTTTCCGATCAGGTCATTTCCAGCTGCAATAAATAAAATAGTCTGCAGGATTACTAGACATTAATATATGTTAGGTTTATAGAGACGGAATGGGTGGAAAGGGGGAATTCTTTATTCTGCAGAAGTAATCCTAACATTTTTTCAACACCGACTCAACTTTTTGTCCTTGTATCCAGGGCAAGTCCGTCTTATTCTCTGATAAAAATATTCGAATGTCATTCCTGCGGTTACCCCTTCGGGTAGGGGAATTAGAGTATACCCGAGGTAGGCATGCCTGTCGTAAAAGGCGACTAAAACGCACCCTCTGTATGCCGAGTGCGTGGGCATACAAAAAATGTAATGGGCAAAGCAAACGGAAGTAATACCCCAGGTGGCAATCCAATTTTACTTAGAAATTCACCTTCTTGGGAGGTAGGCTCTACGGATTGTGGGGAGACCCATTTATTGCTATCAAATCCCTTTGTAAAAAAATCAAAGGTACTCCGATCACCACCATTTAGATCGAATATTTCCGGAAAACGAAGTCTGCCGGTTAATCAGGACTCAGTGATAAAAAACAGGAGAACAATGAACTCCGAGCTAAGCTCAATGAAATGCAAGGACTCTTTTACGAGCTTAAAAATGAAGTTCTAAAAAACTCTCGCTTATCTATAGAGTGCAAGTCAGTGGAATACCTGAAGAACTTGCTCGCAAAACCAATCCGGTACTCGTGAAAAGGCGTAACAAAAAACTTAAGGCAGGCTCATCTCCCGAAGTGTTACAACTAAGACATGAAAATAAGACCACTGTACCAACCAAGACAAAACCTCAAACGAAACCTCGCCCTCCACCTGCAATAAATATGGTAGGAATTGCAGACTACGGAAAGTTACGGGACCTTCTCCAAAGAACACTAAAATTAAAGTTCAGTATAATTTCCCTCCGTAATAACGTGTGAAAAATTAAGGTCAATGACTCCAATTCTTACCGAGCATTGTCGCTGAAACTTAACACCGATAAAATTCAATGGTATACTTATGAAAATAAGTTTGAAAAACCGTTACGAGTCTTCGCTAGGGGACTTCACCCGTCGTGCAAAAAAGAAGACGTAATAGAAGACGTTCAAGCACAATGTTTTAAGATTACTGACGCCGTAAACATAATCAAGATGGTAAAGCAAGAAACGGATAGCGACAAAGATACCGTAGTCAAACGCGGATTTTATATATGATCGAAACGAGAAAGTCTACGATATTTATAAAATTAAATCTATTTTAAATATCAGAGTCAAAATGGAGCCCATGCGTAAGGGCAAAAAAACTATGTATAATCCAATACAACCGTTGTCAAGATTTTAACCACAAGCGGGCGTATTTTCAAAAAGATCCACGATGAGTAAATGCGCATGTAAACACTTCTGGGAAGAGTGCAAAACAAATAAGCATATCAGTTTGTGCCACTTGCACAAGAAATCACCCAGCTAATTACCGAAGTTGCGAAATCGCCAAAGAAATACAAAAGAGGCGAAAAAGTCCCACGAAATTCATTCACCGGGACCAAAAGTTGCAATATCCAAAACCGATGAGACCAAGACAGGTATGAGAGTCACAATGAGGAAACCGGTAACGTAAAAGCATAAATATGATCAAAAAAACGTTGCCGAATCAAATGCAATTAAAAAACCTGTACCAGTCCGCAGCGAAAGTTAATACGCTGAGGTCGCGTCAAAAGCCAACAAAATAGATTCGGCCACTACAGATCCGCTGCCTCAAATTCTCGCAGTCATCCTAGAAAAACTAGATGAACAAATAAAAATAAATAAGCTCTTGTTTAAAAAACCAACCAAGTTCGAGTTCGTTGCTCGGAAAAAATCTAACAAAAATTAAAATGACTAAGATTTTAACATGGAACTCAAATGGCCTTCTGAAAAGAATCGGCAAATTAGAATCTTTTCTATGGAAAGACCGTATTAAAGTATGCCTGATTTCGGAAACACACTTAAAAAAGTGAGTTAAACTCAAGATAAAAGGTTACTCTGATTATCACCCGCATCATTCCTCAGAAAACGCGAGGGGTGGATCCTCACTGCAATAAGCATGCAGAGAACGTGACAATAGAACTTCAATCGATGCAAATAAGTTCAGTTTCCGTAAACATATGTCATAAAGACTATAATATATCAACTTGTTATTTCCCTCAGAAATATAAGATGGCAGACGACGACTTCGATCGCCTTTTTTACCAACTTGGGTCAAACTTTATCCTCGGGGGTGATTTCAACGCAAAGCATACATTTTCAGGTTCAAGATTCATTTCGACGAAGGGCAGGCTACTGCACCAAGCAAGTATGAAACATTGTTTGGACTTTTTTTTCGACCTGCAAGCCAACCTACAGGCCCACCGACACAAATAAAATACCTGACCTGGTCGATTTTTTCATTACAAAAAGGGGTCCTCAAATATCTCACGACTTTAGAAGAATCCTATGATCTCTGTTCAGATCACTCGCCAGTAATCTTTAAAATCGACAGGAGCATAACAAAAACCGAAAGACTGCCCTAATTGACGAATAAGGAAACAAACTGGGATGGGTTCAGAAGAAATTGTAAGGAAAATATTGCTTTAAGAGTTCCACTTGCGAGGCGTTGCAAATAGAAGACGAAGTTGACAAGTTCGTGGAAATCATCTAAAGAGCTGCTTGGAACAACACTTCTTTTCGAACAAGAGGAGTAAAACACGGAAAGCAAATATACGCGGCCGATATAGAAGGCCTCCTACGAGAAAAAAAGAAAGCACGGAGGAGACAGCAACAATTACGTGCGCTACCGCATAAATCCTATTTGAACCGCCAATCAAAAAAAAACGCGATAGAGGGAAAAAAGATATGTTCAAGCGTTTTTCTCGATGTATCGCAAGCCTTCGACAAGGTATGGCACGAGGACTTGAAGTATAAGCTACAATAAATTTTACAAAGAGAAATGAATAGAATACTCGAATCTCATCTTGAAAATATACTGTTTCGAATTAGATATGGGATTGAATACTCTGAATTCAAGGAAATTCAAGCTTACTTTCCAGAAGGAAGCAATCTGGGGCCATACATATTCTTGCTGTACCCTAGAGACATACCTCTAGATAAAGAGACTGTGGTAGCCACGTTCGCAGATGACACAACGATCCTCGTCACAGGACAAACAGTTGAATCCTCGACTGCAAAACTTCAACGAGCTCTGAACACACGTCAATTTCACGTACAGAAAGATAAACAACTTACCTTTATTCATTAACTCGGTACAAATACCGTATGCAAACGAGGCAAAATATTTGGGAATGACCCTAGATGCAAAACTAAGGTGGAAATCACACGTAAAAAAGAAACGTGAAGAGCTCGAAATCAGGCAAAGAGAAATGAATTGGCTTATCGGAAGGTACTCTAAACTAAGCACATATAACAAGCTGCTTATATATAAGCAAGAGCTAAAAACTTCGTGGACTTTTGGTATACAACTATGGGGTTGTACCAAACCAAACAATATGTCTATCCTACAGACGTTCCAGAACAAAGCGCTTAGAGCAATCGTAAATGTTCCATGGTATATGTTATAAGGAATAGCGATATTCACCGCGATCTTGGCATTGCAACCGTGAAAGACGAAGTAACAAGCTTTGCTCGTTAACTTCGCATTCGTCTTGTGCATCATCGCAACCAGGAAATAATCTGGAGATTGGACGAGACAAATCTTGTGCGGCGACTTCAAAGAACAAGACCATTCGACTTAACGCCTTAAGGAGAAACCGCATAAAATAACGGTAATAGTAGGTGCCTTCGCTGAACAGCTACCTACCAAACGCGATAAACTACAGAAGCATGAGCTACTTTTTAAGGAAACTACGTCGTAGTCTAATAGAAAATGGAAGGTTTTTTAGTGAGTAAGAATCTTACACTACCATGAGCGCAAGCTTATGGTGGGCTCTGCTATGCCACTGTAGGCATAAGCGCGTGCTTATGGTGCCTATGAATGTTTTTACATACATTTCGATTGTATCTGTGGATTTTGGACGTATCCATGTCATTTTAAATTAGTTAAAACAATGGACGATTGGTCTAAAAGTTTTCAACTTTATAAAAGCCTTACTAAACAACCTGAAATTCTAATACTAAGACTAATAATACAATTTACTCACAAATTCATAATTTAAAAAATGAATTACTCAAGGTTCCCCCCTTTCAGTAATCGCAGAGACCATTGCAGGCTACGCGTTGGGGTCAACAATTGAGCACAAAACACTAGCATAGCACTTTTCCATTGTTTTTTTTGGGCTACTTATTGACACAATTAATTTTTGTTAGGGTTATTTATTTATTTTTTTTGTCTTTTTTTTTTTTTGGTACAAAACTGGAACAGGTGAAACTAGGTCTACGAACAAAGACGGGAAATATACTGTGTTTGATACAACATTTTTAAAAGCTAAAAAGTTTTGACTTTAAAGAGAGTTCCTTATTCCATTGCTTGAAATTCATGTGCCAATAACTTCTGGACAAGGAAGGCCGGAAAACTAATTCTAGGAATGTGGAAACAGAGTTTATAAACGAAAAATTAGAAACCTTATTGAAAAATCTGGCGAAGAATTATCATTTGCTGTTGAGTCTTAGAATGGAAGGGAAGTATTCTAAAGCTTTCCTGTGTCCAGTGCTCTCCTAAAACATTAAAAAGCTTAAGCAACCCAAAACTGCGAATACGATAAAGCCATATACACCTAAAGAAGTCCTAGCCCTTAAAAAGCGCAAAAGAAAGAAATGCTCATATTTACCCAGGTTACAAAACTATTTTAGAAGAAAAACAAGAGTGGTATTCAACAATGACGGCTCTCAAAACCTACTGGCACCAGAGTACTTAGCCGGGCCTCTAGTCCATGGCCGAGCAAAAAAAAAAATCAGAGATAACCAACAGCCTCGTATACGGACGGGTATAAGGTTGACGGCTCCAACAAACGCTTTAGGAACAACGAGTTTCGGCTTTGCACTTGAAATGTACCCTTATTTGGGTGTGCATTTGCTTTTCGATGAAAACTGAGTAAAGCGAATCCCTCATAACCAATTTTTGATGGGAGGTGTGACAGAATAGTTTTCATAGACGAACTACTAGTTTTGATAATTAGAGCAATGCTGATGAAGAGAACTAGGGCGGCAACCTGTTACTACTGTTATGGTGAAAGTTGGTGACTTACTGTACTTTCCTCCAAGATCATGCCACTAGATAACTAGAAACAGATTCTCCTTCCACTTGATGTTTGTATTATGGATTGCACTCTCAAATTCATCTTTCAATTTTGATAACCGGCTTTTGGCTCTCGTCTTATGAACATGCAGTCTGAACTTCTAGTTCAGAGGGAGCGAATTACGTAACGCAGCACGTTACATTAAAGCTGCAATTCAGATCTGGCTGAAGTCTATATCATCACTTTTGCGTATGCAGGACTCCTCTGAAGGCAGGTCAGAATGAGGGAGTTTTTTAGGTCTCGAATCTTGTTGACCGACAAGCCTGGAGATGACAATTGGTATCTCGCTGAGAAACTCGCGCTTTTATATGCCCATTGGTCATTTTCTGATACAATTGTTATTTTTTTTATTATATTGTGCCCTACTTTCTACTTTTTTTTTTATTGACCTTGTTTCGTATACATTCTTACTTTGTCGAAAGCTTTGATGGAGATGATAGAAATATAGAAATTTCTGGCTGAGAGGGAGTTAGTTGTCGGAAGATCTGAATAAGCAAAAATGTAGTAACTGCAACGGAGTTCGTTCATGATTTCATCCATCACCATCCATGATTTAGACGAATTTTTTAAATTAGTTTTTAATATTGGTATGATTGTGATCACTTCAAACGATTTGAAAAGCGTTGCTTGCAGGGCACAGGTACATATGTATTAATTAAGGAAGTAGGAGAGGTCAGACTATCAAAATAGAGGAAAATTAACTTTAAACAATTTTTTTACAACAAATGGCTTACAGAACACATTCTTGGATATTTGAGATATGTATGCATAAGTTGGGACTAGACCAGAACACAATCTTTATATTAATGAACATACTCGTATGTATATCCTTCCCCGATTTTTCAATCAAAACTTTACTAAATCCAAATAGTGCACACACTTATGGAGTTGCACACAAGGAAATTATACTACAAGCCAACATGTCTTAGCTGCACAAATATAATATTTCGGATACTGATCACTAGTAAGCCGTGGTATGTGCTTATATACGATGAGAATCGTTTATTTTAAACAGTAGGAATCTTTTTTACCAAATTAAAATTTCCGAAAACCCACGCTGGCACATGCAAAGGTAATACGATGAGGATACTGGACCATACATATCTCAGCATAGCAGACGAGTAGACGAGCGCATAATAGAGCATATCCGTACATATTCGTACATATTCGTATTTAGATAATGCTTAAAAGGGCGGCTCAAATTTCGTCCAACACTGTGTCGGTGTTGTTTTCTATGCTTATCTTGTGTACTTAAAACAAATCTAGAGAAATTTCTGTCATTTGAAAGTTTAGTGAATAGATTCCACCAATAAAAGTTTTATTTTTTAAACATCGCTTCATTGAATGTTTCTTGCTTTAGTTCTATATAAACTCACTGACTTACATAATACAAAATGAATACCTGAAACTGCATCAGCACTAGTTACACTGTTGGTTCCAATGCGAATATTGCATTATTTTGATAAACATATACGTAAGTAGTGATGCAAATCGTTTTTTACACACCCGGTAGGTATTTATTAAATGTGTGTATAATTATACCGAAAAACGAATTTACCAAGCTATCCAAGATCGGGTATTTTTTATTTTATATCAAAGGCTGATTGATTTTTTGATTTAATCCTGATCAGGAACAATTCGAAGAAAACGTTGACGACCTGCAAAATTGTGGAGTTTGCATATTTATTTTCTATCAATTTGAATACTTTTCCAATAAATTTGTTACCCAGTTAACTAAAAACATCGGACACTTTTCCAAAAAATTGGTAAAAGAAAAAATATTCGGGTACTACCCGATAATGTTCGCGAGTGAATTGGACATAAGGCCCCTCAACAACAGTGAAAAAGGAGGAAGTGTAAATTATCAGCGTTAAAATATACTGAGCATCTTTATATCAGTGTACGTACTATAGTTTTATATTTTTCTATTATATTTAAGAAGTTTTTCTTTCTAATTTAAGTGGTTACGTAAGTTTGGAAATTTCAATTTTTTTATTTATAATTTTGTTTTTTAATAGTAAAATAGAACAATTTTCTTAAAGTTCAAGTCAATTGGAGGGTAGAGAGAGTTTTGGGAAATTGCTTTTCGGCCAGGCAGCTGCTTATCTATTGTCGTCGGTGTTTCTCGATTTTCTAAGCATCGAGTTACCTTTATATGTAAAGCTTGAAAGAAATAACATGGTACATCATAGCAAAGTTTGAAGTATGACATGAGGATCATTTAGAAAAAAAAAGAATACAGTTCCAATGGCAATATGGAAGTTTGACAAAACTATATTTTTCAAGTCGGAGGGTACGATTTTTTAAAAACCAAACCACCGTTCTTTTTCAAATTTTGCACACTTCATCTAGATAGGATTGTCCAGTGATCGAATGAAGGTCTTTTTTCGTTATTTACAACTTATTTTACAAGGCAATTGTGGTGTAGATTTGACCGAACGTGATACTTTTTTGCATACCACTCTGCCAAAAAATCAAATTAAATTTTTTTCTTCAAATCCTTCCTTTCTTCGTAACCACCACGAAGATGCTTTATTAAAAAAAAAAAAAATTTATTAACCTTCGAAACCAATGTAACCTGTTAAGGACGAACGATTTTTTTTATCAATTAAAAGCAACGACTGTGAAAATATTTATATCAGTATATTTTTGTTCCATTAAAAAAGAAAAAAGTAAAACATTTGAACAAATTGTATGTACTTCCATTCCTCATATAAGCATTCACATAAACAATGATTAAATAAGCTTTACAAAAGAAATAAATTAAAACTGTAACATTTATACTCGCAATATTAGTTTGGAATCTTATAAAATTATTTAATTTTTTTGCAATCAAAAAAATAAATGAATATCCCAAATAATCTGATTCGATTCGATTCCTATACGTACTTAAAGTTCAAAAACTTCAACTCCAACTTTAACCTTAACTACAACCACAGCCTAAACTCCGCCAGATAGTTACTTCTACCAATTTAATAAACATGATCAGATGTGTAGGTAATGATCTAATAATTATAACAACGAGTGTCTGTTGTCATGTTGTTAATCTGTTCTTAATCCGATCTTAGATCTCTTATTTAGATTAAACCAAATCATAAACTGAAATCTTTTAGGTGACCTCACGGAACTGGAAAAAATCTCAACCGTCATAAGGCGCATCCAAGAATTTTCAGGTGAGCCCACCGAATACATTATCCTAAAAATTAACGAGGCGATAAAAAATTCAACATCTATTTGTTCCATGGCCAAAGATCAACTTAACATAGAAATCTACTTTTTAACTTTTGGTGCGGTAAACGGGCAATTGGAATGATTTCTTTCAACTGTTTCAGAAATTATGCGTTGACTTATAACATAACACAATCCTTTACAAAATTATTACATCACTCTTTATATGAATATAATTATTCAATCAAGTCTTTAATCAAGTCAAAAAACCAGTAGAAACAATTTTTGGTAGGATTGATAGTACCGATCCAGATCCACCTATATGAACGATCTCAGCAGAGAAATGTTCGAAAGTTAAGGAAAAAACAAATTAAGGATATAAATTGGCAAAATACGAATAGGAAACCCTCTTCTCCAGGACCTATAATCTACATATATTAATCCTAGCGTTGCCACCCGGGTAACCATCGGCGTAAGCTTGGTTGAATATATCTATATATATATATATATTTTAAAAAGATTAGCAGAAACCTTCTCGAATACCCATGATTTCACGGATTCTCTATCGAAATTTTCATTCAACATATTTTTAAAAAAAATTTTAACTTAAAAATGTTTATACACATAGGAGCCGGACACAAAAGTCATTTTTGTGTATTTTTTTGAGATTTTGTACTAAGAATTTAGCTATATAAAAGTATATACATTGAGAAATATGTTTAATTTTTTTTATTTAAAAATATCAAAAATATACAAGGATTTTTTATAATTCTTGAAGCGTCGTAAAAAATTCTGCGTAAAAGGTGCTCACTGGCGTTTTTTTAAAAATCATCTGAAAAAAAACATAAAGAATATTAAATAAGATAATAAAATCTAGTTCTTGTCATAGCCGATTTTGAAAATATTAATTTATGACAAAATGGCGGACTTTTAAATATAAATAATGATTTTTGGTTAGATAATGAATTGGTTTTTATTTTGCCTATAAAATAAAAACTATGTAACGAAAAAAAAAGAAATCCTATGGCAAGAACTAGATATTGGTGTATAGATAAACCACAAATTCAATTCAATCAGTTCATTGGTTTTCAAGAAATTTTGGGTTTTAAAATTAAGAAATGAGCAAGTCATGAAATTGGTCAACTTACATAGAATCATCGATACTAGGTAGAATGTTCATAGCTTCTCAATTTTGTTGTCAATGCCATATTCGATCTTCTTTCGTCTGTTCCTCTGCTTGCAGCTTGCCTTTCACTATACGAGTTTCGTCTTCTTTCATAGCGTTTATGTGCCCTCCCGATACGACTGATATTCCTAACACGTTCGTGACTTCCAACAATGAGGTGACACCATTGTTGAACGTGTATGTTGCAAGATATACACCAATGTTAATGATCTTTGCCCCGCTGTTCATCGTTTTTGGAATTCTCTTCCAAATAAGTTTTTGGTATATCCGCCAACACAGCGCTCCCAGAATTTGTCATTGCTGAGGTCTTCGAATAATTCCATGCCATATGCATCGGACTTACCCGGAGATCCATTACCTACCTCAAGGAGTATTGCAGTCTCTTCAATTTTTACTGCGACGAGTGCAAAGAGATCACCTTGGCTCACGTTATGCTGGCAATTAAATGCAATAACGAGTCTATCAATGCGACGCTAATCGAGAATATTCATATTAGCAGAACTATTCCCGACAGAATAGAGAAGATTGAAGACTCAGTAAACTGCATTGACAGTAATGTGGAAGCTTACAAGTCCACAGGAAGAATGATATAAAAACAACTGACAGCGATCCACAATTTGTCCAAAAATCAATCTCATCACTACAACGAGAGCGAAGTGATCAAATATCACTTGGATGGATTAAAAGCATTCCCCAAAACAAATTTTGCCAACCTCCTTAAATCCAACGTACTCACACACATAAACGACTCTATCAATCTTCTCCGTACTGATCTCGACTTGCTTTTTTCAATCCTCCTCCAAAACAATACATCCCGATGACTTAACCCTAAAAATAATAGACCTCAGCGAGGAACTCATAGCAACTCGGTTCACCGTTGCCGAAATCGATAAAGAAGTGAGATTGGCTTCCCACAAAATCGATGGAATCCCCGATCAAATTCAACTTCAAGCTAGTTCCCCGTACAATGTCTCGATTCATAATGAATTAGTAGACACGGAGTCATTTTCAAATACACCTCCCGCCGCCATAACAGCGGAAACCGAAACCGAGCTGCCTATCCCGCCCGCCTTCGCCCTAAAAAACTGCTCAAACAATTCGGAACTTCATGGACCCCCTTCGAATGGAAAAGCCGACTCGACAATTTGAAAGAGGGAAACCATACAGCATTCTTCGTTGAAGGGGCTCCTCGACACGCTGATGTTAGTTGGGTGCGGAGTTTCTTTCACCGAAATCATGCCATCACCATTAGCGAGTGCGAGATGATTTCCCCTGCTGACTCCAATAGTTCCTGCAGCTTCAAAATCAGCATCCCAACTAAATATTCATGGTTATTTTATTTATATTTTAGTCCCCCCTCCTCACTTATCCGACACAAAGCCCTTACACACCAATCTTCTAATCCGCTAATTTCCAATGTTCCACCCAAGCCCTCGGGCCAACGCGTCTCTTTCAACTTAACCCCAACCACCCATATTATCCCTTCTTAATCTTCCACGCCACCGATCCCAGCAAACAACTCATTTCCTAACTTCGACCTACAAACTGGAGCTAAGTACCCTAATTTTATTAACTCCCATACCCTAAACCCAACATCTCATCCAGGTCCCAACTCCATATCCAACCACGAATCTCCATCTCCCTCCTCCACTGCCCCTATTCTTGATCCTCTTTTAACCCCACACAGTTAGACTTACCCAGCAAACCAATGGAACTACAGAAAGTTGCTATGCACTCTCTAGGCTTAGAGAGAGAAAGTTATATGAAAACATTCGTCTCTTTCTTGCCTATCTACACGACAAATCGGACTCGGTCTGCTACGAAGGGAAGACTAAAACCAGCGTCATGGTATCCATCCAGCAGGAAGGCTTTCCTACCGACCCTATCAGTCTCAGGAACCTTTATGTCAGGTACCACGAGATTTTTAGCATGTCCCCTCAGAAAGTATCAGACGACCTTGCTGCATTCGGCCACTACGTTCACTCTAAACGAGTCTCACACCTACAGCGAAGCCGAGCTGACCACGATAAATCTTTTCGTCCATAACGTGCCTTCCTTGTCAGCACTTAAAACATCCCGCCATACATCTCCACCCCACAACATCCCTCTTACATTTTACTACCAGAATGTAAGAGGTCTTCGCTCTAAAACCGATGCTGTCCTACGTCAATCGCATTCTCTTCCCTTTGATATTTACGCCTTGACTGAAAACCAACACAATAGCCTTAACCCTTCTCCCATTAGCATCTCTTCATCCTCTAAAGTCGACTTTGTCGCTATAAAAATATCACTCCCCTTCAAGTCCCTTTACGTTTTATGTTGCTACATCCTGCCAGCTCAACCTACCGAATCTTACCAACTTGTTGTCGATGCGATCGAATATTTAATTGACCTGTCTGACTCTACAGACGATATCTTTGTTTTCGGCGACTTTAATCTTCCTCAGTTACAGTGGATTCCATCAGACAATTCAATCGTTCTTCATCGCTTCAAATGCCAACTCAGCTAAGGAATGTCTCTTCTTAGATCGCTTAACAGACTCAAGTCTATGCCAAGTCAGTGGTGTATCCAACTATATGGGCAGGCAATTGGACCTTATTTTCACAACAGATTCAATTAACTCCTCAGTCTCACTTTGTCCCCTATCTCTGTCTACAATCTCCAACCACCCCCCCCCCCCCCTTCTACATTCATTTTTCATAATTCTTCTTTCCAGTCCACTCCTCCCACAACTCTCTCATCCTACGACTTTCATAAAGCAAACTTTCACAAAATCAGTGACTATCTTAGCAGATCCCCCTTTAACTTTCACAACCTAAGCGCAAATGATGAATTATCCATTTTTTTTAAAGAAATATTTAATTCTTTTAGCCTTTACGTTGCGTTTTCCCGCCTTTAAACATCATCTACTAGTCCTCCCTGGTATAATCGCAAGCTTCGTTCCTTACGAAACAAGAAAAACAAGTTATGGGCTGTTTTCCTGCGTACCAGATCCTTGTCCGACTATTCCAACTATCTTGGTATTTATCTTCATTACACCGAACTTTACGATTCCCTTTACCAGCGTTACATTAACAATACGCAAGTCAACCTTATAAATGACCCTAAATCCTTTTACCAATGTGTTAACTACAAAAGAAAGTCTGATGGTTACCCTCCTTCCCTCTCTTTCAACAACAAGTCATCAACCGATCCACTCACCATTGCCAACCTATTTGTCAGCTTCTTTAAACAATCCTTCACCAAAGACTCCTTTGTACCAGATCCATCGTATTTTCGTTACCTACTGAACTTCTTCAACGGCCCACTTCTCTCTCACATCTTGGACCCCTCCTATATCGAATATAAATTACACCAACTCAATGACCCGGTCCAGATGGCCTCCTTGCCATATTTCTTAAAAAATGTTCTTCGTCTCCTTCCCTTGCCCTTTCTGATCTCTTTCGTCTATCCCTTTCACAAGGAGAATTTCCTCAGGTTTGGAAAACCACCTTTATAACCCCGATCCACAAAAAGGGATCAAAGAACGAAATAACTAACTATTGTCCAATCGCTAAACTCTCCCATATACCCAAACTCCTCGAAAGTATTTTGTATGAAGCTCTAAGTTTCCAATGCAAATCACTTATTTCCCCTAAACAACATGGCTTCCTAAAGGGTAGGTCAACCACCACAAATCTCGTTGAATTCGTATCCTTTGCCATCTCTGCCCTAGAGAACGGCAACGAAGTCGATGTAGTGGCAACCGATTTTAGCAAAGCCTTCGATAAAATCTCTCATCGATTAATACTCTTCAAATTGTCTGCCCTCGGCTTTGAACCCATACTGTTAAAATGAATATCCTCTTACCTCGAAAACCGTTTTTACAGTGTTCGTTTTAGGTCAGCCCACTCCGCTCCATTTTTGGCCACCTCTGGAGTCCCTCAAGGTAGCCATCTCGGCCCCCTTCTCTTTATATTAACCATAAATGATCTCGATAGGATCATCAAATACTCCGACGTCTCCCTTTACGCCGACGATACTAAATTTTTCAAAACCATTTCCTCTCCCCATGACTCCTTCCGTCTTCAACAAGACCTTGATAGTTTTTCGATCTGGTGCCTCAAAAATTGTTTGGAACTTAATATCACGAAATGCCAATCCATCACCTTTTCACATAAGCGGCTCAAATCTCCTCCCCGATTCTGCCTTCTCCGCAACCAGCCTATCTTCTCCGTTGAATCTCGTCGCGACCTCGGCATTTTGTATGATAGGGAGCTCAACTTCCTTTTGCATATGGATGGGATAATCCTTAAAGCTAACTCTGCACTAGGTTTTGTAAAACGATGGCCCAAAGAATTCACCAACCCATACGTGACCAGGTCCCTCTATATTACCTTTGTTCGTTCCCTCCTAGAGTACGCCAGTCAAGTATGGTCTCATATCATCGCGTTCATATCTCGAGAATCGAAAGCATCCAGCGCCGTTTTCTTCGATTCGCTCTTCGAGGTTTGCCCTGGGATGATTCTTTTACTCTGCCCCCCTATCAAAACCGTCTCAACCTAAACACCTTGAGGAACGCAGAGATGCAGCCGACTTTCTCTTCATTCATCGACTTCTTTCAGGTCAGGTTGAATGCACGTCCCTTCACAATTATATTTTCCTCAACACTAACCCTCGTAATCTACGTACCCCTCGTCTCTTCTATCTCCCAACCCACCACACCACCTATGGCGCGAACGAACCAATCTCCCGCATGCTACGAAAAATTGATTCAAACCCTAGCGTCTTTGGCTTCCACCGCACCACTTCCTACCACAAATCGGTTCTCCTTCACCACAATAACCAACCTTAGTTTTAAGTTTAATTTTAAGTTATAGCTTGTATTAAGCCGAATAAATGGGGGCTTTCGCCTCCCCCAAAATAATATCATCTTCTCCACTTTAGAGAGTTTTCAATATCCTGCTTATTTTCCAGCAAATAATTGTTTAGTAGAGCATACCTACTATTTCCCGAGTTAGGAATTTTGAGCCCATTTGATTCGAGAAATCGGAGAAACTGCGGTTTCCTAAGGTTGACCTAAGCGGCGGATTTTCCGTTCGTTTTGTCCTAATTTATTTTGTTGCCAACTCCTTCCACCGGTTCTTCAAAGCCTATATGACTGCACGCTGGGACCGACCCACAATATCAATGTTGTCTGATTAACCAAGAAGTCGAGCAGAAAATGCCTTTCATGCATTTACTTTTCTAAATTCGTTTCACGTTTAAAATAGTTTGCACATGGCAATTCGTAATTTTTAACGTCATCGTTGCTCTGATCCCGATTTTGACTAACGCCTTGTAGAGTTCAAGACGACAAATGCTTTGAAATCGATAATGAGGACGAAGGTGAGCCTCGACTGCCTTAGCTTGAAAATTTAGTCTTACGTCGATCTATCAGACCGGATGATACACTGCCACATACCGAATAATATATTGAACGTTCTGTTAATGGTAGGACCACCGGTGGTCAATACCAGGACTTAAATCATGATACCATGGGAGTCAGAAGCCCCCGAATTTTGGTTCGGGCCTGACTTGTTAGAGGTAGGCCTCCTTGTGTAAGTGTTGTTTGGACCCATTGTAGAGTTGTAAATAAATACTGGGTGCTGTGATCCTACAATCAAAAAGAGGTTTTAGATCGACTTCGACCTATACCAAGGGTAGAAATTGTGCCTCCAACACAAATTCTGCTTTGCTATGATACTCTTAACGTAGTTTTATCGCCTATCCTTGCTTCAATGGATGTAGTGATAGGCATTCCGTGGAATTAATTCTTCTTGATATGTGTTCACGGATAGCTACTTGACCCGTTGGGTCGATTTTGGAGAGCACAGGCGAATGACGTGGTTAGTTGGGTTGTGGTGTTGACAGTCGTACCTACTGTAACCCGTGCCGTTTCCTTTTTCTTGAAGATGAGATATAAATATACCAGAGTCTAGTCATAGGTCATGCTTTCATCCACCAATTTTTGAATGATTATTTGGCTTATGCACCCGGCCAATATATCATTTCCATGTTTAATAGACTAACACAAACCTTTGATAGGTAAGACTACATATCGTGTACTGGGAAGGCAGGTGGCTTTTCATTGTGGTAGTCGAAGTGGTAGTTTTATATGTTATCTTTGCATTTATCTTTTTCAATTTACTCTTGGATAACACTTAAACAAACAGACCTTGCAACAAAAACCTGGTTACGCTTATACCGGCTAGAATTTACATATTACATACATACGAGTATATGAAAAATTTTAGCATAAATTGTACGTATCTCTGTGTTGTTAAAGGTAATGTCTGTTGCTATTACTTGTCATCACTCAGATTTGTGTATTTTATTTTTAGAATATGCTGCAAGATATTCCACCAACTTCTTGCAAATTTGTGATGTTGTCGCCTTATCCTGCACAAAACTTTAGTAATTTGTTTTGTGGCAAGATATTTTTCTTTTTTAGTAACTGTGGTATTGCTGGATGTTAAAGATACCATCGATATTTGCTCACCCTATGGTATGTATCCCTATAACTTACTTAGTAAATGGAATAGCCTTCATATGCCTGGAAACGAATTTCGCATCTACCATTGCTACATTACTTTCCGTAAGACTATTTTCAAGGTTTTAATATTTCTACTAGATACATCATTCTACCACTTCTTGAAATTCCAAGTGTTTTCGGAACTACTGCAACTAACGAGGTTGATCTGCCAACTCGAATTTGTTATTCTGATGAAATTCTGAGGACAAAAATTGTCCTCCCGTGAGTACATTATAATCCATGGTTGCCCAAAAGGTTTAAATAGATAACTACGATTTTATGAGAGATGGAAATAACTATGTCAGATAATGATGCAAAAAAAGGTGAGAGACAAGCGACAGTAAAATCTAACATTCACATAAACATTACCTTCTTGTTAAGTAAGACGGTTGTCTTTTTCACATCTCTCACCACCTGTGGTATGGTAAATTACGCATCCTGTATGAAATTATACTGATATTGTCATAATGATAAAGTCAGAGTTCTTCTATGCTGAAAGTTTATGTAGTTTAGTCTGAATTGATCTTGTTTTAGTGCTATCAGCCTACAGTTACCTACACCAAGTCGGATCATTCAAGATTCGTTTACTTTTGAAAATTCCACCTAAGATGACTTCTTAATTTATAACGTTGTTCATCCGGAATGGATTCAAATTATTCATGTCTCATATAACCGTACTTCGCAGAAGTTGTTCATTTGAATATTTAAGTAGATTTTAAGGCTAACATGACATAGTACCCTAACATATTGCTCTAGGTATTCATATTTTATTTCTTCTACTAGGTTAACCCGGACAATCATGATAGATCTGAGAACCCAATTTACATACATATTTGGGTAGCCGTGGTGTACAAGTTTGCACACTGTAACTCGAATCCATCAAGTCATGGTAACATTGCAATTAGAATATTTTTTTTTAATTTTTAAAAACTCCCTGCTGAGTAATAAACACACTCCTATATGTTTGTCCAATAATAAAATGTTCGCAAAACAACACTTTCGCTGGACATGCCGATCTTGGGGTTCAATAAATATCTGGATTCCGCAAGCCCCAGTGATTTTATGGACTTTTAAGTTCGGGCTTGCGCAATAGCACTTCTTTGTCATGGACATTTGTTCGATTTCTTCTTTTGACACTACCCTAACCGATGCGGAGTGGAACCATTTGAACCTTTGCTTCAGCGACTCTTGAATTGATGTAAACGATATGAATAAAATCCCGAAAAATTACCAAAAGCGAAAGTCACGTTTCAAAGGGGCCACCAAAATCTGGCGTGACTAATTGAAATACATTAAATTTGAAAAGAAATAATGCCAGTCGTAGGGTCATAAATTGCCTTTTTGTTGGTTTATTTTAGTGACCAATATCTGGATTTTGGAACAATGCACTATTACTCCGGCTACGCACTTAATGTGTCTGGTATAAGAGCATGGCAATGGGGTTTCTTGTTAGAAGCAGAATTGTGTGAAATCATTATCAGGGAACACAAAGGAAACTTTGGACTATGCTTGGAAGGCCATTACAAAGTACATGCTCTACAGAAATTAAAACCAAACGTCCCGCCATAGTTTGACTTTCTTCTCGATTTTGTGTTCTCATATTAAAAGAACATATATGATGTAAAAAAATCAATTTATAGGATTTGGGTTAGCAATGTAAGAGTTCCAGAAGACTTAGTAAATTGCGGAAGGTCCGAACTGAGTTTTTTCTTCCCAGAAAATTACGTCTTATAGACAGACATCAGTCTGTGTTTTTTACAGTTGAACAAATGAAAAGTGTTATGGACAAGGACATTGACCAATTTAAGTATGATGCCCTCTGTTCAGCGATACTTCCAAGGAATTGTTGTTACTTAGTTCCTATTTGCGTGTTCTTGGTATATTAAGTGTTTTATTTGAAATCATTAACCTGCTCGAAGCAGCGTTTTGTCATATATCTCTATCAAATATTAATTATTTTCTCCCTAACTTTCTTTTATATATTTTCATGACACCGCACTTAAACACTACACCGTCCGAAATTCTCTTTTCTAACAAATTACTGAAAAATCAATTTATATCCCAGCAGGCCTCCGTTTGAACTTACCGATCTTTTCTTATCTTATCTCTCCATTTTTTAATATAACTTAATATATTAAGTTATCTTAACAAAATGAGTGTGTTTTCCTCAGTTCGTCAATTATAAAAGAAAATGTGACAATTTTGTTTTGGCAAGAAATTCAAAAACCCTACACAAACAAAAGAAAGTAGACCAGCCAGTGTCCAGAAGCCGAAAAATAAAAAATAGAAAAAAAAGCCAAAGAAACTACGAGTTAACAGCGTAAGCAACTGTACCCACCAGAAACTGTTAACTTAACATGATCGCAAAGGCAAATAGACCTGCCAAAACGGATGTAATCGAGATCATCCCTTGGAAGTTACAAAGCACAAATAGAGCAGCAACCCCGTTTACCAGCTCACAGACATCAGACGACTAACGCATTTCACCTTCTTTTCTTATCCTACATAGTCTTTGCTAAGGACATTAAGGTTGTTGAATTTATTTATTGTAACAGTCTGCTTTTCGTATATATAACTTTTAATTTTTAATAGTTTTTACTGTCCGTCAAAAACAAAAAAATAAAAATAAGAAGAAAACCACAAGCAAAAGGCAAACCATACCAATACATACAAAAACAAACACCTAGCATATACGTTGAAGAAGACGGAGTGCACTTCATCACCTAACCAGTCCAGTGAGTAAAAATATTACCTTATATCTTACAAGTATGATAACTGATAGTTTTTCAAACAAACATCAAATTAAAATTATGAAGAAGGGAAATGAAAAAATAAGAAAAACATAACGTATAGATACATATATCTATACACATTATTTTGTATGTATGTACATATTCTAAAATGGTATATGTTTAGTATTTAAGATATCATCTGTATTTGCCTTAGAATTCTTTCTAGTTTACCATAGATTTATAGACAAACTTGTACCTAAATATATATATATATATATACACTCGTAGAGCTTTTATCCCCTAATTGATAAATGAATTTACTTTTAATTTTGATCTTAATTTTAATAACTTTTATATTGTAATACTAGGCTAAGTTCATTTTTTTTTTCATTAGGTTTTTTTTATGATTCTCCCCTCTCTCTTATGAATATTTCCTTCTTCCATAAATTAGATTTGCTTTACCATATACCTTAAGTCTTTGCTTGTACGAAACCGAAAAAATGGCAAATTAAAACAAAAACAAATCAAAAGGGATGTTCTTTCATCGACACGACAAAAAAGATTCGAGAACAGAAAATGTCCGTTGACACAGCCAAATAAACTAAAAACATGACTTTATTTTCAATCCATATAAATATATAACGGTAGTGACACAAAAAGTTATAGATTATTGAAAAGACCAGTATACTGATAGCCATTATCGTGAGAAGCAAAAGTATCCAAAATGTATATATGGGATCATCTAATTTCTGAATCTTAACATCGTATTGGGAGAAATTTTCATACGGCATTTCGGGTGGTGTATCTTTGTACATCTGTGAAGAGTGAAAGTATTTAGAATATATGTAATTGGAAGTGAATAAAATTATATACCCTATAATAGGTTTTCGTTATAAAAGATTTTAGCAAATTCTATGCACTAATACGTGTATTTACGACTTCACCTTTGAGCGTAATGTCACATCTCACACATCAAAAAAATTAATTTAATGGATTTTTGATTGAGAATGTTCACATCTAGTGTACACTAGTAAAAATAACTATTTTGGGGCATAAGTCTCGCCCATTTGCCTTGCATACAGATCACATACGGTGATCTGTATGCTTTCAGAAATCCTAGCAATGCCTATGTTCGTAGATTAAAACCTGCATTCGACTTCGGCCGAATATTATTGTACAAAGAGCTTTTAAAAATTATCGATATTACAGGTTGTTTAGTTTTTTTTCTTTTTGCAACGACAACAACACGATAAGGCTACTAAATATCATATAAGAGACACGAATATTTTGCATTGAAAGTTTTCATTTCGTCGGACATTTGTGGGTTAATATCAACCAAGTTGACTCCACAAAATCAGTTGGGGCTGTTTCTTTTATGTATTTCATGAAAGAGACAAACCAAACATAGAAGCATAGATAATTTACGACCGGTAGCAGAAGCTGCCAATCAATAGCTAACGAAAAACCACATAATATCGATGCTATCGATCATTTTTGCTCAACACCCAGCTCGTTTGGATATCACTTCGAATCTATCTGCCGACGGGTAAGGTAACGTTGTGTTGAAAGACTAAGATCACTGCATATTCTCAATTTTTTTTTTTTAAAGTTGAAATAGAAGAGATATAAGAGATCTGGAGTGTTGCAATCCCCCGAGTATTCCAAAGCCTGTACGACCTACGAGGCCATGGTGGGCTCAAGGGCCTCATCGCCATCCAAGGCAAAAGAATTAAAATGCGGAAGGGACTAGAACCAAACCAAAGATTGAAATTTAGGGCCAAACACAACAACACTGCGATTCTTATTTTCTAAACATATTCGTACACACATAAAGGAACATAAAGTTCACATCAGCACTTGACCTGAAGTTTGTGCACTACTCAATTGGTATACAGTTTTCTACAATACATAAAATTAAAAAAAAAATTATAAGTTCCAAATTATTTTCTGTATTACTATGAACATATCTGAAATGTTAAATCTATCATAGAATAACTTGTATGTATCCAGTTTTACAACAGATTTTTTCCCAAAGGAGAAAACCTACCCCTTCTTAACACCATGTAAGCTATATTCTAAATTTTCTTTTCCTAATGTCGAATTTTGAATTCTTTGTTTTGCTATATAAATTGTAAAGCATATTTCTAAATTTTTTTAATGTAACTTTCTTCTTTGCGTTTTGAAATGTAAATCTATTATCATGCAAATACAAAATGTTGCATGTTGTTGTTGTTAGTATTTGGTATTAGTACATGTGTTTAGTACTGCTCATTAAGTCTGCAAATTTCGTTGTGTTAACATCATGGCAAGCATTTTTAACTGAACTTTGTAATTGATGTATCAGAAGGGCGGCGTATTTGGCACATTTTATTGATTTTATTCAAGGAAAACCAGAATTGAAGTGGAGCCAATAGAGAAATCCGAAATGTGTATGCAAGTCCAAATGCCGACATTGGTTTGCAAATTTAAAAAATGGCAATTTTGACCTAAAGGATGAACCTCGTTCGGGTAGGCCCGAAGAGCTAGACGGTGAGCTCCTGCGGTCCACCGTCGAAAGATATCCGACTGTTACAGTAAGGGAACTCAATATAAACCATATGACCGTTCGCCAACACCCTACAAATATGAGAGATCAAAGCCTGCACTGCACAGCTGTCGCGTCACAATCAAAGGACGTTTTTGGACTGAATCTCGTCACTAGAGGTGAAGAATGGATTTTTTAGGACAACATTAATCATCGCCACGAATGGCTTAGTCCAGAAGATAGACCAACATAATATCCCAGATATATACCTCACCGGCTCAAGCTGTCACTGTCTGCATGGTAACATGCAGTAGTCTACTGTCAACAGCTATGCAGATTGAAGTCGGTACTAGAGCAGAAACCTCCAGGTCTAGCTAATCGAAGGGGGATCGTATCCATCAGGATAACGCTCACCGTCATACAGTTAGGACAATCTGCACACAAATACAGGAGTTCGGTTGCGAAAAAAATGTGCATCGGCTCTCAGATTTCCGCTTATTCCGAAGTCTGGAAAACTTCCTCAACGGCAATAATTGTAAATCTCGGGAAGATGTCCTTAGCTCTAGGCCCTTGGGATATATATATATTATTTTATTAGCCAAATTAAGAAGTTATCTGTGAGGAGGACAGAAGTGTTGTCTGTGCAATACGTACTTACGTTACAACTTAATATTTTGCTGGTCGGTGATGATATTAAAAACTCTCGGACAAGGATGTTAGTTTAAAGCATTTTGTACTAGATTCATACTACATTGATGAAAAACTACTGGACGTTGCAGTTATAACACGAGTGTATTGTATCACTAAGAAACGGACGCTTTTGACTTTTTTGTTTTTTTATGCATGGCTGTAGCCAAACTGGTGAGACACTTATATATTATGCATAATAGCTTTGTGGAAATGGTGTACCTGGTTGTTCATATTGTCTCCATCAGTTGCGTAAGGCACTGGATGAGTATCGAATTAGTATCGCATTTGAAGCTCCGGACTGAAGCCTGAAGACGTAATGAATCCAGATTAAAGTACCAATATTCCACATATAAGAGAAATGCCTTGACAGCCCAGGGTACTATTCTAGGGGCACTGAGGAATTTATTTTCGTTTATGCCAATAGCAACATTTCGCGATTGTCAGATATTGAAGACCATCGTCAAACTGCTTTTGGAATAACCATTGGATGGAAGAGCTGAATTAAAACATAAATTTCTATTGACACCTGTAGACGAACATTGAAAAAATTGTGATACAATTTTATAAGGTTTGCTTGGAAATAATTTCATGTAATTCGAATAGGCTAAAGAAAAGGCATAGGTGACGCCTAAACACAAAAATAATGGGCAAAAGAGCTTTTGGACACTACGTCAGTGGTGGTTAGGGAAGTGTTTCAGAAGGACTATGACTGTGGTGTTGGTTTTGATTTGACCAATAATTACCAGTCAAGTACTAAAACATTTAAGAAGAATAGCTTCTTCCTTCAAAACTACTACTGCAGTCAATCGAAGGAAATTTCATACTCGTATTTAAGTAAGATTGTGCTGTTTTTTTTTTTTTTTCTTATAAAATAGTGCACGCTTAAATGGTTAAGGTCCCCTTAAATGCTTACACACAGTGCGGGCGAAGGAAAGTAATGGAGGAAAGAATAAGAGGTACCGATATTCGTTAGTTCTAAATGTTAAAAATTAAATAAATTACGTTGAAGTGGGCTTGAGGTTTCTATGGAGCACAGCTGGTGCTTCTGCTATACGGGAGACCACTTAAGTCCTAGTTTTCTGCGGAAGTCGTTCCCTTGAGGGAAAGGCGTTCCAACATATGTCATTGCTGCGCAAAATGAAAAAGAAAGTAGAACGACAACCGGCACTAATTCACTTCTGAAGAGTGTCAAAAATTAGTGGACGTTATGCCACAGCGAGTTAATGCTGTCAAAAGAAAATAAAACCGATGTAACACGGTGTTGAAAACACATTTGAACTTCGTAGACCAACTATTTTGCACTTAATTTTATCCGGGTCAACTATTTTGCTTTTTTTACGATAACTGCAAACTACACTTCCAAAGATACAACTTTCATTGCATAATTTATTTTACTTGAAGAAAAGTTGTACAGTGCTATAAAAACAAAAAGACATTAATAAATTTAGAAAACGAATAAGTATTCTACATCCAATTTACACTTCGTGGACCAACTCTTTTGCACTTGGGCTGGAATAAGTTCATTGGAAAAAGACAAATGGGACGTATTGGTATCACCAAGGATTTTACTCTAGTTAACACAGAGAATAACAAACCAGAAATCATTCTTGATTACAATAAAACTAAAGGTGGGGTTGATGAGATGAGCAAAGAATTGCAGCCGCCGAAAACAAAAGTAGCTGATGGCCAAATATTACAAAATTCTAAATTTAATTTTTGTACCTAAGATTGAAAGAAGGATTTTTATGAAACGTCTTGCAAGAGAATTGGTTATATTGTACTTCATCTGAGTCGACCTCACTCTGTCCATCTAAACTAAAGAGATGCGCTCCACACAATTGCATCAAGTGCAAAACAGGCATATATCTGCAATGTGCTCCAAAAGTAGGCCAGAATTGTGCTAATGAAGTTGTAGAGTTCCTTTTGTTAAAAAAATAATAATTTGCTAGGATACCTAACTCATAAGATTTTTAAGTTTTTTCCCAAAAAGGGTTTCCGAGTTCTTAAAAATGTGCCATTTAAAAAAACGCAACTCGAAATTCTTCAGCGGAATACTGTCCTTCTAATCAAAAGAAATGGAAAAGATTATACATTCGATTCAAGCACATCACAGTAGATGAAAATTTGATTTCCTTTTTAATCTTGATTGATTTTTTGAAAGTGATCCACGCGATTAATCACGAGCTGTGTTAAAGAAGCCTCAAAATATACTTAATTTTTCTCGTGCGCTTCTACTGTAGGTTGATTTTGAAAGTTTTTGTTATTAAAATAACTTCAAAATATTTTCAAAGGCAATATTCAGCAAGGAATTTAGTTTAATTTTAGCTCTAAGTTACGATAGAATTGATTGAAATGAAGGTCTTCGAAGTATATGCCGTTTGACGGAAAAAAACCAGTCGAAAATACATCCGACCTAATCGAGCTGCTTGAATATATCTAAAACTTTACTGGATCAACGCTCCTTAGCACCGATTATTTTTTTAAACTTCCCTATGAGTAGAATTTTTGCAACAAACACTTTGCTGGGATGATCATATTAGACAAGTCATTGGCATAATATATGGAGTCCTTAGAGATTGATCACTGTCTAAGTAATCTACATACAAGTATACCAATAAAAGCGGAGCTGTATTTGCTAAGTCGATTGTCACTATCATTGTGACTTACGGATGTGCAATTTTCTGTAAAATCAGCCGAAAATTTACTGTTAACTGCGGCAGTATTATATGAACGTAGGTTGAGCATATCCATTACATAATTAGCAAGCAACATTTGTAAATAAAAGTCGTTCTGTACTGTAAATCTATGCTTTATTTGCAGAGTAACAGAAATGCAGTTTTTTTGTTTATACCGTTTCATTATGGACCTCACTGTATAAAAAACATAACTAACACGCCGAGCTTTGAGAGCATCTTGTTTAAGTACATGGCCAGCAACGAAAATCAAAATTTTAATAATTTTTTTATTTTTATTTTATATAAACTTAATGTTATTTATAATATGCTTTGTCAACTTTTATATTAGATATATTAAGTGCCTATGTGTCTAGAAAATAAAAATGTTTGATGTTAACATTGGTAAGCCCGATACCTTTTTTTAAATTAAACTCAACGTTAATTACACATTAAAAATCCTTCACTCATTTAAACCTATAGAGAGTAGGTAGTTTAAATTTGCATTTTTTTAAATTGACGCAAACGTCAAGTCGAGTATGCGCCCTGTTAAAAATAATTTCATAAACATTTTTACAAGTGCAACTGGAATCTTCGGTGTACATATTTTGTGGCAAAAGTATTTAGTTCCATTGCTGGCCGTCTCTTTCCATTTTTATAAATTCTTTTAAAGCACATTAACTATCTTGCTGGGAGGCATTTACAATCAGAGGGTAAAATGGAAAATTTAAAAAATCAATTGGTTAGGGTGCGTTCAGTGGCATTCAGTCGTGTTGTTAAATAATTTGATAATCAATTCTTATTTATACACAAAGGCATGGGTATTGGGTATTCCATGCAGGACACCCCCTGTCTAAGTGTTTTCGGATTTTAGTTTTGTGTTTTATTTATTTCTACATAGAAGCGGAATATACTACATATCAGAAAAGAAAATTTGAATTTTGAAAGTTGAGGGTAGGTAGCATAGGTAGGAATACATGTGATATGAGCTTTACATTCCGATTTACATCCATATCATAATTTTAACTTAAAATCACTTTTCTTGATGCCTACTGTAGTTTTATAGTAAACAATCCACGAGCATATATCATATCAAGTCATCTTAGTCCCTGCACTTCAATACTCGGAGCTGCTCTTTCACATCTTGGTGAATTTCAACATTGGGTTGAGTATCCATCAGAGGCTTCAAATACGTCTCTAACCGACTATTACAACTTATGGTAAACGGTGGGTAAATGTCTTCCTTAACCTGATCGGTTTAAGCAGAAAGCTCCTCGGGATATATAATGGGGCGTCCCTATTAATATATAATATATATGTACACAAACAAGTCAGCTTAGGCTTCACAAACCGTGAAAAAAATGGATTCAAAGCAATTTCGTGTGTTGATTTATCATTGCTTCTTGATGGGAAAAAATGCAGCCGATGCAAAGAAATGACTTGATAAGTGTTACCCGGACTCTGAACCAGCCGAGCGAAGCATTCGCAAGTGGAGTGAAAAATTTAAAAGTGGTCATACAAGCACCGAAGATGATGCACGCAGTGGACGTCCAAAAGAGGCTGTTTCAGATGAAAACATCAAAAAGGTCCACAAAATGATTACGAATGACCGTAAAGTGAAGTGGATCGAGATAGCTGAGGCTCTGAAGATATCAAAACAGCGTGTTGGATTTATCATACACGAGTATTTAGACATGCGAAAGCTCTGTTCAAAGTGGGTGCCTAAAACAACAAAATGTTGATGATTGAGAGTGGTGTTTAAAGCTGTTCAACCGCAATAAAGCCGAATTTTTGCGTCAGTATGTGACAATGCATGAAACTTGGCTCCAAAATTTCACACCAGAGTCAAGTCGGCAGTCAGCTGAGTGGCGAGCAGGCCAAGAACTTCGTCCAAAACGACCAAAAACTCAACAGTCGGCTGGCAAGATTATGGCATCCGTATTTTGGGTTACACATGAAATAATTTTCACCGACTATCTCCAAAAAGAGCAGACTATCAACATCGACTATTACGTTGCGTTGTCGGAGAGTTTGAAGGACGAAATCGCAGAAAAACGGCCGCATTTGAAGAAAAAGAAAGTGCTGTTTCATCAAGACAATGCACCGTGTGACAAGTCGATGAAAACGATGGCAAAATTGAATGAATTCGTCTACGAATTGCTTCCCCACCCACCGTATTCTCCAGATTTGGCCCACAGCAACTAATTCCTGTTCAAAAGCAGTCTTGCAGGAAAGTGACTTAAGACCGATGAAGAAGTAATCGCCGAAACAGAGGCCTATTTTGAGGCTAAACCGAAATCGTACAACAAAGCTGGTATCGAAAGATTGTAAAATCTTTTCAATCAATGTATCACAACTATATTGAAAAATAAAGTTGAATTTTGCAAAAATTTTGTTTTTTACTATAAAACGACGTTGACTTTTAAGCCCATGTGTTATATGTACATGTACAAGTCAGCTTCACAAACCTAAGGAGAAATAATTCTGATAAATTCAACAACATGTTCGGAAAAGGACGACTTTACTCTTGGAGAACGTCGAACGTATTTGGGGATCCCAACTCTCATTTCAATCAGTGGCAATGCTAAACAAGAAGCCATCAAAAATGCCACATCTGATGTGCATGTTTTTACAAGGGGCCCACAAACGAGCAACCGACGATAAATGCCGATGTCGTAGTTGAGGGGCAGTCTAAGAATTTGGAAAAAAACTTCTGCGGGCTGTTAAATGCGAAGATGACGAAAATACAAGGACAAATACAAAAACGAAGTGAGGATAACGGGACCCAAACTAAATCTAACAAACACACTGGACTGTGTAGTCCAGCGACTGTTTAGTCGCCGAGCTCTTTAAAGCTGGTGGAAATGATCTTGTAAGAACCTTGCACTAGCTCGTATGGCCACAGAAATACATGTCCGCTACACAGAATATGAGCATACAGTCTAGAGCCTTGCCGTCATAATCGGGAGAAACAAGCAGAAAAGCAGTGTGACTTTAGTGAAAATTCCAGCTACATTCAACAAATTACGAAAAACGATGACTTTACAATGTTATATATGAAAAAAAGGAGGACGACAAACTATGGCAAATGGTATACAGAGAACAGCCAGACGGTACGCGTTTCTGGTAAACGGTTAGCTAAGAGAAAGCTTTGTTTTAAGTTTTTGTCTCGTAAGCAGACACATTATAATAATTCGCATCAGGACCAAATCCAAGGTCAACATCCACTTGATATGGAATAACAGAGGAAATGACGATGCAACTATAGAACATTGCTACGAGCTACAAGACAAAAGCTACTAGCATTGCCCTTCTCATGTATGTATTTCTGAGTTTCTTTCCTTTAATCACACAAAACGGCGAAAAATGTAATTACCCTTTTGTAATTACCAGGAAATGCGAGCTGCGAATCTCAACATCTTCCTAAATTTTGTATTCCGCTGGCGAACATAAAATGGGACACATAAAAATGAGCGTCTAGTGCACCCATATATAACAGCTATCAAAAGGAGCTTACAGAGTCAATCAAAAAGAGGACCACGAACTCAGAAACAATAAAGCACTTCCATTCGCATAAAATGAATTCAATCAAAAAGTGTGTATGTTACGAATCGGTTGTCTAGTTCACTGAACAGTTCAAATTGTCAGCTGACCTAAAGTAAAGTCACTAAATACACTCACATTCTCTGAAAGACAGTCTTCTCAGTTGCAAGCGATCCACCAAACAGTGCAGTTCAGTCGTGACCATAGCCAAAAGTTAGAAGAAACGAATCTACAACATATATTACAATTGGGTTTTTCATTCTTTTCTGCTGTTTTCAAAAAATTCTACGAACAAAATGTCTGGACAACGTAACACCAAGGACGCCAAGTCTAAGTCCCCATCTACAACCTTTAAATCCTCAACATCTTCGATTTCATCCACTTCATGGAAGTCATCTTCCTCATACATGTCGGCGAAGTCATCCAAAGACTCAGTACGCTCTATACCATCGTCGATTTCCAGTGACTTCACCAGTCGTCTCATGAAGCCCAGAGGCTCTGGAGGTTCCATGGCCCGCAGAGACTTAAGATTCTCAATTGTGTCCGGATCGTCTTATGATTCTAATGCAGTGGATCCAAGACCTCCACAATCCATGGGCGGAAATCCTTCAACTAAATACCGCAACCATGAAAAAAGATGACAAAAAAAACTAAATGCTTGCATAAGAGCACATACGAGTACATATAAAAGTACGTATATGACTATGCAAAATTGACCATGCAGCAATTTTCAAGTACACGTGTAAACCTCGACAAGATATCGGCTTTCGATTTCTGCCGAAGTTCAATCAGTCTACAATACCTTTCTGAAAACACATGCTTGTATGTGGTGATACAAATTCAAACATTTGCGATTTATTTTCAGGATTGTGTCTATTTTTTTCATTTGCATTTAAACAAAAAAAAGAAAAAAAAAATTCTCATTTTTACCACGCCAATGGTACCATGGATGATCCTTTTGGAGATCGAAGAGTATTTGATTCTGTTTGGCAGAACACTAAGTTTTGAAAGGATTTCCTGAATCCTAAAACTTCCATGAAACTTAGACAATCTATTTTTGTGCTTCAGAAGGAAATCAGGCTGCCAGATCTGAGTCTCTTAGCGAATTAGAAGTTATTTTCAATTTTTAAGAGAGGCTTTAGCTATTCGCCAGAAATTCATTTACAATGAGGAATCTATATAGACTTGGCTACAGCTTATTTATAACCAGTTGTAGCCAGGCGAATTCAACTACAACCGATTACACGTAGAGCGGTTTTTGTTACTTAGCTTTCTTACATTTTCGTTGAAAGCAACTGGTTTTGGGCTGGCCAGAATCTGGATACCTGAGAAATGCAGTCTGCTTGTATCACCGATTTTTTTTTTGCTTTTCGCAAAAAGCCTTTATGAGGGGCATTCTTCGAAATCCGAATAGGCCTCTTATTCCTTAATTTTTTTTTTCTCCCAAATTAGTCCTAAATGAAGTTTCCCGGATTTGGCATGTAGTAGCTGCAGATTTGCATTCCACTATATGAGGGGCGATTTTTTCCTGATGTGGCACTTAAGATCTGCTCTTCTATCTTCTCCATTTTGAATTTTGGCAAAGTGACTTTCAATATGATTTGGTATCCGATGCCATATGTTCATTTCCGATAGACAGAGTAATCATCATCCCAACAAAATCCTCATCTGCACAAAAACAGATCACTATTGTAGAAACTTAATCTGACCGTTGTAAGAATGTCAAATTGTCTCATCAGCAACAACCAGCTCTCTCTCTCACCATAACTCCGAAATCGTGGGGGAAGCGAGTCAATAAGCTCAACGAATAGATTGAGCGAAAGGAATCGTGTGACAAAACGCGTTCCTCCTAGGGAGCCTTACGTGTGGCATTAAAGAGCAGACACGAGACAACAAATTTATAGCACAAATACGTTTGCTTATATTAAAATAAAGTTCTGTACAATACATAGAGGTCATCAACTGTTAACATAACTGACCACCGAGGCTGCATGTTATGTTAGCTGAGGACAAACCAGGTTTTCTTGATTAACGGTCTGCCAGCGACAAGAGCAGTTTTTAAATAAAGTTATAACGTTTTGAAAAACCGTGTGTTTTGTTTGATAAACATATGTCCAAGTTTTTTATGTCTTTAGCACCAAGTTCAACAAAATGGAATCCCACAAACTTTTAGCAACGGCATTAGTTAGAATCGCGGCCTCCAATGGAGCCCTACATGTTTTAAGAGCCTTGATTGAATCCGGTTCTGATACTAGGTCTGAAAACGCTGCTCATTTGCTGAACTTAAAGAGGTGAAAAACATCAGCAAAGGTCACAGGAGTAGGGCAAAGATTAAATGGTACCTCGACATGTCTGGCCGACCTTAAAGTGTTCTCTATTACAAGCGTAGATTTTTCTCTTGAGGTTCGTGCACTGGTTTTCTCAAAAGTTACGTCAATTCTGCCAACACAACATATCAATGACGACTTATGGCATCATCTAGCCAATCTACAATTAGCAACATACACTGTCCCTGGAAAAATTTATATTTTAATAGGAGCTGATGTGTATGTATCTATCAACTTTTAAGGTCTGGTAAAGAGCCAACGTGGGTCACCTATTGCTCAGCTTACAGAATTAGGCTGGATTCTATCCGGGCCTATTGGTGCAAAGTCTGACTCTGACAATCTCTGACAGAAGAAACATATTTCAATTCCAAAGACCTAGACAAACAAGTGAGGCGATTTTGGAAGATCGTAGACAACCTAGACTAGTCAGGATGGAGGATACGAAGTCCGGTTTCCCTTTGAAGATGGCATCCGACCCCAACTGGGAAACTCGAGGAAAACAGCGATGGAAAGATTCTTTCAACTTGAAAGACGCTTCTCCATCAATGAAAAGCTACGGAAAAAATATACATCTTGTATCAACGAATATATTAGGTTAGGCCACTTAACATAGTTAAATGAGAATGGGTTGATGGTGAACAATACTTCATACCTCATCACGCGGTTTTAAAAGAAACAAGTACAACCACCAAACTTAGAGTAGTTTTTTATGCGTCGTGTAAAACATCATTGAGAGTGTCTTTAAACGAAAAATTAATGGTAGGACCACGAACACATCCAGACATTATTGATTTGGTTGCCCAATGGCGAAAATTTAAGGTTGCATTCGCCGCGGATATCAGCATGATGTACCGCCATATACGGATATGCCAAAATGACGTAACGTACCAAAGAATTTTGTGGAGGACATCACCTAAGCACCCCATTGAAAAGCTTTTGGCGATTTTAGTAACTTTTGGCACAGTTTCAGCACCACACTCCGCGGTGGCATATCAACAGGAACTTGCAGAAGAAGTTAAAGATATTTTCCCCACGTGCATAACGTTCTAGAGAACAGGTATTAAGTCGACGACCTTATTTTTAGCGAAGACGATGAAGAAAGCGCCATTTAACTACGAAAAGATATACTGGCAATTTTGAAGTCAGCTGGTTTTCCGCTACGAAAATGGGCGAGAAACTCAACAAAGGTTCTGCAACAAGTCGCGAGAGGTGAAAGGGAGATTGACCTTCCTCATATAATGGATGCATGTTATGCATTTTGCTTTGACATACCTAACGTAACAACACATATGAAAAGATCGGTAATGTCTGATATAGATTCCACGATCACTTTAGTATGGATTAAGAGAAATCCGTCAACTCGCACCACATTTGTGGCAAATCGAATTTCGGAAATTCAAACGCTCACTAGCCCGGAGATTTGGAGGCACGTCAAAACCAAGGATAATACAGCGGATATTGCGCCACGAGGAGCGCTTCCGAAAGAGCTTATGAAGAGTGAAATGTGGTGGCAGGGTCATACAGAGGGACAAGATTATAAACAAAACTTTTATCAGGAACGAATAAGCCCCATCAATTCGTACACCAACTTTGCGCAAGTTGCATCACAATGCGCTATTATTGACGATGCATTTTTCCACAAGTATTCAACCTTGAAGCGCCTTGTACGAATTACTGCCCTTTGTCGCAGGTATTTATTCAATTTAAGAAACAAAAAAGCCTTTATACCCAACGACAGTATGTCTAACATCCGTGTCTCCCTTACCACTGATGATTGGTCTAGGGAGAGATATTTTTTTGAAAAAGTTAAGTCACTAAAAGAAAACGTGGCTATACCAAAGGATAGTCGCACATTAAATTTGAACTCGTTTCTAGATGCACAGGAAATATTGCGAGTTGGTGGTCGTCTAACAAATGCACCGATTCGCTACAGTCGAAAACATCCCATCATCATCAACGACCAACATCCACGTGATTGTGAGTGATGTGCACTTGTGAAGGCAACTATCCATCGGTGTGTTCGATGCCATCGCTTTAATGCAAAAATGCAAGAACAGCTTACGGGCAGCCTACCTATTGAGTGCACAATTATTTCGCGACCATTCACGTACACCGGCGTTGACTATGCCGGTCCCATGGACATCAAACTATGGAAAGGAAGGTGCAGCATATCGAGCAAGGGATATTTCGCCGTGTTTATTTGCCTCACTACCAAGGCAATACACATTGAGGTCGTCAGCGATCTTAATGCAGCAGCGTTCATAGCAGCATTTAGAAGATTTGTCGCCAGAAGAGGCATTTGCGACAACATTTTCAGCGACTGTGGAACAAATTGCAAGGGGGCAAGTACGGAGCTAAAAAGAGATAGCACATTCTTCTCCTCCGATTTTATCTTCAGAAGTTTCCGAAACACTATCCTCCCTGAACACAACATGGCATTTCAACCCACCCTCATCACCTCATTTTGGTGCTTTGTGGGAAGCGGGAGTGAAATCCGTAAAACACCATCTAAAAAGAGCTATTGGGGTGGCAAGATTGACATTCGAGAAGTACCCAAAATTACTTAAACATGCGTCAATTCTAGGCCATATGACCCATGTTCGCAGATCCCAAAGATCCCAAATATCGGTGTTGACTCCTGGTCACTTCCTTATTGGAGTCTAACTTAACACACAGAAATCTTACCGACAAAAACATAAACAGTCTAGATAGGTGGAAGTTCTTACAGCGATTAACACAAGAATTCTCGAAGCAATGGAGTACAGCGTACCTTTTGCAACAGCGACAAAAAAAAAAAAAAAAATAAATTAAGACAACTTACCACCTTCATCATGGTTACTTTGGCGAGCTATTATCCCTCTTGCCGGTAAAAAAACAATGGAACAATGATAAATAAAGAATAAAAAAAAAACTATCGAATAAGTTAAACCAACTGAACACTTATAACTAAGTACAAACCAGGAATTTAATTACAAACTCTAAGCCACTTCAGTGCAGTAAAAATAAAAAACAAAATAAATGAAAAAAAAAATAATAATAATAGTACAAATAAATAAATAGAACCCTATAAACTAAAGAAAATAAACTCGATAATGTCCTTATCCATCCCAATTAGCAAGAAGTTATCCAGGAAATCCTACAAGCAGCTGAATATATTTCATTTATATATGGTATATCACCTGTAAAATACATACTCTAATTCAAATATTTTTACTTTTCTATTTGCATGAGAAACTTGCGCACAGCGTGGTGCTCCAACATCCATGGACATTCGGATTTAGTCCAACCAAAGGCAAATCAAAACATCAGACGCAAACTACAACATTGCACCAGATCCAAGACTAAGACTACGCAGATGGACAGCAGCTATGCTTTTGGAGTTAGGGACCATGTTGGCACCCAACAAAATCCTCATCCGCACAAAAATAAATCACTATTGTAGCAACTTAATCCGACAGTTATAGAAATGTCAAATTGGCTCATCAGCAACAACCAGCTTTCCCTCTAACCATAACTCCGAGACCGTGTGGGGAGCGAATCAACAATCTCAACGACTAGCTTGAGCGAGAGGTATCGTGCGACATAACGCTCAATGTTACGCTTTCCTCCTAGGGAGCCTTACGTGGGGCATTAAAAGCAGACAGGAGACAACAAATTTATAGCACAAATACATTTGCTTATATTAAAATAAAGTTATGTACATAGAGTTCATCAACCTAAAAACTTTGTAAAATGCTAAACAGCTGTTAACACAACTGACCACCGAGGCTACATGTTAAGTTAGATATATATGTATATAATATATATTTATACATACATATATATATATTTATATATAATAATTTTCTGCCGACAACTAAGAATGAAACAAATGGTTTTAATGAATCGATGGCTTTAACTGTTGTGTATCACGTAGCCCAATATGTCAAAACCCCATATTGCTCAATTATACTCCCGGTATGTATGGTAAGGCGATGCGCACAGAATTAGGTTGAACTGAATAAATATTGTTCAGCAGAAAATGGGAGAGATAGACACTCCGCAAATTCGCAATTCGCAATTCGCACTTCGCAAATTGTTTGGCTGCATGAGGATTTTTGTTGATTCGCAACTGTGAACTTTTACGTGCCCGGTTAGATAACCCCACATTGGTGGGTGACGCCTTGGGGAAAAGTGGTTGGTTCTTCTGGTGTCAGTAGCCCACTTTGGAGGTATGAAAGCTCCCGTTGACGTATTTAGAATTCATCCACCACCATCTTCCCTACATATCTCAATTCCATACGTTTGGGAACGACCAAATTTAAGGTGTTGTACGTAGTTATATGGAGACTTCAACCAATCCTGCGTCCAAAAGTAGATCAAACCAGCTGATGCTCACACCAGAAGTTAGTTGTACCTCCTTTAGTTTTAAGAAAGTCCAAAGTAATGCCCAACTTAACTTGTTCGGTGATTTTTTCCGTTAATTTTTAATGTCGAGAAGATTTGTTATTGAAGCAACACATTCATAACTGGCAGTACAGTTTTTGTAGAAACAGATCCATTGGTGATTTGTTGGCATATGGAAACAAGGTCTACACCGATCTGGTGAAATCAATATAGTTGCAGTTGATTTGTCAACTGGTCTAAGTCAGAGTGTTCGTTTGTATTGATAACTAATTGTGGTCCTCCTTGAAATTATCTTTATTTCCCAAAAGTTTTATTCTTAAGAGCAAAGTGGAAGTATATACATCAGAAGGAGATGAAATGGCCCAGAATCTCATTGATCGCAGGAATTCTTAACCAATCGCGATTAAAGCTAACTTGAACCGTATGTATTTACAACAAATGCTTGTCTTAGCTTGGGCAGTAACAGATGAAGATCTCCTAATGGCCAGGTTTCTCTTCACGGCTACACGCGAAACATTAGATATGTTTATCCGTTTTCTTAATGAAAGTTTACGCCAATTTGTACATAAAAACTTTTAATTGGCTTGCGTGCCCACTGGTACGCAATCAGAGATATGGCATACATACAAGTGGAATTCTTAACAATTCCATTCGGAAGCCTTAATTAAATTTGTTTTGCCAACACTATGTGTTTTGTGTTTTGTTTTGCATTTTATGTGATTTCAATAGCTTAAAATTGTTAACGTACATATTTTCCTCAGCTCATTTCTCTGAGTTGCATATCCAAAGTTCAACGTCTGACACAAGAATAATTCATTGTTGGTTAGTAGGCAACGTCTCTTCGAGGTCAGTTCATCCAAAATCTGAAACAAACACAAACCTTGTTACTTACCAGGCGCATAATACCAAGTCATAGCGGGAACGTAAGTTAGGAGATTCAAAATGAACTTGGTAGGATAAGTTCACATAAAGCCTTGAACCTGCATTATATATTCCTTGTACTTGCTTTAAGCTCTAATTGATGGCGTGATTTAGGACTTAGGACCACCCTGAAAATGGTCTACTACTAGATCTAAAGCAGATAGTCAGCACAAGACAGCAAAGTGACCTCAAATCATATTACTTGTGTCGATAGCATAAGTTTTCTACTCTGATTTAGTCTGCTCAATATTTCACCTTATTTTTTATATATTAAGTATTGCTTACATATTTCTTCTTATTCACGAAAACATAACTCAAAAAACCCACACCCTCCCTGACTCCTAAAGCAAGCGATGATTGGTAGTCAATAAGAACAATCACTACTCTACTATCTGAGAAAATAACTAAAAAATGGTGCTTTTTCTACCTCAATATTCAAAAAGAAATAAATCGAGAATGGATTGATATGGTTAGACACAAAAAAAAAATCACAATACCAACACATTTTCTTCACATGACGAAGTTCAAAATAAAATAGAAGAATGGCATTATGATAAAAATGTTTGTGAGGACCCACTGTATCCAGATTTTAAATTCTTGCTTATCCAAGTCCTGAATTTCTCCATAATCCAAGTTTTGCGACAAATTTACATGTAGCGGAGGCCTTCCCAGAGTATTATTTGTGAACATCTGTGAAGAGTAAAACTATTTAGAATATATGTAATTGGAAGTGAATGAAACGTACACACCTTACACGTAATAGGCTTTTGTTCAGAGAGATTTAAGCAAATTCTATGCCCAAATACGTGTATTTACGACTTCACTTTTGAGCGTAATGACACACTTCACACATCAAAAACATAAATTTGGTGGATTTGTGATTGTGTATTCAAATACTTACATCTAGAGTACACTAGTGGAAGTTACTATTTTGGGGCATAAGCCTCGTCCATTTGTCTTGAATACATGCGATGGTGATCCGTATGCTTTCAGTAATCCTAGCAATGCCTATGTTCGTAGAATAAAATCTGCAGTCGACTTCGACCGAACATTACAAAGATAAGACTACTAAATATCAGATAAAAGATAGGAATTTGTGGGTTAATATCAGCGCAAGTTGATTCCACAAAATCGGTTGGAGCTGTTTTTTTTTTATGTATTTCATAAAACAGACAAACCAAGCATAGAAATATAGATAATTTACGACCGATAGCAGTAGTTGCCAAAGCTAATATTGGTAATGCTATCGATCATTTTTGCTCACACCCAGCTCGTTTGGATACCACTAAGAATCTATCTGCCGACGGGTAAAGTAACGTGTGTTGAAAAAGTAAGATTACCGTTTTTTCTCTATTAAGGAATATTAATTTTATTTTTTTTTAAGGTTGAAATAGAATAAATATGAAAGATTTGAAGTTTTGCAATCCCCCAAAGCCTGTACGGAATACGAGGCCATGGTGGGCTCAAGGACCTCATCTTCCTCCAAGGCGAAGGAATTAAAATGCAGAAAGGACTAGAACCAAACCAAGGACTGAAATTTAAAGCCGAACACCTAACAACTTAAAATGACTTACTCCAACAACAACAGTGTTTGGGCACTACTCAATTGGTATACAGTTTTCTACAATACATAAAACTCAACAGAAAAAAATATACATAAATAAATAAATTTTCTAAATTCCAAATTATAGTATTTTTTGTATTACTATAAATATATCTCAAATGTTTTCTCCAAATGTGAAAACCTACCCCTTCCTAGCACCATGTAAGCTATATTCTAAATTTTCTTTTCCTAAGAATTTTGAATTCTTTATTTTGCTATATAAAATGTAAAACATAATTCTAAATTTTGAATTGTAACTTTCTTCTTTGCGTTTTGAAATGTAAATTTATTATCATGCAAATACAAAATATGGCATAAAAACTACGCCAACTACGCTGGCGTTTGTAGATTGATTTGATTCGATGTCTGACCCTGTGTGATAACATGTGTTGTAACATAACTATTGCGTTATTTTCCGATTGACATAAAATTCCTAAAGCCAATTTATTACTGAAACTGTTATGTAAATTAGTATTTGGTATTAATACGAGTGTTAAGTACTGCTCATTCAGTCTGCAAATTTCGTTGTGTTAACATCATGGTAAGTATTTTGAACTGAAATTTGTAATGGATGTATCAGAAGGGCGGCGTATTTGGCATATTTTATTGTTTTTGTTCAAGGGAACCAGAATGGAAGTGAAGCCAATAGATGAGTATGCAAATCCAACTGCCGACGTTGGTTTGAGAATTTTAAAAATGGCAATTTTGACCTAAAGGATGAACCTCGTTCGGGTAGACCAGAAGAGCTAAACGGTGAGCTCCTGTGGTCCATCGTAGAAAGATATCCCACTGTTAGTCCAGAAGATAGACCAACATAATATCCCAGATATATACCTAACCGGCTCAAGCTGTTACTGTCTGCATGGTAACATGCAGAAGTCTACTGTCAACAGCTATGCAGATTGAAGTCGTTACTAGAACTGAAACCGCCGGGTCTAGCTAAAAGAAGGAGGATCTTATCCATCAGGATAACGCCCACCTTCATAAAGTTAAGACCATCTGCACACAAATACAGGAGTTCGGTTGCGAAAAAATTGTGCATCGGCTCTCAGATTTCCACTTTTCCCGAAGTCTGGAAAACTTCCTCAGCGGCAATAACTGTAAATCTCGGGATGTCCTTGGCTCTAGGCCCTTCGGATATATACAATATATTTTTTTTAGCCAAATTAAGAAGCTATCTGAAAGGAGGGCAGAATTGTTGTCTGTGCAATACAGTCGGTGATGATATTAAAAACTCTCGGACAAGGATGTAAGTTTAAAGAATTTTGTAGAAGATTCATAATACATTGATTAAAAAACTACTGGGCGTTGCAAATACAACCCGAGTTAGGCCACATGTGACGCCTAAACAGAAAAGGAATGAGAAAAGAACTATTGGACACTACATCAGTGGTGGCAAGTGATTTGGAGCGATGAATCCAGTAATGATATGGGGATACAAGTATGACTGTGGAATTGGTCACCAGTCAAGTACCGAAACATTTTAGAAGAATAGCTTCTTCCTTCAATACCACTACTTCAGTAAATCGAAGGAAATTTCATACTCGTATTTCAGCAAGATTGTGCCGTTTTTTTTTTTTTTTTTTAAACTAGTGCGCGCTTAAAGGCTTAAGGTACCCTAAAATGCTTGCACATAGTGCTAGCGAAGGAAAGTATTGGAGAGAAAAAACAGAGGTGCCGATGTTCGTTAGTTTTAAATGTTAAAAAATTACGATGTTTTAAATAACGTCCGAAAGTGGGCTTGAGGGCATACCGATGAACATTCAAAGCGAGACGAGTACTACGACGAAAGCTACTGGAGATTTCTATGGAGCGCTGCTGGTGCTTCTACCATACTTCTACAACCAAGGCCTAGTTTTCTGCGGAAGTTGATCCCTTGTTGGAATGGCGTTCCAACATATGTCATTGTGGCGCAAAATGAAAAAGAAAGTAGAAAGACAACCTCCAATAATTCACTTCTGAAGAGTGTCAAAAATTGATGTTGTCATAAGAAAATAAAGGCGATGTAAAACAGTGTTGAAAACACATTTGGGCTTCGTAGACCAACTCTTTTGCACTTAATTTTATCCAGGTCAACTAGTTTGCTTTTTTACGATAACCGCAAACTACTCTTCCAAAGATATTGAACAACTTTCATTACATAATTTCTTAAACTTGAAATAAAGTTTTTCAGTTCTATAAAAACAAATAGACATAAATAAATTTAGACAAAGCAAAAGTATTCTATATCCGATTTACAATTGATGGACCAACTCTTTTGCACTTGGGCTGGTATGAAAAGACAAATGTGACGTCTTGGTATACCAAGGATTTTACTCTAGTTGACATAGAGACGAGCCCCTACTGCCTACAGTGGCATAGCAGAGCCCACCATAAGCTTGCGCTCATGGTAGTGTAAGATTCTTACTCACTAAAAAACCTTCCATTTTCTATTAGACTACGACTAAGTTTCCTTAAAAAGTAGCTCATGCTTCTGTAGTTTATCGCGTTTGGTAGGTAGCTTTTCAGCGAAGGCACCTACTATTACCGTTATTTTATGCGGTTTCTCCTAAAGGCGTTAAGTCGAATGGTCTTGTTCTTTGAAGTCGCCGCACAAGATTTGTCTCATCCAATCTCCAGATTATTTCCTGGTTGCGATGATGCACAAGACGAATGCGAAGTTAACGAGCAAAGCTTGTTACTTCGTCTTTCACGGTTGCAATGCCAAGATCGCGGTGAATATCGCTATTCCTTATAACATATACCATGGAGCATTTACGATTGCTCTAAGGGCTTTGTTCTGGAACGTCTGTAGGACAGACATATTGTTTGGTTTGGTACAACCCCATAGTTGTATACCATAAGTCCACGAAGTTTTTAGCTCTTGCTTATATATAAGCAGCTTGTTATATGTGCTTAGTTTAGAGTATCTTCCGATAAGCCAATTTATTTCTCTTTGCCTGATTTCGAGCTCTTCACGTTTCTTTTTTACGTGTGATTTCCACTTCAGTTTTGCATCTAGGGTCATTCCCAAATATTTTGCCTCGTTTGCATACGGTATTTGTACCGAGTTAATGAATAAAGGTAAGTTGTTTATCTTTCTGTACGTGAAATTGACGTGTGTTCAGAGCTCGTTGAAGTTTTGCAGTCGAGGATTCAACTGTTTGTCCTGTGACGAGGATCGTTGTGTCATCTGCGAACGTGGCTACCACAGTCTCTTTATCTAGAGGTATGTCTCTAGGGTACAGCAAGAATATGTATGGCCCCAGATTGCTTCCTTCTGGAAAGTAAGCTTGAATTTCCTTGAATTCAGAGTATTCAATCCCATATCTAATTCGAAACAGTATATTTTCAAGATGAGATTCGAGTATTCTATTCATTTCTCTTTGTAAAATTTATTGTAGCTTATACTTCAAGTCCTCGTGCCATACCTTGTCGAAGGCTTGCGATACATCGAGAAAAACGCTTGAACATATCTTTTTTCCCTCTAGCGCGTTTTCAATTACAATACATTTGTTACATATATGTTATATATATACATTTTGGAACCATTATGACTTTTGCGACATTCCATTGGCTTGGAACGTATAAAAGTCTCATGGAAGCATTTATGATGTGGAGAAGTTTGACAAACGCTTTTCGAGGTAGCTTCTTTAGAATTTCCCTTGTAATCAAATCGTATCCTGGAGCCTTATTATTTTTTAGGTTTTTTATTGTTTGCTGTAGCTCAGACAGTGATATGGATTTTATATTGTAGCTGTCGGATCCTGTTCTGAGATTAAGTTCTTGGGCTAATTGGCGTCCTTCGAACGGTTTGAATGTTTCTTCCAAGTGGTCGGCAAACAAATACGTTTTCTCTTTGTCTCCTTTTGCCAATTGGTGCCAATTGCATAACCAGTTTCTTAGTCGACTTCACGGCTTTCCAGAGCGCATAATTGGAACTCTTGTCCGCAGTTAAGCCTTCGATGTAATTAGAAGTCTCACGGTTCTTATATTCTTGCAACTTTTGTTTTAGCTTATTTGATTGGCGGTTCAAATAGGATTTATGCGGTAGCGCACGTTATTGTTGCTGTCTCCTCCGTGCTTTCTTTTTTTCTCGTAGGAGGCCTTCTATATCGGCCGCGTATATTTGCTTTCCGTGTTTTACTCCTCTTGTTCGAAAAGAAGTGTTGTTCCAAGCAGCTCTTTGGATGATTTCCACGAACTTGTCAACTTCGTCTTCTATTTGCAACGCCTCGCAAGTGGAAGTCTTAAAGCAATATTTTCCTTACAATTTCTTCTGAACCCATCCCAGTTTGTTTCCTTATTCGTCAATTAGGGCAGTCTTTCGGTTTTTGTTATGCTCCTGTCGATTTTAAAGATTACTGGCGAGTGATCTGAACAGAGATCATAGGATTCTTCTAAAGTCGTGAGATATTTTAGGACCCCTTTTTGTAATGAAAAAATCGACCAGGTCAGGTATTTTATTTGTGTCGGTGGGCCTGTAGGTTGGCTTGCAGGTCGAAAAAAAAGTCCAAACAATGTTTCATACTTGCTTGGTACAGTAGCCTGCCCTTCGTCGAAATGAATCTTGAACCTGAAAATGTATGCTTTGCGTTGAAATCACCCCCGAGGATAAATTTTCACCCAAGTTGGTAAAAAAGGCGATCGAAGTCGTCGTCTGCCATCTTATATTTCTGAGGGAAATAACAAGTTGATATATTATAGTCTTTATGACATATGTTTACGGAAACTGAACTTATTTGCATAGATTGAAGTTCTATTGTCACGTTCTCTGCATGCTTATTGCAGTCTTTAATATAAAGTGAGGATCCACCCCTCGCGTTTTCTGAGGAATGATGCGGGTGATAATCAGAGTAACCTTTTATCTTGGGTTTAACTCACTTTTTTAAGTTTGTTTCCGAAATCAGGCATATTTTAATACAGTCTTTCCATAGAAAAGATTCTAATTTGCCGATTCTTTTCAGAAGGCCATTTGAGTTCCATGTTAAAATCTTAGTCATTTTAATTTTTGTTAGATTTTTTCCGAGCAACGAACTCGAACTTGGTTGGTTTTTTAAACAAGAGCTTATTTATTTTTATTTGTTCATCTAGTTTTTCTAAGATGACTGCGAGAATTTGAGGCAGCGGATCTGTAGTGGCCGAATCTATTTTGTTGGCTTTTGACGCGACCTCAGCGTATTAACTTTCGCTGCGGACTGGTACAGGTTTTTTAATTGCATTTGATTCGGCAACGTTTTTTTGATCATATTTATGCTTTTACGTTACCGGTTTCCTCATTGTGACTCTCATACCTGTCTTGGTCTCATCGGTTTTGGATATTGCAACTTTTGGTCCAGGTGAATGAATTTCGTGGGACTTTTTCGCCTCTTTTGTATTTCTTTGGCGATTTCGCAACTTCGGTAATTAGCTGGGTGATTTCTTGTGCAAGTGGCACAAACTGATATGCTTATTTGTTTTGCACTCTTCCCAGAAGTGTTTACATGCGCATTTTACTCATCGTGGATCTTTTTGAAAATACGCCCGCTTGTGGTTAAAATCTTGACAACGGTTGTATTGGATTATACATAGTTTGTTTGCCCTTACGCATGGGCTCCATTTTGACTCTGATATTTAAAATAGATTTAATTTTATAAATATCGTAGACTTTCTCGTTTCGATCATATATAAAATCCGCGTTTGACTACGGTATCTTTGTCGCTATCCGTTTCTTGCTTTACCATCTTGATTATGTTTACGGCGTCAGTAATCTTAAAACATTGTGCTTGAACGTCTTCTATTACGTCTTCTTTTTTGCACGACGGGTGAAGTCCCCTAGCGAAGACTCGTAACGGTTTTTCAAACTTATTTTCATAAGTATACCATTGAATTTTATCGGTGTTAAGTTTCAGCGACAATGCTCGGTAAGAATTGGAGTCATCGACGTTAATTTTTCACACGTTATTACGGAGGGAAATTATACTGAACTTTAATTTTAGTGTTCTTTGGAGAAGGTCCCGTAACTTTCCGTAGTCTGCAGGTGGAGGGCGAGGTTTCGTTTGAGGTTTTGTCTTGGTTGGTACAGTGGTCTTATTTTCATGTCTTAGTTGTAACACTTCGGGAGATGAGCCTGCCTTAAGTTTTTTGTTACGCCTTTTCACGAGTACCGGATTGGTTTTGCGAGCAAGTTCTTCAGGTATTCCACTGACTTGCAATCTATAGATAAGCGAGAGTTTTTCAGAACTTCATTTTTAAGCTCGTAAAAGAGTCCTTGCATTTCATTGAGCTTAGCTCGGAGTTCATTGTTCTCCTGTTTTTTATCACTGAGTCCTGATTAACCGGCAGACTTCGTTTTCCGGAAATATTCGATCTAAATGGTGGTGATCGGAGTACCTTTGATTTTTTTACAAAGGGATTTGATAGCAATAAATGGGTCTCCCCACAATCCGTAGAGCCTACCTCCCAAGAAGGTGAATTTCTAAGTAAAATTGGATTGCCACCTGGGGTATTACTTCCGTTTGCTTTGCCCATTACATTTTTTGTATGCCCACGCACTCGGCATACAGAGGGTGCGTTTTAGTCGCCTTTTACGACAGGCATGCCTACCTCGGGTATACTCTAATTCCCCTACCCGAAGGGGTAACCGCAGGAATGACATTCGAATATTTTTATCAGAGAATAAGACGGACTTGCCCTGGATACAAGGACAAAAAGTTGAGTCGGTGTTGAAAAAATGTTAAGATTACTTCTGCAGAATAAAGAATTCCCCCTTTCCACCCATTCCGTCTCTATAAACCTAACATATATTAATGTCTAGTAATCCTGCAGACTATTTTATTTATTGCAGCTGGAAATGACCTGATCGGGAACATTTACCAGTTCATCTGTAAAATAAGGTCTGAGAAAAGCATGCCCGATGCATTCAGATTAGTTGTACCCTTTTCTTTTCGCCAATTATAGAGGAAGAAGCCCCCTTAACATTGCCTGTAGGATCTTTTCCGTCGCCTTTGAATCCGTTCACGAACAACCTGGTTGGTCCATATCAGTGCAGTTTCAGGCTAGGTAAGTCCACGATTGTCAAGTGTTGACAATACGACAGGTCTTGCATTTTAGATCGACACTCACCATAACTATGTCGTCTTAGTAGAGTGTGAACTCGTCAGGGTGACTGTGGAAAATTCTCTCTTCTTCATCCACGTAGATAATAAATTTACCGAAACTAGAGAGGTTGTTAAAAACTTCGTTTTTTTTTCTTTTTTTGTAAATAGCGCAAGCTCAGTTACAAGCGGCAACGACATCACACAGAAATTAGACGCAGAACTACTCTTCCCAATCGCTGTTTCTCTCGTAAGACTAAACATTCTTTCTACAGTTTTTTCTTAAAGACGGCCTTCTGAATAGCAGTGAAAATATTGTCTGAAGTCTTGGACAAGTTATATTGGCAGAGTAATCTGACCATGTTGCGCGAACTGAACTGCCGGGAAATTGGTTTATGATATTTGCTATTTCTCTGGCAGTTGCGTTTTTGTAAATTCCCCATAAGATAGGGACTGTCTAAGCGTAGAGCGGGTTTGCACTCAAGGGTTCATTTGTTGTCCATTTGTTGTCTATTTATATGGAATATCACGATGCATCTACTGCGGAAGCAATTGTCAGACCTCTTCAGATGTTGTGCTTATGTGAATTATCTGCTTCCCCGTCTAGATGGTCAGTCTTTTGCTTAAATAGAGGTATCTCGGGAGAAGACTGTGACAATGCTGATTTATGGCAAATTGAATGTTGTCTGTCGGGTTCCTTTAATATCCCTGAGTGGTGCGAACCTTAGATATGTGACTAAGGTCAAGTATCTAGGCATAACAGTAAGTGAGAAGATGAAATCTTCTTATCACCTTATCTAACTGAGGGAACAACTACTGAGTGTTGTGAGCCAGGTAAAGTGTAGTCTACGGACTGACTGGGGACTCACTAAACGAGCCGTTCATACTGTGTAAGGTGACCTGTTTGTTGCCGGTGCAACATTTGTGGCATCGATTTGGCACGACAGGGTAATGTTGAAGTGTGGTTGTCAGTGGATTTTGGCTTGGCAAAGAGTCACCTTGCTTGGTTGCTTACCGTGTGAAAAAAAAAAAAATTTGTGCAAGGAAAAACAAACGCGCGAGCTCAGTGCAAATAACATCCGCAGTGCGGGCATCCCAAACTTCCAGCTTGGTCATATTGTTACTTGCACTCAGTAACTGCCGTTGCTGTATTACATTTTTATACAGCGGGTGCAGTGACTGAATGTATGTAACAACCGATGGATATGAATTTTGTTGGTGTGCTGGTTTTTATTTTTGTAATTTGATCCGGCAAAACAATCCTGAATTTTTAGTTCACTGTATGTAGAATTGTCGATGTTTGTGTTTTTTGCATTTGGTTTCCTGTAATCACTATTCTGTGTATGGCCACATCTGTAAATACAGACTAGCTATTTTGGCACTTAGTGAAACCCAGGTAGATCTCTGCCGACACCTCTCAGATAACTCTGCTCTGAAGCTACTTGGCTGCGAACTAGTGCCATTATTATTCTCTCACCATTTACATGCATAGTAATGTAGCTTACCAAACTCCACCACAGAAGCCCCATAGTAGACAACAATTCGACTTATAACGAGGTTGATGGGCTGTCTGGCTCCGTTCAAAGAATTGTATACCTGTATCCTCATACAGCGATTTCAATATACACAATTCTGGGTGGCTTTGACATTCTGAACAGAAAACACCGGACGGTGTGTTAATATCTTCGCTGCGGAAAACAATCTTGGACTTATTTTTAACTTCTGAACCTGGCAAGTACACCGTTGATGTGCTTCCCTCTCTAGGCTCATCGCACTATTGTATTCTTTCACGCTGGCAAAACCACTGCGCTAGCTTTTTCATCATTCCTACTCTTAAGGATACTTTCTGAGCAGATGGAAAGCAGCATTTGTCAAGCCCGTCTTTTTCTCTTTCCTCCTACAGGCTCATTACACTTCCACCTATTCTTTCCAAGGTCATAGAAATGCAGTAAACTGTCAGCTTTTGAAATAAGTCGAAACACGAATACTCTACGGTTTTCGTAGCAACTGGTTCACTGATAATCTGATGGCATGTCTCCACGTAAAGTGGAACCTAAGCGTAAATCAATTCAAATCTGATGTTCACAAAATAAATCCTAGTGTGTCCCATGGTTCCGTTCTGTTTCCGATAGAGGTCAACAGCTTCACCAACTAGGAGTTGGCCCCTTTGGTGGCTGTAAGATATCAAGGAAGGATATCATGTGAACAACGCCACCTGCACATACATAATCGTATGTTTTTGTCCCAGCATTATCAGTGTATAGGGTGATCCTTACTCAAGTCATCTGTCAAATTAAATATAATCTTTCCAATATCTTGCATATACCTATACAGATGATATTGGTGTACTAATTATAAATTAATGGGCTTTCATGGGGACATATACACATATTTTCATCAGAAAAGGGCAGCCAGCACTGTTCTTTATGTATGTATGTATGTATGAGTGTGTAATTAAATCTTATCTCTAGCTGTCACAGAAACAGACACAAGTACAAAAACGAAAGAATTGTGAAATAAGTTCCACCTAAAATAAGATTATATTCCATCAACATATAACGATGTACGATGCCAGTAGAATGAAAACAAGAACTAAAATTCAACACACTGCAATGAAGCAGATTGCATGCTTCCAAGTCAGCCTGCGTTGCTTCTGGAGCTCGCCAACAAGACCGCCACAATCAAATAATTATTTTTCTAAATTTAAAAATGAACCGTAGCAGTGCGATTTTCTTTGCAATATTATCAATGGACGATGTACCATACCAGTTAGCATTTCAAATTATTTGACACAACAATTCCTCTGTATGCCACCGCCTTTACATCCATGTCATTCGCTTTTATCAGGAGTATGCGCGGAAATTCAATTTGAAACGCGCCTGGTAGCTAAATAGCCTTCTTGAAGCTGCGTATCTCACCTTTGAAAATAATTGAAATATAACATTCACTCATGGAGTCAATGCCCTCGTTTAAGTACCGCCGCAAAAAATCAGCAATCCGACATGTGATACTGTTATCTGATAGTTGCAAAGGGAGCAGTTTGCTACTAAAAAAATTAACACGTATATAACTCGATATTGGAATCTCTACTTCCAAATAAGCAATGAACTCACTTGCACTTAAGCGAACAAAAGCAATAAGCCGCTTTTCTGGATGCGACTTAATGACCTTAACGCCGGAACCGACGAGCATCTGTCGAGTGGTATTTAATCCTAGTGTAAATATAGAAAAACTTATGTAAATATGATAATGATGAATCCAGCTTCCACGATCTCGCAGAACTATATGCGCTTTTATATCCTTGTTTTTTCATATCAATAGGCACCTCTGGGCTGCTGACCTCATTCTTCCCCTAACTGGACATCACGATGTGTCTACATAGACCTAAGTGCGATGAGACGAAATGTAGCCATTTGACGACGAATACAAGTACCCAATGGAAAAACACCTGGATCCTCCTGTGTCTTAAAGATCCTGTAAACAACTTCCTTATCAAAGTTAATATACAAACATATAAAGTTGCTTTTGAGAGAGTACTTTTTTTATATAATATATTTTTTGTTCTCCAATGGGAAACATCGGGAAACAGAAAAATTATCACAGTAAAACATGTATGTTTGCATTAGAGACTTTAAAAAAAAAAAGTATATATGGAGCTCAGCAATTTTATCACATTCCCATTCAAGAGGCGAACGTCGTTTGGGATTTATCCCTTTACGTTTTCTACTTTGTGTAGGAGTGGAGTTTGAAGTAGAAGCTTCCTGGCCTCCATCTCAACCTGTGCACTTTGAGAAGCCCTGGCCTTGGAACTGCCCGGACCCTTAACACAACTTATAATAACACCATTGTCAGCCCTAGTGAATGTTTTTCTGTTTTGAGCTCTCCTTCCGTAGACTTTCCATGTTGTCGTACAAAATTTGCAACGAATTCAGTACGGTACTTCGAATTTAAGGCCTCAGCGATTAAGTTGATCATAATTCGAGAAATTATTGGCTTCGATTCAGGACAATTTCTTCATATGTTTAGCGTTATTGATAGTTATCCCCTTCGACCGAGTTTTTTGAATGTGAATCCTCATATCTGTCTGAATCACACACTACTACTTACTCCATTCCATATGTAGATAGAATTAACAAGAGGAAATAGGGGTCACACAGAAAGTACCAAACGTTGAAAATTTGGTAATATTGTATCATACGATTAGACACTCGGCGATCTAAGTGCGAGTCCTCTTTTTTATCCTGAGTGTGACTATTACGAATGAACAAATTTGGGTCCATGTCTGATCGGGAAGACTGAAGTGTTTGCTTCACTGAAAGAAAAGCGTTGAAATATCCGTGTCCAGTGAAAAACTGTGTTTCCGTGTATTCCATTTAGCCACGTTATTGATTAGCTTTCTCTATCCATTGTCCTCTGCTTTCCGAGTTCCAAAGCTCTTGATACTAAAACTTTTTGCCATTTACGCTTTTATTTAAAATTATTAAAAATTACAAATTATCATACATCCGAACTTAAATTTTCAAAAGAACTCACCCTGAATCCGGAAAACTTTTAGTAGTCACCGTTGATTTTTCGTTCTTTGGATTCTTGGATTTACTTCAACAATTAATATTCACTTATACTCGTATATAAGATGCACCGATTTTCTATGTTTATGCTTTAAATAAAAACACGACCAACACACTGAGTGGCGACGACTGACTTTGATTCATTATCTACTTCCGTGCCAACGCTATGTATCAAAACACTTGAGCGACAAAACAGATTTGAGAGTTAATAGTAGAGTACATCGCGGCGGTTGTTTTTCAAAAGATCGAATGCGGAAACACTGCAGCATCACTTTAAAAATCAAACAAATTTTTTATCACAGTCAGTTACGATTACGTACGTGCTTTAGATCAAGTTTTTAGCCGTCATAAACATTCGAATTAGCAGCAATGAACAGGAATCATGGTGTAGTGTTGATGCCGGAGATGTCATTGATGCAAACGTGGCGGTTACAGTTAATGAGATGAGCGAACTCTATCCTAATTAATTCTGTTTCAGATAAATTGGAAATCGAAAACATGGGATATGTGCTTTTTATAGGCTCATGCCACAAGTTTTATGGGCGCCTTATCGCCAGAAATAGCCCCGTTGCATGTTCTGACATCTGTGCTCAGGCATGTGTAGATAATGTAGCTATACTCTCTGTTGAATTATGCCTGGTGAGTGTCTGTTCTAAAGCGACGTTCAGTCAATCTTTTTCTCCGATAATGAAGAAGCTGACTAGTATGATCCATCAAGTGCGTCCAGTATCCATCTGTAAAAGAAAATCACTCATGGTCACTTTATGTTCAAAAAGAACATCAATCACAAAGAGTAGCTCTTCTAATCCCTAGAACCTGGGCAATGTTTCGACACCCTTCGAGTTTATCTGAGAGAATTATAAGAAATATTTGGCCAATAGCCCCAGTCCAATAACAAGTTTATCGCTGTTAAATTTGGTGATATGATTTGTCCAATATATCCAGGCAATGTTGGACAAGTATTATAACGATCACATGGATGGTGGTGATATTTGTGATCATATTTAGGTTTCGAGCTGAGCAGCGTGGGAAGAAATTCGATTTATCTATGAAGATAGAGAAGGCTTTGATTGAGATAAAGCTTTGGTGGCAAGTATCCATGATATTTTATCGATGAGGTTACGCATGTTATCTATCGAATAGTGGACCACCATCCTAAGGAGTATGTACGACCCATATTCAAGCGGGGCAACCATATGATGCTCCACTGGTATTGTTTTCAGGAGTCCTACAATTCTTGTACACTGAATACATTCCAGAATCACTTTCTTAAGATTGGCAACAATACAATGAGTGGATACCCGAGGAGGACCACAATTGAAGATTTGACGTCTTGGTCAATAAATGACAAAAGGAAATCAGGCAATAAGCAAAAACTCCGACGTCCACCATCTCATACTTAAAAACCTGGTAAAAGGAAAAGTTGCCCGGCAGTTTTGTAAAAAAAAAAATCACAGGGATGGAGACGATGATGAAGATCCTATTGCTTAACTAAATACTCAAAAAGTTGTTAAGAACTCGGCTACACAAAATACAGCGGGCCCTGCGCAAAATATCAGGGAGCAAAGATAGAGAGGTACCGATGAACGCTGGTTATAAATGTCATGAGCTTTCCATAAGGGAGTTATAGGTTATACGGCTTAGGAACGAATCACGATATTCTGCAGTATGCCCCAAAGTATGAATGAGGTTGTACTGAAGAACAATTATAGCGAGACGGGTGATACGGTTAAAAGTTGGTGGGCTCGAAATTCTATTGGTGACGATATGATGCTTATTGGAGTAATTGAGATGCGGCTCTGGAATTACTGATTTGATCACGAGGTGTTCGATCTCATAGTTGGCATACTATAACTTTTAGCTCTTATAGTCATTCTTGAAGCTAACGCTATATAAAATATGTTGTGTCGCTACAAATCTCACCCCAGCGGTACTTATCGATTTTACTTAACTCAACATATTCACTGTTTATACATTCATGTCGTTGTAAAAGGTACAAAAGCTAAGTTTTTCGAAAATAAATATGTGATTTTTCGTTTTAAAGAATTAGAAAACAATCACTGAAATAAAAACTTCAAAAAACTTTGTTGTTTTGTTGACCTATATAGTCCATGCATGTAGCTCAAGTATTTGAGGTCTAACATATACACTTATGTTACATAGTAGATTTAATTGGAAATCTAATTAGTTCTTTCGGAGGTCATCTGTTATGTAGTACGGACCACAGAAGAGAGAACAGTACTAAGACCGGATATGTGGATTTCCGTTTTTTCGTAGCAACAAACATATCTCGTGGAATATACTCGTATTCAGAAGGAATCATCGTGCGAAAGTGCAAAAAGTTTAAATACGAGTACCTTGGCTCATACTCATACACATTGTAATGTTGGAGGTCTTACGAAAAATGTAAAGGAAACATGACAGGGGCAGAAATGAAAACGGGAGGAATATAAGCGGGTCTCCAAGCAAATCTCCAAATTAGGAAATTGATAGTAGAGGAACTTCTGAGCAAACCAGCTGGTTTCGGCATATTTTTCTTTATTTTTTTATTTTATTCTTAAATTTTTTATTTCTTAAATGAATACAATATTGATAAGATCAAATACATGATATTAATAGATACAAAGATATTATAAAAAATATTGTGTGGTACATTCTACAATCTATAACAATAAGTTATAGTCACTTCGATTGAAGGATGTATACAGATTACAAGTTTAAGGCGGGGTGGCCAAATTAGAAGATTGAAGTTAACAATGCAATAAATTTATTTCGAAACTAAGGAAAGAAAATGCAGTATCAAACATTATTAAAATAGAAAAATAATAAGTTATATAAATAAAAAAAACTAAAGAAGTTTAAATCAGAACGCCTGAAGTAATTGCTTCTGCACCAATATAGTTGTAGTTTAAAAGCCAATTTTTAACATATCTTGTGAAAATTCCGGGTGATGAAATTATTCTAATAAAGTACGGGAGCTTATTGAATATACAAAATACGAAACAAAACAGAAAAGAAATTACGAAAGGACGTAGTACGGGATGGTGGTATAGATACTAAGTAGGCAAAGCTTCTACGTAAATTAAAATTGGAGATAAGACGAAATTTCCTATAACCTGACTTCATAAAGAAAATTTTCAATACCTTAAAATAATAAAGGTGACGCACAGGTCAACAAATAAGGGAAAACTGGGGTATTTGACAGTTTTTCTGAATAGCTATTTTCTGAAGTTTCAAAAAAGGACTAATTTTGTTTAGATAAATTCCGCCCCAACAGGCAACCCCTTACTGTAATTTAGAGTTAAATATGGCGTAATAAATAATTGTTAAGAGGAAGAAGAGCACACAATTTGTAAGTAGTAAAAGTGTCTAAGTGTAGAAAAAAAAATATTTCCTCATAGATTCGGTGTGGGTAGTAAAACTCATATTAGAATCAATATACGAAGATCGACAGAAAGTCAAGGCCAAGGAGCAATAGAAACTCAAGTTCCGGCCAAAGTTCAAAGGAGAGTCCGAAAGAAAAACTGCGAAAATATGAGCAAGCTCTTCGTTTCTATAACGCTCAAAATAAAATGTCCTGAACAATGATGCCAACGTTTGCAAAATTTAGAAAACTTTGCCAACCACGTATGTGGGGTAGTAGCGATGCAAACACGTGAAAGAAGTACAATATTGGGTATGTAATTTAATTCGGGCGGTTTTTTTTTCAAAATTTGAACGTTTATTTAAGAAAAACATGTACAATAGTATTATTCAAAGTATTGCCCATCTGAAGCTATGATTTTTTCCATCTTTCTGGCAATTTGTGGATCCCATCCCAAAAGGACTGCGCAGGTTTGGCAGCCAAGAATGAATCAAGCCAATTTTTGATATTCTGCTCTGATATGAACCGTATTTCAGTAAGGGCGTTCTGCATAGTTTTAGTTTAGTCTAAATGCATTTTATTACCTTAACCATTAACCCTTACATACTAACAGAAAATGCTTGAATGCTAAAATTACTTAACAATCTTATACTAACTTACTGGCCCCACACAAGCACTCTAAGCTACTCTAAATTCTTATATCTATGTCTTTCGACTTTATTTACGTTTTACTTAGGACTATTTATTTTCGATACTTAAGGCTAAGAAAAATTTTTTTGACAAAAACTTAGCATATGGACTTAATTTTTTATAAAAATTTATTTAATATCTAACTTAAAATAAACCTTAATCTACCTAATCCTACATACACAATACACACATAAACACACCTAGACATTACACAATTATATACATATATTGGTATATACCTTTGTATATACTAATATATGTATATATTTCTTAAGTGCTAACCTAAACCTATGCAAGCTGGCCATCGCTATTCACAGAGCAAATAGATTGGTCAACTCTGCCTTATTAGTGAGGCTGGTACGCAGTTGACGGAAACGACGACGAAACATCTTCTCCATCATTAAACCACCAGAAATGCTGGTGCTGCCGAACGACATCCCTCTTATCGCGATTCCCCACCGCCCTACTGAACCTGAGACGATCCACACTGCCGTGTGCGACGTCTCTGTTGTAGTTGAGTCGCCTGTCCCCAGCTTTCCGAGCGACATGGGAGATTAACGGGACCGCTGATCTATCCTGGATCAACCCTATCTGATCTAGGTAGAGGAATGCTTCCGGTGGAACGAAGCCGTCAGAGCGCACACTCTCGTGGTAACGGTAATTGGGATAGCAAGCCCCAGATATCGAGTTATTCGTCGACGCCATTGCTCTTGTAATGTGCCTTCGAGTCAGCTTAATTACGAAGTATTTCGCTCGTATTAGGTTCGCTCTGTTTTAAAGGACCTCATTACGATAAAATTTTTTGTACTCTTTTCTGGTGTTCTGTATAAGCAAAGGCAAGCCCTAAGGCAAGCCCTCTCAAACACCCGAATCTTTTCCATTAAGCTTGCTCGCACATAGAACCACACGGGACACCCAAATACCAACATGGGCCTGATAAGGGCCATGTAGCAGATTACCTTTACCCTCGCATCCAGTTGGCTGCTATAAAACAGTCTCTTTGTAAGGGCAAAAGCGCCTTTAGCTCTGACCAGAGCAGCATCTAAGTTTTTGTTAAAATACAGAAACTGATCTAGCCAAATACCAAGGGATATGACTACCTTTCGACAGGCAAGAGGCTGTCCGCGTTGTCCAATGATCGAGAAAGTTCGCCAGTTTTTTCTGGTATCTCTAGATGCTCTAGACAACGGCGTCCTAAAGAGAATGGTTTCCGACTTCCGAAAGTTGATTTTCAACTTCCAGTCATCGCAAAATCGTCGTATCTTATCGAAGTCACGCTGCAAGAGAGTATTGATGACCTCGATTTTTGGACCTGTTCTACACGCTACCAAATCGTCTGCGTACGCAATAGTATGGGAAAGTGAACCTACCAAGTCGCTTGTATAAATGTTGAACAGGATCGGCGAATTGACCGCGCCTTGCTGAAGACCATTTTTAATTTGAAATATTCCAACAGAAGTCACATCACCATTCTTCACGATGAACTGTCTGTTGCTTAGCATTTCATAAAGAATGTACAAGAGTGGTTTACTGATCCCCAGCCTAGTCAGCTTATAGAAAAGACCTTCTAACCATACGGTGTCGAAGACCTTCTCCAAGTCAACAAGGCAGTCAACAGGAGCTCTTCCTTCGAAATGAACGGGGGTAGGTCACCCTCTCTGGTAAGGACATTATTTGTCATATTTTCGTCGCTGAACCGGGTGAAACCAGAGCCCTCGGATTGCCAGTTCTCTACTTCATTTCGAATGTAGAAGTCGTGCACCAAGACGCGATTGTCCAGGTCATAATTAGGGCCAATAGTATCAGTGGCCTTGTATATTTCCTGGAAAGTCGCCCCTATAGCCTCAACCTTCTCCTGTGGATCCTCGATCACAAAGAAGTCGTCATCATCAGCGGCCTCATTTGGATCAATACCTGCTATTGTCAGTAACCGTTCGTTGTCTGTTGTCCGGGCTATTTTAAGACACTGAAGGTCGTTTTGATTTCTTCTCCGAAATAGTTTATTTATTTGCGGGAACATATTCGGGTTGCTGGTGTTTACAGCCCGAACCCTGTTGTTCCAATACAAACTTACAGAAATTCTGTAATTCTCTTTTATTAACGTTTGAATATTTTTAATCGACGCCTTCACTGTCCTTATCTCCGGGTCTTGTCTGTCAGCTAACTGTCTGTATAAGTTTTTGGGTCTTGACAGAAGTCTACTTTTCTGTCGGTGCAGTGCGTCAATAGTAGGATTGCGGAACAGGTCTTCGTTAGTCGTACGTCGACACCGCGGTATTGTAGCGTCCATAGTTTGTTTAATTATCTCGTCCATTTGTTTTAGGTAATTGTCGATCTCCTCGTTTGACAAATTCCAATTGGACGGTGGGTGGAGCATATTCGAAAAGAGCGCACTTGTCATGGTTGCGGAGAAGCGTGTCCATCGAGTCTTACTGTAGTTGTAAGAATATCTTTGGACAAACTCCTCCAATTCCGAAATTTCGTTGGGAACTGTAATTTCGTTGCTAAAACCGCAATGGTCACTGTCATACACGAATGTGCGCAGACAGTTTTACGTTTGTAAATTCATACCTGTCAGTCGTATACGTTTGTCGTACAGTAGTGGATCCAAATAAGACCAGCCTCTGGGAAACGACGGGTTATCCGTCGCTCTAGGACCGAGTCTGTACATGACATCGTTCTGAGTCCACCAATCGAGTAGTAGGTTCCCTCTAGTATTTGGCAAATTATTTCCCCAATCTCTGTGTGTAGCGTTGAAGTCCCCGCCGATTACAAAATAATTCTCCCCCGATTCCAGCCTCAGAAGTCGAAAAAGCGTGTCGAGCTCTGTAATGAATAAGGTGGATTGTGGAGCCTCCGGTGCATAAACAGAGGCCAAGTACAGCCGCTTTACACTGCGGAGCGGAATATAAATGACGACTGCCTCCAACACCCGGAACCTACGCAACACTCCCTTGTATACTCTGCGAAATTTTATACCTTGTTTAATGAAGATCGCGACACCGCCTCCACGTTTGGATCGGGGCCGGTTTCTTCTTGTAACAATATAATTATTGTACTCCAGTTTGTGCTTATCGGTTAGCTTGGTTTCGCTAGCGAAAAGCACATCAGGAGTTTGGTCTTGTAGCACTTTAAATATCGCGGCTCTTCGTTCGATCCTAATCAGTGAATTAACATTCACCGCAAGGACCTTTAAAGTTTGCTCCTCCATGTGCGTACAAATTACGACATGTGTTGCGTTATGCCCGGCAGCAGCGCGTAGATCTGGTCCACCCGCTTGTCCTGTTCTTGCACCTGCTTTTGCAGCTGAGCCATCTGCCCTTGGATTGCGAGCAAGATGGCCAGCATGTTAGGTGCAGCTTCCGTTGTTCTCGGCATTGGCGACGGAGAAGCAACAGTCGCTTGCTGTACCGTAGCCCCCCTACCTGCCCCCATTTGGGCGAAGGAAATTTGGGACGTGACGGCTGGTGTTTGAAACCTTACAGGTGAACGTTTGACCTCCACCTTCTGCTGCTGAGACAGTTTTGATTTTTTAATGTCAGCGAACTTAGGACAACCCCGATAGTTTGCGGTGTGTCCCACGTTCCCACATAACACGCACCAGAGCTGCGTCCTATCAGAGCACACTCCTATGAACTGTGGTTCTTTGCGCACTTAACGCATCGAGGCTGCATTTGGCTGCCCGAGCCTCTGGCAGCGAACGCATTGTATAACACCTTCGCTCCTTTTTAATTTTTCCCAGTGAACCACCTGGTAGTCTAGGACATTGATACTCCTTAGACTATCCAGACGGCTTTCGGGACTGAGCTGCACCAGGAAGAACGGCAGACTCCGTTTCTCCCGCCTGGCTCTAGCTGTGGTAAATGGCTTTACCCCCACAAACTTGAGTCCTTCGCACTCCTTCTCTTTGAGCAGTGCCAGGATCTCCTCAGGATCAGAAGACGGTTCCAACCCCTTCAGCATCATCGATTGCCGCTTTTCACACTTCGGTGTGAATGAGTAGTGCTCCGTCGTCGTTTCCTTTAGGAGCTCTTTCACTTTCGCGTAGCCCTCCACTGTATTACAGTGGATGGCATGGCGATCGTTTCCCAACCTCTTAATATTAAAATTATTACCAATGACCAGCACACAGGTCCTTGGTAGCATTTACCTCCAATTTATAAGTGTTTATAGGAGGCACGTTCTCCTTCTTCTTCTTCTTCTTCTTCTTCTTCTTCTTCTTCTTCTGCTGCTGCTGCTGCTGGTTGCCGTTTTTGTGGCTGCTGCTGGTTTAGCTGTTGCCGGTTTTGTAACTGCTCTTGTTGTATCTGGTGGTTCTTAATGTTTTGTTGTTATAGCACTTGTGCTACTCTATTTGTTTGGTGTTGTTGTTGTTTCTGCTTTTGAGCATGCTGCTGTTGTTGGGATTGCTCTAGCTCTTCCCTCTTCCTTCTTCCCATTTGCTTTTCATTTATGGCCAGCATTCTTTGTTGTAGCATTTTTATGCTGCTACTTATGGCCTTCATTTCTTCATTTCATTTCAGATTCGCTTGCTGCCAATGAAGCGAATGTGTTCCCTTCCCTCACTCCACCAAGCATCTTTACAGTGGTCGTTGTTAGCTTCCTCCTTCTCTTTGTCTTTGGAGTTTGGCTTGAACCACTCGAAGCCTCACCTGACATTTCAGCAGATTTCGCTATAGGTATAGCGGACCGCTCATCACAATCCATCACGTGATGTTAATGCAAACACTTTAAATTTATACTTATTTTTATTTATAAAAATAATAAAAAAAAAGAAGAAGAAAACCGTCCGCCGACAACTCGGAGTCGAACCCACAACTTTCGCAATCTCAACAGAACACTCTACCGCTGCGCTAATTGGAGCCTAAACCGAATTTGTTTAATTTTTGTAAGTAAGCGACACTTCTCACTTACAAGTCGAAACACATTTAAACTCCGCGGAGGTCTATGAACGATTTTTTATTTTCATGTGCAAATTTGTCGAGATGGTCATTTAACGTACCCGTAAATGAAAAATAAATGCGTTTAATTTTTGCAAATATTTCAGCATTAAAGTAAGCGTCTTTAAGGGATCAGACAAACTGTTAACGATCGCCTCATGAGTAAATCTTCAGTTACATACAAAATTATATGTATCATAGGTCCATTGACTTAGAATCGGAGTTTTTATTTTGCCGACGGATCTGTAAAATGTTTACTAGCTTATGCATACCTTCAAGACCGTATTTGCTCTTCTCAACCGTTTTTCTCTTCCCAATAAAAATTTCCTTCTCCATATGAAAACGCTATTGTCTGTGGAGATTTTAATATAGACTTTCTAAGAAATGATTCTCGAGAATTTCAAATTAATGATTTTGCATCTTCTCTATCTATAACACTAAATATCCATCCCTAGTCTATACTTCTTTTCGATTATCTATCGCTCGGATGTATCTTTTCTACAACTACAATATGAACTTCAACCACCACGCCGTTCCGCTGACTTTTTCGTATAAGGATTATTGATCCATAAATATTGATAACCTTAAATTTGCTGTCTTGTCTGTCCAATGGGATTCATGTCGTCTAAACACTGATCCTAATGTGAAACTGCAATATTTTCAAAAAATAATCATCCAATTATACAACCAATTTGTTCCTACTTAAACGTTAAATATCAAAAATAACAGTTATCCTAAGTTTTCAACGGATATTCTTAATACAATAAAAGCCCGCAATAGGCTTTATAATAAATTGAAGCGTAGTCCCTCAAACCTAAATTAGTTTACTAACAAAACTATACGAAATATGGTCCATCTGTTTTCATTTTTTGAACTATATACGTCAAATAGGTATTTCTAGTAGGAAATGCAATGATGAATCTCAGTTTAATCCTGACCTCTTAAACATCATAGTTTCTTCTTTGAAAGCATACCTCAAGATTTTATTTTTAATCTATCTAAAAGTCTAAATCACATCTCAAATCTCTTCGAAATACTAACTGTGAAAATGAAGTGATTAATTCTGTTGTAGCGATAAAATCTAACCTATTGGTGAAGATAGGGTAGATATGTGCTTTATTGGATAAACTAAATCTCCCATTTATAGTGTCAAACTTAACCTACATTCTCAATCACTGCATCTCAACATAAACTTTTCCCAAATCCGGAAAAACTGTCCGAGTTGTACCTGTTGTCAAAAAAAAACTAATACGCAGCAGATTTTACGAGTAGACCCATTAATGAGTTGCCTTATAAGGGACAATCTGGTTTCAGATCTAATCACATCAGGTTATTAGCCTGCGCCCAGTTCAGGATATTACAGAGATCTTCATTCATTTTTAATGCCGTAGATCCTACCAAACTAGTAGGACTTTATATAAATAGTGGCACATCGTCTGCGTACATATGGAAGCTGCAGTGTTGTACAATATTAGAGAGCTCGTTCACGTGTAATGAAAAAAAGATTTCGCCCAAGAATAGACCGTTGCGGTACACCAGTTGTCATCGATAACATTTCAGATTCCCAATCTCCAACGACTACGGGTTGTTTTCTACCAGTTAGGTATGAATATACCAATTTTGCAGATGGGGTAGAAAAATTAAATTTGCTTATAAGTTTAGAACACAAGAGTGCGTGGTTTATCGTATTGAAAGCTTTGAGAAATCGAGAAGGATTAAAAGGTAAGCTCATTTTCACACCGATTGACAGCTGATGTTCTGTGAAGTGCTGGATTAGTTGTGCAGGCAGAATCTTCTCAAATATCTTAGAAAAGTAAGGCAGAATTGCGATTGGTCTTTATTCAGATAAGTAACTATTGGCCTCTTTTCGTATGGGCACGATCTTGGCGTTTTTCCATTTTTTGGGATATATATATAAAATGGTATTGAAAATGTGTGTTATATATGGAAGAATGACTGACAATGACAGTTAAAAGAGTTTAGGGTATATCCCATCTAACCCAGTTGCATTTGAATTAACTGACAATACCGCCTCCACGGCATCAAGATATGAGACACTGAGAAAAGAAAAACTTTCTGAGTTTCTGCTGCCACCAACGCCAAGTTTACATCAGAATATTTGGACGAGGGGCATGATGTAAGTATTCGGTTGAGTGCATTGCAATTCAAGTCATCTGGAAGCTTATGCTCTTGTTTGCCAACTCCTATTTCTGGCAGATATTTCCAAAGATTTTTACCTATGCAGATGGATCAAGTTTGTGTTTAAAAAAACCTACTTTTGCCTTTCGTACCTCACAGACCACCTTATTTCGAAGCTATCGATACTTATCGCGTAGTCTCACCAATTTGTATCGCTTCCAACGATAATAGGCGAAACTCTATCCTCCATTAGCCTTAAAATAGTGTTGGTCATCCGCGATGGGTAATTAAACTGTTTGTTTTTGGTTTTTATTGTACTTTAGAATGTATGTCAAGGAGCCTAGTTAAAACTAATTGAAAAAAAACTACTTGGTCGTTCACAGAAGACGTGTAGAAGATTTCGTTTATATTGCAGGAGACGAACGCAATCAATATTTATAAAGTCTATATGCTGGTTGGTATCAGTATGAGAGCATTTAGACACAGAAGTTCATGCTTTAAAAAACCTTAGGCAGGAAGTTGGTTATAGAGGAGTATTTTGGCTAAGTCGCTTCTAGGGTATATTACCCTTCCTTGCAATTAGCAACTTTCTGATTCCAGAGAATTGTTACACGTGACTCTTCTTCAGAAGTTTTGTAAGTAAACCTATGTGTGCCGCAAAGATAAATTCTCGGTTCGATTCTCTTCTGTAAGTTTGTCAATGATCTTCCTTATAAGCACTTCTCTGCCTATCTTTATGCTGGTGATGTCCAGCTACATGCTTCAATGCCAATTGAATATATAGTTAAACTGTTTAGCAATCTTAACCCTTTCAGTAATTTTTTTACCATTTGGTAACACTTTTCATAACCCGCCTAAAACACTTTTCCTTCCCAGTGCTGCAATTTCGTTGCAAAACCATTTTAGCGGTTAATTTAAGATCTCTGTTGCTTTTCTCTACATGAATGACGTTCATTAAGAGAAACACCGTTGAATACCGTTGTCTTCGTTTTTCGCAAAATAATTTTAATGGGTCATTCCGGTGGTATGCATTTTCTCCTAAATTTTTTTCCAAAATGGGACAAATTTAATCAGGACATTATTTTTTTATCGAATGATCTTCTATTTATTGTTGATTCAATTAAACAAAAGCGAAATTTGTTGATTGAAGAGTAGTCAGCGTTTTCAACCAGCATAGATTCCTCCAGCTGAGGGTAGCGGGTTCGAATCCCGTGCGAGGGGATTCTCTGAAAAAGTCTTTTCGTAGAATTTGTATGTAGTTATATGACAACCACCTCTGTGAAAAATATCGAAACCTTATATACCTGAGTTTCAAACTACTACACCACCCGCCCGCAGCCTGGAGAAAAGCCAGTAAACGGGTATTCATATCCCCTTGGCATGCGCGCGGGATTATAAAAAAAAGCTGGAAACTACAGATGGACATTATTTTACTGGCTAAAGACTTATTTAAAGTCACCTAGTGCCATTTTCGTCAAAGAAATTTATAGAAAACCGTCTTTGCGCACGCCGCTTTTGTATTTCGAAGAATTTTTTAATGAAGATGTACAATATATGAAAAAAAAATCTTTTTCCCACTGATCAAAGAAACTTGGCTTCTGAAGGATATATGGCCAATATCAAATTAGATGAAAAAAAAGAAATGGTTGCTATGCTACTCACGATGGGTATAATTAATTATCCCAGAACAAAAATGCAACTAAAATTCCATCTATTACTCAATGGGCAGACGAAGATTCCATTTTATCCGAAATGTGTTTAAATTTGCTGAAAAAGAAGACAACAATGATAAGCTTTGGATAAGATTTTGATGTCGTAAGACAAAAATGTATCCGTACATCAAAAAAAAAAAAAAATCTTTGCGTAAATAAGATTATGGTGCCATCTAAGGAAAGAACATTATTGTAAATGTACCATATATCCCGAAAAAGCCCACAAAGTGGGGATTAAACTTTTTTGTGCTTTGTAGCTTTGTTGGTGTGATTCATGATTTCGAAACGTATCAGGAAAAAGGAACAATTCCTGCGTATCAACAAAAGGGGTTTTGCTCTGGTATAGTTATGAAATTAGCTGAAACAATAATTTACCGGATTGGACCTACTTATAAAATTTGCTTTCAGAGCAAACCGAATGGGAAAAGTTATTTTGAAGCTAGAAAAAGATATTCGTAAAGTAGGTCCAGGACTACTTTATTGACTACTAAATTGAAAAAGAAAACAATAGTTTTATCATGAAGTGGTTGGACAGCGGTATTGTAGAGATGATATCCACGTTGTATGGAGACAAATACCATATATCTATGTAATTGATCGATTTAGTCAAACAGAAAAAAGAAAAATTGATATCGATCGCCCAAATATAGTCCAGATGTATAATGAAAATATGGGAGTAGTGTATAAAATGGATTTTCTTCTTTCGCTATACAAAATTTCCATCAAAACCAGAAAGTTGGCCGGACGTTGCCATATAATGGACATAATCGGATATCCAGACTTGCTAAACGCAATTACAAACTCGTCTGTACACACACACTGTATTCCTATCGTCTTTGTACATTTTCTAATCCATCTAGAGTAAAAGCATTTCCTGGACTGTCTACGACTGTCTACTGATCTAATTTATGCAGCCCCTGTTTCTCATCCATCTTCTTCGATGCCTTTTTTCTTCTCGTCAAAGTCAAGGAGAGACTTAGCAGTCGATGGATGGGGCGTCTTCTATTGATCCAAAAACTGCAGACAAGATAGTGTGTTAGTTAGAGTGCGGAAATATGATGTTGGCGGTGGTCCCATTTTCGTCCCATTGTTCGGGGAAAACTTTAACACTGCAAGCTGTGCTGGTTAAATATTCTCGTTCACCTTGCGCTTATCTTTGCTGTTAAAGAACTTACGTATAGCATGCTTCACAATTAATTTAATAAATCTGTAGTCAAACCAAGCTGAATACGACGGCACAATTATCGTATATGATGGGTCTGGTCAGCGACATTGTCTTCCACATCTACTTTTGTGGTAAACTCTTGCGTATTGCTTATATATTTTTTTATTGGTCTCTCTGGTCAGGGAATTCTTAACGCAGCACTACGCTCCATCTCCTCATCAAAATATGTCATAGTTCCCCCTTTAATAAGCAATATTTCGTCGCCAATAGAATTTCGCACCTACAAACGCTATAATCGTTCATCAGTACAACCTCATTCATACTTTGGGGCATTCTGCAGAATATCGTGATTCGTTCCTAAGCCGTATAACCTATAACTTCCCTTATGGAAAGCCAAAAACGTTTAAAATCGGCGTTCATCGGTACCCCTCCATCTTTCCTCCCTGATTTTTTGCGCAGTGCTTGCTGTAGTTTGCATAGCCGAGCTCTTAACAACCATCTTCATATGGAATGGGGTAAGTAGTAGCGTGTGATTCAGATAGGTATGAGGATTCACATTCAAAAAAAATCGGTCCAATAATAACGTCAATAACGCTAAACATACCACTTTGATCAAAAAGTTCCCGGTGGTGTTACCGTGTGGCGCTCCCATTGTTCCGATTTGAATTCTGTTGTTTTGTTAACTTGTTACATCTGTTGCTGACATTACCTCTAAATCTTAGCTTGACATTTGAAAAAGTCACGTAGCCAAGAGTACATTTTACCTTGTGTGTGTTGGCGATTTTTTACAATTTTAGAAATGGATTTAAATTTGCAACAACGAACTTATTTTAAATTTTGCGTAAAAAACGGAGTTATGGTGCGCGAACGTTGGAAATGTTGAAATAATGTTTCGGCGACGATTCTCTAAAGAAAACGGTTGTTCACCGGTGGCACGAGTTGTTCAAAAGTGGTCGTGAGTAATTCGATGATGATGGACGCAGTGGCAGACCATCGACGAAAACATTGATGAAGTAGAACAATTGTTGGTCAATAACCGCAAATTAACCATTAGAGAGATAGCGAAGTACTTGAACATTGCATATGGATCCGTCCCAGATATTTTGGTTAATGATTTGGGTTTCCGTCGTCTAGCATCAAAGTTGGTGCCAAAAGACCTCAATTTCATGCGAAAAAGACCTCAATTTCATGCGAAAAAGAGACCGTGTTAACGTCGCAGTAGAAATGATTTGCGAGGCTGAATCTGATCCCACATTTATCAAAAGGATCATTACTGGAGACGAGACGTGAGTTTATTAGTACATGACATCGGGCAAGTGAATGGCGTTCACCAAATGAGCCGAGACCAAAAAAAACACGTCGTTTTTAATCAAAAAAGAAGGCAATGCTCACGGTTTTCATTTATTACAACGGTGTAGTGCATCATCATCATTTTTGCCGGAATGTCAGACAGTAAATAAAGATTATTATTTAGGCATTATGAGACGTTTCGCATGAAGCAATTCGCCGAAAAAGACCAGAATTGTGAGCAGAAAACTCGTGGATTTTACAACATGATAACTCACCGTCGCACAATGCCATCATTATTCGTAATTTTTTGACGAAAAATGCAATAAATACCATCCAACAGCCATCAAATTTACCTGATTTGGCACCCTGTGTCTTCTTTCTGTTTAATTGAGTTAAAAAAATTTCAAAGCATTGGATCAAGCGCTTGCATAAGTGTGTTGCAGTCGATGGGGATACATGTAATAATGTGATAATTTTTCCATTTGCCGATGTTTCCCATTGGAGAACAAAAAATATGTTAAATAAAAAGAGTACTCTTTCAAAAGCAACTTTATATGTTTGTTTTTAAACTTTGATAAGGAAGTTGTTTACGGGATCTTTAAGACACAGGACGAACCAGCTGTTTCTTCATTGGTTTCTTGTATTCGTCGTCAAATGACTACATTTCGTCTCATCGCACTTAGGTCTATGTAGACCTATCATGATGTCCAGTTAGGGGAATAATGAGGTCAGCAGTCTACTGGTGCCTATTGATATGAAAAAACAAGGATATAAAAGCGGAGATAGTTCTGCGAGATCGTCTTAGCATTACTACCTACTTGAACTGACTTATTAGAAAATAATTGATCTGCACGTTCCTTGATGGAATTTAAAATTAAATTTAAATAAATTTATATTTACAGATCGAAGGAAAATAACAGTGTAGTTAAAGTGCTCAAAAAAGGGAATCTGATACGACTGGATTCATCCAGGAAACTAGCGTTTGCCAACGATATTTAACATACATTAGTTTTTCTACGTTTACACTCGGATCAAATACCACTCGGTAGCTGCTCGTCGGTGCTGGCGTGAAGGTCATTAAGTCGCATCCAGAAAAGCGGCGTCTTGCTTTTGTTCGTTTAAATATTTTTTTCTATCAAGTGCAAGTGAGTTCATTGCTTATTTGGAAGTAGAGATTCCAGTATTGAGTTATAGAAGTGTTAATTTTTTAGTAGCAAACTGCTCCTTTTGCAACTATCAGAAAACATTATCCCACGTCGGATTGTTGATTTTTTGCAGCAATACTTTAACGAGGGCATTGGTGGTGAGATACGCACCTTCAAGCAGACCATTTAGCTACCAGGCGCGTTACAGATTGAACACAATTTTATCGTCCATCGCAATGTTATTAATCTGGTTGACAGTTAATCGATCAAGCCAAGTCCTTTTATGGTTGTTGAGCTGTGGCAACCCTTACTGGCTACTAAACGGCTACTTCCCGTTAGAAATTCTAAAAATAGGTTGTAATTTTAGATAATCCGCTCTAAGACGGCTTCCTTACTCAACCTTGCACTAAGATCTCCCAGCACAATTTCAGTGGTATCAAAACTGGGAGGCCGTCGCATTTAGATTGCGGTAATATCTCCTAATTGCAGTCTAGTGCTTCCTTTCTATAGGTTTTTTCAATAGGGACTTGACGACTTTGAATTTAATTTGTGAACACACTCTTTCACTAATTATCAAACTGTCACTGTCAATTTATTCAGTAAACTCAACATTTTCATCATAGTAAAGTACACGAACGAGGTACGTTCTCCGATTAAATTCTGGAGGAAGTGCGCCAAGATGATGAATTTCATCGCAAAATCATCTTCAGTGACGAAGCTCATTTTTGGCTTAATTGGTTCGTCAATAAGCAAAATATGCGTTATTGGTCGGGAGAAAGCCCACATGTGCTTCATGAGTCACCACTTCATCTACAAAAATAACTGTATGGTGCGGTTTGTATGCCGGCGGCGTTACTGGCCTATATTTTTTCGTCGACGATAACGATCGTCACGTTACTTTGAATGCTCAGCATAATCGCGCCATGATCACAGATTATTTTTGGCCCGAGTTGGAAGATATGGACTTGGACGACATGTGGTTTTAAAAATATGGTGCCACAAGCCACACAGCAAACGCTACAATCAATTTATTGAAGAGTAAGTATGGAGGACGTCTCTTGAATTGGATCCCCAATTTCGGATCCATCATTTTGGATTTGAAGCAGCTGCATGATATTGACATTTTGTTGATATTGTTTGATTATTTTTATATGTATCAATTTATTGATGAGGAGGTTAAAATAAATAATATTTAATATAAATTGAAACAATTTTACAATAAAAATTCTCTTCATCTATTAAAGCCACTGAGGATCCGTCATCAATAAAGGAATGTGCTTTCTGTTGAACGTCATTTCCGTGTAATAGAACCGGTATGACACGAAATAGGAGCGGAATTGTCTTGGATCTTAGGTCGCAAAACTTTGTGTGATGAATGCTGACAACCTCTGACCGTCGCGTCGTAGCATCCATGAGATCATTGTGCAGCAGCGGATGGTTTTTGCGTGTGCAGTTGTTCTTCTGTTCTGCTTCCTCACTTCTTCCCATTTTCCGCTGTGACTAATTTCGAGAAAACATTAACATTCAGCTACCGTAGCGCACCTACCGTTACAATTTCGACACCTCTTTTCACTGTTATCGTCGTACCGCTTACTTCCACCGTGGTGAGCATTCAGAAGCCCTGTAATATTCCATCCTTTGCCACGATCCTTTATGGTATCAGCTTGAAAACTTGGTGGCGAAGACAGAAACTCATTTGCCAAACTTTTCATAAATGCATAATATTTCCTCGTTTCCTCCAGAGAATTATACTTTAGAAATTAGAGCCGCTTAAGTGTAAAGGCTTAAAATAGCTGCTATTTAAGAAGCATTTTGTTTTTCTCGTTATATGCATAATATGCCCCCCAAAAGCTCTACAAAATAAGTTTGCAGTATGGGTGTAATGTCTCGTCATTGCAACCTTTTTCGGCAACGTCCATGACAGCGATTTTTACTGCTGGCCTCTCGAATATTCCACTCTGTGTTTGGATGTGGGTGTTTCTGACTTGGAAATTGTTTGGGTCTACGACTAGTACCACATCGCTAACATGTATGGGCTTGACAGACCTAAACCATTTTCCGCGCCTGGTAAGCGTGGGCAGATACTCTGTCACCCAGCGTTTCCAGAAGCGGCTCGCAAACTGCTGTAATATTAGCCAATTTTTGCGCAACAACCTCCTGTCATCGTTAAATTCCGCCATTGGTTTCAGAACACTAAATGATCCTAATAAGAAGTGATTTGGTGTGAGAGCTTCTTCATTTCGATATCTATTGAGATATATGTAAGGCAAGGTTCGCGAATTCACTATGTTTTCTGCTTCGATTAACATACTTCGTAATAGCTTGTCGTTCGTGTTTCGGATCATTTGTGTTGACGTACAAAGGACTTCTTTTATGGAGCGAAATAACCGCTCCCAGCTTCTCCCCATACATGGAGATCCTGGCGGTGTAAACTTCCATTTAGTACTAGAGCTGTGAAAGGTATCCATTAGTTTAGTTGTATCGACGTTCTTAAAGGCTTTTCGTATCTCACGTTCTGCACTTCAAAAATTGGTTCTATTGTCATTAAGCAACTCGATGAGTATGCCTCGCCTAGCCATGAAATTGCGAAGGCAGAGTATGCAGGAATCTGTGGACAGCGTATGAGCGACTTCCATATGGACAGCTCTTGTTGTAAGGTACGTTGACAGAACTCCCCAGCGCTTTTCGATTCTCCAACACTAACTGTCATGGGGCCAAAGTAGTCAACTCCGACATAGGAAAACGGTCTAGTAAATGACGCAAGCCTGGCTGTGGAAATTGGGGCCATAATAGGCGGTTTTGGTTGAGCTTTGCCATTTTTGCACGTTTGACACGTTTTATTTACAGCTTTCAGTGCTGAGCGCAGTCGTGGGATCCAGTATTGCTGGCGTATCTCGTTCACAACCGTTTCATCTTTTCTGTGTTTGTACCGCTGATGGGTTAAATTAATGATATGCGAGGTGATAGAGTGCCCTCGGGGCAAGATGATTGGATGACTCTCTTGTTGTGCCTCGGTGAGGTAGATCCTTCCGTTAGCCCGGACTATCAGATTTTCATCGAGGAGTTGACAAAGGTTAAAGATAGGACTCCTCTTTTCAACGTTACGGTTTGTTGACATATCAGTTATTCTCACATTGGGCTTGTCGTATTAGAACGTTTTCCACTGCCCGTAGTTCTTTGCTAGATAAGGGTCCTTTGAGTTGTATTTTCCTTTTTGGATTTATGTTCGGTATGAATCTGAGAGCATACGCCGTGCTTCTCATGAGTTTTATCCAACTGGAAATTTTTTTACTGCGAAATAAACTGTTCCGGTCGCAAAGGTGAAGGCTTATAAACTGTGTTCTCAACTGCTCCACAGTTGGCCCTATAGATATAGATATGTTACGGCCACTTTTCTGGGGAGGTCTGCAGAAAGGATGGGCCTTGGAACCATCTGCTGTTTGGCTTTTGCCACTTTGTAGTCTCATACGCCACGTTGGCCTTCGTTGCAATTCATCGCAACTCCTCTATCTTCGTGAGTTCCAATATCTCACTAACCCTAAAGACGTTAGTAGACGTACTGCCGGTACCGCCGATGGTCTGATCGGAGCCAGCAGAGGGTTATTGTTGAAGGTTATTCCATGTGACCGTTGTATATACTTAGCGAATCGGGCACCTAAAAGGGCTATTTGAAGTTCTTATCGAGGGATAGTGCCTTTAGTGGTGCCACTCGAGTTTTTGCGCCTAGTAGACGTGTTTCTACGAGCTTAATGCTAGAGTTTCGTATATAGGACACGGCTGCGAAACCGTATTCGCTCGCATCTACAAATACGTGCAGCTATTTGAATTTGAGAATTCAAACGAATTTCTCTTGACTGCTAATTTCTTCCGAAAAAAAATCAAATTGGTAGTTTTTTAGCCCTCTTTTTGAGGATATGGCTTTAGTGTTGAGAAGTGACATTTAGTTAAAGCTACCATTGCCAGAACACCCAGCTAGATCGTCAAGATATTCAAACCTTGCATTTTTTAAGGATACTGATAGAAGTCTATACAACGTGAAAAAAAATTTTTTTTAACACATTCTTTTATTTTACATTTATCCTTTACATAACTATTTTTTTTTTGCTCGAATGTGATTTAAAATTTAGTTTTTTAATTTAATTTTAGTTTAAAATGAATTTCTGTCCTCTTTTAATTTTTGTGTTTATAGATTTAAGATTTGTTTAACTATTCAAATAAAAACAGTATGTTCCTACTTCAGACGATTTTTGACGACCCAAGCTCAGAACTAAGGTTGATGTTTTTTTTTATAATCAGTCTTCCATGTTTCATGAGACAATTTTAGCAATTGAAGTGAATAAAAAAACCATAATGGAGGTGAGCGGACAGATTTTTGAACTTATATCTAAATTGGAGTAGAGGTTGGCCGCTGAATTCATTTCCACCCCAGTCAAACAAATTTTAAATAATTGAACAGAGTCCAGACAATTACTTAAGCAGCGATTTATATTGCATTTAAAATTTGAGATTTATATTGCAATTAAAATTTTTTTTACAAAAACTGTCTGCAGTACTTAGAGAAATTGACATCTCAGTACAAATATGCCAACGATTGTCAAAGTGCTTGGCTTAAAACAGGCATTAAATGCGAAGATATTGAAAAATTCTGTGTTTGTGTCGCAGAAAACAATTTCGGAAATCGATTTGTTTGACGGCCAACAAGTATGCCCTTACTCTAACATCGCGTCTTCCGTGTAACCAAGCAAGGATACAGGTATTTTGGCAGCGTATCTATGGATATAGATTTACTTGCGTACATATACATATATACATATCTATATTTTTTATTATTTAATTGGATTTAAATTAAAGCCTTCACACCTTCTCATATCAACTATAAAGCAAGGCAGTCGAGAGGTCATATCCACCCGCGGAAGTTGTGCACATCCCTCCGGCATTAGCTCGGTAAGTCAGTTGGACATTGCTCTTTTATGTTTGTATCAGCTTTTATGTGATGACACGCTAGGATACATGAATTAAATTATGAAGTTTTATTATTTTCATTTTAGTTAAAGTGCTGATATTGTAATGTAACCTATTTGTGATTCTAACCAATAAATAGATTTCAGTACTGTGTATATTTACCGCGATATCTTTAATGAGCGATGTTGCTCAAGCTAGCGGATAAGCTCTGAAACTACCGGTAGATTTTTCTAATGTATTTATATATTATTACCGGATCGGTTTAGTATTAATCTTAGTATTGTTATTATTAGGTTTTGATTTAATGCATAGATTCGAGAACCGACACTAGTTCTAAGGCAAGCTAAAGTCTTTTTTTGTATATAAATTCGTGCAAGTGAATGTCACCGCTCTCCCCCACCACTTTCAGCATTGAAATAAATCGTTATTTAATATTTTACCTTTTGCCTTATCTTCTTTTTTTTCTTTCTCAGTATGACAACCCAAATCCATCAAGGGGACTGATTAATACATGGTTCTTAGGGTAGGTACATACGAGACACATTGATTTCTCCTTTTATTATTATTATTTTTTTTGATGATGACGTGTTGGTGACGTATCAATTAGTGAGCATAACAAACTTCTTGAGGGACCTGCGGATTAAGTTGCTATGAAGGCCGTAATAGCGCTCTACTATTACTCTGCCAGAGAGCATATCATCTGGCCTTCTTCTTTTTGATTGGAGTTGGGATATGATCGTCTTGAAGGGAAGGATATCTTTCATGGTGGAGGTTCATAATTTCATGTCATAAATCTTCCATCGGGGTGATACATCAGTTAAGGACATATTCGGGTTCTACTTTTTAGTAGTATTTACTGCTCAGCTACCATCTAGGGCAAGACATGATTGAACGTAAGTGAAAAGCAGGGAGGATACTAGCGAAGGTTCAAGAAAATTACCGGATGTCTTTTAGATTGAGTTAACTCGCGCTGCCAACACGCAAGGATTCTAGGTTAAGTGTAAACCACAGAGAACATTTTATTATTGCCACCGCCCAAGACGGGGTAGTAAGAAACAAAATCGTTACAAGTATAAGAGCCGTGCTATGACAACAATTGCCAAAATGCAAGCCAAGGCGAGATTAGAATTAGGAAAGCTTAGAACCATGAGTATATCTTCCATTTCTTCTACGATTTCCTCAGGGTCTTCCTCTAGATCTTCCTTCAGGTAACTTTCCGAGTACTCGGGGACTATTGTACTTTAGATTTTAGCTTGCGTTTTTATATTTGATCTTTTTTTTTTTGGACAGTTGCATATGCAAAAAATTAACCCCCCAACAACGCAATAAATTTTGAATTTCAGTTCTTCTTGGCAGCCAGTTTGTATGTTATGTACTCGACCTATCTCATGGCCAAGTAACAGAACTTTTGAAAGCAGTAAAAAGCTCTACCCAATAATATAGCAATCTCACTTTTTGTTATTTTTTATGGATGGTTGTCGCCGGAAAGGTAGACCCCTCTACCTATCACTAGCTGTTGTTGTTTCTTTAAGTGCTTCATTCCGAATCGGTCTAAAATTAAATAATTGGTACGATGTGTGTGATTCCCGGAAATAAAATAATGAAGTACATTCTTACCGAAATCACGATATTCCTCGACTTTATGAGTTGAGAAGTCCCAATGAAGGATCCAGAAAGTATTTCAAAAGGATTTTTTGTGTTTTATTTATTTTAGAGAACCTTCGTAAGTTAATTCTGTCAAACTAAGCAGATGCATGTGACATTTTTGCAAAACATTATGTCAGAGTTCAAGCGTACGTGTAGAAACCATTGATAAACAAAGATCCAGTACAGATGAAAATATACCAAACTTACATACTGTACGATAATGATAATGAAGGTAAATCGTAAGCAGCATACAGTGGAACATTTTATGAATTTTATAATGTTTTTTATTGTTTCTTATAACTTTACTTAACTCTTGTCCTTATACTTTTGCCATGTGTCCGCATTGTGTCCCTGCTATTATTGCGTACAACTTCTCTTGAAAATAGTTATAAAATGTTGTTCTTATTTCTTATGGAAATGACTAATTCTATTACAAATAGTATTTCTCGTCTGACTTGTGATAGAGGTATTTAATTGCAAATCAGGTTGACAGTCCTGAACAAACGATGCAGTGGGCTTAGGGCTTGCCATATTAATGCTCACAGCTTATAGGCAAAAATTGATGAATTCAGAGATGTGTTTGTGGGATCAGATAAAAGATTTGAAATTTGAAATAAATAAAAAAAACATGAACAAGAAGCAGAACCTAGAACTACTAGATGAAGAAGAGCAGAAGAGCATAAGATTGGACAACTTTCAGATCATTTTGCGGTGTAATCCTTGGGAAAATGAAGGTATTCGAAATGGATCCTGGTTTCATCAGATTTTGGTCGTTTGGCTAAGAAGATTTAGTCAAAGTCAAAATTTTTTTTCAAACTAAACTGTACGCAATTCCGAGTTATCTATACATATCTACATATACATATATACATCGTTCCGCGAAAATCAGGTAGTAGGGCTTTATTTTTTTGATCCAATTTGAAAAGTACCTTTGGCTTGAGTGAGAACACTGAGTTCAGGTTCATTTATAGAGTGAGCGTCAAAAATGTGCAAAAACATATTTGTTTTGAGACTATATAATTAAAAAAAATATAAAAACATCATGTTTCAATTATTTATCACCATATAAATAAAGCCATACAACTGCATAATTGGAATATACGTAGAAGCAGGTGTCATAAGAACGCGAACCTACGTCGAATTTGCCCTAAGCAAAGACGTCACTAATTTTCACATGAAGGGTCAAATCAACTATACTCTCGGATATGTATGGAATATGCAATTTTTCTATTTTTTATTATTTGAAAAATATTGTCCTTAGATCTTCAATTCACATGCGTGTTTACTGATTTCTGACGCCCATTGTGCATGTTGATTTGGACTAGATTATTTTGCCTCGAGATAAACATACACATGTATGTATGGATGAATGCATGTACCATATATTAGGATATTGTGAAAGTCCTCTAAAGGTACTACTTAACTATTTGGGTAGCATGCACGATTCGAATTATGAAAAACACCGGCCAACACAAATTCAGGTTTTGCTTGCATGGTTATTATGTCTGCCACTCTACTTAAAACTTACCTAAAATGCTCTTTTGTGGCGGATTTTAGGCACTGCCATCAAACAAGTTCTACATAACACTATCAGATAATAATGTCAGCAATATATTATAATTATAACTGCACAGGTGAATTCTAGAAATTTTTGATCAGCGTCTGCTGAACTTCAGTTTAATCAATCACCTTTGCAAAACATAGGTTACAATTTTAATTATGTTAGATTTTAGGTTTAGTTGATTTTGTCAGTCGAATAAAAAAAGAATTATTTTTTTTTTAATCAAAGGTTGTGTTGGATTTGATTAGTCCCGTCCTATTGAGGAATTTTATTTTCAAAGCCCGGCTGCAGTTTCAGAGGACGCTGTCTTTCTCGAATCTATTTTAGAAGCAAAGTGCATACACTGGTTAGGAATAAAAACAGATATGCCAATGATATGGAGAAAAAGTTTTGGGAAGGAAAAACTTCGTTTTTGACCGACTGCCTACTGTATCATTCAAACACTTTTTTACCTTTCACAGCCATGTAATGTAGAGCAAGAATTTAGATACATGTGTATGTAGATAGACCCTTATTTCGTATACAACTTTTTTTTAGAAAAGATTTAAACCACACACTCTATGATATTATGTACTCGTTTACCAATCTACGGGAACATTGTGTTTTATTTCGCAAAATATTCTTTATACATATTTAGAATTTAAAGGAAAATAAGGTATGGGTAAAAAAGAAAAAAAAAATTAAATAACAACACTGGGACTAAACACAAACATAAATTATGAACATACTACTGTGACCAAGACATAAGGTGAAATTGCTTATAACTTTCAAAATCGTTAATTATTCTTTGAAATCTATTTGAGCTCTTTCAAAGTACAGTAAGCTTCTGCCAATGGTTTTTTCAATCTTCGAAACAATTGTTAAAGTCAATTTCCGGAATGGCCTTACAGCGCTCAGCGATCGGGTTTTTTCTCCTCTATATTGTCGAAACCGTGTTACCGGAGCAGTCTCTTGAACTAAGAGAATAGACAGAAGTCACACGATGCTAAATCAGGTGATTACTGTTATGGAACGACATGAATTGAAATTTTTGCGAAATGGTCTCGAGACGGTGCATAAAGTGTTTTTGAAACCAAACGAGATTTGCCTTTTTACAGGCACAAAACATCTTTCAAAATAAGAGGGACAGTATCTGTAAGGTCTCTGATTTCCTTGACTTGTTCATCAGTTGATATTGATGGCCGTCTAGAGCAATCATTGTCTTCAAGGCTTACTCTGACTCCTTTGAATTGTTTATACTTCTTGAAAAAAATTTTTTTAACTTAGGCTGGCCTTCTGCAACATTTCTGCAGCAGAAATTTCATCTGCAGGCAAAATTTAATGCAATTTTTTTACTCAACAAAATCAGACATAGTACAAATTGCTTAATTCTAAATTTTTTCTATCACAAAACACGTGCGTAATTATTGAAAAAATGCAGATTTTGACATGAAATTTGAGACAGATGTTTGTGATAGACTACCGATCCAAAGAAAATATTTCCCCGAATAGAAGAGCCCCAGTATTTTAAAATCTTAATCTTAACTTTTTTGTATTGCAGTAGTACAACTATTCTATGTAAATAAATCCTTTAGTTACTGATTATTTTAACGTAAGCACATTTTTTCATAAAGCTTTTGAATTCCCAAAAAAAAACAATTCAACACTGGTTCTTCTATGAGCATTCAAAGCAAAATGCTTCCATGAAAGGTTAAACATTTTTACGGTCCTCGAGTGTAAGTATTGGGTCCAGATACATACCTACGTGTTTCAAACACCTGGACCAATTTATTGCCAATCGATTCGTTTCGAATAATTTTATATAACACACCATCATGGCAAAGAGAATCAAATGTTCTTCAATCTCCAAAAGGTACATTGGCATGGTACAAACGGGAACAACAGTCGTTTAGAGCACAGTATTTGGTTGTTTTCATTTTTTACTTTACAAATTCGAAGAACCTAAACTTTGTTGAGTGCAAAGTCTCTATTTTCCAGTGTGAACTCGTAGAAGTTTCTGAAACCTGGAAGAATTTATCGCCGTAGTATGACTTGCCACATAATTCTAATCCACTCAAAGTTATCCTTACCCGATACCCTATCCTGGTTCCATTAGTTTGATGTAGTCTCCAGAGGCATACAATAGCAGTAGGCCTAGGGCACTAAAGCTGTTTCCTTAATCCGGCGGGCAGCATTGCACCGTCATCTCTAGATAGGTACAACCTCGAAAGAAAAAAATAATCGATACTACCAACTTTATGGCTTTCTGGATACAATTATGATTTATTCATGTATCAACATACAAAGATTTTGGGTAGTCATATACGAACTCGTATATGTACTCGTATGTGCAAGCATTTAGTCATCTTTTTTCATGGTAGCGGCATCTGGTTCAATGATTTCCGCCAATGGATTGTGGAGGACTTTGATTCACTGTATAAAGAATCGTAGGACGATCTGGACTCAATGGAGACTCTTGAGTCTCTGCGGGCCATGGAATCTCCAGAGTCTCTGGGCTTCTTAAGGCGACTGGTGAAGTCACTGGAAACCGAGGATGGTATGGAGCGTACTGAGTCTTTGGATTACTTCGATGACATCGAAGGTGTAGATGCGGACTTAGACTTGGCGTCCTTGGTGTTAGGATTCTTACGTTGACAAGATATTTTGTTTGTAGAATTTTCTAAAAACAGAAAAAAAATAAAAAATCCTTCTTTACCAATTGTATAACATGTTAAATATTCGTTTGGCCTTACTTTTGGTTATAGTCACGACTGAACTGCACTGTTTGGTGGATCCCTTGCAACTGAGAAGACTGGCTTTCGGAAAATGTGCATGTGTTCAGTGCTTTTTCTTTAGGTCAGTTGACAATTTGAACTCTTCAATGGACTAGACAACCGATTCGTATTTATACATATATTTGATTGAATCTACTTTAAGCGAATCGAAATGCTTTATTGTCCTCGAGTTCGTAGTCCTCTTACTGATTGACTTCTTTTGACAGCTGTTACTTATGGGTGCGCTTGACGCTCATTTTTATGTGTCCCATTTTATGTGCGACAGTGGAATACAAAATTTGGGAAGATGTTGAGTGATTCGCAGCTCGCATTTCCTGGTTGAAATTTCCCGATTATGACAGCAAGGCTCTAGACTGGATGCATATGAGCTACTGTAAGATTCTTACAAGATAATTTCCTCCAGCTTTAAAGGGCTCGACGGCTAAACAGTCGGATCCAGTGTGTTTGTTAGATTTAGTTTGGATCCAGTTATTCTCACTTCGTTTTGGTATTTGTCCTTGTATTTTCGTCATCTTCGCATTTAACAGTCCGCTGAAGTAGTTTTCCCAAATTCTTAGACTGCGTCTCAACTACGACATCGGCAATTACCGTCGGTTTTTTGTATGTGGGCTCTTTGTAAAAACATGCATATCAGATGTGGCATTTTTGATGGCTTCTTATGTAGCATTGCCACTGGTCCTCCGCATTATTATGACAGAGGTTGAAATGAGAGTTGAGATCCCCAAATACGTTGGACGTTCTCCAACAGTAAAGTAGTTATTTTCCGAACATAGTGTTGTATTTATCTCAATTATTTCTCCTTAGGTTTGAGAAGCTTAAGCCGACTTGTTTAAGTACAAATATTACCATGGGACACCCTATTATATTTCCAAAGGGGCTTTCTGCTTAAACCGATCAGGTTAAGGAAGACATTTACCCACCGTTTACCATAAGTTGTAATTGGCCGTATTTGAAGGCTCTGATGGATACTCATCCCAATGTTGAAATTTACCAAGATGAGCAAGAGCAGCTCAGAGTGTTGAAGTGCAGGGACTGAGACGACTTGATATGGTATATGCTCATCGATTGTTCACTATAAAACTACAGCAGGATGTAGATCTGGATGTAAAGCTCATATAACATTTATTTCTACCTATGCTACCTACCCTTCAATTTGAAAATTCAAATTTTCTTTTGCGAAAAAATATTTAAAATATTAATTTTCACTTTTATATATTTAATACATAGTATACTTTGCTTCTATGTAGAAATAAATAAAACACAAAACTAAAACCCAAAAACATTCAGACAGAGTGTGCCCTCCATGGTATACCCAATACATATGCCTTTTTGTATAAATAAGAACAGGCTATCAAATTATTTAATAAATGGACTGAATGCCACTGAACACACCCTAACCAATTGATTTTTGAAAATTTTCATTTTGCCCTCTGATTGTAAACGCCTCTCAGCAAGATAATTAATGTGCTTTAAAAGAATTTATAAAAATGGAAAGAGACGACTTGCAGTAAACGACGTTTACTAATCTCATAATTAAATATATTTATATATCTACAATAATATAAAAGTTGACCAAGTATATTATAAATAATCTAAAGTTTACATAAAATAAAAAAGAAAAATTATTAAATTTTCGTTGCTGTACTTAAACAAGATACTCTCAAAGCTCAGCGTATTAGTTATGTTTTTTATGCAGTGAGGTCCATAATGTAACATCCATAAGTCACAATGATAGTGACAATCGACTTAACAAGTACAGCTTCGCTTTTATTGGCGTACTTGTATGTATATTACTTGGACATTTATCAATCTCTAAGAACTCCATATATTCTGCCAATGACTTGTCTAATATGATCATCCCAGCAAAGTGTTTGTAGCAAAAATTCTACTTATTGAGGGGTTTCAAAAAATATTCGGTTACAAGGAGCGTTTATCGAATAAAGTTTTATTTATATTCGAGCAATTCGATGGTATTATTGCGACTAGTTTTCTTCCGTGCAATCGCATATACTTTGAAGACCTTCATTTCAATCAATTCTAACTTTCAGCTAAAATTAAGCTGAATTCTTTAAATTGATAACAAAAATGGACCTAAAATTGACCTCTGCGGTACACCTGTCTGCCTTTGAAGATATTTTGAAGTTATTTTATTAGCAGAAACTGACAAAATCAACCTACAATAGAAGCGCACGAGAAAAAATTCAATATATTTTGTAGCTTCTTTAAAAACAGCTCGTGATAAATCGTTCGGATCACTTTTAAAATATCAATCAAGATTAAAAATTAAATTAAATCTTCATCTGTTGTTTAACCTTAAGAAGTGATGTGCTCAACTCCAATGTACAAGCTTTTCCTTTGATTACAAAATCTTACGAATTAGGTATCCTAGCAAATTTTTATGTTTTTGACAAAAGGAACTCTACAATTTCATTAGCACAATTTTGACCTACTTTTGGAGCACATTGCATATATATGCTTTTTTTGCACCTAATGCAATTGCGTAGAGCCCGTTTCTTTAGTTTAGGTGGGCAGAGTGAGGTCGACTCAGATGAAGTACAATATAACCAACTCTCTTGTAAGATGTTTCATAAAAATCCTTATTTCAACCTTAGGTACAGGAATTAAATTTAGAATTTTTTAAAATTTGGCCATCGGCTACCTTTGCTTACGGCGGCTGCAAGAGTAGTAAGAGCATTCTTTGCTTATCTCATCAATCCCATCATTAGTTTTATTGTAATCAATACTGACTTCTGGTCAGTTAGACTCTATGTCAACTAGAGTAAAATCCTTGGTATACCAAGACGTCACATTTGTCTTTTCATACCAGCCCAAGTGCAAAAGAGTTGGTCCATCAAGTGTAAATCAGATATAGAATACTTTTGCTTTGTCTGAATTTATTTATGTCTATTTGTTTTTATAGAACTGAAAAACTTTATTTCAAGTTTAAGAAATTATGTAATGAAAGTTGTTCAATATCTTTGGAAGAGTAGTTTGCAGTTATCATAAAAAAGCAAATTAGTTGACCTGGATAAAATTAAGTGCAAAAGAGTTGGTCTACGAAGCCCAAATGTGTTTTCAACACTGTTTTACATCGCCTTTATTTTCTTATGACAATATCAATTTTTGACACTCTTCAGAAGTGATATATTGGAGGTTGTCTTTCTACTTTCTTTTTCATTTTGCGCCACAATGATATATGTTGGAACGCCATTCCATCAAGGGATCGACTTCCGCAGAAAACTAGGCCTTGGTTATAGAAGTATGGTAGAAGCACCAGCAGCGCTCCATAGAAATCTCTAGTAGCTTTCGTGATACTCGTCTCGCTTTGAATGCTCATCGGTATCCCCTCAAGCCCACTTTCAGACGTACTTTAAAACATCGTAATTTTTTAACATTTAAAACTAACGAACATCGGCACCTCTGGTTTTTTCTCTCCAATATTTTCCTTCGCTAGCACTGTGTGCAAGCATTTTAGGGTACCTTAAGCCTTTAAGCGCGCACTGGTTAAAAAAAATAAAAAAAACGGCACAATCTTGCTGAAATACGAGTATGAAATTTCCTTCGATTGACTGTAGTAGTGGTATTGAAGGAAGAAGCTATTCTTCTAAAATGTTTTGGTACTTGACTGGTGACCAATTCCACAGTCATACTTGTATCCTCATATCATTACTGGGTTCATCGCTCCAAATCACTTGCCACCACTGATGTAGTGTCCAATAGTTCTTTTCCCATTCTTTTTCTGTTTAGGCGTCACATGTGGCTTTTTTTTTAGCCTATGAGACCCCTCTTTAATATTCGAAACTAGCAATAAATGAAATTTTTCCCAAGCAAACCTTGTAAAATTGTATCACAATTTTTTCAAAGTTCAATCAAGAAGTGTCAATAGAAATTTATGTTTTAACTCAGCTCTTCCATCCAATAGTTATTCCAACAATAGTTTGACGATGGTCTTCAATATCTGGCAATCGCGAAGCGTTGCTATTGGCATGAAGGAAAAATAGTTGCTCAGTGCACCTAGAGACCTTAATACCCTGCGCTTGCATTTTTCTTATATTAGGAATATTGTTCCTTTAATCTGGAATTCCATAAGTCTTCAGCTTTCAGTCCGGAGCTTCAAATGCGATAGGAATTCAGTACTCATCCAGCGCCTTACGCAGCTGTTGGCGACAAAATGAAGAACCAGGTACACCATTGCCACAAAGCTATTATGCATAAAAGCGTCCGGATCTTAGTGATACAATACACTCGGGTTGTATTTGCAACGCCCAGTAGTTTTTAATCAATGTAGTATGAATCTTCTACAAAATTCTTTAAACTTACATCCTTGTCCGAGAGTTTTTAATATCATCACCGACTACCAAAATATTAGGTTGTAACGTAAGTATGTATTGCAGAGACAACAATTCTGCCCTCCTCTCAGATAACTTCTTAATTTGGCTAAAAAAAATATATTGTATATATCCGAAGGGCCTAGAGCCAAGGACATCCCGAGATTGACAGTTATTGCCGCTGAGGAAGTTTTCCACACTTCGGGAAAAGTGGAAATCTGAGAGCCGATGCACAATTTTTTCGCAACCGAACTCCTGTATTTGTGTGCAGATGGTCTTAACTTTATGAAGGTGAGCGTTATCCTGATGGATAAGATCCTCCTTCTAGTAGCTAGACCTGGCGGTTTCTGTTCTAGTACCGACTTCAATCTGCATAGCTGTTGACAGTAGACTTCTGCATGTTACCATGCAGACACTAACAGCTTGAGCCGGTGAGGTATATATCTGGGATATCATATTGGTCTATCTTCTGGACTAACAGTGGGATATCTTTCTACGATGGACCACAGGAGCTCACCGTCTAGCTCTTCTGGTCTACCCGAACGAGGTTCATCATTTAGGTCAAAATTGCCATTTTTAAAATTCTCTAACCAACGTCGGTATTTGGACTTGCATTTTGGATTTTTCTATTGGCTTCACTTCCATTCTGGTTTTCCTTGAACAAAAACAATAAAATATGCCACATACGCCGCCCTTCCGATACATCCATTACAAATTTCAGTTCAAAATACTTACCATGATGTTAACACAACGAAATTTGCAGACTGAATGAGCAGTACTTAACACTCGTACTAATACCAAATACTAATTTACATAACATTTTCAGTAATAAATTTACTTTAAGAATTTTATGTCAATCGGAAAACAACGCAATAGCTATGTTACAACACATGTTATCACACAGGGTCAGACATCGAATCCAATCAATCTACAAACGCCAGCGTAGTTGGCGTAGTTTTAATGCCACATTTTGTATTTGCATGATAATAAATTTATATTTCAAAACGCAAAGAAGAAAGTTACAATTCAAAATTTAGAATTATGTTTTACATTTTATATAGCAAAATAAAGAATTCAAAATTCTTAGGAAAAGAAAATTTAGAATATAGCTTACATGGTGCTAGGAAGGGGTAGGTTTTCACATTTGGAGAAAACATTTGAGATATATTTATAGTAATACAAAAAATACTATAATTTGGAATTTAGAAAATTTATTTATTTATGTATATTTTTTTTCTGTTAAGTTTTATGTATTGTAGAAAACTGTATACCAATTGAGTAGTGCCCAAACACTGTTGTTGTTGGAGTAAGTCATTTTAAGTTGTTAGGTGTTCGGCTTTAAATTTCAGTCCTTGGTTTGGTTCTAGTCCTTTCTGCATTTTAATTCCTTCGCCTTGGAGGAAGATGAGGTCCTTGAGCCCACCATGGCCTCGTATTCCGTACAGGCTTTGGGGGATTGCAAAACTTCAAATCTTTCATATTTATTCTATTTCAACCTTAAAAAAAAAAAAAATTAATATTCCTTAATAGAGAAAAAACGGTAATCTTACTTTTTCAACACACGTTACTTTACCCGTCGGCAGATAGATTCTTAGTGGTATCCAAACGAGCTGGGTGTGAGCAAAAATGATCGATAGCATTACCAATATTAGCTTTGGCAACTACTGCTATCGGTCGTAAATTATCTATATTTCTATGCTTGGTTTGTCTGTTTTATGAAATACATAAAAAAAAACAGCCCCAACCGATTTTGTGGAGTCAACTTGCGTTGATATTAACCCACAAATTCGTATCTTTTATCTGATATTTAGTAGTCTTATCGTGTGACAACTACACGTTGCAAAAAAATAAAAAATAAAATAAACAACCTGTAGTATAAATAATTTTTCAAAGGATCTTTACAATGTTCGGTCGAAGTCGACTGCAGATTTTATTCTACGAACATAGGCATTGCTAGGATTACTGAAAGCATACGGATCACCGTCGCATTTATTGAAGACAAATGGACGAGGCTTATGCCCAAAAATAGTAACTTCCACTAGTGTACTCTAGATGTAAGTATTTGAATACACAATCACAAATCCACCAAATTTATGTTTTTGATGTGTGAAGTGTGTCATTACGCTCAAAAGTGAAGTCGTAAATACACGTATTTGGGCATAGAATTTGCTTAAATCTCTCTGAACAAAAGCCTATTACGTGTAAGGTGTGTACGTTTCATTCACTTCCAATTACATATATTCTAAATAGTTTTACTCTTCACAGATGTTCATAAATAATACCCCGGAAAGGCCTCCGCTACATGCAAATCTGTCGCAAAGCTTGGATTATGGAGAAATTCAGGACTTGGATAAGCAAGAATTTAAAATCTGGATACAGTGGGTCCTCACAAACATTTTTATCATAATGCTATTCTTCTATTCTATTCTTCGTCATTTATTAAAGCCTTAACGATGTGAAGAAAATGTGTTGGTATTGTGATTTTTTTTGATTTTTTTTTGTGTCTAACCATATCAATCCATTCTCGATTTATTTCTTTTTGAATATTAAGGTAGAAAAAGCACCATTTTTTTAGTTATCTTCTCAGATAGTAGAGTAGTGATTGTTCTTATTGACTACCAATCATCGCTTGCTCTAGGAGTCAGGGAGGATGTGGGTTATTTGATTAATGTTTTCGTGAATAAGAAGAAATATGTAAGCAATACTTAATATATAAAAAATAAGGTGAAATATTGAGCAGACTAAATCAGAGTAGAAAACTTATGCTATCGACACAAGTAATATGATTTGAGGTCACTTTGCTGTCGTGTGCTGACTATCTGCACACACATAACAAAAAAAATTCTCGGTTGGAGAGTTCTAAAAATGATCTATTAGTAGACCATTTTCAGGGTGGTCCTAAGTCCTAAATCACGCCATCAATTAGAGCTTAAAACAAGTACAAGGAATATATAATGCAGGTTCAAGGCTTTTTGTGAACTTGTCCTACCAAGTTCATTTTGATTCTCCTAACTTACGTTCCCGCTATGACTTGGTATTATGCGCCTGGTAAATAAAAAGGTTTGTGTTTGTACCAGATTTTGGATGAACTGATCTCGAAGAGACGTTGCCTACTAACCAGCAATGAATTATTCTTGTGTCAGACGTTGAACTTTGGATATGCAACTTAGAGAAATTAGTTAAAGAAAATATGTACGTTAACAATTTTAAGCTATTGAAATCACATAAAATGCGAGGGATTACTGTTGCGTACTCACACGCCATCACGAACATTCATAGTGTTGGCAAAACAAATTGAATTAAGGCTTTCGAATGGAATTGTTAAGAATTCCACTTGTTCTTCGCAGTACAATAAACAGCTTTAGAACAACTTAAGCCTCCGTTTGTTAAAAGAAAATATGTATGCCATATCTTTGATTGCGTACCAGTGGGCACGCAAGCCAATTAAAAGTTTTTATGTACAAATTGGCGTAAGCTTTCATTAAGAAAATGTATAAACGTATTTAATGTTTCCCGTGTAGCCGTGAAGAGAAACCAGGCCATTAGGAGAACTTCATCTGCTACTACCCAAGCTAAGACTAGCATTTGTTTCAAAAACTGTAAATACATACGGCTCAAGTTAGCTATAATCGCGTTTGGTTGAGAATTCCTGCGATCAATGAGATTCTGGGCCATTTCATCCCCTTCTGATGAATATACTTCCACTTTGCTCTAAAGAATAAAAATTTTGGGAAATAAAGATAATTTCAAGGAGGACCACAACTAGTTGTCAATACAAACGAACACTCTGACTTAAACCAGTTGACAAATCAACTGCAACTATATTGATTTCACCAGATCGGTGTAGACCTTGTTTCCATATGCCAACAAATCACCAATGGATCTGTTTCTATAAAAACTGTACTGCCAGTTATGAATGTGTTACTTCAATAACAAATCTTCTCGACATTAAAAATTAACGGAAAAAATCACCGAACAAGTTAAGTTGGGCATTACTTTGGACTTTCTTAAAACTAAAGGAGGTACAACTAACTTCTGGTGTGAGCATCAGCTGGTTTGATCTACTTTTGGACGCAGGATTGGTTGAAGTCTCCATATAACTACGTACAACACCTTAAATTTGGTCGTTCCCAAACGTATGGAATTGAGATATGTAGGGAAGATGGTGGTGGATGAATTCTAAATACGTCAACGGGAGCTTTCATACCTCCAAAGTGGGCTACTGACTCCAGAAGAACCAACCACTTTTCCCCAAGGCGTCACCCACCAAAAGCCTTATGCAGCCAAACAATTTGCGAAGTTCGAATTGCGAATTGCGAATTTGCGGAGTGTCTATCTCTCCAATTTTCTGCTGAACAATATTTATCAGTTCAACCTAATTCTGTGCGCATCACCTTACCATACATACCGGGGGTATAATTGAGCAATATGGGGTTTCGACATGATGGGCTACGTGATACACAACAGCTAAAGCCATCGATTCATGAAAACCATTTGTTACATTCTTAGTTGTCGGCAGGAAATTATATATATATATATAAATATATATATATATGTATAAATATATATTATATACATATATATCTAACTTAACATGTAGCGTAGGTGGTCAGTTGTGTTAACAGCTGTTTAGCATTTTACAAAGTTTTTAGGTTGATGAACTCTATGTACATAACTTTATTTTAATATAAACAAATGTATTTGTGCTATAAATTTGTTGTCTCCTGTCTGCTTTTAATGCCCCACGTAAGGCTCCCTAGGAGGAAAGCGTAACATTGAGCGTTATGTCGCACGATACCTCTCGCTCAAGCTAGTCGTTGAGATTGTTGATTCGCTCCCCACACGGTCTCGGAGTTATGGTTAGAGGGAAAGCTGGTTGTTGCTGATGAGCCAATTTGACATTTCTATAACTGTCGGATTAAGTTGCTACAATAGTGATTTATTTTTGTGCGGATGAGGATTTTGTTGGGTGCCAACATGGTCCCTAACTCCAAAAGCATAGCTGCTGTCCATCTGCGTAGTCTTAGTCTTGGATCTGGTGCAATGTTGTAGTTTGCGTCTGATGTTTTGATTTGCCTTTGGTTGGACTAAATCCGAATGTCCATGGATGTTGGAGCACCACGCTGTGCGCAAGTTTCTCATGCAAATAGAAAAGTAAAAATATTTGAATTAGAGTATGTATTTTACAGGTGATATACCATATATAAATGAAATATATTCAGCTGCTTGTAGGATTTCCTGGATAACTTCTTGCTAATTGGGATGGATAAGGACATTATCGAGTTTATTTTGTTTAGTTTATAGGGTTCTATTTATTTATTTGTACTATTATTATTATTATTTTTCATTTATTTTGTTTTTTATTTTTACTGCACTGAAGTGGCTTAGAGTTTGTAATTAAATTCCTGGTTTGTACTTAGTTATAAGTGTTCAGTTGGTTTAACTTATTCGATAGTTTTTTTTTTATTCTTTATGTATCATTGTTCCATTGTTTTTTTACCGGCAAGAGGGATAATAGCTCGCCAAAGTAACCATGATGAAGGTGGTAAGTTGTCTTAATTTATTTTTTTTTTTTTTTTTGTCGCTGTTGCAAAAGGTACGCTGTACTCCATTGCTTCGAGAATTCTTGTGTTAATCGCTGTAAGAACTTCCACCTATCTAGACTGTTTATGTTTTTGTCGGTAAGATTTCTGTGTGTTAAGTTAGACTCCAATAAGGAAGTGACCAGGAGTCAACACCGATATTTGGGATCTTTGGGATCTGCGAACATGGGTCATATGGCCTAGAATTGACGCATGTTTAAGTAATTTTGGGTACTTCTCGAATGTCAATCTTGCCACCCCAATAGCTCTTTTTAGATGGTGTTTTACGGATTTCACTCCCGCTTCCCACAAAGCACCAAAATGAGGTGATGAGGGTGGGTTGAAATGCCATGTTGTGTTCAGGGAGGATAGTGTTTCGGAAACTTCTGAAGATAAAATCGGAGGAGAAGAATGTGCTATCTCTTTTTAGCTCCGTACTTGCCCCCTTGCAATTTGTTCCACAGTCGCTGAAAATGTTGTCGCAAATGCCTCTTCTGGCGACAAATCTTCTAAATGCTGCTATGAACGCTGCTGCATTAAGATCGCTGACGACCTCAATGTGTATTGCCTTGGTAGTGAGGCAAATAAACACGGCGAAATATCCCTTGCTCGATATGCTGCACCTTCCTTTCCATAGTTTGATGTCCATGGGACCGGCATAGTCAACGCCGGTGTACGTGAATGGTCGCGAAATAATTGTGCACTCAATAGGTAGGCTGCCCGTAAGCTGTTCTTGCATTTTTGCATTAAAGCGATGGCATCGAACACACCGATGGATAGTTGCCTTCACAAGTGCACATCACTCACAATCACGTGGATGTTGGTCGTTGATGATGATGGGATGTTTTCGACTGTAGCGAATCGATGCATTTGTTAGACGACCACCAACTCGCAATATTTCCTGTGCATCTAGAAACGAGTTCAAATTTAATATGCGACTATCCTTTGGTATAGCCACATTTTCTTTAAGTGACTTAACTTCTTCAAAAAAATATCTCCCCCTGGACCAATCATCAGTGGTAGGGGAGACACAGATGTTAGACATACTGTCGTTTGGTATAAAGGCTTTTTTGTTTCTTAAATTGAATAAATACCTGCGACAAAGGGCAGTAATTCGTACAAGGCGCTTCAAGGTTGAATACTTGTGGAAAAATGCATCGTCAATAATAGCGCATTGTGATGCAACTTGCGCAAGGTTGGTGTACAAATTGATGGGGCTTATTCGTTTCTGATTAAAGTTTTGTTTATAATCTTGTCCCTCTGTCTGACCCTGCCACCACATTTCACTCTTCATAAGCTCTTCCGGAAGCGCTCCTCGTGGCGCAATATCCGCTGGATTATCCTTGGTTTTGACGTGCCTCCAAATCTCCGGGCTAGTGAGCGTTTCAATTTCCGAAATTCGATTTGCCACAAATGTGGTGCGAGTTGACGGATTTCTCTTAATCCATACTAAAGTGATCGTGGAATATATCAGACATTACCGATCTTTTCATGTGTGTTGTTACGTTAGGTATGTCAAAGCAAAATGCATAACATGCATCCATGTTATGAGAAAGGTTAATCTCCCTTTCACCTCTCGCGACTTGTTGCAGAACCTTTGTTGAGTTTCTCGCCCATTTTCGTAGCGGAAAACCAGCTGACTTCAAAATTGCCAGTATATCTTTTCGTAGTTAAATGGCGCTTTCTTCATCGTCTTCGCTAAAAATAAGGTCGTCGACTTAATACCCGTTCTTTAGAACGTTGTGCACGTGGGGAAAATATCTTTAACTTCTTCTGCAAGTTCCTGTAGATATGCCATGCGGAGTGTGGTGCTGAAACTGTGCCAAAAGTTACTAAAATCGCCAAAAGCTTTTCAATGGGGTGCTTAGGTGATGTCCTCCACAAAATTCTTTGGTACGTTACGTCATTTTGGCATATCCGTATATAGCGGTACATCATGCTGATATCCGCGGCGAATGCAACCTTAAATTTTCGCCATTGGGCAACCAAATCAATAATGTCTGGATGTGTTCGTGGTCCTACCATTAATTTTTCGTTTAAAGATACTCCCAATGATGTTTTACACGACGCATAAAAAACTACTCTAAGTTTGGTGGTTGTACTTGTTTCTTTTAAAACCGCGTGATGAGGTATGAAGTATTGTTCACCATCAACCCATTCTCATTTAACTATGTTAAGTGGCCTAACCTAATATATTCGTTGATACAAGATGTATATTTTTTCCGTAGCTTTTCATTGATGGAGAAGCGTCTTTCAAGTTGAAAGAATCTTTCCATCGCTGTTTTCCTCGAGTTTCCCAGTTGGGGTCGGATGCCATCTTCAAAGGGAAACCGGACTTCGTATCCTCCATCCTGACTAGTCTAGGTTGTCTACGATCTTTCAAAATCGCCTCACTTGTTTGTCTAGGTCTTTGGAATTGAAATATGTTTCTTCTGTCAGAGATTGAAAATACGAGTCAGACTTTGCACCAATAGGCCCAGATAGAATCCAGCCTAATTCTGTAAGCTGAGCAATAGGTGACCCACGTTGGCTCTTTACCAGACCTTAAAAGTTGATAGATACATACACATAGGCTCCTATTAAAATATAAATTTTTCCAGGGACAGTGTATGTTGCTAATTGTAGATTGGCTAGATGATGCCATAAGTCGTCATTGATATGTTGTGTTGGCAGAATTGACGTAACTTTTGAGAAAACCAGTGCACGAACCTCAAGAGAAAAATCTACGCTTGTAATAGAGAACACTTTAAGGTCGACCAGACATGTCGAGGTACCATTTAATCTTTGCCCTACTCCTGTGACCTTTGCTGATGTTTTTCACCTCTTTAAGTTCAGCAAATGAGCAGCGTTTTCAGACCTAGTATCAGAACCGGATTCAATCAAGGCTCTTAGAACATGTAGGGCTCCATTGGAGGCGGCGACTCTAACTAATGCCGTTGCTAAAAGTTTGTGGGATTCCATTTTGTTGAACTTGGTGCTAAAGACATAAAAAACTTGGACATATGTTTATCAAACAAAACACACGGTTTTTCAAAACGTTATAACTTTATTTAAAAACTGCTCTTGTCGCTGGCAGACCGTTAATCAAGAATACCTGGTTTGTCCTCAGCTAACTTAACATGCAGCCTTGGTGGTCAGTTATGTTAACAGTTGATGACCTCTATGTATTGTACAGAACTTTATTTTAATATAAGCAAACGTATTTGTGCTATAAATTTGTTGTCTCGTGTCTGCTCTTTAATGCCACACGTAAGGCTCCCTAGGAGGAACGCGTTTTGTCACACGATTCCTTTCGCTCAATCTATTCGTTGAGCTTATTGACTCGCTTCCCCCACGATTTCGGAGTTATGGTGAGAGAGAGAGCTGGTTGTTGCTGATGAGACAATTTGACATTCTTACAACGGTCAGATTAAGTTTCTACAATAGTGATCTGTTTTTGTGCAGATGAGGATTTTGTTGGGATGATGATTACTCTGTCTATCGGAAATGAACATATGGCATCGGATACCAAATCATATTGAAAGTCTCTTCCGGGCAAAAGAGCGGAAATCTGAAAAACTGGCTCATTACGCTTTAAGAAAAGCTTGGCAAACTTTGCCAAAATTCAAAATGGAGAAGAGAGAAGAGCAGATCTTAAGTGCCACATCAGGAAAAAATCGCCCCTTATATAGTGGAATGCAAATCTGCAGCTACTACATGCCAAATCCGGGAAACTTCATTTAGGACTAATTTGGGAGAAAAAAAAAATTAAGGAATAAGAGGCCTATTCGGATTTCGAAGAATGCCCCTCATAAAGGCTTTTTGCGAAAAGCAAAAAAAAAATCGGTGATACAAGCAGACTGCATTTCTCAGGTATCCAGATTCTGGCCAGCCCAAAACCAGTTGCTTTCAACGAAAATGTAAGAAAGCTAAGTAACAAAAACCGCTCTTCGTGTAATCGGTTGTAGTTGAATTCGCCTGGCTACAACTGGTTATAAATAAGCTGCAGCCAAGTCTATATAGATTCCTCATTGTAAATGAATTTCTGGCAAATAGCTAAAGCCCCTCTTAAAAATTGAAAATAACTTCTAATTCGCTAAGAGACTCAGATCTGGCAGCCTGATTTCCTTATGAAGCACAGAAATAGAGTGTCTAAGTTTCATGGAAGTTTTAGGCTTTCAGGAAATCCTTTCAAAACTAAGTGTTCTGCCAAACAGAATCAAATGCTCTTCGGTCTCCAAAAGGATCATCCATATTACCATTGGCATGGTACAAATGAGAATTTGTTTTTTCTTTTTTTTTGTTTAAATGCAAATGAAAAAAATAGACACAATCCTGAAAATAAATCGCAAATGGTTCTTAATGTTACAAAATTCAGCACATAACCGTATGTACATACAAGCATGTGTTTTCAGAAAGGTATTGTAGACTGATTGAACTTCGGCAGAAATCGAAAGCCGATATCTTGTCGAGGTTTACACGTGTACTTGAAAATTGCTGCATGGTCAATTTTGCATAGTCATATACGTACTCTTATATGTACTCGTATGTGCCCTTATGCAAGCATTTAGTTTTTTTTTGTCATCTTTTTTCATGGTTGCGGTATTTAGTTGAAGGATTTCCGCCCATGGATTGTGGAGGTCTTGGATCCACTGCATTAGAATCATAAGACGATCCGGACACAATTGAGAATCTTAAGTCTCTGCGGGCCATGGAACCTCCAGAGCCTCTGGGCTTCATGAGACGACTGGTGAAGTCACTGGAAATCGAGGATGGTATAGAGCGTACTGAGTCTTCGGATGACTTCGCCGACATGTATGAGGAAGATGACTTCCATGAAGTGGATGAAATCGAAGTTGAGGATTTAAAGGTTGCAGATGGGGACTTAGACTTTGCGTCCTTGGTGTTAGGATTCCTACGTTGTCCAGACATTTTCTTTGTAGAATTTTCTGGAAACAGAAAAAAATAAAAAAATCGTGTTGAGGATTTAAAGGTTGCAGATGGGGACTTAGACTTTGCGTCCTTGGTGTTAGGATTCCTACGTTGTCCAGACATTTTCTTTGTAGAATTTTCTGGAAACAGAAAAAAATAAAAAAATTCCTCATTACCAATTGCATAACATGTTGTAGACTCATTTGTCCTAACTTTTGGGTATACTTTAGTCCCGACTGAACTGCACTGTTTGGTAGATCGCTCGCAACTAAGAAGACTGGCTTTCGGAAAATGTAAATGTGTTCAGTGCTTTTACTTTAGGTCAGTTGACCATTTAACTTGTTCAATGGACTAGACAAACGATTCGTATTTATATATATATACTTGATTGAATTTATTTTGAGCGAATCAAAGTGCTTTATTGTCCTCGAGTTCGTAGTCCTCTTATTGACTCATTTTGTAAGCTATTTTTGACAGCAGTTACTTATCGGTGCACTCGACACTCATTTTTATGTATCCCATTTTATGTGCACCAGCGGAATACAAAATTTAGGAAGATGTTACATTTTTCTCCGTTCTGTGTGATTAAAGAAAAAAACTCAGAAATACATACATGAGAAGGGAAATGCTAGTAGCTTTTGTCTTGTAGCTCGTAGCAAACCGCTTACCAGAAACGTGTACCGTCTGGCTGTTCTCTGTATATCATTTGCCATAGTTTGTCGTCCCCCTTTTTTTCATATATAGCATTGTAAAGTCATCGTTTTTGGTAATTTGTTGAATGTAGCTGGAATTTTCATTAAAGTCACATTGCTTTTCTGCTTGTTTCTCCCGATTTTGATAGCAAGGCTCTAAATTGTATGCTCATATTCTATTCAGCGGACATGTATTCCTGTGGGCATATGAGCTAGTGCAAGGTTCTTACAAGATCATTTCCTCCAGCTTTAAAGAGCTCGGCGACTAAACAGTCGGATCCAGTGTATTTGTTAAATTTAGTTTGGGTCTAGTTATCCTCACTTCGTTTTGGTATTTGTCCTTGTATTTTCGTCATCTTCGCATTTAACAGCCCGCAGAAGTTTTTTTCCAAATTCTTAGACTGCCTCTCAACTACGACATCGGCATTTATCGTCGGTTGCTCGTTTGTGGGCCCCTTGTAAAAACATGCACATCAGATGTGGCATTTTTGATGGCTTCTTGTTTAGCATTGCCACTGATTGAAATGAGAGTTGGGATCCCCAAATACGTTCGACGTTCTCCAAGAGTAAAGTCGTCCTTTTCCGAACATGTTGTTGAATTTATCAGAATTATTTCTCCTTAGGTTTGTGAAGTTGACTTGTACATGTACATATAACACATGGGCTTAAAAGTCAACGTCGTTTTATAGTAAAAAACAAAATTTTTGCAAAATTCAACTTTATTTTTCAATATAGTTGTGATACATTGATTGAAAAGATTTTACAATCTTTCGATACCAGCTTTGTTGTACGATTTCGGTTTAGCCTCAAAATAGGCCTCTGTTTCGGCGATTACTTCTTCATCGGTCTTAAATCTCTTTCCTGCAAGACTGCTTTTGAACAGGAATTAGTTGCTGTGGGCCAAATCTGGAGAATACGGTGGGTGGGGAAGCAATTCGTAGACGAATTCATTCAATTTTGCCATCGTTTTCATCGGCTTGTCACACGGTGCATTGTCTTGATGAAACAGCACTTTCTTTTTCTTCAAATGCGGCCGCTTTTCTGCGATTTCGTCCTTCAAACTCTCCGACAACGCAATGTAATAGTCGATGTTGATAGTCTGCTCTTTTTGGAGATAGTCGGTGAAAATTATTTCATGTGTAACCCAAAATACGGATGCCATAACCTTGCCAGCTGACTGTTGAGTTTTTGGTCGTTTTGGACGAAGTTCTTGGCCTGCTCGCCACTCAGGTGACTACCGACTTGACTCTGGTGTGAAATTTTGGAGCCAAGTTTCATCCATTGTCACATACTGACGCAAAAATTCGGCTTTATTGCGGTTGAACAGCTTTAAACACCACTCTCAATCATCAACATTTTGTTGTTTTAGGCACCCACTTTGAACAGAGCTTTCGCATGTCCAAATTCGTAATCATTTTGTGGACCTTTTTTATGTTTTCATCTGAAACAGCCTCTTTTGGACGTCCACTGCGTGCATCATCTTCGGTGCTTGTATGACCACTTTTAAATTTTTCACTCCACTTGCGAATGCTTCGCTCGGCTGGTTCAGAGTCCGGGTAACACTTATCAAGTCATTTCTTTGCATCGGCTGCATTTTTTCCCATCAAGAAGCAATGATAAATCAACACACGAAATTGCTTTGAATCCATTTTTTTCACGGTTTGTGAAGCCTAAGCTGACTTGTTTGTGTACATATATATTATATATTAATAGGGACGCCCCATTATATATCCCGAGGAGCTTTCTGCTTAAACCGATCAGGTTAAGGAAGACATTTACCCACCGTTTACCATAAGTTGTAATAGTCGGTTAGAGACGTATTTGAAGCCTCTGATGGATACTCAACCCAATGTTGAAATTCACCAAGATGTGAAAGAGCAGCTCCGAGTGTTGAAGTGCAGGGACTAAGATGACTTGATATGATATATGCTCGTGGATTGTTTACTATAAAACTACAGTAGGCATCAAGAAAAGTGATTTTAAGTTAAAATTATGATATGGATGTAAATCGGAATGTAAAGCTCATATCACATGTATTCCTACCTATGCTACCTACCCTCAACTTTCAAAATTCAAATTTTCTTTTCTGATATGTAGTATATTCCGCTTCTATGTAGAAATAAATAAAACACAAAACTAAAATCCGAAAACACTTAGACAGGGGGTGTCCTGCATGGAATACCCAATACCCATGCCTTTGTGTATAAATAAGAATTGATTATCAAATTATTTAACAACACGACTGAATGCCACTGAACGCACCCTAACCAATTGATTTTTTAAATTTTCCATTTTACCCTCTGATTGTAAATGCCTCCCAGCAAGATAGTTAATGTGCTTTAAAAGAATTTATAAAAATGGAAAGAGACGGCCAGCAATGGAACTAAATACTTTTGCCACAAAATATGTACACCGAAGATTCCAGTTGCACTTGTAAAAATGTTTATGAAATTATTTTTAACAGGGCGCATACTCGACTTGACGTTTGCGTCAATTTAAAAAAATGCAAATTTAAACTACCTACTCTCTATAGGTTTAAATGAGTGAAGGATTTTTAATGTGTAATTAACGTTGAGTTTAATTTAAAAAAAGGTATCGGGCTTACCAATGTTAACATCAAACATTTTTATTTTCTAGACACATAGGCACTTAATATATCTAATATAAAAGTTGACAAAGCATATTATAAATAACATTAAGTTTATATAAAATAAAAATAAAAAAATTATTAAAATTTTGATTTTCGTTGCTGGCCATGTACTTAAACAAGATGCTCTCAAAGCTCGGCGTGTTAGTTATGTTTTTTATACAGTGAGGTCCATAATGAAACGGTATAAACAAAAAAACTGCATTTCTGTTACTCTGCAAATAAAGCATAGATTTACAGTACAGAACGACTTTTATTTACAAATGTTGCTTGCTAATTATGTAATGGATATGCTCAACCTACGTTCATATAATACTGCCGCAGTTAACAGTAAATTTTCGGCTGATTTTACAGAAAATTGCACATCCGTAAGTCACAATGATAGTGACAATCGACTTAGCAAATACAGCTCCGCTTTTATTGGTATACTTGTATGTAGATTACTTAGACAGTGATCAATCTCTAAGGACTCCATATATTATGCCAATGACTTGTCTAATATGATCATCCCAGCAAAGTGTTTGTTTCAAAAATTCTACTCATAGGGAAGTTTAAAAAAATAATCGGTGCTAAGGAGCGTTGATCCAATAAAGTTTTAGTCGGATGTATTTTCAACTGGTTTTTTTCCGTCAAACGGCATATACTTCGAAGACCTTCATTTCAATCAATTCTATCGTAACTTAGAGCTAAAATTAAACTAAATTCCTTGCTGAATATTGCCTTTGAAAATATTTTGAAGTTATTTTAATAACAAAAACTGACAAAATCAACCTACAGTAGAAGCGCACGAGAAAAATTAAGTATATTTTGAAGCTTCTTTAACACAGCTCGTGATTAATCGCGTGGATCACTTTCAAAAAATCAATCAAGATTAAAAAAGAAATCAAATCTTCATCTACTGTGATGTGCTCGAATCGAATGTATAAGCTTTTCTATTTCTTTTGATTAGAAGGACAGTATTCCGCTGAAGAATTTCGAGTTGCGTTTTTTTAAATGGCACATTTTTAAAAACTCGGAAACCGTTTTTGGGGAAAAACCTAAAAATCTTATGAATTATGAATTAGGTATCCTAGCAAATTATTATTTTTTTAACAAAAGGAACTTTACAACTTTAGTTTAGATGGACAGAGTGAGGTCGACTCAGATGAAGTACAATATAACCAATTCTCTTGCAAGACGTTTCATAAAAATCCTTCTTTCAATTTTAGGTACAGGAATTAAATTTAGAATTTTGTAAAATTTAGCCATCGGCTACCCTTTTTTTCGGCGGCTACAATTCTTTGCTCATCTCATCAACCCCACCTTTAGTTTTATTGTAATCAAGAATGATTTCTGGTTTGTTATTCTCTGTGTTAACTAGAGTAAAATCCTTGGTGATACCAATACGTCACATTTGTCTTTTTCCAATGAACTTATTCCAGCCCAAGTGCAAAATAGTTGGTCCACGAAGTGTAAATTGGATGTAGAATACTTATTCGTTTTCTAAATTTATTAATGTCTTTTTGTTTTTATAGCACTGTAAAACTTTTCTTCAAGTAAAATAAATTATGCAATGAAAGTTGTATCTTTGGAAGTGTAGTTTGCAGTTATCGTAAAAAAAGCAAAATAGTTGACCCGGATAAAATTAAGTGCAAAAGAGTTGGTCTACGAAGTTCAAATGTGTTTTCAACACCGTGTTACATCGGTTTTATTTTCTTTTGACAGCATTAACTCGCTGTGGCATAATGTCCACTAATTTTTGACACTCTTCAGAAGTGAATTAGTGCCGGTTGTCGTTCTACTTTCTTTTTCATTTTGCGCAGCAATGACATATGTTGGAACGCCATTCCCTCAAGGGAACGACTTCCGCAGAAAACTAGGACTTAAGTGGTCTCCCGTATAGCAGAAGCACCAGCTGTGCTCCATAGAAACCTCAAGCCCACTTCAACGTAATTTATTTAATTTTTAACATTTAAAACTAACGAATATCGGTACCTCTTATTCTTTCCTCCATTACTTTCCTTCGCCCGCACTGTGTGTAAGCATTTAAGGGGACCTTAACCATTTAAGCGTGCACTATTTTATAAGAAAAAAAAAAACAGCACAATCTTACTTAAATACGAGTATGAAATTTCCTTCGATTGACTGCAGTAGTAGTTTTGAAGGAAGAAGCTATTCTTCTTAAATGTTTTAGTACTTGACTGGTAATTATTGGTCAAATCAAAACCAACACCACATTCATAGTCCTTCTGAAACACTTCCCTAACCACCACTGACGTAGTGTCCAAAAGCTCTTTTGCCCATTATTTTTGTGTTTAGGCGTCACCTATGCCTTTTCTTTAGCCTATTCGAATTACATGAAATTATTTCCAAGCAAACCTTATAAAATTGTATCACAATTTTTTCAATGTTCGTCTACAGGTGTCAATAGAAATTTATGTTTTAATTCAGCTCTTCCATCCAATGGTTATTCCAAAAGCAGTTTGACGATGGTCTTCAATATCTGACAATTGCGAAATGTTGCTATTGGCATGAACGAAAATAAATTCCTCAGTGCCCCTAGAATAGTACCCTGGGCTGTCAAGGCATTTCTCTTATATGTGGAATATTGTTTCTTTAATCTGGATTCATTACGTCTTCAGGCTTCAGTCCGGAGCTTCAAATGCGATACTAATTCGATACTCATCCAGTGCCTTACGCAACTGATGGAGACAATATGAACAACCAGGTACACCATTTCCACAAAGCTATTATGCATAATATATAAGTGTCTCACCAGTTTGGCTACAGCCATGCATAAAAAAACAAAAAAGTCAAAAGCGTCCGTTTCTTAGTGATACAATACACTCGTGTTATAACTGCAACGTCCAGTAGTTTTCCATCAATGTAGTATGAATCTAGTATAAAATGCTTTAAACTAACATCCTTGTCCGAGAGTTTTTAATATCATCACCGACCAGCAAAATATTAAGTTGTAACGTAAGTACGTATTGCACAGACAACACTTCTGCCCTCCTCACAGATAACTTCTTAATTTGGCTAATAAAATAATATATATATATCCCAAGGGCCTAGAGCTAAGGACATTTTCCCGAGATTTACAATTATTGCCGTTGAGGAAGTTTTCCAGACTTCGGAATAAGCGGAAATCTGAGAGCCGATGCACATTTTTTTCGCAACCGAACTCCTGTATTTGTGTGCAGATTGTCCTAACTGTATGACGGTGAGCGTTATCCTGATGGATACGATCCCCCTTCGATTAGCTAGTCCTGGAGGTTTCTGCTCTAGTACCGACTTCAATCTGCATAGCTGTTGACAGTAGACTACTGCATGTTACCATGCAGACAGTGACAGCTTGAGCCGGTGAGGTATATATCTGGGATATTATGTTGGTCTATCTTCTGGACTAAGCCATTCGTGGCGATGATTAATGTTGTCCTAAAAAATCCATTCTTCACCTCTAGTGACGAGATTCAGTCCAAAAACGTCCCTTGATTGTGACGCGACAGCTGTGCAGTGCAGGCTTTGATTTCTCATATTTGTAGGGTGTTGGCGAACGGTCATATGGTTTATATTGAGTTCCCTTACTGTAACAGTCGGATATCTTTCGACGGTGGACCGCAGGAGCTCACCGTCTAGCTCTTCGGGCCTACCCGAACGAGGTTCATCCTTTAGGTCAAAATTGCCATTTATAAAATTTGCAAACCAATGTCGGCATTTGGACTTGCATACACATTTCGGATTTCTCTATTGGCTCCACTTCAATTCTGGTTTTTCTTGAAAAAAATCAATAAAATGTGCCAAATACGCCGCCTTTCTGATACATCCATTACAAAGTTCAGTTAAAAATGCTTGCCATGATGTTAACACAACAAAATTTGCAGACTTAATGAGCATTACTAAACACACGTACTAATACCAAATACTAACAACAACAACATGCAACATTTTGTATTTGCATGATAATAGATTTACATTTCAAAACGCAAAGAAGAAAGTTACATTAAAAAAATTTAGAAATATGCTCTACAATTTATATAGCAAAACAAAGAATTCAAAATTCGACATTAGGAAAAGAAAATTTAGAATATAGCTTACATGGTGTTAAGAAGGGGTAGGTTTTCACATTTGGGAAAAAATACAAGTTTTTCTATGATAAATTTAATATTTGAGATATGTTCATAGTAATACAGAAAATAATTTGGAATTTATAATTTTTTTTTTTTTTTAAGTTTTATGTATTGTAGAAAACTGTATACCAATTGAGTAGTGCACAAACATCAGGTCAAGTGCTGATGTGAACTTTATGTTTCTTTATGTGTGTACGAATATGTTTAGAAAATAAGAATCGCAGTGTTGTTGTGTTCGGCCCTAAATTTCAGTCTTTGGTTTGGTTCTAGTCCCTTCCGCATTTTAATTCTTTTGCCTTGGATGACGATGAGGTCCTTGAGCCCACCATGGCCTCGTAGGCCGTACAGGCTTTGGAATACTCGGGGGATTGCAGCACTCCAGATCTCTTATATTTATTCTATTTCAACTTAAAAAAAAAAAAAATTGAGAATATGCAGTGATCTTAGTCTTTCAACACAACGTTACTTTACCCGTCGGCAGATAGATTCGAAGTGATATCCAAACGAGCTGGGTGTTGAGCAAAAATGATCGATAGCATCGATATTATGTGGTTTTTCGTTAGCTTTTGAATGGCAGCTTCTGCTACCGGTCGTAAATTATCCATGCTTCTATGCTTGGTTTGTCTCTTTCATGAAATACATAAAAGAAACAGCCCCAGCTGATTTTGTGGAGTCAACTTGGTTGATATTAACCCACAAATGTCCGACGAAATGAAAACTTTCAATGCAAAATATTCGTGTCTCTTATATGATATTTAGTAGCCTTATCGTGTCGTTGTCGTTGCAAAAAGAAAAAAAAAAACTAAACAACCTGTAATATCGATAATTTTTCAAAAGCTCTTTGTACAATAATATTCGGTCGAAGTCGAATGCAGGTTTTAATCTACGAACATAGGCATTGCTAGGATTTCTGAAAGCATACAGATCACCGTCGCCTGCATGCAAGGCAAATGGGCGAGACTTATGCCCCAAAATAGTTATTTTTACTAGTGTACACTAGATGTGAACATTCTCAATCAAAAATCCATTAAATTAATTTTTTTGATTTGTGAGATGTGACATTACGCTCAAAGGTGAAGGTGTAAATACACGTATTAGTGCATAGAATTTGCTAAAATCTTTTATAACGAAAACCTATTATAGGGTATATAATTTTATTCACTTCCAATTACATATATTCTAAATACTTTCACTCTTCACAGATGTACAAAGATACACCACCCGAAATGCCGTACGAAAATTTCTCCCAATACGATGTTAAGATTCAAAAATTAGATGATCCCATATATACATTTTGGATACTTTTGCTTCTCACGATAATGGCTATCAGTATACTGGTCTTTTCAATAATCTATAACTTTTTGTGTCACTACCGTTATATATTTATATGGATTGAAAATAAAGTCATGTTTTTAGTTTATTTGGCTGTGTCAGCGGACATTTTCTGTTCTCGAATTTTTTTTGTCGTGTCGATGAAAGAACATCCCTAGATACTTTTGATTTGTTTTTGTTTTAATTTGCCATTTTTTCGGTTTCATACAAGCAAAGACTTAAGGTATATGGTAAAGCAGATCTAATTTATGGAAGAAGGAAATATTCATAAGAGAGAGGGGAGAATCATAAAAAAAACCTAATGAAAAAAAAAAAAATGAACTTTGTTTTATGAAAAAACGTACGAGTATGTTGATATAAAAGCAACTTAGCCTAGTATTACAATATAAAAGTTATTAAAATTAAGATCAAAATTAAAAGTAAATTCATTTATCAATTAGGGGATAAAAGCTCTACGAGTGTATATATATATATATATATTAGGTACAAGTTTGTCTATAAATCTATGGTTAACTAGAAAGAATTCTTAGGCAAATACAGATGATATCTTAAATACTAAACATATACCATTTTAGAATATGTACATACATACAAAATAATGTGTATAGATATATGTATCTATACGTTATGTTTTTCTTATTTTTTCATTTCCCTTCTTCATAATTTTAATTTGATGTTTGTTTGAAAAACTATCAGTTATCATACTTGTAAGATATAAGGTAATATTTTTACTCACTGGACTGGTTAGGTGATGAAGTGCACTCCGTCTTCTTCAACGTATATGCTAGGTGTTTGTTTTTGTATGTATTGGTATGGTTTGCCTTTTGCTTGTGGTTTTCTTCTTATTTTTATTTTTTTGTTTTTGACGGACAGTAAAAACTATTAAAAATTAAAAGTTATATATACGAAAAGCAGACTGTTACAATAAATAAATTCAACAACCTTAATGTCCTTAGCAAAGACTATGTAGGATAAGAAAAGAAGGTGAAATGCGTTAGTCGTCTGATGTCTGTGAGCTGGTAAACGGGGTTGCTGCTCTATTTGTGCTTTGTAACTTCCAAGGGATGATCTCGATTACATCCGTTTTGGCAGGTCTATTTGCCTTTGCGATCATGTTAAGTTAACAGTTTCTTGTGGGTACAGTTGCTTACGCTGTTAACTCGTAGTTTCTTTGGCTTTTTTTTCTATTTTTTATTTTTCGGCTTCTGGACACTGGCTGGTCTACTTTCTTTTGTTTGTGTAGGGTTTTTGAATTTCTTGCCAAAACAAAATTGTCACATTTTCTTTTATAATTGACGAACTGAGGAAAACACACTCATTTTGTTAAGATAACTTAATATATTAAGTTATATTAAAAAATGGAGAGATAAGATAAGAAAAGATCGGTAAGTTCAAACGGAGGCCTGCTGGGATATAAATTGATTTTTCAGTAATTTGTTAGAAAAGAGAATTTCGGACGGTGTAGTGTTTAAGTGCGGTGTCATGAAAATATATAAAAGAAAGTTAGGGAGAAAATAATTAATATTTGATAGAGATATATGACAAAACGCTGCTTCGAGCAGGTTAATGATTTCAAATAAAACACTTAATATACCAAGAACACGCAAATAGGAACTAAGTAACAACAATTCCTTGGAAGTATCGCTGAACAGAGGGCATCATACTTAAATTGGTCAATGTCCTTCTCCATAACAATTTTCATTTGTTCAACTGTAAAAAACACAGACTGATGTCTGTCTATAAGACATAATTTTCTGGGAAGAAAAAACTCAGTTCGGACCTTCCGCAATTTACTAAGTCTTCTGAAACTCTTACATTGCTAACCCAAATCCTATAAATTGATTTTTTTACATCATATATGTTCTTTTAATATGAGAACACAAAATCGAGAAGAAAGTCAAACTATGGCGGGACGTTTGGTTTTAATTTCTGTAGAGCATGTACTTTGTAATGGCCTTCCAAGCATAGTCCAAAGTTTCCTTTGTGTTCCCTGATAATGATTTCACACAATTCTGCTTCTAACAAGAAACCCAATTGCCATGCTCTTATACCAGACACATTAAGTGCGTAGCCGGAGTAATAGTGCATTGTTCCAAAATCCAGATATTGGTCACTAAAATAAACCAACAAAAAGGCAATTTATGACCCTACGACTGGCATTATTTCTTGTCAAATTTAATGTATTTCAATTAGTCACGCCAGATTTTGGTGGCCCCTTTGAAACGTAACTTTCGCTTTTGGTAATTTTTCGAGATTTTATTCATATCGTTTACATCAATTCAAGAGTCGCTGAAGCAAAGGTTCAAATGGTTAGCGTAGTGTCAAAAGAAGAAATCGAACAAATGTCCATGACAAAGAAGTGCTATTGCGCCAGCCCGAACTTAAAAGTCCATAAAATCACTGGGGCTTGCGGAATCCAGATATTTATCGAACCCCAAGATCGGCATGTCCAGCGAAAGTGTTGTTTTGCGAACATTTTATTATTGGACAAACATATAGGAGTGTGTTTATTACTCAGCAGGGAGTTTTTAAAAATTAAAAAAAAATATTCTAATTGCAATGTTACCATGACTTGATGGATTCGAGTTACGGTGTGCAAACTTGTACACCACGGCTACCCAAATATGTATGTAAATTGGGTTCTTAGATCTATCATGATTGTCCGGGTTAACCTAGTAGAAGAAATAAAATATGAATACCTAGAGCAATATGTTAGGGTACTATGTCATGTTAGCCTTAAAATCTACTCAAATATTCAAATGAATAACTTCTGCAAAGTACGGTTATATGAGACATGAATAGTTTGAATCCATTCCGGATGAACAACGTTATAAATTAAGAAGTCATCTTAGGTGGAATTTTCAAAAGTAAACGAATCTTGAATGATCCGACTTGGTGTAGGTAACTGTAGGCTGATAGCACTAAAACAAGATCAATTCAGACTAAACTACATAAACTTTCAGCATAGAAGAGCTTTGACTTTATCATTATGACAATATCAGTATAATTTCATACAGGATGCGTAATTTACCATACCACAGGTGGTGAGAGATGTGGAAAAGACAACCCTCTTACTTAACAAGAAGGTGATGTTTATGTGAATGTTAGATTTTACTGTCGCTTGTCTCTCACCTTTTTTTGCATCATTATCTGACATAGTTATTTCCATCTCTCATAAAATCGTAGTTATCTATTTAAACCTTTTGGGCAACCGTGGATTATAATGTACTCACGGGAGGACAATTTTTGTCCTCAGAATTTCATCAGAATAACAAATTCGAGTTGGCAGATCAACCTCGTTAGTTGCAGTAGTTCCGAAAACACTTGGAATTTCAAGAAGTGGTAGAATGATGTCTCTAGTAGAAATATTAAAACCTTGAAAATAGTCTTACGGAAAGTAATGTAGCAATGGTAGATGCGAAATTCGTTTCCAGGCACATGAAGGCTATTCCATTTACTAAGTAAGTTATAGGGATACATACCATAGGGTGAGCAAATATCGATGGTATCTTTAACATCCAGCAATACCACAGTTACTAAAAAAAAAAATATCTTGCCACAAAACAAATTACTAAAGTTTTGTGCAGGATAAGGCGATAACATCACAAATTTGCAAGAAGTTGGTGGAATATCTTGCAGCATATTCTAAAAATAAAATATACAAATCTGAGTGATGACAAGTAATAGCAACAGACATTACCTTTAACAACACAGAGATACGTACAATTTATGCTAAAATCTTTTATATACTCGTATGTATGTAATATGTAAATTCTAGCCGGTATAAGCGTAACCAGGTTTTTGTTGCAAGGTCTGTTTGTTTAAGTGTTATCCAAGAGTAAATTGAAAAAGATAAATGCAAAGATAACATATAAAACTACCACTTCGACTACTACAATGAAAAGCCACCTGCCTTCCCAGTACACGATATGTAGTCTTACCTATCAAAGGTTTGTGTTAGTCTACTAAACATGGAAATGCTATTTTGGCCGGGTGCATAAGCCAAATAATCATTCAAAAATTGGTGGATGAAAGCATGACCTATGACTAGACTCTGATATATTTATATCTCATCTTCAAGAAAAAGGAAACGGCACGGGTTACAGTAGGTACGTCTGTCAACACCACAACCCAACTAACCACGTCATTCGCCTGTGCTCTCCAAAATCGACCCAACGGGTCAAGTAGCTATCCGTGAACACATATCAAGAAGAATTAATTCCAAGGAATGCCTATCACTACATCCATTGAAGCAAGGATAGGCAATAAAACTACGTTAAGAGTATCATAGCAAAGCAGAATTTGTGTTGGAGGCACAATTTCTACCCTTGGTATAGGTCGAAGTCGATCTAAAACCTCTTTTTGATTGTAGGATCACAGCACCCAGTACTTATTTACAACTCTACAATGGGTCCAAACAACACTTACACAAGGAGGCCTACCTTTAACAAGTCAGGCCCGAACCAAAATTCGGGGGCTTCTGACTCCCATGGTATCATGATTTAAGTCCTGGTATTGACCACCGGTGGTCCTACCATTAACAGAACGTTCAATATATTATTCGGTATGTGGCAGTGTATCATCCGGTCTGATAGATCGACGTAAGACTAAATTTTCAAGCTAAGGCAGTCGAGGCTCACCTTCGTCCTCATTATCGATTTCAAAGCATTTGTCGTCTTGAACTCTACAAGGCGTTAGTCAAAATCGGGATCAGAGCAACGATGACGTTAAAAATTACGCATTGTCATGTGCAAACTATTTTAAACGTGAAACGAATTTAGAAAAGTAAATGCATGAAAGGCATTTTCTGCTCGACTTCTTGGTTAATCAGACAACATTGATATTGTGGGTCGGTCCCAGCGTGCAGTCATATAGGCTTTGAAGAACCGGTGGAAGGAGTTGGCAACAAAATAAATTAGGACAAAACGAACGGCAAATCCGCCGCTTAGGTCAACCTTAGGAAACCGCAGTTTCTCCGATTTCTCGAATCAAATGGGCTCAAAATTCCTAACTCGGGAAATAGTAGGTATGCTCTACTAAACAATTATTTGCTGGAAAATAAGCAGGATATTGAAAACTCTCTAGAGAAAAGTGGAGAAGATGATATTATTTTGGGGGAGGCGAAAGCCCCCATTTATTCGGCTTAATACAAGCTATAACTTAAAATTAAACTTAAAACTAAGGTTGGTTATTGTGGTGAAGGAGAACCGATTTATGGTAGGAAGTGGTGTGGTGGAATTCAAAGACGCTAGGGTTTGAATTAATTTTTCGTAGCATGCGGGAGATTGGTTCGTTCGCGCCATAGGTGGTGTGGTGGGTTGGGAGATAGAAGAGACGAGGGGTACGTAGATTACGAGGGTTAGTGTTGAGGAAAATATAATTGTGAAGGGACGTGCATTCAACCTGACCTGAAAGAAGTCGATGAATGAAGAGAAAGTCGGCTGCATCTCTGCGTTTCTCAAGGTGTTTAGGTTGAGACAGTTTTGATAGGGGGGCAGAGTAAAAGAATCATCCCAGGGCAAACCTCGAAGAGCGAATCGAAGAAAACGGCGCTGGATGCTTTCGATTCTCGAGATATGAACGCGATGATATGAGACCATACTTGACTGGCGTACTCTAGGAGGGAACGAACAAAGGTAATATAGAGGGACCTGGTCACGTATGGGTTGGTGAATTCTTTGGGCCATCGTTTTACAAAACCTAGTGCAGAGTTAGCTTTAAGGATTATCCCATCCATATGCAAACGGAAGTTGAGCTCCCTATCATACAAAATGCCGAGATCGCGAAGAGATTCAACGGAGAAGATAGGCTGGTTGTACAAAGGCAGAATCGGGGAGGAGATTTGAGCCGCTTATGTGAAAAGGTGATGGATTGGCATTTCGTGATATTAAGTTCCAAACAATTTTTGAGGCACCACATTGAAAAACTATCAAGGTCTTGTTGAAGAAGGAAGGAGTCATGGGGAGAGGAAATGGTTTTGAAAAATTTAGTATCGTCGGCGTAAAGGGAGACGTTGGAGTATTTGATGATCCTATCGAGATCATTTATGGTTAATATAAAGAGAAGGGGGCCGAGATGGCTACCTTGAGGGACTCCAGAGGTGGCCAAAAATGGAGCGGAGTGGGCTGACCTAAAACGAACACTGTAAAAACGGTTTTCGAGCTAAGAGGATATTCATTTTAACAGTATGGGTTCAAAGCCGAGGGCAGACAATTTGAAGAGTATTAATCGATGAGAGATTTTATCGAAGGCTTTGCTAAAATCGGTTGCCACTACATCGACTTCGTTGCCGTTCTCTAGGGCAGAGATGGCAAAGGATACGAATTCAACGAGATTTGTGGTGGTTGACCTACCCTTTAGGAAGCCATGTTGTCTAGGGGAAATAAGTGATTTGCATTGGGGGGTAGTTGTCGATTGTAGACAGAGATAGGGGACAAAGTGAGACTGAGGAGTTAATTGAATCTGTTGTGAAAATAAGGTCCAATTGCCTGCCCATATAGTTGGATACACCACTGACTTGGCATAGACTTGAGTCTGTTAAGCGATCTAAGAAGAGACATTCCTTAGCTGAGTTGGCATTTGAAGCGATGAAGAACGATTGATCGTCTGATGGAATCCACTGACTCTGAGGAAGATTAAAGTCGCCGAAAACAAAGATATCGTCTGTAGAGTCAGACAGGTCAATTAAATAGTCGATCGCATCGACAACAAGTTGGTAAGATTCGGTAGGTTGAGCTGGCAGGATGTAGCAACATAAAACGTAAAGGGACTTGAAGGGGAGTGATATTTTTATAGCGACAAAGTCGACTTTAGAGGATGAAGAGATGCTAATAGGAGAAGGGTTAAGGCTATTGTGTTGGTTTTCAGTCAAGGCGTAAATATCAAAGGGAAGAGAATGCGATTGACGTAGGACAGCATCGGTTTTAGAGCGAAGACCTCTTACATTCTGGTAGTAAAATATAAGAGGGATGTTGTGGGGTGGAGATGTATGGCGGGATGTTTTAAGTGCTGACAAGGAAGGCACGTTATGGACGAAAAGATTTATCGTGGTCAGCTCGGCTTCGCTGTAGGTGTGAGACTCGTTTAGAGTGAACGTAGTGGCCGAATGCAGCAAGGTCGTCTGATACTTTCTGAGGGGACATGCTAAAAATCTCGTGGTACCTGACATAAAGGTTCCTGAGACTGATAGGGTCGGTAGGAAAGCCTTCCTGCTGGATGGATACCATGACGCTGGTTTTAGTCTTCCCTTCGTAGCAGACCGAGTCCGATTTGTCGTGTAGATAGGCAAGAAAGAGACGAATGTTTTCATATAACTTTCTCTCTCTAAGCCTAGAGAGTGCATAGCAACTTTCTGTAGTTCCATTGGTTTGCTGGGTAAGTCTAACTGTGTGGGGGGTAAAAGAGGATCAAGAATAGGGGCAGTGGAGGAGGGAGATGGAGATTCGTGGTTGGATATGGAGTTGGGACCTGGATGAGATGTTGGGTTTAGGGTATGGGAGTTATTAAAATTAGGGTACTTAGCTCCAGTTTGTAGGTCGAAGTTAGGAAATGAGTTTTTTGCTGGGATCGGTGGCGTGGAAGATTAAGAAGGGATAATATGGGTGGTTGGGGTTAAGTTGAAAGAGACGCGTTGGCGCGAGGGCTTGGGTTTAACATTGGAAATTAGCGGATTAGAAGATTGGTGTATAAGGGCTTTGTGTCGGATAAGTGAGGAGGGGGGACTAAAATATAAATAAAATAACCATGAATATTTAGTTGGGATGCTGATTTTGAAGCTGCAGGAACTATTGGAGTCAGCAGGGGAAATCATCTCGCACTCGCTAATGGTGATGGAATGATTTCGGTGAAAGAAACTCCGGGGAACTAGCTTGAAGTTGAATTTGATCGGGGATTCCATCGATTTTGTGGGAAGCCAATCTCACTTCTTTATCGATTTCGGCAACGGTGAACCGAGTTGCTATGAGTTCCTCGCTGAGGTCTATTATTTTTAGGGTTAAGTCATCGGGATGTATTGTTTTGGAGGAGGATTGAAAAAAGCAAGTCGAGATCAGTACGGAGAAGATTGATAGAGTCGTTTATGTGTGTGAGTACGTTGGATTTAAGGAGGTTGGCAAAATTTGTTTTGAGGAATGCTTTTAATCCATCCAAGTAATATTTGATCACTTCGCTCTCGTTGTAGAGATGAGATTAATTTTTGGACAAATTGTGGATCGCTGTCAGTTGTTTTTCTATCATTCTTCCTGTGGACTTGTAAGCTTCCACATTACTGTCAATGCAGTTTACTGAGTCTTCAATCTTCTCTATTCTGTCGAGAATAGTTCTGCTAATATGAATACTCTCGATTAGCATCGCATTGATAGACTCGTTATTGCATTTAATTGCCAGCATAACGTGAGCCAAGGTGATCTCTTTGCACTCGTCGCAGTAAAAATTGAAGAGACTGCAATACTCCTTGAGGTAGATAATGGATCTCCGGGTAAGTCCGATGCATATGGCATGGAATTATTCGAAGACCTCAGCAATGACAAATTCTGGGAGCGCTGTGTTGGCGGATATACCAAAAACTTATTTGGAAGATAATTCCAAAAACGATGAACAGCGGGGCAAAGATCATTAACATTGGTGTATATCTTGCAACATACACGTTCAACAATGGTGTCATCTCATTGTTGGAAGTCACGAACGTGTTAGGAATATCAGTCGTATCGGGAGGGCACATAAACGCTATGAAAGAAGACGAAACTCGTATAGTGAAAGCCAAGCTGCAAGCGGAGGAACAGACGAAAGAAGATCGAATATGGCATTGACAACAAAATTGAGAAGCTATGAACATTCTACCTAGTATCGATGATTCTATGTAAGTTGACCAATTTCATGACTTGCTCATTTCTTAATTTTAAAACCCAAAATTTCTTGAAAACCAATGAACTGATTGAATTGAATTTGTGGTTTATCTATACACCAATATCTAGTTCTTGCCATAGGATTTCTTTTTTTTTCGTTACATAGTTTTTATTTTATAGGCAAAATAAAAACCAATTCATTATCTAACCAAAAATCATTATTTATATTTAAAAGTCCGCCATTTTGTCATAAATCAATATTTTCAAAATCGGCTATGACAAGAACTAGATTTTATTATCTTATTTAATATTCTTTATGTTTTTTTTCAGATGATTTTTAAAAAAACGTCAGTGAGCACCTTTTACGCAGAATTTTTTACGACGCTTCAAGAATTATAAAAAATCCTTGTATATTTTTGATATTTTTAAATAAAAAAAATTAAACATATTTCTCAATGTATATACTTTTATATAGCTTAGTACAAAATCTCAAAAAAATACACAAAAATGACTTTTGTGTCCGGCTCCTATGTGTATAAACATTTTTAAGTTAAAATTTTTTTTAAAAATATGTTGAATGAAAATTTCGATAGAGAATCCGTGAAATCATGGGTATTCGAGAAGGTTTCTGCCAATCTTTTTAAAATATATATATATATATATAGATATATTCAACTAAGCTTACGCCGATGGTTACCCGGGTGGCAACGCTAGGGTTAATATATGTAGATTACAGGTCCTGGAGAAGAGGGTTTCCTATTCGTATTTTGCCAATTTATATCCTTAATTTGTTTTTCCCTTAACTTTCGAACATTTCTCTGCTGAGATCGTTCATATAGGTGGATCTGGATCGGTACTATCAATCCTACCAAAAATTGTTTCTACTGGTTTTTTGACTTGATTAAAGACTTGATTGAAGAATTATATTCATATAAAGAGTGATGTAATAATTTTGTAAAGGATTGTGTTATGTTATAAGTCAACGCATAATTTCTGAAACAGTTGAAAGAAATCATTCCAATTGCCCGTTTACCGCACCAAAAGTTAAAAAGTAGATTTCTATGTTAAGTTGATCTTTGGCCATGGAACAAATAGATGTTGAATTTTTTATCGCCTCGTTAATTTTTAGGATAATGTATTCGGTGGGCTCACCTGAAAATTCTTGGATGCGCCTTATGACGGTTGAGATTTTTTCCAGTTCCGTGAGGTCACCTAAAAGATTTCAGTTTATGATTTGGTTTAATCTAAATAAGAGATCTAAGATCGGATTAAGAACAGATTAACAACAAGACAACAGACACTCGTTGTTATGATTATTAGATCATTACCTACACATCTGATCATGTTTATTAAATTGGTAGAAGTGACTATCTGGCGGAGTTTAGGCTGTGGTTGTAGTTAAGGTTAAAGTTGGAGTTGAAGTTTTTGAACTTTAAGTACGTATAGGAATCGAATCGAATCAGATTATTTGGGATATTCATTTATTTTTTTGATTGCAAAATAATTAAATAATTTTATAAGATTCCAAACTAATATTGCGAGTGTAAATGTTTACAGTTTTAATTTATTTCTTTTGTAAAGCTTATTTAATCATTGTTTATGTGAATGCTTATATGAGGAATGGAAGTACGTACAATTTGTTCAAATGTTTTACTTTTTTCTTTTTTAATGGAACAAAAATATACTGATATAAATATTTTCACAGTCGTTGCTTTTAATTGATAAAAAAAATCGTTCGTCCTTAACAGGTTACATTGGTTTCGAAGGTTAATAAAATTTTTTTTTAATAAAGCATCTTCGTGGTGGTCACGAAGAAAGGAAGGATTTGAAGAAAAAAATTTAATTTGATTTTTTGGCAGAGTGGTATGCAAAAAAGTATCACGTTCGGTCAAATCTACACCACAATTGCCTTGTAAAATAAGTTGTAAATAACGAAAAAAGACCTTCATTCGATCACTGGACAATCCTATCTAGAAGAAGTGTGCAAAATTTGAAAAAAAACGGTGGTTTGGTTTTTAAAAAATCGTACCCTCCGACTTGAAAAATATAGTTTTGTCAAACTTCCATATTGCCATTGGAACTGCATTCTTTTTTTTCTAAATGATCCTCATGTCATACTTCAAACTTTGCTATGATGTACCATGTTATTTCTTTCAAGCTTTACATATAAAGGTAACTCGATGCTTAGAAAATCGAGAAACACCGACGACAATAGATAAGCAGCTGCCTGGCCGAAAAGCAATTTCCCAAAACTCTCTCTACCCTCCAATTGACTTGAACTTTAAGAAAATTGTTCTATTTTACTATTAAAAAACAAAATTATAAATAAAAAATTTAAATTTCCAAACTTACGTAACCACTTAAATTAGAAAGAAAAACTTCTTAAATATAATAGAAAAATATAAAACTATGCGAGTACGTACACTGATATAAAGATGCTCAGTATATTTTAACGCTGATAATTTACACTTCCTCCTTTTTCACTGTTGTTGAGGGGCCTTATGTCCAATTCACTCGCGAACATTATCGGGTAGTACCCGAATATTTTTTCTTTTACCAATTTTTTGGAAAAGTGTCCGATGTTTTTAGTTAACTGGGTAACAAATTTATTGGAAAAGTATTCAAATTGATAGAAAATAAATATGAAAACTCCACAATTTTGCAGGTCGTCAACGTTTTCTTCGAATTGTTCCTGATCAGGATTAAATCAAAAAATCAATCAGCCTTTGATATAAAATAAAAAATACCCGATCTTGGATAGCTTGGTAAATTCGTTTTTCGGTATAATTATACACACATTTAATAAATACCTACCGGGTGTGTAAAAAACGATTTGCATCACTACTTACGTATATGTTTATCAAAATAATGCAATATTCGCATTAGAAGCAACAGTGTAACTAGTGCTGATGCAGTTTCAGGTATTCATTTTGTATTATGTAAGTCAGTGAGTTTATATAGAACTAAAGCAAGAAACATTCAATGAAGCGATGTTTAAAAAATAAAACTTTTATTGGTGGAACCTATTCACTAAACTTTCAAATGACAGAAATTTCTCTAGATTTGTTTTAAGTACACAAGATAAGCATAGAAAACAACACCGACACAGTGTTGGACGAAATTTGAGCCGCCCTTTTAAGCATTATCTAAATACGAATATGTACGAATATGTACGGATATGCTCTATTATGCGCTCGTCTACTCGTCTGCTATGCTGAGATATGTATGGTCCAGTATCCTCATCGTATTACCTTTGCATGTGCCAGCGTGGGTTTTCGGAAATTTTAATTTGGTAAAAAAGATTCCTACTGTTTAAAATAAACGATTCTCATCGTATATAAGCACATACCACGTCTTACTAGTGATCAGTATCCGATATATATTATATTTGTGCAGCTAAGACATGTTGGCTTGTAGTATAATTTCCTTGTGTGCAACTCCATAAGTGTGTGCACTATTTGGATTAAGTAAAGTTTTGATTGAAAAATCGGGGAAGGATATACATACGAGTATGTTCATTAATATAAAGATTGTGTTCTGGTCTAGTCCCAACTTATGCATACATATCTCAAATATCCAAGAATGTGTTCTGTAAGCCATTTGTTGTAAAAAAAATTGTTTAAAGTTAATTTTCCTCTATTTTGATAGTCTGACCTCTCCTACTCCCTTATTTAATACATATGTACCTGTGCCCTGCTAGCAACGCTTTTGAAATCGTTTGAACTGATCACAATCATACCAATATTAAAAACTAATTTAAAAAATTCTTCTAAATCATGGATGGTGATAGATAAATTCATGAACAAACTCCGTTGCAGTTACTACATTTTTGCTTATTCAAGATCTTCCGACAACTAACTCCCTCTCAGCCAGAAATTTCTATATTTCTATCATCTCCATCAAAGCTTTCGACAAAGTAAGAATGTATACGAAACAAGGTCAATAAAAAAAAAAAAGTAGAAAGTAGGGCACAATATAATAAAAAAAATAACAACTGTATCAGAAAATGACCAATGGGCATATAAAAGCGCGAGTTTCTCAGCGAGATACCAATTGCCATCTCCAGGCTTGTCGGTCAACAAGATCGAGACCTAAAAAACTCTCTCATTCTGACCTGCCTTCAGAGGAGTCCTGCATACTCAAAAGTAATGATATAGACTTCAGCCAGATCTGAATTGCAGCTTTAATGTAACTGCACTTTTGGGTAATTCGCTCCCTCTGAACAAGAAGTTCAGACTGCATGTTCATAAGACGAGAGTCAAAAGCCGGTTATCAAAACTGAAAGATGAATTTGAGAGTGCAATCCATAATACAAACATCAAGTGGAAGGAGATTCTGTTTCTAGTTATCTAGTGGCATGATCTTAGAGGACAGTACAGTAAGTCGACCAACTTTCACCATAACGGTAGAAACAGGTTGCCACCCTAGTTCTCTTCATCAGCATTGCTCTAATTATCAAAACTAGTAGTTCGTCTATGAAAACTATTCTGTCACACCTCCCATCAAAATTTGGTTATGAGGGATTCGCTTTACTCAGTTTTCATCGAAAAGCAAATGCACACCCAAATAAGGGTACATTTCAAGTGCAAAGCCGAAACTCGTTGTTCCTAAAGCGTTTGTTGGAGCCGTCAACCTTATACCCGTCCGTATACGAGGCTGTTGGTTATCTCTGATTTTTTTTTTTTGCTCGGCCATGGACTAGAGGCCCGGCTAAGTACTCTGGTGCCAGTAGGTTTTGAGAGCCGTCATTGTTGAATACCACTCTTGTTTTTCTTCTAAAATAGTTTTGTAACCTGGGTAAATATGAGCATTTCTTTCTTTTGCGCTTTTTAAGGGCTAGGACTTCTTTAGGTGTATATGGCTTCATCGTATTCGCAGTTTTGGGTTGCTTAAGCTTTTTAATGTTTTAGGAGAGCACTGGACACAGGAAAGCTTTAGAATACTTCCCTTCCATTCTAAGACTCAACAGCAAATGATAATTTTTCGTTTATAAACTCTGTTTCCACATTCCTAGAATTAGTTTTCCGGCCTTCCTTGTCCAGAAGTTATTGGCACATAAATTTCAAGCAATGGAATAAGGAACTCTCTTTAAAGCCAAAACTTTTTAGCTTTTAAAAATGTTGTATCAAACACAGTATATTTCCCGTCTTTGTTCGTAGACCTAGTTTCACCTGTTCCAGTTTTGTACCAAAAAAAAGACAAAAAAAAATAAATAAATAACCCTAACAAAAATTAATTGTGTCAATAAGTAGCCCAAGAAAAAAAAAAAAAAAAAAAAAAAAACAATGGAAAAGTGCTATGCTAGTGTTTTGTGCTCAATTGTTGACCCCAACGCGGAATGGGTAGCCTGCAATGGTCTCTGCGATTACTGAAAGGGGGGAACCTTGAGTAATTCATTTTTTAAATTATGAATTTGTGAATAAATTGTATTATTAGTCTTAGTATTAGAATTTCAGGTTGTTTAGTAAGGCTTTTATAAAGTTGAAAACTTTTAGACCAATCGTCCATTGTTTTAACTAATTTAAAATGACATGGATACGTCCAAAATCCACAGATACAATCGAAATGTATGTAAAAACATTCATAGGCACCATAAGCACGCGGTCTTCAGAGCACCACCGCATCACCACAGCAGGCACCATAAGCACGAGCACCTACTGCCTACAGTGGCATAGCAGAGCCCACCATAAGCTTGCGCTCATGGTAGTGTAAGATTCTTACTCACTAAAAAACCTTCCATTTTCTATTAGACTACGACTAAGTTTCCTTAAAAAGTAGCTCATGCTTCTGTAGTTTATCGCGTTTGGTAGGTAGCTTTTCAGCGAAGGCACCTACTATTACCGTTATTTTATGCGGTTTCTCCTTAAGGCGTTAAGTCAAATGGTCTTGTTCTTTGAAGTCGCCGCACAAGATTTGTTTCGTCCAATCTCCAGATTATTTCCTGGTTGCGATGATGCACAAGACGAATGCGAAGTTAACGAGCAAAGCTTGTTCCTTCGTCTTTCACGGTTGCAATGCCAAGATCGCGGTGAATATCGCTATTCCTTATAACATATACCATGGAGCATTTACGATTGCTCTAAGCGCTTTGTTCTGGAACGTCTGTAGGACAGACATATTGTTTGGTTTGGTACAACCCCATAGTTATATACCATAAGTCCACGAAGTTTTTAGCTCTTGCTTATATATAAGCAGCTTGTTATATGTGCTTAGTTTAGAGTATCTTCCGATAAGCCAATTCATTTCTCTTTGCCTGATTTCGAGCTCTTCACGTTTCTTTTTTACGTGTGATTTCCACTTCAGTTTTGCATCTAGGGTCATTCCCAAATATTTTGCCTCGTTTGCATACGGTATTTGTACCGAGTTAATGAATAAAGGTAAGTTGTTTATCTTTCTGTACGTGAAATTGACGTGTGTTCAGAGCTCGTTGAAGTTTTGCAGTCGAGGATTCAACTGTTTGTCCTGTGACGAGGATCGTTGTGTCATCTGCGAACGTGGCTACCACAGTCTCTTTATCTAGAGGTATGTCTCTAGGGTACAGCAAGAATATGTATGGCCCCAGATTGCTTCCTTCTGGAAAGTAAGCTTGAATTTCCTTAAATTCAGAGTATTCAATCCCATATCTAATTCGAAACAGTCTATTTTCAAGATGAGATTCGAGTATTCTATTCATTTCTCTTTGTAAAATTTATTGTAGCTTATACTTCAAGTCCTCGTGCCATACCTTGTCGAAGGCTTGCGATACATCGAGAAAAACGCTTGAACATATCTTTTTTCCCTCTAGCGCGTTTTCAATTACAATAAATTTGTTACATATATGTTATATATATACATTTTGGAACCATTATGACTTTTGCGACATTCCATTGGCTTGGAACGTATAAAAGTCTCATGGAAGCATTTATGATGTGGAGAAGTTTGACAAACGCTTTTCGAGGTAGCTCCTTTAGAATTTCCCTTGTAATCAAATCGTATCCTGGAGCCTTATTATTTTTTAGGTTTTTTATTGTTTGCTGTAGCTCAGACAGTGATATGGATTTTATATTGTAGTTGTCGGATCCTGTTCTGAGATTAAGTTCTTGGGCTAATTGGCGTCCTTCGAACGGTTTGAATGTTTCTTCCAAGTGGTCGGCAAACAAATACGTTTTCTCTTTGTCTCCTTTTGCCAATTGGTGCCAATTGCATAACCAGTTTCTTAGTCGACTTCACGGCTTTCCAGAGCGCATAATTGGAACTCTTGTCCGCAGTTAAGCCTTCGATGTAATTAGAAGTCTCACGGTTCTTATATTCTTGCAACTTTTGTTTTAGCTTATTTGATTGGCGGTTCAAATAGGATTTATGCGGTAGCGCACGTAATTGTTGCTGTCTCCTCCGTGCTTTCTTTTTTTCTCGTAGGAGGCCTTCTATATCGGCCGCGTATATTTGCTTTCCGTGTTTTACTCCTCTTGTTCGAAAAGAAGTGTTGTTCCAAGCAGCTCTTTGGATGATTTCCACGAACTTGTCAACTTCGTCTTCTATTTGCAACGCCTCGCAAGTGGAACTCTTAAAGCAATATTTTCCTTACAATTTCTTCTGAACCCATCCCAGTTTGTTTCCTTATTCGTCAATTAGGGCAGTCTTTCGGTTTTTGTTATGCTCCTGTCGATTTTAAAGATTACTGGCGAGTGATCTGAACAGAGATCATAGGATTCTTCTAAAGTCGTGAGATATTTGAGGACCCCTTTTTGTAATGAAAAAATCGACCAGGTCAGGTATTTTATTTGTGTCGGTGGGCCTGTAGGTTGGCTTGCAGGTCGAAAAAAAAGTCCAAACAATGTTTCATTGTTGTTTCATGCCCTTCGTCGAAATGAATCTTGAACCTGAAAATGTATGCTTTGCGTTGAAATCACCCCCGAGGATAAATTTTCACCCAAGTTGGTAAAAAAGGCGATCGAAGTCGTCGTCTGCCATCTTATATTTCTGAGGGAAATAACAAGTTGATATATTATAGTCTTTATGACATATGTTTACGGAAACTGAACTTATTTGCATAGATTGAAGTTCTATTGTCACGTTCTCTGCATGCTTATTGCAGTCTTTAATATAAAGTGAGGATCCACCCCTCGCGTTTTCTGAGGAATGATGCGGGTGATAATCAGAGTAACCTTTTATCTTGGGTTTAACTCACTTTTTTAAGTGTGTTTCCGAAATCAGGCATATTTTAATACGGTCTTTCCATAGAAAAGATTCTAATTTGCTGATTCTTTTCAGAAGGCCATTTGAGTTCCATGTTAAAATCTTAGTCATTTTAATTTTTGTTAGATTTTTTCCGAGCAACGAACTCGAACTTGGTTGGTTTTTTAAACAAGAGCTTATTTATTTTTATTTGTTCATCTAGTTTTTCTAAGATGACTGCGAGAATTTGAGGCAGCGGATCTGTAGTGGCCGAATCTATTTTGTTGGCTTTTGACGCGACCTCAGCGTATTAACTTTCGCTGCGGACTGGTACAGGTTTTTTAATTGCATTTGATTCGGCAACGTTTTTTTTATCATATTTATGCTTTTACGTTACCGGTTTCCTCATTGTGACTCTCATACCTGTCTTGGTCTCATCGGTTTTGGATATTGCAACTTTTGGTCCAGGTGAATGAATTTCGTGGGACTTTTTCGCCTCTTTTGTATTTCTTTGGCGATTTCGCAACTTCGGTAATTAGCTGGGTGATTTCTTGTGCAAGTGGCACAGACTGATATGCTTATTTGTTTTGCACTCTTCCTAGAAGTGTTTACATGCGCATTTTACTCATCGTGGATCTTTTTGAAAATACGCCCGCTTGTGGTTAAAATCTTGACAACGGTTGTATTGGATTATACATAGTTTGTTTGCCCTTACGCATGGGCTCCATTTTGACTCTGATATTTAAAATAGATTTAATTTTATAAATATCGTAGACTTTCTCGTTTCGATCATATATAAAATCCGCGTTTGACTACGGTATCTTTGTCGCTATCCGTTTCTTGCTTTACCATCTTGATTATGTTTACGGCGTCAGTAATCTTAAAACATTGTGCTTGAACGTCTTCTATTACGTCTTCTTTTTTGCACGACGGGTGAAGTCCCCTAGCGAAGACTCGTAACGGTTTTTCAAACTTATTTTCATAAGTATACCATTGAATTTTATCGGTGTTAAGTTTCAGCGACAATGCTCGGTAAGAATTGGAGTCATCGACGTTAATTTTTCACACGTTATTACGGAGGGAAATTATACTGAACTTTAATTTTAGTGTTCTTTGGAGAAGGTCCCGTAACTTTCCGTAGTCTGCAATTCCTACCCTATTTATTGCAGGTGGAGGGCAAGGTTTCGTTTGGGGTTTTGTCTTGGTTGGTACAGTGGTCTTATTTTCATGTCTTAGTTGTAACACTTCGGGAGATGAGCCTGCCTTAAGTTTTTTGTTACGCCTTTTCACGAGTACCAGATTGGTTTTGCGAGCAAGTTCTTCAGGTATTCCACTGACTTGCAATCTATAGATAAGCGAGAGTTTTTCAGAACTTCATTTTTAAGCTCGTAAAAGAGTCCTTGCATTTCATTGAGCTTAGCTCGGAGTTCATTGTTCTCCTGTTTTTTATCACTGAGTCCTGATTAACCGGCAGACTTCGTTTTCCGGAAATATTCGATCTAAATGGTGGTGATCGGAGTACCTTTGATTTTTTTACAAAGGGATTTGATAGCAATAAATGGGTCTCCCCACAATCCGTAGAGCCTACCTCCCAAGAAGGTGAATTTCTAAGTAAAATTGGATTGCCACCTGGGGTATTACTTCCGTTTGCTTTGCCCATTACATTCTTTGTATGCCCACGCACTCGGCATACAGAGGGTGCGTTTTAGTCGCCTTTTACGACAGGCATGCCTACCTCGGGTATACTCTAATTCCCCTACCTGAAGGGGTAATCGCAGGAATGACATTCGAATATTTTTATCAGAGAATAAGACGGACTTGCCCGGGATACAAGGACAAAAAGTTGAGTCGGTGTTGAAAAAATGTTAAGATTACTTCTGCAGAATAAAGAATTCCCCCTTTCCACCCATTCCGTCTCTATAAACCTAACATATATTAATGTCTAGTAATCCTGCAGACTATTTTATTTATTGCAGCTGGAAATGACCTGATCGGGAACATTTACCAGTTCATCTGTAAAATAAGGTCTGAGAAAAGCATGCCCGATGCATTCAGATTAGTTGTACCCTTTTCTTTTCGCCAATTATAGAGGAAGAAGCCCCCTAAACATTGCCTGTAGGATCTTTTCCGTCGCCTTTGAATCCGTTCACGAACAACCTGGTTGGTCCATATCAGTGCAGTTTCAGGCTAGGTAAGTCCACGATTGTCAAGTGTTGACAATACGACAGGTCTTGCATTTTAGAGCGACACTCACCATAACTTTGTCGCCTTAGGAGAGTGTGAACTCGTCAGGGTGACTGTGGAAAATTCTCTCTTCTTCATCCACGTAGATAATAAATTTACCGAAACTAGAGAGGTTGTTAAAAACTTCGTCTTTTTTTCTTTTTTTGTAAATAGCGCAAGCTCAGTTACAAGCGGCAACGACATCACACAGAAATTAGACGCAGAACTACTCTTCCCAATCGCTGTTTCTCTCGTAAGACTAAACATTCTTTCTACAGTTTTTTCTTAAAGACGGCCTTCTGAATAGCAGTGAAAATATTGTCTGAAGTCTTGGACAAGTTATATTGGCAGAGTAATCTGACCATGTTGCGCGAACTGAACTGCCGGGAAATTGGTTTATGATATTTGCTATTTCTCTGGCAGTTGCGTTTTTGTAAATTCTCCATAAGATAGGGACTGTCTAAGCGAAGAGCGGGGTTGCACTCAAGGGTTCATTTGTTGTCCATTTGTTGTCTATTTATATGGAATATCACGATGCATCTACTGCGGAAGCAATTGTCAGACCTCTTCAGATGTTGTGCTTATGTGAATTATCTGCTTCCCCGTCTAGATGGTCAGTCTTTTGCTTAAATAGAGGTATCTCGGGAGAAGACTGTGACAATGCTGATTTATGGCAAATTGAATGCTGTCTGTCGGGTTCCTTTAATATCCCTGAGTGGTGCGAACCTTAGATATGTGACTAAGGTCAAGTATCTAGGCATAACAGTAAGTGAGAAGATGAAATCTTTCACCTTATCTAACTGAGGGAACAACTACTGAGTGTTGTGAGCCAGGTAAAGTGTAGTCTACGGACTGACTGGGGACTCACTAAACGAGCCGTTCATACTGTGTAAGGTGACCTGTTTGTTGCCGGTGCAACATTTGTGGCATCTATTTGGCACGACAGGGTAATGTTGAAGTGTGGTTGTCAGTGGATTTTGGCTTGGCAAAGAGTCACCTTGCTTGGTTGCTTACCGTGTGAAAAAAAAAAACATTTGTGCAAGGAAAAACAAACGCGCGAGCTCAGTGCAAATAACATCCGCAGTGCGGGCATCCCAAACTTCCAGCTTGGTCATATTGTTACTTGCACTCAGTAACTGCCGTTGCTGTATTACATTTTTATACAGCGGGTGCAGTGACTGAATGTATGTAACAACCGATGGATATGAATTTTGTTGGTGTGCTGGTTTTTATTTTTGTAATTTGATCCGGCAAAACAATCCTGAATTTTTAGTTCACTGTATATAGAATTGTCGATGTTTGTGTTTTTTGCATTTGGTTTCCTGTAATCACTATTCTGTGTATGGTCACATCTGTAAATACAGACTAGCTATTTTGGCACTTAGTGAAACCCAGGTAGATCTCTGCCGACACCTCTCAGATAACTCTGCTCTGAAGCTACTTGGCTGCGAACTAGTGCCATTATTATTCTCTCACCATTTACATGCATAGTAATGTAGCTTACCAAACTCCACCACAGAAGCCCCATAGTAGACAGCAATTCGACTTATAACGAGGTTGATGGGCTGTCTGGCTCCGTTCAAAGAATTGTATACCTGTATCCTCATACAGCGATTTCAATATACACAATTCTGGGTGGCTTTGACATTCTGAACAGAAAACACCGGACGGTGTGTTAATATATTCGCTGCGGAAAACAATCTTGGACTTATTTTTAACTTCTGAACCTGGCAAGTACACCGTTGATGTGCTTCCCTCTCTAGGCTCATCGCACTATTGTATTCTTTCACGCTGGCAAAACCACTGCGCTAGCTTTTTCATCATTCCTACTCTTAAGGATACTTTCTGAGCAGATGGAAAGCAGCATTTGTCAAGCCCGTCTTTTTCTCTTTCCTCCTACAGGCTCATTACATTTCCACCTATTCTTTCCAAGGTCATAGAAATGCAGTAAACTGTCAGCTTTTGAAATAAGTCGAAACACGAATAATCTACGGTTTTCGTAGCAACTGGTTCACTGATAATCCTCACTGATCCTTACTCAAGTCATCTGCCAAATTAAATATAATCTTTCCAATATCTTGCATATACCTATACAGATGATATTGGTGTACTAATTATAAATTAATGGGCTTTCATGGGGACATATACACATATTGTCATCAGAAAAGGGCAGCCAGCACTGTTCTTTATGTATGTATGTATGTATTAGTATGTAATTAAATCTTATCTCTAGCTGTCACAGAAACAGACACAAGTACAAAAACGAAAGAATTGCGAAATAAGTTCCACCTAAAATAAGATTATATTCCATCAACATATAACGATGTACGATGCCAGTAGACGGAAAAGAAGAACTAAAATTCAACACACTGCAATGAAGCAGATTGCATGCTTCCAAGTCAGCCTGCGTTGCTTCTGGAGCTCGCCAACAAGACCGCCACAATCAAATAATTATTTTTCTGAATTTAAAAATGAACCGTAGCAGTGCGATTTTCTTTGCAATATTATCAATGGACAATGTACCATACCACTTAGCATTTCAAATTATTTGACACAACAATTCCTCTGTATGCCACTGCCTTTACATCCATGTCATTCGCTTTTATCAGGAGTATGCGCGGAAATTCAATTTGAAACGCGCCTGGTAGCTAAATAGCCTTCTTGAAGCTGCGTATCTCACCTTTGAAAATAATTGAAATATAACATTCACTCATGGAGTCAATGCCCTCGTTTAAGTACCGCCGCAAAAAATCAGCAATCCGACATGTGATACAGTTATCTGATAGTTGCAAAAGGAGCAGTTTGCTACTAAAAATAAGCAATGAACTCACTTGCACTTAAACGAAGAAAGCAATAAGGCGCTTTTCTGGATGCGACTTAATGACCTTAACGCCGGCACCGACGAGCATCTGTTGAGTGGTATTTAATCCTAGTGTAAATATAGAAAAACTTATGTAAATATGATAAACTGGATGAATCCAGTTTGAGCACTTTGATTACACTTGTGGTTTCACCAAGAGTCATTCTTCGAAATCCGAGTCAGCTTCTTATATTCATTTTCCTTCGATCTGTAAATACTTTAATATTCCCCCAAATTTTTCTTAAACCACTTGCTATTGATCTTAATTCCATCAAGGAACGGGCAGATTAATTGTTTGCTAATAAGTCAGTTCAAGTACGTAGTAATGCTTCCACGATCTCGCAGAACTATATGCGCTTTTATATCCTTGTTTTTTCATATCAATAGGCACCTCTGGGCTGCTGACCTCATTCTTCCCCTAACTGGACATCACGATGTGTCTACATAGACCTAAGTGCGATGAGACGAAATGTAGCCATTTGACGACGAATACAAGTACCCAATGGATAAACACCTGGATCCTCATGTGTCTTAAAGATCCTGTAAACAACTTCCTTATCAAAGTTAATATACAAACATATAAAGTTGCTTTTGAGAGAGTACTTTTTTTATATAATATATTTTTTGTTCTCCAATGGGAAACATCGAGAAACAGAAAAATTATCACAGTAAAACATGTATGTTTGCATTAGAGACTTTTATGGAGCTCAGCAATTTTATCACATTCCCATTCAAGAGGCGAACGTCGTTTCGGATTTATCCCTTTACGTTTTCTACTTTGTGTAGGAGTGGAGTTTGAAGTAGAAGCTTCCTGGCCTCCATCTCAACCTGTGCACTTTGAGAAGCCCTGGCCTTGGAACTGCCCGGACCCTTAACGCAACTTATAATAACACCATTGTCAGCCCTATTGAATGTTTTTCTGTTTCTCCTTCCGTAGACTTTCCATATTGTCGTACAAAATTTGCAACGAATTCAGTACGGTACTTCGAATTTAAGGCCTCAGCGATTAAGTTGATCATAATTCGAGAAATTATTGGCTTCGATTCAGGACAATTTCTTCATATGTTTAGCGTTATTGATAGTTATCCCTTTCGACCGAGTTTTTTGAATGTGAATCCTCATATCTGTCTGAATCACAGACTACTACTTACTCCATTCCATATGTAGATAGAATTAACAAGAGGAAATAGGGGTCACACAGAAAGTACCAAACGTTGAAAATTTGGTAATATTGTATCATACGATTAGACACTCGGCGATCTAAGTGCGAGTCCTCTTTTTTATCCTGAGTGTGACTATTACGAATGAACAAATTTGGGTCCATGTCTGATCGCTCTTCAGTGTGGTTTGCATCGTATAGTGGAGAGTCCCCGTACGGGAAGACTGGAGTGTTTGCTTCACTGAAAGAAAAGCGTTAAAATATCCGTGTCCAGTGAAAAACTGTGTTTCCGTGTATTCCATTTAGCCACGTTATTGATTAGCTTTCTCTATCCATTGTCCTCTGCTTTCCGAGTTCCAAAGCTCTTGATACTGAAACTTTTTGCCACTTACGCTTTTATTTAAAATTATTAAAAATTACAAATTATCATACATCCGAACTTAAATTTTCAAAATAACTCACCCTGAATCCGGAAAACTTTTAGTAGTCACCGTTGATTTTTCGTTCTTTGGATTCTTGGATTTACTTCAACAATTAATATTCACTTATACTCGTATATAAGATGCACCGATTTTCTATGTTTATGCTTTAAATAAAAACACGACCAACACACTGAGTGGCGACGACTGACTTTGATTCATTCTCTACTTCCGTGCCAACGCTATGTATCAAAACACTTGAGCGACAAAACAGATTTGAGAGTTAATAGTAGAGTACATCGCGGCGGTTGTTTTTCAAAAGATCGAATGCGGAAACACTGCAGCATCAAACAAATTTTTTATCACAGTCAGTTACGATTACGTACGTGCTTTAGATCAAGTTTTTAGCCGTCATAAACATTCGAATTAGCAGCAATGAACAGGAATCATGGTGTAGTGTTGATGCCGGAGATGTCATTGATGCAAACGTGGCGGTTACAGTTAATGAGATGAGCGAACTCTATCCTAATTAATTCTGTTTCAGATAAATTGGAAATCGAAAACATGGGATATGTGCTTTTTATAGGCTCATGCCACAAGTTTTATGGGCGCCTTATCGCCAGAAATAGCCCCGTTGCATGTTCTGACATCTGTGCTCAGGCATGTGTAGATAATGTAGCTATACTCTCTGTTGAATTATGCCTGGTGAGTGTCTGTTCTAAAGCGACGTTCAGTCAATCTTTTTCTCCGATAATGAAGAAGCTGACTAGTATGATCCATCAAGTGCGTCCAGTATCCATCTGTAAAAGAAAATCACTCATGGTCACTTTATGTTCAAAAAGAACATCAATCACAAAGAGTAGCTCTTCTAATCCCTAGAACCTGGGCAAGGTTTCGACACCCTTCGAGTTTATCTGAGAGAATTATAAGAAATATTTGGCCAATAGCCCCAGTCCAATAACAAGTTTATCGCTGTTAAATTTGGTGATATGATTTGTCCAATATATCCAGGCAATGTTGGACAAGTATTATAACGATCACATGGATGGTGGTGATATTTGTGATCATATTTAGGTTTCGAGCTGAGCAGCGTGGGAAGAAATTCGATTTATCTATGAAGATAGAGAAGGCTTTGATTGAGATAAAGCTTTGGTGGCAAGTATCCATGATATTTTATCGATGAGGTTACGCATGTTATCTATCGAATAGTGGACCACCATCCTAAGGAGTATGTACGACCCATATTCAAGCGGGGCAACCATATGATGCTCCACTGGTATTGTTTTCAGGAGTCCTACAATTCTTGGACACTGAATACATTCCAGAATCACTTTCTTAAGATTGGCAACAATACAATGAGTGGATACCCGAGGAGGACCACAATTGAAGATTTGACGTCTTGGTCAATAAATGACAAACGGAAATCAGGCAATAAGCAAAAACTCCGACGTCCACCATCTCATACTTAAAAACCTGGTAAAAGGAAAAGTTGCCCGGCAGTTTTGTAAAAAAAAAAATCACAGGGATGGAGACGATGATGAAGATTCTATTGCTTAACTAAATACTCAAAAAGTTGTTAAGAACTCGGCTACACAAAATACAGCGGGCCCTGCGCAAAATATCAGGGAGCAAAGATAGAGAGGTACCGATGAACGCTGGTTATAAATGTCATGAGCTTTCCATAAGGGAGTTATAGGTTATACGGCTTAGGAACGAATCCCGATATCTTGCAGTATGCCCCAAAGTATGAATGAGGTTGTACTGAAGAACAATTATAGCGAGACGGGTGATACGGTTAAAAGTTGGTGGGCTCGAAATTCTATTGGTGACGATATGATGCTTATTGGAGTAATTGAGATGCGGCTCTGGAATTACTGATTTGATCACGAGGTGTTCGATCTCATAGTTGGCATACTATAACTTTTAGCTCTTATGGTCATTCTTGAAGCTAACGCTATATAAAATATGTTGTGTCGCTACAAATCTCACCCCAGCGGTACTTATCGATTTTACTTAACTCAACATATTCACTGTTTATACATTCATGTCGTTGTAAAAAGTACAAAAGCTAAGTTTTTCGAAAATAAATATGTGATTTTTCGTTTTAAAGAATTAGAAAACAATCACTGAAATAAAAACTTCAAAAAACTTTGTTGTTTTGTTGACCTATATAGTCCATGCATGTAGCTCAAGTATTTGAGGTCTAACATATACACTTATGTTACATAGTAGATTTCATTGAAAATCTAATTAGTTCTTTCGGAGGTCATCTGTTATGTAGTACGGACCACAGAAGAGAGAACAGTACTAAGACCGGATATGTGGATTTCCGTTTTTTCGTAGCAACAAACATATCTCGTGGAATATACTCGTATTCAGAAGGAATCATCGTGCGAAAGTGCAAAAAGTTTAAATACGAGTACCTTGGCTCATACTCATACACATTGTAATGTTGGAGGTCTTACGAAAAATGTAAAGGAAACATGACAGGGGCAGAAATGAAAACGGGAGGAATATAAGCGGGTCTCCAAGCAAATCTCCAAATTAGGAAATCGATAGTAGAGGAACTTCTGAGCAAACCAGCTGGTTTCGGCATATTTTTCTTTATTTTTTTATTTTATTCTTAAATTTTTTATTTCTTAAATGAATACAATATTGATAAGATCAAATACATGATATTAATAGATACAAAGATATTATAAAAAATATTGTGTGGTACATTCTACAATCTATAACAATAAGTTATAGTCACTTCGATTGAAGGATGTATACAGATTACAAGTTTAAGGCGGGGTGGCCAAATTAGAAGATTGAAGTTAACAATGCAATAAATTTATTTCGAAACTAAGGAAAGAAAATGCAGTATCAAACATTATTAAAATAGAAAAATAATAAGTTATATAAATAAAAAAAACTAAAGAAGTTTAAATCAGAACGCCTGAAGTAATTGCTTCTGCACCAATATAGTTGTAGTTAAAAAGCCAATTTTTAACATATCTTGTGAAAATTCCGGGTGATGAAATTATTCTAATAAAGTACGGGAGCTTATCGAATATAAAATACGAAACAAAACAGAAAAGAAATTACGAAAGGACGTAGTACGGGATGGTGGTATAGATACTAAGTAGGCAAAGCTTCTACGTAAATTAAAATTGGAGATAAGACGAAATTTCCTATAACCTGACTTCATAAAGAAAATTTTCAATACCTTAAAATAATAAAGGTGACGCACAGGTCAACAAATAAGGGAAAACTGGGGTATTTGACAGTTTTTCTGAATAGCTATTTTCTGAAGTTTCAAAAAAGGACTAATTTTGTTTAGATAAATTCCGCCCCAACAGGCAACCCCTTACTGTAATTTAGAGTTAAATATGGCGTAATAAATAATTGTTAAGAGGAAGAAGAGCACACAATTTGTAAGTAGTAAAAGTGTCTAAGTGTAGAAAAAAAAATATTTCCTCATAGATTCGGTGTGGGTAGTAAAACTCATATTAGAATCAATATACGAAGATCGACAGAAAGTCAAGGCCAAGGAGCAATAGAAACTCAAGTTCCGGCCAAAGTTCAAAGGAGAGTCCGAAAGAAAAACTGCGAAAATATGAGCAAGCTCTTCGTTTCTATAACGCTCAAAATAAAATGTCCTGAACAATGATGCCAACGTTTGCAAAATTTAGAAAACTTTGCCAACCACGTATGTGGGGTAGTAGCGATGCAGATACGTGAAAGAAGTACAATATTGGGTATGTAATTTAATTCGGGCGGTTTTTTTTTCAAAATTTGAACGTTTATTTAAGAAAAACATGTACAATAGTATTATTCAAAGTATTGCCCATCTGAAGCTATGATTTTTTCCATCTTTCTGGCAATTTGTGGATCCCATCCCAAAAGGACTGCGCAGGTTTGGCAGCCAAGAATGAATCAAGCCAATTTTTGATATTCTGCTCTGATATGAACCGTATTTCAGTAAGGGCGTTCTGCATAGTTTTAGTTTAGTCTAAATGCATTTTATTACCTTAACCATTAACCCTTACATACTAACAGAAAATGCTTGAATGCTAAAATTACTTAACAATCTTATACTAACTTACTGGCCCCACACAAGCACTCTAAGCTACTCTAAATTCTTATATCTATGTCTTTCGACTTTATTTACGTTTTACTTAGGACTATTTATTTTCGATACTTAAGGCTAAGAAAAATTTTTTTGACAAAAACTTAGCATATGGACTTAATTTTTTATAAAAATTTATTTAATATCTAACTTAAAATAAACCTTAATCTACCTAATCCTACATACACAATACACACATAAACACACCTAGACATTACACAATTATATACATATATTGGTATATACCTTTGTATATACTAATATATGTATATATTTCTTAAGTGCTAACCTAAACCTATGCAAGCTGGCCATCGCTATTCACAGAGCAAATAGATTGGTCAACTCTGCCTTATTAGTGAGGCTGGTACGCAGTTGACGGAAACGACGACGAAACATCTTCTCCATCATTAAACCACCAGAAATGCTGGTGCTGCCGAACGACATCCCTCTTATCGCGATTCCCCACCGCCCTACTGAACCTGAGACGATCCACACTGCCGTGTGCGACGTCTCTGTTGTAGTTGAGTCGCCTGTCCCCAGCTTTCCGAGCGACATGGGAGATTAACGGGACCGCTGATCTATCCTGGATCAACCCTATCTGATCTAGGTAGAGGAATGCTTCCGGTGGAACGAAGCCGTCAGAGCGCACACTCTCGTGGTAACGGTAATTGGGATAGCAAGCCCCAGATATCGAGTTATTCGTCGACGCCATTGCTCTTGTAATGTGCCTTCGAGTCAGCTTAATTACGAAGTATTTCGCTCGTATTAGGTTCGCTCTGTTTTAAAGGACCTCATTACGATAAAATTTTTTGTACTCTTTTCTGGTGTTCTGTATAAGCAAAGGCAAGCCCTAAGGCAAGCCCTCTCAAACACCCGAATCTTTTCCATTAAGCTTGCTCGCACATAGAACCACACGGGACACCCAAATACCAACATGGGCCTGATAAGGGCCATGTAGCAGATTACCTTTACCCTCGCATCCAGTTGGCTGCTATAAAACAGTCTCTTTGTAAGGGCAAAAGCGCCTTTAGCTCTGACCAGAGCAGCATCTAAGTTTTTGTTAAAATACAGAAACTGATCTAGCCAAATACCAAGGGATATGACTACCTTTCGACAGGCAAGAGGCTGTCCGCGTTGTCCAATGATCGAGAAAGTTCGCCAGTTTTTTCTGGTATCTCTAGATGCTCTAGACAACGGCGTCCTAAAGAGAATGGTTTCCGACTTCCGAAAGTTGATTTTCAACTTCCAGTCATCGCAAAATCGTCGTATCTTATCGAAGTCACGCTGCAAGAGAGTATTGATGACCTCGATTTTTGGACCTGTTCTACACGCTACCAAATCGTCTGCGTACGCAATAGTATGGGAAAGTGAACCTACCAAGTCGCTTGTATAAATGTTGAACAGGATCGGCGAATTGACCGCGCCTTGCTGAAGACCATTTTTAATTTGAAATATTCCAACAGAAGTCACATCACCATTCTTCACGATGAACTGTCTGTTGCTTAGCATTTCATAAAGAATGTACAAGAGTGGTTTACTGATCCCCAGCCTAGTCAGCTTATAGAAAAGACCTTCTAACCATACGGTGTCGAAGACCTTCTCCAAGTCAACAAGGCAGTCAACAGGAGCTCTTCCTTCGAAATGAACGGGGGTAGGTCACCCTCTCTGGTAAGGACATTATTTGTCATATTTTCGTCGCTGAACCGGGTGAAACCAGAGCCCTCGGATTGCCAGTTCTCTACTTCATTTCGAATGTAGAAGTCGTGCACCAAGACGCGATTGTCCAGGTCATAATTAGGGCCAATAGTATCAGTGGCCTTGTATATTTCCTGGAAAGTCGCCCCTATAGCCTCAACCTTCTCCTGTGGATCCTCGATCACAAAGAAGTCGTCATCATCAGCGGCCTCATTTGGATCAATACCTGCTATTGTCAGTAACCGTTCGTTGTCTGTTGTCCGGGCTATTTAAGACACTGAAGGTAGTTTTGATTTCTTCTCCGAAATAGTTTATTTATTTGCGGGAACATATTCGGGTTGCTGGTGTTTACAGCCCGAACCCTGTTGTTCCAATACAAACTTACAGAAATTCTGTAATTCTCTTTTATTAACGTTTGAATATTTTTAATCGACGCCTTCACTGTCCTTATCTCCGGGTCTTGTCTGTCAGCTAACTGTCTGTATAAGTTTTTGGGTCTTGACAGAAGTCTACTTTTCTGTCGGTGCAGTGCGTCAATAGTAGGATTGCGGAACAGGTCTTCGTTAGTCGTACGTCGACACCGCGGTATTGTAGCGTCCATAGTTTGTTTAATTATCTCGTCCATTTGTTTTAGGTAATTGTCGATCTCCTCGTTTGACAAATTCCAATTGGACGGTGGGTGGAGCATATTCGAAAAGAGCGCACTTGTCATGGTTGCGGAGAAGCGTGTCCATCGAGTCTTACTGTAGTTGTAAGAATATCTTTGGACAAACTCCTCCAATTCCGAAATTTCGTTGGGAACTGTAATTTCGTTGCTAAAACCGCAATGGTCACTGTCATACACGAATGTGCGCAGACAGTTTTACGTTTGTAAATTCATACCTGTCAGTCGTATACGTTTGTCGTACAGCAGTGGATCCAAATAAGACCAGCCTCTGGGAAACGACGGGTTATCCGTCGCTCTAGGACCGAGTCTGTACATGACATCGTTCTGAGTCCACCAATCGAGTAGTAGGTTCCCTCTAGTATTTGGCAAATTATTTCCCCAATCTCTGTGTGTAGCGTTGAAGTCCCCGCCGATTACAAAATAATTCTCCCCCGATTCCAGCCTCAGAAGTCGAAAAAGCGTGTCGAGCTCTGTAATGAATAAGGTGGATTGTGGAGCCTCCGGTGCATAAACAGAGGCCAAGTACAGCCGCTTTACACTGCGGAGCGGAATATAAATGACGACTGCCTCCAACACCCGGAACCTACGCAACACTCCCTTGTATACTCTGCGAAATTTTATACCTTGTTTAATGAAGATCGCGACACCGCCTCCACGTTTGGATCGGGGCCGGTTTCTTCTTGTAACAATATAATTATTGTACTCCAGTTTGTGCTTATCGGTTAGCTTGGTTTCGCTAGCGAAAAGCACATCAGGAGTTTCGCGGCTCTTCGTTCGATCCTAATCAGTGAATTAACATTCACCGCAAGGACCTTTAAAGTTTGCTCCTCCATGTGCGTACCCATTACGACATGTGTTGCGTTATGCCCGGCAGCAGCGCGTAGATCTGGTCCACCCGCTTGTCCTGTTCTTGCACCTGCTTTTGCAGCTGAGCCATCTGAACTTGGATTGCGAGCAAGATGGCCAGCATGTTAGGTGCAGCTTCCGTTGTTCTCGGCATTGGCGCCGGAGAAGCAACAGTCGCTTGCTGTACCGTAGCCGTGGGACGTGACGGCTGGTGTTTGAAACCTTACAGGTGAACGTTTGACCTCCACCTTCTGCTGCTGAGACAGTTTTGATTTTTTAATGTCAGCGAACTTAGGACAACCCCGATAGTTTGCGGTGTGTCCCACGTTCCCACATAACACGCACGAGAGCTGCGTCCTATCAGAGCACACTCCTATGAACTGTGGTTCTTTGCGCACTTAACGCATCGAGGCTGCATTTGGCGGCCCGAACCTCTGGCAGCGAACGCATTGTATAACACCTTCGCTCCTTTTTAATTTTTTCCAGTGAACCACCTGGTAGTCTAGGACATTGATACTCCTTAGACTATCCAGACGGCTTTCGGGACTGAGCTGCACCAGGAAGAACGGCAGACTCCGTTTCTCCCGCCTGGCTCTAGCTGTGGTAAATGGCTTTACCCCCACAAACTTGAGTCCTTCGCACTCCTTCTCTTTGAGCAGTGCCAGGATCTCCTCAGGATCAGAAGACGGTTCCAACCCCTTCAGCAGCATCGATTACCGCTTTTCACACTTCGGTGTGAATGAGTAGTGCTCCGTCGTCGTTTCCTTTAGGAGCTCTTTTACTTTCGCGTAGCCCTCCACTGTATTACAGTGGATGGCATGGCGATCGTTCCCCAACCTCTTAATATTAAAATTATTACCAATGACCAGCACACAGGTCCTTGGTAGCCTTTACCTCCAATTTATAGGTGTTGATAGGAGGCACCTTCTCCTTCTTCTTCTTCTTCTTCTTCTTCTTCTGCTGCTGCTGCTGCTGCTGTTTTTGCGGTTGCCGTTTTTGTGGCTGCTGCTGGTTTAGCTGTTGCCGGTTTTGTAACTGCTCTTGTTGTTGCTGGTGGTTCTTAACGTTTTGTTGTTATAGCACTTGTGCTACTCTATTTGTTTGGTGTTGTTGTTGTTTCTGCATTTGAGCATGCTGCTGTTGTTGGGATTGCTCTAGCTCTTCCCTCTTCCTTCTTCCCATTTGCTTTTCATTTATGGCCAGCACTCTTTGTTGTAGCATTTTTATGCTGCTACTTATGACCTTCATTTCTTCCTCTTCATCGTCAGATTCGCTTGCGGCCAATGAAGCGAATGTGTTCCCTTCCCTCACTCCACCAAGCATCTTTACAGTGGTCGTTGTTAACTTCCTTCTTCTCTTTGTCTTTGGAGTTTGGCTTGAACCACTCGAAGCCTCACCTGACATTTCAGCAGATTTCGCTATAGGTATAGCGGACCACTCACCACAATCCATCACGTGATGTTAATGCAAACACTTTAAATTTATACTTATTTTTATTTATAAAAATAATAAAAAAAAAAGAAGAAGAAAACCGTCCGCCGACAACTCGGAGTCGAACCCACAACTTTCGCAGTCTCAAGAGAACACACTACCGCTGCGCTAATTGGAGCCTAAACCGAATTTGTTTAATTTTTGTAAGTAAGCGACACTTCTCACTTACAAGTCGAAACACATTTAAACTCCGCGGAGGTCTATGAACGATTTTTTATTTTCATGTGCAAATTTGTCGAGATGGTCATTTAACGTACCCGTAAATGAAAAATAAATGCGTTTAATTTTTGCAAATATTTCAGCATTAAAGTAAGCGTCTTTAAGGGATCAGACAAACTGTTAACGATCGCCTCATGAGTAAATCTTCAGTTACATACAAAATTATATGTATCATAAGTCCATTGACTTAGAATCGGAGTTTTTATTTTGCCGACGGATCTGTAAAATGTTTACTAGCTTATGCATACCTTCAAGACCGTATTTGCTCTTCTCAACCGTTTTTCTCTTCCCAATAAAAATTTTCTTCTCCATATGAAAACGCTATTGTCTGTGGAGATTTTAATATAGACTTTCTAAGAAATGATTCTCGAGAATTTCAAATTAATGATTTTGCATCTTCTCTATCTATAGCACTAAATATCCATCCCTAGTCTATACTTCTTTTCGATTATCTATCGCTCGGATGTATCTTTTCTACAACTACAATATGAACTTCAACCACCACGCCGTTCCGCTGACTTTTTCGTATAAGGATTATTGATCCATAAATATTGATAACCCTAAATTTGCTGTCTTGTCTGTCCAATGGGATTCATGTCGTCTAAACACTGATCCTAATGTGAAACTGCAATATTTTCAAAAAATAATCATCCAATTATACAACCAATTTGTTCCTACTTAAACGTTAAATATCAAAAATAACAGTTGTCCTAAGTTTTCAACGGATATTCTTAATACAATAAAAGCCCGCAATAGGCCTCAAACCTAAATTAGTTTACTAACAAAACTATACGAAATATGGTACATCTGTTTTCATTTTATGAACTATATACGTCAAATAGGTATTTCTAGTAGGAAATGCAATGATGAATTTCAGTTTAATCCTGACCTCTTAAACATCATAATTTCTTCTTTGAAAGCATACCTCAAGATTTTATTTTTAATCTATCTAAAAGTCTAAATCACATCTCAAATCTCTTCGAAATATTAACTGTGAAAATGAAGTGATAGGGTAGATATGTGCTTTATTGGATAAACTAATTCTCCCATTTATAGTGTCAAACTTAACCTACATTCTCAATCACTGCATCTCAACATAAACTTTTCCCAAATCCGGAAAAACTGTCCGAGTTGTACCTGTTGTTAAAAAAACTAATACGCAGCAGATTTTACGAGTAGTACCATTAATGAGTTGCCTTATAAGGGACAATCTGGTTACAGATCTAATCACATCAGGTTATTAGCCTGCGCCCAGTTCAGGATATTACGGAGATCTTCATTCATTTTTAATGCCGTAGATCCTACCAAACTAGTAGGACTTTATATAAATAGTGGCACATAGTCTGCGTACATATGGAAGCTGCAGTGTTGTACAATATTAGAGAGCTCGTTCACGTGTAGTGAAGCAATTAAAATTTTTTTTACAAAAACTGTCTGCAGTACTTAGAGAAATTGACATCTCAGTACAAATATGCCAAAGATTTTCAAAGTGCTTGGCTTAAAACAGGCATTAAATGCGAAGATATTGAAAAATTCTGTGTTTGTGTCGCAGAAAACAATTTCGGAAATCGATTTGTTTGACGGCCAACAAGTATGCCCTTACTCTTACATCGCGTCTTCCGTGTAACCAAGCAAGGATACAGGTATTTTGGCAGCGTATCTATGGATATAGATTTACTTGCGTACATATACATATATACATATCTATATTTTTTATTATTTAATTGTATTTAAATTAAAGCCTTCACACCTTCTCATATCAACTATAAAGCAAGGCAGTCGAGAGGTCATATCCACCCGCGGAAGTTGTGCACATCCCTCCGGCATTAGCTCGGTAAGTCAGTTGGACATTGCTCTTTTATGTTTGTATCAGCTTTTATGTGATGACACGCTAGGATACATGAATTAAATTATGAAGTTTTATTATTTTCATTTTAGTTAAAGTGCTGATATTGTAATGTAACCTATTTGTGATTCTAACCAATAAATAGATTTCAGTACTGTGTATATTTACCGCGATATCTTTAATGAGCGATGTTGCTCAAGCTAGCGGATAAGCTCTGAAACTACCGGTAGATTTTTCTAATGTATTTATATATTATTACCGGATCGGTTTAGTATTAATCTTAGTATTGTTATTATTAGGTTTTGATTTAATGCATAGATTCGAGAACCGACACTAGTTCTAAGGCAAGCTAAAGTCTTTTTTTGTATATAAATTCGTGCAAGTGAATGTCACCGCTCTCCCCCACCACTTTCAGCATTGAAATAAATCGTTATTTAATATTTTACCTTTTGCCTTATCTTCTTTTTTTTCTTTCTCAGTATGACAACCCAAATCCATCAAGGGGACTGATTAATACATGGTTCTTAGGGTAGTGTTACATACGAGACACATTGATTTCTCCTTTTATTATTATTATTTTTTTTGATGATGGTGTGTTGGTGACGTATCAATTAGTGAGCATAACAAACATCTTAAGGGACCTGCGGATTAAGTTGCTATGAAGGCCGTAATAGCGCTCTACTATTACTCTGCCAGAGAGCATATCATCTGGCCTTCTTCTCTTTGATTGGAGTTGGGATATGATCGTCTTGAAGGGAAGGATATCTTTCATGGTGAAGGTTCATAATTTCATGTCATAAATCTTCCATCGGGGTGATACATCAGTTAAGGACATATTTGGGTTCTACTTTTTAGTAGTATTTACCGCTCAACTACCATCTAGGGCAAGACATGATTGAACGTAAGTGAAAAGCAGGGAGGATACTAGCGAAGGTTCAAGAAAATTACCGAATGTCTTTTAGATTGAGTTAACTCGCGCTGCCAACACGCAAGGATTCTAGGTTAAGTGTAAACCACAGAGAACATTTTATTATTGCCACCGCCCAAGACGGGGTAGTAAGAAACAAAATCGTTACAAGTATAAGAGCCGTGCTATGACAACAATTGCCAAAATGCAAGCCAAGGCAAGATTAGAATTAGGAAAGCTTAGAACCATGAGTATATCTTCCATTTCTTCTACGATTTCCTCAGGGTCTTCCTCTAGATCTTTCTTTAGGTAACTTTCCGAGTACTTGGGGACTATTGTACTTTAGATTTTAGCTTGCGTTTTTATATTTGACCTTTTTTTTTTGGATAGTTGCATATGCAAAAAATTAACCCCCCAACAACGCAATAAATTTTGAATTTCAGTTCTTCTTGGCAGCCAGTTTGTATGTTATGTACTCGACCTATCTCATGGCCAAGTAACAGAACTTTTGAAAGCAGTAAAAAGCTCTACCCAATAATATAGCAATCTCACTTTTTGTTATTTTTTATGGATGGTTGTCACCGGAAAAGTAGACCCCTCTACCTGCCACTAGCTGTTGTTGTTTCTTTAAGTGCTTCATTCCGAATCGGTCTAAAATTAAATAATTGGTACGATGTGTGTGATTCCCGGAAATAAAATAATGAAGTACATTCTTACCGAAATCACGATATTCCTCGACTTTATGAGTTGAGAAGTCCCAATGAAGGATCCAGAAAGTATTTCAAAAGGATTTTTTGTGTTTTATTTATTTTAGAGAACCTTCGTAAGGGAATTCTGTCAGACTAAGCAGATGCATGTGACATTTTTGCAAAACATTATGTCAGAGTTCAAGCGTACGTGTAGAAACCATTGATAAACAAAGATCCAGTACAGATGAAAATATACCAAACTTACATACTGTACGATGTAAGCAGCATACAGTGGAACATTTTATGAATTTTATAATGTTTTTTATTGTTTCTTATAACTTTACTTAACTCTTGTCCTTATACTTTTGCCATGTGTCCGCATTGTATCTCTGCTATTATTGCGTACAACTTCTCTTGAAAATAGTTATAAAATGTTGTTCTTATTTCTTATGGAAATGATGGGCTTGCCATATTAATGCTCACAGCTTATAGGCAAAAATTGATGAATTCAGAGATGTGTTTGTGGGATCAGATAAAAGATTTGAAATTTGAAATAAATAAAAAAACATGAACAAGAAGCAGAACCTAGAACTACTAGATGAAGAAGAAGAAGAACTGCTAGATGAAGAAGAGCAGAAGAGCATAAGATTGGACAACTTTCAGATCATTTTGCGGTGTGATCCTTGGGAAAATGAAGGTATTCGAAATGGATCCTGGTTTCATCAGATTTTGGTCGTTTGGCTAAGAAGATTTAGTCAAAGTCAAATTTTTTTTCAAACTAAACTGTACGCAATTCCGAGTTATCTATACATACCTACATATACATATATACATCGTTCCGCGAAAATCAGGTAGTAGGGCTTTATTTTTTTGATCCAATTTGAAAAGTACCTTTGGCTTGAGTGAGAACACTGAGTTCAGGTTCATTTATAGAGTGAGCGTCAAAAATGTGGAAAAACATATTTGTTTTGAGGCTATATAATTAAAAAAAATATAAAAACATCATGTTTCAATTATTTATCACCATATAAATAAAGCCATACAACTGCATAATTGGAATATACGTAGAAGCAGGTGTCATAAGAACGCGAACCTACGTCGAATTTGCCCTTTGCAAAGACGTCACTAATTTTCACATGAAGGGTCAAATCAACTATACTCTCGGATATGTATGGAATATGCAATTTTTCTATTTTTTATTATTTGAAAAATATTGTCCTTAGATCTTCAATTCACATGCGTGTTTACTGATTTCTGACGCCCATTGTGCATGTTGATTTGGACTAGATTATTTTGCCTCGAGATAAACATACACATGTATGTATGGATGAATGCATGTACCATATATTAGGATATTGTGAAAGTCCTCTAAAGGTACTACTTAACTATTTGGGTAGCATGCACGATTCGAATTATGAAAAACACCGGCCAACACAAATTCAGGTTTTGCTTGCATGGTTATTATGTCTGCCACTCTACTTAAAACTTACCTAAAATGCTCTTTTGTGGCGGATTTTAGGAAAAAGTGCCATCGAATTTCAATTATGTTAAGACAATTGTGAAGCAAGTAAAATTAGAATCTGTGCGCATAAGCATCGGAAGGCTACATTTTTGCAGTCACGATGTTTTTGATGAATAATTCGCATTGCACTGCGTGCACGATTTCCTAATTTGGAAGATCCAAATTCGAAGCTACTTCGCTGGCGTCTAAACCTAGAGGAGTATGATTATGAAATAGTTTATAAAAAGGGAACAAATAACACTAACGCAAATTCCCTTAGTAGAGTGAAAATTGAGCATCCGAAAACCTTCCAAAGTACAAACATCAATCTTAACGATACCATATCTGTGCAAAGAATCAGTGGTTCCACTCTACATTCCGCTTTAGAAAATTTTGACGACGGTATTCCAATGGCGGAAAGACCTCTTAACGAATTTAGCTTAGAATAAATTCTTCAAAAATCAAACAAAGGTTCACCCATGACATTAGAATTAATTTTTTAAAACAAACAACGAAAAACCATAAGAAATAATAGTTTTAGTGAAAGCACAATTGTAGATATTTAAAAAAAGTTTTTCTCTCCAAAGAAACTTATACAATTTATACAGACGACGAAACCTTCAAAAAGTACAATTGGTTTATTCCCATTTCTTTTCAAGTAACAAATCTTTCCGTCTTATTCATTGCACAACCCTTTTAAATGATATGTAGACAATAAAAGAAAAGTATCGAAGAAACTCTTTTACATTTTAAACGAAATTTTTACTTTCCCTTTATGAAACAATTAATAATTGCAAAAAATATCAGACCCTGAAGTATGAACGAACTCCGCAAAAAGTAAAGTATAAAAAACCTGAAACACCACTAAAAGGATAGGAAAGATAGGAAAGAGCCTGAGAATAGAAACATAGATGATATTATATATAGAAAAGAGTGTAAAAAGAACAAACTCACCCCAAGATTTACTAAGCACATAGTTAAGTAAAACAAGGAAGTTACACTATTAACAACAAACAACAAGAAATTTCATAAATCCAGGATTAAGAAGGAACGTAAATGTACTTAAATTTTTATTATACTCTTTATTTTTATTTGTTATTTTTATTTTTTATTATTATTATTATTTTTTTTGGCACAAGAACTAGACATACGTGATTTAACGAAAACCGACGCATATAAACAATAAACTCATTCTAACAATAGTGGACAAATTTTTAAAATTTTCAATTGGTTATACAATTCCTTCCAGAAACAGTATTAACGTATGCCTACACGGCATCCCAGCAAAAATTTCAGTTGATCAAGGAGCCGAATTCTCACCTAATATTTTCAAATTTTCATTCTGTAAAAGATATCAAATTGATCTTCATATAAGTTCTTTTCAACAAACAAGCAGCATATCGAATAATATACAAAACTTTTAAAGAAAACAAAATGGATACAGACCACAGTGAAATTTTTTCTGAAACCTTATTTACCTATAACAATTGTTGTTGTTGTTGACTCAATTTCAACAAGAATTTTTCCCTAAGATAAAAGATAGATTAGAACAAACAGTAAGTAAGAGAATTGACAAACTTAATAATGATAGGAAAGAGCCTGAGAATAGAAACATAGATGATATTATATATAGAAAAGAGTGTAAAAAGAACAAACTCACCCCAAGATTTACTAAGCACATAGTTAAGTAAAACAAGGAAGTTACACTATTAACAACAAACAACAAGAAATTTCATAAATCCAGGATTAAGAAGGAACGTAAATGTACTTAAATTTTTATTATACTCTTTATTTTTATTTGTTATTTTTATTTTTTATTATTATTATTATTTTTTTTGGCACAAGAACTAGACATACGTGATTTAACGAAAACCGACGCATACGGCGCAGAAAAGGTCAATAATGAAATAGAAAATTTAAAGAATACTCAATCCCAATTAATCAATAGCATTTCTTCCAAATCAAGATTTAATACAGAAATCATCCAGAGATTTAAAAACATTACCGATCACATAAACTACCAGCAGAACCTCATTAAGGAATATATGACAGACTACAATAATAAAATATTAATCTTAATACAGTCAAATGCAGATACATTTATTCATGTTCAGCACTTGAACCAAATTTTTTTCAACATAGTGCCCTTAACTGATCACGTTAGGGATATTTTAGAAGAAATGATCCTTGCTAAAGCTAATGTCACCTATACGAAATACTTGAACTCCAGGCTTTATATAACGGCTCTAAAATTGAGTTTAATATAGGAACTTCCACCTTCTCCCAAGAATCCTTTTCTTTCTTCCATATAATCCCATTACCTGTAAACAAAACCAATCATAATCGTATCATTGTAAAACCATATGTAGCTATTACTGATAATGTTATACAATATTTTGAAAACATGTGCTTAAGAGTAGAGAAATTATTTATATTGTATGTAAAGAGTGAATCCATCAAGAAGTATTAAAACAATCAACATGCAACGGAAGAATTCTGGAAAATAAACCTGCAACATGCCAAATGGAAGATTTTGGCGAAATTAAATCACGCACTCAGCCAGAAGACAACCACATACACTTGATAAACGTACCCCTCACATCATCAACTTCAGATGGAATTTAAAAACAAACAATCGAAGGCTCAGCGCTTATGAAGTTTACATCAACAACATAGCATACAGACACCAGCCCTATACCTATCGGGACAAGATTCATATCTATCCCACAAGTTTTACTAACATCCATGCTAACCTCACCTTTTACCAACAGGAAATAGTAAAAACTTAATCTTGGGAAAATACACTCCAAGATGCCTGCATACTTGCCATCCTAGCAGCATCAGCAGTTTCTGCTCATGTTGGTATTAGCATGCAGAAACCATTTTAAAGTTGAATTAAATACTTCACTCCTGTTCAGTCAATCAAGATCGTTTACACCGTCGTTTCAAAGTAAGGAAGAGGAGTTATAAAAACAACCCGCCACCTACTACTGCATTAATAAAATAATGCACCGTCTTCAACACGAGTCATGAGAACAACCTGCCAAATACAATACCAACGTCAATAATAGAATACACTTCCATCAAACAAGTTCTACATAACACTATCAGATAATAATGTCAGCAATATATTATAATTATAACTGCACAGGTGAATTCTAGAAATTTTTGATCAGATTTTAGGTTTAGTTGATTTTGTCAGTCGAATAAAAAAAGAATTATTTTTTTTTTAATCAAAGGTTGTGTTGGAACTGATTAGTCCCGTCCTATTGAGGAATTTTATTTTCAAAGCCCGGCTGCAGTTTCAGAGGACGCTGTCTTTCTCGAAACTATTTTAGAAGCAAAGTGCATACACTGGTTAGGAATTAAAACAGATATGCCAATGATATGGAGAAAAAGTTTTGGGAAGGAAAAACTTCGTTTTTGACCGACTGCCTACTGTATCATTCAAACACTTTTTTACCTTTCACAGCCATGTAATGTAGAGCAAGAATTTAGATACATGTGTATGTAGATAGACCCTTATTTCGTATACAACTTTTTTTTAGAAAAGATTTAAACCCCACACTCTATGATATTATGTACTCGTTTACCAATCTACGGGAACATTGTGTTTTATTTTGCAAAATATTCTTTATACATATTTAGAATTTAAAGGAAAATAGGGTAGGGTAAAAAAGAAAAAAAAATTAAATAACAACACTGGGACTAAAAACAAACATAAATTATGAACATACTACTGTGACCAAGACATAAGGTGAAATTGCTTATAACTTTCAAAATCGTTAATTATTCTTTGAAATCTATTTGATCTCTTTCAAAGTACAGTAAGCTTCTGCCAATGGTTTTTCCAATCTTCGAAACAATTGTTAAAGTCAATTTCCGGAATGGCCTTACAGCGCTCAGCGATCGGGTTTTTTCTCCTCTATATTGTCGAAACCGTGTTACCGGAGCAGTCTCTTGAACTAAGAGAATAGACAGAAGTCACACGATGCTAAATCAGGTGATTACTGTTATGGAACGACATGAATTGAAATTTTTGCGAAATGGTCTCGAGACGGTGCATAAAGTGTTTTTGAAACCAAACGAGATTTGCCTTTTTACAGGCACAAAACATCTTTCAAAATAAGAGGGACAGTATCTGTAAGGTCTCTGATTTCCTTGACTTGTTCATCAGTTGATATTGATGGCCGTCTAGAGCAATCATTGTCTTCAAGGCTTTCTCTGACTCCTTTGAATTGTTTATACTTCTTGAAAATATTTTTTTGTAACTTAGGCTGGCCTTCTGCAACATTTCTGCAGCAGAAATTTCATCTGCAGGCAAAATTTAATGCAATTTTTTTACTCAACAAAATCAGACATAGTACAAATTGCTAAATTCTAAATTTTTGCTATCACAAAACACGTGCGTAATTATTGAACAAATGCAGATTTTGACATGAAATTTGAGACAGATGTTTGTGATAGACTACCGATCTTCTATTTCCCCGAATAGAAGAGCCCCAGTATTTTAAAATCTTAATCTCAACTTTTTTGTATTGCAGTAGTACAACTATTCTATGTAAATAAATCCTTTAGTTACTGATTATTTTAACGTAAGCACATTTTTTCATAAAGCTTTTGAATTCCCTCAAAAAACAATTCAACACTGGTTCTTCTATGAGCATTCAAAGCAAAATGCTTCCATGAAAGGTTAAACATTTTTACGGTCCTCGAAATATGCTCATGGAGTGTAAGTATTGGGTCCAGATACATACCTACGTGTTTCAAACATCTGGACCAGTTTATTGCCGATCGATTCGTTTCAAATAATTTTATATAACACACCATCATGTTCTTCAATCTCCAAAAGGTACATTGGCATGGTACAAATGGGAACAACAGCCGTTTAAAGCACAGTATTTTTAACTTTATAAATTCGAAGAACCTGAACTTTGTTGAGTGCAAAGTCTCTATTTTCCAGTGTGAACTCGTAGAAGTTTCTGAAACCTGGAAAAATTTATCGCCGTAGTATGACTTGCCACATAATTCTAATCCACTCCACTCCACTCCACTCAAAGTCATCCGTACCCGATACCCTGTTCTGGTTCCATTAGTTTGATGGAGTCTCCAGAGGCATACAATAGCAGTAGGCCTAGGGCACTAAAGCTGTTTCCTTAATCCGGCGGGCAGCATTGCACCGTCATCTCTGCATAATTTTGCGCAGATAGGTACAACCTCGAAAGAAAAAAATAATTGATACTACCAACTTTATGGCTTTCTGGATACAATTATGATTTATTCATGTATCAACATTGAATTAATATATATACATACATACAAAGATTTTGGATAGTCATATACGAACTCGTATATGTACTCGTATGTGCAAGCATTTAGTCATCTTTTTTCATGGTAGCGGCATCTGGTTCGAGGATTTCCGCCAATGGATTGTGGAGGACTTTGATCCACTGTATAAAGAATCGTAGGACGATCTGGACTCAATGGAGACTCTTGAGTCTCTGCGGGCCATGGAATCTCCAGACTCTCTGGGCTTCTTAAGACGGCTGGTGAAGTCACAGGAAACCGAGTATGGTATGGAGCGTACTGAGTCTTTGAATGGCTTCGATAACATCGAAGGTGTAGATGCGGACTTAGACTTGGCGTCCTTGGTGTTAGGATTCTTACGTTGACAAGACATTTTGTTTATAGAATTTTCTGAAAACATGAAAAAATAAAAAATCCTTCGTTACCAATTGTATAACATGTTGAAAATTCGTTTGGCGTTACTTTTGGTCATAGTCACAACTGAACTGCACTGTTTGGTGGATCGCTTGCAACTGAGAATACTGGCTTTCGGAAAATGTGCATGTGTTCAGTGCTTTTACTTTAGGTCAGTTGACAATTTGAACTCTTCAATGGACTAGACAACCGATGCGTATTTATACATATATTTGATTGAATTTATTTTAAGCGAATCGAAGTGCTTTAATGTCCTCGAGTTCGTAGTCCTCTTATTGATTGACTTCTTTTGACAGCTGTTACTTATGGGTGCGCTCGACGCTCATTTTTATGTGTCCCATTTTATGTGCGACAGTGGAATACAAAATTTGGGAAGATGTTGAGTGATTCGCAGCTCGCATTTCCTGGTTGAAATTTCCCGATTATGACAGCAAGGCTCTAGGCTGGATGCATATGAGCTACTGCAAGATTCTTACAAGATAATTTCCTCCAGCTTTAAAGGGCTCGATGGCTAAACAGTCGGATCCAGTGTGTTTGTTAGATTTAGTTTGGGTCCAGTTATTCTCACTTCGTTTTGGTATTTGGCCTTGTATTTTCGTCATCTTCGCATTTAACAGTCCGCTGAAGTGGTTTTCCCAAATTCTTAGACTGCGTCTCAACTACGACATCGGCATTTACCGTCGGTTTTTTATATGTGGGCTCTTTGTAAAAACATGCATATCAGATTTGGCATTTTTGATGGCTTCTTATGTAGCATTGCCACTGGTCCTCCGCATTATTATGACAGAGGTTGAAATGAGAGTTGAGATCCCCAAATACGTTGGACGTTCTCCAACAGTAAAGTAGTTATTTTCCGAACATAGTGTTGTATTTATCTCAATTATTTCTCCTTAGGTTTGAGAAGCCTAAGCCGACTTGTTTAAGTACAAATATTACCATGGGACACCCTATTATATTTCCCAAGGGGCTTTCTGCTTAAACCGATCAGGTTAAGGAAGACATTTACCCACCGTTTACCATAAGTTGTAATTGGCCGTATTTGAAGGCTCTGATGGATACTCATCCCAATGTTGAAATTTACCAAGATGAGCAAGAGCAGCTCAGAGTGTTGAAATGCAGGGACTGAGACGACTTGATATGGTATATGCTCATCGATTGTTCACTATAAAACTACAGCAGGATGTAAATCTGGATGTAAAGCTCATATAACATTTATTTCTACCTATGCTACCTACCCTTAAATTTGAAAATTCAAATTTTCTTTTGCGAGAAAATATTTAAAATATTAATTTTCACTTTTATATATTTGATACATAGTATACTTTGCTTCTATGTAGAAATAAATAAAACACAAAACTAAAACCCAAAAACATTCAGACAGAGTGTGCCCTCCATGGTATACCCAATACATATGCCTTTTTGTATAAATAAGAACAGGTTATCAAATTATTTAATAAAACGACTGAATGCCACTGAACACACCCTAACCAATTGATTTTTGAAAATTTTCATTTTGCCCTCTGATGGTAAACGCCTCTCAGCAAGATAATTAATGTGCTTTAAAAGAATTTATAAAAATGGAAAGAGACGACTTGCAATGGAATTAATTAAATTAAATGCCACAAAATATATACAGAAAAGATGCCAGTTGCACTTGTAAAAATATTTTTAAAATTATTTTGAATCGTGCGCATACTTAATTTGACCTTTTCGTCAATTTAAGATGAAGAAAATAGTGCATATTTTGAATGTTAACGTTGAGTTTAATTTAAAAAATGAGCATGTGTTTACTAATCTCATAATCAAATATATTTATATATCTACAATAATATAAAAGTTGACCAAGTATATTATAAATAATCTAAAGTTTACATAAAATAAAAAAGAAAAATTATTAAATTTTCGTTGCTGTACTTAAACAAGATACTCTCAAAGCTCAGCGTATTAGTTATGTTTTTTATGCAGTGAGGTCCATAATGTAACATCCATAAGTCACAATGATAGTGACAATCGACTTAACAAGTACAGCTTCGCTTTTATTGGCGTACTTGTATGTATATTACTTGGACATTTATCAATCTCTAAGAACTCCATATATTCTGCCAATGACTTGTCTAATATGATCATCCCAGCAAAGTGTTTGTAGCAAAAATTCTACTTATTGAGGGGTTTCAAAAAGTATTCGGTTACAAGGAGCGTTTATCGAATAAAGTTTTATTTATATTCGAGCAATTCGATCGTATTATTGCGACTAGTTTTCTTCCGTGCAATCGCATATACTTTGAAGACCTCCATTTCAATCAATTTTAACTTTGAGCTAAAATTCAGCTGAATTCTTTAAATTGATAACAAAAATGGACCTAAAATTGACCTCTGCGGTACACCTGTCTGCCTTTGAAAATATTTTGAAGTTATTTTATTAGCAGAAACTGACAAAATCAACCTACAATAGAAGCGCACGAGAAAAAATTCAATATATTTTGCAGCTTCTTTAAAAACAGCTCGTGATAAATCGTTCGGATCACTTTTAAAATATCAATCAAGATTAAAAATTAAATTAAATCTTCATCTGTTGTTTAACCTTAAGAAGTGATGTGCTCAACTCCAATGTACAAGCTTTTCCTTTGATTACAAAATCTTCCGAATTAGGTATCCTAGCAAATTTTTATGTTTTTGACAAAAGGAACTCTACAATTTCATTAGCACAATTTTGACCTACTTTTGGAGCACATTGCAGATATATGCTTTTTTTGCACCTAATGCAATTGCGTAGAGCCCGTTTCTTTAGTTTAGGTGGGCAGAGTGAGGTCGACTCAGATGAAGTACAATATAAACAACTCTCTTGTAAGATGTTTCATAAAAATCCTTATTTCAACCTTAGGTACAGGAATTAAATTTAGAATTTTTTAAAATTTGGCCATCGGCTACCTTTGCTTACGGCGGCTGCAAGAGTAGTTAGAGCATTCTTTGCTTATCTCATCAATCCCATCATTAGTTTAATTGTAATCAATAATGACTTCTGGTCAGTTAGACTCTATGTCAACTAGAGTAAAATCCTTGGTATACCAAGACGTCACATTTGTCTTTTCATACCAGCCCAAGTGCAAAAGAGTTGGTCCATCAAGTGTAAATCAGATATAGAATACTTTTGCTTTGTCTGAATTTATTTATGTCTATTTGTTTTTATAGAACTGAAAAACTTTATTTCAAGTTTAAGAAATTATGTAATGAAAGTTGTTCAATATCTTTGGAAGAGTAGTTTGCGGTTATCGTAAAAAAGCAAACTAGTTGACCTGGATAAAATTAAGTGCAAAAGAGTTGGTCTACGAAGCCCAAATGTGTTTTCAACACTGTTTTACATCGCCTTTATTTTCTTATGACAACATCAATTTTTGACACTCTTCAGAAGTGAATTATTGGAGGTTGTCTTTCTACTTTCTTTTTCATTTTGCGCCACAATGACATATGTTGGAACGCCATTCCATCAAGGGATCGACTTCCGCAGAAAACTAGGCCTTGGTTGTAGAAGTATGGTAGAAGCACCAGCAGCGCTCCATAGAAATCTCCAGTAGCTTTCGTCGTAGTACTCGTCTCGCTTTGAATGTTCATCGGTATGCCCTCAAGCCCACTTTCGGACGTTATTTAAACATCGTAATTTTTTAACATTTAAAATTAACGAACATCGGCACCTCTGTTTTTTCTCTCCAATACTTTCCTTCGCTAGCACTATGTGCAAGCATTTTAGGGTACCTTAAGCCTTTAAGCGCGCACTACTTAAAAAAAAAAAAAAAAAATCTTGGTAGCCACAATCTTGCTGAAATACGAGTATGAAATTTCCTTAGATTGACTGAAGTCTAAGAAGAAGCTATTCTTCTAAAATGTTTTGGTACTTGACTGGTGACCAATTCCACAGTCATACTTGTATCCCCATATCATTACTGGGTTCATCGCTCCAAATCACTTGCCACCACTGATGTAGTGTCCAATAGTTCTTTTCTCATTCTTTTTCTGTTTAGGCGTCACATGTGGCTTTTTTTTAGCCTATGAGACTCCTCTTTAATATTCGAAACTAGAAATAAATGAAATTTTTCCCAAGCAAACCTTGTAAAATTGTATCACAATTTTTTCAATAATTTGACGATGGTCTTCAATATCTGACAATCGCGAAGCGTTGCTATTGGCATGAAGGAAAAATAGTTGCTCAGTGCACCTAGAGACCTTAATACCCTGCGCTTGCATTTTTCTTATATTAGGAATATTGTTCCTTTAATCTGGAATTCCATAAGTCTTCAGCTTTCAGTCCGGAGCTTCAAATGCGATAGGAATTCAGTACTAATCCAGCGCCTTACGCAGCCGTTGGCGACAAAATTAACAACCAGATACACCATTGCCACAAAGCTATTATTCATAAAAGCGTCCGGATCTTATTGATACAATACACTCGGGTTGTATTTGCAACGCCCAGTAGTTTTTAATCAATGTATTATGAATCTTGTACAAAATTCTTTAAACTTACATCCTTGTCCGAGAGTTTTTAATATCATCACCGACTACCAAAATATTAGGTTGTAACGTAAGTATGTATTGCACAGACAACAATTCTGCCCTCCTCTCAGATAACTTCTTAATTTGGCTAAAAAAAATATATTGTGTATATCCGAAGGGCCTAGAGCCAAGGACATCCCGATATTTACAGTTATTGCCGCTGAAGAAGTTTTCCAGACTTCGGGAAAAGTGGAAATCTGAGAGCCGATGCACAATTTTTTCGCAACCGAACTCCTGTATTTGTGTGCAGATGGTCTTAACTTTATGAAGGTGGGCGTTATCCTGATGGATAAGATCCTCCTTCTATTAGCTAGACCTGGCGGTTTCTGTTCTAGTACCGACTTCAATCTGCATAGCTGTTGACAGTAGACTTCTGCATGTTACCATGCAGACAGTAACAGCTTGAGCCGGTTAGGTATATATCTGGGATATTATGTTGGTCTATCTTCTGGACTAACAGTGGGATATCTTTCTACGATGGACCACAGGAGCTCACCATTTAGCTCTTCTGGTCTACCCGAACGAGGTTCATCCTTTAGGTCAAAATTGCCATTTTTAAAATCCTCAAACCAACGTCGGCAGTTGGACTTGCATACACATCTATTGGCTTCACTTCCATTCTGGTTCCCTTGAACAAAAACAATAAAATATGCCAAATACGCCGCCCTTTCGATACATCCATTACAAATTTCAGTTAAAAATACTTACCATGATGTTAACACAACGAAATTTGCAGACTGAATGAGCAGTACTTAACACCCGTACTAATACCAAATACTAATTTACATAACAGTTTCAGTAATAAATTTACTTTAAGAATTTTATGTCAATCGGAAAACAACGCAATAGTTATGTTACAACACATGTTATCACACAGGGTCAGACATCGAATCAAATCAATCTACAAACGCCAGCGTAGTTGGCGTAGTTTTAATGCCACATTTTGTATTTGCATGATAATAAATTTATATTTCAAAACGCAAAGAAGAAAGTTACAATTCAAAATTTAGAATTATGTTTTACATTTTATATAGCAAAATAAAGAATTCAAAATTCTTAGGAAAAGAAAATTTAGAATATAGCTTACATGGTGCTAGGAAGGGGTAGGTTTTCACATTTGGAGAAAACATTTGAGATATATTTATAGTAATACAAAAAATACTATAATTTGGAATTTAGAAAATTTATTTATTTATGTATATTTTTTTTCTGTTAAGTTTTATGTATTGTAGAAAACTGTATACCAATTGAGTAGTGCCCAAACACTGTTGTTGTTGGAGTAAGACATTTTAAGTTGTTAGGTGTTCGGCTTTAAATTTCAGTCCTTGGTTTGGTTCTAGTCCTTTCTGCATTTTAATTCCTTCGCCTTGGAGGAAGATGAGGTCCTTGAGCCCACCATGGCCTCGTATTCCGTACAGGCTTTGGGGGATTGCAAAACTTCAAATCTTTCATATTTATTCTATTTCAACCTTAAAAAAAAATAAAATTAATATTCCTTAATAGAGAAAAAACGGTAATCTTACTTTTTCAACACACGTTACTTTACCCGTCGGCAGATAGATTCTTAGTGGTATCCAAACGAGCTGGGTGTGAGCAAAAATGATCGATAGCATTACCAATATTAGCTTTGGCAACTACTGCTATCGGTCGTAAATTATCTATATTTCTATGCTTGGTTTGTCTGTTTTATGAAATACATAAAAAAAAAACAGCTCCAACCGATTTTGTGGAATCAACTTGCGCTGATATTAACCCACAAATTCCTATCTTTTATCTGATATTTAGTAGTCTTATCTTTGTAATGTTCGGTCGAAGTCGACTGCAGATTTTATTCTACGAACATAGGCATTGCTAGGATTACTGAAAGCATACGGATCACCATCGCATGTATTCAAGACAAATGGACGAGGCTTATGCCCCAAAATAGTAACTTCCACTAGTGTACTCTAGATGTAAGTATTTGAATACACAATCACAAATCCACCAAATTTATGTTTTTGATGTGTGAAGTGTGTCATTACGCTCAAAAGTGAAGTCGTAAATACACGTATTTGGGCATAGAATTTGCTTAAATCTCTCTGAACAAAAGCCTATTACGTGTAAGGTGTGTACGTTTCATTCACTTCCAATTACATATATTCTAAATAGTTTTACTCTTCACAGATGTTCACAAATAATACCCCGGAAAGGCCTCCGCTACATGTAAATCTGTCGCAAAACTTGGATTATGGAGAAATTCAGGACTTGGATAAGCAAGAATTTAAAATCTGGATACAGTGGGTCCTCACAAACATTTTTATCATAATGCTATTCTTCTATTCTATTCTTCGTCATTTATTAAAGCCTTAACGATGTGAAGAAAATGTGTTGGTATTGTGATTTTTTTTGATTTTTTTTTGTGTCTAACCATATCAATCCATTCTCGATTTATTTCTTTTTGAATATTAAGGTAGAAAAAGCACCATTTTTTTAGTTATCTTCTCAGATAGTAGAGTAGTGATTGTTCTTATTGACTACCATTCATCGCTTGCTCTAGGAGTCAGGGAGGATGTGGGTTATTTGATTAATGTTTTCGTGAATAAGAAGAAATATGTAAGCAATACTTAATATATAAAAAATAAGGTGAAATATTGAGCAGACTAAATCAGAGTAGAAAACTTATGCTATCGACACAAGTAATATGATTTGAGGTCACTTTGCTGTCGTGTGCTGACTATCTGCACACACATAACAAAAAAAATTCTCGGTTGGAGAGTTCTAAAAATGATCTATTAGTAGACCATTTTCAGGGTGGTCCTAAGTCCTAAATCACGCCATCAATTAGAGCTTAAAACAAGTACAAGGAATATATAATGCAGGTTCAAGGCTTTTTGTGAACTTGTCCTACCAAGTTCATTTTGATTCTCCTAACTTACGTTCCCGCTATGACTTGGTATTATGCGCCTGGTAAATAAAAAGGTTTGTGTTTGTACCAGATTTTGGATGAACTGATCTCGAAGAGACGTTGCCTACTAACCAGCAATGAATTATTCTTGTGTCAGACGTTGAACTTTGGATATGCAACTTAGAGAAATTAGTTAAAGAAAATATGTACGTTAACAATTTTAAGCTATTGAAATCACATAAAATGCGAGGGATTACTGTTGCGTACTCACACGCCATCACGCACATTCATAGTGTTGGCAAAACAAATTGAATTAAGGCTTTCGAATGGAATTGTTAAGAATTCCACTTGTTCTTCGCAGTACAATAAACAGCTTTAGAACAACTTAAGCCTCCGTTTGTTAAAAGAAAATATGTATGCCATATCTTTGATTGCGTACCAGTGGGCACGCAAACCAATTAAAAGTTTTTATGTACAAATTGGCGTAAGCTTTCATTAAGAAAATGTATAAACATATTTAATGTTTCCCGTGTAGCCGTGAAGAGAAACCAGGCCATTAGGAGAACTTCATCTGCTACTACCCAAGCTAAGACTAGCATTTGTTTCAAAAACTGTAAATACATACGGCTCAAGTTAGCTATAATCGCGTTTGGTTGAGAATTCCTGCGATCAATGAGATTCTGGGCCATTTCATCTCCTTCTGATGAATATACTTCCACTTTGCTCTAATGAATAAAAATTTTGGGAAATAAAGATAATTTCAAGGAGGACCACAATTAGTTGTCAATACAAACGAACACTCTGACTTAGACCAGTTGACAAATTAACTGCAACTATATTGATTTCACCAGATCGGTGTAGACCTTGTTTCCATATGCCAACAAATCACCAATGGATCTGTTTCTACAAAAACTGTATTGCCAGTTATGAATGTGTTGCTTCAATATCAAATCTTCTCGACATTAAAAATTAACGGAAAAAATCACCGAACAAGTTAAGTTGAGCATTACTTTGGACTTTCTTAAAACTAAAGGAGGTACAACTAACTTCTGGTGTGAGCATCAGCTGGTTTGATCTACTTTTGGACGCAGGATTGGTTGAAGTCTCCATATAACTACGTACAACACCTTAAATTTGGTCCTTCCCAAACGTATGGAAATGAGATATGTAGGGAAGATGGTGGTGGGTGAGTTCTAAATACGTCAACGGGAGCTTTCATACCTCCAAAGTGGGCTACTGACTCCAGAAGAACCAACCACTTTTCCCCAAGGCGTCACCCACCAAAAGCCTCATGCAGCCAAACAATTTGCGAAGTGCGAATTGCGAATTGCGAATTTGCGGAGTGTCTATCTCTCCATTTTCTGCTGAAAAATATTTATTCAGTTCAACCTAATTCTGTGCGCATCGCCTTACCATACATTCCGGTGGTATAATTGAGCAATATGGGGTTTCGACATATTGGGCTACGTGATACACAACAGCTAAAGCCATCGATTCATTAAAACCATTTGTTCCATTCTTAGTTGTCGGCAGAAAATTATATATATATATATATATATATAAATATATATATATATGTATGTATAAATATATTATATACATATATATCTAACATAACATGTAGCCTAGGTGGTCAGTTGTGTTAACAGCTGTTTAGCATTTTACAAAGTTTTTAGGTTGATGAACTCTATGTACATAACCTTATTTTAATATAAGCAAATGTATTTGTGCTATAAATTTGTTGTCTCCTGTCTGCTTTTAATGCCCCACGTAAGGCTCCCTAGGAGGAAAGCGTAACATTGAGCGTTATGTCGCACGATACCTCTCGCTCAAGCTAGTCGTTGAGATTGTTGATTCGCTCCCCACACGGTCTCGGAGTTATGGTTAGAGGGAAAGCTGGTTGTTGCTGATGAGCCAATTTGACATTTCTATAACTGTCGGATTAAGTTGCTACAATAGTGATTTATTTTTGTGCGGATGAGGATTTTGTTGGGTGCCAACATGGTCCCTAACTCCAAAAGCATAGCTGCTGTCCATCTGCGTAGCCTTAGTCTTGGATCTGGTGCAATGTTGTAGTTTGCGTCTGATGTTTTGATTTGCCTTTGGTTGGACTAAATCCGAATGTCCATGGATGTTGGAGCACCACGCTGTGCGCAAGTTTCTCATGCAAATAGAAAAGTAAAAATATTTGAATTAGAGTATGTATTTTACAGGTGATATACCATATATAAATGAAATATATTCAGCTGCTTGTAGGATTTCCTGGATAACTTCTTGCTAATTGGGATGGATAAGGACATTATCGAGTTTATTTTGTTTAGTTTATAGGGTTCTATTTATTTATTTGTACTATTATTATTATTTTTTTTCATTTATTTTGTTTTTTATTTTTACTGCACTGAAGTGGCTTAGAGTTTGTAATTAAATTCCTGGTTTGTACTTAGTTATAAGTGTTCAGTTAGTTTAACTTATTCGATAGTTTTTTTTTTATTCTTTATTTATCATTGTTCCATTGTTTTTTTACCGGCAAGAGGGATAATAGCTCGCCAAATCAACCATGATGAAGGTGGTAAGTTGTCTTAATTTATTTATTTTTTTTTGTCGCTGTTGCAAAAGGTACACTGTACTCCATTGCTTCGAGAATTCTTGTGTTAATCGCTGTAAGAACTTCCACCTATCTAGACTGTTTATGTTTTTGTCGGTAAGATTTCTGTGTGTTAAGTTAGACTCCAATAAGGAAGTGACCGATATTTGGGATCTTTGGGATCTGCGAACATGGGTCATAGTGGCCTAGAATTGACGCATGTTTAAGTAATTTTGGGTACTTCTCGAATGTCAATCTTGCCACCCCAATAGCTCTTTTTAGATGGTGTTTTACGGATTTCACTCCCGCTTCCCACAAAGCACCAAAATGAGGTGATGAGGGTGGGTTGAAATGCCATGTTGTGTTCAGGGAGGATAGTGTTTCGGAAACTTCTGAAGATAAAATCGGAGGAGATGAATGTGCTATCTCTTTTTAGCTCCGTACTTGCCCCCTTGCAATTTGTTCCGCAGTCGCTGAAAAGTTGTCGCAAATGCCTCTTCTGGCGACAAATCTTCTAAATGCTGCTATGAACGCTGCTGCATTAAGATCGCTGACGACCTCAATGTGTATTGCCTTGGTAGTGAGGCAAATAAACACGGCGAAATATCCCTTGCTCGATATGCTGCACGTTCCTTTCCATAGTTTGATGTCCATGGGACCGGCATAGTCAACGCCGGTGTACGTGAATGGTCGCGAAATGATTGTGCACTCAATAGGTAGGCTGCCCGTAAGCTGTTCTTGCATTTTTGCATTAAAGCGATGGCATCGAACACACCGATGGATAGTTGCCTTCACAAGTGCACATCACTCACAATCACGTGGATGTTGGTCGTTGATGATGATGGGATGTTTTCGACTGTAGCGAATCGGTGCATTTGTTAGACGACCACCAACTCGCAATATTTCCTGTGCATCTAGAAACGAGTTCAAATTTAATGTGCGACTATCCTTTGGTATAGCCACGTTTTCTTTTAGTGACTTAACTTTTTCAAAAAAATATCTCTCCCTAGACCAATCATCAGTGGTAAGGGAGACACGGATGTTAGACATACTGTCGTTGGGTATAAAGGCTTTTTTGTTTCTTAAATTGAATAAATACCTGCGACAAAGGGCAGTAATTCGTACAAGGCGCTTCAAGGTTGAATACTTGTGGAAAAATGCATCGTCAATAATAGCGCATTGTGATGCAACTTGCGCAAAGTTGGTGTACGAATTGATGGGGCTTATTCGTTCCTGATAAAAGTTTTGTTTATAATCTTGTCCCTCTGTATGACCCTGCCACCACATTTCACTCTTCATAAGCTCTTTCGGAAGCGCTCCTCGTGGCGCAATATCCGCTGTATTATCCTTGGTTTTGACGTGCCTCCAAATCTCCGGGCTAGTGAGCGTTTGAATTTCCGAAATTCGATTTGCCACAAATGTGGTGCGAGTTGACGGATTTCTCTTAATCCATACTAAAGTGATCGTGGAATCTATATCAGACATTACCGATCTTTTCATATGTGTTGTTACGTTAGGTATGTCAAAGCAAAATGCATAACATGCATCCATTATATGAGGAAGGTCAATCTCCCTTTCACCTCTCGCGACTTGTTACAGAACCTTTGTTGAGTTTCTCGCCCATTTTCGTAGCGGAAAACCAGCTGACTTCAAAATTGCCAGTATATCTTTTCGTAGTCAAATGGCGCTTTCTTCATCGTCTTCGCTAAAAATAAGGTCGTCGACTTAATACCTGTTCTCTAGAACGTTGTGCACGTGGGGAAAATATCTTTAACTTCTTCTGCAAGTTCCTGTTGATATGCCACCGCGGAGTGTGGTGCTGAAACTGTGCCAAAAGTTACTAAAATCGCCAAAAGCTTTTCAATGGGGTGCTTAGGTGATGTCCTCCACAAAATTCTTTGGTACGTTACGTCATTTTGGCATATCCGTATATGGCGGTACATCATGCTGATATCCGCGGCGAATGCAACCTTAAATTTTCGCCATTGGGCAACCAAATCAATAATGTCTGGATGTGATCGTGGTCCTACCATTAATTTTTCGTTTAAAGACACTCTCAATGATGTTTTACACGACGCATAAAAAACTACTCTAAGTTTGGTGGTTGTACTTGTTTCTTTTAAAACCGCGTGATGAGGTATGAAGTATTGTTCACCATCAACCCATTCTCATTTAACTATGTTAAGTGGCCTAACCTAATATATTCGTTGATACAAGATGTATATTTTTTCCGTAGCTTTTCATTGATGGAGAAGCGTCTTTCAAGTTGAAAGAATCTTTCCATCGCTGTTTTCCTCGAGTTTCCCAGTTGGGGTCGGATGCCATCTTCAAAGGGAAACCGGACTTCGTATCCTCCGTCCTGACTAGTCTAGGTTGTCTACGATCTTTCAAAATCGCCTCACTTGTTTGTCTAGGTCTTTGGAATTGAAATATGTTTCTTCTGTCAGAGATTGTCAGAGTCAGACTTTGCACCAATAGGCCCGGATAGAATCCAGCCTAATTCTGTAAGCTGAGCAATAGGTGACCCACGTTGGCTCTTTACCAGACCTTAAAAGTTGATAGATACATACACATCAGCTCCTATTAAAATATAAATTTTTCCAGGGACAGTGTATGTTGCTAATTGTAGATTGGCTAGATGATGCCATAAGTCGTCATTGATATGTTGTGTTGGCAGAATTGACGTAACTTTTGAGAAAACCAGTGCACGAACCTCAAGAGAAAAATCTACGCTTGTAATAGAGAACACTTTAAGGTCGACCAGACATGTCGAGGGACCATTTAATCTTTGCCCTACTCCTGTGACCTTTGCTGATGTTTTTCACCTCTTTAAGTTCAGCAAATGAGCAGCGTTTTCAGACCTAGTATCAGAACCGGATTCAATCAAGGCTCTTAGAACATGTAGGGCTCCATTGGAGGCCGCGACTCTAACTAATGCCGTTGCTAAAAGTTTGTGGGATTCCATTTTGTTGAACTTGGTGCTAAAGACATAAAAAACTTGGACATATGTTTATCAAACAAAACACACGGTTTTTCAAAACGTTATAACTTTATTTAAAAACTGCTCTTGTCGCTGGCAGACCGTTAATCAAGAATACCTGGTTTGTCCTCAGCTAACATAACATGCAGCCTCGGTGGTCAGTTATGTTAACAGTTGATGACCTCTATGTATTGTACAGAACTTTATTTTAATATAAGCAAACGTATTTGTGCTATAAATTTGTTGTCTCGTGTCTGCTCTTTAATGCCACACGTAAGGCTCCCTAGGAGGAACGCGTTTTGTCACACGATTCCTTTCGCTCAATCTATTCGTTGAGCTTATTGACTCGCTTCCCCCACGATTTCGGAGTTATGGTGAGAGAGAGAGCTGGTTGTTGCTGATGAGACAATTTGACATTCTTACAACGGTCAGATTAAGTTTCTACAATAGTGATCTGTTTTTGTGCAGATGAGGATTTTGTTGGGATGATGATTACTCTGTCTATCGGAAATGAACATATGGCATCGGATACCAAATCATATTGAAAGTCTCTTCCGGGCAAAAGAGCGGGAATCTGAAAAACTGGCTCATTACGCTTTAAGAAAAGCTTGGCAAACTCTGCCAAAATTCAAAATGGAGAAGAGAGAAGAGCAGATCTTAAGTGCCACATCAGGAAAAAATCGCCCCTTATATAGTGGAATGCAAATCTGCAGCTACTACATGCCAAATCCGGGAAACTTCATTTAGGACTAATTTGGGAGAAAAAAAAAATTAAGGAATAAGAGGCCTATTCGGATTTCGAAGAATGCCCCTCATAAAGGCTTTTTGCGAAAAGCAAAAAAAAAAAATCGGTGATACAAGCAGACTGCATTTCTCAGGTATCCAGATTCTGGCCAGCCCAAAACCAGTTGCTTTCAACGAAAATGTAAGAAAGCTAAGTAACAAAAACCGCTCTACGTGTAATCGGTTGTAGTTGAATTCGCCTGGCTACAACTGGTTATAAATAAGCTGTAGCCAAGTCAATATAGATTCCTCATTGTAAATGAATTTCTGGCGAATAGCTAAAGCCCCTCTTAAAAATTGAAAATAACTTCTAATTCGCTAAGAGACTCAGATCTGGCAGCCTGATTTCCTTCTGAAGCACAAAAATAGAGTGTCTAAGTTTCATGGAAGTTTTAGGATTCAGGAAATCCTTTCAAAACTAAGTGTTCTGCCAAACAGAATCAAATACTCTTCGATCTCCAAAAGGAATATCCATGGTACCATTGGCATGGTAAAAATGAGAATTTGTTTTTTCTTTTTTTTGTTTAAATGCAAATGAAAAAAATAGACACAATCCTGAAAATAAATCGCAAATGGTTGAATTTGTATCACCACATACAAGCATGTGTTTTCAGAAAGGTATTGTAGACTGATTGAACTTCGGCAGAAATCGAAAGCCGATATCTTGTCGAGGTTTACACGTGTACTTGAAAATTGCTGCATGGTCAATTTTGCATAGTCATATACGTACTTTTATATGTACTCGTATGTGCTCTTATGCAAGCATTTAGTTTTTTTTGTCATCTTTTTTCATGGCTGCGGTATTTAGTTGAAGGATTTCCGCCCATGGATTTTGGAGGTCTTGGATACACTGCATTAGAATCATAAGGCGATCCGGTTACTATTGAGAATCTTAAGTCTCTGCGGGCCATGGAACCTCCAGAGCCTCTGGGCTTCATGAGACAACTGGTGAAGTCACTGGAAATCGACGATGGTATAGAGCGTACTGAGTTTTTGGATGACTTCGCCGACATGTATGAGGAAGATGACTTCCATGAAGTGGATGAAATCGAAGATGTTGAGGATTTAAAGGTTGTAGATGGGGACTTAGACTTGGCGTCCTTGGTGTTACGTTGTCCAGACATTTTGTTCGTAGAATTTTTTGAAAACAGCAGAAAAGAATGAAAAACCCAATTGTAATATATGTTGTAGATTCGTTTCTTCTAACTTTTGGCTATGGTCACGACTGAACTGCACTGTTTGGTGGATCGCTTGCAACTGAGAAGACTGTCTTTCAGAGAATGTGAGTGTATTCAGTGACTTTACTTTAGGTCAGCTGACAATTTGAACTGTTCAGTGAACTAGACAACCGATTCGTAACATACACACTTTTTGATTGAATTCATTTTATGCGAATGGAAGTGCTTTATTGTTCCTGAGTTCGTGGTCCTCTTTTTGATTGACTCTGTAAGCTCCTTTTGATAGCTGTTATATATGGGTGCACTAGACGCTCATTTTTATGTGTCCCATTTTATGTTCGCCAGCGGAATACAAAATTTAGGAAGATGTTGAGATTCGCAGCTCGCATTTCCTGGTAATTACAAAAGGGTAATTACATTTTTCGCCGTTTTGTGTGATTAAAGGAAAGAAACTCAGAAATACATACATGAGAAGGGCAATGCTAGTAGCTTTTGTCTTGTAGCTCGTAGCAATGTTCTATAGTTGCATCGTCATTTCCTCTGTTATTCCATATCAAGTGGATGTTGACCTTGGATTTGGTCTTGATGCGAATTATTATAATGTGTCTGCTTACGAGACAAAAACTTAAAACAAAGCTTTCTCTTAGCTAACCGTTTACCAGAAACGCGTACCGTCTGGCTGTTCTCTGTATACCATTTGCCATAGTTTGTCGTCCTCCTTTTTTTCATATATAACATTGTAAAGTCATCGTTTTTCGTAATTTGTTGAATGTAGCTGGAATTTTCACTAAAGTCACACAAGGCTCTAGACTGTATGCTCATATTCTGTGTAGCGGACATGTATTCCTGTGGCCATACGAGCTAGTGCAAGGTTCTTACAAGATCATTTCCACCAGCTTTAAAGAGCTCGGCGACTAAACAGTCGCTGGACTACACAGTCCAGTGTGTTTGTTAGATTTAGTTTGGGTCCCGTTATCCTCACTTCGTTTTTGTATTTGTCCTTGTATTTTCGTCATCTTCGCATTTAACAGTCCGCAGAAGTTTTTTTCCAAATTCTTAGACTGCGTCTCAACTACGACATCGGAATTTATCGTCGGTTGCTCGTTTGTGGGCCCCTTGTAAAAACATGCACATCAGATGTGGCATTTTTGATGGCTTCTTGTTTAGCATTGCCACTGATTGAAATGAGAGTTGGGATCCCCAAATACGTTCGACGTTCTCCAAGAGTAAAGTCGTCCTTTTCCGAACATGTTGTTGAATTTATAAGAATTATTTCTCCTTAGGTTTGTGAAGCTGACTTGTACATGTACATATAACACATGGGCTTAAAAGTCAGCGTCGTTTTATAGTAAAAAACAAAATTTTTGCAAAATTCAACTTTATTTATCAATATAGTTGTGATACATTGATTGAAAAGATTTTACAATCTTTCGATACCAGCTTTGTTGTACGATTTCGGTTTAGCCTCAAAATAGGCCTCTGTTTCGGCGATTACTTCTTCATCGGTCTTAAGTCTCTTTCCTGCAAGACTGCTTTTGAACAGGAATTAGTTGCTGTGGGCCAAATCTGGAGAATACGGTGGGTGGGGAAGCAATTCGTAGACGAATTCATTCAATTTTGCCATCGTTTTCATCGACTTGTCACACGGTGCATTGTCTTGATGAAACAGCACTTTCTTTTTCTTCAAATGCGGCCGTTTTTCTGCGATTTCGTCCTTCAAACTCTCCGACAACGCAATGTAATAGTCGATGTTGATAGTCTGCTCTTTTTGGAGATAGTCGGTGAAAATTATTTCATGTGTAACCCAAAATACGGATGCCATAATCTTGCCAGCCGACTGTTGAGTTTTTGGTCGTTTTGGACGAAGTTCTTGGCCTGATCGCCACTCAGCTGACTGCCGACTTGACTCTGGTGTGAAATTTTGGAGCCAAGTTTCATGCATTGTCACATACTGACGCAAAAATTCGGCTTTATTGCGGTTGAACAGCTTTAAACACCACTCTCAATCATCAACATTTTGTTGTTTTAGGCACCCACTTTGAACAGAGCTTTCGCATGTCCAAATACTCGTGTATGATGAATCCAACACGCTGTTTTGATATCTTCAGAGCCTCAGCTATCTCGATCCACTTCACTTTACGGTCATTCGTAATCATTTTGTGGACCTTTTTGATGTTTTCATCTGAAACAGCCTCTTTTGGACGTCCACTGCGTGCATCATCTTCGGTGCTTGTATGACCACTTTTAAATTTTTCACTCCACTTGCGAATGCTTCGCTCGGCTGGTTCAGAGTCCGGGTAACACTTATCAAGTCATTTCTTTGCATCGGCTGCATTTTTTCCCATCAAGAAGCAATGATAAATCAACACACGAAATTGCTTTGAATCCATTTTTTTCACGGTTTGTGAAGCCTAAGCTGACTTGTTTGTGTACATATATATTATATATTAATAGGGACGCCCCATTATATATCCCGAGGAGCTTTCTGCTTAAACCAACCAACTCAACTCAACTCAACTTTCAAAATTCAAATTTTCTTTTTCACAAAAATATTTAAAATATTAATTTTCACTTTTATACTCGTCTTTCTGATATGTAGTATATTCCGCTTCTATGTAGAAATAAATAAAACACAAAACTAAAATCCGAAAACACTTAGACAGGGGGTGTCCTGCATGGAATACCCAATACCCATGCCTTTGTGTATAAATAAGAATTGATTATCAAATTATTTAACAACACGACTGAATGCCACTGAACGCACCCGAACCAATTGATTTTTTAAATTTTCCATTTTATCCTCTGATTGTAAATGCCTCCCAGCAAGATAGTTAATGTGCTTTAAAAGAATTTATAAAAATGGAAGGAGACGGCCAGCAATGGAACTAAATACTTTTGCCACAAAATATGTACACCGAAGATTCCAGTTGCACTTGTAAAAATGTTTATGAAATTATTTTGAACAGGGCGCATACTCGACTTGACGTTTGCGTCAATTTAAAAAAATGCAAATTTAAACTACATACTCTCTATAGGTTTAAATGAGTGAAGGATTTTTAATGTGTAATTAACGTTGAGTTTAATTTAAAAAAAGGTATCGTGTTTACCAATGTTAACATCAAACATTTTTATTTTCTAGACACATAGGAACTTAATATATCTAATATAAAAGTTGACAAAGTATATTATAAATAACATTAAGTTTATATAAAATAAAAATAAAAAAATTATTAAAATTTTGATTTTCGTTGCTGGCCATGTACTTAAACAAGATGCTCTCAAAGCTCGGCGTGTTAGTTATGTTTTTTATACAGTGAGGTCCATAATGAGTACAGTAACAGTACAGAACGACTTTTATTTACAAATGTTGCTTGCTAATTATGTAATGGATATGCTCAACCTACGTTCATATAATACTGCCGCAGTTAACAGTAAATTTTCGGCTGATTTTACAGAAAATTGCACATCCGTAAGTCACAATGATAGTGACAATCGACTTAGCAAATACAGCTCCGCTTTTATTGGTATACTTGTATGTAGATTACTTAGACAGTGATCAATCTCTAAGGACTCCATATATTATGCCAATGACTTGTCTAATATGATCATCCCAGCAAAGTGTTTGTTTCAAAAATTCTACTCATAGGGAAGTTTAAAAAAATAATCGGTGCTAAGGAGCGTTGATCCAATAAAGTTTTAGTCGGATGTATTTTCAACTGGTTTTTTTCCGTCAAACGGCATATACTTCGAAGACCTTCATTTCAATCAATTCTATCGTAACTTAGAGCTAAAATTAAACTAAATTCCTTGCTGAATATTGCCTTTGAAAATATTTTGAAGTTATTTTAATAACAAAAACTGACAAAATCAACCTACAGTAGAAGCGCACGAGAAAAATTAAGTATATTTTGAAGCTTCTTTAACACAGCTCGTGATTAATCGCGTGGATCACTTTCAAAAAATCAATCAAGATTAAAAAAGAAATCAAATCTTCATCTACTGTGATGTGCTCGAATCGAATGTATAAGCTTTTCTATTTCTTTTGATTAGAAGGACAGTATTCCGCTGAAGAATTTCGAGTTGCGTTTTTTTAAATGGCACATTTTTAAAAACTCGGAAACCGTTTTTGGGGAAAAACCTAAAAATCTTATGAATTATGAATTAGGTATCCTAGCAAATTATTATTTTTTTAACAAAAGGAACTTTACAACTTTAGTTTAGATGGACAGAGTGAGGTCGACTCAGATGAAGTACAATATAACCAATTCTCTTGCAAGACGTTTCATAAAAATCCTTCTTTCAATTTTAGGTACAGGAATTAAATTTAGAATTTTGTAAAATTTAGCCATCGGCTACCCTTTTTTTCGGCGGCTACAATTCTTTGCTCATCTCATCAACCCCACCTTTAGTTTTATTGTAATCAAGAATGATTTCTGGTTTGTTATTCTCTGTGTTAACTAGAGTAAAATCCTTGGTGATACCAATACGTCACATTTGTCTTTTTCCAATGAACTTATTCCAGCCCAAGTGCAAAATAGTTGGTCCACGAAGTGTAAATTGGATGTAGAATACTTATTCGTTTTCTAAATTTATTAATGTCTTTTTGTTTTTATAGCACTGTAAAACTTTTCTTCAAGTAAAATAAATTATGCAATGAAAGTTGTATCTTTGGAAGTGTAGTTTGCAGTTATCGTAAAAAAAGCAAAATAGTTGACCCGGATAAAATTAAGTGCAAAAGAGTTGGTCTACGAAGTTCAAATGTGTTTTCAACACCGTGTTACATCGGTTTTATTTTCTTTTGACAGCATTAACTCGCTGTGGCATAATGTCCACTAATTTTTGACACTCTTCAGAAGTGAATTAGTGCCGGTTGTCGTTCTACTTTCTTTTTCATTTTGCGCAGCAATGACATATGTTGGAACGCCATTCCCTCAAGGGAACGACTTCCGCAGAAAACTAGGACTTAAGTGGTCTCCCGTATAGCAGAAGCACCAGCTGTGCTCCATAGAAACCTCAAGCCCACTTCAACGTAATTTATTTAATTTTTAACATTTAAAACTAACGAATATCGGTACCTCTTATTCTTTCCTCCATTACTTTCCTTCGCCCGCACTGTGTGTAAGCATTTAAGGGGACCTTAACCATTTAAGCGTGCACTATTTTATAAGAAAAAAAAAAACAGCACAATCTTACTTAAATACGAGTATGAAATTTCCTTCGATTGACTGCAGTAGTAGTTTTGAAGGAAGAAGCTATTCTTCTTAAATGTTTTAGTACTTGACTGGTAATTATTGGTCAAATCAAAACCAACACCACAGTCATAGTCCTTCTGAAACACTTCCCTAACCACCACTGACGTAGTGTCCAAAAGCTCTTTTGCCCATTATTTTTGTGTTTAGGCGTCACCTATGCCTTTTCTTTAGCCTATTCGAATTACATGAAATTATTTCCAAGCAAACCTTATAAAATTGTATCACAATTTTTTCAATGTTCGTCTACAGGTGTCAATAGAAATTTATGTTTTAATTCAGCTCTTCCATCCAATGGTTATTCCAAAAGCAGTTTGACGATGGTCTTCAATATCTGACAATCGCGAAATGTTGCTATTGGCATGAACGAAAATAAATTCCTCAGTGCCCCTAGAATAGTACCCTGGGCTGTCAAGGCATTTCTCTTATATGTGGAATATTGGTACTTTAATCTGGATTCATTACGTCTTCAGGCTTCAGTCCGGAGCTTCAAATGCGATACTAATTCGATACTCATCCAGTGCCTTACGCAACTGATGGAGACAATATGAACAACCAGGTACACCATTTCCACAAAGCTATTATGCATAATATATAAGTGTCTCACCAGTTTGGCTACAGCCATGCATAAAAAAACAAAAAAGTCAAAAGCGTCCGTTTCTTAGTGATACAATACACTCGTGTTATAACTGCAACGTCCAGTAGTTTTCCATCAATGTAGTATGAATCTAGTATAAAATGCTTTAAACTAACATCCTTGTCCGAGAGTTTTTAATATCATCACCGACCAGCAAAATATTAAGTTGTAACGTAAGTACGTATTGCACAGACAACACTTCTGCCCTCCTCACAGATAACTTCTTAATTTGGCTAATAAAATAATATATATATATCCCAAGGGCCTAGAGCTAAGGACATCTTCCCGAGATTTACAATTATTGCCGTTGAGGAAGTTTTCCAGACTTCGGAATAAGCGGAAATCTGAGAGCCGATGCACATTTTTTTCGCAACCGAACTCCTGTATTTGTGTGCAGATTGTCCTAACTGTATGACGGTGAGCGTTATCCTGATGGATACGATCCCCCTTCGATTAGCTAGTCCTGGAGGTTTCTGCTCTAGTACCGACTTCAATCTGCATAGCTGTTGACAGTAGACTACTGCATGTTACCATGCAGACAGTGACAGCTTGAGCCGGTGAGGTATATATCTGGGATATTATGTTGGTCTATCTTCTGGACTAAGCCATTCGTGGCGATGATTAATGTTGTCCTAAAAAATCCATTCTTCACCTCTAGTGACGAGATTCAGTCCAAAAACGTCCCTTGATTGTGACGCGACAGCTGTGCAGTGCAGGCTTTGATTTCTCATATTTGTAGGGTGTTGGCGAACGGTCATATGGTTTATATTGAGTTCCCTTACTGTAACAGTCGGATATCTTTCGACGGTGGACCGCAGGAGCTCACCGTCTAGCTCTTCGGGCCTACCCGAACGAGGTTCATCCTTTAGGTCAAAATTGCCATTTTTAAAATTTGCAAACCAATGTCGGCATTTGGACTTGCATACACATTTCGGATTTCTCTATTGGCTCCACTTCAATTCTGGTTTTTCTTGAAAAAAATCAATAAAATGTGCCAAATACGCCGCCCTTCTGATACATCCATTACAAAGTTCAGTTAAAAATGCTTGCCATGATGTTAACACAACGAAATTTGCAGACTTAATGAGCATTACTAAACACACGTACTAATACCAAATACTAACAACAACAACATGCAACATTTTGTATTTGCATGATAATAGATTTACATTTCAAAACGCAAAGAAGAAAGTTACATTAAAAAAATTTAGAAATATGCTCTACAATTTATATAGCAAAACAAAGAATTCAAAATTCGACATTAGGAAAAGAAAATTTAGAATATAGCTTACATGGTGTTAAGAAGGGGTAGGTTTTCACATTTGGGAAAAAATACAAGTTTTTCTATGATAAATTTAATATTTGAGATATGTTCATAGTAATACAGAAAATAATTTGGAATTTATAATTTTTTTTTTTTTTTTTAAGTTTTATGTATTGTAGAAAACTGTATACCAATTGAGTAGTGCACAAACATCAGGTCAAGTGCTGATGTGAACTTTATGTTTCTTTATGTGTGTACGAATATGTTTAGGAAATAAGAATCGCAGTGTTGTTGTGTTCGGCCCTAAATTTCAGTCTTTGGTTTGGTTCTAGTCCCTTCCGCATTTTAATTCTTTTGCCTTGGATGACGATGAGGTCCTTGAGCCCACCATGGCCTCGTAGGCCGTACAGGCTTTGGAATACTCGGGGGATTGCAGCACTCCAGATCTCTTATATTTATTCTATTTCAACTTAAAAAAAAAAAAATTGAGAATATGCAGTGATCTTAGTCTTTCAACACAACGTTACTTTACCCGTCGGCAGATAGATTCGAAGTGATATCCAAACGAGCTGGGTGTTGAGCAAAAATGATCGATAGCATCGATATTATGTGGTTTTTCGTTAGCTTTTGAATGGCAGCTTCTGCTACCGGTCGTAAATTATCCATGCTTCTATGCTTGGTTTGTCTCTTTCATGAAATACATAAAAGAAACAGCCCCAGCTGATTTTGTGGAGTCAACTTGGTTGATATTAACCCACAAATGTCCGACGAAATGAAAACTTTCAATGCAAAATATTCGTGTCTCTTATATGATATTTAGTAGCCTTATCGTGTCGTTGTCGTTGCAAAAAGAAAAAAAAAAAAACTAAACAACCTGTAATATCGATAATTTTTCAAAAGCTCTTTGTACAATAATATTCGGTCGAAGTCGAATGCAGGTTTTAATCTACGAACATAGGCATTGCTAGGATTTCTGAAAGCATACAGATCACCGTCGCCTGCATGCAAGGCAAATGGGCGAGACTTATGCCCCAAAATAGTTATTTTTACTAGTGTACACTAGATGTGAACATTCTCAATCAAAAATCCATTAAATTAATTTTTTTGATTTGTGAGATGTGACATTACGCTCAAAGGTGAAGGTGTAAATACACGTATTAGTGCATAGAATTTGCTAAAATCTTTTATAACGAAAACCTATTATAGGGTATATAATTTTATTCACTTCCAATTACATATATTCTAAATACTTTCACTCTTCACAGATGTACAAAGATACACCACCCGAAATGCCGTACGAAAATTTCTCCCAATACGATGTTAAGATTCAAAAATTAGATGATCCCATATATACATTTTGGATACTTTTGCTTCTCACGATAATGGCTATCAGTATACTGGTCTTTTCAATAATCTATAACTTTTTGTGTCACTACCGTTATATATTTATATGGATTGAAAATAAAGTCATGTTTTTAGTTTATTTGGCTGTGTCAGCGGGCATTTTCTGTTCTCGAATTTTTTTTTTCGTGTCGATGAAAGAACATCCCCAGATACTTTTGATTTGTTTTTGTTTTAATTTGCCACTTTTTCGGTTTCATACAAGCAAAGACTTAAGGTATATGGTAAAGCAGATCTAATTTATGGAAGAAGGAAATATTCATAAGAGAGAGGGGAGAATCATAAAAAAAACCTAATGAAAAAAAAAAAATGAACTTTGTTTTATGAAAAAACGTACGAGTATGTTGATATAAAAGCAACTTAGCCTAGTATTACAATATAAAAGTTATTAAAATTAAGATCAAAATTAAAAGTAAATTCATTTATCAATTAGGGGATAAAAGCTCTACGAGTGTATATATATATATATATATTAGGTACAAGTTTGTCTATAAATCTATGGTTAACTAGAAAGAATTCTTAGGCAAATACAGATGATATCTTAAATACTAAACATATACCATTTTAGAATATGTACATACATACAAAATAATGTGTATAGATATATGTATCTATACGTTATGTTTTTCTTATTTTTTCATTTCCCTTCTTCATAATTTTAATTTGATGTTTGTTTGAAAAACTATCAGTTATCATACTTGTAAGATATAAGGTAATATTTTTACTCACTGGACTGGTTAGGTGATGAAGTGCACTCCGTCTTCTTCAACGTATATGCTAGGTGTTTGTTTTTGTATGTATTGGTATGGTTTGCCTTTTGCTTGTGGTTTTCTTCTTATTTTTATTTTTTTGTTTTTGACGGACAGTAAAAACTATTAAAAATTAAAAGTTATATATACGAAAAGCAGACTGTTACAATAAATAAATTCAACAACCTTAATGTCCTTAGCAAAGACTATGTAGGATAAGAAAAGAAGGTGAAATGCGTTAGTCGTCTGATGTCTGTGAGCTGGTAAACGGGGTTGCTGCTCTATTTGTGCTTTGTAACTTCCAAGGGATGATCTCGATTACATCCGTTTTGGCAGGTCTATTTGCCTTTGCGATCATGTTAAGTTAACAGTTTCTGGTGGGTACAGTTGCTTACGCTGTTAACTCGTAGTTTCTTTGGCTTTTTTTTCTATTTTTTATTTTTCGGCTTCTGGACACTGGCTGGTCTACTTTCTTTTGTTTGTGTAGGGTTTTTGAATTTCTTGCCAAAACAAAATTGTCACATTTTCTTTTATAATTGACGAACTGAGGAAAACACACTCATTTTGTTAAGATAACTTAATATATTAAGTTATATTAAAAAATGGAGAGATAAGATAAGAAAAGATCGGTAAGTTCAAACGGAGGCCTGCTGGGATATAAATTGATTTTTCAGTAATTTGTTAGAAAAGAGAATTTCGGACGGTGTAGTGTTTAAGTGCGGTGTCATGAAAATATATAAAAGAAAGTTAGGGAGAAAATAATTAATATTTGATAGAGATATATGACAAAACGCTGCTTCGAGCAGGTTAATGATTTCAAATAAAACACTTAATATACCAAGAACACGCAAATAGGAACTAAGTAACAACAATTCCTTGGAAGTATCGCTGAACAGAGGGCATCATACTTAAATTGGTCAATGTCCTTCTCCATAACAATTTTCATTTGTTCAACTGTAAAAAACACAGACTGATGTCTGTCTATAAGACATAATTTTCTGGGAAGAAAAAACTCAGTTCGGACCTTCCGCAATTTACTAAGTCTTCTGAAACTCTTACATTGCTAACCCAAATCCTATAAATTGATTTTTTTACATCATATATGTTCTTTTAATATGAGAACACAAAATCGAGAAGAAAGTCAAACTATGGCGGGACGTTTGGTTTTAATTTCTGTAGAGCATGTACTTTGTAATGGCCTTCCAAGCATAGTCCAAAGTTTCCTTTGTGTTCCCTGATAATGATTTCACACAATTCTGCTTCTAACAAGAAACCCCATTGCCATGCTCTTATACCAGACACATTAAGTGCGTAGCCGGAGTAATAGTGCATTGTTCCAAAATCCAGATATTGGTCACTAAAATAAACCAACAAAAAGGCAATTTATGACCCTACGACTGGCATTATTTCTTTTCAAATTTAATGTATTTCAATTAGTCACGCCAGATTTTGGTGGCCCCTTTGAAACGTGACTTTCGCTTTTGGTAATTTTTCGGGATTTTATTCATATCGTTTACATCAATTCAAGAGTCGCTGAAGCAAAGGTTCAAATGGTTCCACTCCGCATCGGTTAGGGTAGTGTCAAAAGAAGAAATCGAACAAATGTCCATGACAAAGAAGTGCTATTGCGCAAGCCCGAACTTAAAAGTCCATAAAATCACTGGGGCTTGCGGAATCCAGATATTTATTGAACCCCAAGATCGGCATGTCCAGCGAAAGTGTTGTTTTGCGAACATTTTATTATTGGACAAACATATAGGAGTGTGTTTATTACTCAGCAGGGAGTTTTTAAAAATTAAAAAAAAATATTCTAATTGCAATGTTACCATGACTTGATGGATTCGAGTTACAGTGTGCAAACTTGTACACCACGGCTACCCAAATATGTATGTAAATTGGGTTCTCAGATCTATCATGATTGTCCGGGTTAACCTAGAAGAAGAAATAAAATATGAATACCTAGAGCAATATGTTAGGGTACTATGTCATGTTAGCCTTAAAATCTACTTAAATATTCAAATGAACAACTTCTGCGAAGTACGGTTATATGAGACATGAATAATTTGAATCCATTCCGGATGAACAACGTTATAAATTAAGAAGTCATCTTAGGTGGAATTTTCAAAAGTAAACGAATCTTGAATGATCCGACTTGGTGTAGGTAACTGTAGGCTGATAGCACTAAAACAAGATCAATTCAGACTAAACTACATAAACTTTCAGCATAGAAGAACTCTGACTTTATCATTATGACAATATCAGTATAATTTCATACAGGATGCGTAATTTACCATACCACAGGTGGTGAGAGATGTGAAAAAGACAACCGTCTTACTTAACAAGAAGGTAATGTTTATGTGAATGTTAGATTTTACTGTCGCTTGTCTCTCACCTTTTTTTGCATCATTATCTGACATAGTTATTTCCATCTCTCATAAAATCGTAGTTATCTATTTAAACCTTTTGGGCAACCATGGATTATAATGTACTCACGGGAGGACAATTTTTGTCCTCAGAATTTCATCAGAATAACAAATTCGAGTTGGCAGATCAACCTCGTTAGTTGCAGTAGTTCCGAAAACACTTGGAATTTCAAGAAGTGGTAGAATGATGTATCTAGTAGAAATATTAAAACCTTGAAAATAGTCTTACGGAAAGTAATGTAGCAATGGTAGATGCGAAATTCGTTTCCAGGCACATGAAGGCTATTCCATTTACTAAGTAAGTTATAGGGATACATACCATAGGGTGAGCAAATATCGATGTTATCTTTAACATCCAGCAATACCACAGTTACTAAAAAAAAAAAATATCTTGCCACAAAACAAATTACTAAAGTTTTGTGCAGGATAAGGCGATAACATCACAAATTTGCAAGAAGTTGGTGGAATATCTTGCAGCATATTCTAAAAATAAAATACACAAATCTGAGTGATGACAAGTAATAGCAACAGACATTACCTTTAACAACACAGAGATACGTACAATTTATGCTAAAATTTTTCATATACTCGTATGTATGTAATATGTAAATTCTAGCCGGTATAAGCGTAACCAGGTTTTTGTTGCAAGGTCTGTTTGTTTAAGTGTAATCCAAGAGTAAATTGAAAAAGATAAATGCAAAGATAACATATAAAACTACCACTTCGATTACCACAATGAAAAGCCACCTGCCTTCCCAGTACACGATATGTAGTCTTACCTATCAAAGGTTTGTGTTAGTCTATTAAACATGGAAATGATATTTTGGCCGGGTGCATAAGCCAAATAATCATTCAAAAATTGGTGGATAAAAGCATGACCTATGACTAGACTCTGATATATTTATATCTCATCTTCAAGAAAAAGGAAACGGCACGGGTTACAGTAGGTACGACTGTCAACACCACAACCCAACTAACCACGTCATTCGCCTGTGCTCTCCAAAATCGACCCAACGGGTCAAGTAGCTATCCGTGAACACATATCAAGAAGAATTAATTCCACGGAATGCCTATCACTACATCCATTGAAGAAAGGATAGGCGATAAAACTACGTTAAGAGTATCATAGCAAAGCAGAATTTGTGTTGGAGGCACAAATTCTACCCTTGGTATCGGTCGAAGTCGATCTAAAACCTCTTTTTGATTGTAGGATCACAGCACCCAGTACTTATTTACAACTCTACAATGGGTCCAAACAACACTTACACAAGGAGGCCTACCTCTAACAAGTCAGTCCCGAACCAAAATTCGGGGGCTTCTGACTCCCATGGTATCATGATTTAAGTCCTGGTATTGACCACCGGTGGTCCTACCATTAACAGAACGTTCAATATATTATTCGGTATGTGGCAGTGTATCATCCGGTCTGACAGATCGACGTAAACCTAAATTTTCAAGCTAAGGCAGTCGAGGCTCACCTTCGTCCTCATTATCGATTTCAAAGCATTTGTCGTCTTGAACTCTACAAGGCGTTAGTCAAAATCGGGATCAGAGCAACGATGACGTTAAAAATTACGCATTGCCATGTGCAAACTATTTTAAACGTGAAACGAATTTAGAAAAGTAAATGCATGAAAGGCATTTTCTGCTCGACTTCTTGGTTAATCAGACAACATTGATATTGTGGGTCGGTCCCAGCGTGCAGTCATATAGGCTTTGAAGAACCGGTGGAAGGAGTTGGCAACAAAATAAATTAGGACAAAACGAACGGCAAATCCGCCGCTTAGGTCAACCTTAGGAAACCGCAGTTTCTCCGATTTCTCGAATCAAATGGGCTCAAAATTCCTAACTCGGGAAATAGTAGGTATGCTCTACTAAACAATTATTTGCTGGAAAATAAGCAGGATATTGAAAACTCTCTAGAGAAAAGTGGAGAAGATGATATTATTTTGGGGGAGGCGAAAGCCCCCATTTATTCGGCTTAATACAAGCTATAACTTAAAATTAAACTTAAAACTAAGGTTGGTTATTGTGGTGAAGGAGAACCGATTTGTGGTAGGAAGTGGTGCGGTGGAAGTCAAAGACGCTAGGGTTTGAATTAATTTTTCGTAGCATGCGGGAGATTGGTTCGTTCGCGCCATAGGTGGTGTGGTGGGTTGGGAGATAGAAGAGACGAGGTGTACGTAGATTACGAGGGTTAGTGTTGAGGAAAATATAATTGTGAAGGGACGTGCATTCAACCTGACCTGAAAGAAGTCGATGAGTGAAGAGAAAGTCGGCTGCATCTCTGCGTTCCTCAAGGTGTTTAGGTTGAGACGGTTTTGATAGGGGGGCAGAGTAAAACCCATTCAGGAAATGGTTTTGAAAAATTTAGTATCGCCGGCGTAAAGGGAGACGTTGGAGTATTTGATGATCCTATCGAGATCATTTATGGTTAATATAAAGAGAAGGGGGCCGAGATGGCTACCTTGAGGGACTCCAGAGGTGGCCAAAAATGGAGCGGAGTGGGCTGACTTAAAACGAACACTGTAGAAACGGTTTTCGAGGTAAGAGGATATTCATTTTAACAGTATGGGTTCAAAGCCGAGGGCAGACAATTTGAAGAGTATTAATCGATGAGAGATTTTATCGAAGGCTTTGCTAAAATCGGTTGCCACTGCATCGACTTCGTTGCCGTTCTCTAGGGCAGAGATGGCAAAGGATACGAATTCAATGAGATTTGTGGTGGTTGACCTACCCTTTAGGAAGCCATGTTGTCTAGGGGAAATAAGTGATTTGCATTGGAAACTTAGAGCTTCATACAAAATACTTTCGAGGAGTTTGGGTATATGGGAGAGTTTAGCGATTGGACAATAGTTAGTTATTTCGTTCTTTGATCCCTTTTTGTGGATCGGGGTTATAAAGGTGGTTTTCCAAACCTGAGGAAATTCTCCTTGTGAAAGGGATAGACGAAAGAGATCAAAAAGGGCAAGGGAAGGAGACGAAGAACATTTTTTAAGAAATATGGCAGGGAGGCCATCTGGACCGGGTCATTGGGTTGGTGTAATTTATATTCGATATAGGAGGGGTCCAAGATGTGAGAGAGAAGTGGGCCGTTGAAGAAGTTCAGTAGGTAACGAAAATACGATGGATCTGGTACAAAGGAGTCTTTGGTGAAGGATTGTTTAAAGAAGCTGACAAATAGGTTGGCAATGGTGAGTGGATCGGTTGATGACTTGTTGTTGAAAGAGAGGGAAGGAGGGTAACCATCGGACTTTCTTTTGTAGTTAACACATTGGTAAAAGGATTTAGGGTCATTTATAAGGTTGACTTGCGCATTGTTAATGTAACGCTGGTAAAGGGAATCGTAAAGTTCGGTGAAATGAAGATAAATACCAAGATAGTTGGAATAGTCGGACAAGGCTCTGGTACGCAGGAAAACAGCCCATAACTTGTTTTTCTTGTTTCGTAAGGAACGAAGCTTGCGATTATACCAGGGAGGACTAGTAGATGATGTTTAAAGGCGGGAAAACGCAACGTAAAGGCTAAAAGAATTAAATATTTCTTTAAAAAAAATGGATAATTCATCATTTGCGCTTAGGTTGTGAAAGTTAAAGGGGGATCTGCTAAGATAGTCACTGATTTTGTGAAAGTTTGCTTTATGAAAGTCGTAGGATGAGAGAGTTGTGGGAGGAGTGGACTGGAAAGAAGAATTATGAAAAATGAATGTAGAAGGGGGGGGGGGGGGGGGGTAGTTGTCGATTGTAGACAGAGATAGGGGACAAAGTGAGACTGAGGAGTTAATTGAATCTGTTGTGAAAATAAGGTCCAATTGCCTGCCCATATAGTTGGATACACCACTGACTTGGCATAGACTTGAGTCTGTTAAGCGATCTAAGAAGAGACATTCCTTAGCTGAGTTGGCATTTGAAGCGATGAAGAACGATTGATCGTCTGATGGAATCCACTGTAACTGAGGAAGATTAAAGTCGCCGAAAACAAAGATATCGTCTGTAGAGTCAGACAGGTCAATTAAATATTCGATCGCATCGACAACAAGTTGGTAAGATTCGGTAGGTTGAGCTGGCAGGATGTAGCAACATAAAACTTAAAGGGACTTGAAGGGGAGTGATATTTTTATAGCGACGAAGTCGACTATAGAGGATGAAGAGATGCTAATGGGAGAAGGGTTAAGGCTATTGTGTTGGTTTTCAGTTAAGGCGTAAATATCAAAGGGAAGAGAATGCGATTGACGTAGGACAGCATCGGTTTTAGAGCGAAGACCTCTTACATTCTGGTAGTAAAATGTAAGAGGGATGTTGTGGGGTGGAGATGTATGGCGGGATGTTTTAAGTGCTGACAAGGAAGGCACGTTATGGACGAAAAGATTTATCGTGGTCAGCTCGGCTTCGCTGTAGGTGTGAGACTCGTTTAGAGTAAACGTAGTGGCCGAATGCAGCAAGGTCGTCTGATACTTTCTGAGGGGACATGCTAAAAATCTCGTGGTACCTGACATTAAGGTTCCTGAGACTGATAGGGTCGGTAGGAAAGCCTTCCTGCTGGATGGATACCATGACGCTGGTTTTAGTCTTCCCTTCGTAGCAGACCGAGTCCGATTTGTCGTGTAAATAGGCAAGAAAGAGACGAATGTTTTCATATAACTTTCTCTCTCTAAGCCTAGAGAGTGCATAGCAACTTTCTGTAGTTCCATTGGTTTGCTGGGTAAGTCTAACTGTGTGGGGGGTAAAAGAGGATCAAGAATAGGGGCAGTGGAGGAGGGAGATGGAGATTCGTGGTTGGATATGGAGTTGGGACCTGGATGAGATGTTGGGTTTAGGGTATGGGAGTTATTAAAATTAGGGTACTTAGCTCCAGTTTGTAGGTCGAAGTTAGGAAATGAGTTGTTTGCTGGGATCGGTGGCGTGGAAGATTAAGAAGGGATAATATGGGTGGTTGGGGTTAAGTTGAAAGAGACGCGTTGGCGCGAGGGCTTGGGTTTAACATTGGAAATTAGCGGATTAGAAGATTGGTATGTAAGGGCTTTGTGTCGGATAAGTGAGGAGGGGGGACTAAAATATAAATAAAATAACCATGAATATTTAGTTGGGATGCTGATTTTGAAGCTGCAGGAACTATTGGAGTCAGCAGGGGAAATCATCTCGCACTCGCTAATGGTGATGGCATGATTTCGGTGAAAGAAACTCCGCACCCAACTAACATCAGCGTGTCGAGGAGCCCCTTCAACGAAGAATGCTGTATGGTTTCCCTCTTTCAAATTGTCGAGTCGGCTTTTCCATTCGAAGGGGGTCCATGAAGTTCCGAATTGTTTGAGCAGTTTTTTAGGGCGAAGGCGGGCGGGATAGGCAGCTCGGTTTCGGTTTCCGCTGTTATGGCGGCGGGAGGTGTATTTGAAAATGACTCCGTGTCTACTAATTCATTATGAATCGAGACATTGTACGGGGAACTAGCTTGAAGTTGAATTTGATCGGGGATTCCATCGATTTTGTGGGAAGCCAATCTCACTTCTTCATCGATTTCGGCAACGGTGAACCGAGTTGCTATGAGTTCCTCGCTGAGGTCTATTATTTTTAGGGTTAAGTCATCGGGATATATTGTTTTGGAGGAGGATTGAAAAAAGCAAGTCGAGATCAGTACGGAGAAGATTGATAGAGTCGTTTATGTGTGTGAGTACGTTGGATTTAAGGAGGTTGGCAAAATTTGTTTTGAGGAATGCTTTTAATCCATCCAAGTAATATTTGATCACTTCGCTCTCGTTGTAGAGATGAGATTGATTTTTGGACAAATTGTGGATCGCTGTCAGTTGTTTTTCTATCATTCTTCCTGTGGACTTGTAAGCTTCCACATTACTGTCAATGCAGTTTACTGAGTCTTCAATCTTCTCTATTCTGTCGAGAATAGTTCTGCTAATATGAATATTCTCGATTAGCATAGCATTGATAGACTCGTTACTGCATTTAATTGCCAGCATAACGTGAGCCAAGGTGATCTCTTTGCACTCGTCGCAGTAAGAATTGAAGAGACTGCAATACTCCTTGAGGTAGGTAATGGATCTCCGGGTAAGTCCGATGCATATGGCATGGAATTATTCGAAGACCTCAGCAATGACAAATTCTGGGAGCGCTGTGTTGGCGGATATACCAACAACTTATTTGGAAGATAATTCCAAAAACGATGAACAGCGGGGCAAAAATCATTAACATTGGTGTATATCTTGCAACATACACGTTCAACAATGGTGTCACCTCATTGTTTGAAGTCACGAACGTGTTAGGAATATCAGTCGTATCGGGAGGGCACATAAACGCTATGAAAGAAGACGAAACTCGTATAGTGAAAGCCAAGCTGCAAGCGGAGGAACAGACGAAAGAAGATCGACAACAAAATTGAGAAGCTATGAGCATTCTACCTAGTATCGATGATTCTATGTAAGTTGACCAATTTCATGACTTGCTCATTTCTTAATTTTAAAACCCAAAATTTCTTGAAAACCAATGAACTGATTGAATTGAATTTGTGGTTTATCTATACACCAATATCTAGTTCTTGCCATAGGATTTCTTTTTTTTTCGTTACTTAATTTTTATTTTATAGGCAAAATAAAAACCAATTCATTATTTAACCAAAAATCATTATTTATATTTAAAATTCCGCCATTTTGTCATAAATCAATATTTTCAAAATCGGCTATGACAAGAACTAGATTTTATTATCTTATTTAATATTCTTTATGTTTTTTTTCAGATGATTTTTAAAAAAAACGTTAGTGAGCACCGTTTACGCAGAATTTTTTACGACGCTTCAAGAATTATAAAAAATCCTTGTATATTTTTGATATTTTTAAATAAAAAAAATTAAACATATTTCTCAATGTATATACTTTTATATAGCTAAATTCTTAGTACAAAATCTCAAAAAATACACAAAAATGACTTTTGTGTCCGGCTCCTATGTGTATAAACATTTTTAAGTTAAATTTTTTTTAAAAATATGTTGAATGAAAATTTCGATAGAGAATCCGTGAAATCATGGGTATTCGAGAAGGTTTTTGCCAATCTTTTTAAAATATATATATATATAGATATATTCAACTAAGCTTATGCCGATGGTTACCCGGGTGGCAACGCTAGGGTTAATATATGTAGATTATAGGTCCTGGAGAAGAGGGTTTCCTATTCGTATTTTGCCAATTTATATCCTTAACTTGTTTTTCCCTTAACTTTCGAACATTTCTCCGCTGAGATCGTTCATATAGGTGGTTCTGGATCGGTACTATCAATCCTACCAAAAATTGTTTCTACTGGTTTTTTGACTTGATTAAAGACTTGATTGAAGAATTATATTCATATAAAGAGTGATCTAATAATTTTGTAAAGGATTGATGGGTGTTATGTTATAAGTCAACGCATAATTTCTGAAACAGTTGAAAGAAATCATTCCAATTGCCCGTTTACCGCACCAAAAGTTAAAAAGTAGATTTCTATGTTAAGTTGATCTTTGGCCATGGAACAAATAGATGTTGAATTTTTTATCGCCTCGTTAATTTTTAGGATAATGTATTCGGTGGGCTCACCTGAAAATTCTTGGATGCGCCTTATGACGGTTGAGATTTTTTCCAGTTCCGTGAGGTCACCTAAAAGATTTCAGTTTATGATTTGGTTTAATCTAAATAAGAGATCTAAGATCGAATTAAGAACAGATTAACAACAAGACAACAGACACTCGTTGTTATGATTATTAGATCATTACCTACACATCTGATCATGTTTATTAAATTGGTAGAATTAACTATCTGGCGGAGTTTAGGCTGTGGTTGTAGTTAAGGTTAAAGTTGGAGTTGAAGTTTTTGAACTTTAAGTACGTATAGGAATCGAATCGAATCAGATTATTTGGGATATTCATTTATTTTTTTGATTGCAAAAAAATTAAATAATTTTATAAGATTCCAAACTAATATTGCGAGTGTAAATGTTTACAGTTTTAATTTATTTCTTTTGTAAAGCTTATTTAATCATTGTTTATGTGAATGCTTATATGAGGAATGGAAGTACATACAATTTGTTCAAACGTTTTACTTTTTTCTTTTTTAATGGAACAAAAATATACTGATATAAATATTTTCACAGTCGTTGCTTTTAATTGATAAAAAAAATCGTTCGTCCTTAACAGGTTACATTGGTTTCGAAGGTTAATAAATTTTTTTTTTTTTTAATAAAGCATCTTCGTGGTGGTCACGAAGAAAGGAAGGATTTGAAGAAAAAAATTTAATTTGATTTTTTGGCAGAATGGTATGCAAAAAAGTATCACGTTCGGTCAAATCTACACCACAATTGCCTTGTAAAATAAGTTGTAAATAACGAAAAAAGACCTTCATTCGATCACTGGACAATCCTATCTAGATGAAGTGTGCAAAATTTGAAAAAGAACGGTGGTTTGGTTTTTAAAAAATCGTACCCTCCGACTTGAAAAATATAGTTTTGTCAAACTTCCATATTGCCATTGGAACTGTATTCTTTTTTTTTCTAAATGATCCTCATGTCATACTTCAAACTTTGCTATGATGTACCATGTTATTTCTTTCAAGCTTTACATATAAAGGTAACTCGATGCTTAGAAAATCGAGAAACACCGACGACAATAGATAAGCAGCTGCCTGGCCGAATAGCAATTTCCCAAAACTCTCTCTAATCTCCAATTGACTTGAATTTTAAGAAAATTGTTCTATTTTACTATTAAAAAACAAAATTATAAATAAAAAAATTGAAATTTCCAAACTTACGTAACCACTTAAATTAGAAAGAAAAACTTCTTAAATATAATAGAAAAATATAAAACTATAGTACGTACACTGATATAAAGATGCTCAGTATATTTTAACGCTGATAATTTACACTTCCTCCTTTTTCACTGTTGTTGAGGGGCCTTATGTCCAATTCACTCGCGAACATTATCGGGTAGTACCCGAATATTTTTTCTTTTACCAATTTTTTGGAAAAGTGTCCGATGTTTTTAGTTAACTGGGTAACAAATTTATTGGAAAAGTATTCAAATTGATAGAAAATAAATATGCAAACTCCACAATTTTGCAGGTCGTCAACGTTTTCTTCGAATTGTTCCTGATCAGGATTAAATCAAAAAATCAATCAGCCTTTGATATAAAATAAAAAATACCCGATCTTGGATAGCTTGGTAAATTCGTTTTTCGGTATAATTATACACACATTTAATAAATACCTACCGGGTGTGTAAAAAACGATTTGCATCACTACTTACGTATATGTTTATCAAAATAATGCAATATTCGCATTGGAACCAACAGTGTAACTAGTGCTGATGCAGTTTCAGGTATTCATTTTGTATTATGTAAGTCAGTGAGTTTATATAGAACTAAAGCAAGAAACATTCAATGAAGCGATGTTTAAAAAATAAAACTTTTATTGGTGGAACCTATTCACTAAACTTTCAAATGACAGAAATTTCTCTAGATTTGTTTTAAGTACACAAGATAAGCATAGAAAACAACACCGACACAGTGTTGGACGAAATTTGAGCCGCCCTTTTAAGCATTATCTAAATACGAATATGTACGAATATGTACGGATATGCTCTATTATGCGCTCGTCTACTCGTCTGCTATGCTGAGATATGTATGGTCCAGTATCCTCATCGTATTACCTTTGCATGTGCCAGCGTGGGTTTTCGGAAATTTTAATTTGGTAAAAAAGATTCCTACTGTTTAAAATAAACGATTCTCATCGTATATAAGCACATACCACGTCTTACTAGTGATCAGTATCCGATATATATTATATTTGTGCAGCTAAGACATGTTGGCTTGTAGTATAATTTCCTTGTGTGCAACTCCATAAGTGTGTGCACTATTTGGATTAAGTAAAGTTTTGATTGAAAAATCGGGGAAGGATATACATACGAGTATGTTCATTAATATAAAGATTGTGTTCTGGTCTAGTCCCAACTTATGCATACATATCTCAAATATCCAAGAATGTGTTCTGTAAGCCATTTGTTGTAAAAAAATTGTTTAAAGTTAATTTTCCTCTATTTTGATAGTCTGACCTCTCCTACTCCCTTATTTAATACATATGTACCTGTGCCCTGCTAGCAACGCTTTTGAAATCGTTTGAACTGATCACAATCATACCAATATTAAAAACTAATTTAAAAAATTCTTCTAAATCATGGATGGTGATAGATAAATTCATGAACAAACTCCGTTGCAGTTACTACATTTTTGCTTATTCAAGATCTTCCGACAACTAACTCCCTCTCAGCCAGAAATTTCTATATTTCTATCATCTCCATCAAAGCTTTCGACAAAGTAAGAATGTATACGAAACAAGGTCAATAAAAAAAAAAAAGTAGAAAGTAGGGCACAATATAATAAAAAAAATAACAACTGTATCAGAAAATGACCAATGGGCATATAAAAGCGCGAGTTTCTCAGCGAGATACCAATTGCCATCTCCAGGCTTGTCGGTCAACAAGATCGAGACCTAAAAAACTCTCTCATTCTGACCTGGCTTCAGAGGAGTCCTGCATACTCAAAAGTAATGATATAGACTTCAGCCAGATCTGAATTGCAGCTTTAATGTAACTGCACTATCGGGTAATTCGCTCCCTCTGAACAAGAAGTTCAGACTGCATGTTCATAAGACGAGAGCCAAAAGCTGGTTATCAAAACTGAAAGATGAATTTGAGAGTGCAATCCATAATACAAACATCAAGTGGAAGGAGATTCTGTTTCTAGTTATCTAGTGGCATGATCTTAGAGGACAGTACAGTAAGTCGACCAACTTTCACCATAACGGTAGAAACAGGTTGCCACCCTAGTTCTCTTCATCAGCATTGCTCTAATTATCAAAACTAGTAGTTCGTCTATGAAAACTACTCTGTCACACCTCCCATCAAAAATTGGTTATGAGGGATTCGCTTTACTCAGTTTTCATCGAAAAGCAAATGCACACCCAAATAAGGGTACATTTCAAGTGCAAAGCCGAAACTCGTTGTTCCTAAAGCGTTTGTTGGAGCCGTCAACCTTATACCCGTCCGTATACGAGGCTGTTGGTTATCTCTGATTTTTTTTTTTTGCTCGGCCATGAACTAGAGGCCCGGCTAAGTACTCTGGTGCCAGTAGGTTTTGAGAGCCGTCATTGTTGAATACCACTCTTGTTTTTCTTCTAAAATAGTTTTGTAACCTGGGTAAATATGAGCATTTCTTTCTTTTGCGCTTTTTAAGGGCTAGGACTTCTTTAGGTGTATATGGCTTCATCGTATTCGCAGTTTTGGGTTGCTTAAGCTTTTTAATGTTTTAGGAGAGCACTGGACACAGGAAAGCTTTAGAATACTTCCCTTCCATTCTAAGACTCAACAGCAAATGATAATTTTTCGTTTATAAACTCTGTTTCCACATTCCTAGAATTAGTTTTCCGGCCTTCCTTGTCCAGAAGTTATTGGCACATAAATTTCAAGCAATGGAATAAGGAACTCTCTTTAAAGCCAAAACTTTTTAGCTTTTAAAAATGTTGTATCAAACACAGTATATTTCCCGTCTTTGTTCGTAGACCTAGTTTCACCTGTTCCAGTTTTGTACCAAAAAAAAAAAAAATAAAAATAAATAAATAACCCTAACAAAAATTAATTGTGTCAATAAGTAGCCCAAAAAAAAAAAAAACAATGGAAAAGTGCTATGCTAGTGTTTTGTGCTCAATTGTTGACCCCAACGCGGAATAGGTAGCCTGCAATGGTCTCTGCGATTACTGAAAGGGGGGAACCTTGAGTAATTCATTTTTTAAATTATGAATTTGTGAGTAAATTGTATTATTAGTCTTAGTATTAGAATTTCAGGTTGTTTAGTAAGGCTTTTATAAAGTTGAAAACTTTTAGACCAATCGTCCATTGTTTTAACTAATTTAAAATGACATGGATACGTCCAAAATCCACAGATACAATCGAAATGTATGTAAAAACATTCATAGGCACCATAAGCACGCGCTCTTAAGAGCACCACCGCATCACCACAGCAGGCACCATAAGCACGAGCACCTACTGCCTACAGTGGCATAGCAGAGCCCACCATAAGCTTGCGCTCATGGTAGTGTAAGATTCTTACTCACTAAAAAACCTTCCATTTTCTATTAGACTACGACTAAGTTTCCTTAAAAAGTAGCTCATGCTTCTGTAGTTTATCGCGTTTTGTAGGTAGCTTTTCAGCGAAGGCACCTACTATTACCGTTATTTTATGCGGTTTCTCCTTAAGGCGTTAAGTCGAATGGTCTTGTTTTTTGAAGTCGCCGCACAAGATTTGTCTCATCCAATCTCCAGATTATTTCCTGGTTGCGATGATGCACAAGACGAATGCGAAGTGCAAAGCTTGTTACTTCGTCTTTCACGGTTGCAATGCCAAGATCGCGGTGAATATCGCTATTCCTTATAACATATACCATGGAGCATTTACGATTGCTCTAAGGGCTTTGTTCTGGAACGTCTGTAGGACAGACATATTGTTTGGTTTGGTACAACCCCATAGTTGTATACCATAAGTCCACGAAGTTTTTAGCTCTTGCTTATATATAAGCAGCTTGTTATATGTGCTTAGTTTAGAGTATCTTCCGATAAGCCAATTCATTTCTCTTTGCCTGATTTCGAGCTCTTCACGTTTCTTTTTTACGTGTGATTTCCACTTCAGTTTTGCATCTAGGGTCATTCCCAAATATTTTGCCTCGTTTGCATACGGTATTTGTACCGAGTTAATGAATAAAGGTAAGTTGTTTATCTTTCTGTACGTGAAATTGACGTGTGTTCAGAGCTCGTTGAAGTTTTGCAGTCGAGGATTCAACTGTTTGTCCTGTGACGAGGATCGTTGTGTCATCTGCGAACGTGGCTACCACAGTCTCTTTATCTAGAGGTATGTCTCTAGGGTACAGCAAGAATATGTATGGCCCCAGATTGCTTCCTTCTGGAAACTAAGCTTGAATTTCCTTGAATTCAGAGTATTCAATCCCATATCTAATTCGAAACAGTCTATTTTCAAGATGAGATTCGAGTATTCTATTCATTTCTCTTTGTAAAATTTATTGTAGCTTATACTTCAAGTCCTCGTGCCATACCTTGTCGAAGGCTTGCGATACATCGAGAAAAACGCTTGAACATATCTTTTTTCCCATATTTGTTACATATATGTTATATATATACATTTTGGAACCATTATGACTTTTGCGACATTCCATTGGCTTGGAACGTATAAAAGTCTCATGGAAGCATTTTTGATGTGGAGAAGTTTGACAAACGCTTTTCGAGGTAGCTCCTTTAGAATTTCCCTTGTAATCAAATCGTATCCTGGAGCCTTATTATTTTTTAGGTTTTTTATTGTTTGCTGTAGCTCAGACAGTGATATGGATTTTATATTGTAGTTGTCGGATCCTGTTCTGAGATTAAGTTCTTGGGCTAATTGGCGTCCTTCGAACGGTTTGAATGTTTCTTCCAAGTGGTCGGCAAACAAATACGTTTTCTCTTTGTCTCCTTTTGCCAATTGGTGCCAATTGCATAACCAGTTTCTTAGTCGACTTCACGGCTTTCCAGAGCGCATAATTGGAACTCTTGTCCGCAGTTAAGCCTTCGATGTAATTAGAAGTCTCACGGTTCTTATATTCTTGCAACTTTTGTTTTAGCTTATTTGATTGGCGGTTCAAATAGGATTTATGCGGTAGCGCACGTAATTGTTGCTGTCTCCTCCGTGCTTTCTTTTTTTCTCGTAGGAGGCCTTCTATATCGGCCGCGTATATTTGCTTTCCGTGTTTTACTCCTCTTGTTCGAAAAGAAGTGTTGTTCCAAGCAGCTCTTTGGATGATTTCCACGAACTTGTCAACTTCGTCTTCTATTTGCAACGCCTCGCAAGTGGAACTCTTAAAGCAATATTTTCCTTACAATTTCTTCTGAACCCATCCCAGTTTGTTTCCTTATTCGTCAATTAGGGCAGTCTTTCGGTTTTTGTTATGCTCCTGTCGATTTTAAAGATTACTGGCGAGTGATCTGAACAGAGATCATAGGATTCTTCTAAAGTCGTGAGATATTTGAGGACCCCTTTTTGTAATGAAAAAATCGACCAGGTCAGGTATTTTATTCGTGTCGGTGGGCCTGTAGGTTGGCTTGCAGGTCGAAAAAAAAGTCCAAACAATGTTTCATACTTGCTTGGTACAGTAGCCTGCCCTTCGTCGAAATGAATCTTGAACCTGAAAATGTATGCTTTGCGTTGAAATCACCCCCGAGGATAAAGTTTCACCCAAGTTGGTAAAAAAGGCGATCGAAGTCGTCGTCTGCCATCTTATATTTCTGAGTGAAATAACAAGTTGATATATTATAGTCTTTATGACATATGTTTACGGAAACTGAACTTATTTGCATAGATTGAAGTTCTATTGTCACGTTCTCTGCATGCTTATTGCAGTCTTTAATATAAAGTGAGGATCCACCCCTCGCGTTTTCTGAGGAATGATGCGGGTTTCCGAAATCAGGCATATTTTAATACGGTCTTTCCATAGAAAAGATTCTAATTTGCCGATTCTTTTCAGAAGGCCATTTGAGTTCCATGTTAAAATCCTAGTCATTTTAATTTTTGTTAGATTTTTTCCGAGCAACGAACTCGAACTTGGTTGGTTTTTTAAACAAGAGCTAATTTATTTTTACTTGTTCATCTAGTTTTTCTAAGATGACTGCGAGAATTTGAGGCAGCGGATCTGTAGTGGCCGAATCTATTTTGTTGGCTTTTGACGCGACCTCAGCGTATTAACTTTCGCTGCGGACTGGTACAGGTTTTTTAATTGCATTTGATTCGGCAACGTTTTTTTGATCATATTTATGCTTTTACGTTACCGGTTTCCCCATTGTGACTCTCATACCTGTCTTGGTCTCATCGGTTTTGGATATTGCAACTTTTGGTCCAGGTGAATGAATTTCGTGGGACTTTTTCGCCTCTTTTGTATTTCTTTGGCGATTTCGCAACTTCGGTAATTAGCTGGGTGATTTCTTGTGCAAGTGGCACAAACTGATATGCTTATTTGTTTTGCACTCTTCCCAGAAGTGTTTACATGCGCATTTTACTCATCGTGGATCTTTTTGAAAATACGCCCGCTTGTGGTTAAAATCTTGACAACGGTTGTATTGGATTACACATAGTTTGTTTGTCCTTACGCATGGGCTCCATTTTGACTCTGATATTTAAAATAGATTTAATTTTATAAATATCGTAGACTTTCTCGTTTCGATCATATATAAAATCCGCGTTTGACTACGGTATCTTTGTCGCTATCCGTTTCTTGCTTTACCATCTTGATTATGTTTACGGCGTCAGTAATCTTAAAACATTGTGCTTGAACGTCTTCTATTACGTCTTCTTTTCTGCACGACGGGTGAAGTCCCCTAGCGAAGACTCGTAACGGTTTTTCAAACTTATTTTCATAAGTATACCATTGAATTTTATCGGTGTTAAGTTTCAGCGAAAATGCTCGGTAAGAATTGGAGTCATCGACGTTAATTTTTCACACGTTATTACGGAGGGAAATTATACTGAACTTTAATTTTAGTGTTCTTTGGAGAAGGTCCCGTAACTTTCCGTAGTCTGCAATTCCTACCATATTTATTGCAGGTGGAGGGCGAGGTTTCGTTTGGGGTTTTGTCTTGGTTGGTACAGTGGTCTTATTTTCATGTCTTAGTTGTAACACTTCGGGAGATGAGCCTGCCTTAAGTTTTTTGTTACGCCTTTTCACGAGTACCAGATTGGTTTTGCGAGCAAGTTCTTCAGGTATTCCACTGACTTGCAATCTATAGATAAGCGAGAGTTTTTCAGAACTTCATTTTTAAGCTCGTAAAAGAGTCCTTGCATTTCATTGAGCTTAGCTCGGAGTTCATTGTTCTCCTGTTTTTTATCACTGAGTCCTGATTAACCGGCAGACTTCGTTTTCCGGAAATATTCGATCTAAATGGTGGTGATCGGAGTACCTTTGATTTTTTTACAAAGGGGTTTGATAGCAATAAATGGGTCTCCCCACAATCCGTAGAGCCTACCTCCCAAGAAGGTGAATTTCTAAGTAAAATTGGATTGCCACCTGGGGTATTACTTCCGTTTGCTTTGCCCATTACATTTTTTGTATGCCCACGCACTCGGCATACAGAGGGTGCGTTTTAGTCGCCTTTTACGACAGGCATGCCTACCTCGGGTATACTCTAATTCCCCTACCCGAAGGGGTAACCGCAGGAATGACATTCGAATATTTTTATCAGAGAATAAGACGGACTTGCCCTGGATACAAGGACAAAAAGTTGAGTCGGTGTTGAAAAAATGTTAAGATTACTTCTGCAGAATAAAGAATTCCCCCTTTCCACCCATTCCGTCTCTATAAACCTAACATATATTAATGTCTAGTAATCCTGCAGACTATTTTATTTATTGCAGCTGGAAATGACCTGATCGGGAACATTTACCAGTTCATCTGTAAAATAAGGTCTGAGAAAAGCATGCCCGATGCATTCAGATTAGTTGTACCCTTTTCTTTTCGCCAATTATAGAGGAAGAAGCCCCCTAAACATTGCCTGTAGGATCTTTTCCGTCGCCTTTGAATCCGTTCACGAACAACCTGGTTGGTCCATATCAGTGCAGTTTCAGGCCAGGTAAGTCCACGATTGTCAAGTGTTGACAATACGACAGGTCTTGCATTTTAGATCGACACTCAGCATAACTTTGTCGTCTTGGGAGAGTGTGAACTCGTCAGGGTGACTGTGGAAAATTCTCTCTTCATCCACGTAGATAATAAATTTACCGAAACTAGAGAGGTTGTTAAAAACTTCGTCTTTTTTTCTTTTTCTGTAAATAGCGCAAGCTCAGTTACAAGCGGCAACGACATCACACAGAAATTAGACGCAGAACTACTCTTCCCAATCGCTGTTTCTCTCATAAGACTAAACATTCTTTCTACAGTTTTTTCTTAAAGACGGCCTTCTGAATAGCAGTGAAAATATTGTCTGAAGTCTTGGACAAGTTATATTGGCAGAGTAATCTGACCATGTTGCGCGAACTGAACTGCCGGGAAATTGGTTTATGATATTTGCTATTTCTCTGGCAGTTGCGTTTTTGTAAATTCCCCATAAGATAGGGACTGTCTAAGCGTAGAGCGGGGTTGCACTCAAGGGTTTATTTGTTGTCCATTTGTTGTCTATTTATATGGAATATCACGATGCATCCACTGCGTAAGCAATTGTCAGACCTCTTCAGATGTTGTGCTTATGTGAATTATCTGCTTCCCCGTCTAGATGGTCAGTCTTTTGCTTAAATAGAGGTATCTCGGGAGAAGACTGTGACAATGCTGATTTATGGCAAATTGAATGTTGTCTGTCGGGTTCCTTTAATATCCCTGAGTGGTGCGAACCTTAGATATGTGACTAAGGTCAAGTATCTAGGCATAACAGTAAGTGAGAAGATGAAATCTTTCACCTTATCTAACTGAGGGAACAACTACTGAGTGTTGTGAGCCAGGTAAAGTGTAGTCTACGGACTGACTGGGGACTCACTAAACGAGCCGTTCATACTGTGTAAGGTGACCTGTTTGTTGCCGGTGCAACATTTGTGGCATCGATTTGGCACGACAGGGTAATGTTGAAGTGTGGTTGTCAGTGGATTTTGGCTTGGCAAAGAGTCACCTTGCTTGGTTGCTTACCGTGTGAAAAAAAAAACATTTGTGCAAGGAAAAACAAACGCGCGAGCTCAGTGCAAATAACATCCGCAGTGCGGGCATCCCAAACTTCCAGCTTGGTCATATTGTTACTTGCACTCAGTAACTGCCGTTGCTGTATTACATTTTTATACAGCGGGTGCAGTGACTGAATGTATGTAACAACCGATAGATATGAATTTTGTTGGTGTGCTGGTTTTTATTTTTGTAATTTGATCCGGCAAAACAATCCTGAATTTTTAGTTCACTGTATATAGAATTGTCGATGTTTGTGTTTTTTGCATTTGGTTTCCTGTAATCACTATTCTGTGTATGGCCACATCTGTAAATACAGACTAGCTATTTTGGCACTTAGTGAAACCCAGGTAGATCTCTGCCGACACCTCTCAGATAACTCTGCTCTGAAGCTACTTGGCTGCGAACTAGTGCCATTATTATTCTCTCACCATTTACATGCATAGTAATGTAGCTTACCAAACTCCACCACAGAAGCCCCATAGTAGACAGCAATTCGACTTATAACGAGGTTGATGGGCTGTCTGGCTCCGTTCAAAGAATTGTATACCTGTATCCTCATACAGCGATTTCAATATACACAATTCTGGGTGGCTTTGACATTCTGGACAGAAAACACCGGACGGTGTGTTGATATCTTCGCTGCGGAAAACAATCTTGGACTTATTTTTAACTTCTGAACCTGGCAAGTACACCGTTGATGTGCTTCCCTCTCTAGGCTCATCGCACTATTGTATTCTTTCACGCTGGCAAAACCACTGCGCTAGCTTTTTCATCATTCCTACTCTTAAGGATACTTTCTGAGCAGATGGAAAGCAGCATTTGTCAAGCCCGTCTTTTTCTCTTTCCTCCTACAGGCTCATTACACTTCCACCTATTCTTTCCAAGGTCATAGAAATGCAGTAAACTGTCAGCTTTTGAAATAAGTCGAAACACGAATACTCTACGGTTTTCGTAGCAACTGGTTCACTGATAATCTGATGGCATGTCTCCACGTAAAGTGGAACCTAAGCGTAAATCAATTCAAATCTGATGTTCACAAAATAAATCCTAGTGTGTCCCATGGTTCCGTTCTGTTTCCGATAGAGGTCAACAGCTTCACCAACTAGGAGTTGGCCCCTTTGGTGGCTGTAAGATATCAAGGAAGGATATCATGTGAACAACGCCACCTGCACATACATAATCGTATGTTTTTGTCCCAGCATTATCAGTGTATAGGGTGATCCTTACTCAAGTCATCTGTCAAATTAAATATAATCTTTCCAATATCTTGCATATACCTATACAGATGATATTGGTGTACTAATTATAAATTAATGGGCTTTCATGGGGACATATACACATATTTTCATCAGAAAAGGGCAGCCAGCACTGTTCTTTATGTATGTATGTATGTATGAGTATGTAATTAAATCTTATCTCTAGCTGTCACAGAAACAGACACAAGTACAAAAACGAAAGAATTGCGAAATAAGTTCCACCTAAAATAAGATTATATTCCATCAACATATAACGATGTACGATGCCAGTAGACGGAAAACAAGAACTAAAATTCAACACACTGCAATGAAGCAGATTGCATGCTTCCAAGTCAGCCTGCGTTGCTTCTGGAGCTCGCCAACAAGACCGCCACAATCAAATAATTATTTTTCTGAATTTAAAAATGAACCGTAGCAGTGCGATTTTCTTTGCAATATTATCAATGGACAATGTACCATACCACTTAGCATTTCAAATTATTTGACACAACAATTCCTCTGTATGCCACTGCCTTTACATCCATGTCATTCGCTTTTATCAGGAAATTATGCGCGGAAATTCAATTTGAAACGCGCCTGGTAACTAAATAGCCTTCTTGCAGCTGCGTATCTCACCTTTGAAAATAATTGAAATATAACATTCACTCATGGAGTCAATGCCCTCGTTTAAGTACCGCCGCAAAAAATCAGCAATCCGACATGTGATATTGTTATCTGATAGTTGCAAAGGGAGCAGTTTGCTACTAAAAAAATTAACACGTATATAACTCGATATTGGAATCTCTACTTCCAAATAAGCAATGAACTCACTTGCACTTAAGCGAACAAAAGCAATAAGCCGCTTTTCTGGATGCGACTTAATGACCTTAACGCCGGCACCGACGAGCATCTGTGGAGTGGTATTTAATCCTAGTGTAAATATAGAAAAACTTATGTAAATATGATAAACTGGATGAATCCAGTTTGAGCACTTTGATTACACTTGTGGTTTCACCAAGAGTCATTCTTCGAAATCCGAGTCAGCTTCTTATATTCATTTTCCTTTAATATTCCCCCAAATTTTTCTTAAACCACTTGCTATTGATCTTAATTCCATCAAGGAACGGGCAGATTAATTGTTTGCTAATAAGTCAGTTCAAGTACGTAGTAATGCTTCCACGATCTCGCAGAACTATATGCGCTTTTATATCCTTGTTTTTTCATATCAATAGGCACCTCTGGGCTGCTGACCTCATTCTTCCCCTAACTGGACATCACGATGTATCTACATAGACCTAAGTGCGATGAGACGAAATGTAGCCATTTGACGACGAATACAAGTACCCAATGGATAAACACCTGGATCCTCATGTGTCTTAAAGATCCTGTAAACAACTTCCTTATCAAAGTTAATATACAAACATATAAAGTTGCTTTTGAGAGAGTACTTTTTTTATATAATATATTTTTTGTTCTCCAATGGGAAACATCGGGAAACAGAAAAATTATCACAGTAAAACATGTATGTTTGCATTAGAGACTTTTAAAAAAAAAAGTATATATGGAGCTCAGCAATTTTATCACATTCCCATTCAAGAGGCGAACGTCGTTTGGGATTTATCCCTTTACGTTTTCTACTTTGTGTAGGAGTGGAGTTTGAAGTAGAAGCTTCCTGGCCTCCATCTCAACCTGTGCACTTTGAGAAGCCCTGGCCTTGGAACTGCCCGGACCCTTAACGCAACTTATAATAACACCATTGTCAGCCCTAGTGAATGTTTTTCTGTTTTGAGCTCTCCTTCCGTAGACTTTCCATGTTGTCGTACAAAATTTGCAACGAATTCAGTACGGTACTTCGAATTTAAGGCCTCAGCGATTAAGTTGATCATAATTCGAGAAATTATTGGCTTCGATTCAGGACAATTTCTTCATATGTTTAGCGTTATTGATAGTTATCCCCTTCGACCGAGTTTTTTGAATGTGAATCCTCATATCTGTCTGAATCACACACTACTACTTACTCCATTACATATGTAGATAGAATTAACAAGAGGAAATAGGGGTCACACAGAAAGTACCAAACGTTGAAAATTTGGTAATATTGTATCATACGATTAGACACTCGGCGATCTAAGTGCGAGTCCTCTTTTTTATCCTGAGTGTGACTATTACGAATGAACAAATTTGGGTCCATGTCTGATCGCTCTTCAGTGTGGTTTGCATCGTATAGTGGACAGTCCCCGTACGGGAAGACTGGAGTGTTTGCTTCACTGAAAGAAAAGCGTTGAAATATCCGTGTCCAGTGAAAAACTGTGTTTCCGTGTATTCCATTTAGCCACGTTATTGATTAGCTTTCTCTATCCATTGTCCTCTGCTTTCCGAGTTCCAAAGCTCTTGATACTGAAACTTTTTGCCACTTACGCTTTTATTTAAAATTATTAAAAATTACAAATTATCATACATCCGAACTTAAATTTTCAAAAGAACTCACCCTGAATCCGGAAAACTTTTAGTAGTCACCGTTGATTTTTCGTTCTTTGGATTCTTGGATTTACTTCCACAATTAATATTCACTTATACTCGTATATAAGATGCACCGATTTTCTATGTTTATGCTTTAAATAAAAACACGACCAACACACTGAGTGGCGACGACTGACTTTGATTCATTCTCTACTTCCGTGCCAGCGCTATGTATCAAAACACTTGAGCGACAAAACAGATTTGAGAGTTAATAGTAGAGTACATCGCGGCGGTTGTTTTTCAAAAGATCGAATGCGGAAACACTGCAGCATCACTTTAAAAATCAAACAAATTTTTTATCACAGTCAGTTACGATTACGTACGTGCTTTAGATCAAGTTTTTAGCCGTCATAAACATTCGAATTAGCAGTAATGAACAGGAATCATGGTGTAGTGTTGATGCCGGAGATGTCATTGATGCAAACGTGGCGGTTACAGTTAATGAGATGAGCGAACTCTATCCTAATTAATTCTGTTTCAGATAAATTGGAAATCGAAAACATGGGATATGTGCTTTTTATAGGCTCATGCCACAAGTTTTATGGGCGCCTTATCGCCAGAAATAGCCCCGTTGCATGTTCTGACATCTGTGCTCAGGCATGTATAGATAATGTAGCTATACTCTCTGTTGAATTATGCCTGGTGAGTGTCTGTTCTAAAGCGACGTTCAGTCAATCTTTTTCTCCGATAATGAAGAAGCTGACTAGTATGATCCATCAAGTGCGTCCAGTATCCATCTGTAAAAGAAAATCACCCAAAAATTGTCACTTTATGTTCAAAAAGAACATCAATCACAAAGAGAAGCTCTTCTAATCCCTAGAACCTGTGCAAGGTTTCGACTGAGAGAATTATAAGAAATATTTGGCCAATAGCCCCAGTCCAGTAGCAAGTTAATCGCTGTTAAATTTGGTGATATGATTTGTCCAATATATCCAGGCAATGTTGGAGTGTGTGTGAGTGTGTGAGTATTATAACTATCACACGGATGGTGGTAATATTTGCCATTATATTTAGGTTTCGAGCTGAGCAGCGTGAGAAGAAATTCGATTTATCTATGAAGATAGAGAAGGCTCTGATTGAGATTTACTTTCATCCGGAGATGGATAAAGTTTTGGTGGCAAGTATCCATGATATTTTATCAATGAGGTTACGCATGTTATCTATCGAATAGTGGACCACCATCCTAAAGAGTATGCACGACCCATATTCAAGCGGGGCAACCATATGATGCTCCACTGGTATTGATTTCAGGAGTCCTACAATTCTTGAACACTGAATACATTCCAGAATCACTTTATTAAGATTGGCAACAATACAATGAGTGGATACCCGAGGAGGACCACAATTGAAGATTTGACGTCTTGGTCAATAAATGATAAAAGGAAATCAGGCAATAAGCAAAAACGCCGACGTCCACCATCTCATACTTAAAAACCTGGTAAAAGGAAAAGTTGCCCGGCAGTTTTGTAAAAAAAAAGAATCACAGGGATGGAGACGATGATGAAGATCCTATTGCTTAACTAAATACTCAAAAAGTTGTTAAGAGCTCGGCTACACAAACTACAGCGAGCCCTGCGCAAAATATCAGGGAGCAAAGATAGAGAGGTACCGATGAACGCTGGTTATAAATGTCATTACCTTCCATAAGGGAGCTATAGGTTATACGGCTTAGGAACGAATCACGATATTCTGCAGTATGTCCCAAAGTATGAATGAGGCTGTACTGAAGAACAATTATAGCGAGACGGGTGATACGGTTAAAAGTTGGTGGGCTCGAAATTCTATTGGTGACGATATGATGCTTATTGGAGTAATTGAGATGCGGCTCGGGAATTACTGATTTGATCAGGAGGTGTTCGATCTCATAGTTGGCATACTATAACTTTTAGCTCTTATGGTCATTGTTGAAGCTAACGCTATATAAAATATGTTGTGTCGCTACAAATCTCACCCCAGCGGTACTTATCGATTTTACTTAACTCAACATATTCACTGTTTATACATTCATGTCGTTGTAAAAGGTACAAAAGCTAAGTTTTTCGAAAATAAATATGTGATTTTTCGTTTTAAAGAATTAGAAAACAATCCCTGAAATACAAACTTCAAAAAACTTTGTTGTTTTGTTGACCTATATAGTCCATGCATGTAGCTCAAGTATTTGAGGTCTAACATATACACTTATGTTACATAGTAGATTTAATTGGAAATCTTATTAGTTCTTTCGGAGGTCATCTGTTATGTAGTACGGACCACAGAAGAGAGAACAGTACTAAGACCGGATATGTGGATTTCCGTTTTTTCGTAGCAGCAAACATATCTCGTGGAATATACTCGTATTCAGAAGGAATCATCGTGCGAAAGTGCAAAAAGTTTAAATACGAGTACCTTGGCTCATACTCATACACATTGTAATGTTGGAGGTCTTACGAAAAATGTAAAGGAAACATGACAGGGGCAGAAATGAAAACGGGAGGAATATAAGCGGGTCTCCAAGCAAATCTCCAAATTAGGAAATCGATAGTAGAGGAACTTCTGAGCAAACCAGCTGGTTTCGTCATATTTTTTTTTATTTTTTTATTTTATTCTTAAATTTTTTATTTCTTAAATGAATACAATATTGATAAGATCACATACATGATATTAATAGATACAAAGATATTATAAGAAATATTGTGTGGTACATTCTACAATCTATAACAATAAGTTATAGTCACTTCGATTGAAGGATGTATACAGATTACAAGTTTAAGGCGGGGTGGCCAAATTAGAAGATTGAAGTTAACAATGCAATAAATTTATTTCGAAACTAAGGAAAGAAAATGCAGTATCAAACATTATTAAAATAGAAAAATAAAAAGTTTCAAGATAAAAATAGTAGATGAAAACTAAGTACATAGTAAAAAATGTACATATATAAATAAAAAAAACTAAAGAAGTTTAATCAGAACGCCTGAAGTAATTGCTTCTGCACCAACATAGTTGTAGTTAAAAAGCCAATTTTTAACATATCTTGTGAAAATTCCGGGTGATGAAATTATTCTAATAAAGTACGGGAGCTTATCGAATATAAAATACGAAACAAAACAGAAAAGAAATTACGAAAGGACGTAGTACGGGATGGTGGTATAGATACTAAGTAGGCAAAGCTTCTACGTAAATTAAAATTGGAGATAAGACGAAATTTCCTATAACCTGACTTCATAAAGAAAATTTTCAATACCTTAAAATAATAAAGGTGACGCACAGGTCAACAAATAAGGGAAAACTGGGGTATTTGACAGTTTTTCTGAATAGCTATTTTCTGAAGTTCCAAAAAAGGACTAATTTTGTTTAGATAAATTCCGCCCCAACAGGTAACCCCTTACTGTAATTTAGAGTTAAATATGGCGTAGTAAATAATTGTTAAGAGTCAAGAAGAGCACACAATTTGTAAGTAGTAAAAGTGTCTAAGTGTAGAAAAAAGATATTTCCTCAAAGATTCGGTGTGGGTGGTAAAACTAATATTAGAATCAATATACGGAAAGTCAAGGCCAAGGAGCAATAGAAACTCAAGTTCCGGCCAAGGTTCAAAGGAGAGTCCGAAAGAAAAACTGCGAAAATATGAGCAAGCTCTTTGTTTCTATAACGCTCAAAATAAAATGTCCTGAACAATGATTCCAACGTTCGCAAAATTAAGAAAACTTTGCCAACCACGTATGTGGGGTAGTAGAAATGCAGATACGTGAAAGAAGTACAATATTGGGTATGTAATTCAATTCGTGCGGTTTTTTTTTCAAAATTTGAACGTTTATTTAAGAAAAACATGTACAATAGTATTATTCAAAGTATTGCCCATCTGAAGCTATGATTTTTTCCATCTTTATGGCAATTTGTTTATCCCATCCCAAAAGGACTGCGCAGGTTTTGGCAGCCAAGAATTAATCAAGCCAATTTTTGATATTCTGCTCTGGCATGAACCGTATTTCAGTAAAGGCCTTCTGCATAGTTTTAGTTTAGCATAAATGCATTTAATTATCTTAATCATTAACCCTTACATACTAACAGAAAATGCTTAAATGCTAGCTTAAAATTACTTAACAATCTTATACTAACTTACTGGCTCCACACAAGCACTCTAAGCTACTCTAAATTCTTATATCTATGTCTTTCGACTTTATTTACGTTTTACTTAGGACTATTTATTTTCGATACTTAAGGCTAAGAAAAATTTTTTTGACAAAAACTTAGCATATGGACTTAATTCTTTATAAGAACTTAATATCTAACTTAAAATAAACCTTAATCTACCTAATCCTACATACACAATACACACATAAAAACACCTAGACATTACACAATTATATACATATATTGGTATATACCTTTGTATATACTAATATATGTATATATTTCTTAAGTGCTAACCTAAACCTATGCAAGCTGGCCATCGCTATTCACAGAGCAAATAGATTGGTCAACTCTGCCTTATTAGTGAGGTTGGTACGCAGTTGACGGAAACGACGACGAAACATCTTCTCCATCATTAAACCACCAGAAATGCTGGTGCTGCCGAACGACATCCCTCTTATCGCGATTCCCCACCGCCCTACTGAACCTGAGACGATCCACACTGCCGTGTGCGACGTCTCTGTTGTAGTTGAGTCGCCTGTCCCCAGCTTTCCGAGCGACATGGGAGATTAACGGGACCGCTGATCTATCCTGGATCAACCCTATCTGATCTAGGTAGAGGAATGCTTCCGGTGGAACGAAGCCGTCAGAGCGCACACTCTCGTGGTAACGGTAATTGGGATAGCAAGCCCCAGATATCGAGTTATTCGTCGACGCCATTGCTCTTGTAATGTGCCTTCGAGTCAGCTTAATTACGAAGTATTTCGCTCGTATTAGGTTCGCTCTGTTTTAAAGGACCTCATTACGATAAAATTGTTTGTACTCTTTTCTGGTGTTCTGTATAAGCGAAGGAAAGCCCTAAGGCAAGCCCTCTCAAACACCCGAATCTTTTCCATTAAGCTTGCTCGCACATAGAACCACACGGGACACCCAAATACCAACATGGGCCTGATAAGGGCCATGTAGCAGATTACCTTTACCCTCGCATCCAGTTGGCTGCTATAAAACAGTCTCTTTGTAAGGGCAAAAGCGCCTTTAGCTCTGACCAGAGCAGCATCTAAGTTTTTGTTAAAATACAGAAACTGATCTAGCCAAATACCAAGGGATATGACTACCTTTCGACAGGCAAGAGGCTGTCCGCGTTGTCCAATGATCGAGAAAGTTCGCCAGTTTTTTCTGGTATCTCTAGATGCTCTAGACAACGGCGTCCTAAAGAGAATGGTTTCCGACTTCCGAAAGTTGATTTTCAACTTCCAGTCATCGCAAAATCGTCGTATCTTATCGAAGTCACGCTGCAAGAGAGTATTGATGACCTCGATTTTTGGACCTGTTCTACACGCTATCAAATCGTCTGCGTACGCAATAGTATGGGGAAGTGAACCTACCAAGTCGCTTGTATAAATGTTGAACAGGATCGGCGAATTGACCGCGCCTTGCTGAAGACCATTTTTAATTTGAAATATTCCAACAGAAGTCACATCACCATTCTTCACGATGAACTGTCTGTTGCTTAGCATATCATAAAGAATGTACAAGAGTGGTTTACTGATCCCCAGCCTAGTCAGCTTATAGAAAAGACCTTCTAACCATACGGTGTCGAAGGCCTTCTCCAAGTCAACAAGGCAGGCACCAGTACATTGGTTTTTGCCTTTATTCCATTGGATATCGGACACCAGTTTAGACCCGACATGTGAGATATCATGTCCCGCCTTAAAACCGAATTGATTATCTGGAACTATATGTTTGTCCTCAACCCACCTAGACAAAGCTCTATTGATTACCTTTTCAAACACCTTACTGATATTCGGAAGGAGACTTATCGACCGGAGATTCGCCGGATTGGATATATCCTTTCCCTTTTCGGAGATAGGTTGAATCACCGCCGTTTTCCAATGCGCTGGATAATGTGCATTATTCATTGCATTATTAAATAGGGTGGTGTAAATGTCCACCGCTTCTAGAGGAAGATGTCGAAGCACGATGTTCGGAATACCATCGGTCCCCACTGATTTCTTAACCCTGATTGTGTCGAGGATCTCACGGAGCTCTTCCTTCGAAATGAACGGGGGTAGGTCCCCCTCTCTGGTAAGGACATTATTTGCCATATTTTCGTCGCTGAACCGGGTGAAACCAGAGCCCTCGGATTGCCAGTTCTCTACTTCATTTCGAATGTAGAAGTCGTGCACCAAGACGCGATTGTCCAGGTCATAATTAGGGCCAATAGTATCAGTGGCCTTGTACATTTCCTGGAAAGTCGCCCCTATAGCCTCAACCTTCTCCTGTGGATCCTCGATCACAAAGATGTCGTCATCATCAGCGGCCGGGCTATTTTAAGACACTGAAGGTCGTTTTGATTTTTTCTCCGAAATAGTTTATTTATTTGCGGGAACATATTCGGGTTGCTGGTGTTTACAGCCCGAACCCTGTTGTTCCAATACAAACTTACAGAAATTCTGTAATTCTCTTTTATAAACGTTTGAATATTTTTAATCGACGCCTTCACTGTCCTTATCTCCGGGTCTTGTCTGTCAGTTAACTGTCTGTATAAGTTTTTGGGTCTTGACAGAAGTCTACTTTTCTGTCGGTGCAGTGCGTCAATAGTAGGATTGCGGAACAGGTCTTCGTTAGTCGTACGTCGACACCGCGGTATTGTAGCGTCCATAGTTTGTTTAATTATCTCGTCCATTTGTTTTAGGTGATTGTCGATCTCCTGGTTTGACCAATTCCAATTGGACGGTGGAGCGTATTTGAAAAGAGCGCACTTGTCATGGTTGCGGAGAAGCGTGTCTGTACATGACATCGTTCTGACCCCACCAATCGAGTAGTAGGTTCCCTCTAGTATTTGGCAAATTATTTCCCCAATCTCTGTGTGTAGATTGGGTAGTCTAGGACATTGATACTCCTTAGACTATCCAGACGGCTTTCGGGACTGAGCTGCACCAGGAAGAACGGCAGACTCCGTTTCTCCCGCCTGGCTCTAGCTGTGGTAAATGGCTTTACCCCCACAAACTTGAGTCCTTCGCACTTCTTCTCTTTGAGGAGTGCCAGGATCTCCTCAGGATCAGAAGACGGTTCCAACCCCTTCAGCAGCATCGATTGCCGCTTTTCATACTTCGGTGTGAATGAGTAGTGCTCCGTCGTCGTTTCCTTTAGGAGCTCTTTCACTTTCGCGTAGCCCTCAACTGTATTACAGTGGATGGCATGGCGATCGTTCCCCAACCTCTTAATATTAAAATTATTACCAATGACCAGCACACAGGTCCTTGGTAGCATTTACCTCCAATTTATAGGTGTTGATAGGAGGCACCTTCTCCTTCTTCTTCTTCTTCTTCTGTTGATGCTGTTTTTGGTGTTGCCGTTTTTGTGGCTGCTGCTGTTTTAGCTGTTGCCGGTTTTGTAACTGCTCTTGTTGTTGCTGGTGGTTCTTAACGCTTTGTTGTTATATCACTTGTGCTACTCTATTTGTTGGTGTTGTTGTTGTTTCTGCTTTTGAGCATGCTGCTGTTGTTGGGATTGCTCTAGCTCTTCCCTCTTCCTTCTTACCATTTGCTTTTCTTTTATGGCCATCACTCTTTGTTGTAGCATTTTTATGCTGCTACTTATGGCCTTCATTTCTTCCTCTTCATCATCAGATTTGCTTGCGGCCAATGAAGCGAAGGTGTTCCCTTCCCTCACTCCGCCAAGCAGCTTTACATTGGTCGTTTTTAGCTTCTTCCTTCTCTTTGTCTTTGGCGTTTGGCTTGAAACACTCGAAGCCTCACCTGACATTTCAGTAGATCCCGCTATAGGCATAGCGGACCCCTCAACACAATCCATCACGTGATGTTAATGCGAACACTTTATATTTATTTTTATTTATAAAATAATAATAAAAAAAAGAAAAAACCGTCTGCCGACTATTCGGAGTCCACAACTTCTGCTGTCTTAAGCCAACACACTACCGTTGCGCTAATTAGAGCCTAAACCAAATTTGTTTAATTGTTTTAAGTAAGCGACACTTCTCAGTTACAAGTCGAAACACGTTTAAACTCCGCGGAGGTCTATGAACGACTGACGGCGTTCTGCATCGACCGGAACAAATGATAGTCAGAAGGGGCAAGTCCAATTCCAATTGGACGGTGGAGCGTATTTGAAAAGAGCGCACTTGTCATGGTTGCGGAGAAGCGTGTCTGTACATGACATCGTTCTGACCCCACCAATCGAGTAGTAGGTTCCCTCTAGTATTTGGCAAATTATTTCCCCAATCTCTGTGTGTAGATTGGGTAGTCTAGGACATTGATACTCCTTAGACTATCCAGACGGCTTTCGGGACTGAGCTGCACCAGGAAGAACGGCAGACTCCGTTTCTCCCGCCTGGCTCTAGCTGTGGTAAATGGCTTTACCCCCACAAACTTGAGTCCTTCGCACTTCTTCTCTTTGAGGAGTGCCAGGATCTCCTCAGGATCAGAAGACGGTTCCAACCCCTTCAGCAGCATCGATTGCCGCTTTTCATACTTCGGTGTGAATGAGTAGTGCTCCGTCGTCGTTTCCTTTAGGAGCTCTTTCACTTTCGCGTAGCCCTCAACTGTATTACAGTGGATGGCATGGCGATCGTTCCCCAACCTCTTAATATTAAAATTATTACCAATGACCAGCACACAGGTCCTTGGTAGCATTTACCTCCAATTTATAGGTGTTGATAGGAGGCACCTTCTCCTTCTTCTTCTTCTTCTTCTGTTGATGCTGTTTTTGGTGTTGCCGTTTTTGTGGCTGCTGCTGTTTTAGCTGTTGCCGGTTTTGTAACTGCTCTTGTTGTTGCTGGTGGTTCTTAACGCTTTGTTGTTATATCACTTGTGCTACTCTATTTGTTGGTGTTGTTGTTGTTTCTGCTTTTGAGCATGCTGCTGTTGTTGGGATTGCTCTAGCTCTTCCCTCTTCCTTCTTACCATTTGCTTTTCTTTTATGGCCATCACTCTTTGTTGTAGCATTTTTATGCTGCTACTTATGGCCTTCATTTCTTCCTCTTCATCATCAGATTTGCTTGCGGCCAATGAAGCGAAGGTGTTCCCTTCCCTCACTCCGCCAAGCAGCTTTACATTGGTCGTTTTTAGCTTCTTCCTTCTCTTTGTCTTTGGCGTTTGGCTTGAAACACTCGAAGCCTCACCTGACATTTCAGTAGATCCCGCTATAGGCATAGCGGACCCCTCAACACAATCCATCACGTGATGTTAATGCGAACACTTTATATTTATTTTTATTTATAAAATAATAATAAAAAAAAGAAAAAACCGTCTGCCGACTATTCGGAGTCCACAACTTCTGCTGTCTTAAGCCAACACACTACCGTTGCGCTAATTAGAGCCTAAACCAAATTTGTTTAATTGTTTTAAGTAAGCGACACTTCTCAGTTACAAGTCGAAACACGTTTAAACTCCGCGGAGGTCTATGAACGACTGACGGCGTTCTGCATCGACCGGAACAAATGATAGTCAGAAGGGGCAAGTTCTGAGCTATAAGGTGGATGGGGTAAGACTTCCCATCCACTGTTTTTCAAATAGTTCTTAACCAGAATAGCAACGTGGGGTCAAGCGTTGTCATGATGGAAAATTATTGCCTCGTGTCTGGTCGCATATTCCGGGCGTTTTTCGGCTTCTGCTCTCTTCAAACGGATTTATTGTCTTTGCTAGGGTTGTGCATTGATGGTCTCACCCGGTCTTAGCAGCTCATAATACAACACTCCCATCTGATCCCACCAAATACAGAGCATTAAATTCGCGCCATGGATATTTGGCTTTGCCGTTGATTTGGCTGGTTGGCCGGGTTTCATATATGATATTTTGCGCTTGCGGTTGTCGTAATGGATCCATTTTTCATCACCAGTAACAATCCGATGCAAAAATGACTTCCTATTGTCTCGTTCCAACAGCATTTCGGATATGCAAAACCGCCTTTCGACGTCTCTCGGCTTGAGTTCATGTGGAACCCAATTTCCTTGCTTTTGAATATGTGCAGCTGCTTTTAAACGTTTTGAAATAGCTGCTTGAGTGACACCCAAAGATTCTGCGAGCTCTTCTTGTGTTTGGCAACAATCTTCATAGAGTAATGGTTCCAGTTCTTTATCTTCAAACTTTTTTGGCTGCCGAGGACGTTCATCGTCTTCCAAGCCAAAATCAAGACTTTTAAATCGTGCAAATCACTTTTGGCACGTTCGCTCAGCTAGCGCATGTTCACCATAAACTTCCACCAAAATACGATGACTTTCGGCAGCTTTTTTAGGAATTTAAACTCATCGTTATTTTTCCTCGATAACGACGTAAATGCCGCTTTTGATATGATCACAGACACTATTCTCTTTCAAATGAGATCCCTTATCCCTCATCGGATGAAGAGTATCAAACCAAAAGAAAATGCATGGTATAACTCGAGCTGTAAAGAGGCCGTCGGGGTTAGACAAACGTTTAATCGGTCCTTCAAGACTAACTAGACAGAGGAAACCGAAAAAAGCTAAAACGAGCCAGGAATGATTGCAATATCTTTCTTAAACCTGTAAAATTTCAATGCAACCAAAAGCTGTGGAAAAAATACTACAATGTCCCATAGGTAGTAAACATTTTTGGTCGTTTGTCAAAAATATTAGAAATTCTGCCTCCTGCTCATTTGCAATGATATTCCAGCTGTTAGCTCTTTGGACAAGGTTAACCTGCTTGCTATACACTTTGCGACCAGTTCAACACTTCAAGATAGTGCTTTGCCTCCGAGTACACTTGAGTGTGTCAAATCTTCATTTGGACAAATCGACTCTCGCACTCGTTTAGTAGCAAGAGTTTTTAAAGATCTTAGCAATCACAAATCCGCTGGTCCAGATGGCATATCTCCACTTATTCTGAAGAGGTGTTCTTCCTCGCTTGCAAATTCACTGCAAAATCTTATTATTATTATTTCCAAGGTAATAAAAATATCGTGAAACATGAAAACTTCTCAATGACCGCCAGTGCGGTTTTCGCAGCAACAGGTTCACTGGTGATTTGACAGCATGTCTCACCGAAAAGGGGAACCAAAGCGTAAGAAAATCTGGCGAAAGTATGATAGTTGCACTTGATGTTTCTTAAGCATTTGAAAGAGTTTGGCACCAGGCTCTTTGGTCGAAAAGCGTGCTTTTGATATCGATGACTCTCTTCTTCAATGGATCAGAAATTACCTTTCGAAACGTTCAATTCAAGTTGTTTTGGCTCCAGGGCTCCGTTCTGTATCCGACACTCCTATTAATTTTCACTAACGACCTCTTGTTTGCTACTTCTACTCCAATATACCACCTTGATCAAAAGGTTCCCGGGGGCGTCACCGTGTGGTGCTCCCATTTTAAGGAGCGTTGTTGACATTCTCTCTAAATCTTAGCATCATAGATTGACATTTGCAAAAGTTACGTAGCCAAGAATAAATCTATCTATGTGTGTGTTAGCGATTTTTTACAATTTTAGAATTGGATTTAAATTTGCAACAACGAACTTGTATTACATTTTGCGTAAAAACGGATTTAATGGTACGCAAACGTTGGAAATGTTGGACAAGTGTTTCGGCAACGATTCCCTAAAGAAAACGGTCGTTTACCAGTGGCACAAGCGGTTCAAAAGTGGTCGTGAGTCAATCGAAGATGATGAACGCAGTGGCAGACCATCGACTTCGAAAACCGATGAAAACATTGATGAAGTAAAAGAATTGTTGGTCAATAGCCGCAAACTAACTATCCGACGCTGACATTCCGTTCAGACATTTTGGTTAATGATTTGGGTTTCCCTAGTGTAGCAGCAAAGTTGGGGCCAACAGACCTCAATTTCATGCAAAAAAGAGACCGCGATTTGCGAGGTTGAATCTGATCCCACATTCATCAAAAGGATTATTACTGGAGACGAGACGTGGGCTTATGAGCACGACACGCAATTCAGACATCAGGCAAGTGAATAGCATTCAACAAATGAGCCGAGACGAAAAAAAAAAAAACTCGTCGTTTTCAGTCAAAAAAGAAGGCAATGCTCACGGTTTTCATTTATTACAACGGTGTAGTGCATCATCATCATTTTTGCCGGAATGTCAGACAGTAAATAAAGATTATTATTTAGGCATTATGTTTCGCATGAAGCAATTCGCCGAAAGAGACCAGAATTGTGAGCAGAAAACTCGTGATAACATGATAACTCACCGTCGCACAATGCCATCATTATTCGTAATTTTTTGACGAAAAATGCAATAAATAACATCCAACAGCCATCAAATTTACCTGATTTGGCACCCTGTGTCTTCTTTCTGTTTAATTGAGTTAAAAAAATTACAATGGGGAACGCGTTTCAGTAGCCGAGAGGAGGTAATGGAAAAATTGCAGGAAGCACTGATGGACATATGGAAAACCGAATATAAAAAATATTTCGAGCATTGGATCAAGCGCTGGCATAAGTGTGTTGCAGTCGATGGGGATACATGTAATAATGTGATAATTTTTCCGTTTGCCGATGTTTCCCATTGGAGAACAAAAAATATGTTAAATAAAAAGAGTACTCTTTCAAAAGCAACTTTATATGTTTGTTTTTAAACTTTGATAAGGAAGTTGTTTACGGGATCTTTAAGACACAGGACGATCCAACTGTTTCTCTATTGGTTTCTTGTATTCGTCGTCAAATGACTACATTTCGTCTCATCGCACTTAGGTCTATGTAGACCTATCATGATGTCCAGTTAGGGGAATAATGAGGTCAGCAGTCTACAGGTGCCTATTGATATGAAAAAACAAGGATATAAAAGCGCAGATAGTTCTGCGAGATCGTCTTAGCACTACTACCTACTTGAACTGACTTATTAGAAAATAATTGATCTGCCCGTTCCTTGATGGAATTTAGGTCTGTAGCAAGTAGTTTAAGAAAAATTTATATTTATATATTTATAAATTATGTTTACATAAATTAAATTTAAATAAATTTATATTTACAGATCGAAGGAAAATGAATATAAGAAGCTGGCTCGGATTTCGGAGAATGGCTCTTGGTGAAACCACCAGTGTAGTTAAAGTGCTCAAAAAAGGGAATCTGGTACGACTGGATTTATTCAGGAAACTAGCGTTCGCCAATAATATTTAACATACATAAGTTTTTCTACGTTTACAGTCGGATCAAATACCACTCGGTAGCTGCTCGTCGTTGCTGGCGTGAAGGTCATTAAGTCGCATCCAGAAAAGCGGCGTCTTGCTTTTGTTCGTTTAAATATTTTTTTCTATCAAGTGCAAGTGAGTTCATTGCTTATTTAGAAGTAGAGATTCCAGTATTGAGTTATAGACGTGTTCATTTTTTAGTAGCAAACTGCTCCTTTTGCAACTATCAGAAAACATTATCCCATGTCGGATTGTTGATTTTTTGCAGCAATACTTAAACGAGGGCATTGGTGGTGAGATACCCACCTTCAAGCAGGCCATTTAGCTACCAGACGCGTTTCAAATTGTACACAATTTTATCGTCCATCGCAATGTTATTAATCTGGTTGACAGTTAATCGATCAAGCCAAGTCCTTTTATGGTTGTTGAGCTGTGGCAACCCTTGCTGGCTACTAAACGGCTACTTCCCGTTAGAAATTCTAAAAATAGGTTGTAATTTTAGATAAGCCGCTCTAAGACGGCTTCCTTACTCAACCTTGCACTAAGATCTCCCAGCACAATTTCAGTGGTATCAAAACTGGGAGGCCGTCGCATTTAGATTGCGGTAATATCTCCTAATTGCAGTCTAGTGCTTCCTTTCTATAGGTTTTTTCAATAGGGACTTGACGACTTTGAATTTAATTTGTGAACACACTCTTTCACTAATTATCAAACTCTCACTGTCAATTTATTCAGTAAACTCAACATTTTCATCATAGTAAAGTACACTAACGAGGTACGTTATCCGATTAAATTCTGGAGGAAGTGCGCCAAGATGATAAATTTCATCGCAAAATCATCTTCAGTGACGAAGCTCATTTTTGGCTCAATTGGTTCGTCAATAAGCAAAATATGCGTTATAGGTCGGGTGAAAGCTCACATGTGCTTCATGAGTCACCACTTCATCTACAAAAATAACTGTATGGTGCGGTTTGTATGCCGGCGGCGTTACTGGCCTATATTTTTTCGTCGACGATAACGATCGTCACGTTACTATGAATGCTCAGCATTATCGCGCCATGATCACAGATTATTTTTGGCCCGAGTTGGAAGATATGGACTTGGACGACATGTGGTTTCAAAAATATGGTGCCACAAGCCACACAGCAAACGCTACAATCAATTTATTGAAGAGTAAGTATGGAGGACGTCTCTTGAATTGGATCCCCAATTTCGGATAGGCTTACCAATCTCTTCATCTAATAAAGCCACTGAGGATCCGTCATCAATAAAGGAATGTGCTTTCTGTTGAACGTCATTTCCGTGTAATAGAACCGGTACGACACGAAATAGGAGCGGAATTGTCTTAGATCTTAGGTCGCAAAACTTTGTGTGATGAATGCTGACAACCTCTGACCGTCGCGTTGTAGCATCCATGAGATCAGTGTGCAGCAGCGGATGGTTTTTGCGTGTGCAGTTGTTCTTCTGTTCTGCTTCCTCACTTCTTCCTATTTTCCGCTGTGACTAATTTCGAGAAAACATTAACACTCAGCTACCGTAGCGCACCTACCGTTACAAGTTCGATAAATCTTTTCACTGTTATCGTCGTACCGCTTACTTCCACCGTGGTGAGCATTCAGAAGCCCTGTAATCTTCCATCCTTTGCCACGATCCTTTATGGTAGGCTTGAAAACTTGGTGGCGAAGACAGAAACCCATTTGCCAAACTTTTCATAAATGCATAATATTGCCTCGTTTCCCCCAAAGAATTATACTTTAGAAACTAGAGCCGTTTAAGTGTGAAGGCTTAAAATCGCTGCTATTTAAGAAGTATTTTGTTTTTCTCGTTATATGCAAAATGGGGGGGCATCCCAAAGGCTCTACAAAAAAAGTCTGCAGTATAAGTGTAATGTCTCGTCATTGCAACCTTTGTCGGCAATGTCCATGACAGTGAATTTTACTGCTGGCCTCTCGAATATTCCGCTCTGTGTTTGGATGTGGGTGTTTCTGACTTGGCCGTCCTCGGACTGCTTGAGTTTAATCACTCGTCCTTTCGGCCAACAACCACTGAAATTGTTTGGGTCTACGACTAGTACCACATCGCTAACATGTATGGGCTTGACAGGCCTAAACCATTTTCCACGCCTGGTAAGCGTGGGCAGATACTCTGTCACCCAGCGTTTCTAGAAGCGGCCCGCAAACTGCTGTAATATTAGCCATCGTTAAATTCCGCCATTGGTTTCAGAACACTGGATGATCCTAATAAGAAGTGATTTGGTGTGAGAGCTTCTTCATTTCGATATCTATTGAGATATATGTAAGGCAAGGTTCGCGAATTCACTATGTTTTCTGCTTCGATTAACATACTTCGTAATAGCTTGTCGTTCGTGTTTCGGATCATTTGTGTTGACGTACAAAGGACTTCTTTTATGGAGCGAAATAACCGCTCCCAGCTTCTCCCCGTACATGGAGATCCTGGCGGTGTAAACTTCCATTTAGTACTAGAGCTGTGAAAGGTATCTATTAGTTTAGTTGTATCGACGTTCTTAAAGGCTTTTCGTATCTCACGTTCTGCACTTCAAAAATTGGTTCTATTGTCACTAAGCAACTCGATGAGTATGCCTGGCAGCCAGTTTGTATGTTATGTACTCGACCTATCTCATGGCCAAGTAACAGAACTTTTGAAAGCAGTAAAAAGCTCTACCCAATAATATAGCAAGCTCACTTTTTGTTATTTTTTATGGATGGTTGTCGCCGGAAAGGTAGACCCCTCTACCTACCACTAGCTGTTGTTGTTTCTTTAAGTGCTTCATTCCGAATCGGTCTAAAATTAAATAATTGGTACGATGTGTGTGATGCCCGGAAATAAAATAATGAAGTACATTCTTACCGAAATCACGATATTCCTCGACTTTATGAGTTGAGAAGTCCCAATGAAGGATCCAGAAAGTATTTCAAAAGGATTTTTTGTGTTATATTTTATTAGAGAGCAGTGGAACATTTTATGAATTTTATAATGTTTTTTATTGTTTCTTATAACTTTACTTAACTCTTGTCCTTATACTTTTGCCATGTGTCCGCATTGTGTCCCTGCTATTATTGCGTACAACTTCTCTTGAAAATAGTTATAAAATGTTGTTCTTATTTCTTATGGAAATGACTAATTCTATTACAAATAGTATTTCTCGTCTGACTTGTGATAGAGGTATTTAAATGCAAATCAGGCTGACAGTCCTGAACAAACGATGCAGTGGGCTTAGGGCTTGCCATATTAATGCTCACAGCTTATAGGCAAAAATTGATGAATTCAGAGATGTGTTTGTGGGATCAGATAAAATTTGAAATTTGAAATAAATAAAAAAAACATGAACAAGAAGCAGAACCTAGAACTACTAGATGAAGAAGAAGAAGAACTGCTAGATGAAGAAGAGCAGAAGAGCAGAAGAGCATAAAATTGAACAACTTTCAGATCATTTTGCGGTGTGATCCTTGGGAAAATGAAGGTATTCGAAATGGATCCTGGTTTCATCAGATTTTGGTCGTTTGGCTAAGAAGATTTAGTCAAAGTCAAAATTTATTTCAAAGCTTAACTGTACGCAATTCCGAGTTATCTATACATCCATACATATACATATATACATCGTTTCGCGAAAATCAAGTAGAAGGGCTTTATTTTTTTGATCCAATTTGAAAAGTACCTTTGGCTTGAGTGAGAACACTGAGTTCAGGTTCATTTTTAGAGTGAGCGTCAAAAATGTGCAAAAACATATTTGTTTTGAGGCTATATAATTAAAAAAAATATAAAAACATCATGTTTCAATTATTTATCACCATATAAATAAAGCCATAAAACTGCATAATTGGAATATACGTAGGAGCAGGTGTCATAAGAACGCGAACCTACGTCGAATTTGCACTAAGCAAAGACGTCACTAGTTTTCACATGAAGGGTCAAATCAACTATACTCTCGGATATGTATGGAAAATGCAATTTTTCTATTTTTTATTATTTAAAAAATATTGTCCTTAGATCTTCAATTCACATGCGTGTTTACTGATTTCTGACGCCCATTGTGCATGTTGATTTGGACTAGATTATTTTGCCTCGAGATAAACATACACATGTATGTATGGATGAATGCATGTACCATATATTAGGATATTGTGAAAGTCCTCTAAAGGTACTACTTAACTATTTGGCCAGCATGCACGATTCGAATTATGAAAAACACCGGTCAACACAAATTCAGGTTTTGCTTGCATGGTTATTATGTCTGCCACTCTACTAATCAAAAAAAAAAAACTTACCTAAAATGCTCTTTTGTGGCGGATTTTAGGAAAAAGTGCCATCGAATTTCAATTATGTTAAAACAATTGTGAAGCAAGTAAAGTTAGAATTTGTGCGCATAAGCATCGGAAGGCTACATTTTTGCAGTCACGATGTTTTTGATGAACAATTTGCATTGCACTGCGTGCACGATTTCCTAATTTGGAAGATCCAAATTCGAAGCAACTTCGCTGGCGTCTAAACCTAGAGGAGTATGATTATGAAATAGTTTATAAAAAGGGAACAAATAACACTAACGCAAATTCCCTTAGTAGAGTGAAAATTGAGCATCCGAAAATCTTCCAAAGTAGAAACATCAATCTTAACGATACCATATCTGTGCAAAGAATCAGTAATTCCACTCTACATTCCGCTTTAGAAAATTTTGACGACGGTATTCCAATGGCGGAAAGACCTCTTAACGAATTTAGCTTAGAATAAATTCTTCAAAAATCAAACAAAGGTTCACCCATGACATTAGAATTAATTTTTTAAAACCATAAGAAATAATAGTTTTAGTGAAAGCACCATTGTAGATATTTAAAAAAAGTTTTTCTCTCCAAAGAAACTTATACAATTTATACAGACGACGAAACCTTCAAAAAGTACAATTGGTTTATTCCCATTTCTTTTCAAGTAACAAATCTTTCCGTCTTATTCATTGCACAACCCTTTTAAAAGATATGTAGATAATAAAAGAAAAGTATCGAAGAAACTCTTTTAGATTTTAAACGAAATTTTTACTTTCCCTTTATGAATCCTAAAATTACTGAAACAATTAATAATTGCGAAAAATATCAGACCCTGAAGTATGAACGAACTCCGCAAAAAGTAAAGTATAAAAAACCTGAAACACCACTAAAACCGCTTGATATACTATAAACAATAAACTCATTCTAACAATAGTGGACAAATTTTTAAAATTTTCAATTGGTTATACAATTCCTTCCAGAAACAGTATTAACGTATGCCTACACGGCATCCCAGCAAAAATTGTAGTTGATCAAGGAGCCGAATTCTCATCTAATATTTTCAAATTTTCATTCTGTAAAAGATATCAAATTGATCTTCATATAACTTCTTTTCAACAAAAAAGCAGCAATTTGCCGGTAGAATGCTTACATTCAACATTAACAGAAATTTATCGAATAATGTACAAAACTTTCAAAGAAAACAAAATGGATACAGACCACAGTGAAATTTTTTCTGAAACATTATTTACCTATAAAAATTGTTGATGTTGTTGACTCAACTTCAACAAGAATTTTTCCCTAAGATAAAAGATAGATTAGAACAAACAGTAAGTAAGAGAATTGACAAACTTAATAATGATAGGAAAGAGCCTAAGAAAAGAAACATAGATGATATTATATATAGAAAAGAGTGTAAAAAGAACAAACTCACCAAAAGATTTACTAAGCACATAGTTAAGGAAAACAAGGAAGTTACACTATTAACAACAAACAACAAGAAATTTCATTAATTAAGGATTAAGAAGGAACGTAAATGTACTTAAATTTTTATTATCCTCTTTATTTTTATTTGTTACTTTTATTTTTTATTATTATTATTATTTTTTTTTTTTTTTTTTTTTTTTTGGCACAAGAACTAGACATACGTGATTTAACGAAAACCGAGGGAATCCTTTCACTTAAACTAGGAAATGTGAAATTAATTAATTCTTTATCCAACCTAATTCATCTTACCGATCTGGAAAAGTATAAAAAGAACACGGATCTAATAAAAAAATCCCTTGCAAACTTTAGAAGTTTCAAAAATCTTCAGCCAACCTTAAACATTATAGAATTCAAGCTTCAGGAATTAGTATGTAAAATAGATCTTCTACTACCAAGACAAAGACAAAGTCAAAGAGAAAAACTTATTAACGGATTAGGCAGTGCTTATAACTGAAAACATGGACGCACACGCCGCAGAAAAGGTCAATAATGAAATAGAAAATTTAAAGAATACTCAAACCCAATTAATCAATAGCATTTCTTCCAAATCAAAATTTAATACAGAAATAATCCAGAGATTTAAAAACATTACCGATCACATAAACTACCAGTAGAACCTCATTAAGGAATATATGACAGACTACAATAATAAAATATTAATCTTAATACAGTCAAATGCAGATACATTTATTCATGTTCAGCACTTGAACCAAATTGGTTTCAACATAGTCCCCTTAACTGATCACGTTAGGGATATTTCAGAAAAAATGATCCTTGCTAAAACTAATGTCACCTATACGAAATACTTGAACTCTAGGCTTATTATATCGGCTCTAAAATTGAGTTTAATATAGGAACTTCCATCTTCTCCCAAGAATCCTTTTATTTCTTCCATATAATCCCATTACCTGTAAACAAAACCAATCATAATCGTATCATTGTAAAACCATATGTAGCTATTACTGATAATGTTACACAATATTTTGAAAACATGTGCTTAAGAGTAGAGAAATTATTTATATTGTATGTAAAGAGTGGATCCATCAAGAAGTATTACAACAATCAACATGCAACGGAAGAATTCTGGAAAATAAACCTGCAACATGCCAAATGGAAGATGTCGGCGAAATTAAATCACGCACTCAGCCTAAAACTCACTTGATAAACATACCCCTCACATCATCAACTTCATATGGAATTTAAAAACAAACAATCGAAGGCTCAGCGCTTATGAAGTTTACATCAACAACATAGCATAGAGACACCAGCCCTATACCTATCGGGACAAGATTCATATCTATCCCACAAGTTTTACTAACATCCATGCTAACCTCACCTTTTACCAACAGGAAACAGTAAAAACTTAAGATTGGGAAAATACACTCCAAGATGCCTGCATACTTGCCATCCTAGCAGCATCAGCAGTTTCTGCTCATGTTGGTATTAGCATGCAGAAACCATTTTAAAGTTGAATTAAATACTTCACTCCTGTCCAGTCAATCAAGATCGTTTGCACCGTCGTTTCAGACTATGGAAGAGGAGTTATAAGAACAACCCGCCACCTACTACTGCATTAATAAAATAATGCACCGTCTTCAACACGAGTCATGAAAACAACCTGCCAAATACAATACCAACGTCAATAATAGAATGCACTGCCATCAAACAAGTTCTACATAACACTATCAGATAATAATGTCAGCAATATATTATAATTATAACTGCACAGGTGAATTCTAGAAATTTTTGATCAGCGTCTGCTGAACTTCAGTTTAATCAATCACCTTTGCAAAACATAGGTTACAATTTTAATTATGTTATATTTTAGGTTTAGTTGATTTTGTCAGTCGAATAAAAAAAGAATTTTTTTTTTTTTAATCAAAGGTTGTGTTGGAACTGATTAGTCCCGTCCTATTGAGGAATTTTATTTTCAAAGCCCGGCTGCAGTTTCAGAGGACGCTGTCTTTCTCGAAACTATTTTAGAAGCAAAGTGCATACACTGGTTAGGAATTAAAACAGATATGCCAATGATATGGAGAAAAAGTTTTGGGAAGGAAAAACTTCGTTTTTGACCGTCTGCCTACTGTATCATTCAAACACTTTTTTACCTTTCACAGCCATGTAATGTAGAGCAAGAATTTAGATACATGTGTATGTAGATAGACCCTTATTTCGTATACAACTTTTTTTAGAAAAGATTTAAACCCCACACTCTATGATATTATGTACTCGTTTACCAATCTACGGGAACATTGTGTTTTATTTTGCAAAATATTCTTATACATATTTAGAATTTAAAGGAAAATAGGGTATGGGTAAAAAAGAAAAAAAAATTAAATAACAACACTGGGACTAAACACAAACATAAATTATGAACATACTACTGTGACCAAGACATAAGGTGAAATTGCTTATAACTTTCAAAATCGTTAATTATTCTTTGAAATCTATTTGAGCTCTTTCAAAGTGCAGTAAGCTTCTGCCAATGGTTTTTCCAATCTTCGAAACAATTGTTAAAGTCAATTTCTGGAATGGCCTTACAGCGCTCAGCGATCGGGCTTTTTCTCCTCTATATTATCGAAACCGTGTTACCGGAGCAGTCTCTTGAACTAAGAGAATAGCCAGAAGTCACACGATGCTAAATCAGGTGATTACTGTTATGGAACGACATGAATTGAAATTTTTGCGAAATGGTCTCGAGACGGTGCATAAAGTGTTTTTGAAACCAAACGAGATTTGCCTTTTTACAGGCACAAAACATCTTTCAAAATAAGAGGGACAGTATCTGTAAGGTCTCTGATTTCCTTGACTTGTTCATCAGTTGATATTGATGGCCGTCTAGAGCAATCATTGTCTTCAAGGCTTTCTCTGACTCCTTTGAATTGTTTATACTTCTTGAAAACATTTTTTTGTAACTTAGGCTGGCCTTCTGCAACATTTCTGCAGCAGAAATTTCATCTGCAGGCAAAATTTAATGCAATTTTTTTACTCAACAAAATCAGACATAGTACAAATTGCTAAATTCTAATTTTTTTCTATCACAAAACACGTGCGTAATTATTGAACAAATGCAGATTTTGACATGAAATTTGAGACAGATGTTTGTGATAGACTACCGATCCAAAGAAAATATTTCCCCGAATAGAAAAGCCCCTGTATTTTAAAATCTTAATCTTAACTTTTTTGTATTGCAGTAGTACAACTATTCTATGTAAATAAATCCTTTAGTAAGTGATTATTTTAACGTAAGCACATTTTTTCATAAAGCTTTTGAATTCCATCAAAAAACAATTCAACACTGGTTCTTCTATGAGCATTCAAAGCAAAATGCTTCCATGAAAGGTTAAACATTTTTACGGTCCTCGAGATATGCTCATGGAGTGTAAGTATTGGGTTCAGATACATACCTACGTGTTTCAAACACAAGGACCAGTTTATTGCCGATCGATTCGTTTCAAATAATTTTATATAACACACCATCATGGCAAAGAGAATCAAATGTTCTTCAATCTCCAAAAGGTACATTGGCATGGTACAAATGGGAACAACAGTCGTTTAAAGCACAGTATTTTTAACTTTATAAATTCGAAGAACCTGAACTTTGTTGAGTGCAAAGCCTTTATTTTCCAGTGTGAACTCGTAGAAGTTTCTGAAACCTGGAAGAATTTATCGCCGTAGTATGACTTGCCTATTCCTTACCCGATACCCTGTTCTGGTTTCATTAGTTTGATGGAGTCTCCAGAGGCATACAATAGCAGTAGGCCTAGGGCACTAAAGCTGTTTCCTTAATCCGGCGGGCAGTATTGCACCGTCATCTCTGCATAATTTTGCGCAACCTCGAAAGAAAAAAATAATTGATACTACCAACTTTATGGCTTTCTGGATACAATTATGATTTATTCATGTATCAACATTGAATTAATATATATACATACATACAAAGATTTTGGATAGTCATATACGAACTCGTATATGTACTCGTATGTGCAAGCATTTAGTCATCTTTTTTCATGGTAGCGGCATCTGGTTCGAGGATTTCCGCCAATGGATTGTGGAGGACTTTGATCCACTGTATAAAGAATCGTAGGACGATCTGGACTCAATGGAGACTCTCTGGGCTTCTTAAGACGGCTGGTGAAGTCACAGGAAACCGAGTATGGTATGGAGCGTACTGAGTCTTTGAATGACTTCGATAACATCGAAGGTGTAGATGCGGACTTAGACTTGGCGTCCTTGGTGTTAGGATTCTTACGTTGACAAGACATTTTGTTTATAAAATTTTCTGAAAACATGAAAAAATAAAAAATCCTTCGTTACCAATTGTATAACATGTTGAAAATTCGTTTGGCGTTACTTTTGGTCATAGTCACAACTGAACTGCACTGTTTGGTGGATCGCTTGCAACTGAGAATACTGGCTTTCGGAAAATGTGCATGTGTTCAGTGCTTTTACTTTAGGTCAGTTGACAATTTGAACTCTTCAATGGACTAGACAACCGATTCGTATTTATACATATATTTGATTGAATTTATTTTAAGCGAATCGAAGTGCTTTAATGTCCTCGAGTTCGTAGTCCCCTTATTGATTGACTTCTTTTGACAGCTGTTACTTATGGGTGCGCTCGACGCTCATTTTTATGTGTCCCATTTTATGTGCACCAGCGGAATACAAAATTTAGGAAGATGTTACATTTTTCTCCTTTCTGTGTGATTAAAGAAAAAAACTCAGAAATACATACATGAGAAGGGAAATGCTAGTAGCTTTTGTCTTGTAGCTCGTAGCAAACCGCTTACCAGAAACGTGTACCGTCTGGCTGTTCTCTGTATATCATTTGCCATAGTTTGTCGTCCCCCTTTTTTTCATATATAGCATTGTAAAGTCATCGTTTTTGGTAATTTGTTGAATGTAGCTGGAATTTTCATTAAAGTCACATTGCTTTTCTGCTTGTTTCTCCCGATTTTGATAGCAAGGCTCTAAATTGTATGCTCATATTCTATTCAGCGGACATGTATTCCTGTGGGCATATGAGCTAGTGCAAGGTTCTTACAAGATCATTTCCTCCAGCTTTAAAGAGCTCGGCGACTAAACAGTCGGATCCAGTGTATTTGTTAAATTTAGTTTGGGTCTAGTTATCCTCACTTCGTTTTGGTATTTGTCCTTGTATTTTCGTCATCTTCGCATTTAACAGCCCGCAGAAGTTTTTTTCCAAATTCTTAGACTGCCTCTCAACTACGACATCGGCATTTATCGTCGGTTGCTCGTTTGTGGGCCCCTTGTAAAAACATGCACATCAGATGTGGCATTTTTGATGGCTTCTTGTTTAGCATTGCCACTGATTGAAATGAGAGTTGGGATCCCCAAATACGTTCGACGTTCTCCAAGAGTAAAGTCGTCCTTTTCCGAACATGTTGTTGAATTTATCAGAATTATTTCTCCTTAGGTTTGTGAAGCTGACTTGTACATGTACATATAACACATGGGCTTAAAAGTCAACGTCGTTTTATAGTAAAAAACAAAATTTTTGCAAAATTCAACTTTATTTATCAATATAGTTGTGATACATTGATTGAAAAGATTTTACAATCTTTCGATACCAGCTTTGTTGTACGATTTTGGTTTAGCCTCAAAATAGGCCTCTGTTTCGGCGATTACTTCTTCATCGGTCTTAAATCTCTTTCCTGCAAGCATGCTTTTGAACAGAAATTAGTCGCTGTGGGCCAAATCTGGAGAATACGGTGGGCGGGGAAGCAATTCGTGGTCGATGTTGATAGTCTGCCCTTTTTGGAGATGGTCGATGAAAATTATTTCATGTGTAGCCCAAAATACGGATGCCATAACCTTGCCAGCCGACTGTTGAGTTTTTGGTCGTTTTGGAAGAAGTTCTTGGCCTGCTCGCCACTCAGCTGATTGCCGACTTGACTCTGGTGTGAAATGTTGGAGTCAAGTTTCATCCATTGTCACATACTGACGAAAAAATTTGGCTTTATTGCGGTTGAACAGCTTTAAACACTCCTCTGAATCATCAACATGTTGTTGTTTTAGGTAGACTGTGAGCAAACGCGGCACCCACTTTGAACAGAGCTTTCGCATGTCCAAATATTCGTGTATGATATATCCAACACGCTGTTTTGATATCTTCAGAGCCTCAGCTATCTCGATCAACTTCACTTCACGGTCATTCGTAATCATTTTGTGGACTTTTTTTGATGTTTTCATCTGAAACAGCCTCTTTTGGACGTCCACGGCGTGCATCATCTTCGGTGCTTGTATGACCACTTTTAAATTTTTCACTCCACTTGCGAATGCTTCGCTCGCCTGGTTCAGGGTCCGGGTAACACTTATCAAGTCATTTCTTTGCATCAGCTGCATTTTTTCCCATCAAAAAGCAATGATAAATCAACACACGAAATTGCTTTGAATCCATATTTTTCACGGTTTGTGAAGCCTAAGCTGACTTGTTATGTACATATATATTATATATTAATAGGGACGCCCCATTATATATCCCGAGGAGCTTTCTGCTTAAACCGATCAGGATAAGGAAGACATTTACCCACCGTTTACCATAAGTTGTAAACGGTGTATTTGAAGCCTCTGATGGATACTCAACCCAATGTTGAAATTCACCAAGGTGTGAAAGAGCAGCTCCGTGTGTTGAAGTGCAGGGACTAAGATGACTTGATATGGTATATGCTCATGGATTGTTTACTATAAAACAACAGTAGGCATCAAGAAAAGTGATTTTAAGTTAAAATTATGATATGGATGTAAATCGGAATGTAAAGCTCATATCACATGTATTCCTACCTAAGCTACCTACCCTCAACTTTCAAAATTCAGATTTCCTTTTTCAAAAAAATAATTAAAGTATTATTTTCACTTTTATACTCGTATTTCTGATATATAGTATATTCCGCTTCTATGTAGAAATAAATAAAACACAAAACTAAAACCCGAAAACACTTAGACAGGGTGTGTCCTGCATGGAATAACCAATACCCATGCCTTTGTGTATAAATAAGAACTGATTATCAAATTATTTAACAAAACGACTGAATGCCACTGAACACACCCTAATCAATTAATTTTTTAAATTTTCCATTTTACCCTCTGATTGTAAATGCCTCCCAGCAAGATAATTAATGTGCTTTAAAGAATTTAGAAAAGTGGAAAGAGACGGCCAGCAATGGAACTAAATACTTTTGCCACAAAATATATACACCAAAGATTCCAGTTGCACTTGTAAAAATGTTTATGAAATTATTTTGAACAGTGCGCATATTCAACTTGACGCCTGCGTCAATTTAAAATGAAGAAAATAGTGCAAATTTAAACTACATACTCTCTATAGGTTTAAATGAGTGAAGGATTTTTAATGTGTAATTAACGTTGAGTTTAATTTAAAAAAAGGTATCGTGTTTACCAATGTTAACATCAAACATTTTTATTTTCTAGACACATAGGCACTTAATATATCTAATATAAAAGTTGACAAAGTATATTATATATAACATTAAGTTTATATAAAATAAAAAAAAAAAAAATTATTAAAATTTTGATTTGCGTTGCTGGCCATGTACTTAAACAAGATGCTCTCAAAGCTCGGCGTGTAAGTTATGTTTTTTATACAGTGAGTTCCATAATGAAACGGTATGAACGAAAAACTGCATTTCTGTTACTCTGCAAACAAAGCATGGATTTACAGTACAGAACGACTTTTATTTACAAATGTTGCTTGTTAATTATGTAATGGATATGCTCAACCAACGTTCATATAATACTGCCGGAGATAACAGTAAATTTTTGGCTGATTTTACAGAAAATTGCACATCCGTAAGTCACAATGATAGTGACAATCGATTTAGCAAATACAGCTCCGCTTTGATTGGTATACTTGTATGTAGATTACTTAGACAGTGATCAATCGCTAAGGACTCCATATATTATGCCAATGACTTGTCTAATATGATCATCCCAGCAAAGTGTTTGTTGCAAAAATTCTACTCATAGGGAAGTTTAAAAAAATAATCGGAGCTAAGGAGCGTTGATCCAGTAAAGCTTTATATATATTCAAGCAGCTCGATTTAGTTGGATTTATTTTCGACTGGTTTTCTTCCGTCAAACCGCATATACTTTGAAGACCTTCATTTCAATCAATTCTATCGTAACTAACAGATAAAATTAAACTAAATTCCTTGCTGAATATTGCCTTCGAAAATATTTCGAAGTTATTTTAATAACAAAAACTGACAAAATCAACCTACAGTAGAAGCGCACGAGAAAAATTAAGTATATTTTGAAGCTTATTTAACACAGCTCGTGATTAATCGCGTGGATCACTTTCAAAAAATCAATCAAGATTAAAAAAGAAATCAAATCTTCATCTACTGTGATGTGCTCGAATCGAATGTATAAGCTTTTTCATTTCTTTTGATTAGAAGGACAGTATTCCGCTGAAGAATTTCGAGTTGCGTTTTTTTTAAATGGCACATTTTTAAGAACTCGGAAACCGTTTTTGGGAAAAAACCTAAAAATCTTATGAATTATGAATTAGGTATCCTAGCAAATTATTATTTTTTTAACAAAAGGAACTTTACAACTTTAGTTTAGATGGACAGAGTGAGGTCGACTCAGATGAAGTACAATATAACCAATTCTCTTGCAAGACGTTTCATAAAAATCCTTCTTTCAATTTTAGGTACAGGAATTAAATTTAGAATTTTGTAAAATTTAGCCATCGGCTACCTTTTTTTTCGGCGGCTACAATTCTTTGCTCATCTCATCAACCCCACCTTTAGTTTTATTGTAATCAAGAATGATTTCTGGTTTGTTATTCTCTGTGTTAACTAGAGTAAAATCCTTGGTTATACCAATACGTCACATTTGTCTTTTTTCAATGAACTCATTCCAGCCCAAGTGCAAAATAGTTGGTCCACGAAGTGTAAATTAGATGTAGAATACTTATTCGTTTTCTAAATTTATTAATGTCTTTTTGTTTTTATAGCACTGTAAAACTTTTCTTCAAGTAAAATAAATTATGCCATGAAAGTTGCGTCTTTGGAAGTGTAGTTTGCAGTTATCGTAAAAAAAGCAAAATAGTTGAACCGGATAAAATTAAGTGCAAAAGAGTTGGTCTACGAAGTCCAAATGTGTTTTCACCACTGTGTAACATCGGTTTTATTTTCTTATGACAGCATTAACTCGCTGTGGCATAATGTAAACTAATTTTTGACACTCTTCAGAAGTGAATTAGTGCCGGTTGTCGTTCTACTTTCTTTTTCATTTTGCGCAGCAATGACATATGTTGGAACGCCATTCCCTCAAGGGAACGACTTCCGCAGAAAACTTGGCCTTAAGTGGTCTCCCGTATAGCAGAAGCACCAGCTGTGCTCCATAGAAACCTCCAGTAGCTTTTGTAATACTCGTCTCACTTCGAATACTTATTAGTATACCTTCAAGCCCACGTCAGTTTCTTAGTGATACAATACACTCGTGTTATAACTGCAACGTACAGTAGTTTTTCATCAATGTAGTATAAATCTTGTACAAAATGCTTTAAACTAACATCCTTGTCCGAGAGTTTTTAATATCATCACCGACAACCAAAATATTAGGTTGTAACGTAAGTATGTATTGCACAGACAACACTTCTGCCCTCTTCACAGATATCTTCTTAATTTGGCTAATAAAAGAACATATATATATCCCAAGGGCCTAGAGCTAAGGACATCTTCCCGAGATTTACAATTATTGCCGTTGAGGAATTTTTCCAGACTTCGGAATAAGTGGAAATCTGAGAGCCGATGCACAATTTTTTCGCAACCGAACTCCTGTATTTGTGTGCAGATTGTCCTAACTGTATGACGGTGAGCGTTATCCTGATGGATACGATCCCCGTTCGATTAGCTAGACCTGGCGGTTTCTGCTCTAGTACCGACTTCAATCTGCATAGCTGTTGACAGTAGACTACTGCATGTTACCATGCAGACAGCGACAGCTTGAGCCGGTGAGGTATATATCTGGGATATTATGTTAGTCTATCTTCTGGACTAAGCCATTCGTGGCGATGATTAATGTTGTCCTAAAAAATCCATTCTTCACCTCTAGTGACGAAATTCAGTCCAAAAACGTCCCTTGATTGTGACGCGACAGCTGTGCAGTGCAGGCTTCGATTTCTCATATTTGTAGGGTGTTGGCGAACGGCAATATGTTTTATATTGAGTTCCCTTACTGTAACAGTGGGATATCTTCGGGCCTACCCGAACGAGGTGCATCCTTTAGGTCAAAATTGCCATTTTTAAAATTTGCAAACCAATGTCGGCATTTGGACTTGCATACATATTTCGGATTTCTCTACTGGCTCCACTTCAATTCTGGTTTTTCTTGAACAAAATCAATAAAATGTGCCAAATACGCCGCCCTTCTGATACATCCATTACAAAGTTCAGTTAAAAATGCTTGCCATGATGTTAGCACAACGAAATTTGCAGACTTTATGAGCAGTACTAAACACACGTACTAATACCAAATACTAACAACAACAACATGCAACATTTTGTATTTGCATGATAATAGATTTACATTTCAAAACGCAAAGAAGAAAGTTACATTAAAAAAATTTAGAAATATGCTTTACAATTTATATAGCAAAATAAAGAATTCAAAATTCGACATTAGGAAAAGAAAATTTAGAATATAGCTTACATGGTGTTAAGAAGGGGTAGGTTTTCACATTTGGGAAAAAATCTGTTGTAAAAGTGGATACATACAAGTTTTTCTATGATAGATTTAATATTTGAGATATGTTCATAGTAATACAGAAAATAATTTGGAATTTATAATTTTTTTTTTTAATTTTATGTATTGTAGAAAAATGTATACCAATTGAGTAGTGCACAAACATCAGGTCAAGTGCTGATGTGAACTTTATGTTCCTTTATGTGTGTACGAATATTTTTAGAAAATAAGAATCGCAGTGTTGTTGTGTTCGGCCCTAAATTTCAGTCTTTGGTTTGGTTCTAGTCCCTTCCGCATTTTTATTCTTTTGCCTTGGATGACGATGAGGTCCTTGAGCCCACCATGGCCTCGTAGGCCGTACAGGCTTTGGAATACTCGGGGGATTGCAACACTCCAGATCTCTTATATTTATTCTATTTCAACTTTAAAAAAAAAAAATGAGAATATGCAGTGATCTATTGAATTATCTATGCTTCTATGCTTGATTTGTCTCTTTCATGAAATACATAAAAGAAACAGCCCCAGCTGATTTTGTTGAGTCAACTTGGTTGATATTAACCCACAAATGTCCGACGAAATGAAAACTTTCAATGCAAAATATTCGTGTCTCTTATATGATATTTAGTAGCCTTATCGTGTCGTTGTCGTTGCAAAAAGAAAAAAAAAAAAACTAAACAATCTGTAATATCGATAATTTTTCAAAAGCTCTTTGTACAATAATATTCGGTCGAAGTCGAATGCAGGTTTTAATCTACGAACATAGGCATTGCTAGGATTTCTGAAAGCATACAGATCACCGTCGCCTGTATGCAATGCAAATGGGCGAGACTTATGCCCCAAAATAGTTATTTTTACTAGTGTACACTAGATGTGAACATTCTCAATCAAAAATCCATTAAATTAATTTTTTTGATGTGTGAGATGTGACATTACGCTCAAAGGTGAAGTCGTAAATACACGTATTAGTGCATAGAATTTGCTAAAATCTTTTATAACGAAAACCTATTATAGGGTATATAATTTTATTCACTTCCAATTACATATATTCTAAATACTTTCAATCTTCACAGATGTACAAAGATACACCACCCGAAATGCCGTATGGAAATTTCTCCCAATACGATGTTAAGATTCAGAAATTAGATGATCCCATATATACATTTTGGATACTTTTGCTTCTCACGATATTGCCCATCAGTATACTGGTCTTTTCAATAATCTATAACTTTTTGTGTCACTACCGTTATATATTTATATGGATTGAAAATAAAGTCATGTTTTTAGTTTATTTGGCTGTGTCAGCGGGCATTTTCTGTTCTCGAATTTTTTTTTTCGTGTCGATGAAAGAACATCCCTAGATACTTTTGATTTGTTTTTGTTTTAATTTGCCACTTTTTCGGTTTCGTACAAGCAAAGACTTAAGGTATATGGTAAAGCAGATCTAATTTATGGAAGAATGAAATATTCATAAGAGAGAGGGGAGAATCATAAAAAAAACCTAATGAAAAAAAAAATGAACTTTGTTTTATGAAAACACGTACGAGTATGTTGATATAAAAGCAACTTAGCCTAGTATTACAATATAAAAGTTATTAAAATTAAGATCAAAATTAAAAGTAAATTCATTTATCAATTAGGGGATAAAAGCTCTACGAGTGTATATATATATATATATATATATATATATTTTTTTTTAGGTACAAGTTTGTCTATAAATCTATGGTAAACTAGAAAGAATTCTTAGGCAAATACAGATGATATCTTAAATACTAAACATATACCATTTAAGAATATGTACATACATACAAAATAATGTGTATAGATATATGTATCTATACGTTATGTTTTTCTTATTTTTTCATAATTTTAATTTGATGTTTGTTTGAAAAACTATCAGTTATCATACTTGTAAGATATAAGGTAATATTTTTACTCACTGGACTGGTTAGGTGATGAAGTGCACTCCGTCTTCTTCAACGTATATGCTAGGTGTTTGTTTGTGTATGTATTGGTATGGTTTGCCTTTTGCTTGTGGTTTTCTTCTTATTTTTATTTTTTTGTTTTTGACGGACAGTAAAAACTTTTAAAAATTAAAAGTTATATATACGAAAAGCAGACTGTTACAATAAATAAATTCAACAACCTTAATGTCCTTAGCAAAGACTATGTAGGATAAGAAAAGAAGGTTGAAGGGGGGCGCAACTGCAATGCGTTAGTCGTCTGATGTCTGTGAGCTGGTAAACGGGGTTGCTGCTCTATTTGTGCTTTGTAACTTCCAAGGGATGATCTCGATTACATCCGTTTTGGCAGGTCTATTTGCCTTTGCGATCATGTTAAGTTAACAGTTTCTGGTGGGTACAGTTGCTTACGCTGTTAACTCGTAGTTTCTTTGGCTCTTTTTTCTATTTTTTATTTTTCGGCTTCTGGACACTGGCTGGTCTACTTTCTTTTGTTTGTGTAGGGTTTTTGAATTTCTTGCCAAAACAAAATTGTCATATTTTCTTTTATAATTGACGAACTGAGGAAAACACACTCATTTTGTTAAGATAACTTAATATATTAAGTTATATTAAAAAATGGAGAGATAAGATAAGAAAAGATCGGTAAGTTCAAACGGAGGCCTGCTGGGATATAAATTGATTTTTCAGTAATTTGTTAGAAAAGAGAATTTCGGACGGTGTAGTGTTTAAGTGCGGTGTCATGAAAATATATAAAAGAAAGTTAGGGAGAAAATAATTAATATTTGATAGAGATATATGACAAAACGCTGCTTCGAGCAGGTTAATGATTTCAAATAAAACACTTAATATACCAAGAACACGCAAATAGGAACTAAGTAACAACAATTCCTTGGAAGTATCGCTGAACAGAGGGCATCATACTTAAATTGGTCAATGTCCTTGTCCATAACAATTTTCATTTGTTCAACTGTAAAAAACACAGACTGATGTCTGTCTATAAGACGTAATTTTCTGGGAAGAAAAAACTCAGTTCGGACCTTCCGCAATTTACTAAGTCTTCTGAAACTCTTACATTGCTAACCCAAATCCTATAAATTGATTTTTTTACATCATATATGTTCTTTTAATATGAGAACACAAAATCGAGAAGAAAGTCAAACTATGGCGGGACGTTTGGTTTTAATTTCTGTAGAGCATGTACTTTGTAATGGCCTTCCAAGCATAGTCCAAAGTTTCCTTTGTGTTCCCTGATAATGATTTCACACAATTCTGCTTCTAACAAGAAACCCAATTGCCATGCTCTTATACCAGACACATTAAGTGCGTAGCCGGAGTAATAGTGCATTGTTCCAAAATCCAGATATTGGTCACTAAAATAAACCAACAAAAAGGCAATTTATGACCCTACGACTGGCATTATTTCTTGTCAAATTTAATGTATTTCAATTAGTCACGCCAGATTTTGGTGGCCCCTTTGAAACGTGACTTTCGCTTTTGGTAATTTTCGAGATTTTATTCATATCGTTTACATCAATTCAAGAGTCGCTGAAGCAAAAGTTCAAATGGTTCCACTCCGCATCGGTTAGGGTAGTGTCAAAAGAAGAAATCGAACAAATGTCCATGACAAAGAAGTGCTATTGCGCAAGCCCGAACTTAAAAGTCCATAAAATCACTGGGGCTTGCGGAATCCAGATATTTATTGAACCCCAAGATCGGCATGTCCAGCGAAAGTGTTGTTTTGCGAACATTTTATTATTGGACAAACATATAGGAGTGTGTTTATTACTCAGCAGGGAGTTTTTAAAAATTAAAAAAAAAATATTCTAATTGCAATGTTACCATGACTTGATGGATTCGAGTAACGGTGTGCAAACTTGTACACCACGGCTACCCAAATATGTATGTAAATTGGGTTCTCAGATCTATCATGATTGTCCTGGTTAACCTAGTAGAAGAAATAAAATATGAATACCTAGAGCAATATGTTAGGGTACTATGTCATGTTAGCCTTAAAATCTACTCAAATATTCAAATGAACAACTTCTGCGAAGTACGGTTATATGAGACATGAATAATTTGAATCCATTCCGGATGAACAACGTTATAAATTAAGAAGTCGTCTTAGGTGGAATTTTCAAAAGTAAACGAATCTTGAGTGATCCGACTTGGTGTAGGTAACTGTAGGCTGATAGCACTAAAACAAGATCAATTCAGACTAAACTACATAAACTTTCAGCATAGAAGAGCTCTGACTTTATCATTATGACAATATCAGTATAATTTCATACAGGATGCGTAATTTACCATACCACAGGTGGTGAGAGATGTGAAAAAGACAACCGTCTTACTTAACAAGAAGGTGATGTTTATGTGAATGTTAGATTTTACTGTCGCTTGTCTCTCACCTTTTTTTGCATCATTATCTGACATAGTTATTTCCATCTCTCATAAAATCGTAGTTATCTATTTAAACCTTTTGGGCAACCATGGATTATAATGTACTCACGGGAGGACAATTTTTGTCCTCAGAATTTCATCAGAATAACAAATTCGAGTTGGCAGATCAACCTCGTTAGTTGCAGTAGTTCCGAAAACACTTGGAATTTCAAGAAGTGGTAGAATGATGTCTCTAGTAGAAATATTAAAACCTTGAAAATAGTCTTACGGAAAGTAATGTAGCAATGGTAGATGCGAAATTCGTTTCCAGGCACATGAAGGCTATTCCATTTACTAAGTAAGTTATAGGGATACATACCATAGGGTGAGCAAATATCGATGCATCCAGCAATACCACAGTTACTAAAAAAAAAAAATATCTTGCCACAAAACAAATTACTAAAGTTTTGTGCAGGATAAGGCGATAACATCACAAATTTGCAAGAAGTTGGTGGAATATCTTGCAGCATATTCTAAAAATAAAATACACAAATCTGAGTGATGACAAGTAATAGCAACAGACATTACCTTTAACAACACAGAGATACGTACAATTTATGCTAAAATCTACTCGTATGTATGTAATATGTAAATTCTAGCCGGTATAAGCGTAACCAGGTTTTTGTTGCAAGGTCTGTTTGTTTAAGTGTTATCCAAGAGTAAATTGAAAAAGATAAATGCAAAGATAACATATAAAACTACCACTTCGACTACCACAATGAAAAGCCACCTGCCTTCCCATTACACGATATGTAGTCTTACCTATCAAAGGTTTGTGTTAGTCTACTAAACATGGAAATGATATTTTGGCCGGGTGCATAAGCCAAATAATCATTCAAAAATTGGTGGATGAAAGCATGACCTATGACTAGACTCTGATATATTTATATCTCATCTTCAAGAAAAAGGAAACGGCACGGGTTACAGTAGGTACGACTGTCAACACCACAGCCCAACTAACCACGTCATTCGCCTGTGCTCTCCAAAATCGACCCAACGGGTCAAGTAGCTATCCGTGAACACATATCAAGAAGAATTAATTCCACGGAATGCCTATCACTTCATCCATTGAAGCAAGGATAGGCGATAAAACTACGTTAAGAGTATCATAGCAAAGCAGAATTTGTGTTGGAGGCACAATTTTTACCCTTGGTATAGGTCGAAGTCGATCTAAAACAGAAATTCGGGGGCTTCTGACTCCCATGGTATCATGATTTAAGTCCTGGTATTGACCACCGGTGGTCCTACCATTAACAGAACGTTCAATATATTATTCGGTATGTGGCAGTGTATCATCCGGTCTGATAGATCGACGTAAGACTAAATTTTCAAGCTAAGGCAGTCGAGGCTCACCTTCGTCCTCATTATCGATTTCAAAGCATTTGTCGTCTTGTACTCTACAAGGCGTTAGTCAAAATCGGGATCAGAGCAACGATGACGTTAAAAATTACGCATTGCCATGTGCAAACTATTTTAAACGTGAAACGAATTTAGAAAAGTGAATGCATGAAAGGCATTTTCTGCTCGACTTCTTGGTTAATCAGACAACATTGATATTGTGGGTCAGTCCCAGCGTGCAGTCATATAGGCTTTGAAGAACCGGTGGAAGGAGTTGGCAACAAAATAAATTAGGACAAAACGAACGGCAAATCCGCCACTTAGGTCAACCTTAGGAAACCGCAGTTTCTCCGATTTCTCGAATCAAATGGGCTCAAAATTCCTAACTCGGGAAATAGTAGGTATGCTCTACTAAACAATTATTTGCTGGAAAATAAGCAGGATATTGAAAACTCTCTAAAGTGGAGAAGATGATATTATTTTGGGGGAGGCGAAAGCCCCCATTTATTCGGCTTAATACAAGCTATAACTTAAAATTAAACTTAAAACTAAGGTTGGTTATTGTGGTGAAGGAGAACCGATTTGTGGTAGGAAGTGGTGCGGTGGAAGTCAAAGAGGCTAGGGTTTGAATTAATTTTTCGTAGCATGCGGGAGATTGGTTCGTTCGCGCCATAGGTGGTGTGGTGGGTTGGGAGATAGAAAAGACGAGGGGTACGTAGATTACGAGGGTTAGTGTTGAGGAAAATATAATTGTGAAGGGACGTGCATTCAACCTGACCTGAAAGAAGTCGATGAATGAAGAGAAAGTCGGCTGCATCTCTGCGTTCCTCAAGGTGTTTAGGTTGAGACGGTTTTGATAGGGGGGCAGAGTAAAAGAATCATCCCAGGGCAAACCTCGAAGAGCGAATCGAAGAAAACGACGCTGGATGTTTTCGATTCTCGAGATATGAACGCGAAGATATGAGACCATACTTGACTGGCGTACTCTAGGAGGGAACGAACAAAGGTAATATAGAGGGACCTGGTCACGTATGGGTTGGTGAATTCTTTGGGCCATCGTTTTACAAAACCTAGTGCAGAGTTAGCTTTAAGGATTATTCCATCCATATGCAAACGGAAGTTGAGCTCCTTATCATACAAAATGCCGAGGTCGCGAAGAGATTCAACGGAGAAGATAGGCTGGTTGTGGAGAAGGCAGAATCGGGGAGGAGATTTGAGCCGCTTATGTGAAAAGGATTGGCATTTCGTGATATTAAGTTCCAAACAATTTTTGAGGCACCAAATCGAAAAACTATTAAGGTCTTGTTGAAGAAGGAAGGAGTCATGGGGAGAGAAAATGGTTTTGAAAAATTTAGTATCGTCGGCGTAAAGGGAGACGTTGGAGTATTTGATGATCCTATCGAGATCATTTATGGTTAATATAAAGAGAAGGGGGCCGAGATGGCTACCTTGAGGGACTCCAGAGGTGGCCAAAAATGGAGCGGAGTGGGCTGACCTAAAACGAACACTGTAAAAACGGTTTTCGAGGTAAGAGGATATTCATTTTAACAGTATGGGTTCAAAGCCGAGGGCAGACAATTTGAAGAGTATTAATCGATGAGAGATTTTATCGAAGGCTTTGCTAAAATCGGTTGCCACTACATCGACTTCGTTGCCGTTCTTTAGGGCAGAGATGGCAAAGGATACGAATTCAATGAGATTTGTGGTGGTTGACCTACCCTTTAGGAAGCCATGTTGTCTAGGGGAAATAAGTGATTTGCATTGGAAACTTAGAGCTTCATACAAAATACTTTCGAGGAGTTTGGGTATATGGGAGAGTTTAGCGATTGGACAATAGTTAGTTATTTCGTTCTTTGATCCGTTTTTGTGGATCGGGGTTATAAAGGTGGTTTTCCAAACCTGAGGAAATTCTCCTTGTGAAAGGGATAGACGAAAGAAATCAGAAAGGGCAAGGGAAGGAGACGAAGAACATTTTTTAAGAAATATGGCAGGGAGGCCATCTGGACCGGGTTATTGGGTTGGTGTAATTTATATTTGATATAGGAGGGGTCCAAGATGTGAGAGAGAAGTGGGCCGTTGAAGAAGTTCAGTAGGTAACGAAAATACGATGGATCTGGTACAAAGGAGTCTTTGGTGAAGGATTGTTTAAAGAAGCTGACAAATAGGTTGGCAATGGTGAGTGGATCGGTTGATTACTTGTTGTTGAAAGAGAGGGAAGGAGGGTAACCATCGGACTTTCTTTTGTAGTTAACACATTGGTAAAATGATTTAGGGTCATTTATAAGGTTGACTTGCGCATTGTTAATGTAACGCTGGTAAAGGGAATCGTAAAGTTCGGTGAAATGAAGATAAATACCAAGATAGTTGGAATAGTCGGACAAGGATCTGGTACGCAGGAAAACAGCCCATAACTTGTTTTTCTTGTTTCGTAAGGAACGAAGCTTGCGATTATACCAGGGAGGACTAGTAGATGATGTTTAAAGGCGGGAAAACGCAACGTAAAGGCTAAAAGAATTAATTATTTCTTTAAAAAAAAAATGGATAAGGCATCATTTGCGCTTAGGTTGTGAAAGTTAAAGGGGGATCTGCTAAGATAGTCACTGATTTTGTGAAAGTTTGCTTTATGAAATTCGTAGGATGAGAGAGTTGTGGGAGGAGTGGACTGGAAAGAAGAATTATGAAAAAATGAAAGTAGAAGGGGGGGGGGGGGGGTTAGTTGTCGATTGTAGACAGAGATAGGGGACAAAGTGAGACTGAGGAGTTAATTGAATCTGTTGTGAAAATAAGGTCCAATTGCCTGCCCATATAGTTGGATACACCACTGACTTGGCATAGACTTGAGTCTGTTAAGCGATCTAAGAAGAGACATTCCTTAGCTGAGTTGGCATTTGAAGCGATGAAGAACGATTGATCGTCTGATGGAATCCACTGTAACTGAGGAAGATTAAAATCGCCGAAAACAAAGATATCGTCTGTAGAGTCAGACAGGTCAATTAAATAGTCGATCGCATCGACAACAAGTTGGTAAGATTCGGTAGGTTGAGCTGGCAGGATGTAGCAACATAAAACGTAAAGGGACTTGAAGGGGAGTGATATTTTTATAGCGACAAAGTCGACTTTAGAGGATGAAGAGATGCTAATGGGAGAAGGGTTAAGGCTATTGTGTTGGTTTTCAGTCAAGGCGTAAATATCAAAGGGAAGAGAATGCGATTGACGTAGGACAGCATCGGTTTTAGAGCGAAGACCTCTTACATTCTGGTAGTAAAATGTAAGAGGGATGTTGTGGGGTGGAGATGTATGGCGGGATGTTTTAAGTGCTGACAAGGAAGGCACGTTATGGACGAAAAGATTAATCGTGGTCAGCTCGGCTTCGCTGTAGGTGTGAGACTCGTTTAGAGTGAACGTAGTGCCCGAATGCAGCAAGGTCGTCTGATACTTTCTGAGGGGACATGCTAAAAATCTCGTGGTACCTGACATAAAGGTTCCTGAGACTGATAGGGTCGGTAGGGAGGCCTTCCTGCTGGATGGATACCATGACGTTGGTTTTAGTCTTCCCTTCGTAGCAGACCGAGTCCGATTTGTCGTGTAGATAGGCAAGAAAGAGACGAATGTTTTCATATAACTTTCTCTCTCTAAGCCTAGAGAGTGCATAGCAACTTTCTGTTGTTCCATTGGTTTGCTGGGTAAGTCTAACTGTGTGGGGGGTAAAAGAGGATCAAGAATAGGGGCAGTGGAGGGGGGAGATGGAGATTCGTGGTTGGATATGGAGTTGGGCCCTGGATGAGATGTTGGGTTTAGGGTATGGGAGTTAATAAAATTAGGGTACTTAGCTCCAGTTTGTAGGTCGAAGTTAGGAAATGAGTTGTTTGCTGGGATCGGTGGCGTGGAAGATTAAGAAGGGATAATATGGGTGGTTGGGGTTAAGTTGAAAGAGACGCGTTGGCGCGGGGGCTTGGGTGGTACATTGGAAATTAGCGGATTAGAAGATTGGTGTGTAAGGGCTTTGTGTCGGATAAGTGAGGAGGGGGGACTAAAATCGGGGAACAAGTTCGTTTCGAAGCTCCAGTTGGGATCGGGATTAGAGCTTTGTTTTTTGTTAGCGTTCTTTTTAGTTGGAAGGGGGTTTGGGAGCGGTCTTTTTTAAGCTTATCGTTACGTTTATTTTTAAAATTTTGGTTTTCGTCGACACGTGGGTTTTCTCGTTCCTCAGAGCATTTGGTGATACTTATCTTCCCAGGTTACGGCCTTACCAGGGGAAGTGGGGAATAACCATGAATATTTAGTTGGGATGCTAATTTTAAAGCTGCAGGAACTATTGGAGTCAGCAGGGGAAATGATCTCGCACTCGCTAATGGTGATGGCATAATTTCGGTGAAAGAAACTCCGGACGCAACTAACATCAGCGTGTCGAGGAGCCCCTTCAACGTAGAATGCTGTATGGTTTCCCTCTTTCAACTTGTCGAGTCGGCTTTTCCATTCGAAGGGGGTCCATGAAGTTCCGAATTGTTTGAGCAGTTTTTTAGGGCGAAGGCGGGCGGGATAGGCAGCGCGGTTTCGGTTTCCGCTGTTATGGCGGCGGGAGGTGTATTTGAAAATGACTCCGTGTCTACTAATTCATTATGAATCGAGACATTGTACGGGGAACTAGCTTGGAGTTGAATTTGATCGGGGATTCCATCGATTTTGTGGGAAGCCAATCTCACTTCTTTATCGATTTCGGCAACGGTGAACCGAGTTGCTATGAGTTCCTCGCTGAGGTCTATTATTTTTAGGGTTAAGTCATCGGGATGTATTGTTTTGGAGGAGAATTGAAAAAAGCAAGTCGAGATCAGTACGGAGAAGATTGATAGAGTCGTTTATGTGTGTGAGTACGTTGGATTTAAGGAGGTTGGCAAAATTTGTTTTGAGGAATGCTTTTAATCCATCCAAGTTATATTTGATCACTTCGCTCTCGTTGTAGTGATGAGATTGATTTTTGGACAGATTGTGGATCGCTGTCAGTTGTTTTTCTGTCATTCTTCCTGTGGACTTGTAAGCTTCCACATTACTGTCAATGCAGTTTACTGAGTCTTCAATCTTCTCTATTCTGTCGAGAATAGTTCTGCTAATATGAATATTCTCGATTAGCATCGCACTGATAGACTCGTTATTGCATTTAATTGCCAGCATAACGTGAGCCAAGGTGATCTCTTTGCACTCGTCGCAGTAAGAATTGAAGAGACTGCAATACTCCTTGAGGTAGGTAATGGATCTCCGGGTAAGTCCGATGCATATGGCATGGAATTATTCGAAGACCTCAGCAATGACAAATTCTGGGAGCGCTGTGTTGGCGGATATACCAAAAACTTATTTGGAAGATAATTCCAAAAACGATGAACAGCGGGGCAAAAATCATTAACATTGGTGTATATCTTGCAACATACACGTTCAACAATGGTGTCACCTCATTGTTGGAAGTCACGAACGTGTTAGGAATATCAGTCGTATCGGGAGGGCACATAAACGCTATGAAAGAAGACGAAACTCGTATAGTGAAAGCCAAGCTGCAAGCGGAGGAACAGACGAAAGAAGATCGAATATGGCATTGACAACAAAATTGAGAAGCTATGAGCATTCTACCTAGTATCGATGATTCTATGTAAGTTGACCAATTTCATGACTTGCTCATTTCTTAATTTTAAAACCCAAAATTTCTTGAAAACCAATGAACTGATTGAATTGAATTTGTGGTTTATCTATACACCAATATCTAGTTCTTGCCATAGGATTTCTTTTTTTTTTCGTTACTTAGTTTTTATTTTATAGGCAAAATAAAAACCAATTCATTATCTAACCAAAAATCATTATTTATATTTAAAAGTCCGCCATTTTGTCATAAATCAATATTTCAAAATCGGCTATGACAAGAACTAGATTTTATTATCTTATTTAATATTCTTTATGTTTTTTTTCAGATGATTTTTAAAAAAACGTCAGTGAGCACCTTTTACGCAGAATTTTTTACGACGCTTCAAGAATTATAAAAAATCCTTGTATATTTTTGATATTTTTAAATAAAAAAAATTAAACATATTTCTCAATGTATATACTTTTATATAGCTTAGTACAAAATCTCAAAAAAATACACAAAAATGACTTTTGTGTCCGGCTCCTATGTGTATAAACATTTTTAAGTTAAAATTTTTTTTAAAAATATGTTGAATGAAAATTTCGATAGAGAATCCGTGAAATCATGGGTATTCGAGAAGGTTTCTGCCAATCTTTTTAATATATATATATATATATAGATATATTCAACTAAGCTTACGCCGATGGTTACCCGGGTGGCAACGCTAGGGTTAATATATGTAGATTATAGGTCCTGGAGAACAGGGTTTCCTATTCGTATTTTGCCAATTTATATCCTTAATTTGTTTTTCCCTTAACTTTCGAACATTTCTCTGCTGAGATCGTTCATATAGGTGGATCTGGATCGGTACTATCAATCCTACCAAAAATTGTTTCTACTGGTTTTTTGACTTGATTAAAGACTTGATTGAAGAATTATATTCATATAAAGAGTGATGTAATAATTTTGTAAAGGATTGTGTTATGTTATAAGTCAACGCATAATTTCTGAAACAGTTGAAAGAAATCATTCCAATTGCCCGTTTACCGCACCAAAAATTAAAAAGTAGATTTCTATGTTAAGTTGATCTTTGGCCATGGAACAAATAGATGTTGAATTTTTTATCGCCTCGTTAATTTTTAGGATAATGTATTCGGTGGGCTCACCTGAAAATTCTTGGATGCGCCTTATGACGGTTGAGATTTTTTCCAGTTCCGTGAGGTCACCTAAAAGATTTCAGTTTATGATTTGGTTTAATCTAAATAAGAGATCTAAGATCGGATTAAGAACAGATTAACAACAAGACAACAGACACTCGTTGTTATGATTATTAGATCATTACCTACACATCTGATCATGTTTATTAAATTGGTAGAAGTGACTATCTGGCGGAGTTTAGGCTGTGGTTGTAGTTAAGGTTAAAGTTGGAGTTGAAGTTTTTGAACTTTAAGTACGTATAGGAATCGAATCGAATCAGATTATTTGGGATATTCATTTATTTTTTTGATTGCAAAATAATTAAATAATTTTATAAGATTCCAAACTAATATTGCGAGTGTAAATGTTTACAGTTTTAATTTATTTCTTTTGTAAAGCTTATTTAATCATTGTTTATGTGAATGCTTATATGAGGAATGGAAGTACATACAATTTGTTCAAATGTTTTACTTTTTTCTTTTTTAATGGAAAAAAAATATACTGATATAAATATTTTCACAGTCGTTGCTTTTAATTGATAAAAAAAATCGTTCGTCCTTAACAGGTTACATTGGTTTCGAAGGTTAATAAAATTTTTTTTTAATAAAGCATCTTCGTGGTGGTCAGGAAGAAAGGAAGGATTTGAAGAAAAAAATTTAATTTGATTTTTTGGCAGAGTGGTATGCAAAAAAGTATCACGTTCGGTCAAATCTACACCACAATTGCCTTGTAAAATAAGTTGTAAATAACGAAAAAAGACCTTCATTCGATCACTGGACAATCCTATCTAGATGAAGTGTGCAAAATTTGAAAAAAAAACGGTGGTTTGGTTTTTAAAAAATCGTACCCTCCGACTTGAAAAATATAGTTTTGTCAAACTTCCATATTGCCATTGGAACTGCATTCTTTTTTTTCTAAATGATCCTCATGTCATACTTCAAACTTTGCTATGATGTACCATGTTATTTCTTTCAAGCTTTACATATAAAGGTAACTCGATGCTTAGAAAATCGAGAAACACCGACGACAATAGATAAGCAGCTGCCTGGCCGAAAAGCAATTTCCCAAAACTCTCTCTACCCTCCAATTGACTTGAACTTTAAGAAAATTGTTCTATTTTACTATTAAAAAACAAAATTATAAATAAAAAATTTAAATTTCCAAACTTACGTAACCACTTAAATTAGAAAGAAAAACTTCTTAAATATAATAGAAAAATATAAAACTATGCGAGTACGTACACTGCTATAAAGATGCTCAGTATATTTTAACGCTGATAATTTACACTTCCTCCTTTTTCACTGTTGTTGAGGGGCCTTATGTCCAATTCACTCGCGAACATTATCGGGTAGTACCCGAATATTTTTTCTTTTACCAATTTTTTGGAAAAGTGTCCGATGTTTTTAGTTAACTGGGTAACAAATTTATTGGAAAAGTATTCAAATTGATAGAAAATAAATATGAAAACTCCACAATTTTGCAGGTCGTCAACGTTTTCTTCGAATTGTTCCTGATCAGGATTAAATCAAAAAATCAATCAGCCTTTGATATAAAATAAAAAATACCCGATCTTGGATAGCTTGGTAAATTCGTTTTTCGGTATAATTATACACACATTTAATAAATACCTACCGGGTGTGTAAAAAACGAAGCAACAGTGTAACTAGTGCTGATGCAGTTTCAGGTATTCATTTTGTATTATGTAAGTCAGTGAGTTTATATAGAACTAAAGCAAGAAACATTCAATGAAGCGATGTTTAAAAAATAAAACTTTTATTGGTGGAACCTATTCACTAAACTTTCAAATGACAGAAATTTCTCTAGATTTGTTTTAAGTACACAAGATAAGCATAGAAAACAACACCGACACAGTGTTGGACGAAATTTGAGCCGCCCTTTTAAGTATTATCTAAATACGAATATGTACGAATATGTACGGATATGCTCTATTATGCGCTCGTCTACTCGTCTGCTATGCTGAGATATGTATGGTCCAGTATCCTCATCGTATTACCTTTGCATGTGCCAGCGTGGGTTTTCGGAAATTTTAATTTGGTAAAAAAGATTCCTACTGTTTAAAATAAACGATTCTCATCGTATATAAGCACATACCACGTCTTACTAGTGATCAGTATCCGATATATATTATATTTGTGCAGCTAAGACATGTTGGCTTGTAGTATAATTTCCTTGTGTGCAACTCCATAAGTGTGTGCACTATTTGGATTTAGTAAAGTTTTGATTGAAAAATCGGGGAAGGATATACATACGAGTATGTTCATTAATATAAAGATTGTGTTCTGGTCTAGTCCCAACTTATGCATACATATCTCAAACATCCAAGAATGTGTTCTGTAAGCCATTTGTTGTAAAAAAATTGTTTAAAGTTAATTTTCCTCTATTTTGATAGTCTGACCTCTCCTACTCCCTTATTTAATACATATGTACCTGTTCCCTGCTAGCAACGCTTTTGAAATCGTTTGAACTGATCACAATCATACCAATATTAAAAACTAATTTAAAAAATTCTTCTAAATCATGGATGGTGATAGATAAATTCATGAACGAACTCCGTTGCAGTTACTACATTTTTGCTTATTCAAGATCTTCCGACAACTAACTCCCTCTCAGCCAGAAATTTCTATATTTCTATCATCTCCATCAAAGCTTTCGACAAAGTAAGAATGTATACGAAACAAGGTCAATAAAAAAAAAAAAGTAGAAAGTAGGGCACAATATAATAAAAAAAATAACAACTGTATCAGAAAATGACCAATGGGCATATAAAAGCGCGAGTTTCTCAGCGAGATACCAATTGCCATCTCCAGGCTTGTCGGTCAACAAGATCGAGACCTAAAAAACTCTCTCATCCTGACCTGCCTTCAGAGGAGTCCTGCATACTCAAAAGTAATGATATAGACTTCAGCCAGATCTGAATTGCAGCTTTAATGTAACTGCACTATCGGGTAATTCGCTCCCTCTGAACAAGAAGTTCAGACTGCATGTTCATAAGACGAGAGTCAAAAGCCGGTTATCAAAACTGAAAGATGAATTTGAGAGTGCAATCCATAATACAAACATCAAGTGGAAGGAGATTCTGTTTCTAGTTATCTAGTGGCATGATCTTAGAGGACAGTACAGTAAGTCGACCAACTTTCACCATAACGGTAGAAACAGGTTGCCACCCTAGTTCTCTTCATCAGCATTGCTCTAATTATCAAAACTAGTAGTTCGTCTATGAAAACTATTCTGTCACACCTCCCATCAAAAATTGGTTATGAGGGATTCGCTTTACTCAGTTTTCATCGAAAAGCAAATGCACACCCAAATAAGGGTACATTTCAAGTGCAAAGCCGAAACTCGTTGTTCCTAAAGCGTTTGTTGGAGCCGTCAACCTTATACCCGTCCGTATACGAGGCTGTTGGTTATCTCTGTTTTTTTTTTTTTGCTCGGCCATGGACTAAAGGCCCGGCTAAGTACTCTGGTGCCAGTAGGTTTTGAGAGCCGTCGTTGTTGAATACCACTCTTGTTTTTCTTCTAAAATAGTTTTGTAACCTGGGTAAATATGAGCATTTCTTTCTTTTGCGCTTTTTAAGGGCTAGGACTTCTTTAGGTGTATATGGCTTCATCGTATTCGCAGTTTTGGGTTGCTTAAGCTTTTTAATGTTTTAGGAGAGCACTGGACACAGGAAAGCTTTAGAATACTTCCCTTCCATTCTAAGACTCAACAGCAAATGATAATTCTTCGCCAGATTTTTCAATAAGGTTTCTAATTTTTCGTTTATAAACTCTGTTTCCACATTCCTAGAATTAGTTTTCCGGCCTTCCTTGTCCAGAAGTTATTGGCACATGAATTTCAAGCAATGGAATAAGGAACTCTCTTTAAAGCCAAAACTTTTTAGCTTTTAAAAATGTTGTATCAAACACAGTATATTTCCCGTCTTTGTTCGTAGACCTAGTTTCACCTGTTCCAGTTTTGTACCAAAAAAAAGACAAAAAAAAATAAATAAATAACCCTAACAAAAATTAATTGTGTCAATAAGTAGCCCAAAAAAAAAAAAAAAAACAATGGAAAAGTGCTATGCTAGTGTTTTGTGCTCAATTGTTGACCCCAACGCGGAATAGGTAGCCTGCAATGGTCTCTGCGATTACTGAAAGGGGGGAACCTTGAGTAATTCATTTTTTAAATTATGAATTTGTGAGTAAATTGTATTATTAGTCTTATTATTAGAATTTCAGGTTGTTTAGTAAGGCTTTTATAAAGTTGAAAACTTTTAGACCAATCGTCCATTGTTTTAACTAATTTAAAATGACATGGATACGTCCAAAATCCACAGATACAATCGAAATGTATGTAAAAACATTCATAGGCACCATAAGCACGCGGTCTTCAGAGCACCACCGCATCACCACAGCAGGCACCATAAGCACGAGCACCTACTGCCTACAATGGCATAGCAGAGCCCACCATAAGCTTGCGCTCATTGTAGTGTAAGATTCTTACTCACTAAAAAACCTTCCATTTTCTATTAGACTACGACTAAGTTTCCTTAAAAAGTAGCTCATGCTTCTGTAGTTTATCGCGTTTGGTAGGTAGCTTTTCAGCGAAGGCACCTACTATTACCGTTATTTTATGCGGTTTCTCCTTAAGGCGTTAAGTCGAATGGTCTTGTTCTTTGAAGTCGCCGCACAAGATTTGTCTCGTCCAATCTCCAGATTATTTCCTGGTTGCGATGATGCACAAGACGAATGCGAAGTTAACGAGCAAAGCTTGTTCCTTCGTCTTTCACGGTTGCAATGCCAAGATCGCGGTTCCTTATAACATATACCATGGAGCATTTACGATTGCTCTAAGCGCTTTGTTCTGGAACGTCTGTAGGACAGACATATTGTTTGGTTTGGTACAACCCCATAGTTATATACCATAAGTCCACGAAGTTTTTAGCTCTTGCTTATATATAAGCAGCTTGTTATATGTGCTTAGTTTAGAGTATCTTCCGATAAGCCAATTCATTTCTCTTTGCCTGATTTCGAGCTCTTCACGTTTCTTTTTTACGTGTGATTTCCACTTCAGTTTTGCATCTAGGGTCATTCCCAAATATTTTGCCTCGTTTGCATACGGTATTTGTACCGAGTTAATGAATAAAGGTAAGTTGTTTATCTTTCTGTACGTGAAATTGACGTGTGTTCAGAGCTCGTTGAAGTTTTGCAGTCGAGGATTCAACTGTTTGTCCTGTGACGAGGATCGTTGTGTCATCTGCGAACGTGGCTACCACAGTCTCTTTATCTAGAGGTATGTCTCTAGGGTACAGCAAGAATATGTATGGCCCCAGATTGCTTCCTTCTGGAAAGTAAGCTTGAATTTCCTTCAATTCAGAGTATTCAATCCCATATCTAATTCGAAACAGTCTATTTTCAAGATGAGATTCGAGTATTCTATTCATTTCTCTTTGTAAAATTTATTGTAGCTTATACTTCAAGTCCTCGTGCCATACCTTGTCGAAGGCTTGCGATACATCGAGAAAAACGCTTGAACATATCTTTTTTCCCTCTAGCGCGTTTTCAATTACAATACATTTGTTACATATATGTTATATATATACATTTTGGAACCATTATGACTTTTGCGACATTCCATTGGCTTGGAACGTATAAAAGTCTCATGGAAGCATTTATGATGTGGAGAAGTTTGACAAACGCTTTTCGAGGTAGCTCCTTTAGAATTTCCCTTGTAATCAAATCGTATCCTGGAGCCTTATTATTTTTTAGGTTTTTTATTGTTTGCTGTAGCTCAGACAGTGATATGGATTTTATATTGTAGTTGTCGGATCCTGTTCTGAGATTAAGTTCTTGGGCTTATTGGCGTCCTTCGAACGGTTTGAATGTTTCTTCCAAGTGTCTTAGTCGACTTCACGGCTTTCCAGAGCGCATAATTGGAACTCTTGTCCGCAGTTAAGCCTTCGATGTAATTAGAAGTCTCACGGTTCTTATATTCTTGCAACTTTTGTTTTAGCTTATTTGATTGGCGGTTCAAATAGGATTTATGCGGTAGCGCACGTAATTGTTGCTGTCTCCTCCGTGCTTTCTTTTTTTCTCGTAGGAGGCCTTCTATATCGGCCGCGTATATTTGCTTTCCGTGTTTTACTCCTCTTGTTCGAAAAGAAGTGTTGTTCCAAGCAGCTCTTTGGATGATTTCCACGAACTTGTCAACTTCGTTTTCTACTTGCAACGCCTCGCAAGTGGAACTCTTAAAGCAATATTTTCCTTACAATTTCTTCTGAACCCATCCCAGTTTGTTTCCTTATTCGTCAATTAGGGCAGTCTTTCGGTTTTTGTTATGCTCCTGTCGATTTTAAAGATTACTGGCGAGTGATCTGAACAGAGATCATAGGATTCTTCTAAAGTCGTGAGATATTTGAGGACCCCTTTTTGTAATGAAAAAATCGACCAGGTCAGGTATTTTATTTGTGTCGGTGGGCCTGTAGGTTGGCTTGCAGGTCGAAAAAAAAGTCCAAACAATGTTTCATACTTGCTTGGTACAGTAGCCTGCCCTTCGTCGAAATGAATCTTGAACCTGAAAATGTATGCTTTGCGTTGAAATCACCCCCGAGGATAAATTTTCACCCAAGTTGGTAAAAAAGGCGATCGAAGTCGTCGTCTGCCATCTTATATTTCTGAGGGAAATAACAAGTTGATATATTATAGTCTTTATGACATATGTTTACGGAAACTGAACTTATTTGCATAGATTGAAGTTCTATTGTCACGTTCTCTGCATGCTTATTGCAGTCTTTAATATAAAGTGAGGATCCACCCCTCGCGTTTTCTGAGGAATGATGCGGGTGATAATCAGAGTAACCTTTTATCTTGGGTTTAACTCATTTTTTTAAGTGTGTTTCCGAAATCAGGCATATTTTAATACGGTCTTTCCATAGAAAAGATTCTAATTTGCCGATTCTTTTCAGAAGGCCATTTGAGTTCCATGTTAAAATCTTAGTCATTTTAATTTTTGTTAGATTTTTTCCGAGCAACGAACTCGAACTTGGTTGGTTTTTTAAACAAGAGCTTATTTATTTTTATTTGTTCATCTAGTTTTTCTAAGATGACTGCGAGAATTTGAGGCAGCGGATCTGTAGTGGCCGAATCTATTTTGTTGGCTTTTGACGCGACCTCAGCGTATTAACTTTCGCTGCGGACTGGTACAGGTTTTTTAATTGCATTTGATTCGGCAACGTTTTTTTGATCATATTTATGCTTTTACGTTACCGGTTTCCTCATTGTGACTCTCATACCTGTCTTGGTCTCATCGGTTTTGGATATTGCAACTTTTGGTCCAGGTGAATGAATTTCGTGGGACTTTTTCGCCTCTTTTGTATTTCTTTGGCGATTTCGCAACTTCGGTAATTAGCTGGGTGATTTCTTGTGCAAGTGGCACAAACTGATATGCTTATTTGTTTTGCACTCTTCCCAGAAGTGTTTACATGCGCATTTTACTCATCGTGGATCTTTTTGAAAATACGCCCGCTTGTGGTTAAAATCTTGACAACGGTTGTATTGGATTATACATAGTTTGTTTGCCCTTACGCATGGGCTCCATTTTGACTCTGATATTTAAAATAGATTTAATTTTATAAATATCGTAGACTTTCTCGTTTCGATCATATATAAAATCCGCGTTTGACTACGGTATCTTTGTCGCTATCCGTTTCTTGCTTTACCATCTTGATTATGTTTACGCCGTCAGTAATCTTAAAACATTGTGCTTGAACGTCTTCTATTACGTCTTCTTTTTTGCACGACGGGTGAAGTCCCCTAGCGAAGACTCGTAACGGTTTTTCAAACTTATTTTCATAAGTATACCAGTGAATTTTATCGGTGTTAAGTTTCAGCGACAATGCTCGGTAAGAATTGGAGTCACACGTTATTACGGAGGGAAATTATACTGAACTTTAATTTTAGTGTTCTTTGGAGAAGGTCCCGTAACTTTCCGTAGTCTGCAATTCCTACCATATTTATTGCAGGTGGAGGGCGAGGTTTCGTTTGGGGTTTTGTCTTGGTTGGTACAGTGGTCTTATTTTCATGTCTTAGTTGTAACACTTCGGGAGATGAGCCTGCCTTAAGTTTTTTGTTACGCCTTTTCACGAGTACCGGATTGGTTTTGCGAGCAAGTTCTTCAGGTATTCCACTGACTTGCAATCTATAGATAAGCGAGAGTTTTTTAGAACTTCATTTTTAAGCTCGTAAAAGAGTCCTTGCATTTCATTGAGCTTAGCTCGGAGTTCATTGTTCTCCTGTTTTTTATCACTGAGTCCTGATTAACCGGCAGACTTCATTTTCCGGAAATATTCGATCTAAATGGTGGTGATCGGAGTACCTTTGATTTTTTTACAAAGGGATTTGATAGCAATAAATGGGTCTCCCCACAATCCGTAGAGCCTACCTCCCAAGAAGGTGAATTTCTAAGTAAAATTGGATTGCCACCTGGGGTATTACTTCCGTTTGCTTTGCCCATTACATTTTTTGTATGCCCACGCACTCGGCATATAGAGGGTGCGTTTTAGTCGCCTTTTACGACAGGCATGCCTACCTCGGGTATACTCTAATTCCCCTACCCGAAGGGGTAACCGCAGGAATGACATTCGAATATTTTTATCAGAGAATAAGACGGACTTGCCCGGGATACAAGGACAAAAAGTTGAGTCGGTGTTGAAAAAATGTTAAGATTACTTCTGCAGAATAAAGAATTCCCCCTTTCCACCCATTCCGTCTCTATAAACCTAACATATATTAATGTCTAGTAATCCTGCAGACTATTTTATTTATTGCAGCTGGAAATGACCTGATCGGGAACATTTACCAGTTCATCTGTAAAATAAGGTCTGAGAAAAGCATGCCCGATGCATTCAGATTAGTTGTACCCTTTTCTTTTCGCCAATTATAGAGGAAGAAGCCCCCTAAACATTGCCTGTAGGATCTTTTCCGTCGCCTTTGAATCCGTTCACGAACAACCTGGTTGGTCCATATCAGTGCAGTTTCAGGCCAGGTAAGTCCACGATTGTCAAGTGTTGACAATACGACAGGTCTTGCATTTTAGATCGACACTCAGCATAACTTTGTCGTCTTAGGAGAGTGTGAACTCGTCAGGGTGACTGTGGAAAATTCTCTCTTCATCCACGTAGATAATAAATTTACCGAAACTAGAGAGTTTGTTAAAAACTTCGTCTTTTTCTCTTTTTCTGTAAATAGCGCAAGCTCAGTTACAAGCGGCAACGACATCACACAGAAATTAGACGCAGAACTACTCTTCCCAATCGCTGTTTCTCTCATAAGACTAAACATTCTTTCTACAGTTTTTTCTTAAAGACGGCCTTCTGAATAGCAGTGAAAATATTGTCTGAAGTCTTGGACAAGTTATATTGGCAGAGTAATCTGACCATGTTGCGCGAACTGAACTGCCGGGAAATTGGTTTATGATATTTGCTATTTCTCTGGCAGTTGCGTTTTTGTAAATTCCCCATAAGATAGGGACTGTCTAAGCGTAGAGCGGGGTTGCACTCAAGGGTTTATTTGTTGTCCATTTGTTGTCTATTTATATGGAATATCACGATGCATCCACTGCGTAAGCAATTGTCAGACCTCTTCAGATGTTGTGCTTATGTGAATTATCTGATTCCCCGTCTAGATGGTCAGTCTTTTGCTTAAATAGAGGTATCTCGGGAGAAGACTGTGACAATGCTGATTTATGGCAAATTGAATGTTGTCTGTCGGGTTCCTTTAATATCCCTGAGTGGTGCGAACCTTAGATATGTGACTAAGGTCAAGTATCTAGGCATAACAGTAAGTGAGAAGATGAAATCTTTCACCTTATCTAACTGAGGGAACAACTACTGAGTGTTGTGAGCCAGGTAAAGTGTAGTCTACGGACTGACTGGGGACTCACTAAACGAGCCGTTCATACTGTGTAAGGTGACCTGTTTGTTGCCAGTGCAACATTTGTGGCATCGATTTGGCACGACAGGGTAATGTTGAAGTGTGGTTGTCAGTGGATTTTGGCTTGGCAAAGAGTCACCTTGCTTGGTTGCTTACCGTGTGAAAAAAAAAACATTTGTGCAAGGAAAAACAAACGCGCGAGCTCAGTGCAAATAACATCCGCAGTGCGGGCATCCCAAACTTCCAGCTTGGTCATATTGTTACTTGCACTCAGTAACTGCCGTTGCTGTATTACATTTTTATACAGCGGGTGCAGTGACTGAATGTATGTAACAACCGATGGATATGAATTTTGTTGGTGTGCTGGTTTTTATTTTTGTAATTTGATCCGGCAAAACAATCCTGAATTTTTAGTTCACTGTATATAGAATTGTCGATGTTTGTGTTTTTTGCATTTGGTTTCCTGTAATCACTATTCTGTGTATGGCCACATCTGTAAATACAGACTAGCTATTTTGGCACTTAGTGAAACCCAGGTAGATCTCTGCCGACACCTCTCAGATAACTCTGCTCTGAAGCTACTTGGCTGCGAACTAGTGCCATTATTATTCTCTCACCATTTACATGCATAGTAATGTAGCTTACCAAACTCCACCACAGAAGCCCCATAGTAGACAGCAATTCGACTTATAACGAGGTTGATGGGCTGTCTGGCTCCGTTCAAAGAATTGTATACCTGTATCCTCATACAGCGATTTCAATATACACAATTCTGGGTGGCTTTGACATTCTGAACAGAAAACACCTTACGGTGTGTTAATATCTTCGCTGCGGAAAACAATCTTGGACTTATTTTTAACTTCTGAACCTGGCAAGTACACCGTTGATGTGCTTCCCTCTCTAGGCTCATCGCACTATTGTATTCTTTCACGCTGGCAAAACCACTGCGCTAGCTTTTTCATCATTCCTACTCTTAAGGATACTTTCTGAGCAGATGGAAAGCAGCATTTGTCAAGCCCGTCTTTTTCTCTTTCCTCCTACAGGCTCATTTCACTTCCACCTATTCTTTCCAAGGTCATAGAAATGCAGTAAACTGTCAGCTTTTGAAATAAGTCGAAACACGAATACTCTACGGTTTTCGTAGCAACTGGTTCACTGATAATCTGATGGCATGTCTCCACGTAAAGTGGAACCTAAGCGTAAATCAATTCAAATCTGATGTTCACAAAATAAATCCTGGTGTGTCCCATGGTTCCGTTCTGTTTCCGATAGAGGTCAACAGCTTCACCAACTAGGAGTTGGCCACTTTGGTGGCTGTAAGATATCAAGGAAGGATATCATGTGAACAACGCCACCTGCACATACATAATCGTATGTTTTTGTCCCAGCATTATCAGTGTATAGGGTGATCCTTACTCAAGTCATCTGTCAAATTAAATATAATCTTTCCAATATCTTGCATATACCTATACAGATGATATTTGTGTACTAATTATAAATTAATGGGCTTTCATGGGGACATATACACATATTTTCATCAGTAAAGGGCAGCCAGCACTGTTCTTTATGTATGTATGTATGTATGAGTATGTAATTAAATCTTATCTCTAGCTGTCACAGAAACAGACACAAGTACAAAAACGAAAGAATTGCGAAATAAGTTCCACCTAAAATAAGATTATATTCCATCAACATATAACGATGTACGATGCCAGTGGACGGAAAACAAGAACTAAAATTCAACACACTGCAATAAAGCAGATTGCATGCTTCCAAGTCAGCCTGCGTTGCTTCTGGAGCTCGCCAACAAGACCGCCACAATCAAATAATTATTTTTCTGAATTTAAAAATGAACCGTAGCAGTGCGATTTTCTTTGCAATATTATCAATGGACAATGTACCATACCAGTTAGCATTTCAAATTATTTGACACAACAATTCCTCTGTATGCCACCGCCTTTACATCCATGTCATTCGCTTTTATCAGGAGTATGCGCGAAAATTCAATTTGAAACGCGCCTGGTAGCTAAATAGCCTTCTTGCAGCTGCGTATCTCACCTTTGAAAATAATTGAAATATAACATTCACTCATGGAGTCAATGCCCTCGTTTAAGTACCGCCGCAAAAAATCAGCAATCCGACATGTGATACTGTTATCTGATAGTTGCAAAAGGAGCAGTTTGCTACTAAAAAAATTAACACGTATATAACTCGATATTGGAATCTCTACTTCCAAATAAGCAATGAACTCACTTGCACTTAAGCGAACAAAAGCAATAAGCCGCTTTTCTGGATGCGACTTAATGACCTTAACGCCGGCACCGACGAGCATCTGTCGAGTGGTATTTAATCCTAGTGTAAATATAGAAAAACTTATGTAAATATGATAAACTGGATGAATCCAGTTTGAGCACTTTGATTACACTTGTGGTTTCACCAAGAGTCATTCTTCGAAATCCGAGTCAGCTTCTTATAATTATTTTCCTTCGATCTGTAAATACTTTAATATTCCCCCAAATTTTTCTTAAACCACTTGCTATTGATCTTAATTCCATCAAGGAACGGGCAGATTAATTGTTTGCTAATAAGTCAGTTCAAGTACGTAGTAATGCTTCCACGATCTCGTAGAACTATATGCGCTTTTATATCCTTGTTTTTTCATATCAATAGGCACCTCTGGGCTGCTGACCTCATTCTTCCCCTAACTGGACATCACGATGTGTCTACATAGACCTAAGTGCGATGAGACGAAATGTAGCCATTTGACGACGAATACAAGTACCCAATGGATAAACACCTGGATCCTCCTGTGTCTTAAAGATCCTGTAAACAACTTCCTTATCAAAGTTAATACACAAACATATAAAGTTGCTTTTGAGAGAGTACTTTTTTTATATAATATATTTTTTGTTCTCCAATGGGAAACATCGGGAAACAGAAAAATTATCACAGTAAAACATGTATGTTTGCATTAGAGACTTTTAAAAAAAAAAAGTATATATGGAGCTCAGCAATTTTATTACATTCCCATTCAAGAGGCGAACGTCGTTTGGGATTTATCCCTTTACGTTTTCTACTTTGTGTAGGAGTGGAGTTTGAAGTAGAAGCTTCCTGGCCTCCATCTCAACCTGTGCACTTTGAGAAGCCCTGGCCTTGGAACTGCCCGGACCCTTAACGCAACTTATAATAACACCATTGTCAGCCCTAGTGAATGTTTTTCTGTTTTGAGCTCTCCTTCCGTAGACTTTCCATGTTGTCGTACAAAATTTGCAACGAATTCAGTACGGTACTTCGAATTTAAGGCCTCAGCGATTAAGTTGATCATAATTCGAGAAATTATTGGCTTCGATTCAGGACAATTTCTTCATATGTTTAGCGTTATTGATAGTTATCCCCTTCGACCGAGTTTTTTGAATGTGAATCCTCATATCTGTCTGAATCACACACTACTACTTACTCCATTACATATGTAGATAGAATTAACAAGAGGAAATAGGGGTCACACAGAAAGTACCAAACGTTGAAAATTTGGTAATATTGTATCATACGATTAGACACTCGGCGATCTAAGTGCGAGTCCTCTTTTTTATCCTGAGTGTGACTATTACGAATGAACAAATTTGGGTCCATGTCTGATCGCTCTTCAGTGTGGTTTGCATCGTATAGTGGACAGTCCCCGTACGGGAAGACTGGAGTGTTTGCTTCACTGAAAGAAAAGCGTTGAAATATCCGTGTCCAGTGAAAAACTGTGTTTCCGTGTATTCCATTTAGCCACGTTATTGATTAGCTTTCTCTATCCATTGTCCTCTGCTTTCCGAGTTCCAAAGCTCTTGCCACTGAAACTTTTTGCCACTTACGCTTTTATTTAAAATTATTAAAAATTACAAATTATCATACATCCGAACTTAAATTTTCAAAAGAACTCACCCTGAATCCGGAAAACTTTTAGTAGTCACCGTTGATTTTTCGTTCTTTGGATTCTTGGATTTACTTCAACAATTAATATTCAGTTATACTCGTATATAAGATGCACCGATTTTCTATGTTTATGCTTTAAATAAAAACACGACCAACACACTGAGTGGCGACGACTGACTTTGATTCATTCTCTACTTCCGTGCCAACGCTATGTATCAAAACATTTGAGCGACAAAACAGATTTGAGAGTTAATAGTAGAGTACATCGCGGCGGTTGTTTTTCAAAAGATCGAATGCGGAAACACTGCAGCATCACTTTAAAAATCAAACAAATTTTTTATCACAGTCAGTTACGATTACGTACGTGCTTTAGATCAAGTTTTTAGCCGTCATAAACATTCGAATTAGCAGCAATGAACAGGAATCATGGTGTAGTGTTGATGCCGGAGATGTTATTGATGCAAACGTGGCTGTTACAGTTAATGAGATGAGCGAACTCTATCCTAATTAATTCTGTTTCAGATGAATTGGAAATCGAAAACATGGGATATGTGCTTTTTATAGGCTCATGCCACAAGTTTTATGGGCGCCTTATCGCCAGAAATAGCCCCGTTGCATGTTCTGACATCTGTGCTCAGGCATGTGTAGATAATGTAGCTATACTCTCTGTTGAATTATGCCTGGTGAGTGTCTGTTCTAAAGCGACGTTCAGTCAATCTTTTTCTCCGATAATGAAGAAGCTGACTAGTATGATCCATCAAGTGCATCCAGTATCCATCTGTAAAAGAAAATCACCCATGGTCACTTTATGTTCAAAAAGAACATCAATCACAAAGAGTAGCTCTTCTAATCCCTAGAACCTGGGCAAGGTTTCGACACCCTTCGAGTTTATCTGAGAGAATTATAAGAAATATTTGGCCAATAGCCCCAGTCCAATAACAAGTTTATCGCTATTAAATTTGGTGATATGATTTGTCCAATATATCCAGGCAATGTTGGACAAGTATTATAACGATCACATGGATGGTGGTGATATTTGTGATCATATTTAGGTTTCGAGCTGAGCAGCGTGAGAAGAAATTCGATTTATCTATGAAGATAGAAAAGGCTTTGATTGAGATAAAGCTTTGGTGGCAAGTATCCATGATATTTTATCGATGAGGTTACGCATGTTATCTATCGAATAGTGGACCACCATCCTAAGGAGTATGTACGACCCATATTCAAGCGGGGCAACCATATGATGCTCCACTGGTATTGTTTTCAGGAGTCCTACAATTCTTGGACACTGAATACATTCCAGAATCACTTTCTTAAGATTGGCAACAATACAATGAGTGGATACCCGAGGAGGACCACAATTGAAGATTTGACGTCTTGGTCAATAAATGACAAAAGGAAATCAGGCAATAAGCAAAAACGCCGACGTCCACCATCTCATACCTAAAAACCCGGTAAAACGAAAAATTGCCCGGCAGTTTTGTAAAAAAAAATCACAGGGATGGAGACGATGATGAAGATCCTATTGCTTAACTAAATACTCAAAAAGTTGTTAAGAACTCGGCTACACAAAATACAGCGGGCCCTGCGCAAAATATCAGGGAGCAAAGATAGAGAGGTACCGATGAACGCTGGTTATAAATGTCATGAGCTTTCCATAAGGGAGTTATAGGTTATACGGCTTAGGAACGAATCACGATATTCTGCAGTATGCCCCAAAGTATGAATGAGGTTGTACTGAAGAACAATTATAGCGAGACGGGTGATACGGTTAAAAGTTGGTGGGCTCGAAATTCTATTGGTGACGATATGATGCTTATTGGAGTAATTGAGATGCGGCTCGGGAATTACTGATTTGATCAAGAGGTGTTCGATCTCATAGTTGGCATACTATAACTTTTAGCTCTTGTGGTCATTCTTGAAGCTAACGCTATATAAAATATGTTGTGTCGCTACAAATCTCACCCCAGCGGTACTTATCGATTTTACTTAACTCAACGTATTCACTGTTTATACATTCATGTCGTTGTAAAAGGTACAAAAGCTAAGTTTTTCGAAAATAAATATGTGATTTTTCGTTTTAAAGAATTAGAAAACTATCACTGAAATAAAAACTTCAAAAAACTTTGTTGTTTTGTTGACCTATATAGTCCATGCATGTAGCTCAAGTATTTGAGGTCTAACATATACACTTATGTTACATAGTAGATTTAATTGGAAATCTTATTAGTTCTTTCGGAGGTCATCTGTTATGTAGTACGGACCACAGAAGAGAGAACAGTACTAAGACCGGATATGTGGATTTCCGTTTTTTCGTAGCAACAAACATATCTCGTGGAATATACTCGTATTCAGAAGGAATCATCGTGCGAAAGTGCAAAAAGTTTAAATACGAGTACCTTGGCTCATACTCATACACATTGTAATGTTGGAGGTCTTACGAAAAATGTAAAGGAAACATGACAGGGGCAGAAATGAAAACGCGAGGAATATAAGCGGGTCTCCAAGCAAATCTCCAAATTAGGAAATCGATAGTAGAGGAACTTCTGAGCAAACCAGCTGGTTTCGGCATATTTTTCTTTATTTTTTTATTTTATTCTTAAATTTTTTATTTCTTAAATGAATACAATATTGATAAGATCAAATACATGATATTAATAGATACAAAGATATTATAAGAAATATTGTGTGGTACATTCTACAATCTATAACAAAAAGTTATAGTCACTTCGATTGAAGGATGTATACAGATTACAAGTTTAAGGCGGGGTGGCCAAATTAGAAGATTGAAGTTAACAATGCAATAAATTTATTTCGAAACTAAGGAAAGAAAATGCAGTATCAAACATTATTAAAATAGAAAAATAATAAGTTATATAAATAAAAAAAACTAAAGAAGTTTAAATCAGAACGCCTGAAGTAATTGCTTCTGCACCAATATAGTTGTAGTTTAAAAGCCAATTTTTAACATATCTTGTGAAAATTCCGGGTGATGAAATTATTCTAATAAAGTACGGGAGCTTATTGAATATACAAAATACGAAACAAAACAGAAAAGAAATTACGAAAGGACGTAGTACGGGATGGTGGTATAGATACTAAGTAGGCAAAGATTCTACGTAAATTAAAATTGGAGATAAGACGAAATTTCCTATAACCTGACTTCATAAAGAAAATTTTCAATACCTTAAAATAATAAAGGTGACGCACAGGTCAACAAATAAGAGAAAACTGGGGTATTTGACAGTTTTTCTGAATAGCTATTTTCTGAAGTTTCAAAAAAGGACTAATTTTGTTTAGATAAATTCCGCCCCAACAGGCAACCCCTTACTGTAATTTAGAGTTAAATATGGCGTAATAAATAATTGTTAAGAGGAAGAAGAGCACACAATTTGTAAGTAGTAAAAGTGTCTAAGTGTAGAAAAAAGATATTTCCTCATAGATTCGGTGTGGGTGGTAAAACTCATATTAGAATCAATATACGAAGATCGACGGAAAGTCAAGGCCAAGGAGCAATAGAAACTCAAGTTCCGGCCAAAGTTCAAAGGAGAGTCCGAAAGAAAAACTGCGAAAATATGAGCAAGCTCTTCGTTTCTATAACGCTCAAAATAAAATGTCCTGAACAATGATGCCAACGTTTGCAAAATTTAGAAAACTTTGCCAACCACGTATGTGGGGTAGTAGCGATGCAGATACGTGAAAGAAGTACAATATTGGGTATGTAATTTAATTCATGCGGTTTTTTTTTTCAAAATTTGAACGTTTATTTAAGAAAAACATGTACAATAGTATTATTTAAAGTATTGCCCATCTGAAGCTATGATTTTTTCCATCTTTCTGGCAATTTGTGGATCCCATCCCAAAAGGACTGCGCAGGTTTGGCAGCCAAGAATGAATCAAGCCAATTTTTGATATTCTGCTCTGATATGAACCGTATTTCAGTAAGGGCGTTCTGCATAGTTTTAGTTTAGTCTAAATGCATTTTATTACCTTAACCATTAACCCTTACATACTAACAAAAAATGCTTGAATGCTAAAATTACTTAACAATCTTATACTAACTTACTGGCCCCACACAAGCACTCAAAGCTACTCTAAATTCTTATATCTATGTCTTTCGACTTTATTTACGTTTTACTTAGGACTATTTATTTTCGATACTTAAGGCTAAGAAAAATTTTTTTGACAAAAACTTAGCATATGGACTTAATTTTTTATAAAAATTTAATATCTAACTTAAAATAAACTTTAATCTACCTAATCCTACATACACAATACACACATAAACACACCTAGACATTACACAATTATATACATATATTGGTATATACCTTTGTATATACTAATATATGTATATATTTCTTAAGTGCTAACCTAAACCTATGCAAGCTGGCCATCGCTATTCACAGAGCAAATAGATTGGTCAACTCTGCCTTATTAGTGAGGCTGGTACGTAGTTGACGGAAACGACGACGAAACATCTTCTCCATCATTAAACCACCAGAAATACTGGTGCTGCCGAACGACATCCCTCTTATCGCGATTCCCCACCGCCCTACTGAACCTGAGACGATCCACACTGCCGTGTGCGACGTCTCTGTTGTAGTTGAGTCGCCTGTCCCCAGCTTTCCGAGCGACATGGGAGATTAACGGGACCGCTGATCTATCCTGGATCAACCCTATCTGATCTAGGTAGAGGAATGCTTCCGGTGGAACGAAGCCGTCAGAGCGCACACTCTCGTGGTAACGGTAATTGGGATAGCAAGCCCCAGATATCGAGTTATTCGTCGACGCCATTGCTCTTGCAATGTGCCTTTGAGTCAGCTTAATTACGAAGTATTTCACTCGTATTAGGTTCGCTCTGTTTTAAAGGACCTCATTACGATAAAATTTTTTGTACTCTTTTCTAGTGTTCTGTATAAGCGAAGGCAAGCCCTAAGGCAAACCCTAAGGCAAGCCCTCTCAAACACCCGAATCTTTTCCATTAAGCTTGCTCGCACATAGAACCACATGGGACACCCAAATACCAACATGGGCCTGATAAGGGCCATGTAGCAGATTACCTTTACCCTCGCATCGAGTTGGCTGCTATAAAACAGTCTCTTTGTAAGGTCAAAAGCGCCTTTAGCTCTAACCAAAGCAGCATCTAAGTTTTTGTTAAAATACAGAAACTGATCTAGCCAGATACCAAGGGATCTGACTACCTTTCGACAGGCAAGAGGCTGTCCGCGTTGTCCAATGATCGAGAAAGTTCGCCAGTTTTTTCTGGTATCTCTAGAGGCTCTAGACAACGGCGTCCTAAAGAGAATGGTTTCCGACTTCTGAAAGTTGATTTTCAACTTCCAGTCATCGCAAAATCGTCGTATCTTATCGAAGTCACGCTGCAAGAGAGTATTGATGACCTCGATTTTTGGACCTGTTCTACACGCTACCAAATCGTCTGCGTACGCAATAGTATGGGAAAGTGAACCTACCAAGTCGCTTGTATAAATGTTTAACAGGATCGGCGAATTGACCGCGCCTTGCTGAAGACCATTTTTAATTTGAAATATTCCAACAGAAGTCACATCACCATTCTTCACGATGAACTGTCTGTTGCTTAGCATTTCATAAAGAATGTACAAGAGTGGTTTACTGATCCCCAGCCTAGTCAGCTTATAGAAAAGACCTTCTAACCATACGGTGTCGAAGGCCTTCTCCAAGTCAACAAGGCAGGCAGCAGTACATTGGTTTTTGCATTTATTCCATTGGATATGGGACACCAGTTTAGACCCGACATGTGAGATATCATGTCCCGCCTTAAAACCGAATTGATTATCTGGAACTATATGTTTGTCCTCAACCCACCTAGACAAAGCTCTATTGATTACCTTTTCAAACACCTTACTGATATTCGGAAGGAGACTTATCGACCGGAGATTCGCCGGATTGGATATATCCTTTCCCTTTTTGGTGATAGTTTGAACCACCGCCGTTTTCCAATGCGCTTGATAATGTGCATTATTCATTGCATTATTAAACAGGGAGGTGTAAATGTCCACCGCTTCTAGAGGAAGATGTCGAAGCACGATGTTCGGAATACCATCGGTCCCCACTGATTTCTTAACCCTGATTGTGTCGAGGATCTCATGGAGCTCTTCCTTCGAAATGAACGGGGGTAGGTCACCCTCTCTGGTAAGGACATTATTTGCCATATTCTCTACTTCATTTCGAATGTAGAAGTCGTGCACCAAGACGCGATTGTCCAGGTCATAATTAGGGCCAATAGTATCAGTGGCCTTGTATATTTCCTGGAAAGTCGCCCCTATAGCCTCAACCTTCTCCTGTGGATCCTCGATCACAAAGAAGTCGTCATCATCAGCGGCCTCATTTGGATCAATACCTGCTATTGTCAGTAACCGTTCGTTGTCTGTTGTCCGGGCTATTTTAAGACACTGAAGGTCGTTTTGATTTCTTCTCCGAAATAGTTTATTTATTTGCGGGAACATATTCGGGTTGCTGGTGTTTACAGCCCGAACCCTGTTGTTCCAATACAAACTTACAGAAATTCTGTAATTCTCTTTTATTAACGTTTGAATATTTTTAATCGACGCCTTCACTGTCCTTATCTCCGGGTCTTGTCTGTCAGTTAACTGTCTGTATAAGTTTTTGGGTCTTGACAGAAGTCTACTTTTCTGTCGGTGCAGTGCGTCAATAGTAGGATTGCGGAACAGGTCTTCGTTAGTCGTACGTCGACACCGCGGTATTGTAGCGTCAATAGTTTGTTTAGTTATCTCGTCCATTTGTTTTAGGTAATTGTCGATCTCCTCGTTTGACAAATTCCAATTGGACGGTGGGTGGAGCATATTCGAAAAGAGCGCACTTGTCATGGTTGCGGAGAAGCGTGTCCATCGAGTCTTACTGTAGTTGTAAGAATATCTTTGGACAAACTCCTCCAATTCCGAAATTTCGTTGGGAACTGTAATTTCGTTGCTAAAACCGCAATGGTCACTGTCATACACGAATGTGCGCAGACAGTTTTACGTTTGTAAATTCATACCTGTCAGTCGTATACGTTTGTCGTACAGCAGTGGATCCAAATAAGACCAGCCTCTGGGAAACGACTGGTTATCCGTCGCTCTAGAACCGAGTCTGTACATGACATCGTTCTGAGTCCACCAATCGAGTAGTAGGTTCCCTCTAGTATTTGGCAAATTATTTCCCCAATCTCTGTGTGTAGCGTTGAAGTCCCCGCCGATTACAAAATAATTCTCCCCCGATTCCAGCCTCAGAAGTCGAAAAAGCGTGTCGAGCTCTGTAATGAATAAAGTGGATTGTGGAGCCTCAGGTGCATAAACAGAGGCCAAGTACAGCCGCTTTACAGTGCGGAGCGGAATATAAATGACGACTGCCTCCAACACCCGGAACCTACGCAACACTCCCTTGTATACTCTGCGAAATTTTATACCTTGTTTAATGAAGATCGCGACACCGCCTCCACGTTTGGATCGGGGCCGGTTTCTTCTTGTAACAATATAATTATTGTACTCCAGTTTGTGCTTATCGGTTAGCTTGGTTTCGCTAGCGAAAAGCACATCAGGAGTTTGGTCTTGTAGCACTTTTAATATCGCGGCTCTTCGTTCGATCCTAATCAGTGAATTAACATTCACCGCAAGGACCTTTAAAGTTTGCTCCTCCATGTGCGTACCCATTACGACATGTGTTGCGTTATGCCCGGCAGCAGCGCGTAGATCTGGTCCACCCGCTTGTCCTGTTCTTGCACCTGCTTTTGCAGCTGAGCCATCTGCCCTTGGATTGCGAGCAAGATGGCCAGCATGTTAGGTGCAGCTTCCGTTGTTCTCGGCATTGGCGCTGGAGAAGCAACAGTCGCTTGCTGTACCGTAGCCCCCCTACCTGCCCCCATTTGGGCGAAGGAAATTTGGGACGTGACGGCTGGTGTTTGAAACCTTACAGGTGAACGTTTGACCTCCACCTTCTGCTGCTGAGACAGTTTTGATTTTTTAATGTCAGCGAACTTAGGACAACCCCGATAGTTTGCGGTGTGTCCCACGTTCCCACATAACACGCACGAGAGCTGCGTCCTATCAGAGCACACTCCTATGAACTGTGGTTCTTTGCGCACTTAACGCATCGAGGCTGCATTTGGCTGCCCGAACCTCTGGCAGCGAACGCATTGTATAACACCTTCGCACCTTTTTAATTTTTCCCAGTGAACCACCTGGTAGTCTAGGACATTGATACTTCTTAGACTATCCAGACGGCTTTCGGGACTGAGCTGCACCAGGAAGAACGGCAGGAAGAACCGTTTCTCCCGCCTGGCTCTAGCTGTGGTAAATGGCTTTACCCCCACAAACTTGAGTCCTTCGCACTCCTTCTCTTTGAGCAGTGCCAGGATCTCCTCAGGATCAGAAGACGGTTCCAACCCCTTCAGCAGCATCGATTGCCACTTTTCACACTTCGGTGTGAATGAGTAGTGCTCCGTCGTCGTTTCCTTTAGGTGCTCTTTCACTTTCGCGTAGCCCTCCACTGTATTACAGTGGATGGCATGGCGATCGTTCCCCAACCTCTTAATATTAAAATTATTACCAATGACCAGCACACAGGTCCTTGGTAGCCTTTACCTCCAATTTATAGGTGTTGATAGGAGGCACCTTCTCCTTCTTCTTCTTCTTCTTCTTCTTCTTCTGCTGCTGCTACTGCTGCTGTTGTTGTTGTTGTTATTGTTGTTGTTGCTGCTGCTGCTGTTTTTGCTGTTGCCGTTTCTGTGGCTGCTGATGTTTTATCTGTTGCCGGTGTTGTGACTGCTCTTGTTGTTGCGCATGCTGCTGTTGTTGGGATTGCTCTAGCTCTTCCCTTTTCCTTCTTCCCATTTGCTTTTCTTTTATGGCCGGCACTCTTTGTTGTAGCATTTTTATGCTGCTACTTATGGCCTTCATTTCTTCATTTCATTTCAGATTCGCTTGCTGCCAATGAAGCGAATGTGTTCCCTTCCCTCACTCCACCAAGCAGCTTTACAGTGGTCGTTGTTAGCTTCCTCCTTCTCTTTGTCTTTGTGGTTGTCTTGAACCACTCGAAGCCTCACCTGACATTTCAGCAGATCCCGCTATAGGTATAGCGGACCGCTCCACACAATCTATCACGTGATGTTAATGCAAACACTTTAAATTTATACTTATTTTTATTTATAAAAATAATTTAAAAAAAAGAAGAAGAAAACCGTCCGCCGACAACTCGGAGTCGAACCCACAACTTTCGCAATCTCAAGAGAACACACTACCGCTGCGCTAATTGGAGCCTAAACCGAATTTGTTTAATTTTTGTAAGTAAGCGACACTTCTCACTTACAAGTCGAAACACATTTAAACTCCGCGAAGGTCTATGAACGACTGGTTATTTTCATGTGCAAATTTGTCGAGATGGTCATTTAACGTACCCGTAAATGAAAAATAAATGCGTTTAATTTTTGCAAATATTTCAGCATTAAAGTAATCATCTTTAAGGGATCAGACGAACTGTAAACGATCGCCTCATGAGTAAATCTTCAGTTACATTCAAAATTATATGTATCATAAGTCCATTGACTTAGAATCGGAGTTTTTATTTTGCCGACGGATCTGTAAAATGTTAACTAGCTTATGCATACCTTCAAGACCGTATTTGCTCTTCTCAACCGTTTTTCTCTTCCCAATAAAAATTTTCTTCTCCATATGAAAACGCTATTGTCTGTGGAGATTTTAATATAGACTTTCTAAGAAATGATTCTCGAGAATTTCAAATTAATGATTTTGCATCTTCTTTATCTATAACACTAAATATCCATCTCTAGTCTATACTTCTTTTCGATTATCTATCGCTCGGATGTATCTTTTCTACAACTACAATATGAACTTCAACCACCACGCCGTTCCGCTGACTTTTTCGTATAAGGATTATTGATCCATAAATATTGATAACCTTAAATTTGCTGTCTTGTCTGTCCAATGGGATTCATGTCGTCTAAACACTGATCCTAATGTGAAACTGCAATATTTTCAAAAAATAATCATCCAATTATACAACCAATTTGTTCCTACTTAAACGTTAAATATCAAAAATAACAGTTGTCCTAAGTTTTCAACGGATATTCTTAATACAATAAAAGCCCGCAATAGGCTTTATAATAAATTGAAGCGTAGTCCCTCAAACCTAAATTAGTTTACTAACAAAACTATACGAAATATGGTCCATCTGTTTTCATTTTTTGAACTATATACGTCAAATAGGTATTTCTAGTAGGAAATGCAATGATGAATCTCAGTTTAATCCTGACCTCTTAAACATCATAGTTTCTTCTTTGAAAGCATACCTCAAGATTTTATTTTTAATCTATCTAAAAGTCTAAATCACATCTCAAATCTCTTCGAAATACTAACTGTGAAAATGAAGTGATTAATTCTGTTGTAGCGATAAAATCTAACCTATTGGTGAAGATAGGGTAGATATGTGCTTTATTGGATAAACTAAATCTCCCATTTATAGTGTCAAACTTAACCTACATTCTCAATCACTGCATCTCAACATAAACTTTTCCCAAATCCGGAAAAACTGTCCGAGTTGTACCTGTTGTCAAAAAAACTAATACGCAGCAGATTTTACGAGTAGTACCATTAATGAGTTGCATTATAAGGGACAATCTGGTTACAGATCTAATCACATCAGGTTATTAGCCTGCGCCCAGTTCAGGATATTACGGAGATCTTCATTCATTTTTAATGCCGTAGATCCTACCAAACTAGTAGGACTTTATATAAATAGTGGCACATAGACTGCGTACATATGGAAGCTGCAGTGTTGTACAACATAGAGAGCTCGTTCACGTGTAATGAAAAAAAGATTTCGCCCAAGAATAGACCGTTGCGGTACACCAGTTGTCATCGATAACATTTCAGATTCCCAATCTCCAACGACTACGGGTTGTTTTTTACCAGTTAGGTATGAATATACCAATTTTGCAGATGGGGTAGAAAAATTAAATTTGCTTATAAGTTTAGAACACAAGAGTGTGTGGTTTATCGTATTGGAAGGTTTTGAGAAATCGAGAAGGATTAAAATGGTAAGCTCATTTCAACACCGATTGACAGCTGATGTTCTGTGAAGTGCTGAATTAGTTGTGCAGGCAGAATCTTCTCAAATATCTTAGAAAAATAAGGCAGAATTGCGATTGGTCTTTATTCAGATAAGTAACTATTGGCCTCTTTTCGTATGGGCACGATCTTGGCGTTTTTCCATTTTTTGGGATACACAGAGGTAGTTAAAATGGTATTGAAAATGTGTGTTATATATGGAAGAATGACTGACAATGACAGTTAAAAGAGTTTAGGGTATATCCCACCTAACCCATTTGCTTTTGAATTCACTGACAATACCGCCTCCACGGCATCAAGATCTGAGACACTGAGAAAAGAAAAACTTTCTGAGTTTCTGCTGCCACCAACGCCAAGTTTACATCAGAATATTTGGACGAGGGGCATGATGTAAGTATTCGGTTGAGTGCATTGCAATTCAAGTCATCTGGAAGCTTATGCTCTTGTTTGCCAACTCCTATTTCTGGCAGATATTTCCAAAGATTTTTACCTATGCAGATGGATCAAGTTTGTGTTTAAAAAAACCTACTTTTGCCTTTCGTACCTCACAGACCACCTTATTTCGAAGCTATCGATACTTATCGCGTAGTCTCACCAATTTGTATCGCTTCCAACGATAATAGGCGAAACTCTATCCTCCATTAGCCTTAAAATAGTGTTGGTCATCCGAGATGGGTAATTAAACTGTTTGTTTTTGGTTTTTATTGTACTTTAGAATGTATGTCAAGGAGCCTAGTTAAAACTAATTGAAAAAAAACTACTTGGTCGTTCACAGAAGACGTGTAGAAGATTTCGTTTATATTGCAGGAGACGAACGCAATCAATATTTATAAAGTCTATATGCTGGTTGGTATCAGTATGAGAGCATTTAGACACAGAAGTTCATGCTTTGAAAAACCTTAGGCAGGAAGTTGGTTATAGAGGAGTATTTTGGCTAAGTCGCTTCTAGGGTATATTACCCTTCTTTGCAATTAGCAACTTTCTGATTCCAGAGAATTGTTACACGTGACTCTTCTTCAGAAGTTTTGTAAGTAAACCTATGTGTGCCGCAAAGATAAATTCTCGGTTCGATTCTCTTCTGTAAGTTTGTCAATGATCTTCCTTATGTTTGCAAGCACTTCTCTGCCTATCTTTATGCTGGTGATGTCCAGCTACATGCTTCTATGCCAATTGAATATATAGTTAAACTGTTTAGCAATCTTAACCCTTTCAGTAATTTTTTACCATTTGGTAACACTTTTCATAACCCGCCTAAAACACTTTTCCTTCCCAGTGCTGCAATTTCGTTGCAAAACCATTTTAGCGGTTAATTTAAGATCTCTGTTGCTTTTCTCTACATGAATGACGTTCATTAAGAGAAACACCGTTGAATACCGTTGTCTTCGTTTTTCGCAAAATAATTTTAATGGGTCATTCCGGTGGTATGCATTTTATCCTAAATTTTTTTCCAAAATGGGACAAATTTAATCAGGACATTATTTTTTTATCGAATGATCTTCTATTTATTGTCGATTTAATTAAACAAAAGCGAAATTTGTTGATTGAAGAGTAGTCAGCGTTTTCAACCAGCATAGATTCCTCCAGCAGAGGGTAGCGGGTTCGAATCCCGTGCGAGGGGATTCTCTGAAAAAGTCTTTTCGTAGAATTTGTATGTAGTTATATGACAACCACCTCTGTGAAAAATATCGAAACCTTATATACCTGAGTTTCAAACTACTACACCACCCGCCCGCAGCCTGGAGAAAAGCTAGTAAACGGGTATTCATATCCCCTTGGCATGCGCGCGGGATTATAAAAAAAAGCTGGAAACTACAGATGGACATTATTTTACTGGCTAAAGACTTATTTAAAGTCACCTAGTGCCATTTTCGTCAAAGAAATTTATAGAAAACCGTCTTTGCGCACGCCGCTTTTGTATTTCGAAGAATTTTTTAATGAAGATGTACAATATATGAAAAAAAAATCTTTTTCCCACTGATCAAAGAAACTTGGCTTCTGAAGGATATATGGCCAATATCAAATTAGATGAAAAAAAAGAAATGGTTGCTATGCTACTCACGATGGGTATAATTAATTATCCCAGAACAAAAATGCAACTAAAATTCCATCTATTACTCAATGGGCAGACGAAGATTCCATTTTATCCGAAATGTGTTTAAATTTGCTGAAAAAGAAGACAACAATGATAAGCTTTGGATAAGATTTTGATGTCGTAAGACAAAAATGTATCCGTACATCAAAAAAAAAAAAAAATCTTTGCGTAAATGAGATTATGGTGCTATCTAAGGAAAGAACATTATTAAAAATGTACCATATATCCCGAAAAAGCCCACAAAGTGGGGATTAAACTTTTTTGTGCTTTGTAGCTTTGTTGGTGTGATTCATGATTTCGAAACGTATCAGGAAAAAGGAACAATTCCTGCGTATCAACAAAAGGGGTTTTGCTCTGGTATAGTTATGAAATTAGCTGAAACAATAATTTACCGGATTGGACCTACTTATAAAATTTGCTTTCAGAGCAAACCGAATGGGAAAAGTTATTTTGAAGCTAGAAAAAGATATTCGTAAAGTAGGTCCAGGATTATATGACTACTAAATAGAAAAAGAAAACAATAGTTTTATCATGAAGTGGTTGGACAGCGGTATTGTAGAGATGATATCCACGTTGTATGGAGACAAATACCATATATCTATGTAATTGATCGATTTAGTCAAACAGAAAAAAGAAAAATTGATATCGATCGCCCAAATATAGTCCAGATGTATAATGAAAATATGGGAGTAGTGTATAAAATGGATTTTCTTCTTTCGCTATACAAAATTTCCATCAAAACCAGAAAGTTGGCCGGACGTTGCCATATAATGGACATAATCGGATATCCAGACTTGCTAAACGCAATTACAAACTCGTCTGTACACACACACTGTATTCCTATCGTCTTTGTACATTTTCTAATCCATCTAGAGTAAAAGCATTTCCTGGACTGTCTACGACTGTCTACTGATCTAATTTATGCAGCCCCTGTTTCTCATCCATCTTCTTCGATGCCTTTTTTCTTCTCGTCAAAGTCAAGGAGAGACTTAGCAGTCGATGGATGGGGCGTCTTCTATTGATCCAAAAACTGCAGACAAGATAGTGTGTTAGTTAGAGTGCGGAAATATGATGTTGGCGGTGGTCCCATTTTCGTCCCATTGTTCGGGGAAAACTTTAACACTGCAAGCTGTGCTGGTTAAATATTCTCGTTCACCTTGCGCTTATCTTTGCTGTTAAAGAACTTACGTATAGCATGCTTCACAATTAATTTAATAAATCTGTAGTCAAACCAAGCTGAATACGACGGCACAATTATCGTATATGATGGGTCTGGTCAGCGACATTGTCTTCCACATCTACTTTTGTGGTAAACTCTTGCGTATTGCTTATATATTTTTTTATTGGTCTCTCTGGTCAGGGAATTCTTAACGCAGCACTACGCTCCATCTCCTCATCAAAATATGTCATAGTTCCCCCTTTAATAAGCAATATTTCGTCGCCAATAGAATTTCGCACCTACAAACGCTATAATCGTTCATCAGTACAACCTCATTCATACTTTGGGGCATTCTGCAGAATATCGTGATTCGTTTCTAAGCCGTATAACCTATAACTTCCCTTATGGAAAGCCAAAAACGTTTAAAATCGGCGTTCATCGGTACCCCTCCATCTTTCCTCCCTGATTTTTTGCGCAGTGCTTGCTGTAGTTTGCATAGCCGAGCTCTTAACAACCATCTTCATATGGAATGGGGTAAGTAATAGCGTGTGATTCAGATAGGTATGAGGATTCACATTCAAAAAAAATCGGTCCAATAATAACGTCAATAACGCTAAACATACCACTTTGATCAAAAAGTTCCCGGTGGTGTTACCGTGTGGCGCTCCCATTGTTCCGATTTGAATTCTGTTGTTTTGTTAACTTGTTACATCTGTTGCTGACATTACCTCTAAATCTTAGCTTGACATTTGAAAAAGTCACGTAGCCAAGAGTACATTTTACCTTGTGTGTGTTGGCGATTTTTTACAATTTTAGAAATGCATTTAAATTTGCAACAACGAACTTATTTTAAATTTTGCGTAAAAAACGGAGTTATGGTGCGCGAACGTTGGAAATGTTGAAATAATGTTTCGGCGACGATTCTCTAAAGAAAACGGTCGTTCACCGGTGGCACGAGTTGTTCAAAAGTGGTCGTGAGTAATTCGATGATGATGGACGCAGTGGCAGACCATCGACGAAAACATTGATGAAGTAGAACAATTGTTGGTCAATAACCGCAAATTAACCATTAGAGAGATAGCGAAGTACTTGAACATTGCCTATGGATCCGTCCCAGACATTTTGGTTAATGATTTGGGTTTCCGTCGTCTAGCATCAAAGTTGGTGCCAAAAGACCTCAATTTCATGCGAAAAAGACCTCAATTTCATGCGAAAAAGAGACCGTGTTAACGTCGCAGTAGAAATGATTTGCGAGGCTGAATCTGATCCCACATTTATCAAAAGGATCATTACTGGAGACGAGACGTGAGTTTATTAGTACATGACATCGGGCAAGTGAATGGCGTTCACCAAATGAGCCGAGACCAAAAAAAACACGTCGTTTTTAATCAAAAAAGAAGGCAATGCTCACGGTTTTCATTTATTACAACGGTGTAGTGCATCATCATCATTTTTGCCGGAATGTCAGACAGTAAATAAAGATTATTATTTAGGCATTATGAGACGTTTCGCATGAAGCAATTCGCCGAAAAAGACCAGAATTGTGAGCAGAAAACTCGTGGATTTTACAACATGATAACTCACCGTCGCACAATGCCATCATTATTCGTAATTTTTTGACGAAAAATGCAATAAATACCATCCAACAGCCATCAAATTTACCTGATTTGGCACCCTGTGTCTTCTTTCTGTTTAATTGAGTTAAAAAAATTACAATGGGGAACGCGTTTCAGTAGCCGAGAGGAGGTAATGGAAAAATTGCAGGAAGCACTGATGGACATACGGAAAACCGAATATAAAAAATATTTCGAGCATTGGATCAAGCGCTGGCATAAGTGTGTTGCAGTCGATGGGGATACATGTAATAATGTGATAATTTTTCCGTTTGCCGATGTTTCCCATTGGAGAACAAAAAATATGTTAAATAAAAAGAGTACTCTTTCAAAAGCAACTTTATATGTTTGTTTTTAAACTTTGATAAGGAAGTTGTTTACGGGATCTTTAAGACACAGGACGATCCAACTGTTTCTCTATTGGTTTCTTGTATTCGTCGTCAAATGATTACATTTCGTCTCATCGCACTTAGGTCTATGTAGACCTATCATGATGTCCAGTTAGGGGAATAATGAGGTCAGCAGTCTACAGGTGCCTATTGATATGAAAAAACAAGGATATAAAAGCGCAGATAGTTCTGCGAGATCGTCTTAGCATTACTACCTACTTGAACTGACTTATTAGAAAATAATTGATCTGCCCGTTCCTTGATGGAATTTAGGTCTGTAGCAAGTAGTTTAAGAAAAATTTATATTTATATATTTATAAATTATGTTTACATAAATTAAATTTAAATAAATTTATATTTACAGATCGAAGGAAAATGAATATAAGAAGCTGACTCGGATTTCGGAGAATGGCTCTTGGTAAAACCACCAGTGTAGTTAAAGTGCTCAAAAAAGGGAATCTGGTACGACTGGATTTATCCAGGAAACTAGCGTTCGCCAATAATATTTAACATACATAAGTTTTTCTACGTTTACAGTCGGATCAAATACCACTCGGTAGCTGCTCGTCGTTGCTGGCGTGAAGGTCATTAAGTCGCATCCAGAAAAGCGGCGTCTTGCTTTTGTTCGTTTAAATATTTTTTTCTATCAAGTGCAAGTGAGTTCATTGCTTATTTAGAAGTAGAGATTCCAGTATTGAGTTATAGACGTGTTCATTTTTTAGTAGCAAACTGCTCCTTTTGCAACTATCAGAAAACATTATCCCATGTCGGATTGTTGATTTTTTGCAGCAATACTTAAACGAGGGCATTGGTGGTGAGATACCCACCTTCAAGCAGGCCATTTAGCTACCAGACGCGTTTCAAATTGAACACAATTTTATCGTCCATCGCAATGTTATTAATCTGGTTGACAGTTAATCGATCAAGCCAAGTCCTTTTATGGTTGTTGAGCTGTGGCAACCCTTACTGGCTACTAAACGGCTACTTCCCGTTAGAAATTCTAAAAATAGGTTGTAATTTTAGATAATCCGCTCTAAGACGGCTTCCTTACTCAACCTTGCACTAAGATCTCCCAGCACAATTTCAGTGGTATCAAAACTGGGAGGCCGTCGCATTTAGATTGCGGTAATATCTCCTAATTGCAGTCTAGTGCTTCCTTTCTATAGGTTTTTTCAATAGGGACTTGACGACTTTGAATTTAATTTGTGAACACACTCTTTCACTAATTATCAAACTGTCACTGTCAATTTATTCAGTAAACTCAACATTTTCATCATAGTAAAGTACACAAACGAGGTACGTTCTCCGATTAAATTCTGGAGGAAGTGCGCCAAGATGATGAATCTTGGTGACGAAGCTCATTTTTGGCTTAATTGGTTCGTCAATAAGCAAAATATGCGTTATTGGTCGGGAGAAAGCTCACATGTGCTTCATGAGTCACCACTTCATCTACAAAAATAACTGTATGGTGCGGTTTGTATGCCGGCGGCGTTACTGGCCTATATTTTTTCGTCGACGATAACGATCGTCACGTTACTTTGAATGCTCAGCATTATCGCGCCATGATCACAGATTATTTTTGGCCCGAGTTGGAAGATATGGACTTGGACGACATGTGGTTTCAAAAATATGGTGCCACAACCCACACAGCAAACGCTACAATCAATTTATTGAAGAGTAAGTATGGAGGACGTCTCTTGAATTGGATCCCCAATTTCGGATAGGCTTAGCAATCTCTTCATCTATTAAACCCACTGAGGATCCGTCATCAATAAAGGAATGTGCTTTCTGTTGAACATCATTTCCGTGTAATAGAACCGGTACGACACGAAATAGGAGCGGAATTGTCTTGGATCTTAGGTCGCAAAACTTTGTGTGATGAATGCTGACAACCTCTGACCGTCGCGTCGTAGCATCCATGAGATCATTGTGCAGCAGCGGATGGTTTTTGCGTGTGCAGTTGTTCTTCTGTTCTGCTTCCTCACTTCTTCCCATTTTCTGCTGTGACTAATTTCGAGAAAACATTAACACTCAGCTACCGTAGCGCACCTACCGTTACAAGTTCGACACCTCTTTTCACTGTTATCGTCGTACCGCTTACTTCCACCGTGGTGAGCATTCAGAAGCCCTGTAATCTTCCATCCTTTGCCACGATCCTTTATGGTAGGCTTGAAAACTTGGTGGCGAAGACAGAAACCCATTTGCCAAACTTTTCATAAATGCATAATATTGCCTCGTTTCCCCCAAAGAATTATACTTTAGAAACTAGAGCCGTTTAAGTGTGAAGGCTTAAAATCGCTGCTATTTAAGAAGTATTTTGTTTTTCTCTTTATATGCATAATATGCCCCCCAAAGGCTCTACAAAAAAAGTCTGCAGTATAAGTGTAATGTCTCGTCATTGCAACCTTTGTCGGCAATGTCCATGACAGTGATTTTTACTGCTGGCCTCTCGAATATTCCACTCTGTGTTTGGATGTGGGTGTTTCTGACTTGGCCGTCCTCGGACTGCTTGAGTTTAATCACTCGTCCTTTCGGCCAACAACCACTGAAATTGTTTGGGTCTACGACTAGTACCACATCGCTAACATGTATGGGCTTGACAGGCCTAAACCATTTTCCGCGCCTGGTAAGCGTGGGCAGATACTCTGTCACCCAGCGTTTCCAGAAGCGGCCCGCAAACTGCTGTAATATTAGCCAATTTTTGCGCAACAACCTCCTGTCATCGTTAAATTCCGCCATTGGTTTCAGAACACTGAATGATCCTAATAAGAAGTGATTTGGTGTGAGAGCTTCTTCATTTCGATATCTATTGAGATATATGTAAGGCAAAGTTCGCGAATTCACTATGTTTTCTGCTTCGATTAACATACTTCGTAATAGCTTGTCGTTCGTGTTTCGGATCATTTGTGTTGACGTACAAAGGACTTCTTTTATGGAGCGAAATAACCGCTCCCAGCTTCTCCCCATACATGGAGATCCTGGCGGTGTAAACTTCCATTTAGTACTAGAGCTGTGAAAGGTATCTATTAGTTTAGTTGTATCGACGTTCTTAAAGGCTTTTCGTATCTCACGTTCTGCACTTCAAAAATTGGTTCTATTGTCACTAAGCAACTCGATGAGTATGCCTCGCCTAGCCATGAAATTGCGAAGGCAGAGTATACAGGAATCTGTGGACAGCGTATGAGCGACTTCCATATGGACAGCTCTTGTTGTAAGGTACGTTGACAGAACTCCCCAGCGCTTTTCGATTCTCCAACACTAACTGTCATGGGGCCAAAGTAGTCAACTCCGACATAGGAAAACGGTCTAGTAAATGACGCAAGCCTGGCTGTGGAAATTGGGGCCATAATAGGCGGTTTTGGTTGAGCTTTGCCATTTTTGCACGTTTGACACGTTTTATTTACAGCTTTCAGTGCTGAGCGCAGTCGTGGGATCCAGTATTGCTGGCGTATCTCGTTCACAACCGTTTCATCTTTTCTGTATTTGTACCGCTGATGGGTGAAATTAATGATATGCGAGGGGATAGAGTGCCCTCGGGGCAAGATGATTAGACGACTCTCTTGTTGTGCCCTCGGTGATGTAGATCCTTCCGTTAGCCCGGACTATCAGATTTTCATCGAGGAGTTGACAAAGGTTAAAGATAGGACTCCCCTTTTCAACGTTACGGTTTGCTGACATATCAGTTATTTCATCCGCATAAATCTCACATTGGGCTTGTCGTATTAGAGCGTTTTCTGTTGCCCGTAGTTCCTTTGAGTTGTATTTTCCTTTTTGGATTTATGTTCGGTATGAATCTGAGAGCATACGCCGTGTTTCTCATGAGTTTTATCCAACTGGAAATTTCCCTACTGCGAAATAAACTGTTCAGGTCGCAAAGGTGAAAGCTTATAAACTGTGTTCTCAACTGCTCCACAGTTGGCCCTATAGATATAGATATGTTACGGCCACTTTTCTGGGGAGGTCTGCAGAAAGAATGGGCCTTGGAACCATCTGCTGTTTGGCTTTTGCCACTTTGTAGTCTCATACGCCACGTTGCAATTCATCGCAACTCCTCTATCTTCGTGAGTTCCAATATCTCACTAACCCTAAAGACTACGTACTGCCGGTACCGCCAATGGTCTGATCGGAGCCAGCAGAGTGTTATTGTTGTAGGTTATTCCATGTGACCGTTGTATATACTTAGCGAATCGGGCACCTAAAAGGGCTATTTGAAGTTCTTATCGAGGGACTGATAGTGCCTTTAGTGGTGCCACTCGAGTTTTTGCGCCTAGTAGACGTGTTTCTACGAGCTTGATGCTAGAGTTTCGTATATAGGACACGGCTGCGAAACCGTATTCGCTCGCATCTACAAATACGTGCAGCTATTTGAATTTGAGAATTCAAACGAATTTCTCTTGACTGCTAATTTCTTCCGAAAAAAATCAAATTGGTAGTTTTTTAGCCCTCTTTTTGAGGATATGGCTTTAGTGTTGAGAAGTGACATTAAGTTAAAGCTACCATTGCCAGAACACTCAGCTAGATCGTCAAGATATTCAAGCCTTGCATTTTTTAAGGATGCTGATAGAAGTCTATACAACGTGAAAAAAATTTTTTTAACACATTCTTTTATTTTACATTTATCCTTTACTTAACTATTTTTTTTTGCTCGAATGTGATTTTAAATTTAATTTTTTAATTTAATTTTAGTTTAAAATTAATTTCTGTTCTCATTTAATTTTTATGTTTATAGATTTAAGATTTGTTTAACTATTCAAATAAAAACAGTATGTTCCTACTTATGATATTTAATAATATCGTATATAAATTATTTGAGTAATTGATTCTTAATACATGCGTCATCTAAACTCATCGCATATTAGAGTTTTTCAGATCGCTAGCATTATTGCCTGCCATTGAGCGTGTGCTGAAGATGTACGTTCCCCTGAAACCATGTTTTCTTTCAATTGATAATGGTCCCATTGTTCTTCAGACGATTTTTGACGACCCAAGCTCAGAACTAAGGTTGATGTTTTTTTTATAATCAGTCTTCCATGTTTCATGAGACAATTTTAGCAATTGAAGTGAATAAAAAAACCATAATGGAGGTGAGCGGACAGATTTTTGAACTTATATCTAAATTGGAGTAGAGGTTGGCCGCTGAATTCATTTCCACCCCAGTCAAACAAATTTTAAATAATTGAACAGAGTCCAGACAATTACTTAAGCAGCGATTTATATTGCATTTAAAATTTGAGATTTATATTGCAATTAAAATTTTTTTTACAAAAACTGTCTGCAGTACTTAGAGAAATTGACATCTCAGTACAAATATGCCAACGATTGTCAAAGTGCTTGGCTTAAAACAGGCATTAAATGCGAAGATATTGAAAAATTCTGTGTTTGTGTCGCAGAAAACAATTTCGGAAATCGATTTGTTTGACGGCCAACAAGTATGCCCTTACTCTTACATCGCGTCTTCCGTGTAACCAAGCAAGGATACAGGTATTTTGGCAGCGTATCTATGGATATAGATTTACTTGCGTACATATACATATATACATATCTATATTTTTTATTATTTAATTGGATTTAAATTAAAGCCTTCACACCTTCTCATATCAACTATAAAGCAAGGCAGTCGAGAGGTCATATCCACCCGCGGAAGTTGTGCACATCCCTCCGGCATTAGCTCGGTAAGTCAGTTGGACATTGCTCTTTTATGTTTGTATCAGCTTTTATGTGATGACACGCTAGGATACATGAATTAAATTATGAAGTTTTATTATTTTCATTTTAGTTAAAGTGCTGATATTGTAATGTAACCTATTTGTGATTCTAACCAATAAATAGATTTCAGTACTGTGTATATTTACCGCGATATCTTTAATGAGCGATGTTGCTCAAGCTAGCGGATAAGCTCTGAAACTACCGGTAGATTTTTCTAATGTATTTATATATTATTACCGGATCGGTTTAGTATTAATCTTAGTATTGTTATTATTAGGTTTTGATTTAATGCATAGATTCGAGAACCGACACTAGTTCTAAGGCAAGCTAAAGTCTTTTTTTGTATATAAATTCGTGCAAGTGAATGTCACCGCTCTCCCCCACCACTTTCAGCATTGAAATAAATCGTTATTTAATATTTTACCTTTTGCCTTATCTTCTTTTTTTTCTTTCTCAGTATGACAACCCAAATCCATCAAGGGGACTGATTAATACATGGTTCTTAGGGTAGTGTTACATACGAGACACATTGATTTCTCCTTTTATTATTATTATTTTTTTTGATGATGACGTGTTGGTGACGTATCAATTAGTGAGCATAACAAACTTCTTGAGGGACCTGCGGATTAAGTTGCTATGAAGGCCGTAATAGCGCTCTACTATTACTCTGCCAGAGAGCATATCATCTGGCCTTCTTCTTTTTGATTGGAGTTGGGATATGATCGTCTTGAAGGGAAGGATATCTTTCATGGTGGAGGTTCATAATTTCATGTCATAAATCTTCCATCGGGGTGATACATCAGTTAAGGACATATTCGGGTTCTACTTTTTAGTAGTATTTACTGCTCAGCTACCATCTAAGGCAAGACATGATTGAACGTAAGTGAAAAGCAGGGAGGATACTAGCGAAGGTTCAAGAAAATTACCGGATGTCTTTTAGATTGAGTTAACTCGCGCTGCCAACACGCAAGGATTCTAGGTTAAGTGTAAACCACAGAGAACATTTTATTATTGCCACCGCCCAAGACGGGGTAGTAAGAAACAAAATCGTTACAAGTATAAGAGCCGTGCTATGACAACAATTGCCAAAATGCAAGCCAAGGCGAGATTAGAATTAGGAAAGCTTAGAACCATGAGTATATCTTCCATTTCTTCTACGATTTCCTCAGGGTCTTCCTCTAGATCTTCCTTCAGGTAACTTTCCGAGTACTCGGGGACTATTGTACTTTAGATTTTAGCTTGCGTTTTTATATTTGATCTTTTTTTTTTTGGACAGTTGCATATGCAACTTTATGAGTTGAGAAGTCCCAATGAAGGATCCAGAAAGTATTTCAAAAGGATTTTTTGTGTTTTATTTATTTTAGAGAACCTTCGTAAGTTAATTCTGTCAAACTAAGCAGATGCATGTGACATTTTTGCAAAACATTATGTCAGAGTTCAAGCGTACGTGTAGAAACCATTGATAAACAAAGATCCAGTACAGATGAAAATATACCAAACTTACATACTGTACGATAATGATAATGAAGGTAAATCGTAAGCAGCATACAGTAGAACATTTTATGAATTTTATAATGTTTTTTATTGTTTCTTATAACTTTACTTAACTCTTGTCCTTATACTTTTGCCATGTGTCCGCATTGTGTCCCTGCTATTATTGCGTACAACTTCTCTTGAAAATAGTTATAAAATGTTGTTCTTATTTCTTATGGAAATGACTAATTCTATTACAAATAGTATTTCTCGTCTGACTTGTGATAGAGGTATTTAATTGCAAATCAGGTTGACAGTCCTGAACAAACGATGCAGTGGGCTTAGGGCTTGCCATATTAATGCTCACAGCTTATAGGCAAAAATTGATGAATTCAGAGATGTGTTTGTGGGATCAGATAAAAGATTTGAAATTTGAAATAAATAAAAAAAACATGAACAAGAAGCAGAACCTAGAACTACTAGATGAAGAAGAGCAGAAGAGCATAAGATTGGACAACTTTCAGATCATTTTGCGGTGTAATCCTTGGGAAAATGAAGGTATTCGAAATGGATCCTGGTTTCATCAGATTTTGGTCGTTTGGCTAAGAAGATTTAGTCAAAGTCAAAATTTTTTTTCAAACTAAACTGTACGCAATTCCGAGTTATCTATACATACCTACATATACATATATACATCGTTCCGCGAAAATCAGGTAGTAGGGCTTTATTTTTTTGATCCAATTTGAAAAGTACCTTTGGCTTGAGTGAGAACACTGAGTTCAGGTTCATTTATAGAGTGAGCGTCAAAAATGTGCAAAAACATATTTGTTTTGAGGCTATATAATTAAAAAAAATATAAAAACATCATGTTTCAATTATTTATCACCATATAAATAAAGCCATACAACTGCATAATTGGAATATACGTAGAAGCAGGTGTCATAAGAACGCGAACCTACGTCGAATTTGCCCTAAGCAAAGACGTCACTAATTTTCACATGAAGGGTCAAATCAACTATACTCTCGGATATGTATGGAATATGCAATTTTTCTATTTTTTATTATTTGAAAAATATTGTCCTTAGATCTTCAATTCACATGCGTGTTTACTGATTTCTGACGCCCATTGTGCATGTTGATTTGGACTAGATTATTTTGCCTCGAGATAAACATACACATGTATGTATGGATGAATGCATGTACCATATATTAGGATATTGTGAAAGTCCTCTAAAGGTACTACTTAACTATTTGGCTAGCATGCACGATTCGAATTATGAAAAACACCGGCCAACACAAATTCAGGTTTTGCTTGCATGGTTATTATGTCTGCCACTCTACTTAAAACTTACCTAAAATGCTCTTTTGTGGCGGATTTTAGGAAAAAGTGCCATCGAATTTCAATTATGTTAAGACAATTGTGAAGCAAGTAAAGTTAGAATTTGTGCGCATAAGCATCGGAAGGCTACATTTTTGCAGTCACGATGTTTTTGATGAACAATTCGCATTGCACTGCGTGCACGATTTCCTAATTTGGAAGATCCAAATTCGAAGCAACTTCGCTGGCGTCTAAACCTAGAGGAGTATGATTATGAAATAGTTTATAAAAAGGGAACAAATAACACTAACGCAAATTCCCTTAGTAGAGTGAAAATTGAGCATCCGAAAACCTTCCAAAGTACAAACATCAATCTTAACGATACCATATCTGTGCAAAGAATCAGTAATTCCACTCTACATTCCGCTTTAGAAAATTTTGACGACGGTATTCCAATGGCGGAAAGAGCTCTTAACGAATTTAGCTTAGAATAAATTCTTCAAAAATCAAACAAAGGTTCACCCATGACATTAGAATTAATTTTTTTAAAACAAACAACGAAAAACCATAAGAAATAATAGTTTTAGTGAAAGCACCATTGTAGATATTTAAAAAAAGTTTTTCTCTCCAAAGAAACTTATACAATTTATACAGACGACGAAACCTTCAAAAAGTACAATTGGTTTATTCCCATTTCTTTTCAAGTAACAAATCTTTCCGTCTTATTCATTGCACAACCCTTTTAAAAGATATGTAGATAATAAAAGAAAAGTATCGAAGAAACTCTTTTACATTTTAAACGAAATTTTTACTTTCCCTTTATGAATCCTATAATTACTGAAACAATTAATAATTGCGAAAAATATCAGACCCTGAAGTATGAACGAACTCGGCAAAAAGTAAAGTATAAAAAACCTGAAACACCACTAAAACCGCTTGATATACTATAAACAATAAACTCATTCTAACAATAGTGGACAAATTTTTAAAATTTTCAATTGGTTATACGATTCCTTCCAGAAACAGTATTAACGTATGCCTACACGGCATCCCAGCAAAAATTTCAGTTGATCAAGGAGCCGAATTCTCATCTAATATTTTCAAATTTTCATTCTGTAAAAGATATCAAATTGATCTTCATATAAGTTCTTTTCAACAAACAAGCAGCATATCGAATAATATACAAAACTTTTAAAGAAAACAAAATGGATACAGACCACAGTGAAATTTTTTCTGGAACCTTATTTACCTATAACAATTGTTGTTGTTGTTGACTCAATTTCAACAAGAATTTTTCCCTAAGATAAAAGATAGATTAGAACAAACAGTAAGTAAGAGAATTGACAAACTTAATAATGATAGGAAAGAGCCTGAGAATAGAAACATAGATGATATTATATATAGAAAAGAGTGTAAAAAGAACAAACTCACCCCAAGATTTACTAAGCACATAGTTAAGTAAAACAAGGAAGTTACACTATTAACAACAAACAACAAGAAATTTCATAAATCCAGGATTAAGAAGGAACGTAAATGTACTTAAATTTTTATTATACTCTTTATTTTTATTTGTTATTTTTATTTTTTATTATTATTATTTTTTTTTTTGGGCACAAGAACTAGACATACGTGATTTAACGAAAACCGACGCATACGACGCGCTTTTCGATTCTCCAACACTAACTGTCATGGGGCCAAAGTAGTCAACTCCGACATAGGAAAACGGTCTAGCAAATGACGCAAGCCTGGCTGTGGAAATTGGGGCCATAATAGGCGGTTTTGGTTGAGCTTTGCCATTTTTGCACGTTTGACACGTTTTATTTACAGCTTTCAGTGCTGAGCGCAGTCGTGGGATCCAGTATTGCTGGCGTATCTCGTTCACAACCGTTTCATCTTTTCTGTGTTTGTACCGCTGATGGGTGAAATTAATGATATGCGAGGGGATAGAGTGCCCTCGGGGCAAGATGATTAGACGACTCTCTTGTTGTGCCCTCGGTGATGTAGATCCTTCCGTTAGCCCGGACTATCAGATTTTCATCGAGGAGTTGACAAAGGTTAAAGATAGGACTCCCCTTTTCAACGTTACGGTTTGCTGACATATCAGTTATTTCATCCGCATAAATCTCACATTGGGCTTGTCGTATTAGAGCGTTTTCTGTTGCCCGTAGTTCCTTTGAGTTGTATTTTCCTTTTTGGATTTATGTTCGGTATGAATCTGAGAGCATACGCCGTGTTTCTCATGAGTTTTATCCAACTGGAAATTTCCCTACTGCGAAATAAACTGTTCCGGTCGCAAAGGTGAAAGCTTATAAACTGTGTTCTCAACTGCTCCACAGTTGGCCCTATAGATATAGATATGTTACGGCCACTTTTCTGGGGAGGTCTGCAGAAAGAATGGGCCTTGGAACCATCTGCTGTTTGGCTTTTGCCACTTTGTAGTCTCATACGCCACGTTGCAATTCATCGCAACTCCTCTATCTTCGTGAGTTCCAATATCTCACTAACCCTAAAGACTACGTACTGCCGGTACCGCCAATGGTCTGATCGGAGCCAGCAGAGTGTTATTGTTGTAGGTTATTCCATGTGACCGTTGTATATACTTAGCGAATCGGGCACCTAAAAGGGCTATTTGAAGTTCTTATCGAGGGACTGATAGTGCCTTTAGTGGTGCCACTCGAGCTTTTGCGCCTAGTAGACGTGTTTCTACGAGCTTGATGGTAGAGTTTCGTATATAGGACACGGCTGCGAAACCGTATTCGCTCGCATCTACAAATACGTGCAGCTATTTGAATTTGAGAATTCAAACGAATTTCTCTTGACTGCTAATTTCTTCCGAAAAAAATCAAATTGGTAGTTTTTTAGCCCTCTTTTTGAGGATATGGCTTTAGTGTTGAGAAGTGACATTAAGTTAAAGCTACCATTGCCAGAACACTCAGCTAGATCGTCAAGATATTCAAGCCTTGCATTTTTTAAGGATGCTGATAGAAGTCTATACAACGTGAAAAAAATTTTTTTAACACATTCTTTTATTTTACATTTATCCTTTACTTAACTATTTTTTTTTGCTCGAATGTGATTTTAAATTTAATTTTTTAATTTAATTTTAGTTTAAAATTAATTTCTGTTCTCATTTAATTTTTATGTTTATAGATTTAAGATTTGTTTAACTATTCAAATAAAAACAGTATGTTCCTACTTATGATATTTAATAATATCGTATATAAATTATTTGAGTAATTGATTCTTAATACATGCGTCATCTAAACTCATCGCATATTAGAGTTTTTCAGATCGCTAGCATTATTGCCTGCCATTGAGCGTGTGCTGAAGATGTACGTTCCCCTGAAACCATGTTTTCTTTCAATTGATAATGGTCCCATTGTTCTTCAGACGATTTTTGACGACCCAAGCTCAGAACTAAGGTTGATGTTTTTTTTATAATCAGTCTTCCATGTTTCATGAGACAATTTTAGCAATTGAAGTGAATAAAAAAACCATAATGGAGGTGAGCGGACAGATTTTTGAACTTATATCTAAATTGGAGTAGAGGTTGGCCGCTGAATTCATTTCCACCCCAGTCAAACAAATTTTAAATAATTGAACAGAGTCCAGACAATTACTTAAGCAGCGATTTATATTGCATTTAAAATTTGAGATTTATATTGCAATTAAAATTTTTTTTACAAAAACTGTCTGCAGTACTTAGAGAAATTGACATCTCAGTACAAATATGCCAACGATTGTCAAAGTGCTTGGCTTAAAACAGGCATTAAATGCGAAGATATTGAAAAATTCTGTGTTTGTGTCGCAGAAAACAATTTCGGAAATCGATTTGTTTGACGGCCAACAAGTATGCCCTTACTCTTACATCGCGTCTTCCGTGTAACCAAGCAAGGATACAGGTATTTTGGCAGCGTATCTATGGATATAGATTTACTTGCGTACATATACATATATACATATCTATATTTTTTATTATTTAATTGGATTTAAATTAAAGCCTTCACGCCTTCTCATATCAACTATAAAGCAAGGCAGTCGAGAGGTCATATCCACCCGCGGAAGTTGTGCACATCCCTCCGGCATTAGCTCGGTAAGTCAGTTGGACATTGCTCTTTTATGTTTGTATCAGCTTTTATGTGATGACACGCTAGGATACATGAATTAAATTATGAAGTTTTATTATTTTCATTTTAGTTAAAGTGCTGATATTGTAATGTAACCTATTTGTGATTCTAACCAATAAATAGATTTCAGTACTGTGTATATTTACCGCGATATCTTTAATGAGCGATGTTGCTCAAGCTAGCGGATAAGCTCTGAAACTACCGGTAGATTTTTCTAATGTATTTATATATTATTACCGGATCGGTTTAGTATTAATCTTAGTATTGTTATTATTAGGTTTTGATTTAATGCATAGATTCGAGAACCGACACTAGTTCTAAGGCAAGCTAAAGTCTTTTTTTGTATATAAATTCGTGCAAGTGAATGTCACCGCTCTCCCCCACCACTTTCAGCATTGAAATAAATCGTTATTTAATATTTTACCTTTTGCCTTATCTTCTTTTTTTTCTTTCTCAGTATGACAACCCAAATCCATCAAGGGGACTGATTAATACATGGTTCTTAGGGTAGTGTTACATACGAGACACATTGATTTCTCCTTTTATTATTATTATTTTTTTTGATGATGACGTGTTGGTGACGTATCAATTAGTGAGCATAACAAACTTCTTGAGGGACCTGCGGATTAAGTTGCTATGAAGGCCGTAATAGCGCTCTACTATTACTCTGCCAGAGAGCATATCATCTGGCCTTCTTCTTTTTGATTGGAGTTGGGATATGATCGTCTTGAAGGGAAGGATATCTTTCATGGTGGAGGTTCATAATTTCATGTCATAAATCTTCCATCGGGGTGATACATCAGTTAAGGACATATTCGGGTTCTACTTTTTAGTAGTATTTACTGCTCAGCTACCATCTAGGGCAAGACATGATTGAACGTAAGTGAAAAGCAGGGAGGATACTAGCAAAGGTTCAAGAAAATTACCGGATGTCTTTTAGATTGAGTTAACTCGCGCTGCCAACACGCAAGGATTCTAGGTTAAGTGTAAACCACAGAGAACATTTTATTATTGCCACCGCCCAAGACGGGGTAGTAAGAAACAAAATCGTTACAAGTATAAGAGCCGTGCTATGACAACAATTGCCAAAATGCAAGCCAAGGCGAGATTAGAATTAGGAAAGCTTAGAACCATGAGTATATCTTCCATTTCTTCTACGATTTCCTCAGGGTCTTCCTCTAGATCTTCCTTCAGGTAACTTTCCGAGTACTCGGGGACTATTGTACTTTAGATTTTAGCTTGCGTTTTTATATTTGATCTTTTTTTTTTTTGGACAGTTGCATATGCAAAAAATTAACCCCCCAACAACGCAATTTGAATTTGAATTTTGAATTTCAGTTCTTCTTGGCAGCCAGTTTGTATGTTATGTACTCGACCTATCTCATGGCCAAGTAACAGAACTTTTGAAAGCAGTAAAAAGCTCTACCCAATAATATAGCAATCTCACTTTTTGTTATTTTTTATGGATGGTGTTGCAGCGATTTATATTGCATTTAAAATTTGAGATTTATATTGCAATTAAAATTTTTTTTACAAAAACTGTCTGCAGTACTTAGAGAAATTGACATCTCAGTACAAATATGCCAACGATTGTCAAAGTGCTTGGCTTAAAACAGGCATTAAATGCGAAGATATTGAAAAATTCTGTGTTTGTGTCGCAGAAAACAATTTCGGAAATCGATTTGTTTGACGGCCAACAAGTATGCCCTTACTCTTACATCGCGTCTTCCGTGTAACCAAGCAAGGATACAGGTATTTTGGCAGCGTATCTATGGATATAGATTTACTTGCGTACATATACATATATACATATCTATATTTTTTATTATTTAATTGGATTTAAATTAAAGCCTTCACGCCTTCTCATATCAACTATAAAGCAAGGCAGTCGAGAGGTCATATCCACCCGCGGAAGTTGTGCACATCCCTCCGGCATTAGCTCGGTAAGTCAGTTGGACATTGCTCTTTTATGTTTGTATCAGCTTTTATGTGATGACACGCTAGGATACATGAATTAAATTATGAAGTTTTATTATTTTCATTTTAGTTAAAGTGCTGATATTGTAATGTAACCTATTTGTGATTCTAACCAATAAATAGATTTCAGTACTGTGTATATTTACCGCGATATCTTTAATGAGCGATGTTGCTCAAGCTAGCGGATAAGCTCTGAAACTACCGGTAGATTTTTCTAATGTATTTATATATTATTACCGGATCGGTTTAGTATTAATCTTAGTATTGTTATTATTAGGTTTTGATTTAATGCATAGATTCGAGAACCGACACTAGTTCTAAGGCAAGCTAAAGTCTTTTTTTGTATATAAATTCGTGCAAGTGAATGTCACCGCTCTCCCCCACCACTTTCAGCATTGAAATAAATCGTTATTTAATATTTTACCTTTTGCCTTATCTTCTTTTTTTTCTTTCTCAGTATGACAACCCAAATCCATCAAGGGGACTGATTAATACATGGTTCTTAGGGTAGTGTTACATACGAGACACATTGATTTCTCCTTTTATTATTATTATTTTTTTTGATGATGACGTGTTGGTGACGTATCAATTAGTGAGCATAACAAACTTCTTGAGGGACCTGCGGATTAAGTTGCTATGAAGGCCGTAATAGCGCTCTACTATTACTCTGCCAGAGAGCATATCATCTGGCCTTCTTCTCTTCGATTGGAGTTGGGATATGATCGTCTTGAAGGGAAGGATATCTTTCATGGTAAATGTTCATAATTTCATGTCATAAATCTTCCATCGGGGTGATACATCAGTTAAGGACATATTCGGGTTCTACTTTTTAGTAGTATTTACTGCTCAGCTACCATCTAGGGCAAGACATGATTGAACGTAAGTGAAAAGCAGGGAGGATACTAGCGAAGGTTCAAGAAAATTACCGGATGTCTTTTAGATTGAGTTAACTCGCGCTGCCAACACGCAAGGATTCTAGGTTAAGTGTAAACCACAGAGAACATTTTATTATTGCCACCGCCCAAGACGGGGTAGTAAGAAACAAAATCGTTACAAGTATAAGAGCCGTGCTATGACAACAATTGCCAAAATGCAAGCCAAGGCGAGATTAGAATTAGGAAAGCTTAGAACCATGAGTATATCTTCCATTTCTTCTACGATTTCCTCAGGGTCTTCCTCTAGATCTTCCTTCAGGTAACTTTCCGAGTACTCGGGGACTATTGTACTTTAGATTTTAGCTTGCGTTTTTATATTTGATCTTTTTTTTTTTTGGACAGTTGCATATGCAAAAAATTAACCCCCCAACAACGCAATTTGAATTTGAATTTTGAATTTCAGTTCTTCTTGGCAGCCAGTTTGTATGTTATGTACTCGACCTATCTCATGGCCAAGTAACAGAACTTTTGAAAGCAGTAAAAAGCTCTACCCAATAATATAGCAATCTCACTTTTTGTTATTTTTTATGGATGGTTGTCGCCGGAAAGGTAGACCCCTCTACCTACCACTAGCTGTTGTTGTTTCTTTAAGTGCTTCATTCCGAATCGGTCTAAAATTAAATAATTGGTACGATGTGTGTGATTCCCGGAAATAAAATAATGAAGTACATTCTTACCGAAATCACGATATTCCTCGACTTTATGAGTTGAGAAGTCCCAATGAAGGATCCAGAAAGTATTTCAAAAGGATTTTTTGTGTTTTATTTATTTTAGAGAACCTTCGTAAGTTAATTCTGTCAAACTAAGCAGATGCATGTGACATTTTTGCAAAACATTATGTCAGAGTTCAAGCGTACGTGTAGAAACCATTGATAAACAAAGATCCAGTACAGATGAAAATATATCAAACTTACATACTGTACGATAATGATAATGAAGGTAAATCGTAAGCAGCATACAGTAGAACATTTTATGAATTTTATAATGTTTTTTATTGTTTCTTATAACTTTACTTAACTCTTGTCCTTATACTTTTGCCATGTGTCCGCATTGTGTCCCTGCTATTATTGCGTACAACTTCTCTTGAAAATAGTTATAAAATGTTGTTCTTATTTCTTATGGAAATGACTAATTCTATTACAAATAGTATTTCTCGTCTGACTTGTGATAGAGGTATTTAATTGCAAATCAGGTTGACAGTCCTGAACAAACGATGCAGTGGGCTTAGGGCTTGCCATATTAATGCTCACAGCTTATAGGCAAAAATTGATGAATTCAGAGATGTGTTTGTGGGATCAGATAAAAGATTTGAAATTTGAAATAAATAAAAAAAACATGAACAAGAAGCAGAACCTAGAACTACTAGATGAAGAAGAGCAGAAGAGCATAAGATTGGACAACTTTCAGATCATTTTGCGGTGTAATCCTTGGGAAAATGAAGGTATTCGAAATGGATCCTGGTTTCATCAGATTTTGGTCGTTTGGCTAAGAAGATTTAGTCAAAGTCAAAATTTTTTTTCAAACTAAACTGTACGCAATTCCGAGTTATCTATACATACCTACATATACATATATACATCGTTCCGCGAAAATCAGGTAGTAGGGCTTTATTTTTTTGATCCAATTTGAAAAGTACCTTTGGCTTGAGTGAGAACACTGAGTTCAGGTTCATTTATAGAGTGAGCGTCAAAAATGTGCAAAAACATATTTGTTTTGAGGCTATATAATTAAAAAAAATATAAAAACATCATGTTTCAATTATTTATCACCATATAAATAAAGCCATACAACTGCATAATTGGAATATACGTAGAAGCAGGTGTCATAAGAACGCGAACCTACGTCGAATTTGCCCTAAGCAAAGACGTCACTAATTTTCACATGAAGGGTCAAATCAACTATACTCTCGGATATGTATGGAATATGCAATTTTTCTATTTTTTATTATTTGAAAAATATTGTCCTAAGATCTTCAATTCACATGCGTGTTTACTGATTTCTGACGCCCATTGTGCATGTTGATTTGGACTAGATTATTTTGCCTCGAGATAAACAAACACATGTATGTATGGATGAATGCATGTACCATATATTAGGATATTGTGAAAGTCCTCTAAAGGTACTACTTAACTATTTGGCTAGCATGCACGATTCGAATTATGAAAAACACCGGCCAACACAAATTCAGGTTTTGCTTGCATGGTTATTATGTCTGCCACTCTACTTAAAACTTACCTAAAATGCTCTTTTGTGGCGGATTTTAGGAAAAAGTGCCATCGAATTTCAATTATGTTAAGACAATTGTGAAGCAAGTAAAGTTAGAATTTGTGCGCATAAGCATCGGAAGGCTACATTTTTGCAGTCACGATGTTTTTGATGAACAATTCGCATTGCACTGCGTGCACGATTTCCTAATTTGGAAGATCCAAATTCGAAGCAACTTCGCTGGCGTCTAAACCTAGAGGAGTATGATTATGAAATAGTTTATAAAAAGGGAACAAATAACACTAACGCAAATTCCCTTAGTAGAGTGAAAATTGAGCATCCGAAAACCTTCCAAAGTACAAACATCAATCTTAACGATACCATATCTGTGCAAAGAATCAGTAATTCCACTCTACATTCCGCTTTAGAAAATTTTGACGACGGTATTCCAATGGCGGAAAGAGCTCTTAACGAATTTAGCTTAGAATAAATTCTTCAAAAATCAAACAAAGGTTCACCCATGACATTAGAATTAATTTTTTTAAAACAAACAACGAAAAACCATAAGAAATAATAGTTTTAGTGAAAGCACCATTGTAGATATTTAAAAAAAGTTTTTCTCTCCAAAGAAACTTATACAATTTATACAGACGACGAAACCTTCAAAAAGTACAATTGGTTTATTCCCATTTCTTTTCAAGTAACAAATCTTTCCGTCTTATTCATTGCACAACCCTTTTAAAAGATATGTAGATAATAAAAGAAAAGTATCGAAGAAACTCTTTTACATTTTAAACGAAATTTTTACTTTCCCTTTATGAATCCTATAATTACTGAAACAATTAATAATTGCGAAAAATATCAGACCCTGAAGTATGAACGAACTCGGCAAAAAGTAAAGTATAAAAAACCTGAAACACCACTAAAACCGCTTGATATACTATAAACAATAAACTCATTCTAACAATAGTGGACAAATTTTTAAAATTTTCAATTGGTTATACGATTCCTTCCAGAAACAGTATTAACGTATGCCTACACGGCATCCCAGCAAAAATTTCAGTTGATCAAGGAGCCGAATTCTCATCTAATATTTTCAAATTTTCATTCTGTAAAAGATATCAAATTGATCTTCATATAAGTTCTTTTCAACAAACAAGCAGCATATCGAATAATATACAAAACTTTTAAAGAAAACAAAATGGATACAGACCACAGTGAAATTTTTTCTGGAACCTTATTTACCTATAACAATTGTTGTTGTTGTTGACTCAATTTCAACAAGAATTTTTCCCTAAGATAAAAGATAGATTAGAACAAACAGTAAGTAAGAGAATTGACAAACTTAATAATGATAGGAAAGAGCCTGAGAATAGAAACATAGATGATATTATATATAGAAAAGAGTGTAAAAAGAACAAACTCACCCCAAGATTTACTAAGCACATAGTTAAGTAAAACAAGGAAGTTACACTATTAACAACAAACAACAAGAAATTTCATAAATCCAGGATTAAGAAGGAACGTAAATGTACTTAAATTTTTATTATACTCTTTATTTTTATTTGTTATTATTATTTTTTATTATTATTATTTTTTTTTTTGGGCACAAGAACTAGACATACGTGATTTAACGAAAACCGACGCATACGACGCAGAAAAGGTCAATAATGAAATAGAAAATTTAAAGAATACTCAATCCCAATTAATCAATAGCATTTCTTCCAAATCAAGATTTAATACAGAAATCATCCAGAGATTTAAAAACATTACCGATCACATAAACTACCAGCAGAACCTCATTAAGGAATATATGACAGACTACAATAATAAAATATTAATCTTAATACAGTCAAATGCAGATACATTTATTCATGTTCAGCACTTGAACCAAATTTTTTTCAACATAGTGCCCTTAACTGATCACGTTAGGGATATTTTAGAAGAAATGATCCTTGCTAAAGCTAATGTCACCTATACGAAATACTTGAACTCCAGGCTTTATATAACGGCTCTAAAATTGAGTTTAATATAGGAACTTCCACCTTCTCCCAAGAATCCTTTTCTTTCTTCCATATAATCCCATTACCTGTAAACAAAACCAATCGTAATCGTATCATTGTAAAACCATATATAGCTATTACTGATAATGTTATACAATATTTTGAAAACATGTGCTTAAGAGTAGAGAAATTATTTATATTGTATGTAAAGAGTGAATCCATCAAGAAGTATTACAACAATCAACATGCAACGGAAGAATTCTGGAAAATAAACCTGCAACATGCCAAATGGAAGATGTCGGCGAAATTAAATCACGCACTCAGCCTAAAACTCACTTGATAAACGTACCCCTCACATCATCAACTTCAGATGGAATTTAAAAACAAACAATCGAAGGCTCAGCGCTTATGAAGTTTACATCAACAACATAGCATAGAGACACCAGCCCTATACCTATCGGGACAAGATTCATATCTATCCCACAAGTTTTACTAACATCCATGCTAACCTCACCTTTTACCAACAGGAAACAGTAAAAACTTAAGCTTGGGAAAATACACTCCAAGATGCCGGCATACTTGCCATCCTAGCAGCATCAGCAGTTTCTGCTCATGTTGGCATTAGCATGCAGAAACCATTTTAAAGTTGAATTAAATAATTCACTCCTGTTCAGTCAATCAAGATCGTTTGCACCGTCGTTTCAGACTAAGGAAGAGGAGTTATAAGAACAACCCGCCACCTACTACTGCATTAATAAAATAATGCATCGTCTTCAACACGAGTCATGAGAACAACCTGCCAAATACAATACCAACGTCAATAATAGAATGCACTGCCATCAAACAAGTTCTACATAACACTATCAGATAATAATGTCAGCAATATATTATAATCATAACTGCACAGGTGAATTCTAAAAATTTTTTGATCAGCGTCTGCTGAACTTCAGTTTAATCAATCACCTTTGCAAAACATAGGTTACAATTTTAATTATGTTAGATTTTAGGTTTAGTTGATTTTGTCAGTCGAATTTAAAAAGAATTATTTTTTTTTTAATCAAAGGTTGTGTTGGAACTGATTAGTTCCAAAGTTTTAGTTTTCAAAGCCCGGCTGCAGTTTCAGAGAACGCTGTCTTTCTCGAATCTATTTTAAAAGCAAAGTGCACACACTGGTTAGGAATTAAAACAGATATGCCAATGATATGGAGAAAAAGTTTTGGGAAGGAAAAACTTCGTTTTTGACCGACTGCCTACTGTATCATTCAAACACTTTTTTACCTTTCACAGCCATGTAATGTAGAGCAAGAATTTAGATACATGTGTATGTAGATAGACCCTTATTTCGTATACAACTTTTTTTTAGAAAAGATTTAAACCACACACTCTATGATATTATGTACTCGTTTACCAATCTACGGGAACATTGTGTTTTATTTTGCAAAATATTCTTTATACATATTTAGAATTTAAAGGAAAATAGGGTATGGGTAAAAAAGAAAAAAAAATTAAATAACAACACTGGGACTAAACACAAACATAAATTATGAACATACTACTGTGACCAAGACATAAGGTGAAATTGCTTATAACTTTCAAAATCGTTAATTATTCTTTGAAATCTATTTGAGCTCTTTCAAAGTACAGTAAGCTTCTGCCAATGGTTTTTCCAATCTTCGAAACAATTGTTAAAGTCAATTTCCGAAATGGCCTTACAGCGCTCAGCGATCGGGTTTTTTCTCCTCTATATTGTCGAAACCGTGTTACCGGAGCAGTCTCTTGAACTAAGAGAATAGACAGAAGTCACACGATGCTAAATCAGGTGATTACTGTTATGGAACGACATGAATTGAAATTTTTGCGAAATGGTCTCGAGACGGTGCATAAAGTGTTTTTGAAACCAAACGAGATTTGCCTTTTTACAGGCACAAAACATCTTTCAAAATAAGAGGGACAGTATCTGTAAGGTCTCTGATTTCCTTGACTTGTTCATCAGTTGATATTGATGGCCGTCTAGAGCAATCATTGTCTTCAAGGCTTACTCTGACTCCTTTGAATTGTTTATACTTCTTGAAAAAATTTTTTTTAACTTAGGCTGGCCTTCTGCAACATTTCTGCAGCAGAAATTTCATCTGCAGGCAAAATTTAATGCAAATTTTTTACTCAACAAAATCAGACATAGTACAAATTGCTTAATTCTAAATTTTTTCTATCACAAAACACGTGCGTAATTATTGAAAAAATGCAGATTTTGACATGAAATTTGAGACAGATGTTTGTGATAGACTACCGATCCAAAGAAAATATTTCCCCGAATAGAAAAGCCCCAGTATTTTAAAATCTTAATCTTAACTTTTTTGTATTGCAGTAGTACAACTATTCTATGTAAATAGATCCTTTAGTAAGTGATTATTTTAACGTAAGCACATTTTTTCATAAAGCTTTTGAATTCCCTCAAAAAACAATTCAACACTGGTTCTTCTATGAGCATTCAAAGCAAAATGCTTCCATGAAAGGTTAAACATTTTTACGGTCCTCGAGTGTAAGTATTGGGTCCAGATACATACCTCGTGTTTCGAACACCTGGACCAGTTTATTGCCAATCGATTCGTTTCGAATAATTTTAAATAACACACCATCATGGCAAAGAGAATCAAATGTTCTTCAATCTCCAAAAGGTACATTGGCATGGTACAAATGGGAACAACAGTCGTTTAGAGCACAGTATTTGGTTGTTTTCATTTTTTACTTTATAAATTCGAAGAACCTAAACTTTGTTGAGTGAAAAGTCTCTATTTTCCAGTGTGAACTCGTAGAAGTTTCTGAAACCTGGAAGAATTTATCGCCGTAGTATGACTTGCCATATAATTCTAATCCACTCAAAGTTATCCTTACCCGATACCCTATCCTGGTTCCATTAGTTTGATGTAGTCTCCAGAGGCATACAATAGCAGTAGGCCTAGGGCACTAAAGCTGTTTCCTTAATCCGGCGGGCAGCATTGCACCGTCATCTCTAGATAGGTACAACCTCGAAAGAAAAAAATAATCGATACTACCAACTTTATGGCTTTCTGGATACAATTATGATTTATTCATGTATCAACATACAAAGATTTTGGGTAGTCATATACGAACTCGTATATGTACTCGTATGTGCAAGCATTTAGTCATCTTTTTTCATGGTAGCGGCATCTGGTTCAATGATTTCCGCCAATGGATTGTGGAGGACTTTGATCCACTGTATAAAGAATCGTAGGACGATCTGGACTCAATGGAGACTCTTGAGTCTCTGCGAGCCATGGAATCTCCAGAGTCTCTGGGCTTCTTAAGGCGACTGGTGAAGTCACTGGAAACCGAGGATGGTATGGAGCGTACTGAGTCTTTGGATTACTTCGATGACATCGAAGGTGTAGGTGCGGACTTAGACTTGGCGTCCTTGGTGTTAGGATTCTTACGTTGACAAGATATTTTGTTTGTAGAATTTTCTGAAAACAGAAAAAAATAAAAAATCCTTCTTTACCAATTGTATAACATGTTAAATATTCGTTTGGCCTTACTTTTGGTTATAGTCACGACTGAACTGCACTGTTTGGTGGATCCCTTGCAACTGAGAAGACTGGCTTTCGGAAAATGTGCATGTGTTCAGTGCTTTTTCTTTAGGTCAGTTGACAATTTGAACTCTTCAATGGACTAGACAACCGATTCGTATTTATACATATATTTGATTGAATCTATTTTAAGCGAATCGAAATGCTTTATTGTCCTCGAGTTCGTAGTCCTCTTTCTGATTGACTTCTTTTGACAGCTGTTACTTATGGGTGCGCTTGACGCTCATTTTTATGTGTCCCATTTTATGTGCGACAGTGGAATACAAAATTTGGGAAGATGTTGAGTGATTCGCAGCTCGCATTTCCTGGTTGAAATTTCCCGATTATGACAGCAAGGCTCTAGACTGGATGCATATGAGCTACTGTAAGATTCTTACAAGATAATTTCCTCCAGCTTTAAAGGGCTCGACGGCTAAACAGTCGGATCCAGTGTGTTTGTTAGATTTAGTTTGGATCCAGTTATTCTCACTTCGTTTTGGTATTTGTCCTTGTATTTTCGTCATCTTCGCATTTAACAGTCCGCTGAAGTAGTTTTCCCAAATTCTTAGACTGCGTCTCAACTACGACATCGGCATTTACCGTCGGTTTTTTTTATGTGGGCTCTTTGTAAAAACATGCATATCAGATGTGGCATTTTTGATGGCTTCTTATGTAGCATTGCCACTGGTCCTCCGCATTATTATGACAGAGGTTGAAATGAGAGTTGAGATCCCCAAATACGTTGGACGTTCTCCAACAGTAAAGTAGTTATTTTCCGAACATAGTGTTGTATTTATCTCAATTATTTCTCCTTAGGTTTGAGAAGCTTAAGCCGACTTGTTTAAGTACAAATATTACCATGGGACACCCTATTATATTTCCAAAGGGGCTTTCTGCTTAAACCGATCAGGTTAAGGAAGACATTTACCCACCGTTTACCATAAGTTGTAATTGGCCGTATTTGAAGGCTCTGATGGATACTCATCCCAATGTTGAAATTTACCAAGATGAGCAAGAGCAGCTCAGAGTGTTGAAGTGCAGGGACTGAGACGACTTGATATGGTATATGCTCATCGATTGTTCACTATAAAACTACAGCAGGATGTAGATCTGGATGTAAAGCTCATATAACATTTATTTCTACCTATGCTACCTACCCTTCAATTTGAAAATTCAAATTTTCTTTTGCGAAAAAATATTTAAAATATTAATTTTCACTTTTATATATTTAATACATAGTATACTTTGCTTCTATGTAGAAATAAATAAAACACAAAACTAAAACCCAAAAACATTCAGACAGAGTGTGCCCTCCATGGTATACCCAATACATATGCCTTTTTGTATAAATAAGAACAGGTTATCAAATTATTTAATAAAACGACTGAATGCCACTGAACACACCCTAACCAATTGATTTTTGAAAATTTTCATTTTGCCCTCTGATTGTAAACGCCTCTCAGCAAGATAATTAATGTGCTTTAAAAGAATTTATAAAAATGGAAAGAGACGACTTGCAATGGAATTAATTAAATTAAATGCCACAAAATATATATACAAAAGATGCCAGTTGCACTTGTAAAAATATTTTTAAAATTATTTTGAATCGTACGCATACTTAATTTGACGTTTTCGTCAATTTAAGATGAAGAAAATAGTGCATATTTTGAATGTTAACGTTGAGTTTAATTTAAAAAATGAGCCTGTGTTTACTAATCTCATAATCAAATATATTTATATATCTACAATAATATAAAAGTTGACCAAGTATATTATAAATAATCTAAAGCTTACATAAAATAAAAAAGAAAAATTATTAAAATTAATTATTAAATTTTCGTTGCTGTACTTAAACAAGATACTCTCAAAGCTCAGCGTATTAGTTATATTTTTTATGCAGTGAGGTCCATAATGTAACATCCATAAGTCACAATGATAGTGACAATCGACTTAACAAGTACAGCTTCGCTTTTATTGGCGTACTTGTATGTATATTACTTGGACATTTATCAATCTCTAAGAACTCCATATATTCTGCCAATGACTTGTCTAATATGATAATCCCAGCAAAGTGTTTGTAGCAAAAATTCTACTTATTGAGGGGTTTCAAAAAATAATCGGTGGCAAGGAGCGTTTATCGAATAAAGTTTTATTTATATTCGAGCAATTCGATGGTATTATTGCGACTAGTTTTCTTCCGTGCAATCGCATATACTTTGAAGACCTTCATTTCAATCAATTCTAACTTTCAGCTAAAATTAAGCTGAATTCTTTAAATTGATAACAAAAATGGACCTAAAATTGACCTCTGCGGTACACCTGTCTGCCTTTGAAGATATTTTGAAGTTATTTTATTAGCAGAAACTGACAAAATCAACCTACAATAGAAGCGCACGAGAAAAAATTCAATATATTTTGTAGCTTCTTTAAAAACAGCTCGTGATAAATCGTTCGGATCACTTTTAAAATATCAATCAAGATTAAAAATTAAATTAAATCTTCATCTGTTGTTTTACCTTAAGAAGTGATGTGCTCAACTCCAATGTACAAGCTTTTCCTTTGATTACAAAATCTTACGAATTAGGTATCCTAGCAAATTTTTATGTTTTTGACAAAAGGAACTCTACAATTTCATTAGCACAATTTTGACCTACTTTTGGAGCACATTGCATATATATGCTTTTTTTGCACCTAATGCAATTGCGTAGAGCCCGTTTCTTTAGTTTAGGTGGGCAGAGTGAGGTCGACTCAGATGAAGTACAATATAACCAACTCTCTTGTAAGATGTTTCATAAAAATCCTTATTTCAACCTTAGGTACAGGAATTAAATTTAGAATTTTTTAAAATTTGGCCATCGGCTACCTTTGCTTACGGCGGCTGCAAGAGTAGTAAGAGCATTCTTTGCTTATCTCATCAATCCCATCATTAGTTTTATTGTAATCAATACTGACTTCTGGTCAGTTAGACTCTATGTCAACTAGAGTAAAATCCTTGGTATACCAAGACGTCACATTTGTCTTTTCATACCAGCCCAAGTGCAAAAGAGTTGGTCCATCAAGTGTAAATCAGATATAGAATACTTTTGCTTTGTCTGAATTTATTTATGTCTATTTGTTTTTATAGAACTGAAAAACTTTATTTCAAGTTTAAGAAATTATGTAATGAAAGTTGTTCAATATCTTTGGAAGAGTAGTTTGCAGTTATCATAAAAAAGCAAATTAGTTGACCTGGATAAAATTAAGTGCAAAAGAGTTGGTCTACGAAGCCCAAATGTGTTTTCAACACTGTTTTACATCGCCTTTATTTTCTTATGACAATATCAATTTTTGACACTCTTCAGAAGTGATATATTGGAGGTTGTCTTTCTACTTTCTTTTTCATTTTGCGCCACAATGATATATGTTGGAACGCCATTCGATCAAGGGATCGACTTCCGCAGAAAACTAGGCCTTGGTTATAGAAGTATGGTAGAAGCACCAGCAGCGCTCCATAGAAATCTCTAGTAGCTTTCGTGATACTCGTCTCGCTTTGAATGCTCATCGGTATCCCTTCAAGCCCACTTTCAGACGTACTTTAAAACATCGTAATTTTTTAACATTTAAAACTAACGAACATCGGCACCTCTGGTTTTTTCTCTCAAATACTTTCCTTCGCTAGCACTGTGTGCAAGCATTTTAGGTTACCTTAAGCCTTTAGGCGCGCACTGGTTAAAAAAAATAAAAAAAAAGGGCACAATCTTGCTGAAATACGAGTATGAAATTTCCTTCGATTGACTGTAGTAGTGGTATTGAAGGAAGAAGCTATTCTTCTAAAATGTTTTGGTACTTGACTGGTGACCAATTCCACAGTCATACTTGTATCCCCATATCATTACTGGGTTCATCGCTCCAAATCACTTGCCACCACTGATGTAGTGTCCAATAGTTCTTTTCCCATTCTTTTTCTGTTTAGGCGTCACATGTGGCTTTTTTTTAGCCTATGAGACCCCTCTTTAATATTCGAAACTAGCAATAAATGAAATTTTTCCCAAGCAAACCTTGTAAAATTGTATCACAATTTTTTCAAAGTTCAATCAAGAAGTGTCAATAGAAATTTATGTTTTAACTCAGCTCTTCCATCCAATAGTTATTCCAACAATAGTTTGACGATGGTCTTCAATATCTGGCAATCGCGAAGCGTTGCTATTGGCATGAAGGAAAAATAGTTGCTCAGTGCACCTAGAGACCTTAATAACCTGCGCTTGCATTTTTCTTATATTAGGAATATTGTTCCTTTAATCTGGAATTCCATAAGTCTTCAGCTTTCAGTCCGGAGCTTCAAATGCGATAGGAATTCAGTACTCATCCAGCGCCTTACGCAGCTGTTGGCGACAAAATGAAGAACCAGGTACACCATTGCCACAAAGCTATTATGCATAAAAGCGTCCGGATCTTAGTGATACAATACACTCGGGTTGTATTTGCAACGCCCAGTAGTTTTTAATCAATGTAGTATGAATCTTCTACAAAATTCTTTAAACTTACATCCTTGTCCGAGAGTTTTTAATATCATCACCGACTACCAAAATATTAGGTTGTAACGTAAGTATGTATTGCAGAGACAACAATTCTGCCCTCCTCTCAGATAACTTCTTAATTTGGCTAAAAAAAATATATTGTATATATCCGAAGGGCCTAGAGCCAAGGACATCCCGAGATTGACAGTTATTGCCGCTGAGGAAGTTTTCCACACTTCGGGAAAAGTGGAAATCTGAGAGCCGATGCACAATTTTTTCGCAACCGAACTCCTGTATTTGTGTGCAGATGGTCTTAACTTTATGAAGGTGAGCGTTATCCTGATGGATAAGATCCTCCTTCTAGTAGCTAGACCTGGCGGTTTCTGTTCTAGTACCGACTTCAATCTGCATAGCTGTTGACAGTAGACTTCTGCATGTTACCATGCAGACAGTAACAGCTTGAGCCGGTGAGGTATATATCTGGGATATTATATGGTCTATCTTCTGGACTAACAGTGGGATATCTTTCTACGATGGACCACAGGAGCTCACCGTCTAGCTCTTCTGGTCTACCCGAACGAGGTTCATCATTTAGGTCAAAATTGCCATTTTTAAAATTCTCTAACCAACGTCGGTATTTGGACTTGCATACACATTTTGGATTTTTCTATTGGCTTCACTTCCATTCTGGTTTTCCTTGAACAAAAACAATAAAATATGCCACATACGCCGCCCTTCCGATACATCCATTACAAATTTCAGTTCAAAATACTTACCATGATGTTAACACAACGAAATTTGCAGACTGAATGAGCAGTACTTAACACTCGTACTAATACCAAATACTAATTTACATAACATTTTCAGTAATAAATTTACTTTAAGAATTTTATGTCAATCGGAAAACAACGCAATAGCTATGTTACAACACATGTTATCACACAGGGTCAGACATCGAATCCAATCAATCTACAAACGCCAGCGTAGTTGGCGTAGTTTTAATGCCACATTTTGTATTTGCATGATAATAAATTTATATTTCAAAACGCAAAGAAGAAAGTTACAATTCAAAATTTAGAATTATGTTTTACATTTTATATAGCAAAATAAAGAATTCAAAATTCTTAGGAAAAGAAAATTTAGAATATAGCTTACATGGTGCTAGGAAGGGGTAGGTTTTCACATTTGGAGAAAACATTTGAGATATATTTATAGTAATACAAAAAATACCATAATTTGGAATTTAGAAAATTTATTTATTTATGTATATTTTTTTCTGTTAAGTTTTATGTATTGTAGAAAACTGTATACCAATTGAGTAGTGCCCAAACACTGTTGTTGTTGGAGTAAGTCATTTTTAGGTTGTTAGGTGTTCGGCTTTAAATTTCAGTCCTTGGTTTGGTTCTAGTCCTTTCTGCATTTTAATTCCTTGGCCTTGGAGGACGATGAGGTCCTTGAGCCCACTATGGCCTCGTATTCCGTACAGGCTTTGGGGGATTGCAAAACTTGAAATCTTTCATATTTATTCTATTTCAACCTTAAAAAAAAATAAAATTAATATTCCTTAATAGAGAAAAAACGGTAATCTTACTTTTTCAACACACGTTACTTTACCCGTCGGCAGATAGATTCTTAGTGGTATCCAAACGAGCTGGGTGTGAGCAAAAATGATCGATAGCATTACCAATATTAGCTTTGGCAACTACTGCTATCGGTCGTAAATTATCTATATTTCTATGCTTGGTTTGTCTGTTTTATGAAATACATAAAAAAAAACAGCCCCAACCGATTTTGTGGAGTCAACTTGCGTTGATATTAACCCACAAATTCGTATCTTTTATCTGATATTTAGTAGTCTTATCGTGTGACAACTACACGTTGCAAAAAAATAAAAAATAAAATAAACAACCTGTAGTATAAATAATTTTTCAAAGGATCTTTGCAATGTTCGGTCGAAGTCGACTGCAGATTTTATTCTACGAACATAGGCATTGCTAGGATTACTGAAAGCATACGGATCACCGTCGCATGTATTCAAGACAAATGGACGAGGCTTATGCCCAAAAATAGTAACTTCCACTAGTGTACTCTAGATGTAAGTATTTGAATACACAATCACAAATCCACCAAATTTATGTTTTTGATGTGTGAAGTGTGTCATTACGCTCAAAAGTGAAGTCGTAAATACACGTATTTGGGCATAGAATTTGCTTAAATCTCTCTGAACAAAAGCCTATTACGTGTAAGGTGTGTACGTTTCATTCACTTCCAATTACATATATTCTAAATAGTTTTACTCTTCACAGATGTTCACAAATAATACCCCGGAAAGGCCTCCGCTACATGTAAATCTGTCGCAAAACTTGGATTATGGAGAAATTCAGGACTTGGATAAGCAAGAATTTAAAATCTGGATACAGTGGGTCCTCACAAACATTTTTATCATAATGCTATTCTTCTATTCTATTCTTCGTCATTTATTAAAGCCTTAACGATGTGAAGAAAATGTGTTGGTATTGTGATTTTTTTTGATTTTTTTTTGTGTCTAACCATATCAATCCATTCTCGATTTATTTCTTTTTGAATATTAAGGTAGAAAAAGCACCATTTTTTTAGTTATCTTCTCAGATAGTAGAGTAGTGATTGTTCTTATTGACTACCAATCATCGCTTGCTCTAGGAGTCAGGGAGGATGTGGGTTATTTGATTAATGTTTTCGTGAATAAGAAGAAATATGTAAGCAATACTTAATATATAAAAAATAAGGTGAAATATTGAGCAGACTAAATCAGAGTAGAAAACTTATGCTATCGACACAAGTAATATGATTTGAGGTCACTTTGCTGTCGTGTGCTGACTATCTGCACACACATAACAAAAAAAATTCTCGGTTAGAGAGTTCTAAAAATGATCTATTAGTAGACCATTTTCAGGGTGGTCCTAAGTCCTAAATCACGCCATCAATTAGAGCTTAAAACAAGTACAAGGAATATATAGTGTTGGCAAAACAAATTGAATTAAGGCTTTCGAATGGAATTGTTAAGAATTCCACTTGTTCTTCGCAGTACAATAAACAGCTTTAGAACAACTTAAGCCTCCATTTGTTAAAAGAAAATATGTATGCCATATCTTTGATTGCGTACCAGTGGGCACGCAAGCCAATTAAAAGTTTTTATGTACAAATTGGCGTAAGCTTTCATTAAGAAAATGTATAAACATATTTAATGTTTCCCGTGTAGCCGTGAAGAGAAACCAGGCCATTAGGAGAACTTCATCTGCTACTACCCAAGCTAAGACTAGCATTTGTTTCAAAAACTGTAAATACATACGGCTCAAGTTAGCTATAATCGCGTTTGGTTGAGAATTCCTGCGATCAATGAGATTCTGGGCCATTTCATCCCCTTCTGATGAATATACTTCCACTTTGCTCTAAAGAATAAAAATTTTGGGAAATAAAGATAATTTCAAGGAGGACCACAATTAGTTGTCAATACAAACGAACACTCTGACTTAGACCAGTTGACAAATTAACTGCAACTATATTGATTTCACCAGATCGGTGTAGACCTTGTTTCCATATGCCAACAAATCACCAATGGATCTGTTTCTACAAAAACTGTATTGCCAGTTATGAATGTGTTGCTTCAATAACAAATCTTCTCGACATTAAAAATTAACGGAAAAAATCACCAAACAAGTTAAGTTGGGCAATATGGGGTTTCGACATGATGGGCTACGTGATACACAACAGCTAAAGCCATCGATTCATGAAAACCATTTGTTCCATTCTTAGTTGTCGGCAGGAAATTATATATATATATATAAATATATATATAAATGTATAAATATATATTATATACATATATATCTAACTTAACATGTAGCCTTGGTTGTCAGTTGTGTTAACAGCTGTTTAGCATTTTACAAAGTTTTGAGGTTGATGAACTCTATGTACATAACTTTATTTTAATATAAGCAAATGTATTTGTGCTATAAATTTGTTGTCTCCTGTGTGCTTTTAATGCCCCACGTAAGGCTCCCTAGGAGGAAAGCGTAACATTGAGCGTTATGTCGCACGATACCTCTCGCTCAAGCTAGTCGTTGAGATTGTTGATTCCCCACACGGTCTCGGAGTTATGGTGAGAGAGAGAGCTGGTTGTTGCTGATGAAACAATTTGTCATTCTTACAACGGTCAGATTTATTTTTGTGCGGAAGAGGATTTTGTTGGGTGCCAACATGGTCCCTAACTCCAAAGGCATAGCTGCTGTCCATCTGCGTAGTCTTAGTCTTGGATCTGGTCCAATGTTGTAGTTTGCGTCTGATGTTTTGATTTTCCTTTGGTTGGACTAAATCCGAATGTCCATGGATGTTGGAGCACCACGCTGTGCGTAAGTTTCTCATGCAAATAGAAAAGTAAAAATATTTGAATTAGAGTATGTATTTTATAGGTGATATACCATATATAAATGAAATATATTCAGCTGCTTGTAGGATTTCCTGGATAATTTCTTGCTAATTGGGATGGATAAGGACATTATCGAGTTTATTTTGTTTAGTTTATAGGGTTCTATTTATTTATTTGTACTATTATTATTATTTTTTTTTCATTTATTTTGTTTTTTATTTTTACTGCACTGAAGTGGCTTAGAGTTTGTAATTAAATTCCTGGTTTGTACTTAGTTATAAGTGTTCAGTTGGTTTAACTTATTCGATAGTTTTTTTTTATTTTTTATTTATCATTGTTCCATTGTTTTTTTACCGGCAAGAGGGATAATAGCTCGCCAAAGTAACCATGATGAAGGTGGTAAGTTGTCTTAATTTATTTATTTTTTTTTTTTTTTTGTCGCTGTTGCAAATGGTACGTTGTACTCCATTGCTTCGAGAATTCTTGTGTTAATCGCTGTAAGAACTTCCACCTATCTAGACTGTTTATGTTTTTGTCGGTAAGATTTCAGTGTGTTAAGTTAGACTCCAATAAGGAAGTGACCAGGAGTCAACACCGATATTTGGGATCTTTGGGATCTGCGAACATGGGTCATAGTGGCCTAGAATTGACGCATGTTTAATTTGCGATATAATTTGGGTACTTCTCGAATGTCAATCTTGCCACCCCAATAGCTCTTTTTAGATGGTGTTTTACGGATTTCACTCCCGCTTCCCACAAACCACCAAAATGAGGTGATGAGGGTGGGTTGAAATGCCATGTTGTGTTCAGGGAGGATAGTGTTTCGGAAACTTCTGAAGACAAAATCGGAGAAGATGAATGTGCTATCTATTTTTAGCTCCGTACTTGCCCCCTTGCAATTTGTTCCGCAGTCGCTGAAAATGTTGTCTCAAATGCCTCTTCTGGCGACAAATCTTCTAAATGCTGCTATGAACGCTGCTGCATTAAGATCGCTGACGATCTCAATGTGTATTGCCTTGGTAGTGAGGCAAATAAACACGGCGAAATATCCCTTGCTTGATATGCTGCACCTTCCTTTCCATAGTTTGATGTCCATGGGACCGGCATAGTCAACGCCGGTGTACGTGAAAGGTCGCGAAATGATTGTGCACTCCATAGGTAGGCTGCCCATAAGCTGTTCTTGTATTTTTGCATTAAAGCGATGGCATCGAACACACCGATGGATAGTTGCCTTTACAAGTGCACATCACTCACAATCACGTGGATGTTGGTCGTTGATGATGATGGGATGTTTTCGACTGTAGCGAATCGATGCATTTGTTAGACGACCACCAACTCGCAATATTTCCTGTGCATCTAGAAACGAGTTCAAATTTAATATGCGACTATCCTTTGGTATAGCCCCATTTTCTTTAAGTGACTTAACTTCTTCAAAAAAATATCTCCCCCTGGACCAATCATCAGTGGTAGGGGAGACACAGATGTTAGACATACTGTCGTTTGGTATAAAGGCTTTTTTGTTTCTTAAATTGCATAAATACCTGCGACAAAGGGCAGTAATTCGTACAAGGCGCTTCAAGGTTGAATACTTGTGGAAAAATGCATCGTCAATAATAGCGCATTGTGATGCAACTTGCGCAAGGTTGGTGTACAAATTGATGGGGCTTATTCGTTTCTGATTAAAGTTTTGTTTATAATCTTGTCTCTCTGTCTGACCCTGCCACCACATTTCACTCTTCATAAGCTCTTCCGGAAGCGCTCCTCGTGGCGCAATATCCGCTGGATTATCCTTGGTTTTGACGTGCCTCCAAATCTCCGGGCTAGTGAGCGTTTCAATTTCCGAAATTCGATTTGCCACAAATGTGGTGCGAGTTGACGGATTTCTCTTAATCCATACTAAAGTGATGGTGGAATCTATATCAGACATTACCGATCTTTTCATATGTGTTGTTACGTTAGGTATGTCAAAGCAAAATGCATAACATGCATCCATGTTATGAGAAAGGTTAATCTCCCTTTCACCTCTCGCGACTTGTTGCAGAACCTTTGTTGAGTTTCTCGCCCATTTTCGTAGCGGAAAACCAGCTGACTTCAAAATTGCCAGTATATCTTTTCGTAGTTAAATGACTTCGTATCCTCCATCCTGACTAGTCTAGGTTGTCTACGATCTTCCAAAATCGCCTCACTTGTTTGTCTAGGTCTTTGGAATTGAAATATGTTTCTTCTGTCAGAGATTGAAAATACGAGTCAGACTTTGCACCAATAGGCCCAGATAGAATCCAGCCTAATTCTGTAAGCTGAGCAATAGGTGACCCACGTTGGCTCTTTACCAGACCTTAAAAGTTGATAGATACATACACATCAGCTCCTATTAAAATATAAATTTTTCCAGGGACAGTGTATGTTGCTAATTTTAGATTGGCTAGATGATGCCATAAGTCGTCATTGATATGTTGTGTTGGCAGAATTGACGTAACTTTTGAGAAAACCAGTGCACGAACCTCAAGAGAAAAATCTACGCTTGTAATAGAGAACACTTTAAGGTCGACCAGACATGTCGAGGTACCATTTAATCTTTGCCCTACTCCTGTGACCTTTGCTGATGTTTTTCACCTCTTTAAGTTCAGCAAATGAGCAGCGTTTTCAGACCTAGTATCAGAACCGGATTCAATCAAGGCTATTAGAACATGTAGGGCTCCATTGGAGGCGGCGACTCTAACTAATGCCGTTGCTAAAAGTTTGTGGGATTCCATTTTGTTGAACTTGGTGCTAAAGACATAAAAAACTTGGACATATGTTTATCAAACAAAACACACGGTTTTTCAAAACGTTATAACTTTATTTAAAAACTGCTCTTGTCGCTGGCAGACCGTTAATCAAGAATACCTGGTTTGTCCTCAGCTAACTTAACATGCAGCCTTGGTGGTCAGTTATGTTAACAGTTGATGACCTCTATGTATTGTACAGAACTTTATTTTAATATAAGCAAACGTATTTGTGCTATAAATTTGTTGTCTCGTGTCTGCTCTTTAATGCCACACGTAAGGCTCCCTAGGAGGAACGCGTTTTGTCACACGATTCCTTTCGCTCAATCTATTCGTTGAGCTTATTGACTCGCTTCCCCCACGATTTCGGAGTTATGGTGAGAGAGAGAGCTGGTTGTTGCTGATGAGACAATTTGACATTCTTACAACGGTCAGATTAAGTTTCTACAATAGTGATCTGTTTTTGTGCAGATGAGGATTTTGTTGGGATGATGATTACTCTGTCTATCGGAAATGAACATATGGCATCGGATACCAAATCATATTGAAAGTCTCTTCCGGGCAAAAGAGCGGAAATCTGAAAAACTGGCTCATTACGCTTTAAGAAAAGCTTGGCAAACTTTGCCAAAATTCAAAATGGAGAAGAGAGAAGAGCAGATCTTAAGTGCCACATCAGGAAAAAATCGCCCTTTATATAGTGGAATGCAAATCTGCAGCTACTACATGCCAAATCCGGGAAACTTCATTTAGGACTAATTTGGGAGAAAAAAAAATTAAGGAATAAGAGGCCTATTCGGATTTCGAAGAATGCCCCTCATAAAGGCTTTTTGCGAAAAGCAAAAAAAAAATCGGTGATACAAGCAGACTGCATTTCTCAGGTATCCAGATTCTGGCCAGCCCAAAACCAGTTGCTTTCAACGAAAATGTAAGAAAGCTAAGTAACAAAAACCGCTCTTCGTGTAATCGGTTGTAGTTGAATTCGCCTGGCTACAACTGGTTATAAATAAGCTGCAGCCAAGTCTATATAGATTCCTCATTGTAAATGAATTTCTGGCAAATAGCTAAAGCCCCTCTTAAAAATTGAAAATAACTTCTAATTCGCTAAGAGACTCAGATCTGGCAGCCTGATTTCCTTATGAAGCACAGAAATAGAGTGTCTAAGCTTCATGGAAGTTTTAGGCTTTCAGGAAATCCTTTCAAAACTAAGTGTTCTGCCAAACAGAATCAAATGCTCTTCGGTCTCCAAAAGGATCATCCATATTACCATTGGCATGGTACAAATGAGAATTTGTTTTTTCTTTTTTTTTGTTTAAATGCAAATGAAAAAAATAGACACAATCCTGAAAATAAATCGCAAATGGTTCTTAATGTTACAAAATTCAGCACATAACCGTATGTACATACAAGCATGTGTTTTCAGAAAGGTATTGTAGACTGATTGAACTTCGGCAGAAATCGAAAGCCGATATCTTGTCGAGGTTTACACGTGTACTTGAAAATTGCTGCATGGTCAATTTTGCATAGTCATATACGTACTTTTATATGTACTCGTATGTGCTCTTATGCAAGCATTTAGTTTTTTTTGTCATCTTTTTTCATGGCTGCGGTATTTAGTTGAAGGATTTCCGCCCATGGATTTTGGAGGTCTTGGATACACTGCATTAGAATCATAAGGCGATCCGGTTACTATTGAGAATCTTAAGTCTCTGCGGGCCATGGAACCTCCAGAGCCTCTGGGCTTCATGAGACAACTGGTGAAGTCACTGGAAATCGACGATGGTATAGAGCGTACTGAGTCTTTGGATGACTTCGCCGACATGTATGAGGAAGATGACTTCCATGAAGTGGATGAAATCGAAGATGTTGAGGATTTAAAGGTTGTAGATGGGGACTTAGACTTGGCGTCCTTGGTGTTACGTTGTCCAGACATTTTGTTCGTAGAATTTTTTGAAAACAGCAGAAAAGAATGAAAAACCCAATTGTAATAAATGTTGTAGATTCGTTTCTTCTAACTTTTGGCTATGGTCACGACTGAACTGCACTGTTTGGTGGATCGCTTGCAACTGAGAAGACTGTCTTTCAGGAATGTGAGTGTATTCAGTGACTTTACTTTAGGTCAGCTGACAATTTGAACTGTTCAGTGAACTAGACAACCGATTCGTAACATACACACTTTTTGATTGAATTCATTTTATGCGAATGGAAGTGCTTTATTGTTCCTGAGTTCGTGGTCCTCTTTTTGATTGACTCTGTAAGCTCCTTTTGATAGCTGTTATATATGGGTGCACTAGACGCTCATTTTTATGTGTCCCATTTTATGTTCGCCAGCGGAATACAAAATTTAGGAAGATGTTGAGATTCGCAGCTCGCATTTCCTGGTAATTACAAAAGGGTAATTACATTTTTCGCCGTTTTGTGTGATTAAAGGAAAGAAACTCAGAAATACATACATGAGAAGGGCAATGCTAGTAGCTTTTGTCTTGTAGCTCGTAGCAATGTTCTATAGTTGCATCGTCATTTCCTCTGTTATTCCATATCAAGTGGATGTTGACCTTGGATTTGGTCTTGATGCGAATTATTATAATGTGTCTGCTTACGAGACAAAAACTTAAAACAAAGCTTTCTCTTAGCTAACCGTTTACCAGAAACGCGTACCGTCTGGCTGTTCTCTGTATACCATTTGCCATAGTTTGTCGTCCTCCTTTTTTTCATATATAACATTGTAAAGTCATCGTTTTTCGTAATTTGTTGAATGTAGCTGGAATTTTCACTAAAGTCACACTGCTTTTCTGCTTGTTTCTCCCGATTATGACGGCAAGGCTCTAGACTGTATGCTCATATTCTGTGTAGCGGACATGTATTCCTGTGGCCATACGAGCTAGTGCAAGGTTCTTACAAGATCATTTCCACCAGCTTTAAAGAGCTCGGCGACTAAACAGTCGGATCCAGTGTATTTGTTAAATTTAGTTTGGGTCTAGTTATCCTCACTTCGTTTTGGTATTTGTCCTTGTATTTTCGTCATCTTCGCATTTAACAGCCCGCAGAAGTTTTTTTCCAAATTCTTAGACTGCCCCTCAACTACGACATCGGCATTTATCGTCGGTTGCTCGTTTGTGGGCCCCTTGTAAAAACATGCACATCAGATGTGGCATTTTTGATGGCTTCTTGTTTAGCATTGCCACTGATTGAAACGAGAGTTGGGATCCCCAAATACGTTCGACGTTCTCCAAGAGTAAAGTCGTCCTTTTCCGAACATGTTGTTGAATTTATCAGAATTATTTCTCCTTAGGTTTGTGAAGCTGACTTGTACATGTACATATAACGCATGGGCTTAAAAGTCAGCGTCGTTTTATAGTAAAAAACAAAATTTTTGCAAAATTCAACTTTATTTATCAATATAGTTGTGATACATTGATTGAAAAGATTTTACAATCTTTCGATACCAGCTTTGTTGTACGATTTCGGTTTAGCCTCAAAATAGGCCTCTGTTTCGGCGATTACTTCTTCATCGGTCTTAAGTCTCTTTCCTGCAAGACTGCTTTTGAACAGGAATTAGTTGCTGTGGGCCAAATCTGGAGAATACGGTGGGTGGGGAAGCAATTCGTAGACGAATTCATTCAATTTTGCCATCGTTTTCATCGACTTGTCACACGGTGCATTGTCTTGATGAAACAGCACTTTCTTTTTCTTCAAATGCGGCCGTTTTTCTGCGATTTCGTCCTTCAAACTCTCCGACAACGCAATGTAATAGTCGATGTTGATAGTCTGCTCTTTTTGGAGATAGTCGGTGAAAATTATTTCATGTGTAACCCAAAATATGGATGCCATAATCTTGCCAGCCGACTGTTGAGTTTTTGGTCGTTTTGGACGAAGTTCTTGGCCTGCTCGCCACTCAGCTGACTGCCGACTTGACTCTGGTGTGAAATTTTGGAGCCAAGTTTCATCCATTGTCACATACTGACGCAAAAATTCGGCTTTATTGCGGTTGAACAGCTTTAAACACCACTCTCAATCATCAACATTTTGTTGTTTTAGGCACCCACTTTGAACAGAGCTTTCGCATGTCCAAATACTCGTGTATGATAAATCTAACACGCTGTTTTGATATCTTCAGAGCCTCAGCTATCTCGATCCACTTCACTTTACGGTCATTCGTAATCATTTTGTGGACCTTTTTTATGTTTTCATCTGAAACAGCCTCTTTTGGACGTCCACTGCGTGCATCATCTTCGGTGCTTGTATGACCACTTTTAAATTTTTCACTCCACTTGCGAATGCTTCGCTCGGCTGGTTCAGAGTCCGGGTAACACTTATCAAGTCATTTCTTTGCATCGGCTGCATTTTTTCCCATCAAGAAGCAATGATAAATCAACACACGAAATTGCTTTGAATCCATTTTTTTCACGGTTTGTGAAGCCTAAGCTGACTTGTTTGTGTACATATATATTATATATTAATAGGGACGCCCCATTATATATCCCGAGGAGCTTTCTGCTTAAACCGATCAGGTTAAGGAAGACATTTACCCACCGTTTACCATAAGTTGTAATAGTCGGTTAGAGACGTATTTGAAGCCTCTGATGGATACTCAACCCAATGTTGAAATTCACCAAGATGTGCAAGAGCAGCTCCGAGTGTTGAAGTGCAGGGACTAAGATGACTTGATATGATATATGCTCGTGGATTGTTTACTATAAAACTACAGTAGGCATCAAGAAAAGTGATTTTAAGTTAAAATTATGATATGGATGTAAATCGGAATGTAAAGCTCATATCACATGTATTCCTACCTATGCTACCTACCCTCAACTTTCAAAATTCAAATTTTCTTTTTCACAAAAATATTTAAAATATTAATTTTCACTTTTATACTCGTATTTCTGATATGCAGTATATTCCGCTTCTATGTAGAAATAAATAAAACACAAAACTAAAATCCGAAAACACTTAGACAGGGGGTGTCCTGCATGGAATACCCAATACCCATGCCTTTGTGTATAAATAAGAATTGATTATCAAATTATTTAACAACACGACTGAATGCCACTGAACGCACCCTAACCAATTGATTTTTTAAATTTTCCATTTTACCCTCTGATTGTAAATGCCTCCCAGCAAGATAGTTAATGTGCTTTAAAAGAATTTATAAAAATGGAAAGAGACGGCCAGCAATGGAACTAAATACTTTTGCCACAAAATATGTACCCCGAAGATTCCAGTTGCACTTGTAAAAATGTTTATGAAATTATTTTTAACAGGGCGCATACTCGACTTGACGTTTGCGTCAATTTAAAAAAATGCAAATTTAAACTACCTACTCTCTATAGGTTTAAATGAGTGAAGGATTTTTAATGTGTAATTAACGTTGAGTTTAATTTAAAAAAAGGTATCGGGTTTACCAATGTTAACATCAAACATTTTTATTTTCTAGACACATAGGCACTTAATATATCTAATATAACAGTTGACAAAGTATATTATAAATAACATTAAGTTTATATAAAATAAAAATAAAAAAATTATTAAAATTTTGATTTTCGTTGCTGGCCATGTACTTAAACAAGATGCTCTCAAAGCTCGGCGTCTTAGTTATGTTTTTTATACAGTGAGGTCCATAATGAAACGGTATAAACAAAAAAACTGCATTTCTGTTACTCTGCAAATAAAGCATAGATTTACAGTACAGAACGACTTTTATTTACAAATGTTGCTTGCTAATTATGTAATGGATATGCTCAACCTACGTTCATATAATACTGCCGCAGTTAACAGTAAATTTTCGGCTGATTTTACAGAAAATTGCACATCCGTAAGTCACAATGATAGTGACAATCGACTTAGCAAATACAGCTTCGCTTTTATTGGTATATTTGTATGTAGATTACTTAGACAGTGATCAATCTCTAAGGACTCCATATGTTATGCCAATGACTTGTCTAATATGATCATCCCAGCAAAGTGTTTGTTGCAAAAATTCTACTCATAGGGAAGTTTAAAAAAATAATCGGTGCTAAGGAGCGTTGATCCAGTAAAGTTTTAGATATATTCAAGCAGCTCGATTAAGTCGGATGTATTTTCGACTGGTTTTTTTCCGTCAAACGGCATATACTTCGAAGACCTTCATTTCAATCAATTCTATCGTAACTTAGAGCTAAAATTAAACTAAATTCCTTGCTGAATATTGCCTTTGAAAATATTTTGAAGTTATTTTAATAACAAAAACTTTCAAAATCAACCTACAGTAGAAGCGCACGAGAAAAATTAAGTATATTTTGAGGCTTCTTTAACACAGCTCGTGATTAATCGCGTGGATCACTTTCAAAAAATCAATCAAGATTAAAAAAGAAATCAAATCTTCATCTACTGTGATGTGCTCGAATCGAATGTATAAGCTTTTCCATTTCTTTTGATTAGGAGAGTATTCCGCTGAAGAATTTCGAGTTGCGTTTTTTTAAATGGCACATTTTTAAGAACTCGGAAACCGTTTTTGGGAAAAAACCTAAAAATCTTATGAATTATGAATTAGGTATCCTAGCAAATTATTATTTTTTTAACAAAAGGAACTTTACAACTTTAGTTTAGATGGACAGAGTGAGGTCGACTCAGATGAAGTACAATATAACCAATTCTCTTGCAAGACGTTTCATAAAAATCCTTCTTTCAATTTTAGGTACAGGAATTAAATTTAGAATTTTGTAAAATTTAGCCATCGGCTACCTTTTTTTTCGGCGGCTACAATTCTTTGCTCATCTCATCAACCCCACCTTTAGTTTTATTGTAATCAAGAATGATTTCTGGTTTGTTATTCTCTGTGTTAACTAGAGTAAAATCCTTGGTTATACCAATACGTCACATTTGTCTTTTTTCAATGAACTCATTCCAGCCCAAGTGCAAAATAGTTGGTCCACGAAGTGTAAATTAGATGTAGAATACTTATTCGTTTTCTAAATTTATTAATGTCTTTTTGTTTTTATAGCACTGTAAAACTTTTCTTCAAGTAAAATAAATTATGCCATGAAAGTTGCATCTTTGGAAGTGTAGTTTGCAGTTATCGTAAAAAAAGCAAAATAGTTGAACCGGATAAAATTAAGTGCAAAAGAGTTGGTCTACGAAGTCCAAATGTGTTTTCACCACTGTGTAACATCGGTTTTATTTTCTTATGACAGCATTAACTCGCTGTGGCATAATGTAAACTAATTTTTGACACTCTTCAGAAGTGAATTAGTGCCGGTTGTCGTTCTACTTTCTTTTTCATTTTGCGCAGCAATGACATATGTTGGAACGCCATTCCCTCAAGGGAACGACTTCCGCAGAAAACTAGGACTTAAGTGGTCTCCCGTATAGCAGAAGCACCAGCTGTGCTCCATAGAAACCTCAAGCCCACTTCAACGTAATTTATTTAATTTTTAACATTTAAAACTAACGAATATCGGTACCTCTTATTCTTTCCTCCATTACTTTCCTTCGTGTAAGCATTTAAGGGGACCTTAACCATTTAAGCGTGCACTATTTTATAAGAAAAAAAAAAACAGCACAATCTTACTTAAATACGAGTATGAAATTTCCTTCGATTGAATGCAGTAGTAGTTTTGAAGGAAGAAGCTATTCTTCTTAAATGTTTTAGTACTTGACTGGTAACTATTGGTCAAATCAAAACCAACACCACAGTCATAGTCCTTCTGAAACACTTCCCTAACCACCACTGACGTAGTGTCCAAAAGCTCTTTTGCCCATTATTTTTGTGTTTAGGCGTCACCTATGCCTTTTCTTTAGCCTATTCGAATTACATGAAATTATTTCCAAGCACACCTTATAAAATTGTATCACAATTTTTTCAATGTTCGTCTACAGGTGTCAATAGAAATTTATGTTTTAATTCAGCTCTTCCATCCAATGGTTATTCCAAAAGCAGTTTGACGATGGTCTTCAATATCTGACAATCGCGAAATGTTGCTATTGGCATGAACGAAAATAAATTCCTCAGTGCCCCTAGAATAGTACCCTGGGCTGTCAAGTCATTTCTCTTATATGTGGAATATTGTTTCTTTAATCTGGATTCATTACGTCTTCAGGCTTCAGTCCGGAGCTTCAAATGCGATACTAATTCGATACTCATCCAGTGCCTTACGCAACTGATGGAGACAATATGAACAACCAGGTACACCATTTCCACAAAGCTATTATGCATAATATATAAGTGTCTCACCAGTTTGGCTACAGCCATGCATAAAAAAACAAAAAAGTCAAAAGCGTCCGTTTCTTAGTGATACAATACACTCGTGTTATAACTGCAACGTCCAGTAGTTTTTCATCAATGTAGTATGAATCTAGTATAAAATGCTTTAAACTAACATCCTTGTCCGAGAGTTTTTAATATCATCACCGACCAGCAAAATATTAAGTTGTAACGTAAGTACGTATTGCACAGACAACACTTCTGCCCTCCTCACAGATAACTTCTTAATTTGGCTAATAAAATAATATATATATATCCCAAGGGCCTAGAGCTAAGGACATCTTCCCGAGATTTACAATTATTGCCGTTGAGGAAGTTTACCAGACTTCGGAATAGGTGGAAATCTGAGAGCGGATGCACATTTTTTTCGCAACTGAACTCCTGTATTTGTGTGCAGATTGTCCCAACTGTATGACGGTGAGCGTTATCCTGATAGATACGATCCCCCTTCGATTAGCTAGACCTGGAGGTTTCTGCTCTAGTACCGACTTCAATCTGCATAGCTGTTGACAGTAGACTACTGCTTGTTACCATGCAGACAGTGACAGCTTGAGCCGGTGAGGTATATATCTGGGATATTATGTTGGTCTATCTTCTGGACTAAGCCATTCGTGGCGATGATTAATGTTGTCCTAAAAAATCCATTCTTCACCTCTAGTGACGAGATTCAGTCCAAAAACGTCCCTTGATTGTGACGCGACAGCTGTGCAGTGCAGGCTTTGATTTCTCATATTTGTAGGGTGTTGGCGAAGGGTCATATGGTTTATATTGAGTTCCCTTACTGTAACAGTCGGATATCTTTCGACGGTGGACCGCAGGAGCTCACCGTCTAGCTCTTCGGGCCTACCCGAACGAGGTTCATCCTTTAGGTCAAAATTGCCATTTTTAAAATTTGCAAACCAATGTCGGCATTTGGACTTGCATACACATTTCGGATTTCTCTATTGGCTCCACTTCAATTCTGGTTTTTCTTGAAAAAAATCAATAAAATGTGCCAAATACGCCGCCCTTCTGATACATCCATTACAAAGTTCAGTTAAAAATGCTTGCCATGATGTTAACACAACGAAATTTGCAGACTTAATGAGCATTACTAAACACACGTACTAATACCAAATACTAACAACAACAACATGCAACATTTTGTATTTGCATGATAATAGATTTACATTTCAAAACGCAAAGAAGAAAGTTACATTAAAAAAATTTAGAAATATGCTTTACAATTTATATAGCAAAATAAAGAATTCAAAATTCGACATTAGGAAAAGAAAATTTAGAATATAGCTTACATGGTGTTAAGAAGGGGTAGGTTTTCACATTTGGGAAAAAATACAAGTTTTATGTATTGTAGAAAACTGTATACCAATTGAGTAGTGCACAAACATCAGGTCAAGTGCTGATGTGAACTTTATGTTCCTTTATGTGTGTACGAATATGTTTAGAAAATAAGAATCGCAGTGTTGTTGTGTTCGGCCCTAAATTTCAGTCTTTGGTTTGGTTCTAGTCCCTTCCGCATTTTAATTCTTTTGCCTTGGATGACGATGAGGTCCTTGAGCCCACCATGGCCTCGTAGGCCGTACAGGCTTTGGAATACTCGGGGGATTGCAGCACTCCAGATCTCTTATATTTATTCTATTTCGACTTAAAAAAAAAAAATTTGAGAATATGCAGTGATCTTAGTCTTTCAACACAACGTTACTTAACCCGTCGGCAGATAGATTCGAAGTGATATCCAAACGAGCTGGGTGTTGAGCAAAAATGATCGATAGCATCGATATTATGTGGTTTTTCGTTAGCTATTGAATGGCAGCTTCTGCTACCGGTCGTGAATTATCCATGCCTCTATGCTTGGTTTGTCTCTTTCATGAAATACATAAAAGAAACAGCCCCAGCTGATTTTGTGGAGTCAACTTGGTTGATATTAACCCACAAATGTCCGACGAAATGAAAACTTTCAATGCAAAATATTCGTGTCTCTTATATGATATTTAGTAGCCTTATCGTGTCGTTGTCGTTGCAAGAAGAAAAAAAAAAAAACTAAACAACCTGTAATATCGATAATTTTTCAAAAGCTCTTTGTACAATAATATTCGGTCGAAGTCGAATGCAGGTTTTAATCTACGAACATAGGCATTGCTACGATTTCTGAAAGCATACAGATCACCGTCGCCTGTATGCAATGCAAATGGGCGAGACTTACGCCCCAAAATAGTTATTTTTACTAGTGTACACTAGATGTGAACATTCTCAATCAAAAATCCATTAAATTAATTTTTTTGATGTGTGAGAGGTGAAGTCGTAAATACACGTATTAGTGCATAGAATTTGCTAAAATCTTTTATAACGAAAACCTATTATAGGGTATATAATTTTATTCACTTCCAATTACATATATTCTAAATACTTTCACTCTTCACAGATGTACAAAGATACACCACCCGAAATGCCGTATGGAAATTTCTCCCAATACGATGTTAAGATTCAGAAATTAGATGATCCCATATATACATTTTGGATACATTTGCTTCTCACGATAATGGCTATCAGTATACTGGTCTTTTCAATAATCTATAACTTTTTGTGTCACTACCGTTATATATTTATATGGATTGAAAATAAAGTCATGTTTTTAGTTTATTTGGCTGTGTCAGCGGGCATTTTCTGTTCTCGAATTTTTTTTTTCGTGTCGATGAAAGAACATCCCTAGATACTTTTGATTTGTTTTTGTTTTAATTTGCCACTTTTTCGGTTTCGTACAAGCAAAGACTTAAGGTATATGGTAAAGCAGATCTAATTTATGGAAGAAGGAAATATTCATAAGAGAGAGGGGAGAATCATAAAAAAAACCTAATGAAAAAAAAAATGAACTTTGTTTTATGAAAACACGTACGAGTATGTTGATATAAAAGCAACTTAGTATTACAATATAAAAGTTATTAAAATTAAGATCAAAATTAAAAGTAAATTCATTTATCAATTAGGGGATAAAAGCTCTACGAGTGTATATATATATATATATATATATATATATATATATATATTTTAGGTACAAGTTTGTCTATAAATCTATGGTTAACTAGAAAGAATTCTAAGGCAAATACAGATGATATCTTAAATACTAAACATATACCATTTTAGAATATGTACATACATACAAAATAATGTGTATAGATATATGTATCTATACGTTATGTTTTTCTTATTTTTTCATTTCCCTTCTTCATAATTTTAATTTGATGTTTGTTTGAAAAACTATCAGTTATCATACTTGTAAGATATAAGGTAATATTTTTACTCACTGGACTGGTTAGGTGATGAAGTGCACTCCGTCTTCTTCAACGTATATGCTAGGTGTTTGTTTTTGTATGTATTGGTATGGTTTGCCTTTTGCTTGTGGTTTTCTTCTTATTTTTATTTTTTTGTTTTTGACGGACAGTAAAAACTATTAAAAATTAAAAGTTATATATACGAAAAGCAGACTGTTACAATAAATAAATTCAACAACCTTAATGTCCTTAGCAAAGACTATGTAGGATAAGAAAAGAAGGTGAAATGCGTTAGTCGTCTGATGTCTGTGAGCTGGTAAACGGGGTTGCTGCTCTATTTGTGCTTTGTAACTTCCAAGGGATGATCTCGATTACATCCGTTTTGGCAGGTCTATTTGCCTTTGCGATCATGTTAAGTTAACAGTTTCTGGTGGGTACAGTTGCTTACGCTGTTAACTCGTAGTTTCTTTGGCTTTTTTTTCTATTTTTTATTTTTCGGCTTCTGGACACTGGCTGGTCTACTTTCTTTTGTTTGTGTAGGGTTTTTGAATTTCTTGCCAAAACAAAATTGACATATTTTCTTTTATAATTGACGAACTGAGGAAAACACACTCATTTTGTTAAGATAACTTAATATATTAAGTTATATTAAAAAATGGAGAGATAAGATAAGAAAAGATCGGTAAGTTCAAACGGAGGCCTGCTGATTTTTCAGTAATTTGTTAGAAAAGAGAATTTCGGACGGTGTAGTGTTTAAGTGCGGTGTCATGAAAATATATAAAAGAAAGTTAGGGAGAAAATAATTAATATTTAATAGAGATATATGACAAAACGCTGCTTCGAGCAGGTTAATGATTTCAAATAAAACACTTAATATACCAAGAACACGCAAATAGGAACTAAGTAACAACAATTCCTTGGAAGTATCGCTGAACAGAGGGCATCATACTTAAATTGGTCAATGTCCTTGTCCATAACACTTTTCATTTGTTCAACTGTAAAAAACACAGACTGATGTCTGTCTATAAGACGTAATTTTCTGGGAAAACTCAGTTCGGACCTCCCGCAATTTACTAAGTCTTCTGAAACTCTTACATTGCTAACCCAAATCCTATAAATTGATTTTTTTACATCATATATGTTCTTTTAATATGAGAACACAAAATCGAGAAGAAAGTCAAACTATGGCGGGACGTTTGGTTTTAATTTCTGTAGAGCATGTACTTTGTAATGGCCTTCCAAGCATAGTCCAAAGTTTCCTTAGTGTTCCCTGATAATGATTTCACACAATTCTGCTTCTAACAAGAAACCCCATTGCCATGCTCTTATACCAGACACATTAAGTGCGTAGCCGGAGTAATAGTGTATTGTTCCAAAATCCAGATATTGGTCACTAAAATAAACCAACAAAAAGGCAATTTATGACCCTACGACTGGCATTATTTCTTGTCAAATTTAATGTATTTCAATTAGTCACGCCAGATTTTGGTGGCCCCTTTGAAACGTGACTTTCGCTTTTGGTAATTTTTCGAGATTTTATTCATATCGTTTACATCAATTCAAGAGTCGCTGAAGCAAAGGTTCAAATGGTTCCACTCCGCATCGGTTAGGGTAGTGTCAAAAGAAGAAATCGAACAAATGTCCATGACAAAGAAGTGCTATTGCGCCAGCCCGAACTTAAAAGTCCATAAAATCACTGGGGCTTGCGGAATCCAGATATTTATCGAACCCCAAGATCGGCATGTCCAGCGAAAGTGTTGTTTTGCGAACATTTTATTATTGGACAAACATATAGGAGTGTGTTTATTACTCAGCAGGGAGTTTTTAAAAATTAAAAAAAAATATTCTAATTGCAATGTTACCATGACTTGATGGATTCGAGTTACGGTGTGCAAACTTGTACACCACGGCTACCCAAATATGTATGTAAATTGGGTTCTCAGATCTATCATGATTGTCCGGGTTAACCTAGTAGAAGAAATAAAATATGAATACCTAGAGCAATATGTTAGGGTACTATGTCATGTTAGCCTTAAAATCTACTCAAATATTCAAATGAACAACTTCTGCGAAGTACGGTTATATGAGACATGAATAATTTGAATCCATTCCGGATGAACAACGTCATAAATTAAGAAGTCATCTTAGGTGGAATTTTCAAAAGTAAACGAATCTTGAATGATCCGACTTGGTGTATTTAACTGTAGGCTGATAGCACTAAAACAAGATCAATTCAGACTAAACTACATAAACTTTCAGCATAGAAGAGCTTTGACTTTATCATTATGACAATATCAGTATAATTTCATACAGGATGCGTAATTTACCATACCACAGGTGGTGAGAGATGTGGAAAAGACAACCGTCTTACTTAACAAGAAGGTGATGTTTATGTGAATGTTAGATTTTACTGTCGCTTGTCTCTCACCTTTTTTTGCATCATTATCTGACATAGTTATTTCCATCTCTCATAAAATCGTAGTTATCTATTTAAACCTTTTGGGCAACCGTGGATTATAATGTACTCACGGGAGGACAATTTTTGTCCTCAGAATTTCATCAGAATAACAAATTCGAGTTGGCAGATCAACCTCGTTAGTTGCAGTAGTTCCGAAAACACTTGGAATTTCAAGAAGTGGTAGAATGATGTCTCTAGTAGAAATATTAAAACCTTGAAAGTAGTCTTACGGAAAGTAATGTAGCAATGGTAGATGCGAAATTCGTTTCCAGGCACATGAAGGCTATTCCATTTACTAAGTAAGTTATAGGGATACATACCATAGGGTGAGCAAATATCGATGGTATCTTTAACATCCAGCAATACCACAGTTACTAAAAAAAAAAATATCTTGCCACAAAACAAATTACTAAAGTTTTGTGCAGGATAAGGCGATAACATCACAAATTTGCAAGAAGTTGGTGGAATATCTTGCAGCATATTCTAAAAATAAAATACACAAATCTGAGTGATGACAAGTAATAGCAACAGACATTACCTTTAACAACACAGAGATACGTACAATTTATGCTAAAATCTTTTATATACTCGTATGTATGTAATATGTAAATTCTAGCCGGTATAAGCGTAACCAGGTTTTTGTTGCAAGGTCTGTTTGTTTAAGTGTTATCCAAGAGTAAATTGAAAAAGATAAATGCAAAGATAACATATAAAACTACCACTTCGACTACTACAATGAAAAGCCACCTGCCTTCCCAGTACACGATATGTAGTCTTACCTATCAAAGGTTTGTGTTAGTCTACTAAACATGGAAATGATATTTTGGCCGGGTGCATAAGCCAAATAATCATTCAAAAATTGGTGGATGAAAGCATGACCTATGACTAGACTCTGATATATTTATATCTCATCTTCAAGAAAAAGGAAACGGCACGGGTTACAGTAGGTACGACTGTCAACACCACAACCCAACTAACCACGTCATTCGCCTGTGCTCTCCAAAATCGACCCAACGGGTCAAGTAGCTATCCGTGAACACATATCAAGAAGAATTAATTCCAAGGAATGCCTATCACTACATCCATTGAAGCAGGGATAGGCGATAAAACTACGTTAAGAGTATCATAGCAAAGCAGAATTTGTGTTGGAGGCACAATTTCTACCCTTGGTATAGGTCGAAGTCGATCTAAAACCTCTTTTTGATTGTAGGATCACAGCACCCAGTACTTATTTACAACTCTACAATGGGTCCAAACAACACTTACACAAGGAGGCCTACCTTTAACAAGTCAGGCCCGAACCAAAATTCGGGGGCTTCTGACTCCCATGGTATCATGATTTAAGTCCTGGTATTGACCACCGGTGGTCCTACCATTAACAGAACGTTCAATATATTATTCGGTATGTGGCAGTGTATCACCCGGTCTGATAGATCGACGTAAGACTAAATTTTCAAGCTAAGGCAGTCGAGGCTCACCTTCGTCCTCATTATCGATTTCAAAGCATTTGTCGTCTTGAACTCTACAAGGCGTTAGTCAAAATCGGGATCAGAGCAACGATGACGTTAAAAATTACGCATTGCCATCTGCAAACTATTTTAAACGTGAAACGAATTTAGAAAAGTAAATGCATGAAAGGCATTTTCTGCTCGACTTCTTGGTTAATCAGACAACATTGATATTGTGGGTCGGTCCCAGCGTGCAGTCATATAGGCTTTGAAGAACCGGTGGAAGGAGTTGGCAACAAAATAAATTAGGACAAAACGAACGGCAAATCCGCCGCTTAAGTCAACCTTAGGAAACCGCAGTTTCTCCGATTTCTCGAATCAAATGGGCTCAAAATTCCTAACTCGGGAAATAGTAGGTATGCTCTACTAAACAATTATTTGCTGGAAAATAAGCAGGATATTGAAAACTCTCTAGAGAAAAGTGGAGAAGATGATATTATTTTGGGGGAGGCGAAAGCCCCCATTTATTCGGCTTAATACAAGCTATAACTTAAAATTAAACTTAAAACTAAGGTTGGTTATTGTGGTGAAGGAGAACCGATTTATGGTAGGAAGTGGTGCGGTGGAATTCAAAGACGCTAGGGTTTGAATTAATTTTTCGTAGCATGCGGGAGATTGGTTCGTTCGCGCCATAGGTGGTGTGGTGGGTTGGGAGATAGAAGAGACGAGGGGTACGTAGATTACGAGGGTTAGTGTTGAGGAAAATATAATTGTGAAGGGACGTGCATTCAACCTGACCTGAAAGAAGTCGATGAATGAAGAGAAAGTCGGCTGCATCTCTGCGTTTCTCAAGGTGTTTAGGTTGAGACGGTTTTGATAGGGGGGCAGAGTAAAAGAATCATCCCAGGGCAAACCTCGAAGAGCGAATCGAAGAAAACGGCGCTGGATGCTTTCGATTCTCGAGATATGAACGCGATGATATGAGACCATACTTGACTGGCGTACTCTAGGAGGGAACGAACAAAGGTAATATAGAGGGACCTGGTCACGTATGGGTTGGTGAATTCTTTGGGCCATCGTTTTACAAAACCTAGTGCAGAGTTAGCTTTAAGGATTATCCCATCCATATGCAAACGGAAGTTGAGCTCCCTATCATACAAAATGCCGAGATCGCGAAGAGATTCAACGGAGAAGATAGGCTGGTTGTACAAAGGCAGAATCGGGGAGGAGATTTGAGCCGCTTATGTGAAAAGGTGATGGATTGGCATTTCGTGATATTAAGTTCCAAACAATTTTTGAGGCACCACATCGAAAAACTATCAAGGTCTTGTTGAAGAGGAAGGAGTCATGGGGAGAGGAAATGGTTTTGAAAAATTTAGTATCGTCGGCGTAAAGGGAGACGTTGGAGTATTTGATGATCCTATCGAGATCATTTATGGTTAATATAAAGAGAAGGGGGCCGAGATGGCTACCTTGAGGGACTCCAGAGGTGGCCAAAAATGGAGCGGAGTGGGCTGACCTAAAACGAACACTGTAAAAACGGTTTTCGAGGTAAGAGGATATTCATTTTAACAGTATGGGTTCAAAGCCGAGGGCAGACAATTTGAAGAGTATTAATCGATGAGAGATTTTATCGAAGGCTTTGCTAAAATCGGTTGCCACTACATCGACTTCGTTGCCGTTCTCTAGGGCAGAGATGGCAAAGGATACGAATTCAACGAGATTTGTGGTGGTTGACCTACCCTTTAGGAAGCCATGTTGTCTAGGGGAAATAAGTGATTTGCATTGGGGGGTAGTTGTCGATTGTAGACAGAGATAGGGGACAAAGTGAGACTGAGGAGTTAATTGAATCTGTTGTGAAAATAAGGTCCAATTGCCTGCCCATATAGTTGGATACACCACTGACTTGGCATAGACTTGAGTCTGTTAAGCGATCTAAGAAGAGACATTCCTTAGCTGAGTTGGCATTTGAAGCGATGAAGAACAATTGATCGTCTGATGGAATCCACTGTAACTGAGGAAGATTAAAGTCGCCGAAAACAAAGATATCGTCTGTAGAGTCAGACAGGTCAATTAAATAGTCGATCGCATCGACAACAAGTTGGTAAGATTCGGTAGGTTGAGCTGGCAGGATGTAGCAACATAAAACGTAAAGGGAATTGAAGGGGAGTGATATTTTTATAGCGACAAAGTCGACTTTAGAGGATGAAGAGATGCTAATAGGAGAAGGGTTAAGGCTATTGTGTTGGTTTTCAGTCAAGGCGTAAATATCAAAGGGAAGAGAATGCGATTGACGTAGGACAGCATCGGTTTTAGAGCGAAGACCTCTTACATTCTGGTAGTAAAATATAAGAGGGATGTTGTGGGGTGGAGATGTATGGCGGGATGTTTTAAGTGCTGACAAGGAAGGCACGTTATGGACGAAAAGATTTATCGTGGTCAGCTCGGCTTCGCTGTAGGTGTGAGACTCGTTTAGAGTGAACGTAGTGGCCGAATGCAGCAAGGTCGTCTGATACTTTCTGAGGGGACATGCTAAAAATCTCGTGGTACCTGACATAAAGGTTCCTGAGACTGATAGGGTCGGTAGGAAAGCCTTCCTGCTGGATGGATACCATGACGCTGGTTTTAGTCTTCCCTTCGTAGCAGACCGAGTCCGATTTGTCGTGTAGATAGGCAAGAAAGAGACGAATGTTTTCATATAACTTTCTCTCTCTAAGCCTAGAGAGTGCATAGCAACTTTCTGTAGTTCCATTGGTTTGCTGGGTAAGTCTAACTGTGTGGGGGGTAAAAGAGGATCAAGAATAGGGGCAGTGGAGGAGGGAGATGGAGATTCGTGGTTGGATATGGAGTTGGGACCTGGATGAGATGTTGGGTTTAGGGTATGGGAGTTAATAAAATTAGGGTACTTAGCTCCAGTTTGTAGGTCGAAGTTAGGAAATGAGTTGTTTGCTGGGATCGGTGGCGTGGAAGATTAAGAAGGGATAATATGGGTGGTTGGGGTTAAGTTGAAAGAGACGCGTTGGCGCGAGGGCTTGGGTTTAACATTGGAAATTAGCGGATTAGAAGATTGGTGTGTAAGGGCTTTGTGTCGGATAAGTGAGGAGGGGGGACTAAAATATAAATAAAATAACCATGAATATTTAGTTGGGATGCTGATTTTGAAGCTGCAGGAACTATTGGAGTCAGCAGGGGAAATCATCTCGCACTCGCTAATGGTGATGGCATGATTTCGGTGAAAGAAACTCCGCACCGAACTAACATCAGCGTGTCGAGGAGCCCCTTCAACGAAGAATGCTGTATGGTTTCCCTCTTTCAAATTGTCGAGTCGGCTTTTCCATTCGAAGGGGGTCCATGAAGTTCCGAATTGTTTGAGCAGTTTTTTAGGGCGAAGGCGGGCGGGATAGGCAGCTCGGTTTCGGTTTCCGCTGTTATGGCGGCGGGAGGTGTATTTGAAAATGACTCCGTGTCTACTAATTCATTATGAATCGAGACATTGTACGGGGAACTAGCTTGAAGTTGAATTTGATCGGGGATTCCATCGATTTTGTGGGAAGCCAATCTCACTTCTTTATCGATTTCGGCAACGGTGAACCGAGTTGCTATGAGTTCCTCGCTGAGGTCTATTATTTTTAGGGTTAAGTCATCGGGATGTATTGTTTTGGAGGAGGATTGAAAAAAGCAAGTCGAGATCAGTACGGAGAAGATTGATAGAGTCGTTTATGTGTGTGAGTACGTTGGATTTAAGGAGGTTGGCAAAATTTGTTTTGAGGAATGCTTTTAATCCATCCAAGTAATATTTGATCACTTCGCTCTCGTTGTAGAGATGAGATTGATTTTTGGACAGATTGTGGATCGCTGTCAGTTGTTTTTCTATCATTTTTCCTGTGGACTTGTAAGCTTCCACATTACTGTCAATGCAGTTTACTGAGTCTTCAATCTTCTCTATTCTGTCGAGAATAGTTCTGCTAATATGAATACTCTCGATTAGCATCGCATTGATAGACTCGTTATTGCATTTAATTGCCAGCATAACGTGAGCCAAGGTGATCTCTTTGCACTCGTCGCAGTAAAAATTGAAGAGACTGCAATACTCCTTGAGGTAGATAATGGATCTCCGGGTAAGTCCGATGCATATGGCATGGAATTATTCGAAGACCTCAGCAATGACAAATTCTGGGAGCGCTGTGTTGGCGGATATACCAAAAACTTATTTGGAAGATAATTCCAAAAACGATGAACAGCGGGGCAAAAATCATTAACATTGGTGTATATCTTGCAACATACACGTTCAACAATGGTGTCACCTCATTGTTGGAAGTCACGAACGTGTTAGGAATATCAGTCGTATCGGGAGGGCACATAAACGCTATGAAAGAAGACGAAACTCGTATAGTGAAAGCCAAGCTGCAAGCGGAGGAACAGACGAAAGAAGATCGAATATGGCATTGACAACAAAATTGAGAAGCTATGAACATTCTACCTAGTATCGATGATTCTATGTAAGTTGACCAATTTCATGACTTGCTCATTTCTTAATTTTAAAACCCAAAATTTCTTGAAAACCAATGAACTGATTGAATTGAATTTGTGGTTTATCTATACACCAATATCTAGTTCTTGCCATAGGATTTCTTTTTTTTTTCGTTACATAGTTTTTATTTTATAGGCAAAATAAAAACCAATTCATTATCTAACCAAAAATCATTATTTATATTTAAAAGTCCGCCATTTTGTCATAAATCAATATTTTCAAAATCGGCTATGACAAGAACTAGATTTTATTATCTTATTTAATATTCTTTATGTTTTTTTTCAGATGATTTTTAAAAAAACGTCAGTGAGCACCTTTTACGCAGAATTTTTTACGACGCTTCAAGAATTATAAAAAATCCTTGTATATTTTTGATATTTTTAAATAAAAAAAATTAAACATATTTCTCAATGTATATACTTTTATATAGCTTAGTACAAAATCTCAAAAAAATACACAAAAATGACTTTTGTGTCCGGCTCCTATGTGTATAAACATTTTTAAGTTAAAATTTTTTTTAAAAATATGTTGAATGAAAATTTCGATAGAGAATCCGTGAAATCATGGGTATTCGAGAAGGTTTCTGCCAATCTTTTTAAAATATATATATATATATATAGATATATTCAACTAAGCTTACGCCGATGGTTACCCGGGTGGCAACGCTAGGGTTAATATATGTAGATTATAGGTCCTGGAGAAGAGGGTTTCCTATTCGTATTTTGCCAATTTATATCCTTAATTTGTTTTTCCCTTAACTTTCGAACATTTCTCTGCTGAGATCGTTCATATAGGTGGATCTGGATCGGTACTATCAATCCTACCAAAAATTGTTTCTACTGGTTTTTTGACTTGATTAAAGACTTGATTGAAGAATTATATTCATATAAAGAGTGATGTAATAATATTGTAAAGGATTGTGTTATGTTATAAGTCAACGCATAATTTCTGAAACAGTTGAAAGAAATCATTCCAATTGCCCGTTTACCGCACCAAAAGTTAAAAAGTAGATTTCTATGTTAAGTTGATCTTTGGCCATGGAACAAATAGATGTTGAATTTTTTATCGCCTCGTTAATTTTTAGGATAATGTATTCGGTGGGCTCACCTGAAAATTCTTGGATGCGCCTTATGACGGTTGAGATTTTTTCCAGTTCCGTGAGGTCACCTAAAAGATTTCAGTTTATGATTTGGTTTAATCTAAATAAGAGATCTAAGATCGGATTAAGAACAGATTAACAACAAGACAACAGACACTCGTTGTTATGATTATTAGATCATTACCTACACATCTGATCATGTTTATTAAATTGGTAGAAGTGACTATCTGGCGGAGTTTAGGCTGTGGTTGTAGTTAAGGTTAAAGTTGGAGTTGAAGTTTTTGAACTTTAAGTACGTATAGGAATCGAATCGAATCAGATTATTTAGGATATTCATTTATTTTTTTGATTGCAAAATAATTAAATAATTTTATAAGATTCCAAACTAATATTGCGAGTGTAAATGTTTACAGTTTTAATTTATTTCTTTTGTAAAGCTTATTTAATCATTGTTTATGTGAATGCTTATATGAGGAATGGAAGTACATACAATTTGTTCAAATGTTTTACTTTTTTCTTTTTTAATGGAAAAAAAATATACTGATATAAATATTTTCACAGTCGTTGCTTTTAATTGATAAAAAAAATCGTTCGTCCTTAACAGGTTACATTGGTTTCGAAGGTTAATAAAATTTTTTTTTAATAAAGCATCTTCGTGGTGGTCAGGAAGAAAGGAAGGATTTGAAGAAAAAAATTTAATTTGATTTTTTGGCAGAGTGGTATGCAAAAAAGTATCACGTTCGGTCAAATCTACACCACAATTGCCTTGTAAAATAAGTTGTAAATAACGAAAAAAGACCTTCATTCGATCACTGGACAATCCTATCTAGATGAAGTGTGCAAAATTTGAAAAAAAACGGTGGTTTGGTTTTTAAAAAATCGTACCCTCCGACTTGAAAAATATAGTTTTGTCAAACTTCCATATTGCCATTGGAACTGCATTCTTTTTTTTCTAAATGATCCTCATGTCATACTTCAAACTTTGCTATGATGTACCATGTTATTTCTTTCAAGCTTTACATATAAAGGTAACTCGATGCTTAGAAAATCGAGAAACACCGACGACAATAGATAAGCAGCTGCCTGGCCGAAAAGCAATTTCCCAAAACTCTCTCTACCCTCCAATTGACTTGAACTTTAAGAAAATTGTTCTATTTTACTATTAAAAAACAAAATTATAAATAAAAAATTTAAATTTCCAAACTTACGTAACCACTTAAATTAGAAAGAAAAACTTCTTAAATATAATAGAAAAATATAAAACTATGCGAGTACGTACACTGATATAAAGATGCTCAGTATATTTTAACGCTGATAATTTACACTTCCTCCTTTTTCACTGTTGTTGAGGGGCCTTATGTCCAATTCACTCGCGAACATTATCGGGTAGTACCCGAATATTTTTTCTTTTACCAATTTTTTGGAAAAGTGTCCGATGTTTTTAGTTAACTGGGTAACAAATTTATTGGAAAAGTATTCAAATTGATAGAAAATAAATATGAAAACTCCACAATTTTGCAGGTCGTCAACGTTTTCTTCGAATTGTTCCTGATCAGGATTAAATCAAAAAATCAATCAGCCTTTGATATAAAATAAAAAATACCCGATCTTGGATAGCTTGGTAAATTTGTTTTTCGGTATAATTATACACACATTTAATAAATACCTACCGGGTGTGTAAAAAACGATTTGCATCACTACTTACGTATATGTTTATCAAAATAATGCAATATTCGCATTGGAAGCAACAGTGTAACTAGTGCTGATGCAGTTTCAGGTATTCATTTTGTATTATGTAAGTCAGTGAGTTTATATAGAACTAAAGCAAGAAACATTCAATGAAGCGATGTTTAAAAAATAAAACTTTTATTGGTGGAACCTATTCACTAAACTTTCAAATGACAGAAATTTCTCTAGATTTGTTTTAAGTACACAAGATAAGCATAGAAAACAACACCGACACAGTGTTGGACGAAATTTGAGCCGCCCTTTTAAGTATTATCTAAATACGAATATGTTCGAATATGTACGGATATGCTCTATTATGCGCTCGTCTACTCGTCTGCTATGCTGAGATATGTATGGTCCAGTATCCTCATCGTATTACCTTTGTATGTGCCAGCGTGGGTTTTCGGAAATTTTAATTTGGTAAAAAAGATTCCTACTGTTTAAAATAAACGATTCTCATCGTATATAAGCACATACCACGTCTTACTAGTGATCAGCATCCGATATATATTATATTTGTGCAGCTAAGACATGTTGGCTTGTAGTATAATTTCCTTGTGTGCAACTCCATAAGTGTGTGCACTATTTGGATTAAGTAAAGTTTTGATTGAAAAATCGGGGAAGGATATACATACGAGTATGTTCATTAATATAAAGATTGTGTTCTGGTCTAGTCCCAACTTATGCATACATATCTCAAATATCCAAGAATGTGTTCTGTAAGCCATTTGTTGTAAAAAAATTGTTTAAAGTTAATTTTCCTCTATTTTGATAGTCTGACCTCTCCTACTCCCTTATTTAATACATATGTACCTGTTCCCTGCTAGCAACGCTTTTGAAATCGTTTGAACTGATCACAATCATACCAATATTAAAAACTAATTTAAAAAATTCTTCTAAATCATGGATGGTGATAGATAAATTCATGAACAAACTCCGTTGCAGTTACTACATTTTTGCTTATTCAAGATCTTCCGACAACTAACTCCCTCTCAGCCAGAAATTTCTATATTTCTATCATCTCCATCAAAGCTTTTGACAAAGTAAGAATGTATACGAAACAAGGTCAATAAAAAAAAAAAGTAGAAAGTAGGGCACAATATAATAAAAAAAATAACAACTGTATCAGAAAATGACCAATGGGCATATAAAAGCGCGAGTTTCTCAGCGAGATACCAATTGCCATCTCCAGGCTTGTCGGTCAACAAGATCGAGACCTAAAAAACTCTCTCATTCTGACCTGCCTTCAGAGGAGTCCTGCATACTCAAAAGTAATGATATAGACTTCAGCCAGATCTGAATTGCAGCTTTAATGTAACTGCACTATCGGGTAATTCGCTCCCTCTGAACAAGAAGTTCAGACTGCATGTTCATAAGACGAGAGTCAAAAGCCGGTTATCAAAACTGAAAGATGAATTTGAGAGTGCAATCCATAATACAAACATCAAGTGGAAGGAGATTCTGTTTCTAGTTATCTAGTGGCATGATCTTAGAGGACAGTACAGTAAGTCGACCAACTTTCACCATAACGGTAGAAACAGGTTGCCACCCTAGTTCTCTTCATCAGCATTGCTCTAATTATCAAAACTAGTAGTTCGTCTATGAAAACTATTCTGTCACACCTCCCATCAAAAATTGGTTATGAGGGATTCGCTTTACTCAGTTTTCATCGAAAAGCAAATGCACACCCAAATAAGGGTACATTTCAAGTGCAAAGCCGAAACTCGTTGTTCCTAAAGCGTTTGTTGGAGCCGTCAACCTTATACCCGTCCGTATACGAGGCTGTTGGTTATCTCTGATTTTTTTTTTTTTTGCTCGGCCATGGACTAGAGGCCCGGCTAAGTACTCTGGTGCCAGTAGGTTTTGAGAGCCGTCGTTGTTGAATACCACTCTTGTTTTTCTTCTAAAATAGTTTTGTAACCTGGGTAAATATGAGCATTTCTTTCTTTTGCGCTTTTTAAGGGCTAGGACTTCTTTAGGTGTATATGGCTTCATCGTATTCGCAGCTTTGGGTTGCTTAAGCTTTTTAATGTTTTAGGAGAGCACTGGACACAGGAAAGCTTTAGAATACTTCCCTTCCATTCTAAGACTCAACAGCAAATGATAATTCTTCGCCAGATTTTTCAATAAGGTTTCTAATTTTTCGTTTACAAACTCTGTTTCCACATTCCTAGAATTAGTTTTCCGGCCTTCCTTGTCCAGAAGTTATTGGCACATGAATTTCAAGCAATGGAATAATGAACTCTCTTTAAAGCCAAAACTTTTTAGCTTTTAAAAATGTTGTATCAAACACAGTATATTTCCCGTCTTTGTTCGTAGACCTAGTTTCACCTGTTCCAGTTTTGTACCAAAAAAAAAGACAAAAAAAAATAAATAAATAACCCTAACAAAAATTAATTGTGTCAATAAGTAGCCCAAAAAAAAAAAAAAAAACAATGGAAAAGTGCTATGCTAGTGTTTTGTGCTCAATTGTTGACCCCAACGCGAAATGGGTAGCCTGCAATGGTCTCTGCGATTACTGAAAGGGGGGAACCTTGAGTAATTCATTTTTTAAATTATGAATTTGTGAGTAAATTGTATTATTAGTCTTATTATTAGAATTTCAGGTTGTTTAGTAAGGCTTTTATAAAGTTGAAAACTTTTAGACCAATCGTCCATTGTTTTAACTAATTTAAAATGACATGGATACGTCCAAAATCCACAGATACAATCGAAATGTATGTAAAAACATTCATAGGCACCATAAGCACGCGGTCTTCAGAGCACCACCGCATCACCACAGCAGGCACCATAAGCACGAGCACCTACTGCCTACAGTGGCATAGCAGAGCCCACCATAAGCTTGCGCTCATGGTAGTGTAAGATTCTTACTCACAAAAAACCTTCCATTTTCTATTAGACTACGACTAAGTTTCCTTAAAAAGTAGCTCATGCTTCTGTAGTTTATCGCGTTTGGTAGGTAGCTTTTCAGCGAAGGCACCTACTATTACCGTTATTTTATGCGGTTTCTCCTTAAGGCGTTAAGTCAAATGGTCTTGTTCTTTGAAGTCGCCGCACAAGATTTGTTTCGTCCAATCTCCAGATTATTTCCTGGTTGCGATGATGCACAAGACGAATGCGAAGTTAACGAGCAAAGCTTGTTCCTTCGTCTTTCACGGTTGCAATGCCAAGATCGCGGTGAATATCGCTATTCCTTATAACATATACCATGGAGCATTTACGATTGCTCTAAGCGCTTTGTTCTGGAACGTCTGTAGGACAGACATATTGTTTGGTTTGGTACAACCCCATAGTTGTATACCATAAGTCCACGAAGTTTTTAGCTCTTGCTTATATATAAGCAGCTTGTTATATGTGCTTAGTTTAGAGTATCTTCCGATAAGCCAATTCATTTCTCTTTGCCTGATTTCGAGCTCTTCACGTCTTTTTTTTACGTGTGATTTCCACTTCAGTTTTGCATCTAGGGTCATTCCCAAATATTTTGCCTCGTTTGCATACGGTATTTGTACCGAGTTAATGAATAAAGGTAAGTTGTTTATCTTTCTGTACGTGAAATTGACGTGTGTTCAGAGCTCGTTGAAGTTTTGCAGTCGAGGATTCAACTGTTTGTCCTGTGACGAGGATCGTTGTGTCATCTGCGAACGTGGCTACCACAGTCTCTTTATCTAGAGGTATGTCTCTAGGGTACAGCAAGAATATGTATGGCCCCAGATTGCTTCCTTCTGGAAAGTAAGCTTGAATTTCCTTGAATTCAGAGTATTCAATCCCATATCTAATTCGAAACAGTCTATTTTCAAGATGAGATTCGAGTATTCTATTCATTTCTCTTTGTAAAATTTATTGTAGCTTATACTTCAAGTCCTCGTGCCATACCTTGTCGAAGGCTTGCGATACATCGAGAAAAACGCTTGAACATATCTTTTTTCCCTCTAGCGCGTTTTCAATTACAATACATTTGTTACATATATGTTATATATATACATTTTGGAACCATTATGACTTTTGCGACATTCCATTGGCTTGGAACGTATAAAAGTCTCATGGAAGCATTTATGATGTGGAGAAGTTTGACAAACGCTTTTCGAGGTAGCTCCTTTAGAATTTCCCTTGTAATCAAATCGTATCCTGGAGCCTTATTATTTTTTAGGTTTTTTATTGTTTGCTGTAGCTCAGACAGTGATATGGATTTTATATTGTAGTTGTCGGATCCTGTTCTGAGATTAAGTTCTTGGGCTAATTGGCGTCCTTCGAACGGTTTGAATGTTTCTTCCAAGTGGTCGGCAAACAAATACGTTTTCTCTTTGTCTCCTTTTGCCAATTGGTGCCAATTGCATAACCAGTTTCTTAGTCGACTTTCCAGAGCGCATAATTGGAACTCTTTTCCGCAGTTAAGCCTTCGATGTAATTAGAAGTCTCACGGTTCTTATATTCTTGCAACTTTTGTTTTAGCTTATTTGATTGGCGGTTCAAATAGGATTTATGCGGTAGCGCACGTAATTGTTGCTGTCTCCTCCGTGCTTTCTTTTTTTCTCGTAGGAGGCCTTCTATATCGGCTGCGTATATTTGCTTTCCGTGTTTTACTCCTCTTGTTCGAAAAGAAGTGTTGTTCCAAGCAGCTCTTTGGATGATTTCCACGAACTTGTCAACTTCGTCTTCTATTTGCAACGCCTCGCAAGTGGAACTCTTAAAGCAATATTTTCCTTACAATTTCTTCTGAACCCATCCCAGTTTGTTTCCTTATTCGTCAATTAGGGCAGTCTTTCGGTTTTTGTTATGCTCCTGTCGATTTTAAAGATTACTGGCGAGTGATCTGAACAGAGATCATAGGATTCTTCTAAAGTCGTGAGATATTTGAGGACCCCTTTTTGTAATGAAAAAATCGACCAGGTCAGGTATTTTATTTGTGTCGGTGGGCCTGTAGGTTGGCTTGCAGGTCGAAAAAAAAGTCCAAACAATGTTTCATTGTTGTTTCATGCCCTTCGTCGAAATGAATCTTGAACCTGAAAATGTATGCTTTGCGTTGAAATCACCCCCGAGGATAAGGTTTCACCCAAGTTGGTAAAAAAGGCGATCGAAGTCGTCGTCTGCCATCTTATATTTCTGAGGGAAATAACAAGTTGATATATTATAGTCTTTATGACATATGTTTACGGAAACTGAACTTATTTGCATAGATTGAAGTTCTATTGTCACGTTCTCTGCATGCTTATTGCAGTCTTTAATATAAAGTGACGATCCACCCCTCGCGTTTTCTGAGGAATGATGCGGGTGATAATCAGAGTAACCTTTTATCTTGGGTTTAACTCACTTTTTTAAGTGTGTTTCCGAAATCAGGCATATTTTAATACGGTCTTTCCATAGAAAAGATTCTAATTTGCTGATTCTTTTCAGAAGGCCATTTGAGTTCCATGTTAAAATCTTAGTCATTTTAATTTTTGTTAGATTTTTTCCGAGCAACGAACTCGAACTTGGTTGGTTTTTTAAACAAGAGCTTATTTATTTTTATTTGTTCATCTAGTTTTTCTAAGATGACTGCGAGAATTTGAGGCAGCGGATCTGTAGTGGCCGAATCTATTTTGTTGGCTTTTGACGCGACCTCAGCGTATTAACTTTCGCTGCGGACTGGTACAGGTTTTTTAATTGCATTTGATTCGGCAACGTTTTTTTGATCATATTTATGCTTTTACGTTACCGGTTTCCTCATTGTGACTCTCATACCTGTCTTGGTCTCATCGGTTTTGGATATTGCAACTTTTGGTCCAGGTGAATGAATTTCGTGGGACTTTTTCGCCTCTTTTGTATTTCTTTGGCGATTTCGCAACTTCGGTAATTAGCTGGGTGATTTCTTGTGCAAGTGGCACAAACTGATATGCTTATTTGTTTTGCACTCTTCCCAGAAGTGTTTACATGCGCATTTTACTCATCGTGGATCTTTTTGAAAATACGCCCGCTTGTGGTTAAAATCTTGACAACGGTTGTATTGGATTATACATAGTTTGTTTGCCCTTACGCATGGGCTCCATTTTGACTCTGATATTTAAAATAGATTTAATTTTATAAATATCGTAGACTTTCTCGTTTCGATCATATATAAAATCCGCGTTTGACTACGGTATCTTTGTCGCTATCCGTTTCTTGCTTTACCATCTTGATTATGTTTACGCCGTCAGTAATCTTAAAACATTGTGCTTGAACGTCTTCTATTACGTCTTCTTTTTTGCACGACGGGTGAAGTCCCCTAGCGAAGACTCGTAACGGTTTTTCAAACTTATTTTCATAAGTATACCAGTGAATTTTATCGGTGTTAAGTTTCAGCGACAATGCTCGGTAAGAATTGGAGTCACACGTTATTACGGAGGGAAATTATACTGAACTTTAATTTTAGTGTTCTTTGGAGAAGGTCCCGTAACTTTCCGTAGTCTGCAATTCCTACCATATTTATTGCAGGTGGAGGGCGAGGTTTCGTTTGGGGTTTTGTCTTGGTTGGTACAGTGGTCTTATTTTCATGTCTTAGTTGTAACACTTCGGGAGATGAGCCTGCCTTAAGTTTTTTGTTACGCCTTTTCACGAGTACCGGATTGGTTTTGCGAGCAAGTTCTTCAGGTATTCCACTGACTTGCAATCTATAGATAAGCGAGAGTTTTTTAGAACTTAATTTTTAAGCTCGTAAAAGAGTCCTTGCATTTCATTGAGCTTAGCTCGGAGTTCATTGTTCTCCTGTTTTTTATCACTGAGTCCTGATTAACCGGCAGACTTCGTTTTCCGGAAATATTCGATCTAAATGGTGGTGATCGGAGTACCTTTGATTTTTTTACAAAGGGATTTGATAGCAATAAATGGGTCTCACCACAATCCGTAGAGCCTACCTCCCAAGAAGGTGAATTTCTAAGTAAAATTGGATTGCCACCTGGGGTATTACTTCCGTTTGCTTTGCCCATTACATTTTTTGTATGCCTCGGCATACAGAGGGTGCGTTTTAGTCGCCTTTTACGACAGGCATGCCTACCTCGGGTATACTCTAATTCCCCTACCCGAAGAGGTAACCGCAGGAATGACATTCGAATATTTTTATCAGAGAATAAGACGGACTTGCCCGGGATACAAGGACAAAAAGTTGAGTCGGTGTTGAAAAAATGTTAAGATTACTTCTGCAGAATAAAGAATTCCCCCTTTCCACCCATTCCGTCTCTATAAACCTAACATATATTAATGTCTAGTAATCCTGCAGACTATTTTATTTATTGCAGCTGGAAATGACCTGATCGGGAACATTTACCAGTTCATCTGTAAAATAAGGTCTGAGAAAAGCATGCCCGATGCATTCAGATTAGTTGTACCCTTTTCTTTTCGCCAATTATAGAGGAAGAAGCCCCCTAAACATTGCCTGTAGGATCTTTTCCGTCGCCTTTGAATCCGTTCACGAACAACCTGGTTGGTCCATATCAGTGCAGTTTCAGGCCAGGTAAGTCCACGATTGTCAAGTGTTGACAATACGACAGGTCTTGCATTTTAGATCGACACTCAGCATAACTTTGTCGTCTTAGGAGAGTGTGAACTCGTCAGGGTGACTGTGGAAAATTCTCTCTTCATCCACGTAGATAATAAATTTACCGAAACTAGAGAGGTTGTTAAAAACTTCGTCTTTTTTTCTTTTTTTGTAAATAGCGCAAGCTCAGTACAAGCGGCAACGACATCACACAGAAATTAGACGCAGAACTACTCTTCCCAATCGCTGTTTCTCTCGTAAGACTAAACATTCTTTCTACAGTTTTTTCTTAAAGACGGCCTTCTGAATAGCAGTGAAAATATTGTCTGAAGTCTTGAACAAGTTATATTGGCAGAGTAATCTGACCATGTTGCGCGAACTGAACTGCCGGGAAATTGGTTTATGATATTTGCTATTTCTCTGGCAGTTGCGTTTTTGTAAATTCCCCATAAGATAGGGACTGTCTAAGCGTAGAGCGGGGTTGCACTCAAGGGTTTATTTGTTGTCCATTTGTTGTCTATTTATATGGAATATCACGATGCATCCACTGCGGAAGCAATTGTCAGACCTCTTCAGATGTTGTGCTTATGTGAATTATCTGCTTCCCCGTCTAGATGGTCAGTCTTTTGCTTAAATAGAGGTATCTCGGGAGAAGACTGTGACAATGCTGATTTATGGCAAATTGAATGTTGTCTGTCGGGTTCCTTTAATATCCCTGAGTGGTGCGAACCTTAGATATGTGACTAAGGTCAAGTATCTAGGCATAACAGTAAGTGAGAAGATGAAATCTTTCACCTTATCTAACTGAGGGAACAACTACTGAGTGTTGTGAGCCAGGTAAAGTGTAGTCTACGGACTGACTGGGGACTCACTAAACGAGCCGTTCATACTGTGTAAGGTGACCTGTTTGTTGCCAGTGCAACATTTGTGGCATCGATTTGGCACGACAGGGTAATGTTGAAGTGTGGTTGTCAGTGGATTTTGGCTTGACAAAGAGTCACCTTGCTTGGTTGCTTACCGTGTGAAAAAAAAAAACATTTGTGAAAGGAAAAACAAACGCGCGAGCTCAGTGCAAATAACATCCGCAGTGCGGGCATCCCAAACTTCCAGCTTGGTCATATTGTTACTTGCACTCAGTAACTGCCGTTGCTGTATTACATTTTTATACAGCGGGTGCAGTGACTGAATGTATGTAACAACCGATGGATATGAATTTTGTTGGTGTGCTGGTTTTTATTTTTGTAATTTGATCCGGCAAAACAATCCTGAATTTTTAGTTCACTGTATATAGAATTGTCGATGTTTGTGTTTTTTGCATTTGGTTTCCTGTAATCACTATTCTGTGTATGGCCACATCTGTAAATACAGACTAGCTATTTTGGCACTTAGTGAAACCCAGGTAGATCTCTGCCGACACCTCTCAGATAACTCTGCTCTGAAGATACTTGGCTGCGAACTAGTGCCATTATTATTCTCTCACCATTTACATGCATAGTAATGTAGCTTACCAAACTCCACCACAGAAGCCCCATAGTAGACAGCAATTCGACTTATAACGAGGTTGATGGGCTGTCTGGCTCCGTTCAAAGAATTGTATACCTGTATCCTCATACAGCGATTTCAATATACACAATTCTGGGTGGCTTTGACATTCTGAACAGAAAACACCGGACGGTGTGTTAATATCTTCGCTGCGGAAAACAATCTTGGACTTATTTTTAACTTCTGAACCTGGCAAGTACACCGTTGATGTGCTTCCCTCTCTAGGCTCATCGCACTATTGTATTCTTTCACGCTGGCAAAACCACTGCGCTAGCTTTTTCATCATTCCTACTCTTAAGGATACTTTCTGAGCAGATGGAAAGCAGCATTTGTCAAGCCCGTCTTTTTCTCTTTCCTCCTACAGGCTCATTACACTTCTACCTATTCTTTCCAAGGTCATAGAAATGCAGTAAACTGTCAGCTTTTGAAATAAGTCGAAACACGAATACTCTACGGTTTTCGTAGCAACTGGTTCACTGATAATCTGATGGCATGTCTCCACGTAAAGTGGAACCTAAGCGTAAATCAATTCAAATCTGATGTTCACAAAATAAATCCTGGTGTGTCCCATGGTTCCGTTCTGTTTCCGATAGAGGTCAACAGCTTCACCAACTAGGAGTTGGCCCCTTTGGTGGCTGTAAGATATCAAGGAAGGATATCATGTGAACAACGCCACCTGCACATACATAATCGTATGTTTTTGTCCCAGCATTATCAGTGTATAGGGTGATCCTTACTTAAGTCATCTGTCAAATTAAATATAATCTTTCCAATATCTTGCATATACCTATACAGATGATATTGGTGTACTAATTATAAATTAATGGGCTTTCATGGGGACATATACACATATTGTCATCAGAAAAGGGCAGCCAGCACTGTTCTTTATGTATGTATGTATGTATGAGTATGTAATTAAATCTTATCTCTAGCTGTCACAGAAACAGACACAAGTACAAAAACGAAAGAATTGCGAAATAAGTTCCACCTAAAATAAGATTATATTCCATCAACATATAACGATGTACGATGCCAGTAGACGGAAAAGAAGAACTAAAATTCAACACACTGCAATGAAGCAGATTGCATGCTTCCAAGTCAGCATGCGTTGCTTCTGGAGCTCGCCAACAAGACCGCCACAATCAAATAATTATTTTTCTGAATTTAAAAATGAACCGTAGCAGTGCGATTTTCTTTGCAATATTATCAATGGACAATGTACCATACCAGTTAGCATTTCAAATTATTTGACACAACAATTCCTCTGTATGCCACCGCCTTTACATCCATGTCATTCGCTTTTATCAGGAGTATGCGCGGAAATTCAATTTGAAACGCGCTTGGTAGCTAAATAGCCTTCTTGAAGCTGCGTATCTCACCTTTGAAAATAATTGAAATATAACATTCACTCCAAAAAATTCTCGCCGCCGCAAAAAATCAGCAATCCGACATGTGATACAGTTATCTGATAGTTGCAAAGGGAGCAGTTTGCTACTAAAAAAATAAACACGTATATAACTCAATATTGGAATCTCTACTTCCAAATAAGCAATGAACTCACTTGCACTTAAACGAAGAAAAGCAATAAGCCGCTTTTCTGGATGCGACTTAATGACCTTAACGCCGGCACCGACGAGCATCTGTCGAGTGGTATTTAATCCTAGTGTAAATACAGAAAAACTTATGTAAATATGATAAACTGGATGAATCCAGTTTGAGCACTTTGATTACACTTGTGGTTTCACCAAGAGTCATTCTTCGAAATCCGAGTCAGCTTCTTATATTCATTTTCCTTCGATCTGTAAATACTTTAATATTCCCCCAAATTTTTCTTAAACCACTTGCTATTGATCTTAATTCCATCAAGGAACGGGCAGATTAATTGTTTGCTAATAAGTCAGTTCAAGTACGTAGTAATGCTTCCACGATCTCGCAGAACTATATGCGCTTTTATATCCTTGTTTTTTCATATCAATAGGCACCTCTGGGCTGCTGACCTCATTCTTCCCCTAACTGGACATCACGATGTGTCTACATAGACCTAAGTGCGATGAGACGAAATGTAGCCATTTGACGACGAATACAAGTACCCAATGGATAAACACCTGGATCCTCCTGTGTCTTAAAGATCCTGTAAACAACTTCCTTATCAAAGTTAATACACAAACATATAAAGTTGCTTTTGAGAGAGTACTTTTTTTATATAATATATTTTTTGTTCTCCAATGGGAAACATCGGGAAACAGAAAAATTATCACAGTAAAACATGTATGTTTGCATTAGAGACTTTTAAAAAAAAAAAGTATATATGGAGCTCAGCAATTTTATTACATTCCCATTCAAGAGGCGAACGTCGTTTGGGATTTATCCCTTTACGTTTTCTACTTTGTGTAGGAGTGGAGTTTGAAGTAGAAGCTTCCTGGCCTCCATCTCAACCTGTGCACTTTGAGAAGCCCTGGCCTTGGAACTGCCCGGACCCTTAACGCAACTTATAATAACACCATTGTCAGCCCTAGTGAATGTTTTTCTGTTTTGAGCTCTCCTTCCGTAGACTTTCCATGTTGTCGTACAAAATTTGCAACGAATTCAGTACGGTACTTCGAATTTAAGGCGTCAGCGATTAAGTTGATCATAATTCGAGAAATTATTGGCTTCGATTCAGGACAATTTCTTCATATGTTTAGCGTTATTGATAGTTATCCCCTTCGACCGAGTTTTTTGAATGTGAATCCTCATATCTGTCTGAATCACACACTACTACTTACTCCATTCCATATGTAGATAGAATTAACAAGAGGAAATAGGGGTCACACAGAAAGTACCAAACGTTGAAAATTTGGTAATATTGTATCATACGATTAGACACTCGGCGATCTAAGTGCGAGTCCTCTTTTTTATCCTGAGTGTGACTATTACGAATGAACAAATTTGGGTCCATGTCTGATCGCTCTTCAGTGTGGTTTGCATCGTATAGTGGAGAGTCCCCGTACGGGAAGACTGGAGCGTTTGCTTCACTGAAAGAAAAGCGTTGAAATATCTGTGTCCAGTGAAAAACTGTGTTTCCGTGTATTCCATTTAGCCACGTTATTGATTAGCTTTCTCTATCCATTGTCCTCTGCTTTCCGAGTTCCAAAGCTCTTGATACTGAAACTTTTTGCCACTTACGCTTTTATTTAAAATTATTAAAAATTACAAATTATCATACATCCGAACTTAAATTTTCAAAAGAACTCACCCTGAATCCGGAAAACTTTTAGTAGTCACCGTTGATTTTTCGTTCTTTGGATTCTTGGATTTACTTCAACAATTAATATTCACTTATACTCGTATATAAGATGCACCGATTTTCTATGTTTATGCTTTAAATAAAAACACGACCAACACACTGAGTGGCGACGACTGACTTTGATTCATTCTCTACTTCCGTGCCAACGCTATGTATCAAAACACTTGAGCGACAAAACAGATTTGAGAGTTAATAGTAGAGTACATCGCGGCGGTTGTTTTTCAAAAGATCGAATGCGGAAACACTGCAGCATCACTTTAAAAATCAAACAAATTTTTTATCACAGTCAGTTACGATTACGTACGTGCTTTAGATCAAGTTTTTAGCGGTCATAAACATTCGAATTAGCAGCAATGAACAGGAATCATGGTGTAGTGTTGATGCCGGAGATGTTATTGATGCAAACGTGGCTGTTACAGTTAATGAGATGAGCGAACTCTATCCTAATTAATTCTGTTTCAGATGAATTGGAAATCGAAAACATGGGATATGTGCTTTTTATAGGCTCATGCCACAAGTTTTATGGGCGCCTTATCGCCAGAAATAGCCCCGTTGCATGTTCTGACATCTGTGCTCAGGCATGTGTAGATAATGTAGCTATACTCCCTGTTGAATTATGCCTGGTGAGTATCTGTTCTAAAGTGACGTTCAGTCAATCTTTTTCTCCGATAATGAAGAAGCTGACTAGTATGATCCATCAAGTGCATCCAGTATCCATCTGTAAAAGAAAATCACCCATGGTCACTTTATGTTCAAAAAGAACATCAATCACAAAGAGTAGCTCTTCTAATCCCTAGAACCTGGGCAAGGTTTCGACACCCTTCGAGTTTATCTGAGAGAATTATAAGAAATATTTGGCCAATAGCCCCAGTCCAATAACAAGTTTATCGCTATTAAATTTGGTGATATGATTTGTCCAATATATCCAGGCAATGTTGGACAAGTATTATAACGATCACATGGATGGTGGTGATATTTGTGATCATATTTAGGTTTCGAGCTGAGCAGCGTGAGAAGAAATTCGATTTATCTATGAAGATAGAAAAGGCTTTGATTGAGATAAAGCTTTGGTGGCAAGTATCCATGATATTTTATCGATGAGGTTACGCATGTTATCTATCGAATAGTGGACCACCATCCTAAGGAGTATGTACGACCCATATTCAAGCGGGGAAACCATATGATGCTCCACTGGTATTGTTTTCAGGAGTCCTACAATTCTTGGACACTGAATACATTCCAGAATCACTTTCTTAAGATTGGCAACAATACAATGAGTGGATACCCGAGGAGGACCACAATTGAAGATTTGACGTCTTGGTCAATAAATGACAAAAGGAAATCAGGCAATAAGCAAAAACGCCGACGTCCACCATCTCATACCTAAAAACCTGGTAAAACGAAAAATTGCCCGGCAGTTTTGTAAAAAAAAAATCACAGGGATGGAGACGATGATGAAGATCCTATTGCTTAACTAAATACTCAAAAAGTTGTTAAGAACTCGGCTACACAAAATACAGCGGGCCCTGCGCAAAATATCAGGGAGCAAAGATAGAGAGGTACCGATGAACGCTGGTTATAAATGTCATGAGCTTTCCATAAGGGAGTTATAGGTTATACGGCTTAGGAACGAATCACGATATTCTGCAGTATGCCCCAAAGTATGAATGAGGTTGTACTGAAGAACAATTATAGCGAGACGGGTGATACGGTTAAAAGTTGGTGGGCTCGAAATTCTATTGGTGACGATATGATGCTTATTGGAGTAATTGAGATGCGGCTCGGGAATTACTGATTTGATCACGAGGTGTTCGATCTCATAGTTGGCATACTATAACTTTTAGCTCTTGTGGTCATTCTTGAAGCTAACGCTATATAAAATATGTTGTGTCGCTACAAATCTCACCCCAGCGGTACTTATCGATTTTACTTAACTCAACATATTCACTGTTTATACATTCATGTCGTTGTAAAAGGTACAAAAGCTAAGTTTTTCGAAAATAAATATGTGATTTTTCGTTTTAAAGAATTAGAAAACAATCACTGAAATAAAAACTTCAAAAAACTTTGTTGTTTTGTTGACCTATATAGTCCATGTTCTAATTAGTTATAATTAGTTCTTTCGGAGGTCATCTGTTATGTAGTACGGACCACAGAAGAGAGAACAGTACTAAGACCGGATATGTGGATTTCCGTTTTTTCGTAGCAACAAACATATCTCGTGGAATATACTCGTATTCAGAAGGAATCATCGTGCGAAAGTGCAAAAAGTTTAAATACGAGTACCTTGGCTCATACTCATACACATTGTAATGTTGGAGGTCTTACGAAAAATGTAAAGGAAACATGACAGGGGCAGAAATGAAAACGGGAGGAATATAAGCGGGTCTCCAAGCAAATCTCCAAATTAGGAAATCGATAGTAGAGGAACTTCTGAGCAAACCAGCTGGTTTCGGCATATTTTTCTTTATTTTTTTATTTTATTCTTACATTTTTTATTTCTTAAATGAATACAATATTGATAAGATCAAATACATGATATTAATAGATACAAAGATATTATAAAAAATATTGTGTGGTACATTCTACAATCTATAACAATAAGTTATAGTCACTTCGATTGAAGGATGTATACAGATTACAAGTTTAAGGCGGGGTGGCCAAATTAGAAGATTGAAGTTAACAATGCAATAAATTTATTTCGAAACTAAGGAAAGAAAATGCAGTATCAAACATTATTAAAATAGAAAAATAATAAGTTATATAAATAAAAAAAACTAAAGAAGTTTAAATCAGAACGCCTGAAGTAATTGCTTCTGCACCAATATAGTTGTAGTTTAAAAGCCAATTTTTAACATATCTTGTGAAAATTCCGGGTGATGAAATTATTCTAATAAAGTACGGGAGCTTATTGAATATACAAAATACGAAACAAAACAGAAAAGAAATTACGAAAGGACGTAGTACGGGATGGTGGTATAGATACTAAGTAGGCAAAGATTCTACGTAAATTAAAATTGGAGATAAGACGAAATTTCCTATAACCTGACTTCATAAAGAAAATTTTCAATACCTTAAAATAATAAAGGTGACACACAGGTCAACAAATAAGGGAAAACTGGGGTATTTGACAGTTTTTCTGAATAGCTATGTTCTGAAGTTTCAAAAAAGGACTAATTTTGTTTAGATAAATTCCGCCCCAACAGGCAACCCCTTACTGTAATTTAGAGTTAAATATGGCGTAATAAATAATTGTTAAGAGGAAGAAGAGCACACAATTTGTAAGTAGTAAAAGTGTCTAAGTGTAGAAAAAAGATATTTCCTCATAGATTCGGTGTGGGTGGTAAAACTCATATTAGAATCAATATACGAAGATCGACGGAAAGTCAAGGCCAAGGAGCAATAGAAACTCAAGTTCCGGCCAAAGTTCAAAGGAGAGTCCGAAAGAAAAACTGCGAAAATATGAGCAAGCTCTTCGTTTCTATAACGCTCAAAATAAAATGTCCTGAACAATGATGCCAACGTTTGCAAAATTTAGAAAACTTTGCCAACCACGTATGTGGGGTAGTAGCGATGCAGATACGTGAAAGAAGTACAATATTGGGTATGTAATTTAATTCGTGCGGTTTTTTTTTTCAAAATTTGAACGTTTATTTAAGAAAAACATGTACAATAGTATTATTCAAAGTATTGCCCATCTGAAGCTATGATTTTTTCCATCTTTCTGGCAATTTGTGGATCCCATCCCAAAAGGACTGCGCAGGTTTGGCAGCCAAGAATGAATCAAGCCAATTTTTGATATTCTGCTCTGATATGAACCGTATTTCAGTAAGGGCGTTCTGCATAGTTTTAGTTTAGTCTAAATGCATTTTATTACCTTAACCATTAACCCTTACATACTAACAGAAAATGCTTGAATGCTAAAATTACTTAACAATCTTATACTAACTTACTGGCCCCACACAAGCACCCTATGCTACTCTAAATTCTTATATATATGTCTTTCGACTTTATTTACGTTTTACTGAGGACTATTTATTTTCGATACTTAAGGCTAAGAAAATTTTTTTTGACAAAAACTTAGCATATGGACTTAATTTTTTTAAAAATTTAATATCTAACTTAAAATAAACCTTAATCTACCTAATCCTACATACACAATACACACATAAACACACCTAGACATTACACAATTATATACATATATTGGTATATACCTTTGTATATACTAATATATGTATATATTTCTTAAGTGCTAACCTAAACCTATGCAAGCTGGCCATCGCTATTCACAGAGCAAATAGATTGGTCAACTCTGCCTTATTAGTGAGGCTGGTACATAGTTGACGGAAACGACGACGAAACATCTTCTCCATCATTAAACCACCAGAAATGCTGGTGCTGCCGAACGACATCCCTCTTATCGCGATTCCCCACCGCCCTACTGAACCTGAGACGATCCACACTGCCGTGTGCGACGTCTCTGTTGTAGTTGAGTCGCCTGTCCCCAGCTTTCCGAGCGACATGGGAGATTAACGGGACCGCTGATCTATCCTGGATCAACCCTATCTGATCTAGGTAGAGGAATGCTTCCGGTGGAACGAAGCCGTCAGAGCGCACACTCTCGTGGTAACGGTAATTGGGATAGCAAGCCCCAGATATCGAGTTATTCGTCGACGCCATTGCTCTTGCAATGTGCCTTTGAGTCAGCTTAATTACGAAGTATTTCGCTCGTATTAGTTTTAAAGGACCTCATTACGATAAAATTTTTTGTACTCTTTTCTGGTGTTCTGTATAAGCGAAGGCAAGCCCTAAGGCAAACCCTAAGGCAAGCCCTCTCAAACACCCGAATCTTTTCCATTTAGCTTGCTCGCACATAGAACCACATGGGACACCCAAATACCAACATGGGCCTGATAAGGGCCATGTAGCAGATTACCTTTACCCTCGCATCGAGTTGGCTGCTATAAAACAGTCTCTTTGTAAGGTCAAAAGCGCCTTTAGCTCTAACCAGAGCAGCATCTAAGTTTTTGTTAAAATACAGAAACTGATCTAGCCAGATACCAAGGGATCTGACTACCTTTCGACAGGCAAGAGGCTGTCCGCGTTGTCCAATGATAGAGAAAGTTCGCCAGTTTTTTCTGGTATCTCTAGAGGCTCTAGACAACGGCGTCCTAAAGAGAATGGTTTCCGACTTCTGAAAGTTGATTTTCAACTTCCAGTCATCGCAAAATCGTCGTATCTTATCGAAGTCACGCTGCAAGAGAGTATTGATGACCTCGATTTTTGGACCTGTTCTACACGCTATCAAATCGTCTGCGTACGCAATAGTATGGGAAAGTGAACCTACCAAGTCGCTTGTATAAATGTTGAACAGGATCGGCGAATTGACCGCGCCTTGCTGAAGACCATATTTAATTTGAAATATTCCAACAGAAGTCACATCACCATTCTTCACGATGAACTGTCTGTTGCTTAGCATTTAATAAAGAATGTACAAGAGTGGTTTACTGATCCCCAGCCTAGTCAGCTTATAGAAAAGACCTTCTAACCATACGGTGTCGAAGGCCTTCTCCAAGTCAACAAGGCAGGCACCAGTACATTGGTTTTTGCATTTATTCCATTGGATATCGGACACCAGTTTAGACCCGACATGTGAGATATCATGTCCCGCCTTAAAACCGAATTGATTATCTGGAACTATATGTTTGTCCTCAACCCACCTAGACAAAGCTCTATTGATTACCTTTTCAAACACCTTACTGATATACTGAAGGAGACTTATCGACCGGAGATTCGCCGGATTGGATATATCCTTTCCCTTTTTGGGGATAGTTTGAACCACCGCCGTTTTCCAATGCGCTTGATAATGTGCATTATTCATTGCATTATTAAACAGGGAGGTGTAAATGTCCACCGCTTCTAGAGGAAGATGTCGAAGCACGATGTTCGGAATACCATCGGTCCCCACTGATTTCTTAACCCTGATTGTGTCGAGGATCTCATGGAGCTCTTCCTTCGAAATGAACGGGGGTAGGTCACCCTCTCTGGTAAGGACATTATTTGCCATATTCTCTACTTCATTTCGAATGTAGAAGTCGTGCACCAAGACGCGATTGTCCAGGTCATAATTAGGGCCAATAGTATCAGTGGCCTTGTATATTTCCTGGAAAGTCGCCCCTATAGCCTCAACCTTCTCCTGTGGATCCTCGATCACAAAGAAGTCGTCATCATCAGCGGCCTTATTTGGATCAATACCTGCTATTGTCGGTAACCGTTCGTTGTCTGTTGTCCGGGCTATTTTAAGACACTGAAGGTCGTTTTGATTTCTTCTCCGAAATAGTTTATTTATTTGCGGGAACATATTCGGGTTGCTGGTGTTTACAGCCCGAAACCTGTTGTTCCAATACAAACTTACAGAAATTCTGTAATTCTCTTTTATTAACGTTTGAATATTTTTAATCGACGCCTTCACTGTCCTTATCTCCGGGTCTTGTCTGTCAGCTAACTGTCTGTATAAGTTTTTGGGTCTTGACAGAAGTCTACTTTTCTGTCGGTGCAGTGCGTCAATAGTAGGATTGCGGAACAGGTCTTCGTTAGTCGTACGTCGACACCGCGGTATTGTAGCGTCCATAGTTTGTTTAATTATCTCGTCCATTTGTTTTAGGTAATTGTCGATCTCCTCGTTTGACAAATTCCAATTGGACGGTGGGTGGAGCATATTCGAAAAGAGCGCACTTGTCATGGTTGCGGAGAAGCGTGTCCATCGAGTCTTACTGTAGTTGTAAGAATATCTTTGGACAAACTCCTCCAATTCCGAAATTTCGTTGGGAACTGTAATTTCGTTGCTAAAACCGCAATGGTCACTGTCATACACGAATGTGCGCAGACAGTTTTACGTTTGTAAATTCATACCTGTCAGTCGTATACGTTTGTCGTACAGTAGTGGATCCAAATAAGACCAGCCTCTGGGAAACGACGGGTTATCCGTCGCTCTAGGACCGAGTCTGTACATGACATCGTTCTGAGTCCACCAATCGAGTAGTAGGTTCCCTCTAGTATTTGGCAAATTATTTCCCCAATCTCTGTGTGTAGCGTTGAAGTCCCCGCCGATTACAAAATAATTCTCCCCCGATTCCAGCCTCAGAAGTCGAAAAAGCGTGTCGAGCTCAGTAATGAATAAGGTGGATTGTGGAGCCTCAGGTGCATAAACAGAGGCCAAGTACAGCCGCTTTACAGTGCGGAGCGGGATATAAATGACGACTGACTCCAACACCCGGAACCTACGCAACACTCCCTTGTATAATCTGCGAAATTGTATACCTTGTTTAATGAAGATCGCGACACCGCCTCCACGTTTGGATCGGGGCCGGTTTCTTCTTGTAACAATATAATTATTGTACTCCAGTTTGTGCTTATCGGTTAGCTTGGTTTCGCTAGCGAAAAGCACATCAGGAGTTTGGTCTTGTAGCACTTTAAATATCGCGGCTCTTCGTTCGATCCTAATCAGTGAATTAACATTCACCGCAAGGACCTTTAAAGTTTGCTCCTCCATGTGCGTACCCATTACGACATGTGTTGCGTTATGCCCGGCAGCAGCGCGTAGATCTGGTCCACCCGCTTGTCCTGTTCTTGCACCTGCTTTTGCAGCTGAGCCATCTGCCCTTGGATTGCGAGCAAGATGGCCAGCATGTTAGGTGCAGCTTCCGTTGTTCTCGGCATTGGCGACGGATAAGCAACAGTCGCTTGCTGTACCGTAGCCCCCCTACCTGCCCCCATTTTGGCGAAGGAAATTTGGGACGTGACGGCTGGTGTTTGAAACCTTACAGGTGAACGTTTGACCTCCACCTTCTGCTGCTGAGACAGTTTTGATTTTTTAATGTCAGCGAACTTAGGACAACCCCGATAGTTTGCGGTGTGTCCCACGTTCCCACATAACACGCACCAGAGCTGCGTCCTATCAGAGCACACTCCTATGAACTGTGGTTCTTTGCGCACTTAACGCATCGAGGCTGCATTTGGCTGCCCGAACCTCTGGCAGCGAACGCATTGTATAACACCTTCGCTCCTTTTTAATTTTTCCCAGTGAACCACCTGGTAGTCTAGGACATTGATACTCCTTAGACTATCCAGACGGCTTTCGGGACTGAGCTGCACCAGGAAGAACGGCAGACTCCGTTTCTCCCGCCTGGCTCTAGCTGTGGTAAATGGCTTTACCCCCACAAACTTGAGTCCTTCGCACTCCTTCTCTTTGAGCAGTGCCAGGATCTCCTCAGGATCAGAAGACGGTTCCAACCCCTTCAGCATCATCGATTGCCGCTTTTCACACTTCGGTGTGAATGAGTAGTGCTCCGTCGTCGTTTCCTTTAGGAGCTCTTTCACTTTCGCGTAGCCCTCCACTGTATTACAGTGGATGGCATGGCGATCGTTTCCCAACCTCTTAATATTAAAATTATTACCAATGACCAGCACACAGGTCCTTGGTAGCATTTACCTCCAATTTATAAGTGTTTATAGGAGGCACCTTCTCCTTCTTCTTCTTCTTCTTCTTCTTCTTCTTCTTCTGCTGCTGCTGCTGCTGCTGTTTTTGTGGTTGCCGTTTTTGTGGCTGCTGCTGGTTTAGCTGTTGCCGGTTTTGTAACTGCTCTTGTTGTTGCTGGTGGTTCTTAATGTTTTGTTGTTATAGCACTTGTGCTACTCTATTTGTTTGGTGTTGTTGTTGTTTCTGCTTTTGAGCATGCTGCTGTTGTTGGGATTGCTCTAGCTCTTCCCTCTTCCTTCTTCCCATTTGCTTTTCATTTATGGCCAGCATTCTTTGTTGTAGCATTTTTATGCTGCTACTTATGGCCTTCATTTCTTCATTTCATTTCAGATTCGCTTGCTGTCAATGAAGCGAATGTGTTCCCTTCCCTCACTCCACCAAGCAGCTTTACAGTGGTCGTTGTTAGCTTCCTCCTTCTCTTTGTCTTTGTGGTTGTCTTGAACCACTCGAAGCCTCACCTGACATTTCAGCAGATCCCGCTATAGGTATAGCGGACCGCTCACCACAATCTATCACGTGATGTTAATGCAAACACTTTAAATTTATACTTATTTTTATTTATAAAAATAATTAAAAAAAAAGAAGAAGAAAACCGTCCGCCGACAACTCGGAGTCGAACCCACAACTTTCGCAATCTCAAGAGAACACACTACCGCTGCGCTAATTGGAGCCTAAACCGAATTTGTTTAATTTTTGTAAGTAAGCGACACTTCTCACTTACAAGTCGAAACACATTTAAACTCCGCGAAGGTCTATGAACGACTGGTTATTTTCATGTGCAAATTTGTCGAGATGGTCATTTAACGTACCTGTAAATGAAAAATAAATGCGTTTAATTTTTGCAAATATTTCAGCATTAAAGTAAGCGTCTTTAAGGGATCAGACGAACTGTTAACGATCGCCTCATGAGTAAATCTTCAGTTACATACAAAATTATATGTATCATAGGTCCATTGACTTAGAATCGGAGTTTTTATTTTGCCGACGGATCTGTAAAATGTTTACTAGCTTATGCATACCTTCAAGACCGTATTTGCTCTTCTCAACCGTTTTTCTCTTCCCAATAAAAATTTTCTTCTCCATATGAAAACGCTATTGTCTGTGGAGATTTTAATATAGACTTTCTAAGAAATGATTCTCGAGAATTTCAAATTAATGATTTTGCATCTTCTCTATCTATAACACTAAATATCCATCCCTAGTCTATACTTCTTTTCGATTATCTATCGCTCGGATGTATCTTTTCTACAACTACAATATGAACTTCAACCACCACGCCGTTCCGCTGACTTTTTCGTATAAGGATTATTGATCCATAAATATTGATAACCTTAAATTTGCTGTCTTGTCTGTCCAATGGGATTCATGTCGTCTAAACACTGATCCTAATGTGAAATTGCAATATTTTCAAAAAATAATCATCCAATTATACAACCAATTTGTTCCTACTTAAACGTTAAATATCAAAAATAACAGTTGTCCTAAGTTTTCAACGGATATTCTTAATACAATAAAAGCCCGCAATAGGCTTTATAATAAATTGAAGCGTAGTCCCTCAAACCTAAATTAGTTTACTAACAAAACTATACGAAATATGGTCCATCTGTTTTCATTTTTTGAACTATATACGTCAAATAGGTATTTCTAGTAGGAAATGCAATGATGAATCTCAGTTTAATCCTGACCTCTTAAACATCATAGTTTCTTCTTTGAAAGCATACCTCAAGATTTTATTTTTAATCTATCTAAAAGTCTAAATCACATCTCAAATCTCTTCGAAATACTAACTGTGAAAATGAAGTGATTAATTCTGTTGTAGCGATAAAATCTAACCTATTGGTGAAGATAGGGTAGATATGTGCTTTATTGGATAAACTAAATCTCCCATTTATAGTGTCAAACTTAACCTACATTCTCAATCACTGCATCTCAACATAAACTTTTCCCAAATCCGGAAAAACTGTCCGAGTTGTACCTGTTGTCAAAAAAAAAACTAATACGCAGCAGATTTTACGAGTAGACCCATTAATGAGTTGCCTTATAAGGGACAATCTGGTTTCAGATCTAATCACATCAGGTTATTAGCCTGCGCCCAGTTCAGGATATTACAGAGATCTTCATTCATTTTTAATGCCGTAGATCCTACCAAACTAGTAGGACTTTATATAAATAGTGGCACATCGTCTGCGTACATATGGAAGCTGCAGTGTTGTACAATATTATAGAGCTCGTTCACGTGTAATGAAAAAAGATTTCGCCCAAGAATAGACCGTTGCGGTACACCAGTTGTCATCGATAACATTTCAGATTCCCAATCTCCAACGACTACGGGTTGTTTTCTACCAGTTAGGTATGAATATACCAATTTTGCAGATGGGGTAGAAAAATTAAATTTGCTTATAAGTTTAGAACACAAGAGTGCGTGGTTTATCGTATTGAAAGCTTTGAGAAATCGAGAAGGATTAAAAGGTAAGCTCATTTTCACACCGATTGACAGCTGATGTTCTGTGAAGTGCTGGATTAGTTGTGCAGGCAGAATCTTCTCAAATATCTTAGAAAAGTAAGGCAGAATTGCGATTGGTCTTTATTCAGATAAGTAACTATTGGCCTCTTTTCGTATGGGCACGATCTTGGCGTTTTTCCATTTTTTGGGATATATATATAAAATGGTATTGAAAATGTGTGTTATATATGGAAGAATGACTGACAATGACAGTTAAAAGAGTTTAGGGTATATCCCATCTAACCCAGTTGCATTTGAATTCACTGACAATACCGTCTCCACGGCATCAAGATATGAGACACTGAGAAAAGAAAAACTTTCTGAGTTTCTGCTGCCACCAACGCCAAGTTTACATCAGAATATTTGGACGAGGGGCATGATGTAAGTATTCGGTTGAGTGCATTGCAATTCAAGTCATCTGGAAGCTTATGCTCTTGTTTGCCAACTCCTATTTCTGGCAGATATTTCCAAAGATTTTTACCTATGCAGATGGATCAAGTTTGTGTTTAAAAAAACCTACTTTTGCCTTTCGTACCTCACAGACCACCTTATTTCGAAGCTATCGATACTTATCGCGTAGTCTCACCAATTTGTATCGCTTCCAACGATAATAGGCGAAACTCTATCCTCCATTAGCCTTAAAATAGTGTTGGTCATCCGCGATGGGTAATTAAACTGTTTGTTTTTGGTTTTTATTGTACTTTAGAATGTATGTCAAGGAGCCTAGTTAAAACTAATTGAAAAAAAACTACTTGGTCGTTCACAGAAGACGTGTAGAAGATTTCGTTTATATTGCAGGAGACGAACGCAATCAATATTTATAAAGTCTATATGCTGGTTGGTATCAGTATGAGAGCATTTAGACACAGAAGTTCATGCTTTAAAAAACCTTAGGCAGGAAGTTGGTTATAGAGGAGTATTTTGGCTAAGTCGCTTCTAGGGTATATTACCCTTCTTTGCAATTAGCAACTTTCTGATTCCAGAGAATTGTTACACGTGACTCTTCTTCAGAAGTTTTGTAAGTAAACCTATGTGTGCCGCAAAGATAAATTCTCGGTTCGATTCTCTTCTGTAAGTTTGTCAATGATCTTCCTTATGTTTGTAAGCACTTCTCTGCCTATCTTTATGCTGGTGATGTCCAGCTACATGCTTCAATGCCAATTGAATATATAGTTAAACTGTTTAGCAATCTTAACCCTTTCAGTAATTTTTTTACCATTTGGTAACACTTTTCATAACCCGCCTAAAACACTTTTCCTTCCCAGTGCTGCAATTTCGTTGCAAAACCATTTTAGCGGTTAATTTAAGATCTCTGTTGCTTTTCTCTACATGAATGACGTTCATTAAGAGAAACACCGTTGAATACCGTTGTCTTCGTTTTTCGCAAAATAATTTTAATGGGTCATTCCGGTGGTATGCATTTTCTCCTAAATTTTTTTCCAAAATGGGACAAATTTAATCAGGACATTATTTTTTTATCGAATGATCTTCTATTTATTGTTGATTCAATTAAACAAAAGCGAAATTTGTTGATTGAAGAGTAGTCAGCGTTTTCAACCAGCATAGATTCCTCCAGCAGAGGGTAGCGGGTTCGAATCCCGTGCGAGGGGATTCTCTGAAAAAGTCTTTTCGTAGAATTTGTATGTAGTTATATGACAACCACCTCTGTGAAAAATATCGAAACCTTATATACCTGAGTTTCAAACTACTACACCACCCGCCCGCAGCCTGGAGAAAAGCCAGTAAACGGGTATTCATATCCCCTTGGCATGCGCGCGGGATTATAAAAAAAAGCTGGAAACTACAGATGGACATTATTTTACTGGCTAAAGACTTATTTAAAGTCACCTAGTGCCATTTTCGTCAAAGAAATTTATAGAAAACCGTCTTTGCGCACGCCGCTTTTGTATTTCGAAGAATTTTTTAATGAAGATGTACAATATATGAAAAAAAAATCTTTTTCCCACTGATCAAAGAAACTTGGCTTCTGAAGGATATATGGCCAATATCAAATTAGATGAAAAAAAAGAAATGGTTGCTATGCTACTCACGATGGGTATAATTAATTATCCCAAAACAAAAATGCAACTAAAATTCCATCTATTACTCAATGGGCAGACGAAGATTCCATTTTATCCGAAATGTGTTTAAATTTGCTGAAAAAGAAGACAACAATGATAAGCTTTGGATAAGATTTTGATGTCGTAAGACAAAAATGTATCCGTACATCAAAAAAAAAAAAAAATCTTTGCGTAAATGAGATTATGGTGCCATCTAAGGAAAGAACATTATTGAAAATGTACCATATATCTCGAAAAAGCCCACAAAGTGGGGATTAAACTTTTTTGTGCTTTATAGCTTTGTTGGTGTGATTCATGATTTCGAAACGTATCAGGAAAAAGGAACAATTCCTGCGTATCAACAAAAGGGGTTTTGTTCTGGTATAGTTATGAAATTAGCTGAAACAATAATTTACCGGATTGGACCTACTTATAAAATTTGCTTTCAGAGCAAACCGAATGGGAAAAGTTATTTTGAAGCTAGAAAAAGATATTCGTAAAGTAGGTCCAGGACTACTTTATTGACTACTAAATTGAAAAAGAAAACAATAGTTTTATCATGAAGTGGTTGGACAGCGGTATTGTAGAGATGATATCCACGTTTTATGGAGACAAATACCATATGTCTATGTAATTGATCGATTTAGTCAAACAGAAAAAAGAAATATTGATATCGATCGCCCAAATATAGTCCAGATGTATAATGAAAATATGGGAGTAGTGTATAAAATGGATTTTCTTCTTTCGCTATACAAAATTTCCATCAAAACCAGAAAGTTGGCCGGACGTTACCATATAATGGACATAATCGGATATCCAGACTTGCTAAACGCAATTACAAACTCGTCTGTACACACACACTGTATTCCTATCGTCTTTGTACATTTTCTAATCCATCTAGAGTAAAAGCATTTCCTGAACTGTCTACGACTGTCTACTGATCTAATTTATGCAGCCCCTGTTTCTCATCCATCTTCTTCGATGCCTTTTTTCTTCTCGTCAAAGTCAAGGAGAGACTTAGCAGTCGATGGATGGGGCGTCTTCTATTGATCCAAAAACTGCAGACAAGATAGTGTGTTAGTTAGAGTGCGGAAATATGATGTTGGCGGTGGTCCCATTTTCGTCCCATTGTTCGGGGAAAACTTTAACACTGCAAGCTGTGCTGGTTAAATATTCTCGTTCACCTTGCGCTTATCTTTGCTGTTAAAGAACTTACGTATAGCATGCTTCACAATTAATTTAATAAATCTGTAGTCAAACCAAGCTGAATACGACGGCACAATTATCGTATATGATGGGTCTGGTCAGCGACATTGTCTTCCACATCTACTTTTGTGGTAAACTCTTGCGTATTGCTTATATATTTTTTTATTGGTCTCTCTGGTCAGGGAATTCTTAACGCAGCACTACGCTCCATCTCCTCATCAAAATATGTCATAGTTCCCCCTTTAATAAGCAATATTTCGTCGCCAATAGAATTTCGCACCTACAAACGCTATAATCGTTCATCAGTACAACCTCATTCATACTTTGGGGCATTCTGCAGAATATCGTGATTCGTTCCTAAGCCGTATAACCTATAACTTCCCTTATGGAAAGCCAAAAACGTTTAAAATCGGAGTTCATTGGTACCCCTCCATCTTTCCTCCCTGATTTTTTGCGCAGTGCTTGCTGTAGTTTGCATAGCCGAGCTCTTAACAACCATCTTCATATGGAATGGGGTAAGTAGTAGCGTGTGATTCAGATAGGTATGAGGATTCACATTCAAAAAAAATCGGTCCAATAATAACGTCAATAACGCTAAACATACCACTTTGATCAAAAAGTTCCCGGTGGTGTTACCGTGTGGCGCTCCCATTGTTCCGATTTGAATTCTGTTGTTTTGTTAACTTGTTACATCTGTTGCTGACATTACCTCTAAATCTTAGCTTGACATTTGAAAAAGTCACGTAGCCAAGAGTACATTTTACCTTGTGTGTGTTGGCGATTTTTTACAATTTTAGAAATGGATTTAAATTTGCAACAACGAACTTATTTTAAATTTTGCGTAAAAAACGAAGTTATGGTGTGCGAACGTTGGAAATGTTGAAATAATGTTTCGGCGACGATTCTCTAAAGAAAACGGTCGTTCACCGGTGGCACGAGTTGTTCAAAAGTGGTCGTGAGTAATTCGATGATGATGGACGCAGTGGCAGACCATCGACGAAAACATTGATGAAGTAGAACAATTGTTGGTCAATAACCGCAAATTAACCATTAGAGAGATAGCGAAGTACTTGAACATTGCCTATGGATCCGTCCCAGACATTTTGGTTAATGATTTGGGTTTCCGTCGTCTAGCATCAAAGTTGGTGCCAAAAGACCTCAATTTCATGCGAAAAAGACCTCAATTTCATGCGAAAAAGAGACCGTGTTAACGTCGCAGTAGAAATGATTTGCGAGGCTGAATCTGATCCCACATTTATCAAAAGGATCATTACCGGAGACGAGACGTGAGTTTATTAGTACATGACATCGGGCAAGTGAATGGCGTTCACCAAATGAGCCGAGACCAAAAAAAACACGTCGTTTTTAATCAAAAAAGAAGGCAATGCTCACGGTTTTCGTGGATTACAACGGTGTAGTGCATCATCATCATTTTTGCCGGAATGTCAGACAGTAAATAAAGATTATTATTTAGGCATTATGTTTCGCATGAAGCAATTCGCCGAAAAAGACCAGAATTGTGAGCAGAAAACTCGTGGATTTTACAACATGATAACTCACCGTCGCACAATGCCATCATTATTCGTAATTTTTTGACGAAAAATGCAATAAATACCATCCAACAGCCATCAAATTTACCTGATTTGGCACCCTGTGTCTTCTTTCTGTTTAATTGAGTTAAAAAAATTACAATGGGGAACGCGTTTCAGTAGCCGAGAGGAGGTAATGGAAAAATTGCAGGAAGCACTGATGGACATACGGAAAACCGAATATAAAAAATATTTCGAGCATTGGATCAAGCGCTGGCATAAGTGTGTTGCAGTCGATGGGGATACATGTAATAATGTGATAATTTTTCCGTTTGCCGATGTTTCCCATTGGAGAACAAAAAATATGTTAAATAAAAAGAGTACTCTTTCAAAAGCAACTTTATATGTTTGTTTTTAAACTTTGATAAGGAAGTTGTTTACGGGATCTTTAAGACACAGGACGATCCAACTGTTTCTCTATTGGTTTCTTGTATTCGTCGTCAAATGACTACATTTCGTCTCATCGCACTTAGGTCTATGTAGACCTATCATGGTGTCCAGTTAGAGGAATAATGAGGTCAGCAGTCTACTGGTGCCTATTGATATGAAAAAACAAGGTTATAAAAGCGGAGATAGTTCTGCGAGATCGTCTTAGCATTACTACCTACTTGAACTGACTTATTAGAAAATAATTGATCTGCACGTTCCTTGATGGAATTTAAAATTAAATTTAAATAAGTTTATATTTACAGATCAAAGGAAAATAACAGTGTAGTTAAAGTGCTCAAAAAAGGAATCTGGTACGACTGGATTCATCCAGGAAACTAGCGTTTGCCAACGATATTTAACATACATTAGTTTTTCTACGTTTACACTCGGATCAAATACCACTCGGTAGCTGCTCGTCGGTGCTGGCGTGAAGGTCATTAAGTCGCATCCAGAAAAGCGGCGTCTTGCTTTTGTTCGTTTAAATATTTTTTTCTATCAAGTGCAAGTGAGTTCATTGCTTATTTGGAAGTAGAGATTCCAGTATTGAGTTATAGACGTGCTAATTTTTTAGTAGCAAACATTATCCCACGTCGGATTGTTGATTTTTTGCAGCAATACTTTAACGAGGGCATTGGTGGTGAGATACGCACCTTCAAGCAGGCCATTTAGCTACCAGGCGCGTTTCAAATTGAACACAATTTTATCGTCCATCGCAATGTTATTAATCTGGTTGACAGTTAATCGATCAAGCCAAGTCCTTTTATGGTTGTTGAGCTGTGGCAACCCTTACTGGCTACTAAACGGCTACTTCCCGTTAGAAATTCTAAAAATAGGTTGTAATTTTAGATAATCCGCTCTAAGACGGCTTCCTTACTCAACCTTGCACTAAGATCTCCCAGCACAATTTCAGTGGTATCAAAACTGGGAGGCCGTCGCATTTAGATTGCGGTAATATCTCCTAATTGCAGTCTAGTGCTTCCTTTCTATAGGTTTTTTCAATAGGGACTTGACGACTTTGAATTTAATTTGTGAACACACTCTTTCACTAATTATCAAACTGTCATTGTCAATTTATTCAGTAAACTCAACATTTTCATCATAGTAAAGTACACTAACGAGGTACGTTCTCCGATTAAATTCTGGAGGAAGTGCGCCAAGATGATGAATTTCATCGCAAAATCATCTTCAGTGACGAAGCTCATTTTTGACTCAATTGGTTCGTCAATAAGCAAAATATGCGTTATTGGTCGGGTGAAAGCCCACATGTGCTTCATGAGTCGCCACTTCATCTACAAAAATAACTGTATGGTGCGGTTTGTATGCCGGCGGCGTTACTGGCCTATATTTTTTCGTCGACGATAACGATCGTCACGTTACTATGAATGCTCAGCATTATCGCGCCATGATCACAGATTATTTTTGGCCCGAGTTGGAAGATATGGACTTGGACAACATGTAGTTTCAAAAATATGGTGCCACAAGCCACACAGCAAACGCTACAATCAATTTATTGAAGAGTAAGTATGGAGGACGTCTCTTGAATTGGATCCCCAATTTCGGATAGGCTTAGCAATCTCTTCATCTATTAAAGCCACTGAGGATCCGTCATCAATAAAGGAATGTGCTTTCTGTTGAACGTCATTTCCGTGTAATAGAACCGGTACGACACGAAATAGGAGCGGAATTGTCTTGTGTCTTAGGTCGCAAAACTTTGTGTGATGAATGCTGACAACCTCTGACCGTCGCGTCGTAGCATCCATGAAATCATTGTGCAGCAGCGGATGGTTTTTGCGTGTGCAGTTGTTCTTCTGTTCTGCTTCCTCACTTCTTCCCATTTTCCGCTGTGACTAATTTCGAGAAAACATTAACACTCAGCTACCGTAGCGCACCTACCGTTACAAGTTCGACACCTCTTTTCACTGTTATCGTCGTACCGCTTACTTCCACCGTGGTGAGCATTCAGAAGCCCTGTAATATTCCATCCTTTGCCACGATCCTTTATGGTATCAGCTTGAAAACTTGGTGGCGAAGACAGAAACTCATTTGCCAAACTTTTCATAAATGCATAATATTTCCTCGTTTCCTCCAGAGAATTATACTTTAGAAACTAGAGCCGCTTAAGTGTAAAGGCTTAAAATGGCTGCATATATATGCATAATATGCCCCCCAAAAGCTCTACAAAATAAGTTTGCAGTATGGGTGTAATGTCTCGTCATTGCAACCTTTTTCGGCAACGTCCATGACAGCGATTTTTATTGCTGGCCTCTCGAATATTCCACTCTGTGTTTGGATGTGGGTGTTTCTGACTTGGAAATTGTTTGGGTCTACGACTAGTACCACATCGCTAACATGTATGGGCTTGACAGACCTAAACCATTTTCCGCGCCTGGTAAGCGTGGGCAGATACTCTGTCACCCAGCGTTTCCAGAAGCGGCTCGCAAACTGCTGTAATATTAGCCAATTTTTGCGCAACAACCTCCTGTCATCGTTATATTCCGCCATTGGTTTCAGAACACTGGATGATCCTAATAAGAAGTGATTTGGTGTGAGAGCTTCTTCATTTCGATATCTATTGAAATATATGTAAGGCAAGGTTCGCGAATTCACTATGTTTTCTGCTTCGATTAACATACTTCGTAATGGCTTGTCGTTCGTGTTTCGGATCATTTGTGTTGACGTACAAAGGACTTCTTTTATGGAGCGAAACAACTGCTCCCAGCTTCCCCCCATACATGGAGATCCTGGCGGTGTAAACTTCCATTTAGTACTAGAGCTGTGAAAGGTATCCATTAGTTTAGTTGTATCGACGTTCTTAAAGGCTTTTCGTATCTCACGTTCTGCACTTCAAAAATTGGTTCTATTGTCATTAAGCAACTCGATGAGTATGCCTCGCCTAGCCATGAAATTGCGAAGGCAGAGTATGCAGGAATCTGTGGACAGCGTATGAGCGACTTCCATATGGACAGCTCTTGTTGTAAGGTACGTTGACAGAACTCCCCAGCGCTTTTCGATTCTCCAACACTAACTGTCATGGGGCCAAAGTAGTCAACTCCGACATAGGAAAACGGTCTAGTAAATGACGCAAGCCTGGCTGTGGAAATTGGGGCCATAATAGGCGGTTTTGGTTGAGCTTTGCCATTTTTGCACGTTTGACACGTTTTATTTACAGCTTTCAGTGCTGAGCGCAGTCGTGGGATCCAGTATTGCTGGCGTATCTCGTTCACAACCGTTTCATCTTTTCTGTGTTTGTACCGCTGATGGGTTAAATTAATGATATGCGAGGTGATAGAGTGCCCTCGGGGCAAGATGATTGGATGACTCTCTTGTTGTGCCTCGGTGAGGTAGATCCTTCCGTTAGCCCGGACTATCAGATTTTCATCGAGGAGTTGACAAAGGTTAAAGATAGGACTCCTCTTTTCAACGTTACGGTTTGTTGACATATCAGTTATTTCATCCGCATAAATCTCACATTGGGCTTGTCGTATTAGAACGTTTTCTACTGCCCGTAGTTCTTTGCTAGATAAGGGTCCTTTGAGTTGTATTTTCCTTTTTGGATTTATGTTCGGTATGAATCTGAGAGCATACGCCGTGCTTCTCATGAGTTTTATCCAACTGGAAATTTCTCTACTGCGAAATAAACTGTTCCGGTCGCAAAGGTGAAGGCTTATAAACTGTGTTCTCAACTGCTCCACAGTTGGCCCTATAGATATAGATATGTTACGGCCACTTTTCTGGGGAGGTCTGCAGAAAGGATGGGCCTTGGAACCATCTGCTGTTTGGCTTTTGCCACTTTGTAGTCTCATACGCCACGTTGGCCTTCGTTGCAATTCATCGCAACTCCTCTATCTTCGTGAGTTCCAATATCTCACTAACCCTAAAGACGTTAGTAGACGTACTGCCGGTACCGCCGATGGTCTGATCGGAGCCAGCAGAGGATTATTGTTGAAGGTTATTCCATGTGACCGTTGTATAAACTTTGCGAATCGGGCCCTAAAAGGGCTATTTGAAGTTCTTATCGAGGGACTGATAGTGCCTTTAGTGGTGCCACTCGAGTTTTTGCGCCTAGTAGACGTGTTTCTACGAGCTTAATGCTAGAGTTTCGTATATAGGACACGGCTGCGAAACCGTATTTGCTCGCATCTACAAATACGTGCAGCTATTTGAATTTGAGAATTCAAACGAATTTCTCTTGACTGCTAATTTCTTCCGAAAAAAAATCAAATTGGTAGTTTTTTAGCCCTCTTTTTGAGGATATGGCTTTAGTGTTGAGAAGTGACATTTAGTTGAAGCTACCATTGCCAGAACACCCAGTTAGATCGTCAAGATATTCAAACCTTGATTTTTTTAAGGATGCTGATAGAAGTCTATACAACGTGAAAAAAATTTTTTTTAACACATTCTTTTGTTTTACATTTATCCTTTACATAACTATTTTTTTTTTTGCTCGAATGTGATTTTAAATTTAGTTTTTAATTTAATTTTAGTTTAAAATGAATTTCTGTCCTATTTTAATTTTTGTGTTTATAGATTTAAGATTTGTTTAACTATTCAAATAAAAACGGTATGTTCCTACTTCAGACGATTTTTGAAGACCCAAGCTAGATTATGTTTTTTTTATAATCAGTCTTCCATGTTTCATGAGAAGTGAATAAAAAAACCATAATGGAGGTGAGCGGACAGATTTTTGAACTTATATCTAAATTGGAGTAGAGGTTTGCCGCTGAATTCATTTCCACCCCAGTCAAACAAATTTTAAATAATTGAAAAGAGTCCAGACAAATAGTTAAGCAGCGATTTATATTGCATTTAAAATTTGAGATTTATATTGCAATTAAAATTTTTTTTACAAAAACTGTCTGCAGTACTTAGAGAAATTGACATCTCAGTACAAATATGCCAAAGATTTTCAAAGTGCTTGGCTTAAAACAGGCATTAAATGCGAAGATATTGAAAAATTCTCATCTAATATTTTCAAATTTTCATTCTGTAAAAGATATCAAATTGATCTTCATATAAGTTCTTTTCAACAAACAAGCAGCATATCGAATAATATACAAAACTTTTAAAGAAAACAAAATGGATACAGACCACAGTGAAATTTTTTCTGAAACCTTATTTACCTATAACAATTGTTGTTGTTGTTGACTCAATTTCAACAAGAATTTTTCCCTAAGATAAAAGGGAATCTATGAACAAACAGTAAGTAAGAGAATTGACAAACTTAATAATGATAGGAAAGAGCCTGAGAATAGAAACATAGATGATATTATATATAGAAAAGAGTGTAAAAAGAACAAACTCACCCCAAGATTTACTAAGCACATAGTTAAGTAAAACAAGGAAGTTACACTATTAACAACAAACAACAAGAAATTTCATAAATCCAGGATTAAGAAGGAACGTAAATGTACTTAAATTTTTATTATACTCTTTATTTTTATTTGTTATTTTTATTTTTTATTATTATTATTATTTTTTTTGGCACAAGAACTAGACATACGTGATTTAACGAAAACCGACGCATACGACGCAGAAAAGGTCAATAATGAAATAGAAAATTTAAAGAATACTCAATCCCAATTAATCAATAGCATTTCTTCCAAATCAAGATTTAATACAGAAATCATCCAGAGATTTAAAAACATTACCGATCACATAAACTACCAGCAGAACCTCATTAAGGAATATATGACAGACTACAATAATAAAATATTAATCTTAATACAGTCAAATGCAGATACATTTATTCATGTTCAGCACTTGAACCAAATTTTTTTCAACATAGTGCCCTTAACTGATCACGTTAGGGATATTTTAGAAGAAATGATCCTTGCTAAAGCTAATGTCACCTATACGAAATACTTGAACTCCAGGCTTTATATAATGGCTCTAAAATTGAGTTTAATATAGGAACTTCCACCTTCTCCCAAGAATCCTTTTCTTTCTTCCATATAATCCCATTACCTGTAAACAAAACCAATCATAATCGTATCATTGTAAAACCATATGTAGCTATTACTGATAATGTTATACAATATTTTGAAAACATGTGCTTAAGAGTAGAGAAATTATTTATATTGTATGTAAAGAGTGAATCCATCAAGAAGTATTACAACAATCAACATGCAACGGAAGAATTCTGGAAAATAAACCTGCAACATGCCAAATGGAAGATGTTGGCGAAATTAAATCACGCACTCAGCCAGAAGACAACCACATACACTTGATAAACGTACCCCTTACATCATCAACTTCAGATGGAATTTAAAAACAAACAATCGAAGGCTCAGCGCTTATGAAGTTTACATCAACAACATAGCATACAGACACCAGCCCTATACCTATCGGGACAAGATTCATATCTATCCCACAAGTTTTACTAACATCCATGCTTACCTCACCTTTTACCAACAGGAAACAGTAAAAACTTAAGCTTGGGAAAATACACTGCAAGATGCCTGCATACTTGCCATCCTAGCAGCATCAGCAGTTTCTGCTCATGTTGGTATTAGCATGCAGAAACCATTTTAAAGTTGAATTAAATACTTCACTCCTGTTCAGTCAATCAAGATCGTTTGCACCGTCGTTTCAGACTAAGGAAGAGGAGTTATAAGAACAACCCGCCACCTACTACTGCATTAATAAAATAATGCACCGTCTTCAACACGAGTCATGAAAACAACCTGCCAAATACAATACCAACGTCAATAATAGAATGCACTGCCATCAAACAAGTTCTACATAACACTATCAGATAATAATGTCAGCAATATATTATAATTATAACTGCACAGGTGAATTCTAGAAATTTTTGATCAGCGTCTGCTGAACTTCAGTTTAATCAATCACCTTTGCAAAACATAGGTTACAATTTTAATTATGTTAGATTTTAGGTTTAGTTGATTTTGTCAGTCGAATAAAAAAAGAATTATTTTTTTTTTAATCAAAGGTTGTGTTGGATTTGATTAGTCCCGTCCTATTGAGGAATTTTATTTTCAAAGCCCGGCTGCAGTTTCAGAGGACGCTGTCTTTCTCGAATCTATTTTAGAAGCAAAGTGCATACACTGGTTAGGAATAAAATCAGATATGCCAATGATATGGAGAAAAAGTTTTGGGAAGGAAAAACTTCGTTTTTGACCGACTGCCTACTGTATCATTCAAACACTTTTTTACCTTTCACAGCCATGTAATGTAGAGCAAGAATTTAGATACATGTGTATGTAGATAGACCCTTATTTCGTATACAACTTTTTTTTAGAAAAGATTTAAACCACACACTCTATGATATTATGTACTCGTTTACCAATCTACGGGAACATTGTGTTTTATTTTGCAAAATATTCTTTATACATATTAAGAATTTAAAGGAAAATAGGGTATGGGTAAAAAAGAAAAAAAAAAATTAAATAACAACACTGGGACTAAACACAAACATAAATTATGAACATACTACTGTGACCAAGACATAAGGTGAAATTGCTTATAACTTTCAAAATCGTTAATTATTCTTTGAAATCTATTTGAGCTCTTTCAAAGTACAGTAATGGTTTTTCCAATCTTCGAAACAATTGTTAAAGTCAATTTCCGGAATGGAATTACAGCGCTCAGCGATCGGGTTTTTTCTCCTCTATATTATCGAAACCGTGTTACCGGAGCAGTCTCTTGAACTAAGAGAATAGCCAGAAGTCACACGATGCTAAATCAGGTGATTACTGTTATGGAACGACATGAATTGAAATTTTTGCGAAATGGTCTCGAGACGGTGCATAAAGTGTTTTTGAAACCAAACGAGATTTGCCTTTTTACAGGCACAAAACATCTTTCAAAATAAGAGGGACAGTATCTGTAAGGTCTCTGATTTCCTTGACTTGTTCATCAGTTGATATTGATGGCCGTCTAGAGCAATCATTGTCTTCAAGGCTTTCTCTGACTCCTTTGAATTGTTTATACTTCTTGAAAACATTTTTTTGTAACTTAGGTTGGCCTTCTGCAACATTTCTGCAGCAGAAATTTCATCTGCAGGCAAAATTTAATGCAATTTTTTTACTCAACAAAATCAGACATAGTACACATTGCTAAATTCTAATTTTTTTCCATCACAAAACACGTGCGTAATTATTGAACAAATGCAGATTTTGACATGAAATTTGAGACAGATGTTTGTGATAGACTACCGATCCAAAGAAAATATTTCCCCGAATAGAAGAGCCCCAGTATTTTAAAATCTTAATCTTAACTTTTTTGTATTGCAGTAGTACAACTATTCTATGTAAATAAATCCTTTAGTAAGTGATTATTTTAACGTAAGCACATTTTTTCATAAAGCTTTTGAATTCCCTCAAAAAACAATTCAACACTGGTTCTTCTATGAGCATTCAAAGCAAAATGCTTCCATGAAAGGTTAAACATTTTTACGGTCCTCGAGTGTAAGTATTGGGTCCAGATACATACCTACGTGTTTCAAACACCTGGACCAATTTATTGCCAATCGATTCGTTTCGAATAATTTTATATAACACACCATCATGGCAAAGAGAATCAAATGTTCTTCAATCTCCAAAAGGTACATTGGCATGGTACAAATGGGAACAACAGTCGTTTAAAGCACAGTATTTGGTTGTTTTCATTTTTTACTTTATAAATTCGAAGAACCTAAACTTTGTTGAGTGCAAAGTCTCTATTTTCCAGTGTGAACTCGTAGAAGTTTCTGAAACCTGGAAGAATTTATCGCCGTAGTATGACTTGCCACATAATTCTAATCCACTCAAAGTTATCCTTACCCGATACCCTATCCTGGTTCCATTAGTTTGATGTAGTCTCCAGAGGCATACAATAGCAGTAGGCCTAGGGCACTAAAGCTGTTTCCTTAATCCGGCGGGCAGCATTGCACCGTCATCTCTAGATAGGTACAACCTCGAAAGAAAAAAATAATCGATACTACCAACTTTATGGCTTTCTGGATACAATTATGATTTATTCATGTATCAACATACAAAGATTTTGGGTAGTCATATACGAACTCGTATATGTACTCGTATGTGCAAGCATTTAGTCATCTTTTTTCATGGTAGCGGCATCTGGTTCAATGATTTCCGCCAATGGATTGTGGAGGACTTTGATCCACTGTATAAAGAATCGTAGGACGATCTGGACTCAATGGAGACTCTTGAGTCTCTGCGGGCCATGGAATCTCCAGAGTCTCTGGGCTTCTTAAGGCGACTGGTGAAGTCACTGGAAACCGAGGATGGTATGGAGCGTACTGAGTCTTTGGATTACTTCGATGACATCGAAGGTGTAGATGCGGACTTAGACTTGGCGTCCTTGGTGTTAGGATTCTTACGTTGACAAGATATTTTGTTTGTAGAATTTTCTGAAAACAGAAAAAAATAAAAAATCCTTCTTTACCAATTGTATAACATGTTAAATATTCGTTTGGCCTTACTTTTGGTTATAGTCACGACTGAACTGCACTGTTTGGTGGATCCCTTGCAACTGAGAAGACTGGCTTTCGGAAAATGTGCATGTGTTCAGTGCTTTTTCTTTAGGTCAGTTGACAATTTGAACTCTTCAATGGACTAGACAACCGATTCGTATTTATACATATATTTGATTGAATCTATTTTAAGCGAATCGAAATGCTTTATTGTCCTCGAGTTCGTAGTCCTCTTACTGATTGACTTCTTTTGACAGCTGTTACTTATGGGTGCGCTTGACGCTCATTTTTATGTGTCCCATTTTATGTGCGACAGTGGAATACAAAATTTGGGAAGATGTTGAGTGATTCGCAGCTCGCATTTCCTGGTTGAAATTTCCCGATTATGACAGCAAGGCTCTGGACTGGATGCATATGAGCTACTGTAAGATTCTTACAAGATAATTTCCTCCAGCTTTAAAGGGCTCGACGGCTAAACAGTCGGATCCAGTGTGTTTGTTAGATTTAGTTTGGATCCAGTTATTCTCACTTCGTTTTGGTATTTGTCCTTGTATTTTCGTCATCTTCGCATTTAACAGTCCGCTGAAGTAGTTTTCCCAAATTCTTAGACTGCGTCTCAACTACGACATCGGCATTTACCGTCGGTTTTTTGTATGTGGGCTCTTTGTAAAAACATGCATATCAGATGTGGCATTTTTGATGGCTTCTTATGTAGCATTGCCACTGGTCCTCCGCATTATTATGACAGAGGTTGAAATGAGAGTTGAGATCCCCAAATACGTTGGACGTTCTCCAACAGTAAAGTAGTTATTTTCCGAACATAGTGTTGTATTTATCTCAATTATTTCTCCTTAGGTTTAAGAAGCTTAAGCCGACTTGTTTAAACACAAATATTACCATGGGACACCCTATTATATTTCCAAAGGGGCTTTCTGCTTAAACCGATCAGGTTAAGGAAGACATTTACCCACCGTTTACCATAAGTTGTAATTGGCCGTATTTGAAGGCTCTGATGGATACTCATCCCAATGTTGAAATTTACCAAGATGAGCAAGAGCAGCTCAGAGTGTTGAAGTGCAGGGACTGAGACGACTTGATATGGTATATGCTCATCGATTGTTCACTATAAAACTACAGCAGGATGTAGATCTGGATGTAAAGCTCATATAACATTTATTTCTACCTATGCTACCTACCCTTCAATTTGAAAATTCAAATTTTCTTTTGCGAAAAAATATTTAAAATATTAATTTTCACTTTTATATATTTAATACAATGTATACTTTGCTTCTATGTAGAAATAAATAAAACACAAAACTAAAACCCAAAAACATTCAGACAGAGTGTGCCCTCCATGGTATACCCAATACATATGCCTTTTTGCATAAATAAGAACAGGTTATCAAATTATTTAATAAAACGACTGAATGCCACTGAACACACCCTAACCAATTGATTTTTGAAAATTTTCATTTTGCCCTCTGATTGTAAACGCCTCTCAGCAAGATAATTAATGTGCTTTAAAAGAATTTATAAAAATGGAAAGAGACGACTTGCCGTAAACGACGTTTACTAATCTCATAATTAAATATATTTATATATCTACAATAATATAAAAGTTGACCAAGTATATTATAAATAATCTAAAGTTTACATAAAATAAAAAAGAAAAATTATTAAATTTTCGTTGCTGTACTTAAACAAGATACTCTCAAAGCTCAGCGTATTAGTTATGTTTTTTATGCAGTGAGGTCCATAATGTAACATCCATAAGTCACAATGATAGTGACAATCGACTTAACAAGTACAGCTTCGCTTTTATTGGCGTACTTGTATGTATATTACTTGGACATTTACCAATCTCTAAGAACTCCATATATTCTGCCAATGACTTGTCTAATATGATAATCCCATCAAAGTGTTTGTAGCAAAAATTCTACTTATTGAGGGGTTTCAAAAAATAATCGGTGGCAAGGAGCGTTTATCGAATAAAGTTTTATTTATATTCGAGCAATTCGATGGTATTATTGCGACTAGTTTTCTTCCGTGCAATCGCATATACTTTGAAGACCTTCATTTCAATCAATTCTAACTTTCAGCTAAAATTAAGCTGAATTCTTTAAATTGATAACAAAAATGGACCTAAAATTGACCTCTGCGGTACACCTGTCTGCCTTTGAAGATATTTTGAAGTTATTTTATTAGCAGAAACTGACAAAATCAACCTACAATAGAAGCGCACGAGAAAAAATATTTTGTAGCTTCTTTAAAAACAGCTCGTGATAAATCGTTCGGATCACTTTTAAAATATCAATCAAGATTAAAAATTAAATTAAATCTTCATCTGTTGTTTAACCTTAAGAAGTGATGTGCTCAACTCCAATGTACAAGCTTTTCCTTTGATTACAAAATCTTACGAATTAGGTATCCTAGCAAATTTTTATGTTTTTGACAAAAGGAACTCTACAATTTCATTAGCACAATTTTGGCCTACTTTTGGAGCACATTGCAGATATATGCTTTTTTTGCACCTAATGCAATTGCGTAGAGCCCGTTTCTTTAGTTTAGGTGGGCAGAGTGAGGTCGACTCAGATGAAGTACAATATAACCAACTCTCTTGTAAGATGTTTCATAAAAATCCTTATTTCAACCTTAGGTACAGGAATTAAATTTAGAATTTTTTAAAATTTGGCCATCGGCTACCTTTGCTTACGGCGGCTGCAAGAGTAGTAAGAGCATTCTTTGCTTATCTCATCAATCCCATCATTAGTTTTATTGTAATCAATACTGACTTCTGGTCAGTTAGACTCTATGTCAACTAGAGTAAAATCCTTGGTATACCAAGACGTCACATTTGTCTTTTCATACCAGCCCAAGTGCAAAAGAGTTGGTCCATCAAGTGTAAATCAGATATAGAATACTTTTGCTTTGTCTGAATTTATTTATGTCTATTTGTTTTTATAGAACTGAAAAACTTTATTTCAAGTTTAAGAAATTATGTAATGAAAGTTGTTCAATATCTTTGGAAGAGTAGTTTGCGGTTATCGTAAAAAAGCAAACTAGTTGACCTGGATAAAATTAAGTGCAAAAGAGTTGGTCTACGAAGCCCAAATGTGTTTTCAACACTGTTTTACATCGCCTTTATTTTCTTATGACAATATCAATTTTTGACACTCTTCAGAAGTGATATATTGGAGGTTGTCTTTCTACTTTCTTTTTCATTTTGCGCCACAATGATATATGTTGGAACGCCATTCCATCAAGGGATCGACTTCCGCAGAAAACTAGGCCTTGGTTATAGAAGTATGGTAGAAGCACCAGCAGCGCTCCATAGAAATCTCTAGTAGCTTTCGTGATACTCGTCTCGCTTTGAATGCTCATCGGTATGCCCTCAAGCCCACTTTCAGACGTACTTTAAAACATCGTAATTTTTTAACATTTAAAACTAACGAACATCGGCACCTCTGGTTTTTTCTCTCCAATATTTTCCTTCGCTAGCACTGTGTGCAAGCATTTTAGGGTACCTTAAGCCTTTAAGCGCGCACTGGTTAAAAAAAATAAAAAAAACGGCACAATCTTGCTGAAATACGAGTATGAAATTTCCTTCGATTGACTGTAGTAGTGGTATTGAAGGAAGAAGCTATTCTTCTAAAATGTTTTGGTACTTGACTGGTGACCAATTCCACAGTCATACTTGTATCCCCATATCATTACTGGGTTCATCGCTCCAAATCACTTGCCACCACTGATGTAGTGTCCAATAGTTCCTTTTCCATTCTTTTTCTGTTTAGGCGTCACATGTGGCTTTTTTTTTTAGCCTATGAGACCCCTCTTTAATATTCGAAACTAGAAATAAATGAAATTTTTCCCAAGCAAACCTTGTAAAATTGTATCACAATTTTTTCAAAGTTCAATCAAGAAGTGTCAATAGAAATTTAAGTTTTAATTCAGCTCTTCCATCCAATAGTTATTCCAACAATAGTTTGACGATGGTCTTCAATATCTGGCAATCGCGAAGCGTTGCTATTGGCATGAAGGAAAAATAGTTGCTCAGTGCACCTAGAGACCTTAATACCCTGCGCTGGCATTTTTCTTACATTAGGAATATTGTTCCTTTAATCTGGAATTCCATAAGTCTTCAGCTTTCAGTCCGGAGCTTCAAATGCGATAGGAATTCAGTACTCATCCAGCGCCTTACGCAGCTGTTGGCGACAAAATGAACAACCAGGTACACCATTGCCACAAAGCTATTATGCATAAAAGCGTCCGGATCTTAGTGATACAATACACTCGGGTTGTATTTGCAACGCCCAGTAGTTTTTAATCAATGTAGTATGAATCTTCTACAAAATTCTTTAAACTTACATCCTTGTCCGAGAGTTTTTAATATCATCACCGACTATCAAAATATTAGGTTGTAACGTAAGTATGTATTGCACAGACAACAATTCTGCCCTCCTCTCAGATAACTTCTTAATTTGGCTAAAAAAAATATATTGTATATATCCGAAGGGCCTAGAGCCAAGGACATCCCGAGATTTACAGTTATTGCCGCTGAGGAAGTTTTCCACACTTCGGGAAAAGTGGAAATCTGAGAGCCGATGCACAATTTTTTCGCAACCGAACTCCTGTATTTGTGTGCAGATGGTCTTAACTTTATGAAGGTGAGCGTTATCCTGATGGATAAGATCCTCCTTCTAGTAGCTAGACCTGGCGGTTTCTGTTCTAGTACCGACTTCAATCTGCATAGCTGTTGACAGTAGACTTCTGCATGTTACCATGCAGACAGTAACAGCTTGAGCCGGTGAGGTATATATCTGGGATATTATATTGGTCTATCTTCTGGACTAACAGTGGGATATCTTTCTACGATGGACCACAAGAGCTCACCGTCTAGCTCTTCTGGTCTACCCGAACGAGGTTCATCATTTAGGTCAAAATTGACATTTTTAAAATTCTCTAACCAACGTCGGCATTTGGACTTGCATACACATTTTGGATTTCTCTATTGGCTTCACTTCCATTCTGGTTTTCCTTGAACAAAAACAATAAAATGTGCCACATACGCCGCCCTTCCGATACATCCATTACAAATTTCAGTTCAAAATACTTACCATGATGTTAACACAACGAAATTTGCAGACTGAATGAGCAGTACTTAACACTCGTATTAATATCAAATACTAATTTACATAACAGTTTCAGTAATAAATTGGCTTTAGGAATTTTATGTCAATCGGAAAACAACGCAATAGTTATGTTACAACACATGTTATCACACAGGGTCAGACATCGAATCAAATCAATCTACAAACGCCAGCGTAGTTGGCGTAGTTTTTATGCCATATTTTGTATTTGCATGATAATAAATTTACATTTCAAAACGCAAAGAAGAAAGTTACAATTCAAAATTTAGAATTATGTTTTACATTTTATATAGCAAAATAAAGAATTCAAAATTCTTAGGAAAAGAAAATTTAGAATATAACTTACATGGTGCTAGGAAGGGGTACGTTTTCACATTTGGAGAAAACATTTGAGATATATTTATAGTAATACAAAAAATACTATAATTTGGAATTTAGAAAATTTATTTATTTATGTATATTTTTTTTCTGTTAAGTTTTATGTATTGTAGAAAACTGTATACCAATTGAGTAGTGCCCAAACACTGTTGTTGTTGGAGTAAGTCATTTTTAGGTTGTTAGGTGTTCGGCTTTAAATTTCAGTCCTTGGTTTGGTTCTAGTCCTTTCTGCATTTTAATTCCTTGGCCTTGGAGGACGATGAGGTCCTTGAGCCCACCATGGCCTCGTATTCCGTACAGGCTTTGGGGGATTGCAAAACTTGAAATCTTTCATATTTATTCTATTTCAACCATAAAAAAAAATAAAATTAATATTCCTTAATAGAGAAAAAACGGTAATCTTACTTTTTCAACACACGTTACTTTACCCGTCGGCAGATAGATTCTTAGTGGTATCCAAACGAGCTGGGTGTGAGCAAAAATGATCGATAGCATTACCAATATTAGCTTTGGCAACTCCTGCTATCGGTCGTAAATTATCTATATTTCTATGCTTGGTTTGTCTGTTTTATGAAATACATAAAAAAAAACAGCCCCAACCGATTTTGTGGAGTCAACTTGCGTTGATATTAACCCACAAATTCGTATCTTTTATCTAATATTTAGTAGTCTTATCGTGTGACAACTACACGTTGCAAAAAAAAAAAAAAAAAAAATAAAAAATAAAATAAACAAGCTGTAGTATAAATAATTTTTCAAAGGATCTTTGCAATGTTCGGTCGAAGTCGACTGCAGATTTTATTCTACGAACATAGGCATTGCTAGGATTACTGAAAGCATACGGATCACCGTCGCATGTATTCAAGACAAATGGACGAGGCTTATGCCCAAAAATAGTAACTTCCACTAGTGTACTCTAGATGTAAGTATTTGAATACACAATCACAAATCCACCAAATTTATGTTTTTGATGTGTGAAGTGTGTCATTACGCTCAAAAGTGAAGTCGTAAATACACGTATTTGGGCATAGAATTTGCTTAAATCTCTCTGAACAAAAGCCTATTACGTGTAAGGTGTGTACGTTTCATTCACTTCCAATTACATATATTCTAAATAGTTTTACTCTTCACAGATGTTCACAAATAATACCCCGGAAAGGCCTCCGCTACATGTAAATCTGTCGCAAAACTTGGATTATGGAGAAATTCAGGACTTGGATAAGCAAGAATTTAAAATCTGGATACAGTGGGTCCTCACAAACATTTTTATCATAATGCTATTCTTCTATTCTATTCTTCGTCATTTATTAAAGCCTTAACGATGTGAAGAAAATGTGTTGGTATTGTGATTTTTTTTTGTGTCTAACCATATCAATCCATTCTCGATTTATTTCTTTTTGAATATTAAGGTAGAAAAAGCACCATTTTTTTAGTTATCTTCTCAGATAGTAGAGTAGTGATTGTTCTTATTGACTACCAATCATCGCTTGCTCTAGGGGTCAGGGAGGATGTGGGTTATTTGATTAATGTTTTCGTGAATAAGAAGAAATATGTAAGCAATACTTAATATATAAAAAATAAGGTGAAATATTGAGCAGACTAAATCAGAGTAGAAAACTTATGCTATCGACACAAGTAATATGATTTGTGGTCACTTTGCTGTCGTGTGCTGACTATCTGCACACACATAACAAAAAAAATTCTCGGTTGGAGAGTTCTAAAAATGATCTATTAGTAGACCATTTTCAGGGTGGTCCTAAGTCCTAAATCACGCCATCAATTAGAGCTTAAAACAAGTACAAGGAATATATAATGCAGGTTCAAGGCTTTTTGTTAACTTGTCCTACCAAGTTCATTTTGATTCTCCTAACTTACGTTCCCGCTATGACTTGGTATTATGCGCCTGGTAAATAAAAAGGTTTGTGTTTGTACCAGATTTTGGATGAACTGATCTCGAAGAGACGTTGCCTACTAACCAGCAATGAATTATTCTTGTGTCAGACGTTGAACTTTGGATATGCAACTTAGAGAAATTAGTTAAAGAAAATATGTACGTTAACAATTTTAAGCTATTGAAATCACATAAAATGCGAGGGATTACTGTTGCGTACTCACACGCCATCACGCACATTCATAGTGTTGGCAAAACAAATTGAATTAAGGCTTTCGAATGGAATTGTTAAGAATTCCACTTGTTCTTCGCAGTACAATAAACAGCTTTAGAACAACTTAAGCCTCCGTTTGTTAAAAGAAAATATGTATGCCATATCTTTGATTGCGTACCAGTGGGCACGCAAGCCAATTAAAAGTTTTTATGTACAAATTGGCGTAAAATTTCATTAAGAAAACGTATAAACATATCTAATGTTTCCCGTGTAGCCGTGAAGAGAAACCTGGCCATTAGGAGATCTTCATCTGTTACTACCCAAGCTAAGACAAGCATTTGTTTCAAAAATTGTAAATACATACGGCTCAAGTTAGCTTTAATCGCGTTTGGTTAAGAATTCCTGCGATCAATGAGATTCTTTGCCATTTCATCTCCTTCTGATGAATATACTTCCACTTTGCTCTAAAGGATAAAACTTTTGGGAAATAAAGATAATTTCAAGGAGGACCACAATTAGTTGTCAATACAAACGAACACTCTGACTTAAACCAGTTGACAAATCAACTGCAACTATATTGATTTCACCAGATCGGTGTAGACCTTGTTTCCATATGCCAACAAATCACCAATGGATCTGTTTCTACAAAAACTGTATTGCCAGTTATGAATGTGTTGCTTCAATATCAAATCTTCTCGACATTAAAAATTAACGGAAAAAATCACCGAACAAGTTAAGTTGAGCATTACTTTGGACTTTCTTAAAACTAAAGGAGGTACAACTAACTTCTGGTGTGAGCATCAGCTGGTTTGATCTACTTTTGGACGCAGGATTGGTTGAAGTCTCCATATAACTACGTACAACACCTTAAATTTGGTCGTTCCCAAAAGTATGGAATTGAGATATGTAGGGAAGATGGTGGTGGATGAATTCTAAATACGTCAACGGGAGCTTTCATACCTCCAAAGTGGGCTACTGACTCCAGAAGAACCAACCACTTTTCCCCAAGGCGTCACCCACCAAAAGCCTTATGCAGCCAAACAATTTGCGAAGTTCGAATTGCGAATTGCGAATTTGCGGAGTGTCTATCTCTCCAATTTTCTGCTGAACAATATTTATCAGTTCAACCTAATTCTGTGCGCATCACCTTACCATACATACCGGGGGTATAATTGAGCAATATGGGGTTTCGACATGATGGGCTACGTGATACACAACAGCTAAAGCCATCGATTCATGAAAACCATTTGTTCCATTCTTAGTTGTCGGCAGGAAATTATATATATATATATAAATATATATATATATGTATAAATATATATTATATACATATATATCTAACTTAACATGTAGCCTTGGTGGTCAGTTGTGTTAACAGCTGTTTAGCATTTTACAAAGTTTTGAGGTTGATGAACTCTATGTACATAACTTTATTTTAATATAAGCAAATGTATTTGTGCTATAAATTTGTTGTCTCCTGTCTGCTTTTAATGCCCCACGTAAGGCTCCCTAGGAGGAAAGCGTAACATTGAGCGTTATGTCGCACGATACCTATCGCTCAAGCTAGTCGTTGAGATTGTTGATTCACTCCCCACACGGTCTCGGAGTTATGGTGAGAGAGAGAGCTGGTTGTTGCTGATGAAACAATTTGTCATTCTTACAACGGTCAGATTAAGTTGCTACAATAGTGATTTATTTTTGTGCGGATGAGGATTTTGTTGGGTGCCAACATGGTCCCTAACTCCAAAGGCATAGCTGCTGTCCATCTGCGTAGTCTTAGTCTTGGATCTGGTCCAATGTTGTAATTTGCGTCTGATGTTTTGATTTTCCTTTGGTTGGACTAAATCCGAATGTCCATGGATGTTGGAGCACCACGCTGTGCGTAAGTTTCTCATGCAAATAGAAAAGTAAAAATATATGAATTAGAGTATGTATTTTATAGGTGATATACCATATATAAATGAAATATATTCAGCTGCTTGTAGGATTTCCTGGATAACTTCTTGCTAATTGGGATGGATAAGGACATTATCGAGTTTATTTTGTTTAGTTTATAGGGTTCTATTTATTTATTTGTACTATTATTATTATTTTTTTTCATTTATTTTGTTTTTTATTTTTACTGCACTGAAGTGGCTTAGAGTTTGTAATTAAATTCCTGGTTTGTACTTAGTTATAAGTGTTCAGTTGGTTTAACTTATTCGATAGTTTTTTTTTATTCTTTATTTATCATTGTTCCATTGTTTTTTTACCGGCAAGAGGGATAATAGCTCGCCAAAGTAACCATGATGAAGGTGGTAAGTTGTCTTAATTTATTTATTTTTTTTTTGTCGCTGTTGCAAAAGGTACGCTGTACTCCATTGCTTCGAGAATTCTTGTGTTAATCGCTGTAAGAACTTCCACCTATCTAGACTGTTTATGTTTTTGTCGGTAAGATTTATGTGTGTTAAGTTAGACTCCAATAAGGAAGTGAAAAGGAGTCAACACCGATATTTGTGATTTTTGGGATCTGCGAACATGGGTCATAGTGGCCTAGAATTGACGCATGTTTAATTTGCGATATAATTTTGGGTACTTCTCGAATGTCAATCTTGCCACCCCAATAGTTCTTTTTAGATGGTGTTTTACGGATCTCACTCTCGCTTCCCACAAACCACCAAAATGAGGTGATGAGGGTGGGTTGAAATGCCATGTTGTGTTCAGGGAGGCTAGTGTTTCGGAAACTTCTGAAGACAAAATCGGAGGAGATGAATGTGCTATCTCTTTTAAGCTCCGTACTTGCCCCCTTGCAATTTGTTCCGCAGTCGCTGAAAATGTTGTCGTAAATGCCTCTTCTGGCGACAAATCTTCTAAATGCTGCTATGAACGCTGCTGCATTAACATCGCTGACGATCTCAATGTGTATTGCCTTGGTAGTGAGGCAAATAAACACGGCGAAATATCCCTTGCTCGATATGCTGCACCTTCCTTTCCATAGTTTGATGCCCATGGGACCGGCATCGTCAACGCCGGTGTACGTAAAAGTTCGCGAAATGATTGTGCACTCAATAGGTAGGCTGCCCATAAGCTGTTCTTGCATTCTTGCATTAAAGCGATGGCATCGAACACACCGATGGATAGTTGCCTTCACAAGTGCACATCACTCACAATCAACTTCGTCACTTGATGTTGGTCGTGAATGATGATAGAATGTTTTCGATTGTAGCGAACCGGTGCATTTGTTAGACGACCACCAATTCGCAATATTTCCTGTGCGTCTAGAAACGAGTTCAAATTTAATATGCGACTATCCTTTGGTATAGCCACATTTTCTTTAAGTGACTTAACTTCTTCAAAAAAATATCTCCCCCTGGACCAATCATCAGTGGTAGGGGAGACACAGATGTTAGACATACTGTCGTTTGGTATAAAGGCTTTTTTGTTTCTTAAATTGAATAAATACCTGCGACAAAGGGCAGTAATTCGTACAAGGCGCTTCAAGGTTGAATACTTGTGGAAAAATGCATCGTCAATAATAGCGCATTGTGATGCAACTTGCGCAAGGTTGGTGTACAAATTGATGGGGCTTATTCGTTTCTGATTAAAGTTTTGTTTATAATCTTGTCTCTCTGTCTGACCCTGCCACCACATTTCACTCTTCATAAGCTCTTCCGGAAACGCTCCTCGTGGCGCAATATCCGCTGGATTATCCTTGGTTTTGACGTGCCTCCAAATCTCCGGGCTAGTGAGCGTTTCAATTTCCGAAATTCGATTTGCCACAAATGTGGTGCGAGTTGACGGATTTCTCTTAATCCATACTAAAGTGATCGTGGAATCTATATCAGACATTACCGATCTTTTCATATGTGTTGTTACGTTAGGTATGTCAAAGCAAAATGCATAACATGCATCCATGTTATGAGAAAGGTTAATCTCCCTTTCACCTCTCGCGACTTGTTGCAGAACCTTTGTTGAGTTTCTCGCCCAAATTTTCGTAGCGGAAAACCAGCTGACTTCAAAATTGCCAGTATATCTTTTCGTAGTTAAATGGCGCTTTCTTCATCGTCTTCGCTAAAAATAAGGTCGTCGACTTAATACCCGTTCTTTAGAACGTTGTGCACGTTTGGAAAATATCTTTAACTTCTTCTGCAAGTTCCTGTAGATATGCCACCGCGGAGTGTGGTGCTGAAACTGTGCCAAAAGTTACTAAAATCGCCAAAAGCTTTTCAATGGGGCGCTTAGGTGATGTCCTCCACAAAATTCTTTGGTACGTTACGTCATTTCGGCATATCCGTATATGGCGGTACATCATGCTGATATCCGCGGCGAATGCAACCTTAAATTTTCGCCGTTGGGCAACCAAATCCATAATGTCTGGATGTGTTCGTGGTCCTACCATTAATTTTTCGTTTAAAGACACTCCCAATGATGTTTTACACGACGCATAAAAAACTACTCTAAGTTTGGTGGTTGTACTTGTTTCTTTTAAAACCACGTGATGAGGTATGAAGTATTGTTCACCATCAACCCTTTCTCTTTTAACTATGTTAAGTGGCCTAACCTAATATATTCGTTGATACAAGATGTATATTTTTTCCGTAGCTTTTCATTGATGGAGAAGCGTCTTTCAAGTTGAAAGAATCTTTCCATCGCTGTTTTCCTCGAGTTTCCCAGTTGGGGTCGGATGCCATCTTCAAAGGGAAAACGGACTTCGTATCCTCCGTCCTGACTAGTCTAGGTTGTCTACGATCTCCCAAAATCGCCTCACTTGTTTGTCTAGGTCTTTGGAATTGAAATATGTTTCTTCTGTCAGAGATTGAAAATACGAGTCAGACTTTGCACCAACAGGCCCAGATAGAATCCAGCCTAATTCTGTAAGCTGAGCAATAGGTGAACCACGTTGGCTCTTTACCAGACCTTAAAAGTTGATAGATACATACACATCAGCTCCTATTAAAATATAAATTTTCCAGGGACAGTGTATGTTGCTAATTGTAGATTGGCTAGATGATGCCATAAGTCGTCATTGATATGTTGTGTTGGCAGAATTGACGTAACTTTTGAGAAAACCAGTGCACGAACCTCAAGAGAAAAATCTACGCTTTTAATAGAGAACACTTTAAGGTCGACCAGACATGTCGAGGTACCATTTAATCTTTGCCCTTAATCACCTTTTTAAGTTCAGCAAATGAGCAGCGTTTTCAGACCTAGTATCAGAACCGGATTCAATCAAGGCTATTAGAACATGTAGGGCTCCATTGGAGGCGGCGACTCTAACTAATGCCGTTGCTAAAAGTTTGTGGGATTCCATTTTGTTGAACTTGGTGCTAAAGACATAAAAAACTTGGGCATATGTTTATCAAACAAAACACACGGTTTTTCAAAACGTTATAACTTTATTTAAAAACTGCTCTTGTCGCTGGCAGACTGTTAATCAAGAATACCTGGTTTGTCCTCAGCTAACTTAACATGCAGCCTCGGTGGTCAGTAATGTTAACAGTTGATGACCTCTATGTATTGTACAAAACTTTATTTTAATATAAGCAAACGTATTTGTGCTATAAATTTGTTGTCTCGTGTCTGCTCTTTAATGCCACACGTAAGGCTCCCTAGGAGGAACGCGTTTTGTCACACGATACCTTTCGCTCAATCTATTCGTTGAGCTTATTGACCCGCTTCCCCCACGATTTCGGAGTTATGGTGAGAGAGAGAGCTGGTTGTTGCTGATGAGACAATTTGACATTCTTACAACGGTCAGATTAAGTTTCTACAATAGTGATCTGTTTTTGTGCAGATGAGGATTTTGTTGGGATGATGATTACTCTGTCTATCGGAAATGAACATATGGCATCGGATACCAAATCATATTGAAAGTCTCTTCTGGGCAAAAGAGCGGGAATCTGAAAAACTGGCTCATTACGCTTTAAGAAAAGCTTGGCAAACTCTGCCAAAACTCAAAATGGAGAAGAGAGTAGAGCAGATCTTAAGTGCCACATCAGGAAAAAATCGCCCCTTACATAGTGGAATATAAATCTGTAGCTACTACATTCCAAATCCGGAAAACTTCTTAACAGGTCATTTAGGACTAATTTGGGAGAAAAAAAAAATTAAGGAATAAGAGGCCTATTCGGATTTCGAAGAATGCCTCTCATTAAGGCTTTTGCGAAAAGCTGGAAAAATTCGGTGATACCAGCAGAGTGCATTTTTCAGGTAACCAGATTCTGGCTAGCCAAAAACCAGCTGCTTACAACGAAAATGTTGTATGGTTATAGATAAGCTGCAGCCAAGTCTATATAGGTTCTCTACTGTAGCGGAATCTCTGGCGAATAGCTAGAGTCCCCGTTGAAAATTGAAAATAACTTTTCATTCGCTAAGAGACCCAGATCTGGCAGCCTGAGTTCTTCATGAAGCACCGAAATAGAGTGTCAAAGCTTCATGGAAGATTTGGTCTTTCAGCAAATCCTCTCAAAACTGAGTGTTCTGCCAAACAGAATTAAATGCTCTTCGATCTCCAAAAGGATCATCCATGGTACCATTGTCATGGTACAAATGAGCACAATAATCGTTTATAGCACATTCGTTGGTTTTTTTTTTTTTTTTTTTTTTTTTTTTTTTAATTTATAAATTCGAAGAACCTGGTGGCAGGCACTATGTTGAGGTCTAGAACTTTACTTTTACGAGGATAAGGAATTTAAAATTGCTGGCTTCAGACTCTGTGGCCCAATATTCTTATCAAAAACGGAAACTAGTGATTGTGCAAATAGTGTACGACAATGATAATTACTTGTGTGTCTACGTGTAAAAAATATTCTCAGTAATAACGCTTCGTATTAATGACATCTCATGGTTAGTGGTTGCTGGTCTTATTTGCAGACGTTGAATGCTAATATGGCCGTAAAAAGCTACTCTAAGGTTGACTTTGTTATGAATAGTTCAGATACGGCAAAATCTCTAGTTTCCCTTGTGAACTCGTAGAACTTTCTGAAACCTGGCAGATAAGTACAACCTCGACCTATCTGTAAAAAGAAAGAAGAAAAAAAGTAGATACTACCAACTTTATGGCTTTCTGGATGCAATTATGATTTATTCATGTATCAGCATTGCATTAATACATATACACGCAGAGACCTTGCATAGTCATATACGTACTCGTATATGTACATGTGCTCTTATGCAAGCATTTAGTTTTTTTTGTCATATTTTCTTCATGGTAGCGGTATTTGGTTCAAGTATTTCCGCCAATGGATTGTGGGGGACTTGGATCCACTGCATTAGAATCGTTAGACGATCTGGGCTCAATAGAGACTCTTGAGTCTCTGCGGGCCATGGAATCTCCAGAACCTCTGGTCTTCATGAGACGGCTGGTGAGGTCACTACAAACCGAGGATGGTATGGAGCGTACTGAGTCTTTGGATGACTTCGCCGACATGAATGAGGTAGATAACTTTGATGAGTTGGATGAAATACTATAGATGATTTAAAGGGTGTAGATGTAAGGTAAACTTGGCGTCCTTGGTGTTAGGATTCTTACGTTGTCCAGTTTTTGAAAATAGAAAAGAATGAAAAACCCTTCATTACCAATTGTAATATATGTTGTAGATTCATTTCTTCTAACTTTTGGCTATAGTTACGACTGAACTGCACTGTTTGGTGGATCGCTTGCAACTGAGAAGACTGTGTTTCAGAGAATGTGAGTGTGTTCAGTGCCTTTACTTTAGGTCAGCTGACAATTTGAACTGTTCAGTGAATTAGACAGCCGATTCGTAACATACACTCTTTTTGATTGAATTCATTTTAAGTTCGTGGTCCTCTTTTTGATTTACTCTGTAAGCTCCTTTTGATAGCTGTTATATATGGGTGCACTAGACGCTCATTTTTATGTGTCCCATTTTATGTGTGCCAGCGGAATACAAAATTTTGGAAGATGTTGAGATTCGCAGCTCGCATTTCCTGGTTGAACCTACTTGGACAAAAGGGTAATTACATTTTTCGCCGTTCTGTGTGATTAAAAGAAAGAAACTCAGGAATACATACATGAGAAGGGCAATGCTAGTAGTTTTTGTCTTGTGCATTGTCATTTCCTCTGTTATTCCATATCAATTGGATGTTGACCTTGGATTTGGCCTCGATGCGAATTATTATAATGTGTCCGCTTACGAGACAAAAACTGAAAACAAAGCTTTCTCTTAGCAAACCGCTTACCAGAAACGCGTACCGTCTAGCTATTCTCTGTATACCATTTGCCATAGTTTGTCGTCCTCCTTTTTTTCTTATATAGCATTGTAAAGTCATCGTTTTTCGAAATTTGTTGAATGTAGCTGGAATTTTCACTAAAGTCACACTGCTTTTCTGCTTGTTTCTCCCGATTATGACAGCAAGGCTCTAGACGGTATGCTCATATTCCATGCAGCGGACATGTATTCCTGTGGCCATACGAGCTAGTGCAAGGTTCTTACAAGATCATTTCCACCAGCTTTAAAGAGCTCGGCGACTAAACAGTCGCTGGGCTACACAGTCCAGTGTGTTTGTTAGATTTAGTTTGGGTCCAGTTATCCTCACTTCGTTTTTGTATTTGTCCTTGTATTTTCATCATCTTCGCATTTAACAGTCCGCAGAAGTTTTTTTTCCAAATTTATCGTCGGTTGCTCGTTTGTGGGTTCCTTGTAAAAACATGCACATCAGATGTGGCATTTCTGATGGCTTCTTGTGTACCATTGCCACTGATTGAAATGAGAGTTGGGATCCCCAAATACGTTGGACTTTCTCCAAGAGTAAAGTCGTTCTTTTCCGAACATGTTGTTGAATTTATCAGAATTATTTCTCCTTAGGTTTTAAAGCCTAAGCTGACTTATGTTATATGTACATATAACACATGGGCTGAAAAGTCAGTGTCGTTTTATAGTAAAACACAAAATTTTTGCAAAATTCAACTTTATCAATATAGTTGCGATACATTGATTGAAAAGATTTTACAATCTTTCGATGCCAGTTTTGTTGTACGATTTCGGTTTAGCCTCAAAATAGGACTCTGTTTCGGCGATTACTTCTTCATCGGTCTTAAATCTCTTTCCTGCAAGCATGCTTTTGAACAGAAATTAGTCGCTGTGGGCCAAATCTGGAGAATACGGTGGGCGGGGAAGCAATTCGTGGTCGATGTTGATAGTCTGCCCTTTTTGGAGATGGTCGATGAAAATTATTTCATGTGTAGCCCAAAATACGGATGCCATAACCTTGCCAGCCGACTGTTGAGTTTTTGGTCGTTTTGGAAGAAGTTCTTGGCCTGCTCGCCACTCAGCTGATTGCCGACTTGACTCTGGTGTGAAATGTTGGAGTCAAGTTTCATCCATTGTCACATACTGACGAAAAAATTTGGCTTTATTGCGGTTGAACAGCTTTAAACACTCCTCTGAATCATCAACATGTTGTTGTTTTAGGTAGACTGTGAGCAAACGCGGCACCCACTTTGAACAGAGCTTTCGCATGTCCAAATATTCGTGTATGATATATCCAACACGCTGTTTTGATATCTTCAGAGCCTCAGCTATCTCGATCAACTTCACTTCACGGTCATTCGTAATCATTTTGTGGACTTTTTTTGATGTTTTCATCTGAAACAGCCTCTTTTGGACGTCCACGGCGTGCATCATCTTCGGTGCTTGTATGACCACTTTTAAATTTTTCACTCCACTTGCGAATGCTTCGCTCGCCTGGTTCAGGGTCCGGGTAACACTTATCAAGTCATTTCTTTGCATCAGCTGCATTTTTTCCCATCAAAAAGCAATGATAAATCAACACACGAAATTGCTTTGAATCCATATTTTTCACGGTTTGTGAAGCCTAAGCTGACTTGTTATGTACATATATATTATATATTAATAGGGACGCCCCATTATATATCCCGAGGAGCTTTCTGCTTAAACCGATCAGGATAAGGAAGACATTTACCCACCGTTTACCATAAGTTGTAAACGGTGTATTTGAAGCCTCTGATGGATACTCAACCCAATGTTGAAATTCACCAAGGTGTGAAAGAGCAGCTCCGTGTGTTGAAGTGCAGGGACTAAGATGACTTGATATGGTATATGCTCATGGATTGTTTACTATAAAACAACAGTAGGCATCAAGAAAAGTGATTTTAAGTTAAAATTATGATATGGATGTAAATCGGAATGTAAAGCTCATATCACATGTATTCCTACCTAAGCTACCTACCCTCAACTTTCAAAATTCAGATTTCCTTTTTCAAAAAAATAATTAAAGTATTATTTTCACTTTTATACTCGTATTTCTGATATATAGTATATTCCGCTTCTATGTAGAAATAAATAAAACACAAAACTAAAACCCGAAAACACTTAGACAGGGTGTGTCCTGCATGGAATAACCAATACCCATGCCTTTGTGTATAAATAAGAACTGATTATCAAATTATTTAACAAAACGACTGAATGCCACTGAACACACCCTAACCAATTAATTTTTTAAATTTTCCATTTTACCCTCTGATTGTAAATGCCTCCCAGCAAGATAATTAATGTGCTTTAAAGAATTTAGAAAAGTGGAAAGAGACGGCCAGCAATGGAACTAAATACTTTTGCCACAAAATATATACACCAAAGATTCCAGTTGCACTTGTAAAAATGTTTATGAAATTATTTTGAACAGTGCGCATATTCAACTTGACGCCTGCGTCAATTTAAAATGAAGAAAATAGTGCAAATTTAAACTACATACTCTCTATAGGTTTAAATGAGTGAAGGATTTTTAATGTGTAATTAACGTTGAGTTTAATTTAAAAAAAGGTATCGTGTTTACCAATGTTAACATCAAACATTTTTATTTTCTAGACACATAGGCACTTAATATATCTAATATAAAAGTTGACAAAGTATATTATATATAACATTAAGTTTATATAAAATAAAAAAAAAAAAAATTATTAAAATTTTGATTTGCGTTGCTGGCCATGTACTTAAACAAGATGCTCTCAAAGCTCGGCGTGTAAGTTATGTTTTTTATACAGTGAGTTCCATAATGAAACGGTATGAACGAAAAACTGCATTTCTGTTACTCTGCAAACAAAGCATGGATTTACAGTACAGAACGACTTTTATTTACAAATGTTGCTTGTTAATTATGTAATGGATATGCTCAACCAACGTTCATATAATACTGCCGGAGATAACAGTAAATTTTTGGCTGATTTTACAGAAAATTGCACATCCGTAAGTCACAATGATAGTGACAATCGATTTAGCAAATACAGCTCCGCTTTGATTGGTATACTTGTATGTAGATTACTTAGACAGTGATCAATCGCTAAGGACTCCATATATTATGCCAATGACTTGTCTAATATGATCATCCCAGCAAAGTGTTTGTTGCAAAAATTCTACTCATAGGGAAGTTTAAAAAAATAATCGGAGCTAAGGAGCGTTGATCCAGTAAAGCTTTATATATATTCAAGCAGCTCGATTTAGTTGGATTTATTTTCGACTGGTTTTCTTCCGTCAAACCGCATATACTTTGAAGACCTTCATTTCAATCAATTCTATCGTAACTAACAGATAAAATTAAACTAAATTCCTTGCTGAATATTGCCTTCGAAAATATTTCGAAGTTATTTTAATAACAAAAACTGACAAAATCAACCTACAGTAGAAGCGCACGAGAAAAATTAAGTATATTTTGAAGCTTATTTAACACAGCTCGTGATTAATCGCGTGGATCACTTTCAAAAAATCAATCAAGATTAAAAAAGAAATCAAATCTTCATCTACTGTGATGTGCTCGAATCGAATGTATAAGCTTTTTCATTTCTTTTGATTAGAAGGACAGTATTCCGCTGAAGAATTTCGAGTTGCGTTTTTTTTAAATGGCACATTTTTAAGAACTCGGAAACCGTTTTTGGGAAAAAACCTAAAAATCTTATGAATTATGAATTAGGTATCCTAGCAAATTATTATTTTTTTAACAAAAGGAACTTTACAACTTTAGTTTAGATGGACAGAGTGAGGTCGACTCAGATGAAGTACAATATAACCAATTCTCTTGCAAGACGTTTCATAAAAATCCTTCTTTCAATTTTAGGTACAGGAATTAAATTTAGAATTTTGTAAAATTTAGCCATCGGCTACCTTTTTTTTCGGCGGCTACAATTCTTTGCTCATCTCATCAACCCCACCTTTAGTTTTATTGTAATCAAGAATGATTTCTGGTTTGTTATTCTCTGTGTTAACTAGAGTAAAATCCTTGGTTATACCAATACGTCACATTTGTCTTTTTTCAATGAACTCATTCCAGCCCAAGTGCAAAATAGTTGGTCCACGAAGTGTAAATTAGATGTAGAATACTTATTCGTTTTCTAAATTTATTAATGTCTTTTTGTTTTTATAGCACTGTAAAACTTTTCTTCAAGTAAAATAAATTATGCCATGAAAGTTGCATCTTTGGAAGTGTAGTTTGCAGTTATCGTAAAAAAAGCAAAATAGTTGAACCGGATAAAATTAAGTGCAAAAGAGTTGGTCTACGAAGTCCAAATGTGTTTTCACCACTGTGTAACATCGGTTTTATTTTCTTATGACAGCATTAACTCGCTGTGGCATAATGTAAACTAATTTTTGACACTCTTCAGAAGTGAATTAGTGCCGGTTGTCGTTCTACTTTCTTTTTCATTTTGCGCAGCAATGACATATGTTGGAACGCCATTCCCTCAAGGGAACGACTTCCGCAGAAAACTTGGCCTTAAGTGGTCTCCCGTATAGCAGAAGCACCAGCTGTGCTCCATAGAAACCTCCAGTAGCTTTTGTAATACTCGTCTCACTTCGAATACTTATTAGTATACCTTCAAGCCCACGTCAGTTTCTTAGTGATACAATACACTCGTGTTATAACTGCAACGTACAGTAGTTTTTCATCAATGTAGTATAAATCTTGTACAAAATGCTTTAAACTAACATCCTTGTCCGAGAGTTTTTAATATCATCACCGACAACCAAAATATTAGGTTGTAACGTAAGTATGTATTGCACAGACAACACTTCTGCCCTCTTCACAGATATCTTCTTAATTTGGCTAATAAAAGAACATATATATATCCCAAGGGCCTAGAGCTAAGGACATCTTCCCGAGATTTACAATTATTGCCGTTGAGGAATTTTTCCAGACTTCGGAATAAGTGGAAATCTGAGAGCCGATGCACAATTTTTTCGCAACCGAACTCCTGTATTTGTGTGCAGATTGTCCTAACTGTATGACGGTGAGCGTTATCCTGATGGATACGATCCCCGTTCGATTAGCTAGACCTGGCGGTTTCTGCTCTAGTACCGACTTCAATCTGCATAGCTGTTGACAGTAGACTACTGCATGTTACCATGCAGACAGCGACAGCTTGAGCCGGTGAGGTATATATCTGGGATATTATGTTAGTCTATCTTCTGGACTAAGCCATTCGTGGCGATGATTAATGTTGTCCTAAAAAATCCATTCTTCACCTCTAGTGACGAAATTCAGTCCAAAAACGTCCCTTGATTGTGACGCGACAGCTGTGCAGTGCAGGCTTCGATTTCTCATATTTGTAGGGTGTTGGCGAACGGCAATATGTTTTATATTGAGTTCCCTTACTGTAACAGTGGGATATCTTCGGGCCTACCCGAACGAGGTGCATCCTTTAGGTCAAAATTGCCATTTTTAAAATTTGCAAACCAATGTCGGCATTTGGACTTGCATACATATTTCGGATTTCTCTACTGGCTCCACTTCAATTCTGGTTTTTCTTGAACAAAATCAATAAAATGTGCCAAATACGCCGCCCTTCTGATACATCCATTACAAAGTTCAGTTAAAAATGCTTGCCATGATGTTAGCACAACGAAATTTGCAGACTTTATGAGCAGTACTAAACACACGTACTAATACCAAATACTAATAACAACAACATGCAACATTTTGTATTTGCATGATAATAGATTTACATTTCAAAACGCAAAGAAGAAAGTTACATTAAAAAAATTTAGAAATATGCTTTACAATTTATATAGCAAAATAAAGAATTCAAAATTCGACATTAGGAAAAGAAAATTTAGAATATAGCTTACATGGTGTTAAGAAGGGGTAGGTTTTCACATTTGGGAAAAAATCTGTTGTAAAAGTGGATACATACAAGTTTTTCTACGATAGATTTAATATTTGAGATATGTTCATAGTAATACAGAAAATAATTTGGAATTTATAATTTTTTTTTTTTAATTTTATGTATTGTAGAAAAATGTATACCAATTGAGTAGTGCACAAACATCAGGTCAAGTGCTGATGTGAACTTTATGTTCCTTTATGTGTGTACGGATATTTTTAGAAAATAAGAATCGCAGTGTTGTTGTGTTCGGCCCTAAATTTCAGTCTTTGGTTTGGTTCTAGTCCCTTCCGCATTTTTATTCTTTTGCCTTGGATGACGATGAGGTCCTTGAGCCCACCATGGCCTCGTAGGCCGTACAGGCTTTGGAATACTCGGGGGATTGCAACACTCCAGATCTCTTATATTTATTCTATTTCAACTTTAAAAAAAAAAAATGAGAATATGCAGTGATCTATTGAATTATCTATGCTTCTATGCTTGATTTGTCTCTTGCATGAAATACATAAAAGAAACAGCCCCAGCTGATTTTGTTGAGTCAACTTGGTTGATATTAACCCACAAATGTCCGACGAAATGAAAACTTTCAATGCAAAATATTCGTGTCTCTTATATGATATTTAGTAGCCTTATCGTGTCGTTGTCGTTGCAAAAAAAAAAAAAAAAAACTAAACAACCTGTAATATCGATAATTTTTCAAAAGCTCTTTGTACAATAATATTCGTTCGAAGTCGAATGCAGGTTTTAATCTACGAACATAGGCATTGCTAGGATTTCTGAAAGCATACAGATCACCGTCGCGTGTATGCAAGGCAAATGGGCGAGACTTATGCCCCAAAATAGTTATTTTTACTAGTGTACACTAGATGTGAACATTCTCAATCAAAAATCCATTAAATTAATTTTTTTGATGTGTGAGATGTGACATTACGCTCAAAGGTGAAGTCGTAAATACACGTATTAGTGCATAGAATTTGCTAAAATCTTTTATAACGAAAACCTATTATAGGGTATATAATTTTATTCACTTCCAATTACATATATTCTAAATACTTTCAATCTTCACAGATGTACAAAGATACACCACCCGAAATGCCGTATGGAAATTTCTCCCAATACGATGTTAAGATTCAGAAATTAGATGATCCCATATATACATTTTGGATACTTTTGCTTCTCACGATATTGCCCATCAGTATACTGGTCTTTTCAATAATCTATAACTTTTTGTGTCACTACCGTTATATATTTATATGGATTGAAAATAAAGTCATGTTTTTAGTTTATTTGGCTGTGTCAGCGGGCATTTTCTGTTCTCGAATTTTTTTTTTCGTGTCGATGAAAGAACATCCCTAGATACTTTTGGTTTGTTTTTGTTTTAATTTGCCATTTTTTCGGTTTCATACAAGCAAAGACTTAAGGTATATGGTAAAGCAGATCTAATTTATGGAAGAAGGAAATATTCATAAGAGAGGGGGGAGAATCATAAAAAAAACCTAATGAAAAAAAAAAATGAACTTTGTTTTATGAAAACACGTACGAGTATGTTGATATAAAAGCAACTTAGCCTAGTATTACAATATAAAAGTTCTTAAAATTAAGATCAAAATTAAAAGTAAATTCATTTATCAATTAGGGGATAAAAGCTCTACGAGTGTATATATATATATATATATATATATATATATATTTTTAGGTACAAGTTTGTCTATAAATCTATAGTAAACTAGAAAGAATTCTTAGGCAAATACAGATGATATCTTAAATACTAAACATATACCATTTAAGAATATGTACATACATACAAAATAATGTGTATAGATATATGTATCTATACGTTATGTTTTTCTTATTTTTTCATAATTTTAATTTGATGTTTGTTTGAAAAACTATCAGTTATCATACTTGTAAGATATAAGGTAATATTTTTACTCACTGGACTGGTTAGGTGATGAAGTGCACTCCGTCTTCTTCAACGTATATGCTAGGTGTTTGTTTGTGTATGTATTGGTATGGTTTGCCTTTTGCTTGTGGTTTTCTTCTTATTTTTATTTTTTTGTTTTTGACGGACAGTAAAAACTATTAAAAATTAAAAGTTATATATACGAAAAGCAGACTGTTACAATAAATAAATTCAACAACCTTAATGTCCTTAGCAAAGACTATGTAGGATAAGAAAAGAAGGTTGAAGGGGGGCGCAACTGCAATGCGTTAGTCGTCTGATGTCTGTGAGCTGGTAAACGGGGTTGCTGCTCTATTTGTGCTTTGTAACTTCCAAGGGATGATCTCGATTACATCCGTTTTGGCAGGTCTATTTGCCTTTGCGATCATGTTAAGTTAACAGTTTCTGGTGGGTACAGTTGCTTACGCTGTTAACTCGTAGTTTCTTTGGCTTTTTTTTCTATTTTTTATTTTTCGGCTTCTGGACACTGGCTGGTCTACTTTCTTTTGTTTGTGTAGGGTTTTTGAATTTCTTGCCAAAACAAAATTGTCATATTTTCTTTTATAATTGACGAACTGAGGAAAACACACTCATTTTGTTAAGATAACTTAATATATTAAGTTATATTAAAAAATGGAGAGATAAGATAAGAAAAGATCGGTAAGTTCAAACGGAGGCCTGCTGGGATATAAATTGATTTTTCAGTAATTTGTTAGAAAAGAGAATTTCGGACGGTGTAGTGTTTAAGTGCGGTGTCATGAAAATATATAAAAGAAAGTTAGGGAGAAAATAATTAATATTTGATAGAGATATATGACAAAACGCTGCTTCGAGCAGGTTAATGATTTCAAATAAAACACTTAATATACCAAGAACACGCAAATAGGAACTAAGTAACAAAAATTCCTTGGAAGTATCGCTGAACAGAGGGCATCATACTTAAATTGGTCAATGTCCTTGTCCATAACAATTTTCATTTGTTCAACTGTAAAAAACACAGACTGATGAGAACACAAAATCGAGAAGAAAGTCAAACTATGGCGGGACGTTTGGTTTTAATTTCTGTAGAGCATGTACTTTGTAATGGCCTTCCAAGCATAGTCCAAAGTTTCCTTTGTGTTCCCTGATAATGATTTCACACAATTCTGCTTCTAACAAGAAACCCAATTGCCATGCTCTTATACCAGACACATTAAGTGCGTAGCCGGAGTAATAGTGCATTGTTCCAAAATCCAGATTTTGGTCACTAAAATAAACCAACAAAAAGGCAATTTATGACCCTACGACTGGCATTATTTCTTGTCAAATTTAATGTATTTCAATTAGTCACGCCAGATTTTGGTGGCCCCTTTGAAACGTGACTTTCGCTTTTGGTAATTTTCGAGATTTTATTCATATCGTTTACATCAATTCAAGAGTCGCTGAAGCAAAAGTTCAAATGGTTCCACTCCGCATCGGTTAGGGTAGTGTCAAAAGAAGAAATCGAACAAATGTCCATGACAAAGAAGTGCTATTGCGCAAGCCCGAACTTAAAAGTCCATAAAATCACTGGGGCTTGCGGAATCCAGATATTTATTGAACCCCAAGATCGGCATGTCCAGCGAAAGTGTTGTTTTGCGAACATTTTATTATTGGACAAACATATAGGAGTGTGTTTATTACTCAGCAGGGAGTTTTTAAAAATTAAAAAAAAATATTCTAATTGCAATGTTACCATGACTTGATGGATTCGAGTAACGGTGTGCAAACTTGTACACCACGGCTACCCAAATATGTATGTAAATTGGGTTCTCAGATCTATCATGATTGTCCTGGTTAACCTAGTAGAAGAAATAAAATATGAATACCTAGAGCAATATGTTAGGGTACTACGTCATGTTAGCCTTAAAATCTACTCAAATATTCAAATGAACAACTTCTGCGAAGTACGGTTATATGAGACATGAATAATTTGAATCCATTCCGGATGAACAACGTTATAAATTAAGAAGTCGTCTTAGGTGGAATTTTCAAAAGTAAACGAATCTTGAATGATCCGACTTGGTGTAGGTAACTGTAGGCTGATAGCACTAAAACAAGATCAATTCAGACTAAACTACATAAACTTTCAGCATAGAAGAGCTCTGACTTTATCATTATGACAATATCAGTATAATTTCATACAGGATGCGTAATTTACCATACCACAGGTGGTGAGAGATGTGAAAAAGACAACCGTCTTACTTAACAAGAAGGTGATGTTTATGTGAATGTTAGATTTTACTGTCGCTTGTCTCTCACCTTTTTTTGCATCATTATCTGACATAGTTATTTCCATCTCTCATAAAATCGTAGTTATCTATTTAAACCTTTTGGGCAACCATGGATTATAATGTACTCACGGGAGGACAATTTTTGTCCTCAGAATTTCATCAGAATAACAAATTCGAGTTGGCAGATCAACCTCGTTAGTTGCAGTAGTTCCGAAAACACTTGGAATTTCAAGAAGTGGTAGAATGATGTCTCTAGTAGAAATATTAAAACCTTGAAAATAGTCTTACGGAAAGTAATGTAGCAATGGTAGATGCGAAATTCGTTTCCAGGCACATGAAGGCTATTCCATTTACTAAGTAAGTTATAGGGATACATACCATAGGGTGAGCAAATATCGATGCATCCAGCAATACCACAGTTACTAAAAAAAAAAATATCTTGCCACAAAACAAATTACTAAAGTTTTGTGCAGGATAAGGCGATAACATCACAAATTTGCAAGAAGTTGGTGGAATATCTTGCAGCATATTCTAAAAATAAAATACACAAATCTGAGTGATGACAAGTAATAGCAACAGACATTACCTTTAACAACACAGAGATACGTACAATTTATGCTAAAATCTACTCGTATGTATGTAATATGTAAATTCTAGCCGGTATAAGCGTAACCAGGTTTTTGTTGCAAGGTCTGTTTGTTTAAGTGTTATCCAAGAGTAAATTGAAAAAGATAAATGCAAAGATAACATATAAAACTACCACTTCGACTACCACAATGAAAAGCCACCTGCCTTCCCATTACACGATATGTAGTCTTACCTATCAAAGGTTTGTGTTAGTCTACTAAACATGGAAATGATATTTTGGCCGGGTGCATAAGCCAAATAATCATTCAAAAATTGGTGGATGAAAGCATGACCTATGACTAGACTCTGATATATTTATATCTCATCTTCAAGAAAAAGGAAACGGCACGGGTTACAGTAGGTACGACTGTCAACACCACAACCCAACTAACCACGTCATTCGCCTGTGCTCTCCAAAATCGACCCAACGGGTCAAGTAGCTATCCGTGAACACATATCAAGAAGAATTAATTCCACGGAATGCCTATCACTTCATCCATTGAAGCAAGGATAGGCGATAAAACTACGTTAAGAGTATCATAGCAAAGCAGAATTTGTGTTGGAGGCACAATTTTTACCCTTGGTATAGGTCGAAGTCGATCTAAAACCAAAATTCGGGGGCTTCTGACTCCCATGGTATCATAATTTAAGTCCTGGTATTGACCACCGGTGGTCCTACCATTAACAGAACGTTCAATATATTATTCGGTATGTGGCAGTGTATCATCCGGTCTGATAGATCGACGTAAGACTAAATTTTCAAGCTAAGGCAGTCGAGGCTCACCTTCGTCCTCATTATCGATTTCAAAGCATTTGTCGTCTTGTACTCTACAAGGCGTTAGTCAAAATCGGGATCAGAGCAACGATGACGTTAAAAATTACGCATTGCCATGTGCAAACTATTTTAAACGTGAAACGAATTTAGAAAAGTGAATGCATGAAAGGCATTTTCTGCTCGACTTCTTGGTTAATCAGACAACATTGATATTGTGGGTCAGTCCCAGCGTGCAGTCATATAGGCTTTGAAGAACCGGTGGAAGGAGTTGGCAACAAAATAAATTAGGACAAAACGAACGGCAAATCCGCCGCTTAGGTCAACCTTAGGAAACCGCAGTTTCTCCGATTTCTCGAATCAAATGGGCTCAAAATTCCTAACTCGGGAAATAGTAGGTATGCTCTACTAAACAATTATTTGCTGGAAAATAAGCAGGATATTGAAAACTCTCTAGAGAAAAGTGGAGAAGATGATATTAATTTAGGGGAGGCGAAAGCCCCCATTTATTCGGCTTAATACAAGCTATAACTTAAAATTAAACTTAAAACTAAGGTTGGTTATTGTGGTGAAGGAGAACCGATTTGTGGTAGGAAGTGGTGCGGTGGAAGTCAAAGAGGCTAGGGTTTGAATTAATTTTTCGTAGCATGCGGGAGATTGGTTCGTTCGCGCCATAGGTGGTGTGGTGGGTTGGGAGATAGAAAAGACGAGGGGTACGTAGATTACGAGGGTTAGTGTTGAGGAAAATATAATTGTGAAGGGACGTGCATTCAACCTGACCTGAAAGAAGTCGATGAATGAAGAGAAAGTCGGCTGCATCTCTGCGTTCCTCAAGGTGTTTAGGTTGAGACGGTTTTGATAGGGGGGCAGAGTAAAAGAATCATCCCAGGGCAAACCTCGAAGAGCGAATCGAAGAAAACAACGCTGGATGTTTTCGATTTTCGAGATATGAACGCGAAGATATGAGACCATACTTGACTGGCGTACTCTAGGAGGGAACGAACAAAGGTAATATAGAGGGACCTGGTCACGTATGGGTTGGTGAATTCTTTGGGCCATCGTTTTACAAAACCTAGTGCAGAGTTAGCTTTAAGGATTATCCCATCCATATGCAAACGGAAGTTGAGCTCCTTATCATACAAAATGCCGAGGTCGCGAAGAGATTCAACGAGAAGATAGGCTGGTTGTGGAGAAGGTAGAATCGGGGAGGAGATTTGAGCCGCTTATGTGAAAAGGTGATGGATTGGCATTTCGTGATATTAAGTTCCAAACAATTTTTGAGGCACCAGATCGAAAAACTATCAAGGTCTTGTTGAAGACGGAAGGAGTCATGGGGAGAGGAAATGGTTTTGAAAAATTTAGTATCGTCGGCGTAAAGGGAGACGTTGGAGTATTTGATGATCCTATCGAGATCATTTATGGTTAATATAAAGAGAAGGGGGCCGAGATGGCTACCTTGAGGGACTCCAGAGGTGGCCAAAAATGGAGCGGAGTGGGCTGACCTAAAACGAACACTGTAAAAACGGTTTTCGAGGTAAGGGGATATTCATTTTAACTATATGGGTTCAAAGCCGAGGGCAGACAATTTGAAGAGTATTAATCGATGAGAGATTTTATCGAAGGCTTTGCTAAAATCGGTTGCCACTACATCGACTTCGTTGCCGTTCTCTAGGGCAGAGATGGCAAAGGATACGAATTCAATGAGATTTGTGGTGGTTGACCTACCCTTTAGGAAGCCATGTTGTCTAGGGGAAATAAGTGATTTGCATTGGAAACTTAGAGCTTCATACAAAATACTTTCGAGGAGTTTGGGTATATGGGAGAGTTTAGCGATTGGACAATAGTTAGTTATTTCGTTCTTTGATCCCTTTTTGTGGATCGGGGTTATAAAGGTGGTTTTCCAAACCTGAGGAAATTCTCCTTGTGAAAGGGATAGACGAAAGAGATATGAAAGGGCAAGGGAAGGAGACGAAGAACATTTTTTAAGAAATATGGCAGGGAGGCCATCTGGACCGGGTCATTGGGTTGGTGTAATTTATATTCGATATAGGAGGGGTCCAAGATGTGAGAGAGAAGTGGGCCGTTGAAGAAGTTCAGTAGGTAACGAAAATACGATGGATCTGGTACAAAGGAGTCTTTGGTGAAGGATTGTTTAAAGAAGCTGACAAATAGGTTGGCAATGGTGAGTGGATCGGTTGATGACTTGTTGTTGAAAGAGAGGGAAGGAGGGTAACCATCGGACTTTCTTTTGTAGTTAACACATTGGTAAAAGGATTTAGGGTCATTTATAAGGTTGACTTGCGCATTGTTAATGTAACGCTGGTAAAGGGAATCGTAAAGTTCGGTGAAATGAAGATAAATACCAAGATAGTTGGAATAGTCGGACAAGGATCTGGTACGCAGGAAAACAGCCCATAACTTGTTTTTCTTGTTTCGTAAGGAACGAAGCTTGCGATTATACCAGGGAGGACTAGTAGATGATGTTTAAAGGCGGGAAAACGCAACGTAAAGGCTAAAAGAATTAAATATTTCTTTAAAAAAAATGGATAATTCATCATTTGCGCTTAGGTTGTGAAAGTTAAAGGGGGATCTGCTAAGATAGTCACTGATTTTGTGAAAGTTTGCTTTATGAAAGTCGTAGGATGAGAGAGTTGTGGGAGGAGTGGACTGGAAAGAAGAATTATGAAAAATGAATGTAGAAGGGGGGGGTGGGGGTAGTTGTCGATTGTAGACAGAGATAGGGGACAAAGTGAGACTGAGGAGTTAATTGAATCTGTTGTGAAAATAAGGTCCAATTGCCTGCCCATATAGTTGGATACACCACTGACTTGGCATAGACTTGAGTCTGTTAAGCGATCTAAGAAGAGACATTCCTTAGCTGAGTTGGCATTTGAAGCGATGAAGAACGATTGATCGTCTGATGGAATCCACTGTAACTGAGGAAGATTAAAGTCGCCGAAAACAAAGATATCGTCTGTAGAGTCAGACAGGTCAATTAAATATTCGATCGCATCGACAACAAGTTGGTAAGATTCGGTAGGTTGAGCTGGCAGGATGTAGCAACATAAAACGTAAAGGGACTTGAAGGGGAGTGATATTTTTATAGCGACAAAGTCGACTTTAGAGGATGAAGAGATGCTAATGGGAGAAGGGTTAAGGCTATTGTGTTGGTTTTCAGTCAAGGCGTAAATATCAAAGGGAAGAGAATGCGATTGACGTAGGACAGCATCGGTTTTAGAGCGAAGACCTCTTACATTCTGGTAGTAAAATGTAAGAGGGATGTTGTGGGGTGGAGATGTATGGCGGGATGTTTTAAGTGCTGACAAGGAAGGCACGTTATGGACGAAAAGATTTATCGTGGTCAGCTCGGCTTCGCTGTAGGTGTGAGACTCGTTTAGAGTGAACGTAGTGGCCGAATGCAGCAAGGTCGTCTGATACTTTCTGAGGGGACATGCTAAAAATCTCGTGGTACCTGACATAAAGGTTCCTGAGACTGATAGGGTCGGTAGGAAAGCCTTCCTGCTGGATGGATACCATGACGCTGGTTTTAGTCTTCCCTTCGTAGCAGACCGAGTCCGATTTGTCGTGTAGATAGGCAAGAAAGAGACGAATGTTTTCATATAACTTTCTCTCTCTAAGCCTAGAGAGTGCATAGCAACTTTCTGTAGTTCCATTGGTTTGCTGGGTAAGTCTAACTGTGTGGGGGGTAAAAGAGGATCAAGAATAGGGGCAGTGGAGGAGGGAGATGGAGATTCGTGGTTGGATATGGAGTTGGGACCTGGATGAGATGTTGGGTTTAGGGTATGGGAGTTAATAAAATTAGGGTACTTAGCTCCAGTTTGTAGGTCGAAGTTAGGAAATGAGTTGTTTGCTGGGATCGGTGGCGTGGAAGATTAAGAAGGGATAATATGGGTGGTTGGGGTTAAGTTGAAAGAGACGCGTTGGCGCGAGGGCTTGGGTGGAACATTGGAAATTAGCGGATCAGATGATTGGTGTGTAAGGGCTTTGTGTCGGATAAGTGAGGAGGGGGGACTAAAATCGGGGAACAAGTTTGTTTCGAAGCTCCAGTTGGGATCGGGATTAGAGCTTTGTTTTTTGTTAGCGTTCTTTTTAGTTGGAAGGGGGTTTGGGAGCGGTCTTTTTTAAGCTTATCGTTACGTTTATTTTTAAAATTTTGGTTTTCGTCGACACGTGGGTTTTCTCGTTCCTCAGAGCATTTGGTGATACTTATCTTCCCAGGTTACGGCCTTACCAGGGGAAGTGGGGAATAACCATGAATATTTAGTTGGGATGCTGATTTTGAAGCTGCAGGAACTATTGGAGTCAGCAGGGGAAATCATCTCGCACTCGCTAATGGTGATGGCATGATTTCGGTGAAAGAAACTCCGCACCCAACTAACATCAGCGTGTCGAGGAGCCCCTTCAACGTAGAATGCTGTATGGTTTCCCTCTTTCAACTTGTCGAGTCGGCTTTTCCATTCGAAGGGGGTCCATGAAGTTCCGAATTGTTTGAGCAGTTTTTTAGGGCGAAGGCGGGCGGGATAGGCAGCTCGGTTTCGGTTTCCGCTGTTATGGCGGCGGGAGGTGTATTTGAAAATGACTCCGTGTCTACTAATTCATTATGAATCGAGACATTGTAGGGGGAACTAGCTTGAAGTTGAATTTGATCGGGGATTCCATCGATTTTGTGTCAAGCCAATCTCACTTCTTTATCGATTTCGGCAACGGTGAACCGAGTTGCTATGAGTTCCTCGCTGAGGTCTATTATTTTTAGGGTTAAGTCATCGGGATGTATTGTTTTGGAGGAGGATTGAAAAAAGCAAGTCGAGATCAGTACGGAGAAGATTGATAGAGTCGTTTATGTGTGTGAGTACGTTGGATTTAAGGAGGTTGGCAAAATTTGTTTTGAGGAATGCTTTTAATCCATCCAAGTGATATTTGATCACTTCGCTCTCGTTGTAGTGATGAGATTGATTTTTGGACAAATTGTGGATCGCTGTCAGTTGTTTTTCTATCATTCTTCCTGTGGACTTGTAAGCTTCCACATTACTGTCAATGCAGTTTACTGAGTCTTCAATCTTCTCTATTCTGTCGGGAATAGTTCTGCTAATATGAATATTCTCGATTAGCATCGCATTGATAGACTCGTTATTGCATTTAATTGCCAGCATAACGTGAGCCAAGGTGATCTCTTTGCACTCGTCGCAGTAAGAATTGAAGAGACTGCAATACTCCTTGAGGTAGGTAATGGATCTCCGGGTAAGTCCGATGCATATGGCATGGAATTATTCGAAGACCTCAGCAATGACAAATTCTGGGAGCGCTGTGTTGGCGGATATACCAACAACTTATTTGGAAGATAATTCCAAAAACGATGAACAGCGGGGCAAAAATCATTAACATTGGTGTATATCTTGCAACATACACGTTCAACAATGGTGTCACCTCATTGTTGGAAGTCACGAACGTGTTAGGAATATCAGTCGTATCGGGAGGGCACACGTATAGTGAAAGCCAAGCTGCAAGCGGAGGAACAGACGAAAGAAGATCGAATATGGCATTGACAACAAAATTGAGAAGCTATGAACATTCTACCTAGTATCGATGATTCTATGTAAGTTGACCAATTTCATGACTTGCTCATTTCTTAATTTTAAAACCCAAAATTTCTTGAAAACCAATGAACTGATTGAATTGAATTTGTGGTTTATCTATACACCAATATCTAGTTCTTGCCATAGGATTTCTTTTTTTTTTCGTTACTTAGTTTTTATTTTATAGGCAAAATAAAAACCAATTCATTATTTAACCAAAAATCATTATTTATATTTAAAATATTTTCAAAATCGGCTATGACAAGAACTAGATTTTATTATCTTATTTAATATTCTTTATGTTTTTTTTCAGATGATTTTTAAAAAAACGCCAGTGAGCACCTTTTACGCAGAATTTTTTACGACGCTTCAAGAATTATAAAAAATCCTTGTATATTTTTGATATTTTTAAATAAAAAAAATTAAACATATTTCTCAATGTATATACTTTTATATAGCTAAATTCTTAGTACAAAATCTCAAAAAAATACACAAAAATGACTTTTGTGTCCGGCTCCTATGTGTATAAACATTTTCAAGTTAAAATTTTTTTTAAAAATATGTTGAATGAAAATTTCGATAGAGAATCCGTGAAATCATGGGTATTCGAGAAGGTTTCTGCTAATCTTTTTAAAATATATATATATATATAGATATATTCAACCAAGCTTACGCCGATGGTTACCCGGGTGGCAACGCTAGGATTAATATATGTAGATTATAGGTCCTGGAGAAGAGGGTTTCCTATTCGTATTTTGCCAATTTATATCCTTAATTTGTTTTTCCCTTAACTTTCGAACATTTCTCTGCTGAGATCGTTCATATAGGTGGATCTGGATCGGTACTATCAATCCTACCAAAAATTGTTTCTACTGGTTTTTTGACTTGATTAAAGACTTGATTGAAGAATTATATTCATATAAAGAGTGATGTAATAATTTTGTAAAGGATTGTGTTATGTTATAAGTCAACGCATAATTTCTGAAACAGTTGAAAGAAATCATTCCAATTGCCCGTTTACCGCACCAAAAATTAAAAAGTAGATTTCTATGTTAAGTTGATCTTTGGCCATGGAACAAATAGATGTTGAATTTTTTATCGCCTCGTTAATTTTTAGGATAATGTATTCGGTGGGCTCACCTGAAAATTCTTGGATGCGCCTTATGACGGTTGAGATTTTTTCCAGTTCCGTGAGGTCACCTAAAAGATTTCAGTTTATGATTTGGTTTAATCTAAATAAGAGATCTAAGATCGGATTAAGAACAGATTAACAACAAGACAACAGACACTCGTTGTTATGATTAATAGATCATTAACTACACATCTGATCATGTTTATTAAATTGGTAGATGTAACTATCTGCCGGAGTTGAGACTGTGGTTGTAGTTAAGGTTAAAGTTGGAGTTGAAGTTGTTGAACTTTAAGTACGTATAGGAATCGAATCGAATCAGATTATTTGGGATATTCATTTATTTTTTTGATTACAAAAAAATTAAATAATTCTATAAGATTTCAAACTAATATTGCGAGTATAAATGTTTACATTTTTAGTTTATTTCTTTTGTAAAGCTTATTAAATCATTGTTTATGTGAATGCTTTTATGAGGAATGGAAGTACATACAATTTGTTCAAACGTTTTACTTTTTTCTTTTTTAATGGAACAAAAATATACTGATATATATATTTTCACAGTTGTTGCTTTAAATGGATAAAAAAAAATCGTTCGTCCTTAACAGGTTACATTGGTTTCGAAGGTTAATAAAAGTTTTTTTTTTAATTTTTTTTTTTTTTTTTAAAAAAACATCTTCGTGGTGGTCACGAAAAAAGGAAGGATTTGAAGAAAAAAATTAAATTTGATTTTTTGGCAGAGTGGTATGCATAAAAGTATCACGTTCGGTCAAATCTACACCACAATTGTAAATAATGAAAAAAGACTTTCATTCGTTCACTGGACAATGCTATCTAGATGAAGTGTGCAAAATTTGAAAAAGAACGGTGGTTTGATTTTTAAAAAATCGTATCCTCCGACTTGAAAAATATAGTTTTGCCAAACTTCCATATTGCCATTGGAACTGCATTCTTTTTTTACTAAATGATCCTCATGTCATACTTCAAACTTTGCTATGATGTATCATGTTATTTCTTTCAAGTTTTACATATAAAGGTAACTCGACGCTTAGAAAATCGAGAAACACCGACAGACAATAGATAAGCAATTGCCTGGCCGAAAAGCAGTTTCCCAAAACTCTCTCTACCCTCCAATTGACTTGAACTTTAAGAAAATTTTTCTATTTTACTATTTTTCTATTTTTCGGATTTTTTTAGTTAACACTCTGGGTCACAAATTTATTGGAAAAGTATTCAAATTGATAGAAAATAAGTATGAAAACCCCACAATTTTGCAGGTGCAACGTTTTCTTCGAACTGGTCCCTATCAGGATTAAATCACAAAATCAATCAGCCTTTGATATAAAATAAAAAAATACCCGATCTTGGATAGCTTGGTAAATTCGTTTTACGGTATACATATACACACATTTAATAAATACCTACCAGGTGTGTAAAAAGCGATTTCCATCACTACTTACGTATATGTTCCACATAATAATGCAATATTCGCATTTGAACCAACAGTGTAACTAGTGCTGATGCAGTTTCAGGTATTCATTTTCTATTATGTAAGTCAGTGAGTTTATATAGAACTAAAGCAAGAAACATTCAATGAAGCGATGTTTAAAAAATAAAACTTTTATTGGTGGAACCTATTCACTAAACTTTCAAATGACAGAAATTTCTCTAGATTTGTTTTAAGTACACAAGATAAGCATAGAAAACAACACCGACACAGTGTTGGACGAAATTTGAGCCGCCCTTTTAAGTATTATCTAAATACGAATATGTACGAATATGTACGGATATGCTCTATTATGCGCTCGTCTACTCGTCTGCTATGCTGAGATATGTATGGTCCAGTATCCTCATCGTATTACCTTTGCATGTGCCAGCGTGGGTTTTCGGAAATTTTAATTTGGTAAAAAAGATTCCTACTGTTTAAAATAAACGATTCTCATCGTATATAAGCACATACCACGTCTTACTAGTGATCAGTATCCGATATATATTATATTTGTGCAGCTAAGACATGTTGGCTTGTAGTATAATTTCCTTGTGTGCAACTCCAGAAGTGTGTGCACTATTTGGATTTAGTAAAGTTTTGATTGAAAAATCGGGGAAGGATATACATACGAGTATGTTCATTAATATAAAGATTGTGTTCTGGTCTAGTCCCAACTTATGCATACATATCTCAAACATCCAAGAATGTGTTCTGTAAGCCATTTGTTGTAAAAAAATTGTTTAAAGTTAATTTTCCTCTATTTTGATAGTCTGACCTCTCCTACTCCCTTATTTAATACATATGTACCTGTTCCCTGCTAGCAACGCTTTTGAAATCGTTTGAACTGATCACAATCATACCAATATTAAAAACTAATTTAAAAAATTCTTCTAAATCATGGATGGTGATAGATAAATTCATGAACGAACTCCGTTGCAGTTACTACATTTTTGCTTATTCAAGATCTTCCGACAACTAACTCCCTCTCAGCCAGAAATTTCTATATTTCTATCATCTCCATCAAAGCTTTCGACAAAGTAAGAATGTATACGAAACAAGGTCAATAAAAAAAAAAAAGTAGAAAGTAGGGCACAATATAATAAAAAAAATAACAACTGTATCAGAAAATGACCAATGGGCATATAAAAGCGCGAGTTTCTCAGCGAGATACCAATTGCCATCTCCAGGCTTGTCGGTCAACAAGATCGAGACCTAAAAAACTCTCTCATCCTGACCTGCCTTCAGAGGAGTCCTGCATACTCAAAAGTAATGATATAGACTTCAGCCAGATCTGAATTGCAGCTTTAATGTAACTGCACTATCGGGTAATTCGCTCCCTCTGAACAAGAAGTTCAGACTGCATGTTCATAAGACGAGAGTCAAAAGCCGGTTATCAAAACTGAAAGATGAATTTGAGAGTGCAATCCATAATACAAACATCAAGTGGAAGGAGATTCTGTTTCTAGTTATCTAGTGGCATGATCTTAGAGGACAGTACAGTAAGTCGACCAACTTTCACCATAACGGTAGAAACAGGTTGCCACCCTAGTTCTCTTCATCAGCATTGCTCTAATTATCAAAACTAGTAGTTCGTCTATGAAAACTATTCTGTCACACCTCCCATCAAAAATTGGTTATGAGGGATTCGCTTTACTCAGTTTTCATCGAAAAGCAAATGCACACCCAAATAAGGGTACATTTCAAGTGCAAAGCCGAAACTCGTTGTTCCTAAAGCGTTTGTTGGAGCCGTCAACCTTATACCCGTCCGTATACGAGGCTGTTGGTTATCTCTGTTTTTTTTTTTTTTTTGCTCGGCCATGGACTAAAGGCCCGGCTAAGTACTCTGGTGCCAGTAGGTTTTGAGAGCCGTCGTTGTTGAATACCACTCTTGTTTTTCTTCTAAAATAGTTTTGTAACCTGGGTAAATATGAGCATTTCTTTCTTTTGCGCTTTTTAAGGGCTAGGACTTCTTTAGGTGTATATGGCTTCATCGTATTCGCAGTTTTGGGTTGCTTAAGCTTTTAAATGTTTTAGGAGAGCACTGGACACAGGAAAGCTTTAGAATTCTTCCCTTCCATTCTAAGACTCAACAGCAAATGATAATTCTTCGCCAGATTTTTCAATAAGGTTTCTAATTTTTCGTTTATGAACTCTGTTTCCACATTCCTAGAATTAGTTTTCCGGCCTTCCTTGTCCAGAAGTTATTGGCACATGAATTTCAAGCAATGGAATAAGGAACTCTCTTTAAAGCCAAAACTTTTTAGCTTTTAAAAATGTTGTATCAAACACAGTATATTTCCCGTCTTTGTTCGTAGACCTAGTTTCACCTGTTCCAGTTTTGTACCAAAAAAAACGACAAAAAAAAATAAATAAATAACCCTAACAAAAATTAATTGTGTCAATAAGTAGCCCAAAAAAAAAAAAAACAATGGAAAAGTGCTATGCTAGTGTTTTGTGCTCAATTGTTGACCCCAACGCGGAATAGGTAGCCTGCAATGGTCTCTGCGATTACTGAAAGGGGGGAACCTTGAGTAATTCATTTTTTAAATTATGAATTTGTGAGTAAATTGTATTATTAGTCTTATTATTAGAATTTCAGGTTGTTTAGTAAGGCTTTTATAAAGTTGAAAACTTTTAGACCAATCGTCCATTGTTTTAACTAATTTAAAATGACATGGATACGTCCAAAATCCACAGATACAATCGAAATGTATGTAAAAACATTCATAGGCACCATAAGCACGCGGTCTTCAGAGCACCACCGCATCACCACAGCAGGCACCATAAGCACGAGCACCTACTGCCTACAGTGGCATAGCAGAGCCCACCATAAGCTTGCGCTCATGGTAGTGTAAGATTCTTACTCACTAAAAAACCTTCCATTTTCTATTAGACTACGACTAAGTTTCCTTAAAAAGTAGCTCATGCTTCTGTAGTTTATCGCGTTTGGTAGGTAGCTTTTCAGCGAAGGCACCTACTATTACCGTTATTTTATGCGGTTTCTCCTTAAGGCGTTAAGTCGAATGGTCTTGTTCTTTGAAGTCGCCGCACAAGATTTGTCTCGTCCAATCTCCAGATTATTTCCTGGTTGCGATGATGCACAAGACGAATGCGAAGTTAACGAGCAAAGCTTGTTCCTTCGTCTTTCACGGTTGCAATGCCAAGATCGCGGTGAATATCGCTATTCCTTATAACATATACCATGGAGCATTTACGATTGCTCTAAGCGCTTTGTTCTGGAACGTCTGTAGGACAGACATATTGTTTGGTTTGGTACAACCCCATAGTTATATACCATAAGTCCACGAAGTTTTTAGCTCTTGCTTATATATAAGCAGCTTGTTATATGTGCTTAGTTTAGAGTATCTTCCGATAAGCCAATTCATTTCTCTTTGCCTGATTTCGAGCTCTTCACGTTTCTTTTTTACGTGTGATTTCCACTTCAGTTTTGCATCTAGGGTCATTCCCAAATATTTTGCCTCGTTTGCATACGGTATTTGTACCGAGTTAATGAATAAAGGTAAGTTGTTTATCTTTCTGTACGTGAAATTGACGTGTGTTCAGAGCTCGTTGAAGTTTTGCAGTCGAGGATTCAACTGTTTGTCCTGTGACGAGGATCGTTGTGTCATCTGCGAACGTGGCACAGTCTCTTTATCTAGAGGTATGTCCCTAGGGTACAGCAAGAATATGTATGGCCCCAGATTGCTTCCTTCTGGAAAGTAAGCTTGAATTTCCTTGAATTCAGAGTATTCAATCCCATATCTAATTCGAAACAGTCTATTTTCAAGATGAGATTCGAGTATTCTATTCATTTCTCTTTGTAAAATTTATTGTAGCTTATACTTCAAGTCCTCGTGCCATACCTTGTCGAAGGCTTGCGATACATCGAGAAAAACGCTTGAACATATCTTTTTTCCCTCTAGCGCGTTTTCAATTACAATACATTTGTTACATATATGTTATATATATACATTTTGGAACCATTATGACTTTTGCGACATTCCATTGGCTTGGAACGTATAAAAGTCTCATGGAAGCATTTATGATGTGGAGAAGTTTGACAAACGCTTTTCGAGGTAGCTCCTTTAGAATTTCCCTTGTAATCAAATCGTATCCTGGAGCCTTATTATTTTTTAGGTTTTTTATTGTTTGCTGTAGCTCAGACAGTGATATGGATTTTATATTGTAGTTGTCGGATCCTGTTCTGAGATTAAGTTCTTGGGCTTATTGGCGTCCTTCGAACGGTTTGAATGTTTCTTCCAAGTGTCTTAGTCGACTTCACGGCTTTCCAGAGCGCATAATTGGAACTCTTGTCCGCAGTTAAGCCTTCGATGTAATTAGAAGTCTCACGATTCTTGCAACTTTTGTTTTAGCTTATTTGATTGGCGGTTCAAATAGGATTTATGCGGTAGCGCACGTAATTGTTGCTGTCTCCTCCGTGCTTTCTTTTTTTCTCGTAGGAGGCCTTCTATATCGGCCGCGTATATTTGCTTTCCGTGTTTTACTCCTCTTGTTCGAAAAGAAGTGTTGTTCCAAGCAGCTCTTTGGATGATTTCCACGAACTTGTCAACTTCGTCTTCTACTTGCAACGCCTCGCAAGTGGAACTCTTAAAGCAATATTTTCCTTACAATTTCTTCTGAACCCATCCCAGTTTGTTTCCTTATTCGTCAATTAGGGCAGTCTTTCGGTTTTTGTTATGCTCCTGTCGATTTTAAAGATTACTGGCGAGTGATCTGAACAGAGATCATAGGATTCTTCTAAAGTCGTGAGATATTTGAGGACCCCTTTTTGTAATGAAAAAATCGACCAGGTCAGGTATTTTATTTGTGTCGGTGGGCCTGTAGGTTGGCTTGCAGGTCGAAAAAAAAGTCCAAACAATGTTTCATACTTGCTTGGTACAGTAGCCTGCCCTTCGTCGAAATGAATCTTGAACCTGAAAATGTATGCTTTGCGTTGAAATCACCCCCGAGGATAAAGTTTCACCCAAGTTGGTAAAAAAGGCGATCGAAGTCGTCGTCTGCCATCTTATATTTCTGAGGGAAATAACAAGTTGATATATTATAGTCTTTATGACATATGATTACGGAAACTGAACTTATTTGCATAGATTGAAGTTCTATTGTCACGTTCTCTGCATGCTTATTGCAGTCTTTAATATAAAGTGAGGATCCACCCCTCGCGTTTTCTGAGGAATGATGCGGGTGATAATCAGAGTAACCTTTTATCTTGGGTTTAACTCACTTTTTTAAGTTTGTTTCCGAAATCAGGCATATTTTAATACAGTCTTTCCATAGAAAAGATTCTAATTTGCCGATTCTTTTCAGAAGGCCATTTGAGTTCCATGTTAAAATCTTAGTCATTTTAATTTTTGTTAGATTTTTTCCGAGCAACGAACTCGAACTTGGTTGGTTTTTTAAACAAGAGCTTATTTATTTTTATTTGTTCATCTAGTTTTTCTAAGATGACTGCGAGAATTTGAGGCAGCGGATCTGTAGTGGCCGAATCTATTTTGTTGGCTTTTGACGCGACCTCAGCGTATTAACTTTCGCTGCGGACTGGTACAGGTTTTTTAATTGCATTTGATTCGGCAACGTTTTTTTGATCATATTTATGCTTTTACGTTACCGGTTTCCTCATTGTGACTCTCATACCTGTCTTGGTCTCATCGGTTTTGGATATTGCAACTTTTGGTCCAGGTGAATGAATTTCGTGGGACTTTTTCGCCTCTTTTGTATTTCTTTGGCGATTTCGCAACTTCGGTAATTAGCTGGGTGATTTCTTGTGCAAGTGGCACAAACTGATATGCTTATTTGTTTTGCACTCTTCCCAGAAGTGTTTACATGCGCATTTTACTCATCGTGGATCTTTTTGAAAATACGCCCGCTTGTGGTTAAAATCTTGACAACGGTTGTATTGGATTATACATAGTTTGTTTGCCCTTACGCATGGGCTCCATTTTGACTCTGATATTTAAAATAGATTTAATTTTATAAATATCGTAGACTTTCTCGTTTCGATCATATATAAAATCCGCGTTTGACTACGGTATCTTTGTCGCTATCCGTTTCTTGCTTTACCATCTTGATTATGTTTACGCCGTCAGTAATCTTAAAACATTGTGCTTGAACGTCTTCTATTACGTCTTCTTTTTTGCACGACGGTGAAGTCCCCTAGCGAAGACTCGTAACGGTTTTTCAAACTTATTTTCATAAGTATACCAGTGAATTTTATCGGTGTTAAGTTTCAGCGACAATGCTCGGTAAGAATTGGAGTCACACGTTATTACGGAGGGAAATTATACTGAACTTTAATTTTAGTGTTCTTTGGAGAAGGTCCCGTAACTTTCCGTAGTCTGCAATTCCTACCATATTTATTGCAGGTGGAGGCAAGGTTTCGTTTGGGGTTTTGTCTTGGTTGGTACAGTGGTCTTATTTTCATGTCTTAGTTGTAACACTTCGGGAGATGAGCCTGCCTTAAGTTTTTTGTTACGCCTTTTCACGAGTACCGGATTGGTTTTGCGAGCAAGTTCTTCAGGTATTCCACTCACTTGCAATCTATAGATAAGCGAGAGTTTTTTAGAACTTCATTTTTAAGCTCGTAAAAGAGTCCTTGCATTTCATTGAGCTTAGCTCGGAGTTCATTGTTCTCCTGTTTTTTATCACTGAGTCCTGATTAACCGGCAGACTTCGTTTTCCGGAAATATTCGATCTAAATGGTGGTGATCGGAGTACCTTTGATTTTTTTACAAAGGGATTTGATAGCAATAAATGGGTCTCCCCACAATCCGTAGAGCCTACCTCCCAAGAAGGTGAATTTCTAAGTAAAATTGGATTGACACCTGGGGTATTACTTCCGTTTGCTTTGCCTATTACATTTTTTGTATGCCCACGCACTCGGCATACAGAGGGTGCGTTTTAGTCACCTTTTACGACAGGCATGCCTACCTCGGGTATACTCTAATTCCCCTACCCGAAGGGGTAACCGCAGGAATGACATTCGAATATTTTTATCAGAGAATAAGACGGACTTGCCCTGGATACAAGGACAAAAAGTTGAGTCGGTGTTGAAAAAATGTTAAGATTACTTCTGCAGAATAAAGAATTCCCCCTTTCCACCCATTCCGTCTCTATAAACCTAACATATATTAATGTCTAGTAATCCTGCAGACTATTTTATTTATTGCAGCTGGAAATGACCTGATCAGGAACATTTACCAGTTCATCTGTAAAATAAGGTCTGAGAAAAGCATGCCCGATGCATTCAGATTAGTTGTACCCTTTTCTTTTCGCCAATTATAGAGGAAGAAGCCCCCTAAACATTGACTGTAGGATCTTTTCCGTCGCCTTTGAATCCGTTCACGAACAACCTGGTTGGTCCATATCAGTGCAGTTTCAGGCCAGGTAAGTCCACGATTGTCAAGTGTTGACAATACGACAGGTCTTGCATTTTAGATCGACACTCAGCATAACTTTGTCGTCTTAGGAGAGTGTGAACTCGTCAGGGTGACTGTGGAAAATTCTCTCTTCATCCACGTAGATAATAAATTTACCGAAACTAGAGAGGTTGTTAAAAACTTCGTCTTTTTTTCTTTTTCTGTAAATAGCGCAAGCTCAGTTAAAAGCGGCAACGACATCACACAGAAATTAGACGCAGAACTACTCTTCCCAATCGCTGTTTCTCTCATAAGACTAAACATTCTTTCTACAGTTTTTTCTTAAAGACGGCCTTCTGAATAGCAGTGAAAATATTGTCTGAAGTCTTGGACAAGTTATATTGGCAGAGTAATCTGACCATGTTGCGCGAACTGAACTGCCGGGAAATTGGTTTATGATATTTGCTATTTCTCTGGCAGTTGCGTTTTTGTAAATTCCCCATAAGATAGGGACTGTCTAAGCGTAGAGCGGGGTTGCACTCAAGGGTTTATTTGTTGTCCATTTGTTGTCTATTTATATGGAATATCACGATGCATCCACTGCGTAAGCAATTGTCAGACCTCTTCAGATGTTGTGCTTATGTGAATTATCTGCTTCCCCGTCTAGATGGTCAGTCTTTTGCTTAAATAGAGGTATCTCGGGAGAAGACTGTGACAATGCTGATTTATGGCAAATTGAATGTTGTCTGTCGGGTTCCTTTAATATCCCTGAGTGGTGCGAACCTTAGATATGTGACTAAGGTCAAGTATCTAGGCATAACAGTAAGTGAGAAGATGAAATCTTTCACCTTATCTAACTGAGGGAACAACTACTGAGTGTTGTGAGCCAGGTAAAGTGTAGTCTACGGACTGACTGGGGACTCACTAAACGAGCCGTTCATACTGTGTAAGGTGACCTGTTTGTTGCCAGTGCAACATTTGTGGCATCGATTTGGCACGACAGGGTAATGTTGAAGTGTGGTTGTCAGTGGATTTTGGCTTGGCAAAGAGTCACCTTGCTTGGTTGCTTACCGTGTGAAAAAAAAAACATTTGTGCAAGGAAAAACAAACGCGCGAGCTCAGTGCAAATAACATCCGCAGTGCGGGCATCCCAAACTTCCAGCTTGGTCATATTGTTACTTGCACTCAGTAACTGCCGTTGCTGTATTACATTTTTATACAGCGGGTGCAGTGACTGAATGTATGTAACAACCGATGGATATGAATTTTGTTGGTGTGCTGGTTTTTATTTTTGTAATTTGATCCGGCAAAACAATCCTGAATTTTTAGTTCACTGTATATAGAATTGTCGATGTTTGTGTTTTTTGCATTTGGTTTCCTGTAATCACTATTCTGTGTATGGCCACATCTGTAAATACAGACTAGCTATTTTGGCACTTAGTGAAACCCAGGTAGATCTCTGCCGACACCTCTCAGATAACTCTGCTCTGAAGCTACTTGGCTGCGAACTAGTGCCATTATTATTCTCTCACCATTTACATGCCTAGTAATGTAGCTTACCAAACTCCACCACAGAAGCCCCATAGTAGACAGCAATTCGACTTATAACGAGGTTGATGGGCTGTCTGGCTCCGTTCAAAGAATTGTATACCTGTATCCTCATACAGCGATTTCAATATACACAATTCTGGGTGGCTTTGACATTCTGAACAGAAAACACCGGACGGTGTGTTAATATCTTCGCTGCGGAAAACAATCTTGGACTTATTTTTAACTTCTGAACCTGGCAAGTACACCGTTGATGTGCTTCCCTCTCTAGGCTCATCGCACTATTGTATTCTTTCACGCTGGCAAAACCACTGCGCTAGCTTTTTCATCATTCCTACTCTTAAGGATACTTTCTGAGCAGATGGAAAGCAGCATTTGTCAAGCCCGTCTTTTTCTCTTTCCTCCTACAGGCTCATTTCACTTCCACCTATTCTTTCCAAGGTCATAGAAATGCAGTAAACTGTCAGCTTTTGAAATAAGTCGAAACACGAATACTCTACGGTTTTCGTAGCAACTGGTTCACTGATAATCTGATGGCATGTCTCCACGTAAAGTGGAACCTAAGCGTAAATCAATTCAAATCTGATGTTCACAAAATAAATCCTGGTGTGTCCCATGGTTCCGTTCTGTTTCCGATAGAGGTCAACAGCTTCACCAACTAGGAGTTGGCCCCTTTGGTGGCTGTAAGATATCAAGGAAGGATATCATGTGAACAACGCCACCTGCACATACATAATCGTATGTTTTTGTCCCAGCATTATCAGTGTATAGGGTGATCCTTACTCAAGTCATCTGTCAAATTAAATATAATCTTTCCAATATCTTGCATATACCTATACAGATGATATTTGTGTACTAATTATAAATTAATGGGCTTTCATGGGGACATATACACATATTTTCATCAGTAAAGGGCAGCCAGCACTGTTCTTTATGTATGTATGTATGTATGAGTATGTAATTAAATCTTATCTCTAGCTGTCACAGAAACAGACAGAAGTACAAAAACGAAAGAATTGCGAAATAAGTTCCACCTAAAATAAGATTATATTCCATCAACATATAACGATGTACGATGCCAGTGGACGGAAAACAAGAACTAAAATTCAACACACTGCAATGAAGCAGATTGCATGCTTCCAAGTCAGCCTGCGTTGCTTCTGGAGCTCGCCAACAAGACCGCCACAATCAAATAATTATTTTTCTGAATTTAAAAATGAACCGTAGCAGTGCGATTTTCTTTGCAATATTATCAATGGACAATGTACCATACCAGTTAGCATTTCAAATTATTTGACACAACAATTCCTCTGTATGCCACCGCCTTTACATCCATGTCATTCGCTTTTATCAGGAGTATGCGCGAAAATTCAATTTGAAACGCGCCTGGTAGCTAAATAGCCTTCTTGCAGCTGCGTATCTCACCTTTGAAAATAATTGAAATATAACATTCACTCATGGAGTCAATGCCCTCGTTTAAGTACCGCCGCAAAAAATCAGCAATCCGACATGTGATACTGTTATCTGATAGTTGCAAAGGGAGCAGTTTGCTACTAAAAAAATTAACACGTATATAACTCGATATTGGAATCTCTACTTCCAAATAAGCAATGAACTCACTTGCACTTAAGCGAACAAAAGCAATAAGCCGCTTTTCTGGATGCGACTTAATGACCTTAACGCCGGCACCGACGAGCATCTGTCGAGTGGTATTTAATCCTAGTGTAAATATAGAAAAACTTATGTAAATATGATAAACTGGATGAATCCAGTTTGAGCACTTTGATTACACTTGTGGTTTCACCAAGAGTCATTCTTCGAAATCCGAGTCAGCTTCTTATAATTATTTTCCTTCGATCTGTAAATACTTTAATATTCCCCCAAATTTTTCTTAAACCACTTGCTATTGATCTTAATTCCATCAAGGAACGGGCAGATTAATTGTTTGCTAATAAGTCAGTTCAAGTACGTAGTAATGCTTCCACGATCTCGCAGAACTATATGCGCTTTTATATCCTTGTTTTTTCATATCAATAGGCACCTCTGGGCTGCTGACCTCATTCTTCCCCTAACTGGACATCACGATGTGTCTACATAGACCTAAGTGCGATGAGACGAAATGTAGCCATTTGACGACGAATACAAGTACCCAATGGATAAACACCTGGATCCTCCTGTGTCTTAAAGATCCTGTAAACAACTTCCTTATCAAAGTTAATACACAAACATATAAAGTTGCTTTTGAGAGAGTACTTTTTTTATATAATATATTTTTTGTTCTCCAATGGGAAACATCGGGAAACAGAAAAATTATCACAGTAAAACATGTATGTTTGCATTAGAGACTTTTAAAAAAAAAAAGTATATATGGAGCTCATCAATTTTATTACATTCCCATTCAAGAGGCGAACGTCGTTTGGGATTTATCCCTTTACGTTTTCTACTTTGTGTAGGAGTGGAGTTTGAAGTAGAAGCTTCCTGGCCTCCATCTCAACCTGTGCACTTTGAGAAGCCCTGGCCTTGGAACTGCCCGGACCCTTAACGCAACTTATAATAACACCATTGTCAGCCCTAGTGAATGTTTTTCTGTTTTGAGCTCTCCTTCCGTAGACTTTCCATGTTGTCGTACAAAATTTGCAACGAATTCAGTACGGTACTTCGAATTTAAGGCCTCAGCGATTAAGTTGATCATAATTCGAGAAATTATTGGCTTCGATTCAGGACAATTTCTTCATATGTTTAGCGTTATTGATAGTTATCCCCTTCGACCGAGTTTTTTGAATGTGAATCCTCATATCTGTCTGAATCACACACTACTACTTACTCCATTCCATATGTAGATAGAATTAACAAGAGGAAATAGGGGTCACACAGAAAGTACCAAACGTTGAAAATTTGGTAATATTGTATCATACGATTAGACACTCGGCGATCTAAGTGCGAGTCCTCTTTTTTATCCTGAGTGTGACTATTACGAATGAACAAATTTGGGTCCATGTCTGATCGCTCTTCAGTGTGGTTTGCATCGTATAGTGGAGAGTCCCCGTACGGGAAGACTGGAGTGTTTGCTTCACTGAAAGAAAAGCGTTGAAATATCCGTGTCCAGTGAAAAACTGTGTTTCCGTGTATTTCATTTAGCCACGTTATTGATTAGCTTTCTCTATCTATTGTCCTCTGCTTTCCGAGTTCCAAAGCTCTTGCCACTGAAACTTTTTGCCACTTACGCTTTTATTTAAAATTATTAAAAATTACAAATTATCATACATCCGAACTTAAATTTTCAAAAGAACTCACCCTGAATCCGGAAAACTTTTAGTAGTCACCGTTGATTTTTCGTTCTTTGGATTCTTGGATTTACTTCAACAATTAATATTCAGTTATACTCGTATATAAGATGCACCGATTTTCTATGTTTATGCTTTAAATAAAAACACGACCAACACACTGAGTGGCGACGACTGACTTTGATTCATTCTCTACTTCCGTGCCAGAGTACATCGCGGCGGTTGTTTTTCAAAAGATCGAATGCGGAAACACTGCAGCATCACTTTAAAAATCAAACAAATTTTTTATCACAGTCAGTTACGATTACGTACGTGCTTTAGATCAAGTTTTTAGCCGTCATAAACATTCGAATTAGCAGCAATGAACAGGAATCATGGTGTAGTGTTGATGCCGGAGATGTTATTGATGCAAACGTGGCTGTTACAGTTAATGAGATGAGCGAACTCTATCCTAATTAATTCTGTTTCAGATGAATTGGAAATCGAAAACATGGGATATGTGCTTTTTATAGGCTCATGCCACAAGTTTTATGGGCGCCTTATCGCCAGAAATAGCCCCGTTGCATGTTCTGACATCTGTGCTCAGGCATGTGTAGATAATGTAGCTATACTCCCTGTTGAATTATGCCTGGTGAGTATCTGTTCTAAAGTGACGTTCAGTCAATCTTTTTCTCCGATAATGAAGAAGCTGACTAGTATGATCCATCAAGTGCATCCAGTATCCATCTGTAAAAGAAAATCACCCATGGTCACTTTATGTTCAAAAAGAACATCAATCACAAAGAGTAGCTCTTCTAATCCCTAGAACCTGGGCAAGGTTTCGACACCCTTCGAGTTTATCTGAGAGAATTATAAGAAATATTTGGCCAATAGCCCCAGTCCAATAACAAGTTTATCGCTATTAAATTTGGTGATATGATTTGTCCAATATATCCAGGCAATGTTGGACAAGTATTATAACGATCACATGGATGGTGGTGATATTTGTGATCATATTTAGGTTTCGAGCTGAGCAGCGTGAGAAGAAATTCGATTTATCTATGAAGATAGAAAAGGCTTTGATTGAGATAAAGCTTTGGTGGCAAGTATCCATGATATTTTATCGATGAGGTTACGCATGTTATCTATCGAATAGTGGACCACCATCCTAAGGAGTATGTACGACCCATATTCAAGCGGGGAAACCATATGATGCTCCACTGGTATTGTTTTCAGGAGTCCTACAATTCTTGGACACTGAATACATTCCAGAATCACTTTCTTAAGATTGGCAACAATACAATGAGTGGATACCCGAGGAGGACCACAATTGAAGATTTGACGTCTTGGTCAATAAATGACAAAAGGAAATCAGGCAATAAGCAAAAACGCCGACGTCCACCATCTCATACCTAAAAACCTGGTAAAACGAAAAATTGCCCGGCAGTTTTGTAAAAAAAAAATCACAGGGATGGAGACGATGATGAAGATCCTATTGCTTAACTAAATACTCAAAAAGTTGTTAAGAACTCGGCTACACAAAATACAGCGGGCCCTGCGCAAAATATCAGGGAGCAAAGATAGAGAGGTACCGATGAACGCTGGTTATAAATGTCATGAGCTTTCCATAAGGGAGTTATAGGTTATACGGCTTAGGAACGAATCACGATATTCTGCAGTATGCCCCAAAGTATGAATGAGGTTGTACTGAAGAACAATTATAGCGAGACGGGTGATACGGTTAAAAGTTGGTGGGCTCGAAATTCTATTGGTGACGATATGATGCTTATTGGAGTAATTGAGATGCGGCTCGGGAATTACTGATTTGATCACGAGGTGTTCGATCTCATAGTTGGCATACTATAACTTTTAGCTCTTGTGGTCATTCTTGAAGCTAACGCTATATAAAATATGTTGTGTCGCTACAAATCTCACCCCAGCGGTACTTATCGATTTTACTTAACTCAACATATTCACTGTTTATACATTCATGTCGTTGTAAAAGGTACAAAAGCTAAGTTTTTCGAAAATAAATATGTGATTTTTCGTTTTAAAGAATTAGAAAACAATCACTGAAATAAAAACTTCAAAAAACTTTGTTGTTTTGTTGACCTATATAGTCCATGTTCTAATTAGTTATAATTAGTTCTTTCGGAGGTCATCTGTTATGTAGTACGGACCACAGAAGAGAGAACAGTACTAAGACCGGATATGTGGATTTCCGTTTTTTCGTAGCAACAAACATATCTCGTGGAATATACTCGTATTCAGAAGGAATCATCGTGCGAAAGTGCAAAAAGTTTAAATACGAGTACCTTGGCTCATACTCATACACATTGTAATGTTGGAGGTCTTACGAAAAATGTAAAGGAAACATGACAGGGGCAGAAATGAAAACGGGAGGAATATAAGCGGGTCTCCAAGCAAATCTCCAAATTAGGAAATCGATAGTAGAGGAACTTCTGAGCAAACCAGCTGGTTTCGGCATATTTTTCTTTATTTTTTTATTTTATTCTTACATTTTTTATTTCTTAAATGAATACAATATTGATAAGATCAAATACATGATATTAATAGATACAAAGATATTATAAAAAATATTGTGTGGTACATTCTACAATCTATAACAATAAGTTATAGTCACTTCGATTGAAGGATGTATACAGATTACAAGTTTAAGGCGGGGTGGCCAAATTAGAAGATTGAAGTTAACAATGCAATAAATTTATTTCGAAACTAAGGAAAGAAAATGCAGTATCAAACATTATTAAAATAGAAAAATAATAAGTTATATAAATAAAAAAAACTAAAGAAGTTTAAATCAGAACGCCTGAAGTAATTGCTTCTGCACCAATATAGTTGTAGTTTAAAAGCCAATTTTTAACATATCTTGTGAAAATTCCGGGTGATGAAATTATTCTAATAAAGTACGGGAGCTTATTGAATATACAAAATACGAAACAAAACAGAAAAGAAATTACGAAAGGACGTAGTACGGGATGGTGGTATAGATACTAAGTAGGCAAAGATTCTACGTAAATTAAAATTGGAGATAAGACGAAATTTCCTATAACCTGACTTCATAAAGAAAATTTTCAATACCTTAAAATAATAAAGGTGACACACAGGTCAACAAATAAGGGAAAACTGGGGTATTTGACAGTTTTTCTGAATAGCTATGTTCTGAAGTTTCAAAAAAGGACTAATTTTGTTTAGATAAATTCCGCCCCAACAGGCAACCCCTTACTGTAATTTAGAGTTAAATATGGCGTAATAAATAATTGTTAAGAGGAAGAAGAGCACACAATTTGTAAGTAGTAAAAGTGTCTAAGTGTAGAAAAAAGATATTTCCTCATAGATTCGGTGTGGGTGGTAAAACTCATATTAGAATCAATATACGAAGATCGACGGAAAGTCAAGGCCAAGGAGCAATAGAAACTCAAGTTCCGGCCAAAGTTCAAAGGAGAGTCCGAAAGAAAAACTGCGAAAATATGAGCAAGCTCTTCGTTTCTATAACGCTCAAAATAAAATGTCCTGAACAATGATGCCAACGTTTGCAAAATTTAGAAAACTTTGCCAACCACGTATGTGGGGTAGTAGCGATGCAGATACGTGAAAGAAGTACAATATTGGGTATGTAATTTAATTCGTGCGGTTTTTTTTTTCAAAATTTGAACGTTTATTTAAGAAAAACATGTACAATAGTATTATTCAAAGTATTGCCCATCTGAAGCTATGATTTTTTCCATCTTTCTGGCAATTTGTGGATCCCATCCCAAAAGGACTGCGCAGGTTTGGCAGCCAAGAATGAATCAAGCCAATTTTTGATATTCTGCTCTGATATGAACCGTATTTCAGTAAGGGCGTTCTGCATAGTTTTAGTTTAGTCTAAATGCATTTTATTACCTTAACCATTAACCCTTACATACTAACAGAAAATGCTTGAATGCTAAAATTACTTAACAATCTTATACTAACTTACTGGCCCCACACAAGCACCCTATGCTACTCTAAATTCTTATATATATGTCTTTCGACTTTATTTACGTTTTACTGAGGACTATTTATTTTCGATACTTAAGGCTAAGAAAATTTTTTTTGACAAAAACTTAGCATATGGACTTAATTTTTTATAAAAATTTATTTAATATCTAACTTAAAATAAACCTTAATCTACCTAATCCTACATACACAATACACACATAAACACACCTAGACATTACACAATTATATACATATATTGGTATATACCTTTGTATATACTAATATATGTATATATTTCTTAAGTGCTAACCTAAACCTATGCAAGCTGGCCATCGCTATTCACAGAGCAAATAGATTGGTCAACTCTGCCTTATTAGTGAGGCTGGTACGCAGTTGACGGAAACGACGACGAAACATCTTCTCCATCATTAAACCACCAGAAATGCTGGTGCTGCCGAACGACATCCCTCTTATCGCGATTCCCCACCGCCCTACTGAACCTGAGACGATCTACACTGCCGTGTGCGACGTCTCTGTTGTAGTTGAGTCGCCTGTCCCCAGCTTTCCGAGCGACATGGGAGATTAACGGGACCGCTGATCTATCCTGAATCAACCCTATCTGATCTAGGTAGAGGAATGCTTTCGGTGGAACGAAGCCGTCAGAGCGCACACTCTCGTGGTAACGGTAATTGGGATAGCAAGCCCCAGATATCGAGTTATTCGTCGACGCCATTGCTCTTGCAATGTGCCTTTGAGTCAGCTTAATTACGAAGTATTTCACTCGTATTAGGTTCGCTCTGTTTTAAAGGACCTCATTACGATAAAATTTTTTGTACTCTTTTCTAGTGTTCTGTATAAGCGAAGGCAAGCCCTAAGGCAAACCCTAAGGCAAGCCATCTCAAACACCCGAATCTTTTCCATTAAGCTTGCTCGCACATAGAACCACATGGGACACCCAAATACCAACATGGGCCTGATAAGGGCCATGTAGCAGATTACCTTTACCCTCGCATCGAGTTGGCTGCTATAAAACAGTCTCTTTGTAAGGTCAAAAGCGCCTTTAGCTCTAACCAAAGCAGCATCTAAGTTTTTGTTAAAATACAGAAACTGATCTAGCCAGATGCCAAGGGATCTGACTACCTTTCGATAGGCAAGAGGCTGTCCGCGTTGTCCAATGATCGAGAAAGTTCGCCAGTTTTTTCTGGTATCTCTAGAGGCTCTAGACAACGGCGTCCTAAAGAGAATGGTTTCCGACTTCTGAAAGTTGATTTTCAACTTCCAGTCATCGCAAAATCGTCGTATCTTATCGAAGTCACGCTGCAAGAGAGTATTGATGACCTCGATTTTTGGACCTGTTCTACACGCTATCAAATCGTCTGCGTACGCAATAGTATGGGAAAGTGAACCTACCAAGTCGCTTGTATAAATGTTTAACAGGATCGGCGAATTGACCGCGCCTTGATGAAGACCATTTTTAATTTGAAATATTCCAACAGAAGTCACATCACCATTCTTCACGATGAACTGTCTGTTGCTTAGCATTTCATAAAGAATGTACAAGAGTGGTTTACTGATCCCCAGCCTAGTCAGCTTATAGAAGAGACCTTCTAACCATACGGTGTCGAAGGCCTTCTCCAAGTCAACAAGGCAGGCAGCAGTACATTGGTTTTTGCATTTATTCCATTGGATATGGGACACCAGTTTAGACCCGACATGTGAGATATCATGTCCCGCCTTAAAACCGAATTGATTATCTGGAACTATATGTTTGTCCTCAACCCACCTAGACAAAGCTCTATTGATTACCTTTTCAAACACCTTACTGATATTCGGAAGGAGACTTATCGACCGGAGATTCGCCGGATTGGATATATCCTTTCCCTTTTTGGGGATAGTTTGAACCACCGCCGTTTTCCAATGCGCTTGATAATGTGCATTATTCATTGCATTATTAAACAGGGAGGTGTAAATGTCCACCGCTTCTAGAGGAAGATGTCGAAGCACGATGTTCGGAATACCATCGGTCCCCACTGATTTCTTAACCCTTCGAAATGAACGGGGGTAGGTCACCCTCTCTGGTAAGGACATTATTTGCCATATTCTCTACTTCATTTCGAATGTAGAAGTCGTGCACCAAGACGCGATTGTCCAGGTCATAATTAGGGCCAATAGTATCAGTGGCCTTGTATATTTCCTGGAAAGTCGCCCCTATAGCCTCAACCTTCTCCTGTGGATCCTCGATCACAAAGAAGTCGTCATCATCAGCGGCCTCATTTGGATCAATACCTGCTATTGTCAGTAACCGTTCGTTGTCTGTTGTCCGGGCTATTTTAAGACACTGAAGGTCGTTTTGATTTCTTCTCCGAAATAGTTTATTTATTTGCGGGAACATATTCGGGTTGCTGGTGTTTACAGCCCGAACCCTGTTGTTCCAATACAAACTTACAGAAATTCTGTAATTCTCTTTTATTAACGTTTGAATATTTTTAATCGACGCCTTCACTGTCCTTATCTCCGGGTCTTGTCTGTCAGTTAACTGTCTGTATAAGTTTTTGGGTCTTGACAGAAGTCTACTTTTCTGTCGGTGCAGTGCGTCAATAGTAGGATTGCGGAACAGGTCTTCGTTAGTCGTACGTCGACACCGCGGTATTGTAGCGTCAATAGTTTGTTTAGTTATCTCGTCCATTTGTTTTAGGTAATTGTCGATCTCCTCGTTTGACAAATTCCAATTGGACGGTGGGTGGAGCATATTCGAAAAGAGCGCACTTGTCATGGTTGCGGAGAAGCGTGTCCATCGAGTCTTACTGTAGTTGTAAGAATATCTTTGGACAAACTCCTCCAATTCCGAAATTTCGTTGGGAACTGTAATTTCGTTGCTAAAACCGCAATGGTCACTGTCATACACGAATGTGCGCAGACAGTTTTACGTTTGTAAATTCATACCTGTCAGTCGTATACGTTTGTCGTACAGCAGTGGATCCAAATAAGACCAGCCTCTGGGAAACGACTGGTTATCCGTCGCTCTAGAACCGAGTCTGTACATGACATCGTTCTGAGTCCACCAATCGAGTAGTAGGTTCCCTCTAGTATTTGGCAAATTATTTCCCCAATCTCTGTGTGTAGCGTTGAAGTCCCCGCCGATTACAAAATAATTCTCCCCCGATTCCAGCCTCAGAAGTCGAAAAAGCGTGTCGAGCTCTGTAATGAATAAAGTGGATTGTGGAGCCTCAGGTGCATAAACAGAGGCCAAGTACAGCCGCTTTACAGTGCGGAGCGGAATATAAATGACGACTGCCTCCAACACCCGGAACCTACGCAACACTCCCTTGTATACTCTGCGAAATTTTATACCTTGTTTAATGAAGATCGCGACACCGCCTCCACGTTTGGATCGGGGCCGGTTTCTTCTTGTAACAATATAATTATTGTACTCCAGTTTGTGCTTATCGGTTAGCTTGGTTTCGCTAGCGAAAAGCACATCAGGAGTTTGGTCTTGTAGCACTTTTAATATCGCGGCTCTTCGTTCGATCCTAATCAGTGAATTAACATTCACCGCAAGGACCTTTAAAGTTTGCTCCTCCATGTGCGTACCCATTACGACATGTGTTGCGTTATGCCCGGCAGCAGCGCGTAGATCTGGTCCACCCGCTTGTCCTGTTCTTGCACCTGCTTTTGCAGCTGAGCCATCTGCCCTTGGATTGCGAGCAAGATGGCCAGCATGTTAGGTGCAGCTTCCGTTGTTCTCGGCATTGGCGCCGGAGAAGCAACAGTCGCTTGCTGTACCGTAGCCCACCTACCTGCCCCCATTTGGGCGAAGGAAATTTGGGACGTGACGGCTGGTGTTTGAAACCTTACAGGTGAACGTTTGACCTCCACCTTCTGCTGCTGAGACAGTTTTGATTTTTTAATGTCAGCGAACTTAGGACAACCCCGATAGTTTGCGGTGTGTCCCACGTTCCCACATAACACGCACGAGAGCTGCGTCCTATCAGAGCACACTCCTATGAAATGTGGTTCTTTGCGCACTTAACGCATCGAGGCTGCATTTGGCTGCCCGAACCTCTGGCAGCGAACGCATTGTATAACACCTTCGCACCTTTTTAATTTTTCCCAGTGAACCACCTGGTAGTCTAGGACATTGATACTTCTTAGACTATCCAGACGGCTTTCGGGACTGAGCTGCACCAGGAAGAACGGCAGGAAGAACCGTTTCTCCCGCCTGGCTCTAGCTGTGGTAAATGGCTTTACCCCCACAAACTTGAGTCCTTCGCACTCCTTCTCTTTGAGCAGTGCCAGGATCTCCTCAGGATCAGAAGACGGTTCCAACCCCTTCAGCAGCATCGATTGCCACTTTTCACACTTCGGTGTGAATGAGTAGTGCTCCGTCGTCGTTTCCTTTAGGAGCTCTTTCACTTTCGCGTAGCCCTCCACTGTATTACAGTGGATGGCATGGCGATCGTTCCCCAACCTCTTAATATTAAAATTATTACCAATGACCAGCACACAGGTCCTTGGTAGCATTTACCTCCAATTTATAAGTGTTTATAGGAGGCACCTTCTCCTTCTTCTTCTTCTTCTTCTTCTTCTTCTTCTGCTGCTGCTACTGCTGCTGTTGTTGTTGTTGTTATTGTTTTTGTTGCTGCTGCTGCTGTTTGTGTTGTGACTGCTCTTGTTGTTGCGCATGCTGCTGTTGTTGGGATTGCTCTAGCTCTTCCCTTTTCCTTCTTCCCATTTGCTTTTCTTTTATGGCCGGCACTCTTTGTTGTAGCATTTTTATGCTGCTACTTATGGCCTTCATTTCTTCATTTCATTTCAGATTCGCTTGCTGCCAATGAAGCGAATGTGTTCCCTTCCCTCACTCCACCAAGCAGCTTTACAGTGGTCGTTGTTAGCTTCCTCCTTCTCTTTGTCTTTGTGGTTGTCTTGAACCACTCGAAGCCTCACCTGACATTTCAGCAGATCCCGCTATAGGTATAGCGGACCGCTCCACACAATCTATCACGTGATGTTAATGCAAACACTTTAAATTTATACTTATTTTTATTTATAAAAATAATTTAAAAAAAAGAAGAAGAAAACCGTCCGCCGACAACTCGGAGTCGAACCCACAACTTTCGCAATCTCAAGAGAACACACTACCGCTGCGCTAATTGGAGCCTAAACCGAATTTGTTTAATTTTTGTAAGTAAGCGACACTTCTCACTTACAAGTCGAAACACATTTAAACTCCGCGAAGGTCTATGAACGACTGGTTATTTTCATGTGCAAATTTGTCGAGATGGTCATTTAACGTACCCGTAAATGAAAAATAAATGCGTTTAATTTTTGCAAATATTTCAGCATTAAAGTAATCATCTTTAAGGGATCAGACGAACTGTAAACGATCGCCTCATGAGTAAATCTTCAGTTACATTCAAAATTATATGTATCATAAGTCCATTGACTTAGAATCGGAGTTTTTATTTTGCCGACGGATCTGTAAAATGTTAACTAGCTTATGCATACCTTCAAGACCGTATTTGCTCTTCTCAACCGTTTTTCTCTTCCCAATAAAAATTTTCTTCTCCAAATGAAAACGCTATTGTCTGTGGAGATTTTAATATAGACTTTCTAAGAAATGATTCTCGAGAATTTCAAATTAATGATTTTGCATCTTCTTTATCTATAACACTAAATATCCATCCCTAGTCTATACTTCTTTTCGATTATCTATCGCTCGGATGTATCTTTTCTACAACTACAATATGAACTTCAACCACCACGCCGTTCCGCTGACTTTTTCGTATAAGGATTATTGATCCATAAATATTGATTACCTTAAATTTGCTGTCTTGTCTGTCCAATGGGATTCATGTCGTCTAAACACTGATCCTAATGTGAAACTGCAATATTTTCAAAAAATCATCATCCAATTATACAACCAATTTGTTCCTACTTAAACGTTAAATATCAAAAATAACAGTTGTCCTAAGTTTTCAACGGATATTCTTAATACAATAAAAGCCCGCAATAGGCTTTATAATAAATTGAAGCGTAGTCCCTCAAACCTAAATTAGTTTACTAACAAAACTATACGAAATATGGTCCATCTGTTTTCATTTTTTGAACTATATACGTCAAATAGGTATTTCTAGTAGGAAATGCAATGATGAATCTCAGTTTAATCCTGACCTCTTAAACATCATAGTTTCTTCTTTGAAAGCATACCTCAAGATTTTATTTTTAATCTATCTAAAAGTCTAAATCACATCTCAAATCTCTTCGAAATACTAACTGTGAAAATGAAGTGATTAATTCTGTTGTAGCGATAAAATCTAACCTATTGGTGAAGATAGGGTAGATATGTGCTTTATTGGATAAACTAAATCTCCCATTTATAGTGTCAAACTTAACCTACATTCTCAATCACTGCATCTCAACATAAACTTTTCCCAAATCCGGAAAAACTGTCCGAGTTGTACCTGTTGTCAAAAAAACTAATACGCAGCAGATTTTACGAGTAGTACCATTAATGAGTTGCATTATAAGGGACAATCTGGTTACAGATCTAATCACATCAGGTTATTAGCCTGCGCCCAGTTCAGGATATTACGGAGATCTTCATTCATTTTTAATGCCGTAGATCCTACCAAACTAGTAGGACTTTATATAAATAGTGGCACATAGACTGCGTACATATGGAAGCTGCAGTGTTGTACAATATTAGAGAGCTCGTTCACGTGTAATGAAAAAAAGATTTCGCCCAAGAATAGACCGTTGCGGTACACCAGTTGTCATCGATAACATTTCAGATTCCCAATCTCCAACGACTACGGGTTGTTTTTTACCAGTTAGGTATGAATATACCAATTTTGCAGATGGGGTAGAAAAATTAAATTTGCTTATAAGTTTAGAACACAAGAGTGTGTGGTTTATCGTATTGGAAGCTTTTGAGAAATCGAGAAGGATTAAAATGGTAAGCTCATTTCAACACCGATTGACAGCTGATGTTCTGTGAAGTGCTGGATTAGTTGTGCAGGCAGAATCTTCTCAAATATCTTAGAAAAATAAGGCAGAATTGCGATTGGTCTTTATTCAGATAAGTAACTATTGGCCTCTTTTCGTATGGGCACGATCTTGGCGTTTTTCCATTTTTTGGGATACACAGAGGTAGTTAAAATGGTATTGAAAATGTGTGTTATATATGGAAGAATGACTGACAATGACAGTTAAAAGAGTTTAGGGTATATCCCACCTAACCCATTTGCTTTTGAATTCACTGACAATACCGCCTCCACGGCATCAAGATCTGAGACACTGAGAAAAGAAAAACTTTCTGAGTTTCTGCTGCCACCAACGCCAAGTTTACATCAGAATATTTGGACGAGGGGCATGATGTAAGTATTCGGTTGAGTGCATTGCAATTCAAGTCATCTGGAAGCTTATGCTCTTGTTTGCCAACTCCTATTTCTGGCAGATATTTCCAAAGATTTTTACCTATGCAGATGGATCAAGTTTGTGTTTAAAAAAACCTACTTTTGCCTTTCGTACCTCACAGACCACCTTATTTCGAAGCTATCGATACTTATCGCGTAGTCTCACCAATTTGTATCGCTTCCAACGATAATAGGCGAAACTCTATCCTCCATTAGCCTTAAAATAGTGTTGGTCATCCGAGATGGGGAACTAAAATGTTTGTTTTTGGTTTTTATTGTACTTTAGAATGTATGTCAAGGAGCCTAGTTAAAACTAATTGAAAAAAAAACTACTTGGTCGTTCACAGAAGACGTGTAGAAGATTTCGTTTATATTGCAGGAGACGAACGCAATCAATATTTATAAAGTCTATATGCTGGTTGGTATCAGTATGAGAGCATTTAGACACAGAAGTTCATGCTTTGAAAAACCTTAGGCAGGAAGTTGGTTATAGAGGAGTATTTTGGCTAAGTCGCTTCTAGGGTATATTACCCTTCTTTGCAATTAGCAACTTTCTGATTCCAGAGAATTGTTACACGTGACTCTTCTTCAGAAGTTTTGTAAGTAAACCTATGTGTGCCGCAAAGATAAATTCTCGGTTCGATTCTCTTCTGTAAGTTTGTCAATGATCTTCCTTATGTTTGCAAGCACTTCTCTGCCTATCTTTATGCTGGTGATGTCCAGCTACATGCTTCTATGCCAATTGAATATATAGTTAAACTGTTTAGCAATCTTAACCCTTTCAGTAATTTTTTACCATTTGGTAACACTTTTCATAACCCGCCTAAAACACTTTTCCTTCCCAGTGCTGCAATTTCGTTGCAAAACCATTTTAGCGGTTAATTTAAGATCTCTGTTGCTTTTCTCTACATGAATGACGTTCATTAAGAGAAACACCGTTGAATACCGTTGTCTTCGTTTTTCGCAAAATAATTTTAATGGGTCATTCTGGTGGTATGCATTTTATCCTAAATTTTTTTCCAAAATGGGACAAATTTAATCAGGACATTATTTTTTTATCGAATGATCTTCTATTTATTGTCGATTCAATTAAACAAAAGCGAAATTTGTTGATTGAAGAGTAGTCAGCGTTTTCAACCAGCATAGATTCCTCCAGCAGAGGGTAGCGGGTTCGAATCCCGTGCGAGGGGATTCTCTGAAAAAGTCTTTTCGTAGAATTTGTATGTAGTTATATGACAACCACCTCTGTGAAAAATATCGAAACCTTATATACCTGAGTTTCAAACTACTACACCACCCGCCCGCAGCCTGGAGAAAAGCCAGTAAACGGGTATTCATATCCCCTTGGCATGCGCGCGGGATTATAAAAAAAAGCTGGAAACTACAGATGGACATTATTTTACTGGCTAAAGACTTATTTAAAGTCACCTAGTGCAATTTTCGTCAAAGAAATTTATAGAAAACCGTCTTTGCGCACGCCGCTTTTGTATTTCGAAGAATTTTTTAATGAAGATGTACAATATATGAAAAAAAAATCTTTTTCCCACTGATCAAAGAAACTTGGCTTCTGAAGGATATATGGCCAATATCAAATTAGATGAAAAAAAAGAAATGGTTGCTATGCTACTCACGATGGGTATAATTAATTATCCCAGAACAAAAATGCAACTAAAATTCCATCTATTACTCAATGGGCAGACGAAGATTCCATTTTATCCGAAATGTGTTTAAATTTGCTGAAAAAGAAGACAACAATGATAAGCTTTGGATAAGATTTTGATGTCGTAAGACAAAAATGTATCCGTACATCAAAAAAAAAAAAAAAAAAAAAACCTTGCGTAAATGAGATTATGGTGCCATCTAAGGAAAGAACATTATTGAAAATGTACCATATATCTCGAAAAAGCCCACAAAGTGGGGATTAAACTTTTTTGTGCTTTGTAGCTTTGTTGGTGTGATTCATGATTTCGAAACGTATCAGGAAAAAGGAACAATTCCTGCGTATCAACAAAAGGGGTTTTGCTCTGGTATAGTTATGAAATTAGCTGAAACAATAATTTACCGGATTGGACCTACTTATAAAATTTGCTTTCAGAGCAAACCGAATGGGAAAAGTTATTTTGAAGCTAGAAAAAGATATTCGTAAAGTAGGTCCAGGATTATATGACTACTAAATAGAAAAAGAAAACAATAGTTTTATCATGAAGTGGTTGGACAGCGGTATTGTAGAGATGATATCCACGTTGTATGGAGACAAATACCATATATCTATGTAATTGATCGATTTAGTCAAACAGAAAAAAGAAAAATTGATATCGATCGCCCAAATATAGTCCAGATGTATAATGAAAATATGGGAGTAGTGTATAAAATGGATTTTCTTCTTTCGCTATACAAAATTTCCATCAAAACCAGAAAGTTGGCCGGACGTTGCCATATAATGGACATAATCGGATATCCAGACTTGCTAAACGCAATTACAAACTCGTCTGTACACACACACTGTATTCCTATCGTCTTTGTACATTTTCTAATCCATCTAGAGTAAAAGCATTTCCTGGACTGTCTACGACTGTCTACTGATCTAATTTATGCAGCCCCTGTTTCTCATCCATCTTCTTCGATGCCTTTTTTCTTCTCGTCAAAGTCAAGGAGAGACTTAGCAGTCGATGGATGGGGCGTCTTCTATTGATCCAAAAACTGCAGACAAGATAGTGTGTTAGTTAGAGTGCGGAAATATGATGTTGGCGGTGGTCCCATTTTCGTCCCATTGTTCGGGGAAAACTTTAACACTGCAAGCTGTGCTGGTTAAATATTCTCGTTCACCTTGCGCTTATCTTTGCTGTTAAAGAACTTACGTATAGCATGCTTCACAATTAATTTAATAAATCTGTAGTCAAACCAAGCTGAATACGACGGCACAATTATCGTATATGATGGGTCTGGTCAGCGACATTGTCTTCCACATCTACTTTTGTGGTAAACTCTTGCGTATTGCTTATATATTTTTTTATTGGTCTCTCTGGTCAGGGAATTCTTAACGCAGCACTACGCTCCATCTCCTCATCAAAATATGTCATAGTTCCCCCTTTAATAAGCAATATTTCGTCGCCAATAGAATTTCGCACCTACAAACGCTATAATCGTTCATCAGTACAACCTCATTCATACTTTGGGGCATTCTGCAGAATATCGTGATTCGTTCCTAAGCCGTATAACCTATAACTTCCCTTATGGAAAGCCAAAAACGTTTAAAATCGGCGTTCATCGGTACCCCTCCATCTTTCCTCCCTGATTTTTTGCGCAGTGCTTGCTGTAGTTTGCATAGCCGAGCTCTTAACAACCATCTTCATATGGAATGGGGTAAGTAGTAGCGTGTGATTCAGATAGGTATGAGGATTCACATTCAAAAAAAATCGGTCCAATAATAACGTCAATAACGCTAAACATACCACTTTGATCAAAAAGTTCCCGGTGGTGTTACCGTGTGGCGCTCCCATTGTTCCGATTTGAATTCTGTTGTTTTGTTAACTTGTTACATCTGTTGCTGACATTACCTCTAAATCTTAGCTTGACATTTGAAAAAGTCACGTAGCCAAGAGTACATTTTACCTTGTGTGTGTTGGCGATTTTTTACAATTTTAGAAATGCATTTAAATTTGCAACAACGAACTTATTTTAAATTTTGCGTAAAAAACGGAGTTATGGTGCGCGAACGTTGGAAATGTTGAAATAATGTTTCGGCGACGATTCTCTAAAGAAAACGGTCGTTCACCGGTGGCACGAGTTGTTCAAAAGTGGTCGTGAGTAATTCGATGATGATGGACGCAGTGGCAGACCATCGACGAAAACATTGATGAAGTAGAACAATTGTTGGTCAATAACCGCAAATTAACCATTAGAGAGATAGCGAAGTACTTGAACATTGCCTATGGATCCGTCCCAGACATTTTGGTTAATGATTTGGGTTTCCGTCGTCTAGCATCAAAGTTGGTGCCAAAAGACCTCAATTTCATGCGAAAAAGACCTCAATTTCATGCGAAAAAGAGACCGTGTTAACGTCGAAGTAGAAATGATTTGCGAGGCTGAATCTGATCCCACATTTATCAAAAGGATCATTACTGGAGACGAGACGTGAGTTTATTAGTACATGACATCGGGCAAGTGAATGGCGTTCACCAAATGAGCCGAGACCAAAAAAAACACGTCGTTTTTAATCAAAAAAGAAGGCAATGCTCACGGTTTTCATTTATTACAACGGTGTAGTGCATCATCATCATTTTTGCCGGAATGTCAGACAGTAAATAAAGATTATTATTTAGGCATTATGAGACGTTTCGCATGAAGCAATTCGCCGAAAAAGACCAGAATTGTGAGCAGAAAACTCGTGGATTTTACAACATGATAACTCACCGTCGCACAATGCCATCATTATTCGTAATTTTTTGACGAAAAATGCAATAAATACCATCCAACAGCCATCAAATTTACCTGATTTGGCACCCTGTGTCTTCTTTCTGTTTAATTGAGTTAAAAAAATTTCAATGGGGAACGCGTTTCAGTAGCCGAGAGGAGGTAATGGAAAAATTGCAGGAAGCACTGATGGACATACGGAAAGCCGAATATAAAAAATATTTCGAGCATTGGATCAAGCGCTTGCATAAGTGTGTTGCAGTCGATGGGGATACATGTAATAATGTGATAATTTTTCCATTTGCCGATGTTTCCCATTGGAGAACAAAAAATATGTTAAATAAAAAGAGTACTCTTTCAAAAGCAACTTTATATGTTTGTTTTTAAACTTTGATAAGGAAGTTGTTTACGGGATCTTTAAGACACAGGACGAACCAGCTGTTTCTTCATTGGTTTCTTGTATTCGTCGTCAAATGACTACATTTCGTCTCATCGCACTTAGGTCTATGTAGACCTATCATGATGTCCAGTTAGGGGAATAATGAGGTCAGCAGTCTACTGGTGCCTATTGATATGAAAAGACAAGGATATAAAAGCGGAGATAGTTCTGCGAGATCGTCTTAGCATTACTACCTACTTGAACTGACTTATTAGAAAATAATTGATCTGCACGTTCCTTGATGGAATTTAAAATTAAATTTAAATAAATTTATATTTACAGATCGAAGGAAAATAACAGTGTAGTTAAAGTGCTCAAAAAAGGGAATCTGATACGACTGGATTCATCCAGGAAACTAGCGTTCGCCAACGATATTTAACATACATTAGTTTTTCTACGTTTACACTCGGATCAAATACCACTCGGTAGCTGCTCGTCGGTGCTGGCGTGAAGGTCATTAAGTCGCATCCAGAAAAGCGGCGTCTTGCTTTTGTTCGTTTAAATATTTTTTTCTATCAAGTGCAAGTGAGTTCATTGCTTATTTGGAAGTAGAGATTCCAGTATTGAGTTATAGAAGTGTTAATTTTTTAGTAGCAAACTGCTCCTTTTGCAACTATCAGAAAACATTATCCCACGTCGGATTGTTGATTTTTTGCAGCAATACTTTAACGAGGGCATTGGTGGTGAGATACGCACCTTCAAGCAGACCATTTAGATACCAGGCGCGTTTCAAATTGAACACAATTTTATCGTCCATCGCAATGTTATTAATCTGGTTGACAGTTAATCGATCAAGCCAAGTCCTTTTATGGTTGTTGAGCTGTGGCAACCCTTACTGGCTACTAAACGGCTACTTCCCGTTAGAAATTCTAAAAATAGGTTGTAATTTTAGATAATCCGCTCTAAGACGGCTTCCTTACTCAACCTTGCACTAAGATCTCCCAGCACAATTTCAGTGGTATCAAAACTGGGAGGCCGTCGCATTTAGATTGCGGTAATATCTCCTAATTGCAGTCTAGTGCTTCCTTTCTATAGGTTTTTTCAATAGGGACTTGACGACTTTGAATTTAATTTGTGAACACACTCTTTCACTAATTATCAAACTGTCACTGTCAATTTATTCAGTAAACTCAACATTTTCATCATAGTAAAGTACACGAACGAGGTACGTTCTCCGATTAAATTCTGGAGGAAGTGCGCCAAGATGATGAATCTTGGTGACGAAGCTCATTTTTGGCTTAATTGGTTCGTCAATAAGCAAAATATGCGTTATTGGTCGGGAGAAAGCCCACATGTGCTTCATGAGTCACCACTTCATCTACAAAAATAACTGTATGGTGCGGTTTGTATGCCGGCGGCGTTACTGGCCTATATTTTTTCGTCGACGATAACGATCGTCACGTTACTTTGAATGCTCAGCATTATCGCGCCATGATCACAGATTATTTTTGGCCCGAGTTGGAAGATATGGACTTGGACGACATGTGGTTTCAAAAATATGGTGCCACAACCCACACAGCAAACGCTACAATCAATTTATTGAAGAGTAAGTATGGAGGACGTCTCTTGAATTGGATCCCCAATTTCGGATAGGCTTAGCAATCTCTTCATCTATTAAACCCACTGAGGATCCGTCATCAATAAAGGAATGTGCTTTCTGTTGAACATCATTTCCGTGTAATAGAACCGGTACGACACGAAATAGGAGCGGAATTGTCTTGGATCTTTGTGTGATGAATGCTGACAACCTCTGACCGTCGCGTCGTAGCATCCATGAGATCATTGTGCAGCAGCGGATGGTTTTTGCGTGTGCAGTTGTTCTTCTGTTCTGCTTCCTCACTTCTTCCCATTTTCTGCTGTGACTAATTTCGAGAAAACATTAACACTCAGCTACCGTAGCGCACCTACCGTTACAAGTTCGACACCTCTTTTCACTGTTATCGTCGTACCGCTTACTTCCACCGTGGTGAGCATTCAGAAGCCCTGTAATATTCCATCCTTTGCCACGATCCTTTATGGTATCAGCTTGAAAACTTGGTGGCGAAGACAGAAACTCATTTGCCAAACTTTTCATAAATGCATAATATTTCCTCGTTTCCTCCAGAGAATTATACTTTAGAAACTAGAGCCGCTTAAGTGTAAAGGCTTAAAATGGCTGCTATTTAAGAAGCATTTTGTTTTTCTCGTTATATGCATAATATGCCCCCCAAAAGCTCTACAAAATAAGTTTGCAGTATGGGTGTAATGTCTCGTCATTGCAACCTTTTTCGGCAACGTCCATGACAGCGATTTTTATTGCTGGCCTCTCGAATATTCCACTCTGTGTTTGGATGTGGGTGTTTCTGACTTGGAAATTGTTTGGGTCTACGACTAGTACCACATCGCTAACATGTATGGGCTTGACAGACCTAAACCATTTTCCGCGCCTGGTAAGCGTGGGCAGATACTCTGTCACCCAGCGTTTCCAGAAGCGGCTCGCAAACTGCTGTAATATTAGCCAATTTTTGCGCAACAACCTCCTGTCATCGTTAAATTCCGCCATTGGTTTCAGAACACTAAATGATCCTAATAAGAAGTGATTTGGTGGGAGAGCTTCTTCATTTCGATATCTATTGAGATATATGTAAGGCAAGGTTCGCGAATTCACTATGTTTTCTGCTTCGATTAACATACTTCGTAATAGCTTGTCGTTCGTGTTTCGGATCATTTGTGTTGACGTACAAAGGACTTCTTTTATGGAGCGAAATAACCGCTCCCAGCTTCTCCCCATACATGGAGATCCTGGCGGTGTAAACTTCCATTTAGTACTAGAGCTGTGAAAGGTATCTATTAGTTTAGTTGTATCGACGTTCTTAAAGGCTTTTCGTATCTCACGTTCTGCACTTCAAAAATTGGTTCTATTGTCACTAAGCAACTCGATGAGTATGCCTCGCCTAGCCATGAAATTGCGAAGGCAGAGTATACAGGAATCTGTGGACAGCGTATGAGCGACTTCCATATGGACAGCTCTTGTTGTAAGGTACGTTGACAGAACTCCCCAGCGCTTTTCGATTCTCCAACACTAACTGTCATGGGGCCAAAGTAGTCAACTCCGACATAGGAAAACGGTCTAGTAAATGACGCAAGCCTGGCTGTGGAAATTGGGGCCATAATAGGCGGTTTTGGTTGAGCTTTGCCATTTTTGCACGTTTGACACGTTTTATTTACAGCTTTCAGTGCTGAGCGCAGTCGTGGGATCCAGTATTGCTGGCGTATCTCGTTCACAACCGTTTCATCTTTTCTGTGTTTGTACCGCTGATGCGTGAAATTAATGATATGCGAGGTGATAGAGTGCCCTCGGGGCAAGATGATTAGACGACTCTCTTGTTGTGCCCTCGGTGAGGTAGATCCTTCCGTTAGCCCGGACTATCAGATTTTCATCGAGGAGTTGACAAAGGTTAAAGATAGGACTCCCCTTTTCAACGTTACGGTTTGCTGACATATCAGTTATTTCATCCGCATAAATCTCACATTGGGCTTGTCGTATTAGAGCGTTTTCTGTTGCCCGTAGTTCCATGCTAGATAAGGGTCCTTTGAGTTGTATTTTCCTTTTTGGATTTATGTTCGGTATGAATCTGAGAGCATACGCCGTGCTTCTCATGAGTTTTATCCAACTGGAAATTTCCCTACTGCGAAATAAACTGTTCCGGTTGCAAAGGTGAAGGCTTATAAACTGTGTTCTCAACTGCTCCACAGTTGGCCCTATAGATATAGATATGTTACGGTCACTTTTCTGGGGAGGTCTGCAGAAAGGATGGGCCTTGGAACCATCTGCTGTTTGGCTTTTGCCACTTTGTAGTCTCATACGCCACGTTGGCCTTCGTTGCAATTCATCGCAACTCCTCTATCTTCGTGAGTTCCAATATCTCACTAACCCTAAAGACGTTAGTAGACGTACTGCCGGTACCGCCGATGGTCTGATCGGAGCCAGCAGAGCGTTATTGTTGAAGGTTATTCCATGTGACCGTTGTATATACTTAGCGAATCGGGCACCTAAAAGGGCTATTTGAAGTTCTTATCGAGGGATAGTGCCTTTAGTGGTGCCACTCGAGTTTTTGCGCCTAGTAGACGTGTTTCTACGAGCTTAATGCTAGAGTTTCGTATATAGGACACAGCTGCGAAACCGTATTCGCTCGCATCTACAAATACGTGCAGCTATTTGAATTTGAGAATTCAAACGAATTTCTCTTGACTGCTAATTTCTTCCGAAAAAAAATCAAATTGGTAGTTTTTTAGCCCTCCTTTTGAGGATATGGCTTTAGTGTTGAGAAGTGACATTTAGTTAAAGCTACCATTGCCAGAACACCCAGCTAGATCGTCAAGATGTTCAAACCTTGCATTTTTTAAGGATGCTGATAGAAGTCTATACAACGTGAAAAAAAAATTTTTTTAACACATTCTTTTATTTTACATTTATCCTTTACATAACTATTTTTTTTTTTGCTCGAATGTGATTTAAAATTTAGTTTTTTAATTTAATTTTAGTTTAAAATGAATTTCTGTCCTCTTTTAATTTTTGTGTTTATAGATTTAAGATTTGTTTAACTATTCAAATAAAAACAGTATGTTCCTACTTCAGACGATTTTTGAAGACCCAAGCTCAGAACTAGGGTTTATGTTTTTTTTATAATCAGTCTTTCATGTTTCATGAGACAATTTTAGCAATTGAAGTGAATAAAAAAACCATAATGGAAGTGAGCGGACAGATTTTTGAACTTATATCTAAATTGGAGTAGAGGTTGGCCGCTGAATTCATTTCCACCCCAGTCAAACAAATTTTAAATAATTGAAAACAGTCCAGACCAATAGTTAAGCAGCGATTTATATTGCATTTAAAATTTGAGATTTATATTGCAATTAAAATTTTTTTTTACAAAAACTGTCTGCAGTACTTAGAGAATTTGACATCTCAGTACAAATATGCCAAAGATTTTTAAAGTGCTTGACTTAAAACAGGCATTAAATGCGAAGATATTGAAAAATTCTGTGTTTGTGTCGCAGAAAACAATTTCGGAAATCGATTTGTTTGACGGCCAACAAGTATGCCCTTACTCTTACATCGCGTCTTCCGTGTAACCAAGCAAGGATACAGGTATTTTGGCAGCGTATCTATGGATATAGATTTACTTGCGTACATATACATATATACATATCTATATTTTTTATTATTTAATTGGATTTAAATTAAAGCCTTCACGCCTTCTCATATCAACTATAAAGCAAGGCAGTCGAGAGGTCATATCCACCCGCGGAAGTTGTGCACATCCCTCCGGCATTAGCTCGGTAAGTCAGTTGGACATTGCTCTTTTATGTTTGTATCAGCTTTTATGTGATGACACGCTAGGATACATGAATTAAATTATGAAGTTTTATTATTTTCATTTTAGTTAAAGTGCTGATATTGTAATGTAACCTATTTGTGATTCTAACCAATAAATAGATTTCAGTACTGTGTATATTTACCGCGATATCTTTAATGAGCGATGTTGCTCAAGCTAGCGGATAAGCTCTGAAACTACCGGTAGATTTTTCTAATGTATTTATATATTATTACCGGATCGGTTTAGTATTAATCTTAGTATTGTTATTATTAGGTTTTGATTTAATGCATAGATTCGAGAACCGACACTAGTTCTAAGGCAAGCTAAAGTCTTTTTTTGTATATAAATTCGTGCAAGTGAATGTCACCGCTCTCCCCCACCACTTTCAGCATTGAAATAAATCGTTATTTAATATTTTACCTTTTGCCTTATCTTCTTTTTTTTCTTTCTCAGTATGACAACCCAAATCCATCAAGGGGACTGATTAATACATGGTTCTTAGGGTAGTGTTACATACGAGACACATTGATTTCTCCTTTTATTATTATTATTTTTTTTGATGATGACGTGTTGGTGACGTATCAATTAGTGAGCATAACAAACTTCTTGAGGGACCTGCGGATTAAGTTGCTATGAAGGCCGTAATAGCGCTCTACTATTACTCTGCCAGAGAGCATATCATCTGGCCTTCTTCTTTTTGATTGGAGTTGGGATATGATCGTCTTGAAGGGAAGGATATCTTTCATGGTGGAGGTTCATAATTTCATGTCATAAATCTTCCATCGGGGTGATACATCAGTTAAGGACATATTCGGGTTCTACTTTTTAGTAGTATTTACTGCTCAGCTACCATCTAAGGCAAGACATGATTGAACGTAAGTGAAAAGCAGGGAGGATACTAGCGAAGGTTCAAGAAAATTACCGGATGTCTTTTAGATTGAGTTAACTCGCGCTGCCAACACGCAAGGATTCTAGGTTAAGTGTAAACCACAGAGAACATTTTATTATTGCCACCGCCCAAGACGGGGTAGTAAGAAACAAAATCGTTACAAGTATAAGAGCCGTGCTATGACAACAATTGCCAAAATGCAAGCCAAGGCGAGATTAGAATTAGGAAAGCTTAGAACCATGAGTATATCTTCCATTTCTTCTACGATTTCCTCAGGGTCTTCCTCTAGATCTTCCTTCAGGTAACTTTCCGAGTACTCGGGGACAATTGTACTTTAGATTTTAGCTTGCGTTTTTATATTTGATCTTTTTTTTTTTTTTTGGACAGTTGCATATGCAAAAAATTAACCCCCCCAACAACGCAATAAATTTTGAATTTCAGTTCTTCTTAGCTTAGTTCTTTAGCTTAGAATAAATTCTTCAAAAATCAAACAAAGGTTCACCCATGACATTAGAATTAATTTTTTAAAACAAACAACGAAAAACCATAAGAAATAATAGTTTTAGTGAAAGCACCATTGTAGATATTTAAAAAAAGTTTTTCTCTCCAAAGAAACCTATACAATTTATACAGACGACGAAACCTTCAAAAAGTACAATTGGTTTATTCCCATTTCTTTTCAAGTAACAAATCTTTCCGTCTTATTCATTGCACAACCCTTTTAAAAGATATGTAGATAATAAAAGAAAAGTATCGAAGAAACTCTTTTACATTTTAAACGAAATTTTTACTTTCCCTTTATGAATCCTAAAATTACTGAAACAATTAATATTTGCGAAAAATATCAGACCCTGAAGTATGAACGAACTCCGCAAAAATTAAAGTATAAAAAACCTGAAACACCACTAAAACCGCTTGATATACTATAAACAATAAACTCATTCTAACAATAGTGGACAAATTTTTAAAATTTTCAATTGGTTATACAATTCCTTCCAGAAACAGTATTAACGTATGCCTACACGGCATCCCAGCAAAAATTGTAGTTGATCAAGGAGCCGAATTCTCATCTAATATTTTCAAATTTTCATTCTGTAAAAGATATCAAATTGATCTTCATATAACTTCTTTTCAACAAAAAAGCAGCAATTTGCCGGTAGAATGCTTACATTCAACATTAACAGAAATTTATCGAATAATGTACAAAACTTTCAAAGAAAACAAAATGGATACAGACCACAGTGAAATTTTTTCTGAAACATTATTTACCTATAAAAATTGTTGTTGTTGTTAACTCAACTTCAACAAGAATTTTTCCCTAAGATAAAAGATAGATTAGAACAAACAGTAAGTAAGAGAATTGACAAACTTAATAATGATAGGAAAGAGCCTGAGAAAAGAAACATAGATGATATTATATATAGAAAAGAGTGTAAAAAGAACAAACTCACCAAAAGATTTACTAAGCACATAGTTAAGGAAAACAAGGAAGTTACACTATTAACAACAAACAACAAAAAATTTCATTAATTAAGGATTAAGAAGGAACGTAAATGTACTTAAATTTTTACTATCCTCTTTATTTTTATTTGCTATTTTTATTTTTTATTATTATTATTATTATTTTTTTTTTTTTTTTTTTTGGCACAAGAACTAGACATACGTGATTTAACGAAAACCGAGGGAATCCTTTCACTTAAACTAGGAAATGTGAAATTAATTAATTCTTTATCCAACCTAATTCACCTTACCGATCTGGAAAAGTATAAAAAGAACACGGATCTAATAAAAAATCCCTTGCAAACTTTAGAAGTTTCAAAAATCTTCAGCCAACCTTAAACATTATAGAATTCAAGCTTCAGGAATTAGTATGTAAAATAGATCTTCTACTACCAAGACAAAGACAAAGTCAAAGAGAAAAACTTATTAACGGATTAGGCAGTGCTTATAACTGAAAACATGGACGCACACGCCGCAGAAAAGGTCAATAATGAAATAGAAAATTTAAAGAATACTCAAACCCAATTAATCAATAGCATTTCTTCCAAATCAAAATTTAATACAGAAATAATCCAGAGATTTAAAAACATTACCGATCACATAAACTACCAGTAGAACCTCATTAAGGAATATATGACAGACTACAATAATAAAATATTAATCTTAATACAGTCAAATGCAGATACATTTATTCATGTTCAGCACTTGAACCAAATTGGTTTCAACATAGTCCCCTTAACTGATCACGTTAGGGATATTTCAGAAAAAATGATCCTTGCTAAAACTAATGTCACCTATACGAAATACTTGAACTCTAGGCTTATTATATCGGCTCTAAAATTGTGTTTAATATAGGAACTTCCATCTTCTCCCAAGAATTCTTTTATTTCTTCCATATAATCCCATTACCTGTAAACAAAACCAATCATAATCGTATCATTGTAAAACCATATGTAGCTATTACTGATAATGTTACACAATATTTTGAAAACATGTGCTTAAGAGTAGAGAAATTATTTATATTGTATGTAAAGAGTGGATCCATCAAGAAGTATTACAACAATCAACATGCAACGGAAGAATTCTGGAAAATAAACCTGCGACATGCCAAATGGAAGATGTCGGCGAAATTAAATCACGCACTCAGCCTAAAACTCACTTGATAAACGTACCCCTCACATCATCAACTTCAGATGGAATTTAAAAACAAACAATCGAAGGCTCAGCGCTTATGAAGTTTACATCAACAACATAGCATAGAGACACCAGCCCTATACCTATCGGGACAAGATTCATATCTATCCCACAAGTTTTACTAACATCCATGCTAACCTCACCTTTTACCAACAGGAAACAGTAAAAACTTAAGCTTGGGAAAATACACTCCAAGATGCCGGCATACTTGCCATCCTAGCAGCATCAGCAGTTTCTGCTCATGTTGGCATTAGCATGCAGAAACCATTTTAAAGTTGAATTAAATAATTCACTCCTGTTCAGTCAATCAAGATCGTTTGCACCGTCGTTTCAGACTAAGGAAGAGGAGTTATAAGAACAACCCGCCACCTACTACTGCATTAATAAAATAATGCATCGTCTTCAACACGAGTCATGAGAACAACCTGCCAAATACAATACCAACGTCAATAATAGAATGCACTGCCATCAAACAAGTTCTACATAACACTATCAGATAATAATGTCAGCAATATATTATAATCATAACTGCACAGGTGAATTCTAAAAATTTTTTGATCAGCGTCTGCTGAACTTCAGTTTAATCAATCACCTTTGCAAAACATAGGTTACAATTTTAATTATGTTAGATTTTAGGTTTAGTTGATTTTGTCAGTCGAATTTAAAAAGAATTATTTTTTTTTTAATCAAAGGTTGTGTTGGAACTGATTAGTTCCAAAGTTTTAGTTTTCAAAGCCCGGCTGCAGTTTCAGAGAACGCTGTCTTTCTCGAATCTATTTTAAAAGCAAAGTGCACACACTGGTTAGGAATTAAAACAGATATGCCAATGATATGGAGAAAAAGTTTTGGGAAGGAAAAACTTCGTTTTTGACCGACTGCCTACTGTATCATTTAAACACTTTTTTACCTTTCACAGCCATGTAATGTGTATGTAGATAGACCCTTATTTCGTATACAACTTTTTTTAGAAAGGATTTAAACCACACACTCTATGATATTATGTACTCGTTTACCAATCTACGGGAACATTGTGTTTTATTTTGCAAAATATTCTTTATACATATTTAGAATTTAAAGGAAAATAGGGTATGGGTAAAAAAGAAAAAAAAAATTAATAACAGCACTGGGACTAAACACAAACATAAATTATGAACATACTACTGTGACCAAGACATAAGGTGAAATTGCTTATAACTTTCAAAATCGTTAATTATTCTTTGAAATCTATTTGATCTCTTTCAAAGTACAGTAAGCTTCTGCCAATGGTTTTTCCAATCTTCGAAACAATTGTTAAAGTCAATTTCCGGAATGGCCTTACAGCGCTCAGCGATTGGGTTTTTTCTCCTCTATATTGTCGAAACCGTGTTACCGGAGCAGTCTCTTGAACTAAGAGAATAGCCAGAAGTCACACGATGCTAAATCAGGTGATTACTGTTATGGAACGACATGAATTGAAATTTTTGCGAAATGGTCTCGAGACGGTGCATAAAGTGTTTTTGAAACCAAACGAGATTTGCCTTTTTACAGGCACAAAACATCTTTCAAAATAAGAGGGACAGTATCTGTAAGGTCTCTGATTTTCTTGACTTGTTCATCAGTTGATATTGAATGGCCGTCTAGAGCAATCATTGTCTTCAAGGCTTTCTCTGACTCCTTTGAATTGTTTATACTTCTTGAAAATATTTTTTTGTAACTTAGGCTGGCCTTCTGCAACATTTCTGCAGCAGAAATTTCATCTGCAGGCAAAATTGAATGCAATTTTTTTACTCAACAAAATCAGACATAGTACTAATTACTAAATTCTAATTTTTTTCCATCACAAAACACGTGCGTAATTATTGAACAAATGCAGATTTTGACATGAAATTTGAGACAGATGTTTGTGATAGACTACCGATCTTCTATTTCCCCGAATAGAAGAGCCCCAGTATTTTAAAATCTTAATCTCAACTTTTTTGTATTGCAGTAGTACAACTATTCTATGTAAATAAATCCTTTAGTTACTGATTATTTTAACGTAAGCACATTTTTTCATAAAGCTTTTGAATTCCCTCAAAAAACAATTCAACACTGGTTCTTCTATGAGCATTCAAAGCAAAATGCTTCCATGAAAGGTCAAACATTTTTACGGTCCTCGAAATATGCTCATGGAGTGTAAGTATTGGGTCCAGATACATACCTACGTGTTTCAAACACCTGGACCAGTTTATTGCCGATCGATTCGTTTCAAATAATTTTATATAACACACCATCATGTTCTTCAATCTCCAAAAGGTACATTGGCATGGTACAAATGGGAACAACAGTCGTTTAAAGCACAGTATTTTTAACTTTAAAAATTCGAAGAACCTGAACTTTGTTGAGTGCAAAGTCTCTATTTTCCAGTGTGGACTCGTAGAAGTTTCTGAAACCTGGAAGAATTTATCGCCGTAGTATGACTTGCCACATAATTCTAATCCACTCCACTCCACTCCACTCAAGGTCATCCTTACCCGATACCCTGTTCTGGTTCCATTAGTTTAATGGAGTCTCCAGAGGCATACAATAGCAGTAGGCCTAGGGCCCTAAAGCTGTTTCCTTAATCCGGCGGGCAGTATTGCACCGTCATCTCTGCATAATTTTGCGCAGATAGGTACAACCTCGAAAGAAAAAAATAATCGATACTACCAACTTTATGGCTTTCTGGATACAATTATGATTTATTCATGTATTAACATTGAATTAATATATATACATACATACAAAGATTTTGGGTAGTCATATACGAACTCGTATATGCACTCGTATGTGCAAGCATTTAGTCATCTTTTTTCATGGTAGCGGCTCTGGTTCAATGATTTCCGCCAATGGATTGTGGAGGACTTTGATCCACTGTATAAAGAATCGTAGGACGATCTGGACTCAATGGAGACTCTTGAGTCTCTGCGGGCCATGGAATCTCCAGAGTCTCTGGGCTTCTTAAGGCGACTGGTGAAGTCACTGGAAACCGAGGATGGTATGAAGCGTACTGAGTCTTTGGATGACTTCGATGACATCGAAGGTGTAGATGCGGACTTAGACTTGGCGTCCTTGGTGTTAGGATTCTTACGTTGACAAGATATTTTGTTTGTAGAATTTTCTGAAAACAGAAAAAAATTAAAAATTCTTCTTTACCAATTGTATAACATGTTAAATATTCGTTTGGCCTTACTTTTGGTTATAGTCACGACTGAACTGCACTGTTTGGTGGATCCCTTGCAACTGAGAAGACTGGCTTTCGGAAAATGTGCATGTGTTCAGTGCTTTTTCTTTAGGTCAGTTGACAATTTGAACTCTTCAATGGACTAGACAACCGATTCGTATTTATACATATATTTGATTGAATCTATTTTAAGCGAATCGAAATGCTTTATTGTCCTCGAGTTCGTAGTCCTCTTTCTGATTGACTTCTTTTGACAGCTGTTACTTATGGGTGCGCTTGACGCTCATTTTTATGTGTCCCATTTTATGTGCGATAGTGGAATACAAAATTTGGGAAGATGTTGAGTGATTCGCAGCTCGCATTTCCTGGTTGAAATTTCCCGATTATGACAGCAAGGCTCTAGACTGGATGCATATGAGCTACTGTAAGATTCTTACAAGATAATTTCCTCCAGCTTTAAAGGGCTCGACGGCTAAACAGTCGGATCCAGTGTGTTTGTTAGATTTAGTTTGGGTCCAGTTATTCTCACTTCGTTTTGGTATTTGTCCTTGTATTTTCGTCATCTTCGCATTTAACAGTCCGCTGAAGTGGTTTTCCCAAATTCTTAGACTGCGTCTCAACTACGACATCGGCATTTACCGTCGGTTTTTTATATGTGGGCTCTTTGTAAAAACATGCATATCAGATATGGCAATTCTGATGGCTTCTTATGTAGCATTGCCACTGGTCCTCCGCATTATTATGACAGAGGTTGAAATGAGAGTTGAGATCCCCAAATACGTTGGACGTTCTCCAACAGTAAAGTAGTTATTTTCCGAACATGTTGTTGTATTTATCTCAATTATTTCTCCTTAGGTTTGAGAAGCCTAAGCCGACTTGTTTAAGTACAAATATTACCATGGGACGCCCAGAGAGGGACGCAGAGGGGCTTTTTGCTTAAACCGATCAGGTTAAGGAAGACATTTACCCACCGTTTACCATAAGTTGTAATTGGACGTATTTGAAGGCTCTGATGGATACTCATCCCAATGTTGAAATTCACCAAGATGAGCAAGAGCAGCTCGGAGTGTTGAAGTGCAGGGACTGAGACGACTTGATATGGTATATGCTCATCGATTGTTCACTATAAAACTACAGCAGGATGTAGATCTGGATGTAAAGCTCATATAACATTTATTTCTACCTATGCTACCTACCCTTCAATTTGAAAATTCAAATTTTCTTTTGCGAAAAAATATTTAAAATATTAATTTTCACTTTTATATATTTAATACATAGTATACTTTGGTTCTATGTAGAAATAAATAAAGCACAAAACTAAAACCCAAAAACACCCAGACAGAGTGTGCCCTCCATGGTATACCCAATACATATGCCTTTTTGTAAAAATAAAAACAGGTTATCAAATTATTTAACAAAACGACTGAATGCCACTGAACACACCAATTGATTTTTGAAAATTTTCATTTTGCCCTCTAATTGTAAACGCCTCTCAGCAAGATAATTAATGTGCTTTAAAAGAATTTATAGAAATGTAAAGGGACGGCTTGCAATGGAATTAATTAAATTAAATGCTACAAAATATATACACAAAAGATGCCAGTTGCACTTGTAAAAATATTTTTAAAATTATTTTGAATCGTGCGCATACTTAATTTGACGTTTTCGTCATTTTAAGATGAAGAAAATAGTGCATATTTTGAATGTTAACGTTGAGTTTAATTTAAAAAATGAGCCTGTGTTTACTAATCTTAATAACAAATATATTTATTTTCAAGACACATAGGCACTTAATATATCTACAACAATATAAAAGTTGACCAAGTATATTATAAATAATCTAAAGTTTACATAAAATAAAAAAGAAAAATTATTAAAATTAATTATTAAATTTTCGTTGCTGTACTTAAACAAGATACTCTCAAAGCTCAGCGTATTAGTTATATTTTTTATGCAGTGAGGTCCATAATGTAACATCCATAAGTCACAATGATAGTGACAATCGACTTAACAAGTACAGCTTCGCTTTTATTGGCGTACTTGTATGTATATTACTTGGACATTTATCAATCTCTAAGAACTCCATATATTCTGCCAATGACTTGTCTAATATGATCATCCCAGCAAAGTGTTTGTAGCAAAAATTCTACTTATTGAGGGGTTTCAAAAAATTATCGGTGGCAAGGAGCGTTTATCGAATAAAGTTTTATTTATATTCGAGCAATTCGATGGTATTATTGCGACTAGTTTTCTTCCGTGCAATCGCATATACTTTGAAGACCTTCATTTCAATCAATTCTAACTTTCAGCTAAAATTAAGCTGAATTCTTTAAATTGATAACAAAAATGGACCTAAAATTGACCTCTGCGGTACACCTGTCTACCTTTCAAGATATTTTGAAGTTATTTTATTAGCAGAAACTGACAAAATTAACCTACAATAGAAGCGCACGAGAAAAAATTCAATATACTTTGCAGCTTCTTTAAAAACAGCTCGTGATAAATCGTTCGGATCACTTTTAAAATATCAATCAAGATTAAAAATTAAATTAAATCTTCATCTGTTGTTTTACCTTAAGAAGTGATGTGCTCGAATCGAATGTACAAGCCTTGACATTTCCTCTGATTAAAAAATCTTCCGAATAAGGTATCCTAGCAAATTATTATTTTTTTGACAAAAGGAGCCCTACAACTTCATTAGCACAATTCTGGCCTACTTTTGGAGCCCATTGCAGATATATGCTTTTTTTTGCACCTAATGCAATTGCGTGGATACCCGTCTCTTTAGTTTAGGTGGAGAGAGTGAGGTCGACTCAGATGAAGTACAATATAACCAATACTCTTGTAAGACGTTTCATAAAAATCTTTCTTTCAATCTTAGGTACAGGAATTATATTTAGAATTTTTTAAAATTTGGCCATCGGCTACCTTTGTTTACGGCGGCTGCAAGAGTAGTTAGAGCATTCTTTGCTTATCTCATCAATCCCATAATTAGTTTTATTGTAATCAATAATGACTTCTGGTTAGTTAGTCTCTATGTCAACTAGAGTAAAATCCTTGGTATACCAAGACGTCACATTTGTCTTTTCATACCAGCCCAAGTGCAAAAGAGTTGGTCCATCAATTGTAAATCGGATATAGAATACTTTTGCTTTGTCTAAATTTATTTATGTCTATTTGTTTTTATAGAACTGAAAAACTTTATTTCAAGTTTAAGAAATTATGTAATGAAAGTTGTTCAATATCTTTGGAAGAGTAGTTTGCGGTTATCGTAAAAAAGCAAACTAGTTGACCTGGATAAAATTAAGTGCAAAAGAGTTGGTCTACGAAGCCCAAATGTGTTTTCAACACTGTTTTACATCGCCTTTATTTTCTTATGACAATATCAATTTTTGACACTCTTCAGAAGTGAATTATTGGAGGTTGTCTTTCTACTTTCTTTTTCATTTTGCGCCACAATGACATATGTTGGGACGCCATTCCATCAAGGGATCGACTTCCGCAGAAAACTAGGCCTTGGTTGTAGAAGTATGGTAGAAGCACCAGCAGCGCTCCATAGAAATCTCCAGTAGCTTTCGTGATACTCGTCTCGCTTTGAATCCTCATCGGTATGCCCTCAAGCCCACTTTCGGACGTACTTTAAAACATCGTAATTTTTTAACATTTAAAACTAACGAACATCGGCCTCTCTGGTTTTTTCTCTCCAATACTTTTCTTCGCTAGCACTGTGTGCAAGCATTTTAGGGTACCTTAAGCCTTTAAGCGCGCACTAGTTAAAAAAAAAAAAAAAAAAAAAAAAACGGCACAATCTTGCTGAAATACGAGTATGAAATTTCCTTCGATTGACTGAAGTAGTGGTATTGAAGGAAGAAGCTATTCTTCTAAAATGTTTTGGTACTTGACTGGTGACCAATTCCACAGTCATACTTGTATCCCCATATCATTACTGGATTCATCGCTCCAAATCACTTGCCACCACTGATGTAGTGTTCAATAGTTCTTTTCCCACTCTTTTTCTGTTTAGGCGTCACATGTGGCATTTTTTTTTAGCCTATGAGACCCCTCTTTAATATTCGAAACTAGAAATAAATGAAATTTTTCCCAAACAAACCTTGTAAAATTGTATCACAATTTTTTCAATGTTCGTCTACAAGTGTCAATAGAAATTTAAGTTTTAATTCAGCTCTTCCATCCAATAGTTATTCCAACAATAGTTTGACGATGGCCTTCAATATCTGACAATCGCGAAGCGTTGCTATTGGCATGAAGGAAAAATAGTTGCTTAGTGCACCTAGAGACCTTAATACCCTGTGCTTGCATTTTTCTTATATTAGGAATATTGTTCCTTTAATCTGGAATTCCATAAGTCTTCAGCTTTCAGTCCGGAGCTTCAAATGCGATATTAATTCAGTACTCATCCAGCGCCTTACGCAGCCGTTGGCGACAAAATGAACAACCAGATACACCATTGCCACAAAGCTATTATTCATAAAAGCGTCCGGATCTTATTGATACAATACACTCGGGTTGTATTTGCAACGCCCAGTAGTTTTTAATCAATGTATTATGAATCTTGTACAAAATTCTTTAAACTTACATCCTTGTCCGAGAGTTTTTAATATCATCACCGACTACCAAAATATTAGTTTGTAACGTAAGTATGTATTGCACAGACAACAACTCTGCCCTCCTTTCAGATAACTTCTTAATTTGGCTAAAAAAAATATATTGTATATATCCGAAGGGCCTAGAGCCAAGGACATCCCGAGATTTACAGTTATTGCCGCTGAGGAAGTTTTCCAGGCTTCGGGAAAAGTGGAAATCTGAGAGCTGATGCACAATTTTTTCGCAACCGAACTCCTGTATTTGTGTGCAGATGGTCTTAGCTTTATGAAGGTGAGCGTTATCCTGATGGATAAGATCCTCCTTCTATTAGCTAGACCTGGCGGTTTCTGTTCTAGTACCGACTTCAATCTGCATAGCTGTTGACAGTAGACTTCTGCATGTTACCATGCAGACAGTAACAGCTTGAGCCGGTGAGGTATATATCTGGGATATTATGTTGGTCTATCTTCTGGACTAACAGTGGGATATCTTTCTAGGATGGACCACAGGAGCTCACCGTCTAGCTCTTCTGGTCTACCCGAACGAGGTTCATCCTTTAGGTCAAAATTGCCATTTTTAAAATTCTGAAACCAACGTCGGCATTTGGACTTGCATACACATTTTGGATTTCTCTGTTGGCTTCACTTCATTTCTGGTTTTCCTTGAACAAAAACAATAAAATATGCCAAATACGCCGCCCTTCCGATACATCCATTACAAATTTCAAATTAAGAATTCCTGCGATCAATGAGATTCTTTGCCATTTCATCTCCTTCTGATGAATATACTTCCACTTTGCTCTAAAGAATATAACTTTTGGGAAATAAAGATAATTTCAAGGAGGACCACAATTAGTTGTCAATACAAACGAACACTCTGTATTAGACCAGTTGACAAATCAACTGCAACTATATTGATTTCACCAGATCGGTGTAGACCTTGTTTCCATATGCCAACAAATCACCAATGGATCTGTTTCTATAAAAACTGTACTGCCAGTTATGAATGTGTTGCTTCAATAACAAATCTTCTCGACATTAAAAATTAACGGAAAAAATCACCGAACAAGTTAAGTTGGGCATTACTTTGGACTTTCTTAAAACTAAAGGAGGTACAACTAACTTCTGGTGTGAGCATCAGCTGGTTTGATCTACTTTTGGACGCAGGATTGGTTGAAGTCTCCATATAACTACGTACAACACCTTAAATTTGGTCGTTCCCAAACGTATGGAATTGAGATATGTAGGGAAGATGGTGGTGGATGAATTCTAAATACGTCAACGGGAGCTTTCATACCTCCAAAGTGGGCTACTGACTATAGAAGAACCAACCACTTTTCCCCAAGGCGTCACCCACCAAAAGCCTTATGCAGCCAAACAATTTGCGAAGTTCGAATTGCGAATTGCGAATTTGCGGAGTGTCTATCTCTCCAATTTTCTGCTGAACAATATTTATCAGTTCAACCTAATTCTGTGCGCATCACCTTACCATACATACCGGGGGTATAATTGAGCAATATGGGGTTTCGACATGATGGGCTACGTGATACACAACAGCTAAAGCCATCGATTCATGAAAACCATTTGTTCCATTCTTAGTTGTCGGCAGGAAATTATATATATATATATAAATATATATATATATGTATAAATATATATTATATACATATATATCTAACTTAACATGTAGCCTTGGTGGTCAGTTGTGTTAACAGCTGTTTAGCATTTTACAAAGTTTTGAGGTTGATGAACTCTATGTACATAACTTTATTTTAATATAAGCAAATGTATTTGTGCTATAAATTTGTTGTCTCCTGTCTGCTTTTAATGCCCCACGTAAGGCTCCCTAGGAGGAAAGCGTAACATTGAGCGTTATGTCGCACGATACCTATCGCTCAAGCTAGTCGTTGAGATTGTTGATTCGCTCCCCACACGGTCTCGGAGTTATGGTGAGAGAGAGAGCTGGTTGTTGCTGATGAAACAATTTGTCATTCTTACAACGGTCAGATTAAGTTGCTACAATAGTGATTTATTTTTGTGCGGATGAGGATTTTGTTGGGTGCCAACATGGTCCCTAACTCCAAAGGCATAGCTGCTGTCCATCTGCGTAGTCTTAGTCTTGGATCTGGTCCAATGTTGTAATTTGCGTCTGATGTTTTGATTTTCCTTTGGTTGGACTAAATCCGAATGTCCATGGATGTTGGAGCACCACGCTGTGCGTAAGTTTCTCATGCAAATAGAAAAGTAAAAATATATGAATTAGAGTATGTATTTTATAGGTGATATACCATATATAAATGAAATATATTCAGCTGCTTGTAGGATTTCCTGGATAACTTCTTGCTAATTGGGATGGATAAGGACATTATCGAGTTTATTTTGTTTAGTTTATAGGGTTCTATTTATTTATTTGTACTATTATTATTATTTTTTTTCATTTATTTTGTTTTTTATTTTTACTGCACTGAAGTGGCTTAGAGTTTGTAATTAAATTCCTGGTTTGTACTTAGTTATAAGTGTTCAGTTGGTTTAACTTATTCGATAGTTTTTTTTTATTCTTTATTTATCATTGTTCCATTGTTTTTTTACCGGCAAGAGGGATAATAGCTCGCCAAAGTAACCATGATGAAGGTGGTAAGTTGTCTTAATTTATTTATTTTTTTTTTTGTCGCTGTTGCAAAAGGTACGCTGTACTCCATTGCTTCGAGAATTCTTGTGTTAATCGCTGTAAGAACTTCCACCTATCTAGACTGTTTATGTTTTTGTCGGTAAGATTTATGTGTGTTAAGTTAGACTCCAATAAGGAAGTGAAAAGGAGTCAACACCGATATTTGTGATTTTTGGGATCTGCGAACATGGGTCATAGTGGCCTAGAATTGACGCATGTTTAATTTGCGATATAGTTTTGGGTACTTCTCGAATGTCAATCTTGCCACCCCAATAGTTCTTTTTAGATGGTGTTTTACGGATCTCACTCCCGCTTCCCACAAAGCACCAAAATGAGGTGATGAGGGTGGGTTGAAATGCCATGTTGTGTTCAGGGAGGCTAGTGTTTCGGAAACTTCTGAAGAAAAAATCGGAGGAGATGAATGTGCTATCTCTTTTTAGCTCCGCACTTGCCCCCTTGCAATTTGTTCCGCAGTCGCTGAAAATGTTGTCGCAAATGCCTCTTCTGGCGACAAATCTTCTAAATGCTGCTATGAACGCTGCTGCATTAAGATCGCTGACGATCTCAATGTGTGTTGCCTTGGTAGTGAGGCAAAAAAAAACGGCGAAATATCCCTTGCTCGATATGCTGCACCTTCCTTTCCATAGTTTGATATCCATGGGACCGGCATAGTCAACGCCGGTGTACGTGAAAGGTCGCGAAATGATTGTGCACTCTATAGGTAGGCTGCCCATAAGCTGTTCTTGCATTTTTGCATTAAAGCGATGGCATCGAACACACCGATGGATAGTTGCCTTCACAAGTGCACACCACTCACAATCACGTGGATGTTGGTCGTTGATGATGATGGGATGTTTTCGACTGTAGCGAATCGGTGCATTTGTTAGACGACCACCAAATCGCAATATTTCCTGTGCATCTAGAAACGAGTTCAAATTTAATTTGCGACTATCCTTTGGTATAGCCACGTTTTCTTTTAGTGACTTAACTTCTTCAAAAAAATATCTCTCCCTGGACCAATCATCAGTGGTAAGGGAGACACGGATGTTAGACATACTGTCGTTGGGTATAAAGGCTTTTTTGTTTCTTAAATTGAATAAATACCTGCGACAAAGGGCAGTAATTCGTACAAGGCGCTTCAAGGTTGAATACTTGTGGAAAAATGCATCGTCAATAATAGCGCATTGTGATGCAACTTGCGCAAGGTGGGTGTACAAATTGATGGGGCTTATTCGTTCCTGATTAAAGTTTTGTTTATAATCTTGTCCCTCTGTCTGACCCTGCCACCACATTTTACTCTTCATAAGCTCTTCCGGAAGCGCTCCTCGTGGCGCAATATCCGCTGGATTATCCTTGGTTTTGACGTGCTTCCAAATCTCCGGGCTAGTGAGCGTTTGAATTTCCGAAATTCGATTTGCCACAAATGTGGTGCGAGTTGACGGATTTCTCTTAATCCATACTAAAGTGATCGTGGAATCTATATCAGACATTACCGATCTTTTCATATGTGTTGTTACGTAAGGTATGTCAAAGCAAAATGCACAACATGCATCCATGTTATGAGGAAGGTCAATCTCCCTTTCACCTTTCGCGACTTGTTACAGAACCTTTGTTGAGTTTCTCGCCCATTTTCGTAGCGGAAAACCAGCTGACTTCAAAATTGCCAGTATATCTTTTCGTAGTTAAATGGCGCTTTCTTCATCGTCTTCGCTAAAAATAAGGTCGCCGACTTAATATCCGTTCTTCAGAACGTTGTGCACGTGGGGAAAATTTCTTTAACTTCTTCTGCAAGTTCCTGTAGCTATGCCACCGCGGAGTGTGGTGCTGAAACTGTGCCAAAAGTTACTAAAATCGCCAAAAGCTTTTTTAATGGGGTGCTTAGGTGATGTCCTCCACAAAATTCTTTGGTACGTTACGTCATTTCGGCATATCCGTATATGGCGGTACATCATGCTGATATCCGCGGCGAATGCAACCTTAAATTTTCGCCATTGGGCAACCAAATCAATAATGTCTGGATGTGTTCGTGGTCCTACCATTAATTTTTCGTTTAAAAACACTCTCAATGATGTTTTACACGGCGCATAAAAAACTACTCTAGGTTTGGTGGTTGTACTTGTTTCTTTTAAAACCGCGTGATGAGGTATGAAGTATTGTTCACCATCAACCCTTTCTCTTTTAACTATGTTAAGTGGCCTAACCTAATATATTCGTTGATACAAGATGTATATTTTTTCCGTAGCTTTTCATTGATGGAGAAGCGTCTTTCAAGTTGAAAGAATCTTGCCATGGCTGTTTTCCTCGAGTTTCCCAGTTGGGGTCGGATGCCATCTTTAAAGGGAAACCGGACTTCGTATCCTTCGTCCTGACTAGTCTAGGTTGTCTACGATCTCCCAAAATCGCCTCACTTGTTTGTCTAGGTCTTTGGAATTGAAATATGTTTCTTCTGTCAGAGATTGAAAATACGAGTCAGACTTTGCACTAGCAGGCCCAGATAGAATCCAGCCTAATTCTGTAAGCTGAGCAATAGGTGACCCACGTTGGCTCTATACCAGACCTTTAAAGTTGATAGATACATACACATCAGCTCCTATTAAAATATCAATTTTTCCAGGGACGGGGTATGTTGCTAATTGTAGATTAGCTAGATGATGCCATAAGTCGTCATTGATATGTTGTGTTGGCAGAATTGACGTAACTTTTGAGAAAACCAGTGCACGAACCTCAACAGAAAAATCTACACTTGTAATAGTGAACACTTTAAGGTCGACCAGACATGTCGAGGTACCATTTAATCTTTGCCCTACTCCTGTGACCTTTGCTGATTTTTTTCATCTCTTTAAGTTCAGCAAATGAGCAGCGTTTTCAGACCTAGTATCAGAACCGGATTCAATCAAGGCTCTTAGAACATGTAGGGCTCCATTGGAGGCGGCGACTCTAACTAATGCCGTTGCTAAAAGTTTGTGGGATTCCATTTTGTTGAACTTGATGCTAAAGACATAAAAAACTTGGACATATGTCTATCAAACAAAACACACGGTTTTTCAAAACGTTATAACTTTATTTAAAAACTGCTCTTGTCGCTGGCAGACTGTTAATCAAGAATCCTGGTTTGTCCTCAGCTAACTTAACATGCAGCCTCGGTGGTCAGTTATGTTAACAGCTGTTTAGCATTTTACAGAGTTTTGAAGTTGATGACCTCAGTATTGTATTGTACAGAACTTTATTTTAATATAAGCAAACGTATTTGTGCTATAAATTTGTTGTCTCGTGTCTGCTCTTTAATGCCACACGTGTGGCTCCCTAGGAGGAAAGCGTTTTGTCACACGATACCTTTCGCTCAATCTATTCGTTGAGCTTATTGACTCGCTTCCCCCACGATTTCGGAGTTATGGTGAGAGAGAGAGCTGGTTGTTGCTGATGAAACAATTTGTCATTCTTACAACGGTCAGATTAAGTTGCTACAATAGTGATCTGTTTTTGTGCAGATGAGGATTCTGTTGGGAACCAACACCATTTTTGGCGAAATGATGATTACTCTGTCTATCGGAAATGAACATATAGCATCGGATACCAAATCATATTGAAAGTCTCTTCCGGGCAAAAGAGCGGGAATCTGAAAAACTGGCTCATTACGCTTTAAGAAAAGCTTGGCAAACTCTGCCAAAACTCAAAATGGAGAAGAGAGAAGAGCAGATCTTAAGTGCCACATCAGGAAAAAATCACCCCTTACATAGTGGAATGCAAATATGCAGCTACTACATGCCAAATCCGGAAAACTTCTTAACAGGTCATTTAGGACTAATTTGGGAGAAAAAAAAATTAAGGAATAAGAGGCCTATTCGGATTTCGAAAAATGCCTCTCATAAAGGCTTTTGCGAAAAGCTGGAAAAATTCGGTGATACCAGCAGACTACATTTTTCAGGTAACCAGATTCTGGCCAGCCCAAAGCCAGCTGCTTTCAACGAAAATGTAAGAAAGCTAAGTAACAAAAACCGGCCTACGTGGTATCGGTTGAAGTTGAATGGTTATAGATAAGCTGCAGCCAAGTCTATATAGGTTCCATATTGTAGCGGAATCTCTGGCGAATAGCTAGAGTCCCCGTTGAAAATTGAAAATAACTTTTCATTCAAATAGAGTGTCAAAGCTTCATGGAAGATTTGGTCTTTCAGCAAATCCTCTCAAAACTGAGTGTTCTGCCAAACAGAATTAAATGCTCTTCGATCTCCAAAAGGATCATCCATGGTACCATTGTCATGGTACAAATGAGCACAATAATCGTTTATAGCACATTCGTTGGTTTTTTTTTTTTTTTTTTTTTTTTTAATTTATAAATTCGAAGAACCTGGTGGCAGGCACTATGTTGAGGTCTAGAACTTTGCTTTTACGAGGATAAGGAATTTAAAATTGCTGGCTTCAGACTCTGTGGCCCAATATTCTTATCAAAAACGGAAACTAGTTATTGTGCAAATGGTGTACGACAATGATAATTACTTGTGTGTCTACGTGTAAAAAATATTCTCAGTAATAACGCTTCGTATTAATGACATCTCATGGTTGGTGGTTGCTGTTCTTATTTGTTGAATGCTAATATGGCCGGAAAAAGCTACTCATAAGGTTGACTTTGTTATGAATAGTTCAGATACGGCAAAATCTCTAGTTTCCCTTGTGAACTCGTAGAACTTTCTGAAACCTGGCAGATAAGTACAACCTCGACCTATCTGTAAAAAGAAAGAAGAAAAAAAGTAGATACTACCAACTTTATGGCTTTCTGGATGCAATTATGATTTATTCATGTATCAGCATTGCATTAATACATATACACGCAGATACCTTGCATAGTCATATACGTACTCGTATATGTACATGTGCTCTTATGCAAGCATTTAGTTTTTTTTGTCATATTTTCTTCATGGTAGCGGTATTTGGTTCAAGTATTTCCGCCAATTGATTGTGGGGGACTTGGATCCACTCTGCGGGCCATGGAATCTCCAGAACCTCTGGGCTTCATGAGACGGCTGGTGAGGTCACTGGAAACCGAGGATGGTATGGAGCGTACTGAGTCTTTGGATGACTTCGCCGACATGGATGAGGTAGATAACTTTGATGAGTTGGATTAAATACTATAGATGGTTTAAAGGGTGTAGATGTAAGGTAAACTTGGCGTCCTTGGTGTTAGGATTCTTACGTTGTCCAGACATTTTGTTCGTAGAATTTTTTGAAAACAGAAAAGAATGAAAAACCCTTCATTACCAATTGTAATATATGTTGTAGATTCGTTTCTTCTAACTATATATGGGTGCACTAGACGCTCATTTTTATGTGTCCCATTTTATGTGCGCCAGCGGAATACAAAATTTAGGAAGATGTTGAGATTCGCAGCTCGCATTCCCTGGTTGAACGTACTTGGACAAAAGGGTAATTACATTTTTCGCCGTTTTGTGTGATTAAAAAAAAAAAACTCAGAAATACATACATGAGAAGGGCAATGCTAGTAGCTTTTGTCTTGTAGCTCGTAGCAATGTTCTATAGTTGCATCGTCATTTCCTCTGTTATTCCATATCAAGTGGATGTTGACCTTGGATTTGGTCTTTATGCGAATTATTATAATGTGTCTGCTTACGAGACAAAAACTGAAAACAAAGCTTTCTCTTAGCAAACCGCTTACCAGAAACGCGTACCGTCTGGCTATTCTCTGTATACCATTTGCCATAGTTTGTCGTCCTCCTTTTTTTCTTATATAGCATTGTAAAGTCATCGTTTTTCGAAATTTGTTGAATGTAGCTGGAATTTTCACTAAAGTCACACTGCTTTTCTGCTTGTTTCTCCCGATTATGACAGCAAGGCTCTAGACGGTATGCTCATATTCCATGCAGCGGACATGTATTCGTGTGGCCATACGAGCTAGTGCAAGGTTCTTACAAGATCATTTCCACCAGCTTTAAAGAGCTCGGCGACTAAAGAGTCGCTGGGCTACACAGTCCAGTGTGTTTGTTAGATTTAGTTTGGGTCCAGTTATCCTCACTTCGTTTTGGTATTTGTCCTTGTATTTTCGTCATCTTAGCATTTAACAGTCCGCAGAAGTTTTTTTCCAAATTCTTAGACTGCGTCTCAACAACGACATCGGCATTTATCGTCTGTTGCTCTTTTATGGGCCCCTTGTAAAAACATGCACATCAGATGTGGCATTTCTGATGGCTTCTTATGTAGCATTGCCACTGATTGAAATGAGAGTTGGGATCCCCAAATACGTTGGACGTTCTCCAAGAGTAAAGTCGTTCTTTTCCGAACATGTTGTTGAATTTATCAGAATTATTTCTCCTTAGGTTTGTAAAGCCTAAGCTGACTTGTACATGTACATATAACACATGGGCTGAAGTCAGCGCCGTTTTATAGTAAGACACAAAATTTTTGCAAAATTCAACTTTGTTTATAAATATAGTTGTGATACATTGATTGAAAAGATTTTACAATCTTTCGATGCCAGTTTTGTTGTACGATTTCGGTTTAGCCTCAATATAGGCCTCTGTTTCGGCGATTACTTCTTCATCGGTCTCAAATCTCTTCCTGCAAGCATGCTTTTGAACAGGAATTAGTCGCTGTGGGCCAAATCTGGAGAATACGGTGGGTGGGGAAGCAATTCGTAGTCGATGTTGATAGTCTTCCCCTTTTGGAGCTAGTCGATGAAAATTATTTCATGTGTAACCCAAAATGCGGATGCCATAATCTTGCCAGCCGACTGTTGAGTTTTTGGTCGTTTTGGACGAAGTTCTTGGCCTGCTTTAAAATTTTTAAATTTAAATTTTTCACTCCACTTGCGAATGCTTCGCTCGGCTGGTTCAGAGTCCGGGTAACACTTATCAAGTCATTTCTTTGCATCAGCTGCATTTTTTCCCATCAAAAAGCAATGATAAATCAACACACAAAATTGCTTTGAATCCATATTTCCACGGTTTGTGAAGCCTAAGCTGACTTGTGTATGTACATATATATTATATATTAATAGGAACGCCCCATTATATATCCCGATGAGCTTTCTTAGACCGATCAGGTTAAGGAAGACATTTACCCACCGTTTACCATAAGTTGTAATAGTCGGTTAGAGACGTGTTTGAAGCCTCTGATGGATACTCAACCCAATGTTGAAATTCACCAAGATGTGCGAGAGCAGCTCCGAGTGTTGAAGTGCAGGGACTAGGATGACTTTATATGGTATATGCTCATGGACTGTTTACTATAACACTACAGTAGGCATCAAGAAAAGTGATTTTAAGTTAAAATTATGATATGGATGTAAATCGGAATGTAAAGCTCATATCACATGTATTCCTACCTAAGCTACCTACCCTCAACTTTCAAAATTCAGATTTCCTTTTTCAAAAAAATAATTAAAGTATTATTTTCACTTTTATACTCGTATTTCTGATATATAGTATATTCCGCTTCTATGTAGAAATAAATAAAACACAAAACTAAAGCCCGAAAACACTTAGACAGGGTGTGTCCTGCATGGAATAACCAATACCCATGCCTTTGTGTATAAATAAGAACTGATTTTCAAATTATTTAACAAAACGACTGAATGCCACTGAACACACCCTAACCAATTAATTTTTTAAATTTTCCATTTTACCCTCTGATTGCAAACGCCTCCCAGCAAGATAATTAATGTGCTTTAAAGAATTTAGAAAAGTGGAAAGAGACGGCCAGCAATGGAACTAAATACTTTTGCCACAAAATATATACACCAAAGATTCCAGTTGCACTTGTAAAAATGTTTATGAAATTATTTTGAACAGCGCGCATATTCAACTTGACGCCTGCGTCAATTTAAAGTGAAGAAAATAGTGCAAATTTAAACTACATACTCTCTATAGGTTTAAATGAGTGAAGGATTTTTAATGTGTAATTAACGTTGAGTTTAATTTAAAAAAAGGTATCGTGTTTACCAATGTTAACATCAAACATTTTTATTTTCTAGACACATAGGCACTTAATATATCTAATATAAAAGTTGACAAAGTATATTATATATAACATTAAGTTTATATAAAATAAAAAAAAAAAAAATTATTAAAATTTTGATTTGCGTTGCTGGCCATGTACTTAAACAAGATGCTCTCAAAGCTCGGCGTGTTAGTTATGTTTTTTATACAGTGAGTTCCATAATGAAACGGTATGAACGAAAAACTGCATTTCTGTTACTCTGCAAACAAAGCATGGATTTACAGTACAGAACAACTTTTATTTACAAATGTTGCTTGTTAATTATGTAATGGATATGCTCAACCAACGTTCATATAATACTGCCGGAGATAACAGTAAATTTTTGGCTGATTTTACAGAAAATTGCACATCCGTAAGTCACAATGATAGTGACAATCGACTTAGCAAATACAGCTCCGCTTTGATTGGTATACTTGTATGTAGATTACTTAGACAGTGATCAATCGCTAAGGACTCCATATATTATGCCAATGACTTGCCTAATATGATCATCCCAGCAAAGTGTTTGTTGCAAAAATTCTACTCATAGGGAAGTTTAAAAAAATAATCGGTGCTAAGGAGCGTTGATCCAGTAAAGCTTTATATATATTCAAGCAGCTCGATTTAGTTGGATTTATTTTCGACTGGTTTTCTTCCGTCAAACGGCATATACTTTGAAGACCTTCATTTCAATCAATTCTATCGTAACTAACAGATAAAATTAAACTAAATTCCTTGCTGAATATTGCCTTCGAAAATATTTCGAAGTTATTTTAATAACAAAAACTGACAAAATCAACCTACAGTAGAAGCGCACGAGAAAAATTAAGTATATTTTGAAGCTTATTTAACACAGCTCGTGATTAATCGCGTGGATCACTTTCAAAAAATCAATCAAGATTAAAAAAGAAATCAAATCTTCATCTACTGTGATGTGCTCGAATCGAATGTATAAGCTTTTTCATTTCTTTTGATTAGAAGGACAGTATTCCGCTGAAGAATTTCGAGTTGCGTTTTTTTAAATGGCACATTTTTAAGAACTCGGAAACCGTTTTTGGGAAAAAAACCTAAAAATCTTATGGATTATGAATTAGGTATCCTAGCAAATTATTATTTTTTTAACAAAAGGAACTTTACAACTTTAGTTTAGATGGACAGAGTGAGGTCGACTCAGATGAAGTACAATATAACCAATTCTCTTGCAAGACGTTTCATAAAAATCCTTCTTTCAATTTTAGGTACAGGAATTAAATTTAGAATTTTGTAAAATTTAGCCATCGGCTACCTTTTTTTTCAGCGGCTACAATTCTTTGCTCATCTCATCAACCCCACCTTTAGTTTTATTGTAATCAAGAATGATTTCTAGTTTGTTATTCTCTGTGTTAACTAGAGTAAAATCCTTGGTTATACCAATACGTCACATTTGTCTTTTTTCAATGAACTCATTCCAGCCCAAGTGCAAAATAGTTGGTCCACGAAGTGTAAATTAGATGTAGAAAACTTATTCGTTTTCTAAATTTATTAATGTCCTTTTGTTTTTATAGCACTGTAAAACTTTTCTTCAAGTAAAATAAATTATGCAATGAAAGTTGCATCTTTGGAAGTGTAGTTTGCAGTTATCGTAAAAAAAGCAAAATAGTTGAACCGGATAAAATTAAGTGCAAAAGAGTTGGTCTACGAAGTCCAAATGTGTTTTCACCACTGTGTAACATCGGTTTTATTTTCTTATGACAGCATTAACTCGCTGTGGCATAATGTAAACTAATTTTTGACACTCTTCAGAAGTGAATTAGTGCCGGTTGTCGTTCTACTTTCTTTTTCATTTTGCGCAGCAATGACATATGTTGGAACGCCATTCCCTCAAGGGAACGACTTCCGCAGAAAACTTGGCCTTAAGTGGTCTCCCGTATAGCAGAAGCACCAGCTGTGCTCCATAGAAACCTCCAGTAGCTTTTGTAATACTCGTCTCACTTCGAATACTTATTTGTATACCTTCAAGCCCACGTCAGTTTCTTAGTGATACAATACACTCGTGTTATAACTGCAACGTACAGTAGTTTTTCATCAATGTAGTATAAATCTTGTACAAAATGCTTTAAACTAACATCCTTGTCCATGAGTTTTTAATATTATCACCGACCACCAAAGTATTAAGTTGTAACGTAAGTATGTATTGCACAGACAACACTTCTGCCCTCCTCACAGATAACTTCTTAATTTGGCTAATAAAGTAATATATATATATCCCAAGGGCCTAGAGCTAAGGACATCTTCGCGAGATTAACAATTATTGCCGTTGAGGATGTTTTTTTCGGAATAGGTGGAAATCTGAGAGCCGATGCACAATTTTTTCGCAACCGAGCTCCTGTATTTGTGTGCAGATTGTCCTAACTGTATGACGGTGAGCGTTATCCTGATGGATACGATCCCCCTTCGATTAGCTAGACCTGGCGGTTTCTGCTCTAGTACCGACTTCAATCTGCATAGCTGTTGACAGTAGACTACTGCATGTTACCATGCAGACAGCGACAGCTTGAGCCGGTGAGGTATATATCTGGGATATTATGTTAGTCTATCTTCTGGACTAAGCCATTCGTGGCGATGATTAATGTTGTCCTAAAAAATCCATTCTTCACCTCTAGTGACGAAATTCAGTCCAAAAACGTCCCTTGATTGTGACGCGACAGCTGTGCAGTGCAGGCTTCGATTTCTCATATTTGTAGGGTGTTGGCGAACGGTAATATGTTTTATATTGAGTTCCCTTACTGTAACAGTGGGATATCTTTCGACGGTGGACCGCAGGAGCTCACCGTCTAGCTCTTCGGGCCTACCCGAACGAGGTGCATCCTTTAGGTCAAAATTGCCATTTTTAAAATTTGCAAACCAATGTCGGCATTTGGACTTGCATACACATTTCGGATTTCTCTACTGGCTCCACTTCAATTCTGGTTTTTCTTGAACAAAATCAATAAAATGTGCCAAATACGCCGCCCTTCTGATACATCCATTACAAAGTTTAGTTAAAAATGCTTGCCATGATGTTAGCACAACGAAATTTGCAGACTTTATGAGCAGTACTAAACACACGTACTAATACCAAATACTAACAACAACAACATGCAACATTTTGTATTTGCATGATAATAGATTTACATTTCAAAACGCAAAGAAGAAAGTTACATTAAAAAAATTTAGAAATATGCTTTACAATTTATATAGCAAAATAAAGAATTCAAAATTCGACATTAGGAAAAGAAAATTTAGAATATAGCTTACATGGTGTTAAGAAGGGGTAGGTTTTCACATTTGGGAAAAAATACAAGTTTTTCTATGATAAATTTAATATTTGAGATATGTTCATAGTAATACAGAAAATAATTTGGAATTTATAATTTTTTTTTTTTAATTTTATGTATTGTAGAAAAATGTATACCAATTGAGTAGTGCACAAACATCAGGTCAAGTGCTGATGTGAACTTTATGTTCCTTTATGTGTGTACGAATATGTTTAGAAAATAAGAATCGCAGTGTTGTTGTGTTCGGCCCTAAATTTCAGTCTTTGGTTTGGTTCTAGTCAATTCCGCATTTTTATTCTTTTGCCTTGGATGACGATGAGGTCCTTGAGCCCACCATGGCCTCGTAGGCTGTACAGGCTTTGGAATACTACTAAGCATTATCTAGATACGAATATGTACGGATATACTCTATTATGCGCTCGTCTACTCGTCTGCTATGCTGAACTGTGTATGGCCCAGTATCCTCATCGTATTACCTTTGCATGTGCCAGCGTCGGTTTTCGGAAATTTTATTTTGGTAAAAAAGATTCCTACTGTTTAAAATAAACGATTCTCATCGTATATAAGCACATACCACGGCTTACTAGTGATCAGTATCCGATATATATTATATTTGTGCAGCTAAGACTGTAGTATAATTTCCTTGTGTGCAACTCCATAAGAGTGTGTACTATTTGGATTCAATAAAGTTTTGATTGAAAAATCGGAGAAGGATATACATACGAGTATGTTCATTAATATAAAGATTATGTTCCGGTCTAGTCCCAACCTATGCATACATAGGTTAAACAAACATGTTTAAAGTTAATTTTCCTCTATTTTGATAGTCTGACCTCTCCTACTCCCTTAATTAATACATATGTACCTGTGCCCTGCAAGCAACGCTTTTGAAATCGTTTGAAGTGATCACAATCATACCAATATTAAAAACTAATTTAAAAAATTCTTCTAAATCATGGATGGTGATGGATAAAATCATGAACGAACTCCGTTGCAGTTACTACATTTTTGCTTATTCAAGATCTTCCGACAACTAACTCCCTCTCAGCCAGAAATTTCTATATTTCTATCATCTCCATCAAAGCTTTCGACAAAGTAAGAATGTATACGAAACAAGGTCAATAAAAAAAAAAAGTAGAAAGTAGGGCACAATATAATAAAAAAAATAACAACTGTATCAGAAAATGACCGATGGGCATATAAAAGCGCGAGTTTCTCAGCGAGATACCAATTGCCATCTCCAGGCTTGTCGGTCAACAAGATTCGAGACCTAAAAAACTCTCTCATTCTGACCTGCCTTCAGAGGAGTCCTGCATACGCAAAAGTGATGATATAGACTTCAGCCAGATCTGAATTGCAGCTTTAATGTAACTGCACACTCGGGTAATTCGCTCCCTCTGAACTAGAAGTTCAGACTGCATGTTCATAAGACGAGAGCCAAAAGCCGGTTATCAAAATTGAAAGATGAATTTGAGAGTGCAATCCATAATACAAACATCAAGTGGAAGGAGAATCTGTTTCTAGTTATCTGGTGGCATGATCTTGGAGGACAGTACAGTAAGTCACCAACTTTCACCATAACGGTAGAAACAGGTTGCCGCCCTAGTTCTCTTCATCAGCATTGCTCTAATTAACAAAACTAGTAGTTCGTCTATGAAAATTATCCTGTCACACCTCCCATTAAAAATTGGTTATGAGGGATCTGCTTTACTCAGTTTCCATCGAAAAGCAAATGCACACCCAAATAAGGGTACATTTCAAGTGCAAAGCCCAAACTCGTTGTTCCTAAAGCGTTTGTTGGAGCCGTCAACCTTATACCCGTCCGTATACGAGGCTGTTGGTTATCTCTGATTTTTTTTTGCTCGGCCATGGACTAGAGGCCCGACTAAATACTCCGGTGCCAGTAGGTTTTGAGAGCCGCCGTTGTTGAATACCACTCTTGTTTTTCTTCTAAAATAGTTTTGTAACCTGGGTAAATATGAGTATTTCTTTCTTTTGCGCTTTTTAAGGGCTAGGACTTCTTTAGGTGTATATGGCTTCATCGTATTCGCAGTTTTGGGTTGCTTAAGCTTTTTAATGTTTTAGGAGAGCACTGGACACAAGAAAGCTTTAGAGTACTTCCCTTCCATTCTAAGACTCAACAGCAAATGATAATTCTTCGCCAGATTTTTCAATAAGGTTTCTAATTTTTCGTTTATAAACTCTTTTCACATTCCTAGAATTAGCTTTCCGGCCTTCCTTGTTTAGAAGTTATTGGTACATGAATTTCAAGCAATGGAATAAGTAACTCTTTTTAAAACCAAAACTTTTTAGCTTTTAAAAATCGTTCTAGTGAGATTTTTTTTTTCTTTCTACTTTTTGAAAAGGTGTGACACAAAAGATTTGCTTTATTCGAGGCATTTTTTATGGGCACCTTCATTAAGAATAGTTATTGACTATTTCTGGCATTACGTACTGCAAAACAACTCTTGCACAAACCGTTACTGATGACTTAAAACGAATGAACAAAAAAACTTGACGTAAAGGAATGGTCGCTCCGAAAAGAGCGGATTGATACTTGTAGGAGAAGACAAAAGAATGTTGCGCTGAGTTTCAGCACTTTAATTAGGCATTATTTGAAAGGTAATAATGTAATCTTTAAATAAAAAAGTTTCACGATGTCACTTTATCGCACATTTTTGTCATCGACCAATTACGATCAGCTAGTGTTGTACTAAATCGGCTAGTGTGCCCGGAGATGTGCCCTAGTACGAACAATTCCACCAAAAACAGGATCATGAGAAATCGTTGAACGTCATCATACGATAAATCTTCCATTAAATCGACGACACAGCTCCAATCGCTGTCCAAGGTGGTGAATCACTCATTCGGTTCCTCAATACCACATCAGCAACAGCTTCTTCGATGAGATTAGGACAAGTGCCTCGATACTCCTTCCCACTTACTATATTGGATTTAGAAGCGGCGGTTCAGTCTTTCTTGTCCTCTCGAATCTTGGCTGTGATTAGGATTAGATCCCCTTTGCTGGTATATTATTGCCCATTCTCTCGATGTGGCCGAGTTGTTGTATCATCTTCTCCACTTTTCTCTCGAGAGTTTTCAATATCCTGCTTATTTTCCAGCACTTGGCTCCCTATGTAGTATAACTGGCAAAATAATTGCTTAGTAGAGCATACCTACTATTTCCCGAGTTTGGAATTTTGAGCCCATTTGATTCGAGAAATCGGAGAAACTGCGGTTTCCTAAGGTTGACCTAAGCGGCGGATTTGCCGTTCGTTTTGTCCTAATCCTCCTTCCACCGGTTCTTCAAAGCCTATATGACTGCACGCTGGGACCGACCCATAATATCAATGTTGTCCGATTAACCAGGAAGTCGGGCAGAAAATGCCTTTCATGCATTTACTTTTCTAAATTCGTTTCACGTTTAAAATAGTTTGCACATGGCAATGCGTAATTTTTAACGTCATCGTTGCTCTGATCCCGATTTTGACTAACGCCTTGTAGAGTTCAAGACGACAAATGCTTTGAAATCGATAATGAGGAAGAAGGTGAGCCTCGACTGCCTTAGCTTGAAAATTTAGTCTTACGTCGATCTATCAGACCGGATGATACACTGCCACATACCGAATAGTGTATTGAACGTTCTTCCAATGGTAGGACCACCAGGTCAATACCAGGACTTAAATCATGATACCATGGGAGTCAGAAGCCCCCGAATCTCGGTTCGGGCCTGACTTGTTAGAGGTAGGCCTCCTTGTGTAAGTGTTGTTTGGACCCATTGTAGAGTTGTAAATAAGTACTGGGTACTGTGATCCTACAATCAAAAAGAGGTTTTAGATCGACTTCGACCTATACCAAGGGTAGAAATTGTGCCTCCAACACAAATTCTGCTTTGCTATGATACTCTTAACGTAGTTTTATCGCCTATCCTTGCTTCAATGGATGTAGTGATAGGCATTCCGTGGAATTAATTCTTCTTGATATGTGTTCACGGATAGCTACTTGACCCGTTGGGTCGATTTTGGAGAGCACAGGCGAATGACGTGGTTAGTTGGGTTGTGGTGTTGACAGTCGTACCTACTGTAACCCGTGCCGTTTCCTTTTTCTTGAAGATGAGATATAAATATATCAGAGTCTAGTCATAGGTCATGCTTTCATCCACCAATTTTTTAATGATTATTTGGCTTATGCACCCGGCCAAAATATCATTTCCATGTTTAGTAGACTAACACAAACCTTTGATAGGTAAGACTACATATCGTGTACTGGGAAGGCAGGTGGCTTTTCATTGTGGTAGTCGAAGTGGTAGTTTTATATGTTATCTTTGCATTTATCTTTTTCAATTTACTCTTGGATAACACTTAAACAAACAGACCTTGCAACAAAAACCTGGTTACGCTTATACCGGCTAGAATTTACATATTACATACATACGAGTATATGAAAGATTTTAGCATAAATTGTAGGTATCTCTGTGTTGTTAAAGGTAATGTCTGTTGCTATTACTTTTCATCACTCAGATTTGTGTATTTTATTTTTAGAATATGCTGCAAGATATTCCACCAACTTCTTGCAAATTTGTGATGTTATCGCCTTATCCTGCACAAAACTTTAGTAATTTGTTTTGTGGCAAGATATTTTTTTTTTTTTAGTAACTGTGGTATTGCTGGATGTTAAAGATACCATCGATATTTGCTCACCATATGGTATGTATCCCTATAACTTACTTAGTAAATGGAATAGCCTTCATGTGCCTGGAAACGAATTTCGCATCTACCATTGCTACATTACTTTCCGTAAGACTATTTTCAAGGTTTTAATATTTCTACTAGAGACATCATTCTACCACTTCTTGAAATTCCAAGTGTTTTCGGAACTACTGCAACTAACGAGGTTGATCTGCCTACTCGAATTTGTTATTCTGATGAAATTCTGAGGACAAAAATTGTCCTCCCGTGAGTACATTATAATCCATGGTTGCCCAAAAGGTTTAAATAGATAACTACGATTTTATGAGAGATGGAAATAACTATGTCAGATAATGATGCAAAAAAAGGTGAGAGACAAGCGACAGTAAAATCTAACATTCACATAAACATTACCTTCTTGTTAAGTAAGACGGTTGTCTTTTTCACATCTCTCACCACCTGTGGTATGGTAAATTACGCATCCTGTATGAAATTATACTGATATTGTCATAATGATAAAGTCAGAGCTCTTCTATGCTGAAAGTTTATGTAGTTTAGTCTGAATTGATCTTGTTTTAGTGCTATCAGCCTACAGTTACCTACACCAAGTCGGATCATTCAAGATTCGTTTACTTTTGAAAATTCCACCTAAGATGACTTCTTAATTTATAACGTTGTTCATCCGGAATGGATTCAAATTATTCATGTCTCATATAACCGTACTTCGCAGAAGTTGTTCATTTGAATATTTGAGTAGATTTTAAGGCTAACATGACATAGTACCCTAACATATTGCTCTAGGTATTCATATTTTATTTCTTCTACTAGGATAACCCGGACAATCATGATAGATCTGAGAACCCAATTTACATACATATTTGGGTAGCCGTGGTGTACAAGTTTGCACACCGTAACTCGAATCCATCAAGTCATGGTAACATTGCAATTAGAATATTTTTTTTTAATTTTTAAAAACTCCCTGCTGAGTAATAAACACACTCCTATATGTTTGTCCAATAATAAAATGTTCACAAAACAACACTTTCGCTGGACATGCCGATCTTGGGGTTCGATAAATATCTGAATTCCACAAGCCCCAGTGATTTTATGGACTTTTAAGTTCGGGCTGGCGCAATAGCACTTCCTTGTCATGGACATTTGTTCGATTTCTTCTTTTGACACTACCCTAACCGATGCGGAGTGGAAGCATTTGAACCTTTGCTTCAGCGACTCTTGAATTGATGTAAACGATATGAATTAAATCTCGAAAATTACCAAAAGCGAAAGTCACGTTTCAAAGGGGCCACCAAATTGAAAGACATTAAATTTGGCAAGAAATAATGCCAGTGGTAGGGTCATAAATTGCCTTTTTGTTGGTTTATTTTAGTGACCAATATCTGGATTTTGGAACAATGCACTATTACTCCGGCTACGCACTTAATGTGTCTGGTATAAGGGCATGGCAATTGGGTTTCTTGTTAGAAGCAGAATTGTGTGAAATCATTATCAGGTAACACAAAGGAAACTTTGGACTATGCTTGGAAGGTAATTTCAAAGTACATGCTCTACAGAAATTAAAACCAAACGTCTCGCCATAGTTTGACTTTATTTTCGATTTTTTGTTCTCATATTAAAAGAACGAATATCATGTTCAAAAGCCCATTTATAGGATTTGGGTTAGCAATGTGAGAGTTTCAGAAGACTTAGTAAATTGCAGAAGGTCCAAACTGAGTTTTTTCAGTCTGTGTTTTTTACAGTTGAACCTAAACTTTAGCCGGAAATTTCAAGTCTATAAATGAAAATTGTTATGGACAAGGACATTGACCAATTTAAGTATGATGCCCTCTGTTTAGCGATACTTCCAAGGAATTGTTGTTACTTTGTTCCTATTTGCGTGTTTTTGGTATATTAAGTGTTTCATTTGAAATCACTAACCTGCTCGAAGCAGCGTTTTGTCATACATCTCTATCAAATATTAATAATTTTCTCCCTAACATTATTTTATATATTTTCATGACACTCCACTTAAACACTACACCGTCCGAAATTCTCGTTTCTAACAAATTCCTGAAAAATCAATTCATATCCCAGCAGGCCTCCGTTTGAACTATATATAGTGTGCAATCGAATCTTAACAAAAATGATTGTGTTTTCCTCAGTTCGTCAATTATAAAAGAAAATATGACAATTTTGTTTTGGCAAGAAATTCAAAAACCCTACACAAACAAAAGAAAGTAGACCAGCCAGTGTCCAGAAGCCGAAAAATAAAAAATAGGAAAAAGCCAAAGAAACTACGACTGTACCCACCAGAAACTGTTAACTTATCATGATCGCAAAGACAAATAGACCTGCCAAAACGGATGTAATCGAGATCATCCCTTGGAAGTTACAAAGCACAAATAGAGCAGCAACCCCGTTTACCAGCTCACAGATATCAGACGACTAACGCATTGCAGTTGCGCCCCCCTTCCCCCTTCTTTTCTTATCCAACATAGTCTTTGCTAAGGACATTAAGGTTGTTGAATTTATTTATTGTAACAGTCTGCTTTTCGTATATATAACTTTTAATTTTTAATAGTTTTTACTGTCCGTCAAAAACAAAAAAATAAAAATAAGAAGAAAACCACAAGCAAAAGGCAAACCATACCAATAAATACAAAAACAAACACCTAGCATATACGTTGAAGAAGACGGAGTGCACTTCATCACCTAACCAGTCCAGTGAGTAAAAATATTACCTTATATCTTACAAGTATGATAACTGATAGTTTTTCAAACAAACATCAAATTAAAATTATGAAGAAGGGAAATGAAAAAATAAGAAAAACATAACGTATAGATACATATATCTATACACATTATTTTGTATGTATGTACATATTCTAAAATGGTATATGTTTAGTATTTAAGATATCATCTGTATTTGCCTTAGAATTCTTTCTAGTTTACCATAGATTTATAGACAAACTTGTACCTAAATATATATATATATATATATACACTCGTAGAGCTTTTATCCCCTAATTGATAAATGAATTTACTTTTAATTTTGATCTTAATTTTAATAACTTTTATATTGTAATACTAGGCTAAGTTCATTTTTTTTTTTCATTAGGTTTTTTTTATGATTCTCCCCTCTCTCTTATGAATATTTCCTTCTTCCATAAATTAGATTTGCTTTACCATATACCTTAAGTCTTTGCTTGTATGAAACCGAAAAAATGGCAAATTAAAACAAAAACAAATCAAAAGGGATGTTCTTTCATCGACACGACAAAAAAGATTCGAGAACAGAAAATGTCCGTTGACACAGCCAAATAAACTAAAAACATGACTTTATTTTCAATCCATATAAATATATAACGGTAGTGACACAAAAAGTTATAGATTATTGAAAAGACCAGTATACTGATAGCCATTATCGTGAGAAGCAAAAGTATCCAAAATGTATATATGGGATCATCTAATTTCTGAATCTTAACATCGTATTGGGAGAAATTTCCATACGGCATTTCGGGTGGTGTATCTTTGTACATCTGTGAAGAGTGAAAGTATTTAGAATATATGTAATTGGAAGTGAATAAAATTATATACCCTATAATAGGTTTTCGTTATAAAAGATTTTAGCAAATTCTATGCACTAATACGTGTATTTACGACTTCACCTTTGAGCGTAATGTCACATCTCACACATCAAAAAAATTAGTGTACACTAGTAAAAATAACTATTTTGGGGCATAAGTCTCGCCCATTTGCCTTGCATACAGGCGACGGTGATCTGTATGCTTTCAGAAATCCTAGCAATGCCTATGTTCGTAGATTAAAACCTGCATTCGACTTCGGCCGAATATTATTGTACAAAGAGCTTTTAAAAATTATCGATATTACAGGTTGTTTAGTTTTTTTTCTTTTTGCAACGACAACGACACGATAAGGCTACTAAATATCATATAAGAGACACGAATATTTTGCATTGAAAGTTTTCATTTCGTCGGACATTTGTGGGTTAATATCAACCAAGTTGACTCCACAAAATCAGTTGGGGCTGTTTCTTTTATGTATTTTATGAAAGAGACAAACCAAACATAGAAGCATAGATAATTTACGACCGGTAGCAGAAGCTGCCAATCAATAGCTAACGAAAAACCACATAATATCGATGCTATCGATCATTTTTGCTCAACACCCAGCTCGTTTGGATATCACTTCGAATCTATCTGCCGACGGGTAAGGTAACGTTGTGTTGAAAGACTAAGATCACTGCATATTCTCAATTTTTTTTTTTTTAAGTTGAAATAGAATAAATATAAGAGATCTGGAGTGCTGCAATCCCCCGAGTATTCCAAAGCCTGTACGACCTACGAGGCCATGGTGGGCTCAAGGGCCTCATCGCCATCCAAGGCAAAAGAATTAAAATGCGGAAGGGACTAGAACCAAACCAAAGACTGAAATTTAGGGCCGAACACAACAACACTGCGATTCTTATTTTCTAAAAATATCCGTACACACATAAAGGAACATAAAGTTCACATCAGCACTTGACCTGATGTTTGTGCACTACTCAATTGGTATACATTTTTCTACAATACATAAAATTAAAAAAAAAAAATTATAAATTCCAAATTATTTTCTGTATTACTATGAACATATCTCAAATATTAAATCTATCATAGAAAAACTTGTATGTATCCACTTTTACAACAGATTTTTTCCCAAATGTGAAAACCTACCCCTTCTTAACACCATGTAAGCTATATTCTAAATTTTCTTTTCCTAATGTCGAATTTTGAATTCTTTATTTTGCTATATAAATTGTAAAGCATATTTCTAAATTTTTTTAATGTAACTTTCTTCTTTGCGTTTTGAAATGTAAATCTATTATCATGCAAATACAAAATGTTGCATGTTGTTGTTGTTAGTATTTGGTTTAGTACGTGTGTTTAGTACTGCTCATTAAGTCTGCAAATTTCGTTGCGTTAACATCATGGTAAGCATTTTTAACTGAACTTTGTAATGGATGTATCAGAAGGGCGGCGTATTTGGCACATTTTATTGATTTTGTTCAAGGAAAACCAGAATTGAAGTGGAGCCAATAGAGAAATCCGAAATGTGTATGCAAGTCCAAATGCCGACATTGGTTTGCAAATTTAAAAAATGGCAATTTTGACCTAAAGGATAACCCTCGTTCGGGTAGGCCCGAAGAGCTAGACGGTGAGCTCCTGCGGTCCACCGTCGAAAGATATCCGACTGTTACAGTAAGGGAACTCAATATAAACCATATGACCCTTCGCCAACACCCTACAAATATGAGAAATCAAAGCCTGCATTACACAGCTGTCGCGTCACAATCAAGGGACGTTTTTGGACTGAATCTCGTCACTAGAGGTGAAGAATGGATTTTTTAGGACAATGATGGACACATATATACCTCACCGGCTCAAGCTGTCACTGTCTGCATGGCAACATGCAGTAGTCTACTGTCAACAGCTATGCAGATTGAAGTCGGTACTAGAGCAGAAACCGACAGGTCTAGCTAATCGAAGGGGGATCTTATCCATCAGGATAACGCTCACCGTCATACAGTTAGGACAATCTGCACACAAATACAGGAGCTCGGTTGCGAAAAAATTGTGCATCGGCTCTCAGATTTCCACCTATTCCGAAAAAAACATCCTCAACGGCAATAATTGTTAATCTCGCGAAGATGTCCTTAGCTCTAGGCCCTTGGGATATATATATATTACTTTATTAGCCAAATTAAGAAGTTATCTGTGAGGAGGGCAGAAGTGTTGTCTGTGCAATACATACTTACGTTACAACTTAATATTTTGGTGGTCGGTGATAATATTAAAAACTCTCGGACAAGGATGTTAGTTTAAAGCATTTTGTACTAGATTCATACTACATTGATGAAAAACTACTGGACGTTGCAGTTATAACACGAGTGTATTGTATCACTAAGAAACGGACGCTTTTGACTTTTTTGTTTTTTTATGCATGGCTGTAGCCAAACTGGTGAGACACTTATATATTATGCATAATAGCTTTGTGCAAATGGTGTACCTGGTTGTTCATTTTGTCTCCAACAGTTGCGTAAGGCACTAAATGAGTATCGAATAAGTATCGCATTTGAAGCTCCGGATTGAAGGCTGAAGACGTATTGCATCCAGATTAAAGAAACAATATTCCTCATATAAGAGAAATGCCTTGACAGCCCAGGGTACTATTCTAGGGGCACTGAGGAATTTATTTTCGTTCATGCCAATAGCAACATTTCGCGATTGTCAGATATTGAAGACCATCGTCAAACTGCTTTTGGAATAACCATTGGATGGAAGAGCTGAATTAAAACATAAATTTCTATTGACACCTGTAGACGATCATTGAAAAAATTGTGATACAATTTTATAAGGTTTGCTTGGAAATAATTTCATGTAATTTGAATAGGCTAAAGAAAAGGCACAGGTGACGCCTAAACACAAAAATAATGGGCTAAAGAGCTTTTGGACACTACGTCAGTTGTGGTAAGTGACTTGGAGCGATGAATCCACATTTGGCAATCAAGGGAGGTGTTTCAGAAGGACTATGACTGTGTTTTGGTTTTGATTTGACCAATAGTTACCATTCAAGTACCAAAACATTTTAGAAGAATAGCTTCTTCCTTCAAAACTACTACTGCAGTCAATCGAAGGAAATTTCATACTTGTATTTTAGTAAGATTGTGCTGTTTTTTTTTTTTCTTATAAAATAGTGCACGCTTAAATGGTTAAGGTCCCCTTAAATGCTTACACACAGTGCGGGCGAAGGAAAGTAATGGAGGAAAGAATAAGAGGTACCGATATTCGTTAGTTTTAAATGTTAAAAATTAAATTAAATTACGTTGAAGTGGGCTTGAGGTTTCTATGGAGCACAGCTGGTGCTTCTGCTACACGGGAGACCACTTAAGTCCTAGTTTTCTGCGGAAGTCGTTCCCTTAAGGGAATGGCGTTCCAACATATGTCATTTCTGCGCAAAATGAAAAAGAAAGTAGAACGACAACCGGCACTAATTCACTTCTGAAGAGTGTCAAAAATTAGTGGACATTATGCCACAGCGAGTTAATGCTGTCATAAGAAAATAAAACCGATGTAACACGGTGGTGAAAACACATTTGAACTTCGTAGACCAACTCTTTTGCACTTAATTTTATCCGGGTCAACTATTTTGCTTTTTTTATGATAACTAGAAACTACACTTCCAAAGATACAACTTTCATTGCATAATTTATTTTACTTGAAGAAAAGTTTTACAGTGCTATAAAAACAAAAAGACATTAATAAATTTAGAAAACGAATAAGTATTCTACATCTAATTTACACTTCGTGGACCAACTATTTTGCACTTGGGCTGGAATGAGTTCATTGAAAAAAGACAAATGTGACGTATTGGTATCACCAAGGATTTTACTCTAGTTAACACAGAGAATAACAAACCAGAAATCATTCTTGATTACAATAAAACTAAAGGTGGGGTTGATGAGATGAGCAAAGAATTATAGACGCCGAAAAAAAAGGTAGCCGATGGCTAAATTTTACAAAATTCTAAATTTAATTCCTGTACCTAAAATTGAAAGAAGGATTTTTATGAAACGTCTTGCAAGAGAATTGGTTATATTGTACTATATATAAAACTTTAATGGATCAAAACTCCTTAGCACCGATTATTTTTTTAAACTTCCTTGTGAGTAGAATTTTTGCAACAAACACTTTGCTGGGATGATCATATTAGACAAGTCATTGGCATAATATATGGAGTCCTTAAAGATTGATCACTGTCTAAGTAAACTACATACAAGTATACCAATAAAAGCGGAGCTGTATTTGCTAAGTCGATTGTCACTATCATTGTGACTTACGGATGTGCAATTTTCTGTAAAATCAGCCGAAAATTTACTGTTAACTCCGGCAGTATTATATGAACGTTGGTTGAGCATATCCATTACATAATTAACAAGCAACATTTGTAAATAAAAGTCGTTCTGTACTGTAAATCCATGCTTTGTTTGCAGAGTAACAGAAATGCAGTTTTTCGTTCATACCGTTTTATTATGGAACTCACTGTATAAAAAACATAACTAACACGCCGAGCTTTGAGAGCATCTTGTTTAAGTACATGGCCAGCAACGAAAATCAAAATTTTAATAATTTTTTTTTTTTTTATTTTATATAAACGTAATGTTATATATAATATACTTTGTCAACTTTTATATTAGATATATTAAGTGCCTATGTGTCTAGAAAATAAAAATGTTTGATGTTAACATTGGTAAACACGATACCTTTTTTTAAATTAAACTCAACGTTAATTACACATTAAAAATCCTTCACTCATTTAAACCTATAGAGAGTATGTAGTTTAAATTTGCACTATTTTCTTCATTTTAAATTGACGCAGGCGTCAAGTTGAATATGCGCGCTGTTCAAAATAATTTCATAAACATTTTTACAAGTGCAACTGGAATCTTTGGTGTATATATTTTGTGGCAAAAGTATTTAGTTCCATTGCTGGCCGTCTCTTTCCACTTTTATAAATTCTTTAAAGCACATTAATTATCTTGCTGGGAGGCATTTACAATCAGAGGGTAAAATGGAAAATTTAAAAAATTAATTGGTTAGGGTGTGTTCAGTGGCATTCAGTCGTTTTGTTAAATAATTTGAAAATCAGTTCTTATTTATACACAAAGGCAAGGGTATTGGTTATTCCATGCAGGACACACCCTGTCTAAGTGTTTTCGGGCTTTAGTTTTGTGTTTTATTTATTTCTACATAGTAGCGGAATATACTATATATCAGAAATACGAGTATAAAAGTGAAAATTAATATTGAAATATTTTTTTGAAAAAGAAAATTTGAATTTTGAAAGTTGAGGGTAGGTAGCTTAGGTAAGAATACAAGTGATATGAGCCTTACATTCCGATTTACATCCATATCATAATTTTAACTTAAAATCACTTTTCTTGATGCCTACTGTAGTTTTATAGTAAACAATCCATGAGCATATACCATATCAAGTCAAGTCTTGGTGAATTTCAACATTGGGTTGAGTATCCATCAGAGGCTTCAAATACGTCTCTAGCCGATTATTACAACTTATGGTAAACGGTGGGTAAATGTCTTCCTTGACCTGATCGGTTTAAGCAGAAAGCTCCTCGGGATATATAATGGGGCGTCCCTATTAATATATAATATATATGTACATACACAAGTCAGCTTAGACTTCACAAACCGTGAAAAATATGGATTCAAAGCAATTTCGTGTGTTGATTTACCATTGCTTTTTGATGGGAAAAAATGCAGCCGATGCAAAGAAATGACTTGATAAGTGTTACCCGGAATCTGAACCAGCCGAGCGAAGCATTCGCAAGTGGATTGAAAAATTTAAAAGTGGTCATACAAGCACCGAAGATGATGCACGCAGTGGACGTCCAAAAGAGGCTGTTTCAGATGAAAACATCAACAAAGTCCACAAAATGATTACGAAAGACCGTAAAGTGAAGTTGATCGAGATATTTGAGGCTCTGGAGATATCGAGAGAGCGTGTTGGATGTGTCATACGCGAGGATTTGGACATGCGAAAGCTCGGTTCACAGTGGGTGCCGCGTTTGCTCACAGTCGACCAGAAACAACAACGTGTTGATGATTCAGAGGAGTGTTTAAAGCTGTTCAACCGCAATGAAGCCGAATTTTAGCGTCGGTATGTGACAATGGATGAAACTTGGCTCCATCACTTCACACCAGAGTCAAGTCGGCAGTCAGCTGAGTGGCGAGCAGGCGACGAACCTAGTCTAAAACGACCAAAAACTCAACAGTCGGCTGGCAAGGTTATTGCATCCGTATTTTGGGATACACATGGAATAATTTTCATCGACTATCTCCAAAAGGAGCGTTGGAGCGTTTGAAGGACGAAATCGCAGAAAAACGGCCGCATTTGAAGAAAAATAAAGTGTTGTTTCATCAAGACAATGCACCGTGTCACAAGTCGATGCAAACGATGGCAAAATTCAATGAATTCGGCTACGAATTACTTCCCCACCAACCGTGTTCGCACACCTCAAAAGAATGCTCGCCGGAGAGAGATTTAAGACCGATGAAGAAGTAATCGCCGAAACAGAGGCCTATTTTGAGGTTAAACATAAATCGTACAAGAAAACTGGTATCGAAAGATTTAAAAATCGTTTCAATCAGTGTATCGCAACTATATTGATAAAATTGAATTTTGCAAAAATTTTGTGTTTTACTATAAAACGACACTGACTTTTCAGCCCATGTGTTATATGTACATATAACATAAGTCAGCTTAGGCTTTAAAACCTAAGGAGAAATAATTCTGATAAATTCAACAACATGTTCGGAAAAGAACGACTTTACTCTTGGAGAAAGTCCAACGTATTTGGGGATCCCAACTCTCATTTCAATCAGTGGCAATGGTACACAAGAAGCCATCAGAAATGCCACATCTGATGTGCATGTTTTTACAAGGGGCCCACAAATAAGCAACCGACAATAAATGCCGATGTCGTAGTTGAGAGGCAGTCTAAGAATTTGGAAAAAAACTTCTGCGGGCTGTTAAATGCGAAGATGACGAAAATACAAGGAAAAATACCAAAACGAAGTGAGGATAACTAGACCCAAACTAAATCTAACAAATACACTGGATCCGACTGTTTAGTCGCCGAGCTCTTTAAAGCTGGAGGAAATGATCTTGTAAGAACCTTGCACTAGCTCATATGCCCACAGGAATACATGTCCGCTGAATAGAATATGAGCATACAATCTAGAGCCTTGCTGTCATAATCGGGAGAAACAAGCAGAAAAGCAATGTGACTTTAATGAAAATTCCAGCTACATTCAACAAATTACCAAAAACGATGACTTTACAATGCTATATATGAAAAAAAGGGGGACGACAAACTATGGCAAATGATATACAGAGAACAGCCAGACGGTACACGTTTCTGGTAAGCGGTTTGCTACGAGCTACAAGACAAAAGCTACTAGCATTTCCCTTTTCATGTATGTATTTCTGAGTTTTTTTCTTTTAATCACACAGAACGGAGAAAAATGTAATTACACTTTTGTCCAATGAGGTTCAACTAGGAAATGCGAGCTGCAAATCTCAACATCTTCCTAAAATTGTATTCCGCTGGTGCACATAAAATGGGATACATAAAAATGAGTGTCGAGTGCACCGATAAGTAACTGCTGTCAAAAATAGCTTACAAAATGAGTCAATAAGAGGACTACGAACTCGAGGACAATAAAGCACTTTGATTCGCTTAAAATAAATTCAATCAAATATATATATAAATACGAATCGTTTGTCTAGTCCATTGAACAGGTTAAATGGTCAACTGACCTAAAGTAAAAGCACTGAACACATTTACATTTTCCGAAAGCCAGTCTTCTTAGTTGCGAGCGATCCACCAAACAGTGCAGTTCAGTCGGGACTATAGTATACCCAAAAGTTAGGACAAATGAGTCTACAACATGTTATGCAATTGGTAATGAAGAATTTTTTTATTTTTTTCTGTTTCCAGAAAATTCTACAAAGAAAATGTCTGGACAACGTAAGAATCCTAACACCAAGGACGCCAAGTCTAAGTCCCCATCTGCAACCTTTAAATCCTCAACATCTTCGATTTCATCCACTTCATGGAAGTCATCTTCCTCATACATGTCGGCGAAGTCATCCAAAGGCTCAGTACGCTCTATACCATCCTCGATTTCCAGTGACTTCACCAGTCGTCTCATGAAGCCCAGAGGCTCTGGAGGTTCCATGGCCCGCAGAGACTTAAGATTCTCAATTGTGTCCGGATCGTCTTATGATTCTAATGCAGTGGATCCAAGACCTCCACAATCCATGGGCGGAAATCCTTCAACTAAATACCGCAACCATGAAAAAAGATGACAAAAAAAACTAAATGCTTGCATAAGGGCACATACGAGTACATATAAGAGTACGTATATGACTATGCAAAATTGACCATGCAGCAATTTTCAAGTACACGTGTAAACCTCTACAAGATATCGGCTTTCGATTTCTGCCGAAGTTCAATCAGTCTACAATACCTTTCTGAAAACACATGCTTGTATGTACATACGGTTATGTGCTGAATTTTGTAACATTAAGAACCATTTGCGATTTATTTTCAGGATTGTGTCTATTTTTTTCATTTGCATTTAAACAAAAAAAAAGAAAAAACAAATTCTCATTTGTACCATGCCAATGGTACCATGGACGATCCTTTTAGAGACGGAAGAGCATTTGATTCTGTTTGGCAGAACACTTAGTTTTGAAAGGATTTCCTGAAAGCCTAAAACTTCCATGAAACTTAGACAATCTATTTCTGTGCTTCATAAGGAAATCAGGCTGCCAGATCTGAGTCTCTTAGCGAATTAGAAGTTATTTTCAATTTTTAAGAGGGGCTTTAGCTATTCGCCAGAAATTCATTTACAATGAGGAATCTATATAGACTTGGCTGCAGCTTATCTATAACTAGTTGTAGCCAGGCGAATTCAACTACAACCGATTACACGTAGAGCGGTTTTTGTTACTTAGCTTTCTTACATTTTCGTTGAAAGCAACTGGTTTTGGGCTGGCCAGAATTTGGATACCTGAGAAATGCAGTCTGCCTGTATCACCGATTTTTTATTTTTTTTGCTTTTCGCAAAAAGCCTTTATAAGAGGCATTCTTCGAAATCCGAATAAGCCTCTTATTCTTTTTTTTCTCCCAAATTAGTCCTAAATGACCTGTTTAAAAGTTTTCCGGTTTTCGCATCTAGTAGCTACAGATTTGTATTCTACTATGTAAGGGGCGATCTTTTCCTGATGTGGCACTTAAGATCTACTCTACTCTCTTCCCCGTTTTTCGCAAAAATATATCACTATTATAGCAACTTAATCTGACAGTTGTAAGAATGTCAAATTGAATCATCAGCAACAACCAGCTCTCTCTCTCTCTCACCATAACTCCGAAATCGTGGGGGGAGCGAGCCAACAAGCTCAACGACTTAGTTAAGCGAGTGGTATCATGCGGCAAAATTCTCAATTTTACGCTTTCCTCTAATGGAGCCTTACGGCAGGGAGCAGACAGGAGACAACAAATTTACAGCACAAATACATTTGTCTTATAAAGTTATGTACATAGAGGTCATCAACTTCAAAATTCTGTAAAATGCTAAACAGCTGTTAATATAACTGACCACCAAGGCTACATCAATACATATTTATTTAGTTCAGTTATAGAAGATAATTCAAATATATTTATAAGTATACGTTTAGGTAGATATATGTATGCAGGTTGTCAAATTTTTAAGTTTCAAAAGATGCGCAAAAAAATGTTAGCACTCGTATGATATTATAACTTATGTATAATTATATATAATTTAAAATCAAAAGTTAATCAAAATCATGGAAACACTATCACTTTTATATTTGTAAAAAAAGGAAGTAAATGCAACATACCTTTTATTGTCCATATGCAGATGATGTGCGCACAAAACCTGTTGACTGTTGCCAATGAATTATTATTGAAGTGTAATATACAATATGATACCGATTACAAAATTTTATTAAGTACATTATTAAATGCCTTATCAGGCATATACAAATTCTTTAGTATATCAAACCTATGTGCATATTTACATACATATATATTCAGTATTGATCTTACAAAAATACAAATTATCTGTGATAAGAATCTAAATCTGTGATATTATCTTAGTTTTTAACATTTTTACAATTTTTTTTTTTATCTTTTTACATCAAAATTTTTGAGCAAACATTATTCAGGTGAACTTAAACATTAGGAGTAACAAATAAAGATTTAAATAATTAATGATCGTGGCGATGGACATCGATTTATGATGGCATAGTAGAGCGAGCCATTAAAGGTTGCAGCGGATTGCTCATCAGTATGATGATCTGCCATGAGGTTATTTGTCCAAAATGCGTTGCTCCAAAAAGAATAGATTAATAGACGTGTGAGTGACTATTCAATGCGTAACACTTTTGTACGTATGTATGCACATTGTACATATATAATTATGTGTTTGTAAAAACACTGAACCACGTTTTGCCAGTGAGCTTGCGTATGATGCGATTCGGCGTATAAGCTTTCCTCAGCTGGAATTTTACGTGCTTATTTGCTGCACAACTTGCGCTAGAATATTGCACTCCGCGTTTACTTTACAAATTACATTTAATTACGTTTTATCTTTTGTACTTGTGTACGCGTTGGCTCAGATGGCCTGCGCTCCAAAGTACAGAGCTTAAGGTCGGTGTAACCTATCACTGTGAGGACTTAATTAGAAAAGAGAAAGAGTACTTTGCGGAAATCATCATCGTACCTTCAATATCGTAAAAATTTTACCGACCAAATTATTGGTCGATTGGAGGTCGTATACGCCATGTTTTTTTTTTAAACGTCAGGAATGTTGTAAAAATTTTATTTTCATAAATAGATTTTTTTTTATATATAAGATGGCTACTACAGTAGACAACTACTAAATAATCCAGAGAAACTTGACTTTGTATGTTATAAATTTATAATATCATGATAACATATTAAGAAAAGGCCACTTAAAATTTATGCTGAGGGAGAAGTTATCTATGTTAAAATAAATAAGAAAATAGGAAGTAAATTAAGCTCCAGATATAAAAAAGAAATAAAAGCCCGAGATAACAATTCAACAGTAAAAACTAAGTCAAGAAGAATTATTCACAAAAATCTCATCAAAAAATAATCTTTTAATAGAGCACGGTTATTATCATGCAGCGCAGAAACTAGCAACTTTTAGTACTGGTAGTGTGAAAGTACAAAATGGATCGTTTAGGACCATATGTATAATTGAGACTGAAACCTGCGAGGTAGCAGTATAACAATTGGAAGCTTTGCTGGCGTCATCAATTCGAAAGGATCATCTTTTGTATCCTATCCTTACAATTGAAATTTTCCCGTTAAAAATTTACATTTCTAGATTAAGAATAAATAAATAGATTCAAGAGGTCATTGGACTTCTTAGGCAGTGTGTGGAAATGGATCGCGGATAGCCCCGACCACCAAGATCACTTAATTATTACAGGCAGAATATACAATGTATTAAGAAATAAAAACAATCAAATAATAATAAACAAAATACCTTTAGATAAATTGAAGGAAGTAACCAATACAACAAAAAAATTAATAAGAGCTTTTTCAGAAAAAAATAATAATTATACCGAAAGAATTATGAAAATAAAATATAAATTAGTTATAATTAAGAAAGAGTTAGGAAATGTCGCATACGCCATCCATCGGGCAAAAGTAAATACACTATCTGTGAATATCGTCCTCATAATAATTATTTCGGCCATCATAATATTCGCATGCAGAAAAACAAATAATAAAAGCCATAATCCAAGTAGAGAAGCAGTCTTAAACACCAATAATACAACATCCATCTCCATTGGTAAAAAAGACATTCCTCACCTTATGTCGTCAATTACAACTCTCGAGGACGTTTGTCGTTAAGGGCGGATGAGTTAACGCCACAATAGTGCAAAATACAAAACATACATGCTCCCACTATACCAAAGATTGAGGCATGCAAACAGCTCGTGTCATCGTTCCCACGAGCAAAGGAAACTTCCAACGATACCTGAGTTATCAGAAAACGTCCGCTGTTAACCATGCTTAAGAATCGTATTTGCGAACGCTTCGAGTTAGGTATTGGTTGTAGTGTTAGTTTAGTTCTTAGTTAGCTTTAAGAAGCATAGCAATAAAATTAATTTTTTTAAATAAATAATATAGAATAGTTTAATTTCTACACTAGCTTGATCAAAAAAAAAAAAAAAACTTAGTAACCACCGTGTGGCGCTCCCATTGTTCCGATTTGAGTTCTGTGTTTTTTTTAACTTGGCACATCTGTTTTGACATTCTCTCTAAATCTTAGCGTCATAGTTTGACATTTGCAAAAGTTACGTAGCCAACAGTTCATCTATCTATGTGTGTGTTGGCGATTTTTTACAATTTTAGAAATGGATTTAAACTTGCAACAATGAACTTATATTAAATTTTGCGTAAAAAATGGATTTAATGGTGCGCGAACGTTGGAAATGTTGGAAATGTTGGAAAAGTGTTTCGGCAACGATTCGCTAAAAAAACGGGCTTTTACCAGTGGCACGAGTGGTTCAAAAGTGGTCGTGAGTCAATCGAAGATGATGAAAGCAGCGGCAGACCATCGACATCGAAAACTGACGAAAACATTGATGAAGTAGAAGAATTGTTAATCATTAACGGCAAATTAACCATCAGGAAGATAGCGGAGGACTTTAGTATTGCTTATTGATCCGTCCAATACATTTTGGTTATTGATTTGAGATTCCGTCGTATAGCAGCAAAGTTGGTGCCAAAAGACCTCAATTTCTTGCAAAAAAGGGACCGTGTTGACGTCGCAAAAGAGATGATTTGCGAGGCTGAATCCGATTCAACATTCATCAAAAGGATCATTACTGGAGACGGGAGGTGATCTTATGAGACATCAGGCAAGTGAATGGCGTTCACCAAGTGAGCTGAGACCAAAAAAAACACGTCGTTTTCAATCAAAAACGAAGGCACTGCTCATGGGTTTCGTGGACTACTACGGTGTAGTTCATCATGAATTTTTGCCAGAAAGCCAGACAGTAAATAAATATTATTATTTGGGCGTTATGAGACGTTTTGCACCATGATAACGCACCGTCGCACATTGCCATCATTATTCGTATTTTTTGACGAAAAATACAAAAAATACCATCCAACAGCCACCAAATTCACCTGATTTGGCTCCCTGTGATTTCTTTCTGTTCAATCGAATTAAAACACCACTACGGGGAACGCGTTTCAGCAGGCGAGAGGAAGTAATGGAAAAATCGCAGGAAGAACTGATGGACATACTGAAAACCGGATATAAAAATGTTTCGAGGATCAGTTTAAGCGCTGGCATAGGTATGTTGCAGCCGATGGGGATCACTTCTGGGTGATCAAGGTGGTAGGACGCGACTAGCTAACGGATAGTTGCGAATCTACAATGGTAATCCTTTTTCCATTTTTAACAGGCAAACAATAGTTCTCATCTCAATGGCGAACAGTGGATCTAAGAAAGTGGTTGTGAAAAGTTTAACTTGTGAAAAAAAGAAAAGATAGAAAATAAACAAAATTTATTCGGCTACGTTAAAACAAAAAGAATCAAGTTGGGTGTATCCTAGTTTTAGTATATATATAATTTTTATCATTTTAGAAAATTTCAAAAATTAAAGCAACAACCAATTATAGGTTAATTAAAATCGTAGCCGAATATTCAAGCTTTAAAACAGATGGAACAACTTTGTTGTGCAAAATTTGGGAGAAAACGGTTTGTGCTGAAAAAATAGTCACCGACAACCAGGCATTTGGAACTTTTGCAGAGAAAAGACCGAAAACCGCAACAATTTCGCGGGCAATTATCATCGAATAACCAAAATCAAAATGATTCACTTGGAGAGGATTTATGTTGTGTATTCATTGCAGCTGATATTCCATTGCATAAAATTCGCAATTAAAACTTGAAATTGTTTATAGAAAAAAAAACGGAACATAAAACTTCTTCTCTGACAACTCTCCGCGGAAGGCCCACAGACAAATTGATGAGGAAGGTTAGGTTAGGTTTAAGTGGCTGTTGAAAAACCAACCCACTTTTAATATCTAAATTGCTTAAGTCACTTAAGTCGGTTTGGAAAAAGTTCCATAGGTGGAGATCTCTTCATTGGGAGAGAGCTGGACATGTACAGAGAAGGTGAGGGATTGCCTCATTCTCCTCCTCATCCTTCTGCAAAAATCGTTAGTAAACATGCCAAGCCTTCTTGCATGTTTACCTATGAGGCAGTGTCCAGTGATGACACCTATAATGGTGCTAAGATGTTTTCTATTTAGAAGAATTAAACTCCTGGAGCAATTCAGACCTAGATTTGGCCAGATTTGTTTGGTCGCTATGCATGTTGATCCAATCACCCATCTATGGTTTATTCTTCTACTAGCATCCAGCTTTATTTCTTGTTTGCACGTAGCGGTAGGTATATCAATGTTTTCCTTTTGAGGTGTGATAGGTATATAGTAGTTCCAAATTTAGCAAGTTCGTTGGCACTACAATTCTCTGGAATGTCTCCATATTCCGGCACCCAGCAAAGGTGAATGTTAAGCTGCTCCGCCATCTCCATAAGAGATGTTCTACAGTCCATGACTATTCCTGAATTTAGAGAGCATGTGTAAAGGGATTTGATAGCTACTTGACTATAGGAAAAGATGTGGATATCGATGTGGACATATTACATTTTTCTTCAGTGGTGAGGGGGGTTCGGCTGGGATCCAGGCGCGGTTTCTCGGTCTACTAGGGATATCCTCCTTTGCTACGACCTGGAGCATAGCAGCTGGCGAGACCTCTCCTAGACTACCTATAGCTAGATATAGATATCCAAGCATCTCTGGTTACTGCAAGGAATCAGTTTGACGTGGCCCTAGTACCAGCCAGCGTCACTTGTGATGGTAGGTGGTCCGGGGTTTTCCCGAATGATGGTCAAGAATTTGCTCAAAAGCTTCAATTTGACCAGTTGCCACCGGTCTGCTGAAATGAATCCGCCGGCGTCGCTCCTATCGATCACCGCGATCGTCATCTCGTACTTTATGTTAGGATATCGCTAAAATACCTCAGTGATGTAGCGTCGGAAGGTCCGGAGGAATGGTTTCCTCCAATGATCCCTGACGCTTTCAGTGATTTGGATGATACATATAGCATTTCGGCGTTTTATGTAAATCGCATTGCTAGGAGCTCTCTTGGAGGGTTGATCTTCTACTAGTTCCTTTGATGGAGCGTTTTTGGTATCAGCAGGGCGTCCATGGCCTGCTTCAGACTTGCTGCTGCTAGTTGTGGAGGATATGGAAGGACCATTTCTTGCCATGGTCCTGTGGCTCCTCTGCTCGGCATTGCAGGAGCAATGTCGGTAGTCGGTCTAGTGACAGCCTTACCGCCCGGTAATAAAAGAGTACCAGCCTCGGGTAGTGCTTATCCTGTAGGGATTTGCATATTGGTCCCAGGAGTAGCGAAGAAAGAAGGTCCATCTGTACAGTGATCCGCTGTATACAGATAAGGCTAGCTGATCCGGATGTCACTAGGTATCCGCACACTCAGTTAACGACTCAGCTACTTAGATTTTGGTCTCTCAGCCAGGTAGATCATCGGCACAGGTCGTATGACACCTTGATCCGGCCAGCGGTGATAAGACTGGTGAGGAAGGAGGAGAAGGTGGGAAAAGTAAGCACCCTTTAGTTTCAGGACTCATATAGAGAAAGTGTCAAGAGTCACTGACCTTACTCAGCCTCTACAACTCTATAAAGCATATAACATATTCAGACAACGTACGATATTTATGGCTGGTAAATGAAATGTAAGTTTTACAGTGTGCCTCGAATTCCAGTGCCCATTTTTTTTACTGCGTGAATCTTATAGGTGTTCCACTTGATCCGCAAATCAGATATTATCCAATTTTCACCTGTCCTTGCCTTAAAAGAGCAAGACATTTTTCCTGTAAATCAGGTCTTCATTGCTGGCCAAGCTTTTATCTTGCTTTATAGCACACTAGCAAATTATATAAAAAAAATACAAGTAAACGCATGAAGAAGGAGAAGAAGAAGAAAGGAATCTTTACGTATTAACTGAAAAATAAGTCCGATAAGTATGCAGAAAGCCTTAATCAGGAGCATAACTTTAAAGCTGGTCCATAAACTCTGATACTTTATTGGGAGTATCTAAGGTCATTCATTGACATAGGACAAGTACACCCGGAGGATAATGCAAACTCAGTGAAAATGTTTCTATTATTGGTGCGCTACCTTAATAAAGAGGGGTACATAAAACCTTCAACTTAATCTATAGTTCAAAATAGTAAAAAGGTAAGAATTCAGTTAGATAAGAGGGAAATATTTTTTCGAAATCGCTCTCTAATTTTTAGTTGATTTTGGAATCGCTTTTTATTCGATAATCATTTGGATAAGATCGACTGTAAAAATATAAAAAGTGTTTCTAAAGATATGAAAGGATTTGCATGTTAACAATCACAACTCAAACAACAAATGTTATTCGTCTTAGCCTAGAAAATAAGTTTGTTCATCACATCTTTGTATTATTTTAAAAATACGTAAATAAGTTAAAGATATATCTTATGCCTTAGATCGTTTTATAGCTATAGGTTTCAATCGCTATCTAGAATTAGTATTGTTATTTTTCTTGGTACTTTTTGAAATGCTGCGAAATGAGACTAAGTTTTTTCAAGAACAGGAAACAATAGAATATGACTGCGATTTCGTATTTTCTATAACACTGGATGAGCAACAGGCTTTGTTAAGACAAAAAATAAGCTCCGTACTGAAGAAAATTGGTCAAAGATTATATAATAAATACTTGAAAGAAACTCAGGTTTTCCAATATATAGCTTAACATAGTAAAATGAACCATTTTCTGTAGGAAGATAAATAATTTCTGAACAACTATCTTCAAATTTAGAGGTCAAAATGTGATGCTAAATTTTATATCCCTCTGCCCGGAACTACCAGTTTTATGTGATCCTTGTAACATCAGGGAATGATAGGACGTGTTCCATTTCATTGCGAAATGCCCCATACTCAACAGCTTCTCCCGGGCTCCGACGATTGAGTGCTATGGAGCACTACATATCTTTATTGGTGACAGAGATACGCAGATTAAAAAAAACCCAAAGTGGTAATAGAAAAATATAATAACTTAAATAATAAGTTGGGCTTGTCATAACACTTTCCCCAAAATCCCTTGGTCAACATTGAAAAAACCGATAGTGCCAAAAGAGTCCTGGGTACTCGGATACTTATGTTTTCTTGTATAGAAAATGTATGAACATATAGGAATTAAAGAAATATATTATGAAAAACTCAAACCCAACTCAAATCCATTTCATCAAATGGAGGCGAAATAAAAAAACATCCTCGAGAATATTGACAGAATGATCCGAATTCACGGTGACAGTCTGCTCATTTTCTTCGGAAAAATAAATAATCCCACAGAACTAGATTCCTTGAACGTTGTGACCCCGAAAAGAATTGATTTCTGGTTTAGAACAGGACCAGATTTCGCAATATTGATGCAATTTCGGAAGACGCAGTTTGTGGGATGTTGGATGCGCACAATACAAAATGCCGAAGGAAGCCTTATGGCAGGAAGTCGCTGACAGCATCCATATGAGCCTCAGCGACTGTAAGGGCATATGGTCAGATCTCTTGACAAGTATCGGAATAAAAAATCAGGTCAATGTAATAGCGAATTAGTTCATATTAAACGGAAGTATTTTAAATTAATGCTGTACTTTGAAGCAAATAAAGTTCTGCAGCCTACTCAATCGACGTCGTCTATGGAATTGGTAATTATTTCTTCGCCTCTGTTGGTTCCAAGTTTCTGAATTATTTATTCTTTTTGTTCCTTTTTCAAAACTCTGCTGTCAACGACGATACGACAACGACACTTTTGCTGGATGTGAGCGAGCGTGAAACACTGTACTATTTGTCACCGTCACCACTGACATCTGGGCAAGGACGCAAACGCAGTGTTACTACGTCAACACCATTGCCATCCCCGCCAGATGGCAGCTTTTGAGTTTTAAATGCATTTTATTATCTTAATTATTAACTCTTACATACTAACAAAAAATGCTTAAATGCTAGATTAAAATTACTTAACAATCTTATACTAACTTACTGGCCCCACACAGGCACTCTAAGCTACTCTAAATTCTATGTCTATGTCTTTCGACTTTATTTACGTTTTACTTAGGACTATTTATTTTCAATACTTAAGGCTAAGAAAAAACTTTTGACAAAAACTGAGCATATGGACTTAATTTTTTATAAAAACTTAATATCTAACTTAAAATAAACCTTCATCTACATTACCTACGTACACGATACACACACATAGATATTATACACAATTATATACATATATTAGTATATACAAAGGTATATACTAATATATGTATATATTTCTTAAATGCTAACCTAAACCTATACAAGCTGGCCATCGCTATTCACAGAGCAAATAGATTGGTCAGCTCTGCCTCATTAGTGAGGCTGGTACGTAGTTGACGGAAACGACGACGAAACATCTTCTCCATTATTCAACCACCAGAAATGCTGGTGCTGGCCAACGACATCCTTCTTATCGCGATTCCCCACCGCCGTACTGAACCTGAGACGATCCACACTGCCGTGTGCGACGTCTCTGTTGTAGTTGAGTCGACTTTCCCCAGCCTTCCGAGCGACATGGAAGATTAACGGGACCGCTGATCTATCCTGGATCAACCTTATCTGATCTAGGTAGAGGAATGCTTCCGGTGGAACGAAACCGTCAGAACGCACACTCTCGTGGTAAAGGTAATTGGGGTAGTAAGCCCCAGATAATTAATTACGAAGTTGTCCACTCATATTAGGTTCGCTCTGTTGTAAAGGACCTCATTACGACAAAAGTTTTTGTACTCCGACTCTGGTGCTCTGTACAAGCAAAGGCAAGCCCTCTCAAACACCCGAAACTTTTTTATTAAGCTTGCTCGCATATTGAACAACACGGGACACCCAAATACCAGCATGGGCCTGATAAGTGCCATGTAGCAGATTACCTTTAGTCTCGCATCGAGTTGGCTGCTATAAAAAAGTCTCTTTGTAAGGGCAAAAGCGCCTTTAGCTGTTACCAGAGCAGCATCTATGTTTATGTCAAAATACAGAAACTGATCTAGCCAGATCCCAAGGTATCTGACTACCTTTCGACAGGCAAGAGGCTGTCAGCGTTGTCCAATGACCGAGAACTTTCGCCAATTTTTTCTGGTATCTCTAGAGGCTCTAGACAACGGCGTCCTAAAGAGAATGGTTTCCGACTTCTGAAAGTTGATTTTCAACTTCCAGTCATCGCAAAATCGTCGTATCTTATCGAAGTCACGCTGCAAGAGAGTATTGATGACCTCGATTTTTGGACCTGTTCTACACGCTATCAAATCGTCTGCGTACGCAATAGTATGGGGAAGTGAACCTATCAAGTCGCTTGTATGAATGTTGAACAGGATCGGCGAATTGACAGCGCCTTGCTGAAGACCATTTTTAATTTGAAATATTCCAACAGAAGTCACATCACCATTCTTCACGATGAACTGTCTGTTGCTTAGCATATTATAAAGAATGTACAAGAGTGGTTTACTGATCCCAGCCTAGTCAGCTTATAGGAAAGACCCTCTTAACATACGAAGGCCTTCTCCAAGTCAACAAGGCAGGCAACAGTACGTTGGTTTTTGCCTTTATTCCATTGGATATCGGATATCTCATGAAGCTCTTCCTTCGAAATGAACGGGGGTAGGTCACTATCTCTGGTAATGACATTATTTGCCATATTTTCGTCGCCGAACTGGGGGAAACCAGAGCCCTCGGATCGCCAGTTCTCTACCTTATTTCGAATACAAAGTCGTGCAGCAAGACGCGATTGTACAGGTCATAATTAGGTCCAATAGTATCAGTGGCCTTGTATATTTCCTGGAAAGTCGCCCTTATGGCCTCAACCTTCTCCTGTGTATACTCGATCACAAAGAATTCACCACTATCAGCGGCCTCATTTGGATCAATACCTGCTGTTGTCAGTAACCGTTCGTTGTCTGTTGTCCGGGCTATTTTAAGGCACGGAAGGTCGTTTTGATTTTTTCTCCGAAATATTTTATTTATTTGCGGAAACATATTCGGGTTGCTGATGTTTACAGCCCGAACCCTGTTGTTTCAATACAAATTTACAGAAATTCTGTAATTCTCTTTTATTAACGTTTGAATATTTTTAATCGACGCCTTCAGTGTCCTAATCTCCGGGTCTTGTCTGTCAGTTAACTGTCTGTATAAGTTTTTGAGTCTTGACAGAAGTCTACTTTTCTGTCGGTGCAGTGAGTCAATAGTAGGATTGCGGAACAGGTCTTCGTTAGTCGTACGTCGACACCGCGGTATTGAAGCGTCAATAGTTTGTTTAGTTATCTCGTCCATTTGTTTTAGGTAATTGTCGATCTCCTCGTTTGACAAATTCCTATTGGACGGTGGGTGGAGCGTATTCGAAAAGAGCGCACTTGTCATGGTTGCGGAGAATATCTTTGGACAAACTCCTCCAATTCGGTGCTAAAACCGCAATGGTCACTGTCATACACGAATGTGCGCAGACAGTTTAGCGTTTGTAAATTCGTACCTGTCAGTCGTATACGTTTGTCGTACAGCAGTAGATCCAAATAAGACCCGCCTATGGGAAACGACGGGTTATCCGTCGCTTTAAGACCGAGTCTGTACATGACATCGTTCTGACCCCACCAATCGAGTAGTAGGTTCCCTCTAGTATTTGGCAAATTATTTCCCCAATCTCTGTGTTAAGCACTGAAATCTCCGCCGATTATAAAATAATTCTCCCCCGATTCCAGCCTCAGAAGTCGAAAAAGCGTGTTGAGCTCTCTAATGAATAAAGTAGATGGTGGAGCCTCAGGTGCATAAACAGAGGCCAAGAGCGGGATATAAATGACGACTGCCTTCAACACCCGGAACCTACGCAACACTCCCTTGTATACTCTGTGAAATTTTATACCTTCTTTAATGACACCGCCTCCACGTTTGAATCGGGGCCGGTTTCTTATTGTAACAATAAAATTATTGTACTCCAGTTTGTGCTCATCGGTTAGCTTGGGTTCGCTAGCGAAAAGCCCATCAGGGGTTTGGTCTTGTAGCAATTTAAATATCGCGGCTTTTCGTTCGATCTTAACCAGTGAATTAACATTCACCGCAAGGACCTTTAAAGTTTTCTCTTCATCATGTGCGTAACCATTACGACATATGTTGCGTTAGGCCCGGCAGCAGCGCGTAGATCTGGTCCACCCGCTTGGCCTGTTCTTGCACCTGTTTTTGCAGCTGAGCCATCTGCCGTTAGATTGCGAGCAAGATGGCAACCATGTTAGGTGCAGCTTCCTTTGTTCTCCGCATTGGCGCCGAGAAGCAACAGTCGCTTGCTGTACCGTAGCCCCCTACCTGCCGCCATTTGGGCGTAGGAAATTTGGGACGTGAAGGCTGGTGTTTGAAACCTAACTGGTGAACGTTTGATTTCCACCTTCTGCTGCTGAGCCAATTTTATTTTTTTAATGTCAGCGAACTTAGGACAATTCCTATAGTTTGAGGTGTGTCCCACGTACCCACATAACACGCACGAGAGCTGCGACATATCGGACTCTCCGTCCCTGCCCAGAGCACACTCCTCTGAACTGTGGTTCTTTGCGCACTTCACGCATCGAGGCTGCATTTGGCAGCGAACGCATTGTATAACACCTTCGCTCCTTTTTAATTTTTCCCAGTGAATCACCTGGTAGTCTAGGACATAGACTATCCAGACGGCTTTCGGGACTAAGCTGCCCCAGGAAGAACGGCAGACTCCGTTTCTCCCGCCTGGCTCTAGCTGTGGTAAATGGCTTTACCCCCACAAGCTTGAGTCTTTCGCACTCCTTCTCTGTGAGCAGTGCCAGGATCTCCTCAGGATCAGAAGAGGTTCCAACCCCTTTAGCAGCATCGATTGCCGCTTTTCACAATCGATTATTCACGTCGTCGTTTCCTTTAGGAGCTCTCTCACTTTCGCGTAGCCCTCCACTGCATTACAGTGGATGGCATGGCGATCGTTCCCCAACCTCTTAATATTAAAGTTTTTACCAATGACCAGCCTACACAGGTCCTTGGTAGCATTTACCTCCAATTTATAGATATTGGTAGGAGGCACCTTCTCCTTCTTCTTCTTCTGCTGCTGCTGCTGCTGTTTTTGCTGTTGCCGTTCTTGTGGCTGCTGCTGTTTTATCTGTTGCCGGTGTTGTAACTGCTCTTGTTGTTGCTGGTGGTTCTTAACCTTTTGTTTTTGTAGCACTTGTGCTACTTTATATGTTTGGTGTTGTTGTTGTTTCTGCTTTTGAGCATGCTGCTGTTGTTGGGATTGCTCTAGCTCTTCCCTCTTCCTTTTAACCATTTGCTTTTCTTTTATGGCCAGCACTCTTCGTTTTTACATTACATGGTAATGGTGGGATCGAATAATACTTGGCGGTTGTTTTGGATTTACTCTGGGGGTTTCTGTTGTAAGATGGTTGCATTCGACTGATGGTAGTGGCGGTCCTAAGCATAATGGATTCGATTGGATCAACTGGTGGCAATAGTGTTTGTGGTAAATGTGGCTGTAACAGAGTGTGGATGGTTGCAATATATTGTACTTGTCGACTGAGATGTGGTGAGTGGTGCACCGGGTGGTGCTTTTGGGACATTTCCTTTCCACTGCTATTCTTACTGCAAGCGATGGTGAACTTTCACATTTCTAAATGGAATTGCTGACAATCTGTGATGAGTGTTCTCTATCCATGGTTGTTTCTAATTTTTCGATATGTCTTAATTTGATTTTTGACTTCTTCATTTGTGCTACTGTTGCAGAAGCGTGTAGATTAGCTTCGTTGAAAATTTGTTTACGGGTTCCACCGCCATTCCTCCATATAGGTTTTTTCATCATTGTCATCTGTTGCCTCTTGAAAAGGGATTTCAATCCTTCGTCTTGAGATATTGTGGGTGGCGGTTTTGTTGAATCTTCGTAGCTTAACTAGGTATCTAACAATTTCAAAATTACCCACCTAAGTGTTAAGTCCTTAAAAATAAGAAAACAATAAATTCATCCATGGCTGCTTTAACGGTAGGTCTACAACAGATGCTAAGAATGCCATAAAATGGACGTAATCGAATTTCCAGACTAGCTGAACGCAATTGGTTGGTAGCCAAGTTGGCCCAAAAAACCAACATCATCTTCCAAATTGGTATCCTTGATGGCAAAATGCATTCAACCTGTATTTTTTATATTTTCATATATTCATAATTTCATGTATATTTAAAATTATCTCTGTACAGGTCAGCTTGAAGCTAATATTAATTATGCACAGGTTGAAAGTTTATTTGACAACCATTTTTTGTGATAAAATTGGAACTATAAAAGATAGGAAAAGGGTGAAAGAAAGAACAAAAAAGAGAAAGATAGAAACATGAAAACAGAAAAAAAAGAATAGTAAGATAAATTGCTGAGTAATGAAGTCTAGTCATCTTTAATATCGAAAACTCCAGTTTGCATCCAGGTAGTAATAAAAAGCCTTTTTTTTTTTTAAATTGACTTGCACTAGCACGTTTAATGTCTATCGGAAGTTGGTTCCATAGGCGAATTGAATGGACGAAAAACTATTTAGAACTAACTAAATATTTGTGGCGAGGTGGTTTAATTTGCAAAGAATTTTGAGATCGTATAAAATCTGCATGATAGATAACTTGGCGCTTTATTTTTGAGGTTCCCATGCAGTGCTACAACAGTGCGATATTGTAGAAGCGAATTCAGCTAGAGCCCAGTTAATTTCTGGGCGTATGCTGAAACATGGTCATATCGGTTAAGGTTGAAAATTTATCTCGCACAATTGTTGTATGCAATATTTACTTTATTTCTTAGAGCAATAGTCCAAATTACAGAAAAGTACACACTCATACTAAATAAAAGGAAGAATGTAGGAGTTTTAGTTTTAGTTTTAAATGCATTTTATTTTCTTAAACTCTAACTCTTACATACTAACAAAAAATGCTTAAATGCTAGCTTACAATTACTTAACAATCTTATACTAACCTACTGGCCCCACACAGGCACTCTAAGCTAATCTAAATTCTTATATCTATGTCTTTCGACTTCATTTACATTTTATTTAAAAATTTTTATTTTGTATACTTAGGGCTAAGAAAAAATATTTAACAAAAAACTTAGCCTATAGATGTAATTTTTTATTTTTTATAAAAACTTAATATCTAACTTAAAATAAACCTTAATCTACCTAATCCTACATACACAATACACACATAAACACACATACACATTACACAATTATATACATATATTGGTATATACCTTTGTATATACCAATATATGTGTACATTTCTTAAGTGCTAACCTAAAAACCTATGCAAGCTGGCTATCGCTATTTACAGAGCAAATAGATTGGTCAGCTCTGCCTCATTAGTGAGGCTGGTCCGTACTTGACGGAAACGACGACGAAACATCTTCTCCATCATTCAACCACCAGAAATGCTGGTGCTGCCGAACGACATCCCTCTTATCGCGATTTCCCACCGCCCTACTGAACCTGAGACGATCCACACTGCCGTGTGCGACGTCTCTGTTGTAGTTGAGTCGCCTGTCCCCAGCTTTCCGAGCGACATGGAAGATTAACGGAACTGCTGATCTATCCTGGATCAACCCTATTTGATCTAAGTAGAGGAATGCTTCCGGTGGAACGAAGCCGTCAGAGCGCACACTCTCGTGGTAAAGGTAATTGGGGTAGTAAGCCCCAGATAATTAATTACGAAGTTGTCCACTCATATTAGGTTCGCTCTGTTGTAAAGGACCTCATTACGACAAAAGTTTTTGTACTCCGACTCTGGTGCTCTGTACAAGCAAAGGCAAGCCCTCTCAAACACCCGAAACTTTTCCATTAAGCTTGCTCGCATATTGAACAACACGGGACACCCAAATACCAGCATGGGCCTGATAAGTGCCATGTAGCAGATTACCTTTAGTCTCGCATCGAGTTGGCTGCTATAAAAAAGTCTCTTTGTAAGGGCAAAAGCGCCTTTAGCTGTTACCAGAGCAGCATCTATGTTTATGTCAAAATACAGAAACTGATCTAGCCAGATCCCAAGGTATCTGACTACCTTTCGACAGGCAAGAGGCTGTCAGCGTTGTCCAATGACCGAGAACTTTCGCCAATTTTTTCTGGTATCTCTAGAGGCTCTAGACAACGGCGTCCTAAAGAGAATGGTTTCCGACTTCTGAAAGTTGATTTTCAACTTCCAGTCATCGCAAAATCGTCGTATCTTATCGAAGTCACGCTGCAAGAGAGTATTGATGACCTATCAAGTCGCTTGTATGAATGTTGAACAGGATCGGCGAATTGACAGCGCCTTGCTGAAGACCATTTTTAATTTGAAATATTCCAACAGAAGTCACATCACCATTCTTCACGATGAACTGTCTGTTGCTTAGCATATTATAAAGAATGTACAAGAGTGGTTTACTGATCCCAGCCTAGTCAGCTTATAGGAAAGACCCTCTTACCATACGGTGTCGAAGGCCTTCTCCAAGTCAACAAGGCAGGCAACAGTACGTTGGTTTTTGCCTTTATTCCATTGGATATCGGATATCTCATGAAGCTCTTCCTTCGAAATGAACGGGGGTAGGTCACCCTCTCTGGTTATGACATTATTTGCCATATTTTCGTCGCCGAACCGGGTGAAACCAGAGCCCTCGGATTGCCAGTTCTCTACTTCATTTCGAATGCAGAATTCGTGCACCAAGACGCGATTGTCCAGGTCATAATTAGAGCCAATAGTATCTGTGGCCTTGTATATTTCCTGGAAAGTCATCCCTATAGCCTCAATCTTCTCCTGTGGATCCTCGATCACAAAGAAGTCGTCATCATCGGCGGCCTCGTTTGGATCAATACCTGCTATTGTCAGTAACTGTTCGTTGTCTGTTGTCCGGGCTATTTTAAGACACTAAAGGTCGTTTTGATTTTTTCTCCGAAATAGTTTATTTATTTGCGGGAACATATTCGGGTTGCTGGTGTTTACAGCCCGAACCCTGTTGTTCCAATACAAACTTACTGAAATTCTGTAATTCTCTCTTATTAACGTTTGAATATTTTTAATCGACGCCTTCAGTGTCCTTATCTCCGGGTCTTGTCTGTCAGTTAACTGTCTGTATAAGTTTTTGAGTCTTGACAGAAGTCTACTTTTCTGTCGGTGCAGTGCGTCAATAGTAGGATTGCGGAACAGGTCTTCGTTAGTCGTACGTCGACACCGCGGTATTGAAGCGTCAATAGTTTGTTTAGTTATCTCGTCCATTTGTTTTAGGTAATTGTCGATCTTCTCGTTTGACAAATTCCTATTGGACGGTGGGTGCAGCGTATTCGAAAAGAGCGCACTTGTCATGGTTGCAGAGATGCGTGTCCATCGAGTCTTACTGTAGTTGTAAGAACATTTTTGGACAAACTCCTCCAATTCCGAAATTTCGTTGGGAACTGTAATTTCGGTGCTAAAACCGCAATGGTCACTGTCATACACGAATGTGCGCAGACAGTTTAGCGTTTGTAAATTCGTACCTGTCGGTCGTATACGTTCGTCGTACAGCAGTAGATCCAAATAAGAACCGCCTCTGGGAAACGACGTTTTATCCGTCGCTTTAAGACCGAGTCTGTACATGACATCGTGCTGACCCCACCAATCGAGTAGTAGGTTCCCTCTAGTATTTTGCAAATTATTTCCCCAATCTCTGTGTCTAGCGTTAAAGTCCCCGCCGATTACAAAATAATTCTCCCCCGATTCCAGCCTCAGAAGTCGGAAAAGCGTGTCGAGCTCTGTAATGAATAAAGTGGATTGTGGAGCCTCAGGTGCATAAACAGAGGCCAAGTACAGCCGCTTTCCACTGCGGAGCGGGATATAAATGACGACTGCCTCCAACACCCGGAACCTACGCAACACTCCCTTGTATACTCTGCGAAATTTTATACCTTGTTTAATGAAGATCGCGACACCGGCTCCACGTTTGGATCGGGGCCGGTTTCTTCTTGTAACAATATAATTATTGTACTCCAGTTTGTGCTTATCGGTTAGCTTGGTTTCGCTAGCAAAAAGCACATCAGGAGTTTGGTCTTGTAGCACTTTAAACATCGCGGCTCTTCGTTCGATCCTAATCAGTGAATTAACATTCACCGCAAGGACCTTTAAAGTTTGCTCCTCCATGTGCGTACCCATTACGACATGTGTTGCGTTTGGCCCGGCAGCAGCGCGTAGATCTGGTCCACCCGCTTAGCCTGTTCTTGCACCTGCTTTTGCAGCTGAGCCATCTGCCCTTGGATAGCGAGCAAGATGGCCAGCATGTTAGGTGCAGCTTCCGTTGTTCTCGGCATTGTCGCTGGAGAAGCAACAGTCGCTTGCCGTACCGCAGCCCCCCATTTGGGCGTAGGAAATTTGTGACATGACGGCTGGTGTTTGAAACCTTACAGGTGAACGTTTGACCCTTACCTTCTGCTGCTGAGCCAGTTTTAATTTTTTAATGTCAGGGAACTTAGGACAACCCCGATAGTTTGCGGTGTGTCCCACGTTCCCACATAACACGCACAAGAGCTGCGTCCTATCGGACGATCCGTCCCTGCCTAGAGCACACTCCTCTGAACTGTGGTTATTTTCGCACTTAACGCATCGAGGCTGCATTTGGCAGTTCGACGCGGCGTGCCCGAACCTTTGGTAGCGAACGCATTGTATAACACCTTCGCTCCTTTTTAATTTTTCCCAGTGAACCACCTGGTAGTCTAGGACATTGATACTCCTTAGACTATCCAGACGGCTTTCGGGACTGAGCTGCACCAGGAAGAACGGCAGACTCCGTTTCTCCCGCCTGGCTCTAGCTGTGGTAAATGGCTTTACCCCCACAAACTTGAGTCCTTCGCACTCCTTCTCTTTGAGCAGTGCCAGGATCTCCTCAGGATCAGAAGACGGTTCCAACCCCTTCAGCAGCATCGATTGCCGCTTTTCACACTTCGGTGTGAATGAGTAGTGCTCCGTCGTCGTTTCCTTTAGGAGCTCTTTCACTTTCGCGTAGCACTCCACTGTATTACAGTGGATGGCATGGCGATCGTTCACCAACCTCTTAATATTAAAATTATTACCAATAACCAGCCTACACAGGTCCTTGGTAGCATTTACCTCCAATTTATAGGTGTTGATAGGAGGCACCTACTCCTTCTTCTTCTTCTGCTGCTCCTGCTGCTGCTGCTGCTGCTACTGCTGCTGCTGCTGCTGCTGCTGCTGCTGCCTCTGCTGCTGCTGTTGTTGTTGTTGTTTTTGTTGTTGTTGTTGTTGTAGTTGTTGTTGTTGCTGCTGCTGCTGTTTTAGCTGTTGCCGGTACTGTGGTCGTTGTTAGCTTCCTCCTTCTCTTTGTCTTTGGCGTTTGGCTTGACCCATTCGAAGCCTTACCTGACATTTCAGCAGATCCTGCTATAGCCATAGCGGACCGCTCACTACAATCCATCACGTGATGTTAATGCAAACACTTTATACTTATTTTTATTTATAAAAATAATAATAAAAAAAAAACTTTCTGCCGACTATTCGGAGTCGAACCACGACATTCGCAATCTCAAGCGAACACACTACCGTTGCGAAAATTGGAGTCTAAATCTAATTTGTTTATTTGTTGTAAGTAAGAGTCACCTGTCAGTTACAAATCGAAACATGTTTAAACTCCGCGGAGGTCTATGAACGACTGCCATTTTCTATTAGACTACGACTAAGTTTCCTTAAAAAGTAGCCCATGCTTCTGTAGTTTATCGCGTTTGGTAGGTAGCTTTTCAGCGAAGGCACCTACTATTACCGTTATTTTATGCGGTTTCTCCTTAAGGCGCTAAGGCGAATGGTCTTGTTCTTTGAAGTCGCCGCACACGATTTGTCTCGTCCAATCTCCGAATTATTTCCTGGTTGCGATGATGCACAAGACGAATGCGAAGTTAACGAGCAAAGCTTGTTACTTCGTCTTTCACGGTTGCAATTCCAAGATCGCGGTGAATATCGCTATTCCTTATAACATATACCATGGATCATTTACAACTGCTCTGTAGGACAGACATATTGTTTGGTTTGGTACAACCCCATAGTTGTATACCATAAGTCCACGAAGTTTTTAGCTCTTGCTTATATATAAGCAGCTTGTTATATGTGCTTAGTTTAGAGTATCTTCCGATAAGCCAATTCATTTCTCTTTGCGGGATTTCGAGCTCTTCACGTTTCTTTTTTACGTGTGATTTCCACTTCAGTTTTGCATCTAGGTTCATTCCCAAATATTTTGCCTCGTTTGCATACGGTATTTGTACCGAGTTAATGAATAAAGGTAAGTTGTTTATCTTTCTGTACGTGAAATTGACGTGTGTTCAGAGCTCGTTGAAGTTTTGCAGTCGAGGATTCAACTGTTTGTCCTGTGACGAGGATCGCCGTGTCATCTGCGAACGTGGCTACCACAGTCTCTTTATCTAGAGGTATGTCTCTAGGGTACAGCAAGAATATGTATGGCCCCAAATTGCTTCCTTGTGGAACGTTAGCTTGAATTTCCTTGAATTCAGAGTATTCAATCCCATATCTAATCCGAAACAGTCTATTTTCAAAAGGAGATTCGAGTATTCTATTCATTTCTCTTTGTAAAATTTATTGTAGCTTATACTTCAAGTCCTCGTGCCATACCTTGTCGAAGGCTTGCGATACATCGAGAAAAACGCTTGAACATATCTTTTTTCCCTCTAGCGCGTTTTCAATTACAATACATTTGTTACATATATGTTATATATATACATTTTGGAACCATTATGACTTTTGCGACATTCCAAAACGTATTGGAACGTATAAAAGTCTCATGGAAGCATTTATGATGTGGAGAAGTTTGACAAACGCTTTTCGAGGTAGCTCCTTTAGAATTTCCCTTGTAATCAAATCGTATCCTGGAGCCTTATTATTTTTTAGGTTTTTTATTGTTTGCTGTAGCTCAGACAGTGATATGGATTTTATATTCTAGTTGTCGGATCCTGTTCTGAGATTAAGTTCTTGGGCTAATTGGCGTCCTTCGAATGGTTTGAATGTTTCTTCCAAGTGGTCGGCAAACAAATACGTTTTCTCTTTGTCTCCTTTTGCCAATTGGTGCCAATTGCATAACCAGTTTCTTAGTCGACTTCACGGCTTTCCAGAGCACATAATTGGAACTCTTGTCCGCAGTTAAGCCTTCGATGTAATTAGAAGTCTCACGGTTCTTATATTCTTGCAACTTTTGTTTTAGCTTATTTGATTGGCGGTTCAAATAGGATTTATGCGGTAGCGCACGTAATTGTTGCTGTCTCCTCCGTGCTTTCTTTTTTTCTCGTAGGAGGCCTTCTATATCGGCTGCGTATATTTGCTTTCCGTGTTTTACTCCTCTTCTTCGACAAGAAGTGTTGTTCCAAGCAGCTCTTTGGATGATTTCCACGAACTTGTCAACTTCGTCTTCTATTTGCAACGCCTCGCAAGTGGAACTCTTAAAGCAATATTTTCCTTACAATTTCTTCTGAACCCATCCCAGTTTGTTTCCTTATTCGTCAATTAGGGCAGTCTTTCGGTTTTTGTTATGCTCCTGTCGATTTTAAAGATTACTGGCGAGTGATCTGAACAGAGATCATAGGATTCTTCTAAAGTCGTGAGATATTTGAGGACCCCTTTTTGTAATGAAAAAATCGACCAGGTCAGGTATTTTATTTGTGTCGGTGGGCCTGTAGGTTGGCTTGCAGGTCGAAAAAAAAGTCCAAACAATGTTTCATACTTGCTTGGTACAGTAGCCTGCCCTTCGTCGAAATGAATCTTGAACCTGAAAATGTATGCTTTGCGTTGAAATCACCCCCGAGGATAAAGTTTCACCCAAGTTGGTAAAAAAGGCGATCGAAGTCGTCGTCTGCCATCTTATATTTCTGAGGGAAAAAACAAGTTGATATATTATAGTCTTTATGACATATGATTACGGAAACTGAACTTATTTGCATAGATTGAAGTTCTATTGTCACGTTCTCTGCATGCTTATTGCAGTCTTTAATATAAAGTGAGGATCCACCCCTCGCGTTTTCTGAGGAATGATGCGGGTGATAATCAGAGTAACCTTTTATCTTGGGTTTAACTCACTTTTTTAAGTGTGTTTCCGAAATCAGGCATATTTTAATACGGTCTTTCCATAGAAAAGATTCTAATTTGCCGATTCTTTTCAGAAGGCCATTTGAGTTCCATGTTAAAATCTTAGTCATTTTAATTTTTGTTAGATTTTTTCCGAGCAACGAACTCGAACTTGGTTGGTTTTTTAAACAAGAGCTTATTTATTTTTATTTGTTCATCTAGTTTTTCTAAGATGACTGCGAGAATTTGAGGCAGCGGATCTGTAGTGGCCGAATCTATTTTGTTGGCTTTTGACGCGACCTCAGCGTATTAACTTTCGCTGCGGACTGGTACAGGTTTTTTAATTGCATTTGATTCGGCAACGTTTTTTTGATCATATTTATGCTTTTACGTTACCGGTTTCCTCATTGTGACTCTCATACCTGTCTTGGTCTCATCGGTTTTGGATATTGCAACTTTTGGTCCAGGTGAATGAATTTCGTGGGACTTTTTCGCCTCTTTTGTATTTCTTTGGCGATTTCGCAACTTCGGTAATTAGCTGGGTGATTTCTTGTGCAAGTGGCACAAACTGATATGCTTATTTGTTTTGCACTCTTCCCAGAAGTGTTTACATGCGCATTTTACTCATCGTGGATCTTTTTGAAAATACGCCCGCTTGTGGTTAAAATCTTGACAACGGTTGTATTGGATTATACATAGTTTGTTTGCCCTTACGCATGGGCTCCATTTTGACTCTGATATTTAAAATAGATTTAATTTTATAAATATCGTAGACTTTCTCGTTTCGATCATATATAAAATCCGCGTTTGACTACGGTATCTTTGTCGCTATCCGTTTCTTGCTTTACCATCTTGATTATGTTTACGCCGTCAGTAATCTTAAAACATTGTGCTTGAACGTCTTCTATTACGTCTTCTTTTTTGCACGACGGTGAAGTCCCCTAGCGAAGACTCGTAACGGTTTTTCAAACTTATTTTCATAAGTATACCAGTGAATTTTATCGGTGTTAAGTTTCAGCGACAATGCTCGGTAAGAATTGGAGTCACACGTTATTACGGAGGGAAATTATACTGAACTTTAATTTTAGTGTTCTTTGGAGAAGGTCCCGTAACTTTCCGTAGTCTGCAATTCCGACCATATTTATTGCAGGTGGAAGGCGAAGTTTCGTTTGGGGTCTTGTCTTGGTTGATACAGCGGGCTTTTTTCATCTCTTGGTTGTAAAGCTTCGAGAGGTGAGCCTGCCTTAAGTTTTTTGTTGGGCCTTTTCAGTACCGGATTGGTTTCGCGAGCAAATTCTTCAGGTATTCCACTGACTTGCAATCTATAGATAAGCGAGAGTTTTTTAGAACCTCGCTTTATTTTTGATGTGAATCTACTTCATTTTTAAGCTCGTAAAAGAGTCGTTGCATTTCATTGAGCTTAGCTCGGAGGTCATTATTCTCCTGTTCGAAGCATTTACTTTTCACTGAGTCCTGATTAACCGGCAGACTTCGTTTTCCGGAAATATTCGATCTAAATGGTGGTGATCGGAGTACCTTTAATGTTTTTGCAAAGGGATTTGATAGCAATAAACGGGACTCCAAACAATTCGTAGAGCCTACCTCCCAAGAACGTGAATTTCCAAGTTACTTCCGTTTGTTTTGTCCATTACTTTTTTGTATGTCCACGCACTCGGCATACAGAGGGTGCATTTTAGTCGCCTTTTACGACAGGCATGCCTACCTCGAGTATACTCTAATTCCCCTACCCGAAGGGGTAACCGAAGGAATGACATTCGAATATTTTTATTAGAGAATAAGACGAACTTGCCCGTGATAAAAGGACAGAAAGTTGAGTCGGTGTTGAAAAAATGTTAAGATTACTTCTGCAGAATAAAGAATTCCCCCTTTCCACCCATACCGTCTCTATAAACCTAACATATATTAGTGTCTAGTAATCCTGCAGACTATTTTATTTATTGCAGCTGGACATGACCTGATTGGGAACATTTACTAGTTCATCTGTAAAATAAGGTCTGAGAAAATCATGCCCTATGCATTCAGATTAGTTGTCCGATCCTCAGGAAAAGAAACCCTTTTCTTTGCGCCAATTATAGAGGAAGAAGCTCACTAAACATTGCCTGTAGGATCTTTTCCGTCGCCTTTGAATCCGTTCACGAACAACCTGGTTGGTCCATATCAGTGCAGTTTTAGGCCAGTTAAGTCCACAATTGTCAAGTGTTGACAATACGACAGGTCTTGCATTTTAGATCGACACTCACCATAACTTTGTCGTCTTATGAGAGTGTGAACTCGTCAGGGTGACTGTGGAATATTCTCTCTTCTCCATCCACGTAGATAATGAATTTACCGAAACCTTTTATGTCAAGGCAACGCGCTGTCATACGACCTATTTATCATCGCCGTAGAAAGGATCGTGGAAGACTCACTGGACAAAAACAGAAGCATCATCTCACCTTATCATCATTTATGTATGTAGATAGCATTGATGTGATTACGCGAACATAGCCAGCCAGCATTCGTGATTATCGAGATAGAAGCAGTCATAATGGATTTGACGGCCTGCCCAGTCATAACATAGAGGTTGTTAAGAACTTCGTCTTATTTTCTTTTTTTGTAAATAGCGCACGCTCAGTTACAAGCGGCACCGAAATCACACAGAAACTACGCGCAGAACTACTCTTGCCAATCGCTGTTTCTCTCGTAAGACTAAACTGGCTTTCTACAGTCTTTCCTTAAAGACTGCCCTCTGAATAGCAGTGAAAATATTGTCTTAAGTCTTGGACAATTTATATTAGCAGAGTAATCTCACCATGTTGCGCGAAATGAACTGCCGGGAAATTGGTTAATGGTAAAGCTATTTCTCTGGCAGTTGCGTTTTTGTAAAATCCCCATATGATAGGGACTGTCTAAGCGAAGAGCTGGGTTGCACTCAAGGGTCTATTTGTTGTCTATTTATATGGAATATCACGATGCATCCACTGCGGAAGCAATTGTCAGACCTCTTCAGATGTTGCGCTTATGTAAATTATCTGCTTCCTCTTCTAGATAGTCAGTCTTTTGCTTAAATAGAGGTATATCGGGAGAAGACTGTGACAATGCTGATTCATAGCAAATTGAATGCTGTCTGCCGGGCTACTTTAATACCCCTGAGTGGTGCGAACCTTAGATATGTGACTAAGGTCAAGTATCTTGGCACAACGATAGGTGAGAAGATGAATTCCCTCACCTTATCCAACTGAGGAACAACTACTGAGTGTTGTGGGTCAGGTAAAGTGTAATCTACGGACTGACTGGGGACTCACCAAACGTGCCGATCATACTGTGTAAGGTGACCTTTTTGTTGCCGGTGAAACATTTGTAATGTTGAAGTGCGGTTGTCAGTGGATTTTGGCTTGGCAAAGAGTCACCTTGATTGCTTAAAGTGTGAACAAAAGAACACTTGTGCAAGGAAAAACAAACGCGCGAGGGCAGTGCAAATAACATCCACAATGCGGGCATCCTCAAATTCCAGCCTGGTCATACTGTTGCTTGCACTCTGTAACTGCCGTTGCTGTATTACATTGTCATACAGCGCATGCAGTGACTGAGTGCATGTAACAACCGATAGATATGAATATTGTTGGTGTGCTGGTTTTTATTTTTGTAAGTGCATGTAGGTGTACAACAATTTGATTCGTCAAAACAATCCTGAATTTAGTTCACTGTGTATAAAATTATCGATGTTTGTGTTTTTTGCATTTGGCTTCCTGTAATCACTTCTCTGCGTACGTCCACGACTGTAAATACAGACCAGCTATTATAGCAGTTAGTGAAACACATGTAGATCCCCGCCCACACCTCTCAGATCACTCTGACCTGAAGCTACTTGGCTACGAACTATGCCCATTATTATTATCTCACCATTTACGTGCCTAGTAATGTAGCTTACCAAACTCTACCACAATGGCCCAATAATCTCCGTAAGCAAATTATCCACTATTGCTTTATAGTACTTACAGAAGCCCCATAGTAGACAGCAATTTGACTTATAACGACTTTAATGGACTGTCTGGCTCCGTTCAAAGAATTGTATACATGTATACTCATACTGAAATCATTATTACAAGTGTCTTCAATATACGCAATTCTGGGTGGCTTTGACATTCTGGACAGACAACACTGGACGGTGTGTTGAGATATTCGCTGCGGAAAGCAATACAATACCATGCGTTGATAGCAATACCGCTGACATCCTGGATTTGGTTTTAACTTCTTAACCTGGCAAGCACACCGTTGATCTGCTCCCCTCTATAGGTTCACTACACTATTGTATTCTTTCACGCTGGCAAAACCACTGCGTAAGCTTTTTCATCAATCCTACTCTTAAGGATAATTTCTGAACATTTGTCCAGCCCGTCCCTAAAACAAGCGAATCTTTTTCTCTCTCCTCCTACAGGCCCATTACACTTCCATCCATTCTTTCCAAGGTCATGGAAATGCTGACAAGCCGTCAACTTTTGAAATAATTCGAAACACAAGTACTTCTCTACATTGGTAGTACGGTTTTCGTAGCAACTGGTACACTGATAATCTGATAGCATGTCTCCACGGAAAGTGGATAGTTACACTTGATATATCTAAGGCAATTGATAGAGTTTGGTCAAAACTCTACTTTTGGGATCGATGCATATCTTCTTCAATGGGTTAGAGACAACCTTTCGGAAAGTTGAATTCAACTTGTTTTGGATGCATTCAAGTCTGGTGTTCACAAAATAAATGCTGGTGTACCCCAGGGGTACGTTCTATCTCCGACAGAAGTAAACATCTTCTCAAACTAGGAGTTGGCGACTTTGTTGGAGTGTCATGAAGCCTGTTGGATATCGAGGAAGGATATCATGTGAACTACGCCATAATCGTATATTTTTATTCCAGCATTATCAGTGTATAGGGTGATCCTTACTCAAATCTTCCGTCAAATTAAATATAATCTTTCCAATATCTTGCATATACCTATACAGATGATATTGGTTTACTAATTATAAATTAATGGGCTTCATGGGGACATTTGCACATATTTTCATCAGAAAAGGGCAGCCAGCACCGTTATTTATACTTAAAGGATAGAGTTATACGAGTATGTATTTAAATCCTATCTCGAGCTGTCACAGAAACATAGACACAAGTACAAAAAAGAAAGAATTGCGAAATAAGTTCCGCGTAAAAAATAAGAATACATTCCATCAACATATTAAAAAAACAACGATTCCAGTAGACGGATAACAAGAACTAAAACTCAGCACGCTGTAATGAAACAGATTGCATGCTTCCAAGTCAGCCTGCGTCGCTTCTGGAGCTCGCCAACTAGACCGCCACAATCAAATAATTATTTTTCTGAATGGAAAAATTAACCTTAGCAGTGCGAGTTTCTTTGCAGTATTATCGATGTACAATGTACCATACCAGTTAGCATTTCAAATTATTTGACACCACAATTCCTCTGTATGCCTTTACATCCATGGCATTCGCTTTTATCAGGAGTATGAGCGGAGATTCAATTTGAAACTCGCCTGGTAGCTAAATAGCCTTTGAAAATAATTGAAATATTACATTTATTCGTGGAGTCAGTGCCCTCGTTTAAGTACCGCCGCAAAAAATCAGCAATCCGACATGTGATACTGTTATCTGATAGTTGCAAAGAGAGCAGTTTGCTACTAATAAATTAACACATCTATGACTCAATATTGGAATCTCTACTTCCAAATAAGCAATGAACTCACTTGCACTTGATAGAAAAAAAATATTTTAACGAACAAAAGTAAGAAGCTTCAGAAGCAAGACCTTCACGCCGGCACCGACGAGCAGCTGTCGAGTGGTATTTGATACGAGTGTTAATGTAGAAAGAATTATTTAAATATCATTGGCGAACGCTAGTTTCCTGGATGAATCCAGTAGTACCAGATTCTCTTTTTGGAGTACTTTGACTACACTGGTGGTTTCACAAAGAATCATTCTTCGAAATTCGAGTCAGCTTCTTAAATTCATTTGTAAATACACCAATATTCCCCCAAATGTATCTTAAACCACTTGCTATAGATATAAATTCCATCAAGGAACGATCAGATTAATTGTTTTCTAATAAGTCAGTTCAAGAAGGTAGTAATGCTTCCAGGATCTCGCAGAATTATCTGCGCGTTTATATCCTTGTTTTTTTCATATCAATAGGCACCCCTGGGCTGCTGACGTCATTCTGCCCCTAACTGAACATCAGGATGTGTCTACATAGACCTAAGAGAAACACACACACCTCCTGTGTCTTAAAGATCCTGTAAACAACTTCGTTATCAAAGTTTATATACAAACATATAAAGTTGCTCTTGAGAGAGTATTTTTTTTATATAATATATTTTTTGTTCTCCAATGGGAAACATCGGGAAACAGAAAAATTATCACAGTAAAACATGTATGTTTGCATTAGAGAATTTTTTAAAAAAAAAAGTATATATGGAGCTCAGCAATTTTATCACATTCCCATTCAAGAGGCGAACGTCGTTTGGGATTTCTCCCTTTACGTTTTCTTCTTTGTGTAGGAGTGGAGTTTCAAGTAGAAGCTTTCTGGCCTCCATCTCAACCTGTGCACTTTGAGAAGCCCTGGCCTTGGAACTGCCCGGACCCTTAACGCAAATTATAATAACACCATTGTCAGCCCTAGTGAATGTTTTTGTTTCATGTCTCTCCTTCCGTAGACTTTACATGTGGTCGTATAAAATTTGCAACGAATTCAGTACGGTACTTCGAATTTAAGGCCTCAGCGATTAAGTTGATCATTGAATCACACGCTACTACTTACCCCATTCCATATGTAGATAGAATTAACAAGAGGAAATAGGGGTCACACAGAAAGTACCAAACGTTGAAAATTTGGTAATATTGTATCATACGTTTAAACACTCGGCGATCTAAGAGCGAGTTCTCTTTTTTATCCTGAGTGTGACTATTACGAATGAACAAATTTGGGTCCATGTCTGATCGCTCCCCAGCATCTTTTCGGCCAGATTTTCTGGACTGATATACAAACAAAAAAAGTGTTGTTTGCATCGTATAGTAGAGAGCCCCCGTACGGGCAGGCTGCCTGGCTGCTTAACCAAAAGAAAAGCGTTAAAATATCCATGTCCAGTGAAAAACTGTGTTTCCGTGTATTCCATTTAGCCACGTTATTGATTAGCTTTCTCTATTCATTGTCCTCTGCTTTCCGAGTTCCAAAGCTCTTGCCACTGAAACTTTTTGCCACTTACGCATTTATTTTGAAATTGCAATTTACAAATTATCATACATCCGAACTTAAATTTTCAAAAGAACTCACCCTGAATCCGAAAAACTTGTAGTAGTCACCATTGATTTTTCGTCCTTTGGATTCTTGGATTTCCTTCAACAATTAATATTCACTTATACTCGTATATGTATAAGATGCACCGATTTTCCAAGTTTATGCTTTAAATAAAAACACGACAGACACACTGAGTGGCGACGACTGACTTTGATTCATTCTCTACTGCCATGCCAACGCTATGTATCAAAAAACCTGAGCGACAAAACAGATTTCAGAGTAAATTGTAGAGTACGGCGCGGCAGTTGTTTTTCAAAAGATCGAATGCGGAAACACTGCAGCATCGCTTTAGATATAAAACAAAAGCGAAACAGAACAGAAACGTACGTGCTTTAGGTCAAGTTTTTAGCCATCATAAGCATTCGAATTATCAGCAATGAACAGGAATCATGGTGTAGTGTTGATGCCGGAAATGTCATTGATGCAAACGAGGCAGTTACAGTTAATGATATGAGCGAACTCTGTCCTAATTAATTCTGTTTCAGATAAATTGGAAATCGAAGACATAGGATATGTGATTTTTATAGGCTCATGCCACAAGTTTTATGGGCGCTTTATAGCCAGAAATAGCCCCGTTGCATGTTCTGACATCTGTGCTCAGGCATATGCAGATAATGTAGCTACACTCTCTGTTGAATCATGCCTGGTGAGTGTTTGATCTAAAGCGACTTTCAGTCAATCCTACTCTCCAAGAATGAAGAAGCTGACTAGTATGATCCATCAAATGCATCAAGGATACATCCGTAAAAGATGTCACCCAAAAATGATCACATTATGTTCCAAAAAGGACATCAATCACAATGAGCCCTTTTGGAGGTCATCTGCTATGTAGTACGGACCAAAGAAGAGAGAAGATTACTAAGACTGAATACGTGGATTTCCGTTTTTTCGTAGGAATAAACCCAACTCGTAGAATCTACACGTATTCAGAAGGAGTCATCGTGCGAAAGTGCAAAAAGTTTACATATCTTGGCTCTGTCATTAACCACCAAAGCAATTGTTATGACAATGTCGCGCATAGTCAGTGTGGTGTGGCTTAAATGAGACGACAACTCTCTCTTTCGTCCAGGTTTAACATACTCGTACATATCGTAGTGTTGAACGTTTTACAAAAAATGTAAAAGAAACTTGTCAGTGATGGAAATAAAAACGGCAAGATACGGATATTAGAGGAGCTTCAGCCTGAGCAAACCAGCTGGTTTTCCTATATTAAACGAAGATCAACTGAAAGTCAAGGCCAAGGAGTAATAGAAGATCAAGTTCCGGCCGAGGTTCAAAGAACCCGAAAGAAAAACTGCGAAACTATATTATCAGCAAGTTCTTTATTATTTTTTTTTTATAATTCCGCGCGCGCACCAAGAGGATACGAATACCCTTTTACTGGTTTTTCACCAGGGCGCGGGAGTTATGTATAAGTCAGCTTACTCAGATATCGAAAATATTTTGAAAGATATGAGATATTAAGTTACAGAAATGTTCCCAGACTTTTTCCGCTGATCACTTGCATTTGCAAACCTGTCGGAATGCAGAAAAAGCTGAGCAAACATTTCATAGAGTATAAGTAGACCTAAGATCGCATTCTAAGTTCAGTTCGTTGTTAGCCTTGTAAGTAAAATTAAGTTCTTTTTTTAAATAAAGTTTTTTTTATTCGATACAAATCAAACATTATTTATTTGGCGCAGTCGGTAGGATAGTTCTAAAAAGAATTATCCAGTGATAACGAACCAGTACATAGAGTGAAAATAGTGATTAAACGCTAGTGAAACAATATAGAAAAAAAAAAATAATAATAAAAAAAACACAGTGTTCTAATTGGCATTTTACCGCTTATGGACAATCTCCAGCTAGGATAAAAGTGCAAAAGAATCTGTTTATGAAGAAAGACAAAACAAAATTTTACAACAATAACAGACGAGGATTAAACGAACCAATGGAAGAATTAGCAGCCGAATTACAACAAAAGAACCAATAGTTGGAACAATTAGCCGCTGCATTCCAAGCTTTACAAGCAAGAACAGCATCTCGAGAAAATACAGAGAAAGCATTAAGAGAAGTAAAGCATATGTCAACGTTCACCGGACAAGGTGAAATTACCATCAATTCATTCATAAGTAGCGTAGAGTACTACTTATCAGGAGTCGAAGAAGAAAACTTGAAGAGATGTATGGAGAAGGCAATCTTTTACGAAAAAATACAAGGAGAAGCAAAAAACACAATCATAAATCTACCACAACCGAATAATTGGGAACTAATAAAGGGAACATTCAAACTTCGATATAGCCCAGATGTGGAGCCATCCGAAATATATAAAAGGATCAGCAATCTCAAAGTTACAAATTTAAGTGAATTATCTAGTGAAATTCAAAATATTAAATATAAAACAGATGAGCTTGGGGTTTATTATAAAGAAGATAAAAGTATTGATTTAACAAGTGTAGAAAGTCTCCTAGTACATACGGTGAAAGAAATGACACAAGGTGTTCTTTTAGATAAAATATATGATAAAACAGATTTAGGTGAAATAATTTCAATTATGAGAAAAAGACGATTTGAGGATTCATGCATTAGGTGTGAATTTAGGAAACAAAAACATAATAAATTCAATAACCCAAAACAAGAAAGTAGAAATAGTAGTCGAAGACATGACAATCAAGAACAGGGAACTAGGAATTTAGGATATCATAAAAAAGATTATCAAGACCAGGGAAATTCAGGGCAAAACCGACAATACCATAATTCAGGACAATCTAGACAACACTATAATTCAGACCAGAGACGACAATACAATCAAAACTCACATAGACCTGAACCCATGGAGAAAGAAAGAACAAAACTTATAACAAAAAAAGGCAATCACCAGAGTTAGACAATTTGAGCAACCATTCGGGCCAATATCGCCACCAACAGAATGATTCTCAACAAAGAACAGAACCACCGAGTCCCAGTGACTATAAACAAAGCAAAAATGATGAATACACTTCGAAAGTAAATAATGCTCTTTTTTTTGGAATTAGCCTCGGACGATCTACCACAAATTCATTTAACCATTAATAAAAACAAATATTTAGCTTTAGTTGATACCGGTTCAACTCTAAGTATAATTGACGATAGACTAGATGAATTTACTAAAATTCCTATTAAACCAATATATTTTACAACAGTTACTGGTAAAGATAGTATAAAATTTGAGATACATACACCTGTACCTGAGGAATTAAGAGACCCCTTTAATGCTCGAATAAGATGGAAAGTAAAAAGACTTTATAATAGAACATACCAATTTATAATTGGTACGGATCTATTAAACAACTTAAACACTTTAATAAACCTGGATGAAAGAACCATCAACTTAAATAACCAAAGTTTAAAGTTTATTAATCATCCATATACAGTGAATGAAGTATGTTCACTTGAACCCCTTGATAACTATATAAAACAATACTGATCATTTAAATGAAGAAGAACGACAAGAAGTCGAAAAACTGATGAAAAGATTTGAGAACTTATTCTTTAACGAGGGAGATAAGCTTACTAGCACCCCAGAAATAGAACACGAAATAGTCACAATAACAGATCAACAAATCAACGCCAAACTATATAGGTATCCACCTCAACATGAGGCAGAGGTACGTAAACAAATTCAAGAAATGGAGGAACAAGGAATTATCAGGAAAAGTAATTCTAAATATTCCAGCCTCCTAAGAAAATGGACAACTCAGGTAAAAAAAATTCAGAATTGTGATTGACTACAGGAAACTGAATGCCGTTACCGTTGACCACAAGTTTCCATTACCTAACATTGATTCAATTTTGGATAAGTTAGTATTTTACAACGTTGGACCTTGCTAAGGGATACCATCAGGTGCTAATTAAAGAACAAGACAAAAAAAAGACAGCTTTTGTCACCCCTCACGGTTTATATGAGTTCATCAGAATGCCATTCGGTTTGAAGAATGCCCCAGCGACATTCCAAAGACTCATGAATGATATTCTGAGAGATTACATAAATAAAGCCTGTGTAGTATACCTTGATGGTATACTAGTTTTTAGTACAACATTAAAAGAGCATATTAAATCATTAACCGATATATTCAATGTATTGAAATCAAAACAATTAAAAATTCAAATCGACAAGTGTAATTCTATGAAGAGAGAGACAGAATTCTTAGGACACGTCCTAACAAAGGAAGGTTTAAAACCAAATCCCGAGAAAATATCGATAATCCAAAAGTTAAAGCTACCCACAACACAAAAAGAAATAAAAAGTTTTCTTGGTATCACAGGATACTACAGGAAATTTATTAAAAACTATGCTAAAATAGTACAGCCTATTACCATATATTTAAAGAAAAATAGCAAAATTAACCTAAACGACCCTAATTATATTGAAGCCTTTGAAAAACTTAAAATTCTTATAACCAGTCATCTAATTTTAAAATATCCTAATTTTCAAAATAAATTTTGTCTAACAACAGACGCCTGTTTTATCTCAGGAGGGACATCCTGTATGCTTCGCGTCGAGAACCCTGAATAATCACGAAAAAAATTATTCAGCCACGGACAAAGAATTTCTTGCAATTATGTGGTCTGTAAACTACTTTAGACCATATCTTTATGGGAATAAATTTAAGATTTGTACAGATCACCAACCGATTAAATTTTTGCATGCCAAATACAAAGGTAAGGATCTTTCTCCAAGACATCAGAGATATCTCTTAAAGCTAGGAGAATATCAATTTGAAATCGAATATTTGAAAGGTAAAGAAAACAGAGTAGCGGATTTTCTGAGTAGAATTAAACCCAACGAGGACGTTACTCATAATAAGGAAGAAGAAGAACAATCCCATAGTACAGACAATTTTTCACTTGAATGTAATGAAAATGACTCAATATCCGATTTTGTATTTAATATGGAAGACAATAATTCAGATGAGACGATCCATTCAGCAGACGAAGAACTCATGGACCACATACCAATCAAAGAAGAAATAGTGAACAAATATAAAACTCAAATAATTCTAACTAACAACAAAACCCAAGAAATTGAAACCATTCATGGAAAACGAATAATATACATAGCATATGACTTTGATAGATTAACCGATATCTTTAAAGCTTTTATAAAAAAAAGGAAAAATAGGTATTTTTTCAGAATTACCAGATCATCAATATAACGTAGTTCAGGAAAAGTTAAGAGAAATGTTTTCAGACGATAGCCAAATTAAATTTGTTAAATGTTCTTTTAGAGCGCAAGATATCAAAACCGAAGTAGAAGTAGTAAAACAAATATCACTCTATCATGTGAAGGAAAGTTTACATTCGGGAATTCAGGAAACTTACAGTGCTATTAAACACACAATTTATTACCCTAAATTACAAGAAATAATTCAAATAGTTATAAACCAATGTGAGATATGCCAACAACTTAAATATGATAGAAAACCAATAAAAACAAAATTTCAATTAACCGAAACAGCAACAGATCTTAATGAAATAATTCATGTAGATACGTTTGTCATAATGAAGTGTAGTTTTCTAACAATTATCGACAAGTTTTCGAAATTTGGGTTAGCGTACTATCTTTCAGACAGGAATCATATTACAATAGTAGAGGAATTAGAGAATCACTTCGCTAAAGTAGGAAAACCTAAAAAGATTATAGCTGATAACGAGTTCAAATCAATCCACATCAAAGAATTCTTACAAGAGGAAGATGTAGAAATACATTTTACCAAACCAAATAGTCACACCGGAAATTCTGACATAGAACGATTTCATAACACCATATTAGAAAAATGTAGAATTTTAAAATTAAATAAACAAAACATATCAATCAAAAGATTAATAACAAAGGCCATACAAAACTATAATGAGAGAATACATTCCACAATAAAAACAACTCCAAGCGAAGTTCAATCTAAAAAAATAGATCTTGAAAAGGTAAGACAAAACTTAAGGTCAACAAAAGAAAAGAATATCAAAAAGTCCAACGAAAATCGCGAAGATTACCTTGAAGAGAGGTCCACAGGATTTATAAAAAACTATAAGGCAGTTAGGAATAAACATCAACCTAAATTTAAGCGTAGCAAATTAGCAAACGTTCATACCACTAATATTAAACGACAACCAAAATTTTCAGCTCTTCACGATGACATTGTTAGTCGTACTAATAATGCCAACTAACGAACTCTTACATATATACGACATAAAGGAACAAACAGGATTTACTCAAATCAAACTTAATGACGTCGACATAGTCGTTAAGACAGACATTATCATTCACATGATCAAACCACAAGACATAATAAATTTATTAAATGACATAGCATTAAATATTGACAGTCTTGACCTAAAACACAAAGAACTACTTAAAACAGAACTTATACATTTAACAAATATAGTAAAAACAATTATTCCGAGAGATAATAGAAAGAGAAGAGGTTTAATTAACATTGTAGGAAAAGCATCAAAGTGGCTTTTCGGTACATTAGACGAAGAAGATAGAATAGACATTGAAAACCACCTTAAAAATATAGAAATCAATAACCACAATTCAATTAGTAATTTAAACCAGCAAATTGTAATAAATAATAGTTTCAACAGAACATTTAGACAGCTTAAAGATATTATTAAGAAAGACAGGGAAATAATTTTGCGACAACTAAAGAATGTATCCAGTCGAACAATTGAACAGAATTTATTTTTTGATCAGCTTTTTAAAGTACAACTAATAAAAAAAAAAATAGAGCACATACAAGATAATGTAGCATCGGCAAGACAGGAAATAATTCATCCTAACATCTTAAAAGATGAGGAGATACAAAGATACAATATAGATTTGAATAAAATGAAAAATATTAAATTAGGCATTACTAAATATAAGAATGACACTCTTATATTTGCAATAAAAATCCCAAAAGAATTTAAACAGATTCCACTAAAAATAATAGTACCGATTACAAACAAAAATGGAAAAGAAATCGATTGTTCTAAAGAAAAGGTAGTAGAATACAATAAAATCAATTATAAGTATGAAGAATATAAATATCTTAATGAATTAAGCATAAGTAAACATTGTATTTTTCAAGAAAATTGTAAATTAATTAGAAATAACCAAACTGAAATCATATTAATAGATGAAGAAACCATTCTTATAAAGAATGCAAATAATTTAAACATAAGTCAAAATTGCGACAACAGAAATTTAAATGTAACTGGAAACGTGTTAATGCATTTTAATACTTGTAAAATAGAAATTTTAGATCATTATTTGTCAAACATAAAAGAGAGCTTCCAAGGGCGATTTTACTATCCAATGTACAAAAATAATAACTTTAGATGAAATTATATTCGAAAATGAAAATAATCTCAATAAAATAAAAGAATTACAATACCATAAAAATGTTTCATATACACTAAATGTTAGCTTTGTCATAATTTTAATTGTTTTAGTAACCATAGTTCTTATATCTTTCAAAATACAGCAATCTGTTAATGTCAAAGTAAAAAACAAAATTCAGGAGAATTTTAAAGTAAAGGACGGAGAAGTTATGTATAAGTTAGCTTACTCAGATATCGAAAATATTTTGAAAGATATGAGAACCAAGTTGATATTAAGTTACAGAAATGTTCCCAGACTTTTTCCGCTGATCACTTGCATTTGCAAACCTGTGGGAATGCAGAAAAAGCTGAGCAAACATTTCATAGAGTATAACTAGACCTAAGATAGCATTCTAAGTTCAGTTCGTTGTTAACCTTGTAAGTAAAATTAAGTTCTTTTTTTAAATAAAGTTTTTTTTATTCGATACAAATCAAACATTATTTATTTCGGGCGGGTGGAGTAGTAGTTTGAAACTCAGGTGTATTAGGTCTCAAAATTTTTCCCAGAGGTGGTTGTCAAACTGGAGCCAGTGCATCCTCAACCAGTGGGCCTTAGTACGTGCTAGTTGTTAGTTCGTTACAATTAGCCAAGCCAGCAACCACTCCAACATCAGTGTTATGCCTACATGTCTGAGTTGACGCCTACGGGATTTTCATATAACTACATACAAATTCTATGAAAAGACTTTTTTAGAAAATTGCCTCGCACGGGATTCGAACCTGCGACCCTCTGCTTGAGGAGTCTATGCATATACCACTACACCACGGCCACCCAGGACAGGAAGGCACAGCCTTCCCTTTTTTTGAAGAACGTTAACCGTTTCGATTATTCTTTAGTTTCTGGTGTGTACCAATGAATCCTCGCTTCATCGACGATCACGAAAAGATGCAGAAACTCCTCCATATTCTGATTTAACAGGGTGAATGGGAAGCGTCTTTAAATGATTTTGCAATACAGAAAAAACTGAATCTTTTTTTGGGTTATACCGAATAGAGGTTTTAAGGACGACCCGATGTACTCTGTTTAAGCTTCCATTTGCAGTAGTAAGCATAACTCTTTGTTGGAATGCTGTTTCCTATTGTTGTATGAGCATAACATTTTTAACAATTTGGTTTACCAACAACTTTGAATTTTTACTTCACAGCTGTGCTTTTTTTTTATAATGAATCGGGAATTAAGAGTGAATATAACCAACATTCGCGGCCTAATAAGAAATCTTTTTTTTGATTACGAGGGCTGTTTGATAAGTATCCGGACTGGAAGGTAGGTGGCGCCACTGAGTCAAGATGCCATCATTAGGTATAACCTCTTTTAACCCGCCTGAAACCCTGACAAACCTCACACCCATTTCAAAACATAGGTTTAGTATTTTTTGCCACAGCATCGCTCCGCGATTCGATTCTTGTTTTTGAGTGACAAAACCTGCGAGGAAATCAAACCCGTTCCCGACGGTGTGTATGGGACCCATTCACCTTTTCGTACAAGCCTTCACCACTGGTTCGTAGAGGTTCGCCCTGACTGCACGTCAGATTTTGATGGACAACGCCCAGGTGGCCCAAAAACGGTTACCACAGAGGAAACCGAGGACAAAATCCATGATCTCGTATAGACGGACAGCCGAGTGAAAATTCGCTAGTTGGCTGAGAAAGCAAGCATTTTATATCCTGCACGAGATTTCGGACACGAAAAAGATGTCCGCGCGATAAGTGCCGCGTTTGATTACACCAAAAAATAAGCGCAATCGTGAGACCACTTCAAAGACGTGCTTCGAGCAGCATAATCGAAATCCCGAGGAGTTTTTTCGCGGTTTCGTGACCGTCGTTGAAACATGGATTCAATGGTACACACCAAAGAATAAGGAACAATCGAAACAATGGGTTTTACCCGGTGAACGTGCTATAAAGAAAGCGAAGACCGTGCCTTAGGCCGAAAAGGTGAAAGCCACCGTTTTTAGGGACGCGCAAGGTGTGACTCACTTTGACTATCTGGAGAAGAAAAAACTAATTACAGGAGTATACCACTTCGATTTATTGGGCCGATTTAAAGAAATAACGATCACATTCGCAGAAGAAAAGAATGCTCATTCGCTACGATAACGTACTGGATCAATCCTTTGCAGTTGCCACAGCCAAATTGTTCGAATTGGACAAAGAATTGCTTCCCCATCCTCCGTACTCTTTGGATTTGGCTCCCTGCGGCCTTTTGTTCCCAAACCTTGAAAGATCGCCCGCCGGAAAGAAGTACGGGTTGAACGAACAGTCATCGTCGCCGCGGAAAAGTATTTTACAGGCCAATAGAAGTTGCAGTATCGCTGGCAAAAGTCTATCAAATTAAAAGGGGAAAGTTGAAATACAGGCCAGCTATTTTAACACTTAGTGAAACACAGGTTGATCCCCGCCCACACCTTTAATTTCACCGTGATCTGAAGCTACCTGGCTACTCTATAGTGCCATTATTCCTCTCTGACTGTAGTCTCGTGATTTACGTACGAAGTTATGTAGGTTATCACAATCCACCACAATGTAGTCCCTGTTCCAATCCGCAATTCAATTTCATGTGGCTAAAATTTTATCTCCCTAAGCAAATTATCCACTATTGCTTTATTTACAGAAGCCCCAAACTGGACATTACTTCGACCTTTAACGAGTTTGAAGTGCTGTCTGACTCCATACAAAGAATTGTATCCCTCTATCCACATACTGAATTCGTCGTTACGGGCGATTTGAATATGCTAAATTTTATGGGGCTTCGAAATTCTGGAAATTCCGATATTCGCTCCGGAAAAAACTTGAGTTTTAGTTTTTTAGTTTTAAACGCATTTTATAATCTTAATCCTTAACCCTTACATACTAACAGAAAATGCTTAAATGCTAGCTTAAAATTACTTAACAATCTTATACTAACTTACTGGCCCCACACAGGCACTCTTAGCTACTCTAAATTCTTAAATCTATGTCTTTCGACTCTATTTACGTTTTACTTAGCACTATTTATTTTTAATACTTAAGGCTAAGAAAAAATTTTTTGACAAAAACTTAGCATATGGACTTAATTTTTTATAAAAACATAATATCTAACTTAAAATAAACCTTAATCTACCTTACCTACGTACACAATACACACACATAGATATTATACACAATTGTATACATATATTAGTATATACAAAGGTATATACTAATATATGTATATATTTCTTAAATGCTAACCTAAACCTATGCAAGCTGGCCATCGCTATTCACAGAGCAAATAGATTGGTCAGCTCTGCGTCATTAGTGAGGCTGGTACAGAGTTGACGGAAACGACGACGAAACATCTTCTCCATCATTCAACCACCAGAAATGCTGGTGCTGCCGAACGACATCCCTCTTATCGCGATTCCCCACCGCCGTACTGAACCTGAGACGATCCACACTGCCGTGTGCGACGTCTCTGTTGTAGTTGAGTCGCCTGTCCCCAGCTTTCCGAGCGACATGGAAGATTAACGGGAAGGCTGATCTATCCTGGATCAGCCCTATCTGATCTAGGTAGAGAAATGCTTCCGGTGGAACGAAGCCGTCAGAGCGCACACTCTTGTGGTAACGGTAATTGGGATAGCAAGCTCCAGATGTCGAGTTATTCGTCGACGCCATTGCTCTTGTAATGTGCCTTCGAGTCAGCTTAATTACGAAGTATTTCGCTCGTATTAGGTTCGCTCTGTTGTAAAGGACCTCATCACGATAAAATTTTTTGTACTCCGACTCTGGTGTTCTGTACAAGCGAAGGCAAGCCCAAAGGCAAGCCCTCTCAAACACCCGAATCTTTTCCATTAAGCTTGCTCGCACATTGAACCACACGGGACACCCAAATACCAACAGCCTATTTGTAAGGGCGAAAGCGCCTTTAGCTCTGACCAGAGCAGCATCTACGTTTTTGTCAAAATACAGAAACTGATCTAGCCAAATCCCAAGGTATCTGACTACCTTTCGACAGGCAAGTGGCTGTCCGCGTTGTCCAATGATCGAGAAAGTTCGCCAAATTTTTCTGGTATCTCTAGAGGCTCTAGACAATGGCGTCTTAAAGAGAATGGTTTCCGACTTCTGAAAGTTGATTTTCAACTTCCAGTCATCGCAAAATCGTCTTATCTTATCGAAGTCACGCTGCAAGAGAGTATTGATGACCTCGATTTTTGGACCTGTTCTGTACGCTATCAAATCGTCTGCGTACACAATAGTATGGGGAAGTGAACCTACCAAGTCGCTTGGGAAGACCGCGCCTTGCTGAAGACCATTTTTAATTTGAAATATTCCAACCGAAGTCACATCACCATTCTTCACGATAAACTGTCTGTTGGTTGGCATATTATAAAGAATGTACAAGAGTGGTTTACTGATCCCCAGCCTAGTCAGCTTATAGAAAAGACCCTCTAACCATACGGTGTCGAAGGCCTTCTCCAAGTCAACAAGGCAAGCACCAGTACATTGGTTTTTGCCTTTATTCCATTGGATATCGGACACCAGTTTAGACGCGGCATGTGAGATATCATGTCCCGCCTTAAAACCGAATTGATTATCTGGAACTATATGTTTGTCCTCAACCCACCTAGACAAAGCTCTATTGATTACCTTTTCAAACACCTTACTGATATTCGGAAGGAGACTTATCGACCGGAGATTCGCCGGATTGGATATATCCTTTCCCTTTTTGGGGATAGGTTGAACCACCGCCGTTTTCCAATGCGCTTGATAATGTGCATTATTCATTGCATTATTAAACAGGGTGGTGTAAATGTCCACCGCTTCTAGAGGAAGATGTCGAAGAACGATGTTCGGAATACCATCGGTCCCCACTGATTTCTTAACCCTGATTGTGTCGAGGATCTCATGGAGCTCTTCCTTCGAAATGAACGGGGGTAGGTCACCCTCTCTGGTTATGACATTATTTGCCATATTTTCGTCGCCGAACCGGGTGAAACCAGAGCCCTCGGATTGCCAGTTCTCTACTTCATTTCGAATGTAGAATTCGTGCACCAAGACGCGATTGTCCAGGTCATAATTAGAGCCAATAGTATCAGTGGCCTTGTATATTTCCTGGAAAGTCATCCCTATAGCCTCAACCTTCTCCTGTGGATCCTCGATCACAAAGAAGTCGTCATCATCGGCGGCCTCGTTTGGATCAATACCTGCTATTGTCAGTAACTGTTCGTTGTCTGTTGTCCGGGCTATTTTAAGACACTGAAGGTCGTTTTGATTTTTTCTCCGAAATAGTTTATTTATTTGCGGGAACATATTCGGGTTGCTGGTGTTTACAGCCCGAACCCTGTTGTTCCAATACAAACTTACTGAAATTCTGTAATTCTCTCTTATTAACGTTTGAATATTTTTAATCGATGCCTTCAGTGTCCTTATCTCCGGGTCTTGTCTGTCAGTTAACTGTCTGTATAAGTTTTTGAGTCTTGACAGAAGTCTACTTTTCTGTCGGTGCAGTGCGTCAATAGTAGGATTGCGGAACAGGTCTTCGTAAGTCGTACGTCGACACCGCGGTATTGTAGCGTCAATAGTTTGTTTAGTTATCTCGTCCATTTGTTTTAGGTAATTGTCTATCTTCTCGTTTGACAAATTCCTATTGGACGGTGGGTGCAGCGTATTCGAAAAGAGCGCACTTGTCATGGTTGCAGAGATGCGTGTCCATCGAGTCTTACTGTAGTTGTAAGAACATTTTTGGACAAACTCCTCCAATTCCGAAATTTCGTTGGGAACTGTAATTTCGGTGCTAAAACCGCAATGGTCACTGTCATACACGAATGTGCGCAGACAGTTTAGCGTTTGTAAATTCGTACCTGTCGGTCGTATACGTTCGTCGTACAGCAGTAGATCCAAATAAGAACCGCCTCTGGGAAACGACGTTTTATCCGTCGCTTTAAGACCGAGTCTGTACATGACATCGTGCTGACCCCACCAATCGAGTAGTAGGTTCCCTCTAGTATTTTGCAAATTATTTCCCCAATCTCTGTGTCTAGCGTTGAAGTCCCCGCCGATTACAAAATAATTCTCCCCCGATTCCAGCCTCAGAAGTCGGAAAAGCGTGTCGAGCTCTGTAATGAATAAAGTGGATTGTGGAGCCTCAGGTGCATAAACAGAGGCCAAGTACAGCCGCTTTCCACTGCGGAGCGGGATATAAATGACGACTGCCTCCAACACCCGGAACCTACGCAACACTCCCTTGTATACTCTGCGAAATTTTATACCTTGTTTAATGAAGATCGCGACACCGCCTCCACGTATGGATCGGGGCCGGTTTCTTCTTGTAACAATATAATTATTGTACTCCAGTTTGTGCTTATCGGTTAGCTTGGTTTCGCTAGCGAAAAGCACATCAGGAGTTTGGTCTTGTAGCACTTTAAATATCGCGGCTCTTCGTTCGATCCTAATCAGTGAATTAACATTCACCGCAAGGACCTTTAAAGTTTGCTCCTCCATGTGCGTACCCATTACGACATGTGTTGCGTTTGGCCCGGCAGCAGCGCGTAGATCTGGTCCACCCGCTTAGCCTGTTCTTGCACCTGCTTTTGCAGCTGAGCCATCTGCCCTTGGATAGCGAGCAAGATGGCCAGCATGTTAGGTGCAGCTTCCGTTGTTCTCGGCATTGGCGCTGGAGAAGCAACAGTCGCTTGCCGTACCGTAGCCCCCCTACCTGCCGCCATTTGGGCGTAGGAAATTTGGGACGTGACGGCCGGTGTTTGAAACTTTACAGGTGAACGTTTGACCTCCACCTTCTGCTGCTGAGCCAGTTTTGATTTTTTAATGTCAGCGAACTTAGGACAACCCCGATAGTTTGTGGTGTGTCCCACGTTCCCACATAACACGCACAAGAGCTACGTCCTATCGGACGATCCGTCCCTGCCTAGAGCACACTCCTCTGAACTGTGGTTCTTTGCGCACTTAACGCATCGAGGCTGCATTTGGCTGCCCGAACCTCTGGCAGCGAACGCATTGTATAACACCTTCGCTCCTTTTTAATTTTTCCCAGTGAACCACCTGGTAGTCTAGGACATTGATACTCCTTAGACTATCCAGACGGCTTTCGGGACTGAGCTGCACCAGGAAGAACGGCAGACTCCGTTTCTCCCGCCTGGCTCTAGCTGTGGTAAATGGCTTTACCCCCACAAACTTAAGTCCTTCGCACTCCTTCTCTTTGAGCAGTGCCAGGATCTCCTCAGGATCAGAAGACGGTTCCAACCCCTTCAGCAGCATCGATTGCCGCTTTTAACACTTCGGTGTGAATGAGTAGTGCTCCGTCGTCGTTTCGGAAAACAACTTAACGCAGCTTATAAATGAACTTACTCGAATACCAAATTTTTATATTCATACCGCTAACACCCTAGTCATAACTTCTCACCCTGATAGGTTCACTGTTAATGTGCTCTCCCCTCTGGGCTCGTCGGACCATTGCGTAATATCAGCTAACTTCTTGTACGCCGACCACACAGTAAGAGAAAAGATATCTGAAAGAACCGTATGGCAATACAAGTAAGCCAATTGGAGTGGTCTTAAAAGCTTCTTTAGGAATTTAAATTGGTCGGTATGTTTCCTCGAAAACGGCGTGGATTCCGCTGTTGATTTGATCACAGACATTATTCTCTTTCGAATGAAATCCTCATCGGATAAAGAGTATCAAACCAAAAGAAAAGGCATGGTATAATTCGAGCTGTAAAGAGGCTGTCAGGGTTAGAAAAATGTTTTGTCGGTCCTTCAAGACCAACCCGACAGAGGAAAACCGAAAAAAGCTTAAACGAGCCGGGAATGACTGCAATATATTTCTTAAAATGTGAAATATCAATTCGACTCAAAAGCTGTGGCAAAAAAATACTACAATGTCCCACTCGTGTAATAGCAAGAGTTCTTCAAGATCTAGCATTCACAATTCCGCTGGTCCAGATGGTATATCTTCACTTATCCTGAAGAGGTGTTCTACATCGCTGGAAAAACCACTGCGTAAGCTTTTTCACCAATCCTACTCTTTAGGGCTCTTTCCGAGCAGATGGAAAACAACAGTCCCTAAAAACTGCGAATCTTATTCTCCCTCCTCCTACAGACCCATTGTACTTACTTCCCTTCTTTCCAAGGTCATGAAAACGCTGGTAAACCGTCAGCTCATGAAATATCTCGAATCACGAAATAACCGTCAGTACGGTTTTCGCAGCAACGGGTTCACAAGTGATTTGATGGCATGCCTCACCGAAAAGGGGAACCAAAGCGTAAGACAATCTGGCGAAAGAAAGATAGTTGCACTAGCTGTTTCTAAGGCATTTGACAGAGATTGGCACCAGGCTTTTTTGTCGAAAATGCGTGCCCTTGGGATCGATGACTCTCTTCTTTAATGAATCAGGATTTACCTTTCGGAACGTTCAATTCAAGTTGTTTTGAATGTTCTGATGTTCAAAAAATATATGCTGGTGTGTCAGGGGAATGACAGCGTATGTTAAGCTCATTAAATTCCGATATTCAAAGTATAACCAATTGGGGAACTTTCAACAGAGTGGAATATAATGCTTCCAAAACTCAAGCCTTGCTCGCCAAATCGCTTATTGAATGCCTTGCTCAGCTCTTTGTTTCTTAGTCTCTAACTTTTGCCTCCCCAACTTCCCTTCGTTAATGCTGTGTGCAAACATTATACGGGTACAAAAATAAAAGAATATCATCAGTAGGGACACACGAATTTAAAAAATATAATTTTTCTGTTCATCCAATATAAGTAGGTTGCTTACCGCCATCAGTAAAGTCAAGTGTTCTTCCGTAATGACAATTTAAAATATTTTTTAAAACTGCGAACTCCTAAGAGTTATATATGCGAATATAAGGTAATTTTAAGACGAAAGAAATACGCAACATTTTTCTTTAAAAAAGTGAGGATATTTTTATTGCAGTATAAAGTACAAACTCTGAGGATAGGCATGAGGTACAGAATCTGCCAAGTGTCCGCCTCGGCTCTGCCTGCAAATAGTAATTCTTTCGATGAAATTTTTTATCACGTTTTCGACTATATTTTACTAATAATAGCTCGGATATTGGGGTAGACTCAATGGGCCCAAAGGAGAAGTCAAACTCTATTAAAACCTACGAGTATGGTGGACAATTAGAGCCTCCATTTCGAGAAATCACACATTCATTGGCTTCATTTATCATTCAGTGGAAATATCCTTTTCTAATACAGAAATGGAAAAATAACCAAAAATATCACAGGTAAACAGGGCTCAGATACAAAAAGAATCCAACGCGAGGAGGGATCCATCGAAATGATTTTAATCGACTGTTACTCTCGCCAGCACACCATATTCGAATTCAGTCTTTCAAGCCAGCCCATTCTTAACCACATATATTGTAAACCATCTGAATTCAATACAAAATAAAGATGAACACATAGTTTCCACAGCACTCATGTTTTGATTTTATGAAATATCAAGTAGAATCGAGAAGAAAATGAAGAGACAATCCCATTGGGAGTCGATTTCACAAGTTGAAATTTCTATAAATGATCGTTTTGCAATCATAGATACGAGAATCTAGGATATACCATATTTTCTTCAAGACAAATGTTGTCTTGTTCGGGGCTCCTTAGTCCTACAACTATACATGCAGGTATAGTGAGACCAACTGCAACGAAATCTCACGATACACTGTACACATATGCGCATGACAAGTTTTACCACAAAACACTAGTTAATTTCACAAGATTGTAGTGTGTGCAATTATAATAATAACGTCAGCATGTTTTTGGGGCTGGTTTTACTATTTTTATTAGTTCAGGTTTACATCTAATTTAATCAAATTAAGAAAATAAATTTTTTTTTTTTTAATTTCAAGTATACGTAGAAAAAATCCTATCTATTTTTGATGCGAACATCTTTATGTGCACTTACTTACTTGTAATTGCCGCACCCATTTAGTAAATAACTTTTGTCATGCTCTCCAGTTTGATATATTTGGTTTGGACCTTAATTTATGCTGCGGATTCGGTGTCTTGAACAACTGTTCTCATGCATCTCGCTTTAGAGGCTTTTGTATATTTGGAGGACGCCTTATAGGGAATACGTCCTTCGGCTCCCTTGGAATAGTCGGTGGGCTTGGAAGAGGTTCCTTTATCATTCTCATCTGTATAAGGAAGAAAAAATTTAGGTTTCTGCAAAATAGTGTACTGCATATTGGCACCTTTTTAAAACACGTACTCGCAACTTCTGTTTAAAACCAGCTGAATACCTGCGACACAAATTATCTTTTGGATTACACTCGTACTATCTGTAGCTATAGACGCTGTAGAAAAAAGAAAGATTTACAAATCAAGATAGTTTACAATTACGAGTAAAGCATGGGCCAAAGTTAATACATAGACTGGTAGAAAAGTTGAGTTGATATCGGGTTGAATTTTCAACTCGCCTCTATAAGCTCATCTATTCATTGTTGAATGGTCGAATTAAAATAGATTTACAGCTTCGTTACGCTTAATATTGGGTTGTTCTATAAGTTCTGCGGTTTTTTTCTTGGAAGTAGTGTTTATCGTCTTATAAAATCTCTGTGAAATGTGTTGTGAAATTGTTGTCGTTTATTGAAGTAGAGAGGGTTATCCTTTACATTGTTATGAGAATTTCTTTTGATCGGACGTGTTATAAGTTCTTAATTAAAATTTTACGCATATATGGAGATTCGACTATAAGCGCTGACATTTGTCAGCGTTGGTTTGCACGCTTGTTGTTGGTTGGTTTACAGTCCTTGCTGATGATGTTCCCTGTGGATGTTCACCATTACCGTTTCGTAGAGACTGAAAATGCTTGGAGTGTTTAAAAAGGTGAATGTTTTGGTTTCTCAAGAGCTCAGTGAAAACAACATTAATAATCTGTGAGTCTATGCTTAGATGGATTTCGCTTGAGGTTTTCCTGAAAGCAGTCGTTGCGGGAGGCGGAAAATGGATAGCTTAAAACAGCATTCGCCATAAGAGGGTATGGTGCGCTCCTGGTGAAGCATCGCAATCGGTCCGTTAACAAGATTTCCATCCCAAAAAGCTCCTGTTGAACATTTGGTGTCCTTTACTTCGAGTTGCTTCCACGCAATTAGACAAAAAATGCCGTTAAATATTGCTCTCAGCTCAATACTTTGAAGGAGGCTGTGAAAGAAAAACGGCCAGAGTTGGTGAACCGAAAGGAGGTTGTTTTCTATCATGACAAAGCCAGACCACGCACAGTTTTAGTTACAAAACAAAAGCTTAATGCAATTGGCTGGGAAGTTATGCAGTAGCCACCGTACTCTCCAAACGTTGCGCGTTATGTATATCATCCATTCCGCTCTCTAAAAAAAAAACCCAGAACTCACTGAACAATCCAATACATACGAGTACAAATATAGAATAAACTTCAAAACCAGCGATTCGACTAAGACCTATCATCCCTTAGCTCTTAGGAGGGTCGAACTGTGTGGAGTGTGGAGCAATCTTAAGTAATAGTTCGATAAGTTAATAGTTAGGAATTCGTTGATCTCATGTTACATTTTCGAAATTGATTCGGCGATTATAATCACTAGGAATAGAAATAAAGATCTAAGTTAGTTGCAGCAACAGGTCCAAGTCAATTTCAAGTCAAAATCAATGGTGCTGAAGGCCGATGAACCAAAATTATGTTACCAACTTTTCAACGTTATATAATGAGAAACTTTACTGCCCCCTGATTTTATAGGCTATTAGCTCATATCACAATATCAGACTGCTGGTATAGGGCCTTAGTTACCAACTGCTAATTGCTGGTAATCACACCTTCTCTTTTGTTATCTGATTGCAGGCACAGAGTATTTGACAAGTAATCCAATACATTTTCGATTACCCTGTTTTGATCTGTGTTGGAAATCAAATTTAAAAAAACACATATCATATAAACTTTTCATATTAAAAAACCGATAGGGGACAAACTTCGAACCGAGTGCTTCACCCAAATTTTCATATTCACCATAGGTCGTTGAAAAATCCTGTCCTAAACGCAATATAGGATCAAAATTCAGCCGAGGTTCGGAGAAGAGACGTAAAGACATTGGGATGACTCGAATAGAAAAATATCAGCGAGCTTTGGGTGACTCCAACTAGATGGTCCAAGTAAATTGGCCTGTACAATGATACAGAGGACCGAGAATATAGCCGACCCCACAAGCGACTCTTTAACAATAGAGATTTGTGGGAGAAGTACGAAGCATTACACGTAATTAGTGGCACACAAAACATCAAACCAGAGTCTGCATTTCGTCGCTCATAATGCCTGGCGAAGACACTTTATATCTGTATTTTTGTGTTTCTTTCGTATGTATCACACTGAATGGCAACATATTTACTTATCCTCTTGTCCACATAGGTCCAACAAGAAAATGCGAGTTGTAAATCATTTAACAACTTTCCAAATATTGTATTCCGCCGCCGCACATTAAATGAGACATAGTTTAAGTAAAATTTTGGTAACTGCTTCCATCAGGAGCTTAATGCCAGAGTTAGTTAATAAAGAGAACTATGAACTCTAAACTAATAAAGCACTTCGATTCGCTTAAAATGAATTCAATCAACGAATTAGTTGTCTAGTCCACTGAACAGTTTAAATTGTCAGCTGACCTAAAGTAAAAGTACTGAACATATTCACATTCTCCGAAAGCCAGTCTTCTCAGTTGCAATTGGTCCACCAAACAGAGCAGTCCAGTCGTGACTATAACTGTTGACTTGCTAACTGTTGTAGATACAATTGTTAATGAAGAATTTTTTAGTTTTTTTCTGTTTTCAGAAAATTCAACAAAAAGAAAATGTCTGGACAACGTAAGAATCCTAACACCAACAACGCCAAGTCTAAGTCCGCATCTACACCCTTTAAATCCTCAACATCTTCGATGTCACCTATTTTATCCAGCTGATCGAAGACATCCACCACATCCACGTCGGCGAAGTCGTCCAAAGCCTCAGTACGCTCTGTACCATCCTCGGTATCCGGTGACTTTACCAGTCGTCTCGTGAAACCTAGAGGCTCTGGAGATCCCTGTCCCGCAGAGACTCAAAAGTCTCCATTGAGTCCAGATCGTCTTGTGACTCTATTGCAGTGGATCCAAGTCCTTCACAATCCATTGGCAGGAATCCTTCAACCAAATACCGCCACCATAAAAAAAAGAGAGGAGAAAAAAACTAAATGTTTGCATAAGGGCACATACGAGTACTTAAATGACTATAGAAAATCCCTATGTGTAGAGATGTGTAAAATTGTTAATGCAACATAAATAAATCACAATTTGTATCCAGAAAGCCATAAAGTTGGTAGTATCGAGCTCGTGTCTGCGCAAAATCATGCGGAGAAGATTGTAAAACACTACCCGCCGGAGAAAAAAAATGGCTGTAGAGCTTTAAACCCACTGCAACATCGATCAGTCGTTCCAGTTTTCAGAAACTTCTACGAGTTCACAAGGGTTCACGAGTTCTAACGGGCATATCGGTAGTCATCTGGAAATAATTGTTTTAACGACTTGAAGTTTTTTTTTTTGTGCTGCCAAGATTTAGCACTAGGAACACCTAGAGCAATTTGTGGTTTCAAACTTTTTAATATCTATGTGTCTATGTCTACGAGTATATTTGATAACTTCTACTTGATCCTCAGTCGTACAGCAATTGCACAATTTTGAAAATATCATTAGGCCGTCGTGTCTGAAGTCATCAATTTTTAAGTATTTTACTTTAAGAGTTAATCCCCATCCAGTTAAGCCCCAATAGCATGAGTCAGTGCATTCCCTTCTGGTGAGTACTTGAAGAATTGGCACACAACATATCAGCTTTTGATTTTCCCCGAAGTTCAGCCAGTCTACAATACTTTACCGAAAATGCATATGTACATACGAGTATGCGCTGAATTTCGTAACATTAAGAAATTATGTGTACGAGCAGCTTTTTACTGCATTAATTGCGGATCAACTATTCGATAGTATAGCTGATTTAACTCTTTCAAGTCGTTCAATTTCGTCCGACATATGGTGGCATCCTTATTTAGGTTCAGTTAGAGTCTTAGGTCTTATTACTTATTCTGCTCCTATGTATATTCCAATTATGCAGTTGGATACCTCTATTTATATAGTGATAAAATACTTGCTTGCTTTATAAATGACTCTACCAGTACTCAGTGTTCTCACTTAAGCAAAATATACTTTTCGAATTGGCTCAAAAAATTAAAGAAGAAACAACCCCAGTCCCTCTATCTGGTTTTCTCGGAACGATGTATAGGGTTTTCCAATGGGGACTTGACAACTTTGAATTTAATTTGTGAACGCACTCTTCCACTAGTCGTCAAACTGTCACCGTAAATATATTCAGTAAACTCAACATTTTGATTATGGTAAAGTACACTAACGAGCAACGTCTGCAAATTATAAAAATTTTCTACAGATATTCGGCTTCGGTGACTGCAACTTTAAGAGCGTTAATTCCAATTTTCGGTCGTAATTCTCGCCTAGTAGACAGGCAATAACAAGTTTAGTGCAAAAATTTGAGTCTACATATTCTTTGTGTGATGTTGCCGTGCCAGTGAGACAACGGGTTGGTCGAAGTGTCGAAAATATCGGTGCCGTTCAGACGTCTGTAGCAAACGATCCAAATCAGTCAATCCCACGGCGTTCTCAAGAATTGGGCATCGCTCAGATTACATTATGGCGTATTTTGCGTTAGGATCTTGGTTTACATCCATAAAAGGTCAAGCTGACTCAAGAAATGAAGCCGGTGGACAATTTGAAGCGACGTACGTTCTCCGATTGGGTTCTGGAGAAGAGGCGCCAAGATGATGAATTTCATCGCAAAATCATCTTCAGTGACTCATTTTTGGCTCAATGGGTTCGTCAATAAGCAAAATATGCTTTATTGGTCGGGTGAAAGCCCACATGTGCTTCATGAATCATCACTTCATCCACAAAAAATAACTGTTTGGTGCGGTTCGCATGCCGGCGGCGCTATTGGGCCATATATTTTCGTCGACGATAACGATCGTCACGTTACTGTGAATGGTCAGCAGAATTGGAAGATATGGACTTGGACGACATGTGGTTTCAACAAAGTGTTGCCACAGGTCACACAGCACACGTTACAATCGATTTATTGAAGAGTAAGTATGGTGAGCGTGTTATTGGCCGCCTCGTTCGTGCGACTTAACGCCGTTTGACTATTTTCTGTGGGGCTACGTTAAGTCATTGGCTTATGCCAATACGCCGACGACGTTGGAAGAGCTCAGAGCTAACATTGAGAGCGAAATAGCGGCCGTTTCGGACGAAATGTGTGGCTGAGTCGTTGAAAATTGGGTCCAACGAATCGGCCGCTGCAAACGTGCCCGCGGTCGCCATATGAACGAATTCGAGTTTCATTCATAAATATTTTGATTGTACTTCAAGCCAATAACAAAGTTTTTGAAATATCTCAAATGGTTTGCCTTTTATTTAAAAAAAAGATGTCTAGTCGTTATTAGAAAACCCTATACTAAAGGCGAACTCATCTATTTCTTTTAATGATAAAGGTGGTCTTAACAGTTTTCCAATTCTTACGGGCTTATTTATCCAGAATTGAGATAGGCGCTTGACTATTTTCTGTAGGGCTACGTTAAGTCATTGGTTTATGCCAACACGCCGACGACGTTGGAAGAGCTCAGAGCTAAAATTGAGAGCGAAATAGCGGCCGTTTCGGACGAAATGTGTGGCCGAGTCGTTGAAAATTGGGTCCAACGAATCGACCGCTGCAAACATGTCCGCGGTGGCCACATGAACAAGGTCGAGTTCCATTCATAAATGTTTTGATTGTACTTCAAGCCAATAATAAAGTTTTTGAAATATCTCAAATGGTTTGCCTTTTATTTAAAAAAAAGTTGTCAAGTCGTTATTAGAAAACCCTATGTATAATACGTGGGCTGATGTCCGTGCTGTTTCTAAGAGAGGGCACCAATTGAATTAAATCCAAACCATTTTCAATTAGTACCAACCTTCAAAAGATACGTGTATAAATTTGACAGCTGTCGGACTATTAGTTGTCGAAATATAGCGTTGTGAGTGAAGCAACTTTTGTTATTGTGAAAAAAAAATGGATTCAAAGCAATTTCGTGTGTTGATTTATCATTGCTTTTTGATGAAAAAAAAAATGCAGCCGATGCAAAGAATAGGCTTGATAAGTGTTACCCAGACTCTACACCAGCCGAACGAACCATTCCCAAGTGGATTGAAAAATTTAAAAGTGGTCATACAAGCACCGAAGATGATGCACACCGTGGAAGTCCGCAAGAGGCTGTTTCAGATGAAAACATCAAAAAAGTCCACAAAATGCCCCCAGCGAATGCTCGCCGGTTTCAATCGTTTCAATCAGTGTATGGCCTTCGAATGCAACTATATTGATAAATAAAGTTGAATTTTGCAAAAATGTTGGGTTTTACTATAAAACGGTACTGACTTTTCAGTATTATGTATTATGAATGTGTATGGATGTGTACTGTAAATAACTAAGAATTGCGTACAGTTAAGCTTTTAAACAATTTTAGCTTGTTGACTAAATCTTCTTAGTCAAATGCCCACACCGCAAAATGATCTGAAAATTCTCCAATCTTATACACCAGATAGAACTCAGAACACGCAGACAAAAATTTTTTTAACAATTTTTCATTCAATCATGTTTCATGAAAGCATGGATAATTTAAATGTAGTCACATAGTAGAGAAACGACTGTACGACCTAAATGGATTGACCATTTCTGGTAACCGACTCCTAGCAACCTAGGTTGCTTTAACTTACTTTTTACGTATTACTTAGTCACTCCATCATTCTAATCAATTAGTATGCCTTGCTAAACACGGCTTACACACACATAAGTTACCAGCTGTTTCATACCATAAAGTCCATCAGGGTGAATGACCCTACAAGATTCCATATATGAATGACACTGCAAAATACCATATAAAAAAAAGGAAAAAAACAAAAAATTATGGTTCGGATGAAGGTCGAGTCGGATGTTGTCGAAGGGATAGTCAGATTTCAGCGGTGGTGGGGAGAGATGAAAGAAAAATTGATAATAGTTAATTGATATAGTTCGTTACTAATACAAGAAAAAAAAAAGAATCAGCAAAAAACATTGCAAATCGTGAATGTGTTTAGTAAAAAATTAACTTAAACTATCGTAAAGCAAAAACGGAAAACCGAACCAGAAGTGCGATTAGAAACCGGGGCAATTTCAGCTAAGGTTACCACATCAGTTACGCTAGCAACAAAAGCCACAGCATTCGCAGTGACACCCACTACCTTCGCCATACCACCTTAAGGGGTAACAATCACAGCAAAACTATTGCTAAACGACCATGGTCTCCGCAATAACAAGTGTGGCATCGTCGCATATATTGTCTGCTTTCTATCTACATAGATAGAAATAGAATGGCATCCACTTCAGCAGCACCAAACAAAAAATGCAAGAGGGAGTTTAAATACTCGGAAGATTAAAAAAAATATCCATTCCATCCAAATATTCATTAAAAAAATATAATTCGCCACGTCGAAAGACAAAAGCATAAGTTAAAAGTAATGGACTGCTGCATCAATGAAGTTAGATACATTTTTTTGTAGTTAGGACTACACAGATCGTAAGAAGGAGCTAGCGCTTGCAGAGGCAGTTATGTGTTTCCATACCATTTCCCATTACCACAGCTTAAGATCAATGGATTGCAACTCCAAATTGTTAACCAAGCTTTTCGACAAAAAGTTCTCCTGTGCTAGAACCAAAATCGAATTGGTTATGGAAAATGTATAGTAGGGTGCGGTACTTTCGATGAAGCATTTTCGAATTTCGCTATTACAGAAAGGCGGTTAATTTTTAAATAAAATGTTTAATCGCAACTCGTGCGACACTGTTCTCTCTGATCGTACACGAACTATGACAGTTCTTCTTCAGCAGTTGTGGTGATAAGACCGATTTTTAACTCGTTCAGTGATTTTTTGCAAGGAAATCAAGAATTTATACAGAGACACCTGAGAAAAACAGAATCACTGAACTAAAGCGAACACAAGAAGACAAAAAAAGCTATAAGGCGAATAAAACCAACAAAATCCAAAAGAAAATTAATAAAAGAACTGAACTAGACTATTCAAGTGATTCAGATACGTTCAGGGTTGCAGATTCAGATAAGTCTGTTGGGCCATATGTGGAAGATGATGACGGGGACTTTGATTTAGAAGTATCTAAGGCAAGTGACTATAGACTGAAACTCGAGGATGAACTCAACATTGGTGACTTTATTTTGGTGAAATTTGACGCCCGAATTCCAAAATATCATGTTGGTCAGATAACCAAATTTGAGAATTCAAACGAATTTTTCTTAACAAACAATAGTAGTTTTTTTAAACCTCTTTTTGAGGATATATCTTTAGTGTTGAGAAGTGACGTTTAGTTAAAACTACCATTGCCAGAACACCCAGCTGGATCGTCAAGACACCCTTTTTAAGGGTGTTGATATGAGTTGATATAACGTGAAATGATTTTTTTTAACACATCCTTTTATTTTACACATATCATTTACTTAACTATTTTTTTTTTCTCGAATGTGATTTTAAATTTAATTTTTTAAATTAATTTTAGTTTAAAATGAATTTCTGATCTCATTTAATTTTTATGCTTATAGATTTAAAATTTGCTTAACTATTAAAATAAAATCAGTACGTTCCTACGCATAATATATAATAATATCGTATATAAAATATTGGACTAATTGATTCTTAATACGTGCACATCAAGAGTAATAAATTCTGTATCAATTTCTCCGATACATCCAACTAGGAGGATCTGAAGCTGCTCCCCACTGTTGTGAGGTACATATTTCACATACCAGGAAGACGTAAAACTAAGGATGCTCGACGTCGGAAGTTATAAGTGAGCCAATAATGACAACTATCGCCAACAGCACTCATCTGTCCGACAAAATTGTTGGCTTCTGCGCCGATAACGCCAACACTTACTCTAGGAGTGGGAAAAATAATGTATTTAGCCATTTAGATAGTAATTTAAAACAGTTTTTGATTGGAGTCGGGTGTTCTGCATATATTATGCACAATGCAATACAGAATGCAGTAGATTTATTGCCGCTCGACGTAGAAAATATTATAATGAAGACATAGGCCCACTTCTATATACATATACACCGTTCATGTTGGAAAACTTAAAGAGTTTTGCTCCGATGTAGAAGTGGAATACAATCGCATATTAGGGTTCTGCAAAACTACATCGCTAGCGTTATTGCCTGCTATTAAAGCTATTAAACGTGTGCTAAAAATGTACAAGCCACTTAAACCATGTTTTCTCTCAATTGATAAGTGTCTCATTGTTCTTCAGACGATTTTTGAAGACCCAAGTTCATAACTATGGTTTATGTTTCTTCATAATCAGTCTTCCATGTTTCATGAGATAATTTTAGCAATTGCATGGGATAAAAACACCATTATGGAGGTGTTCGGACAGATTTTTGATCTTATATCTAAATTGGAGGAGAGGTGAGCCGCCGATTTCATTTCCACCACAGTCAAACAAATTTTAAATAGTTGAACAGAGTTAAGCAGAGATTTATATTGCATTTAAAAGTTTTTTTTTTACAAAAACTGTCTGCAGTACTTAGAGAAATTGATATCTGAGTACAAATATGCCAAAGATTTTCAATTTGCTTGCCTTAAAACAGGCATTAAATAGAAAGATGTTGAAAAATGTTTTGTATTTGTGTCGCAGAAAACTGACCAAACAATTTCAGAAAACGATTTGTTGGACAAAGTTGGATATATAAATAAATATGTATATTGACGATATAAAATTAGGTGGAAAGAGTAACATTTTTCTGTTGATTTGCGGTAATAAGACAAGGTTCAATATTTTTCAATTAGAGGAGCTCCCCTTAAAAATATTTTAAAACTAGTGGAATATATCTTGTGTCTTTCTGGCACTAATGCGGTCACAGAAAGAATTTTTTCGTTAATAAATAAAATCGGGACCGTTGAAAATGCTCAACTGTGTGTCGAAACAGTTAAAGCAATACTAATTTTAAAAATGCAATACCAAAATTGTGATAATTTTCATGAAAAAATTAAAAATAATATGTAATGGGATTCTTAAAGAAATTCATTCTGCATCCAAATATAAGAATTCATTTTAAATTTTAAAATTAATCATATGTAAGTATTTGAAACATTTACTTTTATTTTATTTTCTGGAAAACTATTTATTATTACCTTGACTTTGTCTAAATACGCTAGCAATATTGAGGCTGATTTTTTTAAGTATTTTTGAAGATAAAATGTTGGGAGATTAATATTATTTTTTACTGATCTTGTTGTGTACTATTTTAATTTTTTACTAAAAAAAATCATAGTTTCTAATCCCAGCCGAGTTTTGAAAATGTCACAATGTCACAAATAAATCTGGTCACTTGATGTTTACATCCCGTCCCCTTCCTTTCCAAGCAAGGATTCAGGCATTTTGGCAGTGTATCTATGCATATAGATTTACTTGTGTCCATATGCATATATATATATATATCTATTTTTTGTATTATTTAATTGTATTTATATGAGAAAAATTGAAAGCTAAGTGTTGGCGTCACTTTCGTAAGGGAAGAACGAGAGCTTAACCACTTTCTCATATTAACTATAAGGCATGGCAGTCGACAGGTCATATCCACCCGCGGAAGTTATGCACATCCCTCTGTTAGTCAGTTGGAGATTGCTCTTTTATGCTTCGTATCACCTTTTATATGGTGACGCGTTAGGATACATGAATTAAATTGTGCAGTTTTATTATTTTTTTTATTTTTATTTTAGTTTTAGTGCTGATATTATACTGTAGCCTATTTATTATTGTAACCAATAAATATATTACAGTACAATATGTGCCGCGATATCTTTTTTGAGCGATGTTGCTCAAGCTAGCGGCTATCCTCTGTATCTAGCGGTAGATCTATCTAATGTATTTAAATAAAATATTCTTATCGGCTCGGTTCAGTATTAATTTTAGTATTGTTATTATTAGGTTTTGATTTTATGTATAGATACGAGAACCGACACAAGTTCTAAGACAAGCTGTTTTTATATATATATGCCCTTGCAAGTTATTGTCACCCCCTCCCCCCCCTCCCAATTTCAAACATAAAATAAATCGTTATTTAATTGCAAGAGCAATGACCTCGACGAATATCCTGATATCTGGGGCTTGCTATCCCAATTACCGTTACCACGAGAGTGTGCGCTCTGACGGCTTCGTTCCGCCGGAAGCATTTCTATACCTAGATCAAATATGGCTGATCCAGGATAGATCAGCGGTCCAGTTAATTTTCCATGTCGCTCAGACAGCTGAGGACAGGCGACTCAACTACAACAGAGACGGCGCATACATCAGTGTGGATCGTCTCACGTTCAGTAGGGCGGTGGGGAATCGCATTAAGAGGAATGTCGTTCAGCAGCACCAGTATCTGTGGTGTCGTCGTTTCCGTCAATAACGGACCAGCCTCACTAATGAGGCAGAATTGACCAGTCTATTTGCATTGTAAATAGCGATGGCCAGCTTACATAGGCTTAGGTTAGCCATTAAGAAATATATACATATATTGGTATATTCCAAGGTATATACTAAATATGTATATTATTGTGTATAATGTCCAGGTGTGTGTATGTACGTTAGGTAGACTAAGATTTATTTTAAGTTAGATATTAAGTTTTTATAAAAATTTTAAAATAATGTCCATATGCTAAGTTTTTTATTAACAATGTTTTTCTAAGTCTTAAGTATAGAAAATAGATATTATAAAATAAAATAAAGTGTAAATAAAGTCGAGAGACATAGATGTAAGAGCTTAGAGTAGCTTAGAGTGCCGGTGTGGGGCCAGTAAGTTAGTACAAGATTGTTAAGTAAAACATAGCATTTAAGCATTTTTTGTTAGTATGTAAGAGTTAATGATTAAGAAAATAAAAGTAAAACTAGTTTTACATGCGAACACACTCATTTCTCCTGTTATTTATTTACATTTTTTTTTTTTGCTGGATAAGTAGCTAGAGGGGATTTAAAAGGGGCGTGATGTATCTTCAGGGGAGAAAGATGGTAACGTGTTGATAACGCATCAATTAGTGAGCATAACGGGCTTCTTGATGGACCTGCGGATGAAGTTGCTATGAAGGCCGTAATGGCGCTCTACTACTACAGGGTTGACCCCGCCAGAGAGCATATTATCTAGCTTTCTTCTCTTCGATTTGATGAGATCGGCTTGAGGGGAGGGATATCCTTTATGGTAAAGGTTCATAATTTCAGGTCACAACCCTTCCATCGGGGTGATATGTCAGCTAAGGACGTATTCGGGTTCTACCTTTTAGCAGTATTTACCGCTCAGTTACCATCTAGTGCAAGGCATGATTGAACGTAAGGGAGTAGCAGGGAGGGTTCTTGCGAAGGTTTAGGAGAATTTCCGAATATCTTTTAGATTGCGTTAACTCGCGTTGCCTCCCCGCAAGGGCTCTGGGTTGAGTGTTAAGCACCAGAGCACTAATTCCGTTTTATTATAGCCAACCGCCTTAAACGGTGTAATAATAAACAAAATCGTTACATGTATAAGAGCCATGCTATGACTGAGCATGGCAACATGACTTCCTTAGCAACCAGTATATATGTTATGTACTTGACTTACCTCAACGGAGTTGTTGAAACAAACAAAAAGCTCTACCCAATATTTTGACAAGCTCACTTTTTGTTATTGTTTGTGCATGGTTGTTGCCGGAAGGGTAGATCCCTCTTATAGGAAGTTCGTTGACGCATACGGGAATAACAGCAACTAGCCAGAGTTGTCAATTTTGTTTTCGATTATTTTGGATGGCACTTAGTGATCGAGAATAATATTGTTCGGCACAGGAAGGGGACCATAATACTATAATGGACTTGTTGTTTGTTTTAGTGCTTCGTTTCGAATCCTTTCAAGATCAAATAATTGGTACGATGTGTGTGACACCCGGAAATAAAATAATAAAGTATATGCTTACTGTAATGTACTGTCATGAAGTTCATGACTTTATGAGTTGAGAAGTCTCTTCATTGGGATTCCGAAAGCATCTTAAAGGGATTTTTGTGTTTTATTTATTTTAGAGATAGAACATTCGTTAGAGATTTTTTGCAAAACATTGTGTCAAAGTTCAAGCATGCGTGTCGAAACCATCGATAAAGGTAGATCCACTACAGATAAAAATATACCAAACTTACAGATTGGTGGCATTATCGGTCCTTATTTGATAAAATAAACAATTCGTGTTGAGCTAAAGAAAAGTCTCTCCCACTTACTGTTTTGTTCGGTTGGTTATTTTAAAGCACACTGAAATGGTACGATTGTTTGCCGAGTCCGAACGATAGGAGTGTTAGGGACTTTCTTACAGACAGAATATTTCACATTCGGAGGGTCGTGACGTCTGCTTTTTCGTGTTGACTGAGTTCTCAGTGCATACCCTCTACGAAAATTTCTTTTAAAGCATGGATATGGTTTCAGCAGTTGTTGACACACAATTTGGTGAATGGCAGGTGAACGATTTAGTCGATAAGTGCCTAAGAATTTGACAGAAAGGATAACCTTTATGAAATTTTATCAATGTGGTCATATGCGTGGAATTGTAAAAAGCTTTGCAAAATGGTTGCGAATAGGCCCAATTCCTGTGATCGTTTCGATATGGACGAACGTGTGTTTTGAGTCACACTCTCGGCTAAGGTAGTAATATTTTCAGCTGACATTGTTGCACGAATATGAGTTAGGACTTTTACATCATTGATGGTGACCAAAAGCAGTACGAAACGTATGAATCGCTTCTGCGATATTTTCACGTTTTTTTTTCAGGTTTGAATACGTCGTGCGAGTGTTTATCGATACGTATTTAATAGACCTCCAAGTTTAAGTTTATCAAATGTTACCACGATATTAGTTGAATATTGACAATTCAATAATGGTGCGAGATTTAAAAGGACACATTTTGTTGAATGACCCTTTATACAACGAATATGGTTCAGTGTTTATATTGTATATGATAAACTTACTTTCTAAGGTTTACTGAGAATTCATCCCATTTGCCCTTTATTTATTCAATTAAACATTATCAATAAATGAAGGAAAGAATCAGACAATCTATATTTCTCCCTAAATTGGACTCTGTTGTCCGTCCTTTTCACCCACTCACTAAATAAAATACGGTAAGTAATTAATTTTCAATCTAATCTTAATGTACCATAAATCTGTGAAATAATAAAAAATTCAACTTTTGTAGTGAGCGACCCAGATTGGTCGATTTTGTATATTGCTACACCTATGGTTGAAATAATCATATTGGGGCTTGTGAATTTTACAGGATTCAAATTCATACGAACATCCTAAAATATAAAAAAGTGAAATTAACTTCAATTTTGATCAAGTCAATAATGAACGAAAAAATAATTAAACGTTTTCACTGACGTTATTATATGGATATAAAAATATTGCCTGATACAAATATTCAATAAATTGACACATTCGAAGTTCGGAACATCAAAACAACTGCGTACGTTATGCTGAACGAAAATGTGTTCAAAGTTAGGATAGGGAGCATTGATGGATTAACAATTTTCTGTAAGTTAAAGAAAAATTTAGGTGTTACATGTCCTTAACAGAAAATACCTATGATTCCATACAAAATCATAAGTGTTTACATCTAACGCCGACGGAGATCATTCACATATCCGTAAGATAGATACATTTCTTGGCATTGAATTTTCGTTGCTTTTAAAATTCAGACGTCAAATTATTACATATTCGTATATTTTTTAATATTCAAACTGACCGGCTGCAAAGAAAGACCTAAAATACAAAATTTGTTATGTTATTGGCGAGTGAAATTTCTTCATTAAAAAATAAATACTCTATACGCACATGGACTGTGAAAAAAAAAAATAAATAAAAAATTAGTGATTACACAATCACAAAAATGCTAGCTGAAAAGGATTGAAATATAGTAGTCTTCGAGAACCCGGAAGAGCTACTAGGCGCAAAGGATAAACTAGAGGCACTCCTAGAAAACGAAAACGCAGTACTCCTATATGATCAAGAAGATGTAGGGACATTTGAGATGAGCACTTCTGTGCACAACTGTTTTGCATATTGTTATTGTAACTCAGTTAACTAGTTGCAATCGTCTATGTGTGTTCGATCATCCGTTCAGGTGAATGGCTTGACAACACTCATTTCTACATAAGAAGTGAATAACAGATCTGCCAACTCAAAAGCGGCACTCATGAAAACGGATTATCACACTTGCATTTGTTGTTCGTTTTCTTTCAATTATTCCTACAAAGAAGAACTCGTAGCTGAACAAGAAACAGAATCCCTAGGTCCTAGATGAAAAAAAAAACTCCAATATGAAGAAGAAGCAGAATTCTTATTTGAACAAGAAGAACAACTCCTACATGAGAAAGTTAATTGGAAATTGGAACGGACTCAACAATATGAAAATATAAATATACACAGTTTTACAGTGCAATTACTTTTAAGGTTTTTTAATATACAATTTATAACAGTAATCTAAGAAGTGTATTTAATTGGTTATAGGCCATCGACTTTTAAGATAGAATTTTTAAATCTCTCAATTGCGCTTACCTTAATTCATTTTCGTAATTCCAATTTGACGCCCGGTTTTTTTGCATTATATCAGACACTCCACTATCACAAAAGAAACCATCACACGAAGTGCTGGGGAATCTGTGAAAGCAACGGCAAGCAAGAAAGGCGAGGAAATCAAATCTCTGGAATCTAAGATTGAGAAACAAATTAAGGGATTAAGAGAGCTTATTCTGCAAGAAAATCGTAAATTAAACGAAAAACTTGAGAAAATTGAAAGCGACTTTGCACAAAGTTTTGCAATCGTGGATCGTTGGCTGAATTGTCAAAAAGAGTCGAACGGCTTGAGATGACATCTGGACTAACTGACGCAGTTGTATGAGCTTGATCGCAATAAAATGTCAGCAGATGCCATTATGCTTAGTATACTAAAGCAGAATGACGAGGATTTGCACAACTTATTCGACAAAATATATCATTCCGTTACCTGAACACCTGTAATATCAAACATTTTTCGCGTAAAATCCAAGGGGACAACGCTCCACATCGCAATAATAATAAAGTTCAAGATAATCTCTGAAAAGAACTCTTTGCTTGGCTCAATTCTCCACCGTTGGATAACAACAAAGAAGAGCATGTGTTTGGGTGAATAAATTGTCGTTATACTTTTTCCATGTGTCCAATTTGTGTCTCTGTTGTTGGTGTGTATATCTTCTCTTAAAAAATTGTTATAAAATGTTGTTTTTATTTTATGAAAATGACTATTCCTATTACAACTAATATTTCTCCTCTGACTTGTGACACAGGTATTAAATTGAAAATCAGGCTGAAAGTGTTGAGCAAATAATGCAGTTGTGTTAGAGTTTGCCATATACATGCTCACAGCTTATAGGCAAAAATTGATGAATTCAGAGATGTTCTGTGGGATTAAATATCGATAACATATGTGTTTCAGAAACATGGTTTCAATCCGAGGTTAAACATGTTGTGTACAAATTATCAGGCAAAAAATTATTACGTGCTGATAGATTCAACCATATAGACGGCGATACTGCAATTTATATTCTTGAAGCCATAAATTTTAAAACTATTGTCAAATCGAATACATCTTCCTCAGTTTATCAAAATTCCTCTTGAAGTAAGTAATTGTTTGTGTGGAGTTCCTTTATTTGGAAGTCATAATATGTGGAGATTTTAATTGTAACTTACTTTTTAATGATACGTCTCAAACCTTCCTCTCCAAGATAAGAGCATTTGGTCTAAATCCAATTAACAATACTCATCCAACACATTTTACGCAAGGCTCCTTCACACTATTAGATATTATACTGATCAATTATACTGAAAAATTACTGCCGTACTATCAACTTGATGCACCGTGTTTTTGAAAACGTAATTTGCACCTTTCAAAATTAACCTAAAATCCAAAACCTCGTTTTACAAATATAGAGACTTCGATGCTGTCTACCCTAGCGAACTTGAAAACAGTATTTTTCAGATAAACTGGCAGGCAACCTATACTTTTCTTTCGCCCGATGATCAGCTTAACTTCCTCCAAAGCTCAGTAAATCAACTTTTTGATCAACATATTGGTACCTGTGAAAACAGAACTTGCACGGAGTGAGAAGAAACGTTGGTTTACTGCAGATATTTTATTTAATATGAAGTAACGCGATCAGGCTTACACACGTTGGAAGTGTAAGCCTAAGCCTAAAAAGTGTAAGTGCATAAATTTCGCTCACTTAGAAATGATGTGTAAAACAATTAAAAAAGCCAAATACAGACTACTCCAAGTGTCTAAATAAAAATTTATGGCAAAATATTAAAGAAATTGGTGTTGGCAAACAAATAGAGCATTACCTCCCAGATGAATGTCCCAATCGTCTTAATAAAAAATTTGCAAAATTTCAAAATTACCAGAATGGAGACTATACTAATAACGATCTTGCCGAAGTGAATGAAGGCTGCCCGGTTGTCGACCCTAAATGTGTACATCTTTGTGAATTTCAGAGAGTAAATGATGAAGATGTTCTATTTGCTGTGCTCAAAATCATACCTTTGTCCAGTGGTTTTGATGAAATGCATCCACCCTTCATCAAAATGATTTTGCCTCACATTCTCCCAAAACTTACCCATGTCTTCAACACAATCATACTGTCATCTTCATTAACATCCACTTTGAAAATTTCTATTCTAAGGAACCAGCATCGCGTTTATCACAGTAGGAGTTTGAATCAATCTTTATTTTAGCGTTTTCATCTATGGTTTTGGAAAAAACTCTTCATCATCAAATTTCAATTTTCTTAAAAACAAATAAAGTTTTAAGTGATAAGCCATCCATAAGCTTTAGACAAAATCACAACTGTATCACGGCCACGTTAAATGTCTCAGTAGATATCAGAAATGCATTGGATAAGGATATAGCATCATTTTTAGTTTTTATAGACTTTTCCAAAGCATTTGATACTATGAATCGTAGAAGACTTATATCTAAACAAAAACAGCAATTCAGATGCAAATCTTATTTCTCCCTAACTTAGTAATCGGAACCAAGCAGTTATTATTGGTGAAAAAATATCTCACCATCTGAATCTTTAGTCGGGGGTTCCACAGAGATCAATTCTGCTATTCACGATATTTATGAATGATGTCTTATCAGTACTCATCTATAGACTTGTACGCAGATGATGCCCAAGTTCAACTTAGCAGCAATCTTGCAATAATCGAAGATGGAGCTCATAAGCTAAACTCTAATCTTAATAGAATCTTTAATTGATCCGATGTTAACAACTTGCGTCTTAATCCAACAGTTTAAATTCTTAATAGTTGATCATAGCTACTATTCTACAATGTATCTCGGAAACGAACGGCCTGAGTATGTTGATAATGCTAAAAATTTAGATATACTTTTTAATTCTAATTTGACCAAAATGACATCCAAATGATTGTCGCTAAAATATATGTATCACTACGCAGTCTTTCTTTATCGAAACATTTTACCCCTCAACATATTCGTCTTAGCCTACCAAAAACACTGGTCGTTCTTTTATTAACCTATGGCTACAAAATCTTTACCAGCCATAGATCAGAATTAAAAAGATTACTCTCAGTTGGGTTAAATAATATTTTCGTTATGTATATAATTTCAATAATTCTAATTCAAATAAAATTTTTGGCTGTAACCTTTATCTGAAATATTTATTCCTAAAAACATTGAATAAGGTAATAATGAACAAAGAACCAAATTATCTCTTCGAAAATATAAAGTTCGCTTATTCTTCTCGGTCTTTTATGTTATTGCAACCAAGATTAACTTGCAGAAACTCAGAGCGTCATTTTTTTTGTTTATGTTACGAGGCAGTTGAACAATTTACCCACTTTCATTAGAAGACTTCGCGGCACCACGTAGTCTGAGAAGGTTTTATTCAGACACTTGGTATTAAATTAATAAAAATATGAGATCTGAAAAAAAAAAACATCAACAAGAAGCAGAACTACTAGAACTACTAGAACTACAGAACTACTAAATGAACCAGGACGGTCTAAAGCTCTTTTGTGGTATCCTCTTGGCAATCATTATCATATCATGGTTACTAAAAATCTATTTATTTTCCAATAATTCACTTAATGAAAAATCACATTAGAGTACAGTGCTTCAAACCTTACTTTTTATTTCCTATAAAGAATGTGATAAATGAGAAAATTGTAAAAAGTATATGTATGTTCTGTGTTGTGTCTGGTGCACAGGATTGGACAACTTTCAGATCATTTTGCGGAGTGATCCTTTGGAAAATTTAGGTATTCGAAATGGATCCTTTTTTTATCAGATTTTGAGCGTTTGGCTAAGAATATTTGGCCAATAAGCGACTTTCGTTTCAAAGCTAAACTGTACGCAATTCTAAGTTATCTATACTCAGTGAGTACACTGCGTACAGGTAGATTCATTTATAGAGTGAGCGTCAAAAATGTGCAATCACATATGTATTTGTTTTGGGGATATATAATTAAAAAAAAAATAAAACGTCATATTTTAATTATTTATCACCATATAAATAAAGCTTTCCAACTGCATAATTGAAATATACGTAGGAGCAGGAGTCATAAGACCGCGAACCCACATCAAATTTGCTCTAAGCAAAGACGTCACTAATTTTGACATGAAAGAGTCAAATCAACTTTACTCTCGGATATGTATGGATTATGCAATTTTTCTATTTTGAATTACCTATATGAAAAATATTGCTCTTAGATCTTCAATCTTTTACTGATACCCTTCTTAAAATGTTTTTATGTGGCGGATTTTCGGAAAATTTTGTTATTTTGTCTCTTTATTCTACAAGGTATGACCCTATCGGAAAGTGCCGTAATCGGTCGTACGTCATACGTTTTGCCATACGACTCTTCGAGACTGGAACAACACCAGACAAAGCTAGTCCTTATAGTCTTCGGACCTCTCGTTCGACCGACGATATCGCTGGCGTCACCAAAGATCACGTAGGCGCTCCGCCGACATTGACTATAAGATATGCCACGTAGGTCTCTGCGGCGCATGTTGGTGAAAGACTTAAAGACGTTTCCTTGCAAAGTACAAAGCTAGTTAAACCTTAAACCGTATGTCTAAAGACAAACAAAAAATAGAAATTAACGACGAGTATCTTAAGACTATTCGAATTTGCAAAAAATTCTAAAAAACGATCCCATCAATATCCAGATTTTTCAAAATCATTTAACCTCACAACAGATGCAAGCGATTTTGATCTTGGTGCAATATTGTCACAAGGTACAATTGGAAGTGACAAACCGATATGCTTTGCAAGTAGAACCTTAACCACATCTGAAATAAACTACTCAACCATACAGAAACAGCATTACGGACATAAGTTTAAAATTATTACAGATCATGATCCCCCAACATGGATTATAAATCTCAAAGATCCAAATTCGAAGCTACTTCGCAGTCATCTAAAGCTACAGGAGTATGATTATGAAATAGTGTATAAAAAGGGAACAAATAACACTAACGCAGATTCCCTTAATGGAGTGAAAATTGAGCATCCGCATACCTTCCAAAGTATAAACATCAATCGTAACAATACCCTATCACTCGAAGGAATCAGTGGTTCCACTGTACACTCCGCTATAGAAAATTTGGAGCATAGTATTCACATATCGGAAAGTCCTCTTAACGAATTTAGCTTACAATACATTTTTCAAAAATCAAACAAAGTTCCACCCATGACATTTGAACTAATTTTTAAAAACAAACAACGAAAAACCATAAGAAATAATACTCTTAGTAAAAGCACTATTATAGATATTTTCTACAATTTATACAGACGACGAAACCTTCGAAAAAGTACAACCGGTTTATTCCCAATTCTTTCAAGTAACAAATCTTTCCGTCTTATTCGTTGCACAATCCTTTTAAAAGATATAAGAAATGTAGATGAACAGGAATAATTAACAAATGACGATCATATAGATAATAACCGTATAGGTATAGAAGAAACTCTTTTACATCTTAAACGAAATTTTTACTTTCCCTTTATCAAAAAAAAATATATATATATATATCAGACCCTAAAGTATGAAAAAACTCCGCAAAATGTAAAGTATAAAAAACCTGAAACACCACTCAAACCGCTTGATATACTACACATGGATATATGTTTATACTATTAACAATTAACTCATTCTAACAATGGTGGTCAAATTTTCAAACTTTGCAACTGGTTATACAGTATTAACGTATGCCTACACGGCATCCCAGCAAAAATTTTAGTTGATCAAGGAGCCGAATTCTCATCTTATATTTTTAAGGATTTCTGTAAAAGATATCAAATTGATCTTCATATAACTTCTTTTCAACAAACTAGCAGCAATTCGTCAGTAGAACTCTAACATTCAATTTTAACAGAAATTTATCAAATAATATACAAAACTTTTAAAGAAAACAAAATGGATACAGACCACAATGAAATTTTTTCTGAAACCTTATTTGCCTACAATATAACAATTGTTGCTGTTGTTGACTCAATTTCAACAAGAATTTTTCCCTAAGGTGAAAGATATAATCTATCAGTTAGAGAATTGACAAACTTAATAATGATAGGAAAGAATCTGAGAATAGAAACATAGATGATATTATATATAGAAAAGAGTGTAAAAGGAACAAATTCAAGCCAAGATTTACTAAGCACATAGTGAAGGAAAACAAGGAAATTAAACTATTAACAACAAACAACAAGAAATTTCATAAATCCAGAATTAAGAAGAAACGTAAATATAATTAAATTTTTAATTTTTAATTTTTAAATGGCACAAGAACTAGACATAAGTGATTTTACGAAAACCAAGGGAATCCTTTCCCTTAAGCTAGGAAATGCGAAATTAATTAACTCTTTCTTCAACCTAATACATCTTACCGATCAAGAAGAGTATGAAAAGAACACGGATGTAATAAAAAAATCACTTGCAAACTTTAGAAGTTTTAAAAATCTTCAACCAACCTTAAACATTATAGAATTCAAGCTTCAGGAATTAGTATCTAAAAGAGAGACAAAGACAAAGAAGAGGACTTATTAACGGACTAGGCAGTACACTAAAACTTATAATTGGAAACATGCACGCATACGATGCAAAAAAATAATAAAATATAAAATTTAAAGAATACTCAAAACCAATTAATAGTATTTCTTCTAAATCAAAACTTATTGGGTATATATTTTAATTCGTGCGGTTTTCTTTCAAAATTTGAACGTTTATTTAAGAAAAACATATACAATAGTATTATTCAAAGTATTTTCCATCTGAAGCTATGACTTTTTCCCATCTTTCTGGCACTTTGTGGATCCCATCTCAAAAGAACTGCGCCGGCTAGGCAGCCAAGAATAAATCAAACCAAGTTTTGATATTCTGCTCTGATGTGAACCGTATTTCAGTGAGGGCGTTCTGCATCGACCGGAACAAATGGTAGTCAGAAGGGTCAAGGTCTGGGCTATAAGACGGGTTGGGTAAGACTTCCCATCCACTGTTTTCCAAATAGTTCTTAACCGGAATAGCAACGTGGGGCCGAGCGTTGTCATGATGGAAAATTATTGCCTCGTGTCTGGTCGCATATTCCGGGCGTTTTTCGGCTACTGCTCTCTTCAAACGGATTAACTGTGTTGGGTAGCGTTGTCCGTTGATAGTTTTAACCGGTTTTAGCAGCTAATAATACAGCACACCCATCTGATCCCACCAAATACAGAGCATTACCTTCGCGCCATGGATATTCGCCTTTGCCGTTGATTTGGCTGGTTGGCCGGGTTGGATCCATTTTCCATCACCAGTAACAATCCGATGCAAAAATGACTTCCTTTTGTGGCGTTTCAGCAGCATTTCGGACATGCAAAACCGCCTTTCGACGTGTCTCGGCTTGAGTTCATGTGGAACTCAATTTCCTTGCTTTTGAATACATCCAGCTGCTTTTTAACGTTTTGAAATGGCTGCTTGACTGACTCTTCTTGTGTTTTTCAACAATTTTCATAAAGTAATGCTCAAGTTCTTCATCTTCAAACTTTTTTGACTGACCAGAACGTTCATCGTCTTCCAAGCTTTTAAATCGTACAAACCACTTTTGACACGTTCGCTCAGCTAGCGCATGTTCACCATAAGCTTCCACCAAAATACGATGACTTTCGGCAGCAGTTTTCTTCATATTAAAGTACTGAAAAAGAACTCCCTGCAAAAACACTTTTCCAGGCACAAAGTTTGACATATTTGAATGAAAAAAAATTATTGTTGTTTACGCTTCAAATGAATGACATATACTGAAATGACGTACAATGACAGTAGCTTTAAAACGTATGTTTCAATGAAATAATACAAGTTACGCCATCTCTTAGCAAACCGAAACTATAGGGTTTTCTAATAACAACTTGACAACTTTTCTCTTAAATAAATTTGAGATATTTTAAAAACTTTATTATTGGCTTGAAATACAATCAAAACATTTGTGAATGGAACTCGACTTCGTTGGACCGAATTTTCAACGACTCGGCCACACATTTCGGCCGAAACGGCCGCTATTTCGCGTTCAATGTTGGCTCTGAGCTCGTCCAACGTCGTCGGCGTGTTGGCATAAACCAATGACTTAACTTAGCCCCACAGATAATAGTCAAGCGGCGTTAAATCGCACGAACAAGGCGGCCAAATGACTGGCCCATGTCTTGAGATAACACGCTCACCATACTTACTTTTCAATAAATCAATTGTAGCGTGTGCTGTGTGGCATGTTGCACCATCCTGTTGAAACCACACATCGTGTAAGTCCATATCTTCCATTTCGGGCCAAAAATAATCGGTGATCATAGCGCGATAACGCTGACCATTCACAGTAACGTGACGATCGTTATCGTCGAAGAAAAAATATGGCCCAGTGGTCATATCGTCCATCGGCTTCAACTCTTGAGTCAGCTTGATCTTGTATGGGTGTAAACCAAGATCCTTACGCAAAATATGCCATAATGTGGTCTGAGCGATGCCTAATTCTTGAGAACGCCTTGAAATTGACTGATTTGGATCGTTTGCTGCGGACGTCTAAACGGCAGCTATATTTTCGACACTTCGACCAACCCGTTGTCTCACTGACACAGCAACATCACACAACGAATATGCAGACTCAAATTTTTGCACTAAACTTGCTATCGCCTGTCTACTAGGGTGAGAATTGCGACCGAAAATTGGAGTTAACGCTCTCAAAGTTGCAGTCACAGACTCCGAATATCTGTAGAATTTTTTTATAATTTGCAGACGTTGCAACGTTTTCATGATGAAAATGTTGAGTTTACTGAATAAATCGGCAGTGACAGTTTGATGATTAGTGAAAGAGTGCGTTGACAAATTAAATTGAAAGCTGTCAAGTCCTTGAAAGTTATAGACCTAATAGGAAAATTTTGTTATTTTGTCTCTTTATTCTACAAGGTATGACCCTATCGGAAAGTGTCGTATTCGGTTAAAACAATTGTGAAGATATACCACGTAGGTCTCTGCGGCGCATGTTGGTGAAAGGCTTAAAGATGTTTACTTGCAAAGTACAAAGCTAGTTAAAGCTTTAACCGTATGTCTAAAGACAAACAAAAAATAGAAATTAACGACGAGTATCTTACGACCATTCCAATTTGCAAAAAATTCTAACAAACGATCCAATCAATAGCCAGATTTTTCAAAATCATTTAACCTCACAACAGATGCAAGCAATTTTGCTCTCGGTGCAATATTGTCGCAAGGTATAATTGAAGTGACAAACCGATATGTTTTGCAAGTAGAACCTTAACCACATCTGAAATTAACTACTCAACCATAGAGAAAAAGCTTGTTGCCTTCGTGTGGGTAACTAATTATTTCAGACCCTAATTTTTCAGACATAAGTTTAAGATTATTACAGATCATGATCCCCCAACATGGATTATAAATCTCAAAGATCCAAATTCGAAGCTACTTCGCAGTCATCTAAAGCTACAGGAGTATGATTATGAAATAGTGTATAAAAAGGGAACAAATAACACTAACGCAGATTCCCTTAATGGAGTGAAAATTGAGCATCCGCATACCTTCCAAAGTATAAACATCAATCGTAACAATACCCTATCACTCGAAGGAATCAGTGGTTCCACTGTACACTCCGCTATAGAAAATTTAGAGCATAGTATTCACATATCGGAAAGTCCTCTTAACGAATTTAGCTTACAATACATTTTTCAAAAATCAAACAAAGTTCCACCCATGACATTTGAACTAATTTTTAAAAACAAACAACGAAAAACCATAAGAAATAATACTCTTAGTAAAAGCACTATTATAGATATTTTCTACAATTTATACAGACGCTTCGAAAAAGTACAATCGGCTTATTCCCAATTCTTTCAAGTAACAAATCTTTCCGTCTTATTCGTTGCACAATCCTTTTAAAAGATATAAGAAATGTAGATGAACAGGAATAATTAACAAATGACGATCATATAGATAATAACCGTATAGGTATAGAAGAAACTCTTTTACATCTTAAACGAAATTTTTACTTTCCCTTTATCAAAAAAAAAATATATATATATATCAAACCCTAAAGTATGAAAAAACTCCGCAAAATGTAAAGTATAAAAAACCTGAAACACCACTCAAACCGCTTGATATACTACACATGGATATATGTTTATACTATTAACAATTAACTCATTCTAACAATGGTGGACAAATTTTCAAACTTTGCAACTGGTTATACAGTATTAACGTATGCCTACACGGCATCCCAGCAAAAATTTTAGTTGATCAAGGAGCCGAATTCTCATCTTATATTTTTAAGGATTTCTGTAAAAGATATCAAATTGATCTTCATATAACTTCTTTTCAACAAACTAGCAGCAATTCGTCAGTAGAACTCTAACATTCAATTTTAACAGAAATTTATCAAATAATATACAAAACTTTTAAAGAAAACAAAATGGATACAGACCACAATGAAATTTTTTCTGAAACCTTATTTGCCTACAATATAACAATTGTTGCTGTTGTTGACTCAATTTCAACAAGAATTTTTCCCTAAGGTGAAAGATATAATCTATCAGTTAGAGAATTGACAAACTTAATAATGATAGGAAAGAATCTGAGAATAGAAACATAGATGATATTATATATAGAAAAGAGTGTAAAAGGAACAAACTCAAGCCAAGATTTACTAAGCACATAGTGAAGGAAAACAAGGAAATTAAACTATTAACAACAAACAACAAGAAATTTCATAAATCCAGAATTAAGAAGAAACGTAAATATACTTAAATTTTTAATTTTTAATTTTTAAATGGCACAAGAACTAGACATACGTGATTTTACGAAAACCAAGGGAATCCTTTCCCTTAAGCTAGGAAATGCGAAATTAATTAACTCTTTCTTCAACCTAATACATCTTACCGATCAAGAAGAGTATGAAAAGAACACGGATGTAATAAAAAAATCACTTGCAAACTTTAGAAGTTTTAAAAATCTTCAACCAACCTTAAACATTATAGAATTCAAGCTTCAGGAATTAGTATCTAAAAGAGAGACAAAGACAAAGAAGAGGACTTATTAACGGACTAGGCAGTACACTAAAACTTATAATTGGAAACATGCACGCATACGATGCAAAAAAATAATAAAATATAAAATTTAAAGAATACTCAAAACCAATTAATAGTATTTCTTCTAAATCAAAACTTATTGGGTATATATTTTAATTCGTGCGGTTTTCTTTCAAAATTTGAACGTTTATTTAAGAAAAACATATACAATAGTATTATTCAAAGTATTGTCCATCTGAAGCTATGACTTTTTCCCATCTTTCTGGCACTTTGTGGATCCCATCTCAAAAGAACTGCGCCGGCTAGGCAGCCAAGAATAAATCAAACCAAGTTTTGATATTCTGCTCTGATGTGAACCGTATTTCAGTGAGGGCGTTCTGCATCGACCGGAACAAATGGTAGTCAGAAGGGTCAAGGTCTGGGCTATAAGACGGGTTGGGTAAGACTTCCCATCCACTGTTTTCCAAATAGTTCTTAACCGGAATAGCAACGTGGGGCCGAGCGTTGTCATGATGGAAAATTATTGCCTCGTGTCTGGTCGCATATTCCGGGCGTTTTTCGGCTACTGCTCTCTTCAAACGGATTAACTGTGTTGGGTAGCGTTGTCCGTTGATAGTTTTAACCGGTTTTAGCAGCTAATAATACAGCACACCCATCTGATCCCACCAAATACAGAGCATTACCTTCGCGCCATGGATATTCGCCTTTGCCGTTGATTTGGCTGGTTGGCCGGGTTGGATCCATTTTCCATCACCAGTAACAATCCGATGCAAAAATGACTTCCTTTTGTGGCGTTTCAGCAGCATTTCGGACATGCAAAACCGCCTTTCGACGTGTCTCGGCTTGAGTTCATGTGGAACTCAATTTCCTTGCTTTTGAATACATCCAGCTGCTTTTTAACGTTTTGAAATGGCTGCTTGACTGACTCTTCTTGTGTTTTTCAACAATTTTCATAAAGTAATGCTCAAGTTCTTCATCTTCAAACTTTTTTGACTGACCAGAACGTTCATCGTCTTCCAAGCTTTTAAATCGTACAAACCACTTTTGACACGTTCGCTCAGCTAGCGCATGTTCACCATAAGCTTCCACCAAAATACGATGACTTTCGGCAGCAGTTTTCTTCATATTAAAGTATTGAAAAAGAACTTCCTGCAAAAACACTTTTCCATGCAAAAAGTTTGACATATTTGAATGAAAAAAAATTATTGTTGTTTACGCTTCAAATGAATGACATATACTGAAATGACGTACAATGACAGTAGCTTTAAAACGTATGTTTCAATGGAATAATACAAGTTACGCCATCTCTTAGCAAACCGAAACTATAGGGTTTTCTAATAACAACTTGACAACTTTTCTCTTAAATAAAAGGCTAAATATTTGAGATATTTTAAAAACTTTATTATTGGCTTGAAATACAATCAAAACATTTGTGAATGGAACTCGACTTCGTTGGACCGAATTTTCAACGACTCGGCCACACATTTCGGCCGAAACGGCCGCAATTTCGCGTTCAATGTTGGCTCTGAGCTCGTCCAACGTCGTCGGCGTGTTGGCATAAACCAATGACTTAACTTAGCCCCACAGATAATAGTCAAGCGGCGTTAAATCGCACGAACGAGGCGGCCAAATGACTGGCCCATGTCTTGAGATAACACGCTCACCATACTTACTTTTCAATAAATCAATTGTAGCGTGTGCTGTGTGGCATGTTGCACCATCCTGTTGAAACCACACATCGTGTAAGTCCATATCTTCCATTTCGGGCCAAAAATAATCGGTGATCATAGCGCGATAACGCTGACCATTCACAGTAACGTGACGATCGTTATCGTCGAAGAAAAAATATGGCCCAGTGGTCATATCGTCCATCGGCTTCAACTCTTGAGTCAGCTTGATCTTGTATGGGTGTAAACCAAGATCCTTACGCAAAATATGCCATAATGTGGTCTGAGCGATGCCTAATTCTTGAGAACGCTTTGAAATTGACTGATTTGGATCGTTTGCTGCGGACGTCTAAACGGCAGCTATATTTTCGACACTTCGACCAACCCGTTGTCTCACTGACACAGCAACATCACACAACGAATATGCAGACTCAAATTTTTGCACTAAACTTGCTATCGCCTGTCTACTAGGGTGAGAATTGCGACCGAAAATTGGAGTTAACGCTCTCAAAGTTGCAGTCACAGACTCCGAATATCTGTAGAATTTTTTTATAATTTGCAGACGTTGCAACGTTTTCATGATGAAAATGTTGAGTTTACTGAATAAATCGGCAGTGACAGTTTGATGATTAGTGAAAGAGTGCGTTGACAAATTAAATTGAAAGCTGTCAAGTCCCTATAGACTTGAAAGTTATAGACCTAATAGGAAAATTTTGTTATTTTGTCTCTTTATTCTACAAGGTATGACCCTATCGGAAAGTGTCGTATTCGGTTAAAACAATTGTGAAGATATACCACGTAGGTCTCTGCGGCGCATGTTGGTGAAAGGCTTAAAGATGTTTACTTGCAAAGTACAAAGCTAGTTAAAGCTTTAACCGTATGTCTAAAGACAAACAAAAAATAGAAATTAACGACGAGTATCTTACGACCATTCCAATTTGCAAAAAATTCTAACAAACGATCCAATCAATAGCCAGATTTTTCAAAATCATTTAACCTCACAACAGATGCAAGCAATTTTGCTCTCGGTGCAATATTGTCGCAAGGTATAATTGAAGTGACAAACCGATATGTTTTGCAAGTAGAACCTTAACAACATCTGAAATTAACTACTCAACCATAGAGAAAAAGCTTGTTGCCTTCGTGTGGGTAACTAATTATTTCAGACCCTAATTTTTCAGACATAAGTTTAAGATTATTACAGATCATGATCCCCTAACATGGATAATGAATCTCAAAAATACAAATTCGAAGCTACTTTGCTGGCGTCTAAGGAAGAGGAGTATGATTATAAAATAGTGTATAAAAAGGGTTATAGACCCAATAATAGAGAAATGATCCAGAGATTTAAAAACACTACCGATCACATAAACTACCAGGAGAACCTCATTCAGGAATATATGACAGACTACAATAATAAAACATTAATCTTAATACAATCAAATGCAGATACATTTATTCATGTTCAGCACTTAAACCAAATTGGTTTCAATATAGTCCTCTTAACTGATCGAATTAGGGATATTTCTGAAGAAATGATCCTTGCTAAAGCTAATGTCATACCAAAAACCATATTAAGCCCAAATGAACTTTCTCTCAAAAGCTACTTAACAACTCCTTACAAGTAAAATCTGATGAGCACCTATACGAGATACTTGAACTCCAGGCTTATTATAACGGCTCTAAAAATGAGTTTAGCATAAGGATCTCCACCATCTCTCAAGAATCCTTTTCTTTCTTCCATATAATCCCATTACCTGTAAACAAAACCAATCATAATCGTAACCATATGTAGCTATTACGGATAATGTAAAACAATATTTTGAAAACCTGTGCTTAAGAGTAGAGAAGTTATTTATATGTAAAGAGTCGATCCATCCAAATGTATTACAACAATCAACATGCATCGGAAGAATTCTGAAAAATAAACCTGAAACATGCCAAATGGAAGTTGTTGGCGAAATTAAATCAATCACTCTGCCAGCTCTGTGTCTGCAGAGATTTCGTTCGATTAATCACCTTTGTAAATTATAGGTTACAGTCGAATAAAGAAAGAATTTTTTTTTTAATCAAAGGTTGTGTTGGAACTCATTAGTCCCGTCCTATGTAGGAATTTCGTTTTCAAAGCCCGGCTACAGTTTCATAGGACGCTGCGTTTCTCGAATCTTTTTTAGAAGCAAAGTGCACACTAAACTAAAACAAATGTGCCAATGATATAGAGAAAAAGTTTCGGAAAGGAAAAACTTCGTTTTTGACCGACTGCCTCCTGCATCATACAATCTATGATATTATGTACTACTCGTTTACCTATCTACGGGAACATTGTGTTTTATTTTGCAAAATATTCTCTATATTTAGAATTTAAAGGAAAATAGGGCATGGATAAAAAAGAAAAAAAAAATAACAACAATGGGACTAAACACAAACATAAATTATGTACATACTACTGTGATCAAGACATAAGGTGAAATTGTTTATAACTTTCAAAATCGTTAATTATTATTCTAAATCTATTTCATCCCCTTCAAAGTACAGTAAGCTTCTGCCAATGGTTTTTTCAATCTTTGAAACAATTATTAAAGTCAATTTCCGGAATGGCCTTACAGCGCTCACCGATTGCGTTTTCTTCTCCTCTATATTGTCGGAACCGTGTCCCCGGAGCAGTCTCTTGAACTAAGAGAATAGAAAATTCACACGGTGCTAAATCAGACTTTTTGGTTTTTTTGCGAAGTGGTGTCGAGGCGGTGCATTAAGTGTTTTTGAAACCAATTTTGCCTTTTTACAGGCACAAAACATCATTCAAAATAATCGGGACAGTATCAGTAAGGTCTCTGATTGTCAAATCTTTGATTTCCTTAACTTGTTGTTCATCAGTTGATATTGATGGCCGTCCAGAGCAATCATTGTCTTCAAGGCTTTCTCTGACCCCTTTGAATTGTTTATACTATTTGAAAACATTTTTCTGTAACTTAGGCTGGCCTAGTGCAACTTTTCTGCAGCAGAAATTTCATTCGCAAACAAAATGTAATGCAATTTCTTTACTTCACAAAATCAGACATACTACAAATTGCTAAATTGTTAATTTTTTGCAACCACAAAACATGTGCGTAACTATTGACCAAATGCAGATTTTGACATGAAATTTGAGACACATGTTTGTGATAGACTACCGATTTAAAGAAAATTTTTCCACGAATCGTAGAGTCCAAGTATTTTAAAATCTATATCTCACATTTTTTTTAACGCAGTAGTACAACTATCCTCAGTAAATAAATCCTTTATTTTCTGATTTTTTCAACTTACACATTTGTTTACAAAGCTTTTGAATTCCCTCAGAAAACAATTCAACACTGGTTCTTCTATGGACACTCCCATGAAAGGTTAAACATTTGTACGGTCCTCTAATTATGCTCATGGAGTGTAAGTATGGCGTCGAGATACATACCTACGCATTTCAAACACCTGTACCAGTTTCGAATAATTTTATTTAACACACCATCATGCCAAAGAGAAACTGGCTGGCTGGGGTAAATGTAACGCACTAACAACTAGCACGTACTAAGATCCTCTGGTTGGGGATGCACTGGCTTGTCCCGTCCAGTTTGACAACCACTTCTTAGAAAAATATCGAAACCTATTACACCTGAGTTTCAAACTTCTACACCACCCGCCCGCGCCCTGGTGAAAAAGCCAGTAAAAGGGTATTCATGTCCTCTTGGTGCGCGTGCGGGATTATATGAAAAAAAAAAATCAAATGTTCTTCAATCTCCAAAAGGATCATCCATGGTACATTGGCACGGCACAAATGCGATAAATGGTCGTTTAAAGTACATTTTTTGGTTGTTTTCTTTTTTTACTTTATAAATTCGAAGAACCTGGTGGAAAGCACTATGTTGAGTGCACAATCTCTAGTTTCCTTTGTGAACTCGTAGAAGTTTCTGAAACCTAGAAGGACTAATCGCCGTAATATGACTTGCCACATAATTCCAATCCACTCAAAGATATGCTTACCCGATACTCTGTCCTGATTCCATTTGATTGATGGAGTCTCCGGAGGCACACAATAGCTGTAGGCCTAGGGCACTAAAGTTGTGTCCTTTATCCGGCGGGAAGCATTGCAATGTTATCTGTGCATAATTTTGCACAAATAGGTACAACCTCGACCATTCTGTAAAAAGAATAAAAAAGAAAAAAACAATCGATACTACCAACTTTATGGCTTTTTCGATACAATTATGATTTACTCATGTATCAGCACTGCATTAATGCATATACACAGGACATCTTGCATAGTCATATACGTACTCGTATATTTACAAGTGCTCTTATGCAAGCATTTGGTTTCTTTTGTCATCTTTTTTTCATGGTAGCGGTATTTGGTTCAAGTATTTCCGCCAAAGGATTGTGGCGGACTTGGATCCACTGCATTAGATTCGTTAGACGATCTGGACTCTATAGAGACTCTTGAGTTTCTGCGAGCCATGGAACCTCCAGAGCTTCTGGGCTTCATGAGACGACTGGTAAAGTCACTATAAGCCGAGAATGGTATGGAGCGTACTGAGACTTTGAATGACTTCGCCAACATGGATGAGGTAGATGACTTTGATGAGTTGGATGAAATAGATGCCATAGAAGACGTTGAGCTTTCAAAGGGTGTAGATGAGGACTTAGACTTGGCGTCCTTGGTGTTAGTATTCTTACCTTTTCCAGACATTTTGTTTGTAGAATTTTCTGAAAACAGAAAAAAGTTCAGAACCCTTCATTACCAATTGTATACCATTTTGTAGATTTGTTTGTTCTAACTTTTGGTTTTAGTCACGACTGAACTGCACCGTCTGGTGGATCACTTGCAGCTAGAAGACTGGCTTTCGGAGAATATGAGTGTGATCAGTGCTTTTACTTTAGGTCAGCTGACAATATGAGCTGTTAATTGGACTAATAGCTAATAGCTAATACTGATTCGTATTATACACACTTTTTGATAGAATTTGATAGAATCGAAGTGCTTTATTGATTGGCTCCTTTTTACAGCTGTTACTTATGGGTGCACTCGACGCTCATTTTTATGTGTCCCATTTTATGTGCGGCAGTGAAATACAAAATTTGGGATGATGTTGAGTGATTCGCAGCTCTAATTTCCTGGTTGAAATTTCCGGATTATGACAGCAAGGCTGTAGACTGGATACTCATATTCCATTCAGCGGCCACATCAGCTAGTGCAAGATTCTTACAAGATAATTTCCTCCAGCTTTAAAGGGCTCAGCGGTTAAATACTCGGATCCTGTGTGTTTGTTAGATTTAGTTTGGGTCCACTTATCCTCACTTCGTTTTGGTATTTGTTCCTGCATTTTCGTCATCTTCGCATTTAACAGTCTGCAGAAGTGGTTTTCCAAATTCTTAGACTGCGTCTCAACTACGACATCGGCATTTACCGTCGGTAAATGACTGTCATTATTATGACAGAGATTGAAATGAGAGTTGGGACGCTCATGGGACGCCCTATTTTATTTCCCGAAGGTTAAAGAAGACATTTACCCACCATTTAACATAAGTTGCAATTGGCGGTTAGAGACGTATTTGAAGCCTCTGACGGATACTTATCCCAATGTTGAAATTCACCAAGATGAGCAAAAGCAGCTCCGAGTGTTGAAGTGCAGGGACTGAGACGACTTGATATGGTATATGCTCATGGATTGTTCACAATAAAACTACAGTAGGCATCGAGGAAAGTGATTTTAAATTAAAATTAGGATATGGATGTAAGTCTGGATGTAAAGCTCATATCACATGCATTCCAACCTATGATACCTACCCTCAACTTCCAAAATTCAAATTTTCTTTTTAGAAAAAATATTTACAATAAAATATTAATTTTGACTTTTATACCCGTATTAATGATATATAGTATATTCCGCTTCTATGTAGAAATAAATTAAACACAAAACTAAAACCAAAAACACTCAGATAGTGTCCTCCTTGGAATACGCAATACACATGCCTTTGTGTATAAATAAGAACTGGCTCTCAAATTATTAAATTAAACGCCACAATGAAGGCCACTGAACACACCCTAACCAATTGATTTTTTAAATTTTTCTTTTCACTCTCTGATTGTAAACGCCTCTCAGCAAGACAATTAATGTGCTTTAAAAGAATTTGTAGAAGTGGAAATACTTTTGGCCACAAAATATATACACAAAAGATGCCAGTGGCAGTTGTGAAAATGTTTTTGAATATTATTGTGCACAGTGCGCATACTCAATAAAATAAAGAAAATAGTACAAATTTAAACTAGATACTCTCTATAGACTTAAATACGTGAAGGATTTTGAATGTGTAATTAACGTTGAGTTTAATTTAAAAAATGATCCTGTGCTTACTAATCTTAATATTAAACATATTTATTTTCAAGACACATAGCCACTTAATATATCTAATATAAGAGTTGACCAAGTATATTATATTGTAAATAATCTAAAGTGTACATAAAGTAAAAAAAATATATTAAAATTTTGATTTTCGTTTCTGGTCATGTACTTAAACAAGATACTCTCAAAACTCGGCGTGTTAGTTATGTTTTTTATGCAGTGAGGTCCATAATGTAACGGTATGAACGAAAAACTGTATTTCTGTTACTCTGCAAATAAAGCATGGATTTACAGCGACATAAAACGACTGTTATATGTGGGTACAAGGGTTGCTTGTTAACTATATAATGGATATGCTCTCCATACGTACATACAATACTGCCGAAGATAACAGTAAATTTTTGCTCATTTCACAGAAAATTGCACATCCATAAGTCACAATGATAGCGACAACCGACTTAGCAAGTACAGCTAAATACAACTCCATATTTTCTGCCAATGACTTGTATAATATGATCATCCCAGCAAAGGGTTTGATGCAAAAATTCTACTCATCGAGTAAGGATTTTGTTTACATAGGCTCCGCTAGGAACTCAGGCAATAACCCCAACGCTGAGATTAAACGAAGAATAACTCTTACCAATCGCTGTTTATTTTGGGCTAAAAAAGCAATTAATTAGCAAAGCCCTCTCTTGAGCAACTAAAGTGACCCTTATACGACCAAAATCATCCCAGTCCTAGTGTGCAGAGGTATGGACTCTATCAAAAGCGGATGAGGATTGGTTGTTTTGAGAGGAAAATTCTTCGATCAGTTTTCGTTCCCATCTGCATAGACGGTGAATGGAGGAGGAGATACAACGGGCTGTACAGAGAAGGTCCAATGACTGAGATGGCTGGGTAGATCGAAAAGAAACGAATGCTCCCGTCCGAAGATCTTCAAACTCACTCCCGAGGGACGGCGCAGTAGAGGAAAACCGTGACTCAGGTGGCGCACGCAAGTGGAAAGGGACCTTAATCAACTTAGCGTACAAAACTCGAGACAGCTGGCAATACGTCATCATTTGTTGAGGTGGATCCTACCTTAATACAATTAAACCAGTCCTTACTGCAGATAAAAATTTAGTTCTGTTCTACTTTCTAGTAGAAATCATCGTATTGGCCGTGATTTGAATGACTCGATATATTACTATTAAGATATCTGTATATCAATCAATAAGTGACTGATATTCGCGCGGTGAACATAGTAATTACAGAAATATCATTTCTTATTCAAAATGAAGTGCTATTTTTGTTCTCAAAAAATCGACCGGAATTTCACAACAAAAATAAACTGTAGTGATTGCGCTAATTTCTTTTACTATTCGTGTGTTAATATCGCAGAACAAGATGCAGATTTTATTACAAGTGTAACTTCCTTTCGTTGTGACAAGTGTTCAGTTCAGAGATGTCTTTCTCTACATTTACGGCAGCCAAATTACCCAATACCCAACAACAATGAATTGGCTGCTAATAACAAGAGCAAAGAGTTCTATGACACCGAGAGTGAATATTCGCTTCAGATGATCTATAAAAAAAACTCTCTAGCTTAGAGGAAACCAATCTTCGTTTTCTGCAACAACTAAATCTACTGGAAACGTAGAATACCGAGCTAAAGAAAAAAGTAGATTACTTGGCAAGCAAATTCAACTCGCAGCAGCAGCAACTTTTCAGCAACAGTGGAAATCATAGGAATGTCAGGTGCGGACAATAAGAATGCACTTGCAAAGGCTAAACATACCTCCACATACCTGATGAAAAAATTTATAAGTGCCAAATAAAAAATGTGAGACATAAATCCACCTCGATGGTCTCTGCTGTCATCTACTTACAATTCGCCGATCTCAATACTAAACAAAGAATTATGAGAGCAAAGAAGAATCACAAAAATAATCTTAACACAAAAGTGGTACACAGCGACAATGGCAGCACGAAATGCAGTGATAATGGAACTACATAGTATATACGGGGTGATTCATCATGGGGTTTGATTTTCAATAGGCTTTCAAATTACGGTGCGCATAATCGACCTACACTATTGCCATGAGTGTTTACATTAGTGGATAATACTCGACCGGCTAGACCACATCCAGCACGTAGTGAAGAGACTATACCAGCTCTTGTTGAGAGCTCAGAATGTTACCGGACCATGTCCATGTTAACGGACTATGTGCTTCCTGAAATTCAAGCACATGGTCTAGGTGAGCTCTGGTTTCAACAAGACGGCGCTACGAACCATACAGCGCCTGAAACAATGAACTTCTTGAGAAATCATTTTGGTGATAAATTGTCCGCCTAGATCGTGCGATATCAAACTTTTGAACTACTTTCTCTGAAGATAGGTAAAGTCTCAGGTCTTCAGGATCCGAGTCTTCGGGTCTTCTTTTAACCGATAATAAAAAATTTAAGTTCACTTTCAAATTTATGTATTTTTTTTTTACATTATAAATCAAACCTCACGATGAATCACCCTTTACATCAATGATTCGCTGACTAAATAAACGTATGCTCTCTTCATAAAAGAGAAATGAAGAGAAAGGAAAATATTAAATATGTTTGGTTTGATAGAAACAATGTTCTTTGGAGGAAGGAAATGGGAGGAAATGTCCTCAATTTAAGATCATTCAATGATCCGTTATTTATTTAATTTTCTATTATTATACATACATTTATTAATGATGAATGAATTCGATTTTCTCGATGAATTTTCTTCCGTCAATCTTCTTACTTCTTATTGTGATAATGTTTTTGCAGAAAGTTTCTATTGTCTTAATAAATTCTTTTGTGCCCATCAGAATATTAGAAGCCTAAGAAAAAATTTCTCAGCCTTGGTCGCCCATCTGGATTCCTTTCGGTGTTCGACGGATTCAGTTTTTGTAACAGAAATATGGATTTTTGAGTCTGAAAAAGATGACTATTACATTACTGGGGGTCAATTCTGGTTGACCAATTTGTCAATTTTTTGGAGCTAAATTTGAAGATTGCTCATGACGAGTATAACAAACAAATTTAAACATCCATTTCAACGATTTTAAATTGCTTTTGTAGATTTACTTCAACTGATGGAGCCCACGCAAGGAACAATGCTTGGGAAGGTCTTGTAAAGGATTTCAATGCCTTGGGAGGAGATAGTAAGACTAGTGAGCAGTGGAAGAAGAAGAAGTAATAAATTGATACTGCTGACAAAACAGTATTCGTTAACATTTAAAAGTTTTGTACTTTCAGGCGAAACAACAAGAAAAATACGGGCAACTGAAAGAAGCTGAAAACCGCAGTGGTGTAAACGTCTTAGCAAAAGCTCGACAGCTAAATAATCTAGAGCAACGACTTGTTCAGGTTATGTGCGGGCGAAATGTTGGAGAGATGAAGCCGTTTTCGAAATATGCAATTACACCATGGAAATGATAAGTGCAGACATATATAATTTTTATAGTTACTTATTTTATACATTTTTGTCTTATATCATAGGATAAAACAGAATTGGTGGGATTACTTCAGGAAGAGAACCAAGACGACGAAGTGTTTCAAGAAACACTTTTTACTGTTGAGAGATTAAAACCATCTTCATCAGCAGCCGCACTAGATGTCTAACCATCCACGTCAGCAGCTGCCGATGTACCGATTCCAGCAAGTAGATGACGAAATAGAAGGCGGGCACCCTTCTTGCCAATTGCCCAGGAAAATGTCTTCTTACAATTGGAAAAAAAAATTGAACTTGCATCTGAGCGCCTTAAGTTGGAGCAGAGGAAAGTTATAGCTCTTGAAGGCATTGGGAAATCCTTGCAAGATTTACTCAAATTAATAAAAGAAAACCAAAATTGATATGTACTAAATTAAAATGCTTTTTATTTTCTTTATTAAAAATCAATTAGAGAAATGATTTCTAACAATTTGCTCTTGAACATTTCGCCCTTCAGCTAAAACACTTGGCCTCATTATAGATATAATTTTCACTTGCAGAAATATTCGCCTCACCAGCTCCAATACCGGTTTCATCTGATACGTCTTCGAGCAAAGAAATTTTAGCTCGTATAAACATGTTATGCAAAGCAATACACGCATTAATAATAACTCCTGATTTGCGAAGAGCATAAATTAAAACACTTTCTGCTGACAAGCAACGAAACCTACTTTTAAAAACGGCTGTACACCTTTCGACATGGCACCTAGTTACTTTGTGTGCCTTATTTAATGTTTCTTCTGCCTCTGAGATTGTTTGAGTTAAAGGCATCATTATCCACAGCTGCAATGGGTAACCACTATCGCCGAGTAAGTAAAAATGTCTTTCACATTTCTTTCACACGCATATAAAGATTCCAATTTAGATTTTGTCTTGGAACATCTCCATATATAAGAATCATGAGCCGTTACACCGAATCGGCCATAACCACTAAAGATTAAATAATCTGCTCCACAAATAATTTGCACATTTTTCGAGTGATCACTTTTTCTACAGTAGTAAACATGTTCTATTTCTTTTCTTGGAGCTGCAATCTTAATATGCGTGCCATCAATTAAACCAATAACACCCGGAGAATTCGCAATATCAAAAAAACTTCTTACTTCAGTAAACTGTGAAGAACTTGGAAATTGGACATATCGGTTTGCTATGCAGTTCAAACTAATTGCAACCTCTGTAATGCATCGAGGTACTGATGCTTGCGACAAGTTTCAAAAAATAATCGGTGATAAGGCGTTGATCCAGTAAATTTTTATATATATTCAAACAACTCGATTTAATTGGATTTATTTTAGACTGATTTTCTTCCATCCAACGGCATATACTTTGAAGAACTTCATTTTAATCAATTCTATCGTAACTTACAGCTAAGATTAAGCTCAATTCCTTGCTGAATATTGCCTTTGAAAATATTTTGAAGCTATTTTAATAACAAAAACTGACAAAATCAACCTACAGTTGAAAAATTAAGTATATTTTGGAGCTTCTTTAACACATCTCGTGATTAATCGTGTGGATCGCTTGCAAAATATCAATCAAGATTACCTGTTTTACTTTTAGAGGTGATGTGCTCGAATCGAATGTATCAGTACAATATTCGCTGAAGAATTTCGAGTTGCCTTTTTTTAAATGGCACATTTTTAGAAACTTGGAAATCCTCTTTTGTAAAAAAATTAAAAAGCTTATGAGTTAGGTATCCTAGCAAATTATTATTTTTTTATGAAAGGAATTCTACAACTTTATATGCACAATTCTGGCGCGTCTCTTTAGTTTAGGTGGACAGAGTGAGGTCGACTCAAATGACGTATAAATAATTCTCTTGCAAGACGTTTCATAAAAATCCTTGTTTCAATCCCAGGTACAGGAAATAAATTTAGAATTTTGTAAAATTTGGCCATAGGCTACCTTTGTTTACGGCGGCTGCAAGAGTAGATAGAGTATTCTTTTCTTCTCTCATCAATCCCATCTTTGGTTTTATTGTAATCAAGAATGAGTTCTGGTTTGTTAAGCTCTGTGTCAATATTTTTCTTTGGCATATTCCACAGAAAACTATAGTAAAATCCTTGGTGAAACCAAGCGTCACGTTTGTCTTTTTTCAATGAACTGATGATTGCTCCATCAATTGTAAATTGGATATAGAATACTTATGCGTTGTCTAACTTTATTAATGTCTATTTGTTTTCATACTAGAACTGAAAAACTTTACTTCAAGTTAAAGAAATTATGTAATGAAAATTGTATCTTTGGAAGAGTAGTTTGCACTTATAGTTAAATAAAAAAAAAAAACATAATAATTGGTCTGGGTAAATTGAAGTGCAAAAGTCCAAATATGTTTCTCTATTGGCTTTTCTTCCATTCTGTGTCAAATACGCCGCCCTTCCGATACATCCATTACAAAATTCAGTTAAAAATGTTTACCATGATGTTAACAAAACGAAATTTGCAGACTGAATGAGCAGTACTAAACACTCGTACTAATACAAAATAATAATTCCAATAACAGTTTCAGTAATAAATTGGCTTTGGGAATTTTATGGCAATTGCAAAATAACACAATAGTTATGTTACAACCTGATATCACACAGAGTCAGACATCTACTTTTTCGATGAAAATACGAATAACTCGAATCAAATTAATCTACAAACGGCAGTGTCTTTTTGGCATGGTTTTTATGCCACATTTTGTATTTGCATGATAATAAATTTATATTTCAAAACGCAAAGAAGAAAGTTACATTTCAAAATTCAGAAATATTCTTTACATTATATATATAGAAAAATAAAGAATTTAAATTTAAGTGTGGATATGTACAAGTTGTTCTATGATAGTTTCAACATTTGAGATAGGTTCATAGTAATACAGAAAATAATTTGGATTTTTTTTTTTTTTTTTTTTTTTTGTTATATTTTATGTATTGTAGAAAATTGTATACGAATGGAGTAGTGGCCAAACATCAGTTCAAGTGCTGGTGTGAACTTTGTGTTTCCTTATGTATGTACGAGTATCTCTAGGAAATAAGAATTGCAATATTGTTGGTGTAAGTCATTTTTAGGTTGCAGTTTCGGCTTTAAATTTCAGTCCTTAGTTTGGTTCTAGTCCCTTCCACATTTTATTTCCTTGGCCTTGGAGGCCATACAGGTTTTGGGATACTCAAGCGATTGCAACACTCCAAATCTTAATATAAACGGTAATCTTACTTTTTCAACATACGTTACTTTACCCACCGGGAGATAGATTCGTAATGGTATTGAAACGAGCTGGGTGTGTTGAGCAAAAATGGTCGATAGCATCAATAACATTAGTTTTTCGTTAACTATCGATTGTCAGCTTCTGCTTTCTATTCTTCTTGGCTTGTCTCTTTCATGAAATACATAAAAGAAACAGCCCCACCCGATTTTGTGGAGACAACTTTCGTTGATATTAGCCCACAAATGACTGACGAAATGAAAATTTTCAATTCAAAATATTCGTATCTTCTTATTCTATATTCTTATCTGTTAGTAGTTAGTAGTTCGTTAGTTAGTAGCCTGTAGTATCGATAACTTTGTAATCTCTGTAATAATTGGTCGAAGTCGACAGAAGACTTTATTCTATGAACATAGGATTTGCTAGGATTTCTGATTTTATCATTTGCATCTTGGTAGAGCTGTGTTTGTGTTTTTTTTCACCTGTTTTATAGGTAAATACTTGCGAGCGTCGAAGTCCCAGAGACTTCAACAAAAGTTCTTCAAGCCCCAAAGAATTCAAATGAATGCAGATGATTTCAGGTGAATGGTGGAAACTTCAAAGTGACTTAAGTTAATGCAATGTCAGTCGAAAAACTTGCATTCAATTGACTTCAATCTAAAGATTGGTCCAAAAGACTGATATAATCAAAGACTTTGAAAAGAATGATGAATTCAATATGGAGTCCAAGTCCCTAACTCTAATCAATTAAATGAACCACAACTCATGAATTCCTTTCCATGTTTTCAGAGAATGCATTAGCAAAATGTTGCAGTCTTTTACAACTCTGGTACCAATTGGCGTATCCTCAAGAATCCTCAAGAACCAAAACACAAAAAAGATTAAATAAGATACTACAATCTAGTAGGTAATTATCAAAGCCGATTTTAAAAATATTGATTCAGTGACCTATTCAGTGAGCCTAAGCTAGATTTCAAGGGCTTATGATACATGAGACGGCTCAGAGAAACGCAAAAAACGTGCGAGGCAACAATGACGTAATGACGATGTCATCAAAGAAGAAAGCTCAGCGACCATAACAATCAGGGCCATCCAATTTGCGGTGCTTTCGATGTGACGGAAATTATTTTGCGGATAAGTGTTTTTTCAAGGAGAAAAACTGTAACTTTTGTAACATCAAAGGCCACGCAGGCAAAACGTATTTTAGGAGGAGAGCAGTCACTCGTCAACAACATGCGTTAGCAGTACATGTTTTCGAAGAACACAGAGCCGAAGGGGCCACCCTGGGATTGCTTAATTTTAACAATTAATTTTTGCTGCATAAAGCATAAGTTGCCGAGAAACAACATCGTCTGCTCGACAAAATTGGGAAATGGAAATGGACGGACGAACATCAAGCAATTTTTAATGAACTAAGGGCTTTGCTTGATTCAGACACACTTTTGATACATTATGATGTTACTAAAACCTTTGTTTTCGCCTACGGTGTTTCGCCTTATGGGACTGGTGCTATTCTGGCACATAGGAATGATGAAAATGGAGTGGAGCAGCCCATTGCACTTGCGTCTGGCACTCTGGGAGTCCATGAGCGGAACTAAGCCCATATTGACAAAGAAGTGTTAGCAATTATCTTTGAAATGAAACATTTTCATCAATATGTGGAGGTAACAAAGATAATACTTGTCACTTTTTATAAACCGTTACTAGGAATTTTTAATAGAGAAAACAAATACCCAAACTGGTATCGCCCCTGACGTTGCGCTGCTGTTTGTTGCTGTCCGCATACGACTATGTGATAGAGTATAGACAGGGAGCAAATAATATAAATGCTGATTGTCTGAGCAGATTACCACTGCCATCAGAAGTCGACGCCTCAATACATGGGCCTTCGGATATCTTGATGTTTGAAATACGAAGAAAGCCCCCCTGGTGACAGCGTCTTAGATAGCAACTGAAACGGCGGAAGATCCTGTGATATCAAGATTTCTACGATTGCTCTTATCTCCGAAGAAAAACAGAACTATCCACACACAAGGGCTGCATATTGTGGGGTAGTAGAGCAGTGGTGCAACCCAAATACCAAACACAAATTTTGGAACTACTTCATGAATATCATCAGGAAATCAACCTTATGAAAGCATACTCCTGCAGCTATGTGTGGTGGCCTTAACTGGACCACCAAATTAAATTTAAAGCGAGTAGTCCAGCGGCTCCATGTTAAATCATTTCACCCCCAGAACCATGGAACACTTTGCAGGGATATACATTTTTAGTAGCAGTGGACTCGATGTCAAAGTGGCTAGAGGTAAAAGCAGTTCGCAGCATAGCACAAGCCGAAGTGAAGATCAAGCTGCAAGCTAATGGCCAAGCAGAACGTATGGTCTAGAATGCTGTTTAAACAACACACGACACCTAATGCGACAACTGAAAAAACTCCAGCGGAGCTGCTGATAAAACGTCAGCTTCGGAAAATTTTGGAGGCTGTGCATCCCGATGATGGACAGGCAACGCCGCTTAGCCCTGATTCAACGCGTCAACTAAAAAGTTTCAAAATCGGGGATACCATTTATTTCTGGAACTGTTCAACTGGGCCGGTATGTTTAGAAGGTCAAGTTATTAAGGTCCTATGTCGTACAATCAATTGACAATAAAATAGGGCGCCGTCACGTCGATCAAATTCAATGCCGACTAACCAGAAGCAAACACATTTCTGTTGGGATTCCCTCAAGAAGTGAAGACATCAAAGATCGCCAGCGAAATTCACCTCTGCCACCTCCAATGATAACCGAGACTTTAGCGGCGACTGGTCCACAAGAGAATCCAGAGGAGGAGCACGATCCTGTGACAGTCGATGAGATATCAACTCCCACCACTGCAGCCAATCCAGCTCCCGATAATGTCACTCGTTATGGACAAGTGGTAAAAACTACTCAACGTTTTGGAACCAGCTTAACGTGGAGGACTGTAGTGTCTCGGAGTCACCCTGTTACAAGGAAGAGACAGAAGATCGAAAAAAGACAGCGGCAACACCTGTCAAGAGACACGTGATAAAAGGCTGATAAAAAAATGAATTGGGAGTGTAAATGAAGTCAAGATAATAAAGGCAAATTCGTAAGACTAATTGATTTATTAATCAAATATTATTAAATATTAATTTACAATAATTTGAAAATTTAGGAATGAATTAATCATGAAATTGGTCAACTTATATGAAATCATCGTTGCTAGGCCCATATTGTAAGTCTTTTACGGTCGACGGAATGTTCATAGCTTCTAAACACTCGATTTAAACTCAACTCCTCAACTGTCTCTTGTACTCGTATATGGTATCCCCCACTATAGCTGCTCGTTTTGGAACGAAAGAGCTCCTATTTACAACGGACATCCTCATATATGTACAATGTACATATGTACATATGTACGTCAAATATAAATGTACGAAATAATTCCAATAAAGATCGTTAGAACTACGAGCAGTTATGACTGAGGTTTACCCACTTGTTGCTAGCAGATATTCTTGTTGCCATGTCAACTCCATCTACATTCTATAATCACAATGTGATCAAGCCCTAAGATGGTCGGCTTTGAATAATTTTGTAATTACGCTGCTCATTCCGTTCCCAATTTCGTTACTTATTGGTTGATTGTCTCAAGTGATAAACTTAAAAAAAGGATTGTTTTCTTTTTACTGTGACTATAAGCATAAAGTGGTTTTCATCTTTAAGAAAATTCTATGGAAATTGGGGATATCCTGCATTAAAACTCTGCGAATAACAATTGTAAATACCTATGTGGCTTAAAAAAAAGTTCTTTAGATAATTTAAATGTTTTATATCTCATTTTTACATTTTTCCTTCATAATTAGCATCATTCATAATAATGCTTCAAGTGCATTTGTGTAAATATTTCTTAATAATTTTCTCATTTTTGACTCTCTTTTTGACTCTATATAGCATATATACGAGCATATAAAAAATATTATTTTTAGGCTGGCCTAGTAATGAATTGGTGTGCACAATTACTGCCATGGCGTACTTTTTCTTGATGACGTAATTCTTTTCCGAAGCGTCAATACACCGAAGCATATTTCTTGATTTTATTAGGCATGGTAAGCTCGCCTAAGGTTGGGTAAACGCACAAGGACGCGGCCACCTAACGCATTTACCTATTTTGCAGTGCAATAAAATACGGCGTCGAATAAACATTACCTTTTGACAAAAAAAGTAATACTTAGGAAACAAGTCAATACTCTCTTGACTTTCGACAACTACGCGAATCCGTTGTTTTTGTATAGTGAAGCTAAAACTGTCAAACTTTTATGGGTCTTAAATTATAGCTCCAATTTTAAGCAAATCAATATAAATTTTATTCTATCGTAGATTGAATAAAGTTGGCCGGATACTGCTGCACTTATCCTATTCAATTTTGTTATCCATTTTCACTTAAATAATTCCACATTAGAAAGTACTGCGATGGCTATCGCCTGCCAAGTGAGAATTCTTCGTTGTTTTAGGTTCTTTTCTTATTTTTCAATTATTTTGAAAAGACTATAGGACTCTGTGCCGAAGGCTGAATTTATTATCAGCTACCTGAAATCTACGATAGCTCCTGGAGGAGGTCTAAAACTTTTATCCTCTTGATTTGTCCTCAACTGTTCTTTTCCATAAGGCAGCCTTGCATGTCCACTAGCAGTTGCAGCAGTCTTTAACCAGACTTATAACAAGCCGGTTGATTAATTTTGTGGCAAGAATGCTGGTGGGAGCAGAAGAAACACCATTATCAGAACCGCAATACATTTTTCCAAATTGTGGTTGAAATACTTGATAGAGCATTCATCTTTTGTGGATCTATAAGTAATATACGCCAGTCCTTGTACTGTCGTTAACATATTAAAATTACGAGAGCAGTCATCAGAACTTTGTTTTGGTATTGAAAATGCGGAGCTTTTGTGAAAAGTTAAGGCATCCCATAAGCAGTTCTACAGTCTTCAACCAGCCTTATAATAAGCCGGTTGATTGAATTACTGCTAATGGGAGCAGCAGCAACATCAACATGGAACTCGAAAAATATTTTACGAATTTTGGGAAAAAGATTTGGTAGAGCGCTCGTCGATAGTGGATCCGTGGCAAGATTGTTGGTGGGAGCAGAGGCAACAACTTCATGAAAATTTAAAAAATACTTTTACAATTTGTGCAAAATTATTTGATCGAGTGCTCGTCTATTACTAAAAAGAGCGTACAGTGCTGCGGGTTCATCTTCAACGGTCTTTGCACTGGCATTAAAACAGAGTCGTCAGTGGAAGTAATGCGCTATATCACTTACGCGAGCTTTAATCAAAAGTCTGTTTGGTTATTAAAGAAATTTTCCTTTCGTAAAATATTGAGACATTCTTGCAATTACCGCAACCCTCTAAATACCCTGATAATAAGTCTGTTGTTTGAAGATTGTGGTAAGATTGCTGGAGGGCGCAACAACATACGCATTGGGATTATTTAAAAGTTATTGCGAAATTTGTGTTGAATGATGGAACATTTTTGGAGAGGCTTATTGCCCAGGAGTTTTGTGCGGGTTTTTGTTATGCGGAATCATGGTTCTTATTGCCGTTACGATAATTTCCGTTACAAGTACTTGCGCAGCCTTGACCATTTGCGTGTCAAACCGTCTCTAAGAGCTATTGGTAGCCCATCCTAACTACTTGTTGGAGTTTAGATGACTAGTCAATAGCTTTCTTAAGGAGATGCATTTTTAATGCAAGTTACATTCAAATGTAAGCAGAAGAACAATATTATAAAATTTTTTCGAGCTTTTTTAGTACAAACCCTTCCCGTGAATTCGACTTAAAGTATGCAGGAGGAGCTCAGTTTCGGCAGCAAGACGCACATGAAAACTATTGGGAACACATAGCCACGGGAGTGGGTTTCTGTTACTTAAAAATTAAAGGTAAAATTGTTCATGATAATTCACTTGAAACACTGCTTGAAATCAACATATAGTCGTTAAAAATTTAAACTCTTGATGTGAAAATTTCATATAACTCAACTATTCCTTCCCGCTAACTGGAATAATAATTCAACCAGTATTTCGACTAAGAAGTTCTCTACAAAACCTCAAAAGAACATATTCCATATCTCTATTACAATAGGCAAATGAACTCAAATTCGACAACATATACAAATTTTTAAAGGACATGGACACCAAGAACACTCGTCACGAAAACAGAATGAGAAAGAAATTTATGGATTTTAATTAAAAAATTGATTATATAGTAATTGATTAATCATTTCTTAGTTCTTAATTATTAATAATAATTAATCATGATAATAGCACATTAGTAGCAATGATAGCGATTCCTCTTCAATTTCCCGTGACTATTTGCTATTCGAGGTATGAAAACAAATTCTGATACTTTGCATGGATCTAATCACTGCATAGTTTAGCAGCTAGAACCAGCACCGGCCACTCGTAGATCTTTAAACTTGTAGGAACACGATATTGCCAGGTGATATTAACTTTGGCTTTCTGACAAAGTCTACTCTAACGTCGTCTCTTCTTCTGTGCCAAGTACTCTTCCCTCGAAGCAACCAAAGGTATTTTCTTCAGCTTTTGCAAAACAGGTCTACGTATATAAGGATTCGTGACATATTTCTCAGTCAACTTCATAACCCAAAGAAAAAGTAAATGGCAAAGGTGATTCCTAGCTTGATCGCTACGGTTGTGTCGTTCCTTGGATTCACAGTGGAGTCCAGGTAGACAAAGTCTATTACCACCTCAAACCAATATTTTCCCTCTGTCGCGACCTGCCCTCTAGTTTACACTCATCTACCACTAAACCTATCTTATCAGATCCTGCTTCAGTGATCTGAAACGGTCTTATAATAGCTCACTGGTTTCTTCCCATAATCAGAAATGTTGTACACACTTTTTGAATATTGTACTTTTGGCCTGTGATTTCATACGAAGTCCTTTTTTGATATCATCTACCTCAATGGCATTCATCATCTTCGTTCATCACCTTTAAATATAACTGTGAGAAACTAAGCCTTAGTAAATGGAATCAGACCATCACAAAGCATGGCGGTAGCTAGTGAACAAATAATCGCTGTAGTCAGTCGATCCCAACCGATCGCATGGCACCAATGCCTCATTATCGCTATTCAAATGGTATCTTAGCGGCTGGTATATTATTATCTGTTCAGTCACTAGCGTAACACAATAACTACGTCTTGGGAAATTACCTTATCAATACATTTTGTATATCTATTTTATTTGTTTATAAGAGAAACCCGATCATACCTTAGTTACGAAAGTCATATTCCATTCAAAGTGTCAACTGGCAAGTGAATGAGTTTAACGATGCGACCTCACTGTTTATCCTTGTGAGACTAATGAAGATGATGCCACTTGAATAGAAAATCAAACGTGTGATATGGGTGTGTGCTCGGTCATTCATGAGAGATGGATTGTATCCTTTAAAATTGGTTCATATGTGTGGTCTACGGAGAGATGGTGTCTGTTTAAAATACATTCTCCGATAGCCTTTCTTTACGTTCGTACTCTGACATGATCTATCTTTGTTTTTTAATTGATAATTGTCCGATACATACGAGTACATTGTTGGTTTCATCGCCTTCCTTCAACACTGTTCATTCAACTTTCTTCTTCCTGTATTATAATCAGTTTTCGTAAATGTATATTGGCCTTATCTTTCCTTATTCAATTTCTTACACTTTTAGCACCTTAGAGCGTAATATGGTCCATCACATTATTTTCCTCCGTAGGTCTACTCGTAACGGCGATCAATCTCAATGACTATTCATAAATGCTGTTTGTGTGTGTCTGTTCCCAGCCAAGATATCTACTTTCACATATTCTCCTCAATCTGAGCGAATTGTTGTCTACCTGATTCCCATTGCAGCAGAAGCATATAAGGAGATATACCACGCAGTGCCAAGAAAAATGGATAAATATGTTTACCATTTAGATATCCAACGTGCTTTCAGATGAGTATGCTTTTTCGGTTGATCTAGTCTATAGCCCCAATAGTTTACTGTCATGTTAGAGTGCGATCCTGAGTGCTGCTTTTTTTCAACACTATCTACGTGGAATTTTCACTATGTTATGTTTCGTAATGATTGGATTCCACTAAATCGCCTTTTATGACAGTTTGACAAAAATAAAGATATGTTCAATAAACCAAACCAAATATACTATAACTCCTGTTTAGCAATTCTCAGCGCTGTCCTTTATAGACATATGATTTGTAACTTCGCTGGAAGAGTTGTAACTTTGAACATTCCCTCGGGAACATTGATTTAATATTGTCAATGACAACAGTAACAACATTCTCTGTGAAGAATGGAAGAAGTACAAAGATCAAATTACAGTTTTGTTTTATGTCCTATGCCCTTTTATAGACCATGGAATAATGCCAATTTACCGTCATATTATATTATTCTGCCCCTCATAACGAAAAATTCTCTGTATTCGTCTCTTCAAATGGAGTCTTAATATAAATGTTAAGGAAATGCAATTTTCGTTTTTACATATGGTGTGACTGATACTTCGATTTGGTATATTCGCGCCTATATATATAATTATTACCTGCCCGATCTCCTATAAAGCTACTTAATAGGGGTGCGTTTTGTCCAGAATTCTTCCATTGTTTCTCAAAAAGCGATTTACAAAAGCCAGCAGCTTGTTTGTTAAATTATGTCTATTTACCGGACACCTTGGCGAAGGCCAATTTCTACTTTTGCACAAGACAATACTTACAATGAACTTGATTTCTATATATATTCTTGATGAGTTAAAGAAAAGACTACGGATTCCTATTTTGTCGCAATTGATACTCTTTTTTAGTCATATGCTCCTGCCATCAAATTGATGGTAATTGGGTGTAAGTCGATTATTCCATGCAAGATCATGATTACTCCTTCAGCATCGATGAGATGTTTTAAATAGGTTGTAGGAATCCACAGGCTTCCCCCAATTCTTTTCTTTTTTTTCTTCTTGTTTTAAGATATTTAGGAGAAAACAATTTGGTCGCTTGGACTGGTCATTCTCTGCTGATCGATGAACACCCAGGTGATTTATTCTCAAATCTATAAGGTATCCCCGATTGGTATTGCAAGAATCAACCAGTTTCATTTCAAAATTACTTTTCGGCATTGTCATCATTAGGCATATTCTAATAAATTTTTTTCAAAATCTAGGAACCATCCACAATTTGGAAAATCATCTCTAGACCAACGAAGGATGGTAACACAGATAACATTTTAGCAACACGAGTGCTACGATTGTACCTATGACAATATTCGCAGGCGTTTCGAACACATTTTCTAATTTAATCCTTTTTTTTTTTTGTTTGCTATTTCAACAGCTTCGGCTGCTCAATCAAAGAGTTAAAGAAAAGACTACGGATTCCTATTTTGTCGCAATTGATACTCTTTTTTAGTCATATGCTCCTGCCATCAAATTGATGGTAATTGGGTGTAAGTCGATTATTCCATGCAAGATCATGATTACTCCTTCAGCATCGATGAGATGTTTTAAATAGGTTGTAGGAATCCACAGGCTTCCCCCAATTCTTTTCTTTTTTTTCTTCTTGTTTTAAGATATTTAGGAGAAAACAATTTGGTCGCTTGGACTGGTCATTCTCTGCTGATCGATGAACACCCAGGTGATTTATTCTCAAATCTATAAGGTATCCCCGATTGGTATTGCAAGAATCAACCAGTTTCATTTCAAAATTACTTTTCGGCATTGTCATCATTAGGCATATTCTAATAAATTTTTTTCAAAATCTAGGAACCATCCACAATTTGGAAAATCATCTCTAGACCAACGAAGGATGGTAACACAGATAACATTTTAGCAACACGAGTGCTACGATTGTACCTATGACAATATTCGCAGGCGTTTCGAACACATTTTCTAATTTAATCCTTTTTTTTTTTTGTTTGCTATTTCAACAGCTTCGGCTGCTCAATCAAAGTCTTTATATATTTTGCCATTCTGGACTTGCGATCGTACTTAATTCCTTCGAAGCAATACCCCGAGAAGAGAGATAAATAAACGAACAACAAAAACTTAGCAGCATACCGAAGATATAGTATTAATACAAAACAATTCAATTGGCGCTAATTTCTCAATGAATTAATAAAAAGTTTAGAAAATTTAGTAGACGGCAGTGGCACGCTCATGACTGCTCGGCATTAGCTCGACCATATAATTAGATAGAACAAGAGGAATTTGATAACTTCTGCTTGTTAAGAACTCTCTTATTTTGTTGCAAATTTCGTTGTTAACAGGTAGTATTTGTCCCTATTTTGCTATATTCCTTGTGTTGAGTGCACGGTTGAGAAGCACTAGGAATTTTTAGATTTTTCTTCAAAGTTTTCCCATGTTGTCCCATGTTTATCTGGAGTACGCCAGAACCCAGGTAAGCATATAGCTTCTCATAATCTTTTATCTCATAATCTTTTGTTAATATATGTCACCTAGAAAGTGTTATGGGATCAGATGCATCCAGGTACAAAAGCAGAAAGAGGAACAGAAAAAGACGAAGAAAAAATTGAAGAGACACCTGAACAGAGGGGTTTGACTGGCAACTTGTAACACAGTTGGATTGAAATACAAATACATTGGTCTTCCATTTGTTATGCGAAGAGGTGGACGAAATGCTATGTATGACGAAATGCTATATGATTAATTGACAAAGTCAATCATTTCAAAACCTTTTCCACCTAGTTCTGTTAGAGTTTCGTATATCCTGTCTGTTCTTGTGGGTACCTGCCATAGAATTTATTCATGGTAGAGATATAATGTTTTATGGTTTGCTTTTCTTTTCAAATCTCATTAGCCAACGCCTTAATACTGGTAGTCCCAATAATGGACGTTGACAGTCAGGAGCTTTAAGGTGGTAAAGTGGTAAAATGTTAGCTTATAATGATATTTTCAAGGAGCTCATTGTACAGCGCCCGAGTTATAAGAACAACCCGCCACCTACAACAACAACGTTAATAAAAGATTGCAAGGTCATTAAAACGAGCCATGAGAACAACCTGTGACCTACAACAACAACGTCAATGGTAGAATGCACTGCCATCAAGCAAGGTCAACAGTAGCACTATCAGATAATAATGTCAGCAATATATTATAATTGTAATTGCACAGGTGAATTCTAGATATGCTTGATCTGCGTCTGCTGAACTTCCGTCCGATCAATAGCCTTTGCAAAATACCACCTTGATCAAAAAGTTCCCAGCGCAACATCGTGTGGCGCTCCCATTCTACAGATTTGATTTTTTTTTTTTTTTGTTAAGTTGGTACATCTGTTGTTGATATTCCCTCTAAATCTTAACATCATTGCCTGACATTTGCAAAAGTTACGTAGCCATCTATCTATGTGTGTGTTTTTTCAAGTTTAGAAATGGATTTAAATTTGCAACAACGAACATGTATTAAATATTGCATAGAAAGCAGATTTAATGGTGCGCGAACGTTGGAAATGTTGGAAAAGTGTTTCCTCAACTATTCTCTAAAGAAAAAACAAGCGGTTCAAAAGTGTTCGTGAGTCAATCGAAGATGATGAACGCAGTGGCAGACCATCGACATCTAAAACCGAAGAAAACATTGGTAAAGTAAAAGAAATGTTGGTCAATAACCGCAAATTACCCATCAGAGAGATAGCGGAAGATTTGAACATTGACTGTGGATCCGTCCAAGACATTTTGGTTAATGATTTGGGTTTCCGTAGTGTAGTAGCAAAGTTGGTACCAATAGACCTTAATTTCATGCAAAAATGAGACCGTGTCGCAAAAGAGATGATTTGCGAGGCCGAATCCGATCCCACATTCATCAAAAGAATCATTACTGGAGACGAGACGTGGGTTTATGAGTACGATACGCAATCCAGACACCAGGCAAGTTAATGGCGTTCACCAAATGAGTAGAGACCAATAAAACCACGTCGTTTTCAGTCAAAAAGGAAGGCAATGCTCATGGTTTTCATGGATTACAATGATTTATGCAGCATGAATTTTTGCCAGAAAGCCAGACAGTAAACAAAGAATATTATTTGGGCGAAATAGGACGTTTGCGTGAAGCAACGTGGCACATTGGCATAGTTATTCGTAATTAATAGCATTCAACAGCCACCGAATTCACCTGATTGGCTCTCTGTGACTTTTTTCTATCCAATCGAGTTAAAAAACCACTACGGGGAAAGTTATCACACCGACTTCTGCTGATGCACCACACGCGCCGATTCAATCCTACATGCATCATATTTGATGTTGCTAGGTCAGCACACGCGCTTACCTAAAAACCTTTGGTAATTGAATACTTGTTCAGGTGCATTTGAATGGGACTCGTATTCCATCTGGAATACTTTCCTACACAATTGCAAGGTCATCAATTGCAATAATGTTATAAATAGATGATAAAAACAAATTATGTTTAGATTTAAGTTTGACTTCAATAAAGAGACTTGTGTCTCACTAAAGTGGAAAAATTGTTTTTTTTAATTATTTAACTGATTAAATCTTCACTGGCGCCCGAGCAGAGACATCGCGAATGTAAAAGTATATGTGAGTAAAGGAGCAGTTTAAAAGTGAGCTCACGCGCTATGTGATAGTGAAAGTGTACCGCAGTAGGCTATTACAACAGAGCCAATACCTCTACGAAATAACCAAAAAGGAGCAATACATCCTTTCCGAAGCGCATTGTATAAAATTTGAGTGAACCACCAAAGGCGACTTTCAACAGAAGACCTCAACGAAGAAGCCAACAAGGAAGAACGCATCTTTTGACAACATTCACCAACTCTCCAGCATCCCAACCTACCCAGAAGAGACATGATATATATCATAATCTTAATGTAAGTCAATTACTTGAATCTCAAAATCTTGTAAGCTTTAGAACCTAAAGAAATTTAACAAAGACACAGAAAAAGAAATTATTTCTTGTGAGAATATTTTAAATTGTAGTAATTTTTAGTAAGTCAATTAATCTTAATAGTATCATCAAATCAAAATCAAAATGGTATGGTCTTTAGAACCTAAAGAAATTTATCAAAAATACAAAAAAACAACTATTTTTTGTGAACATATTTTAATAAAATCGAACAGTCGTAACTGCAAGAATTAAATTCAGTAATATAGGTTTAAGTAATCAAATTATTATCATCTAGCATATATATTATTCTCAAAGCTATCATTGACATATCATACTGTCAAACTAAATTATATCCTAAATTTCCCTCATTAACAACGAAGGTAATTTTATAACTACAAAAACATAAACAATTATTACTTCGCAAAATGGAAGAACTTCAAAGAGCTATTGTCCATCTTACTGGTGTAGTGAATGCCCAAATTGAAAAAATTAGAGAAATAGAACAAAAGCTCAGGTAAATAAAACTCAATAATGCATCATCTAACACAAATCCAACAACACCTGCAATTCCGAGAAGCGAACAAGATCTGAAGGAGATCAGAAAATTACCCGATGGAGTCAGACATTCGATGGCAATCTAATCTAATATATCTCCTGGATCCACAACGTGGAAAACATATTAAAAGACTATGAGATCGTAAAAGAAAAACCCCTCTACAGAGCCATACTGCAAAGTATCAGGCAAAAAATTAGAGGTGGGGCTGATGCCGCCCTAATTTCGTATAATATATTCGATGACGATTGGGCTTCGATCAAGAAATATCTATCCTTGCACTATGCGGATAAAAGAGACATCCGCACTCTTGAGCATCAACTCAACACCTTATCCCAGGGCAACTCAAATATTGATAAATTGATCATAAATAAAATAAAAACGGAGGACTACAGTCCTGAAACCATTCAAGCTCTTGTAGATAATTACAGGAATCGAGCTCTTGATGTGTTCATCAGAGGATTAAATGCGGAAAACGCTATTTATCCAAAAACCGCTTACTCTTCCGGAAGCGTATGCTTCGTGTTTAGAAACCCAGAACCTAAACTATAGGAGTATGTCAATACACCCAAAAATCAGTAATAATGCCATAACCACTCCAGTTAACCAGATCCTATCCCGAACCAGAAATGGACAATTCAAACCAGCACATCATACGCCACCTCGTACTATGTTCCTATGGAAATGTCTGTCCAGACTCGACAAGCTAACTATATAAACAAACCTGCTATACCAGCGCAGCTCGGTCATTATCAACAAATGTATAACGAATAATCCCGACTCAACTCAGATAATTACTACCCTCAGAAAAAGCAAAGGCTGTGTAATATTCAGACTCAGGATTAAGAAGAATATCTTGAAATCCTTGAGCAAGAGCTTACCCAGGAAGATCACTATGGATCTCAAGCAGAGGAAGCAGAGATGGAGCCTTCTAAGATAAATTTTATGATAGACGGCTGTCTAGCATACCATAAGTAAATTATGTCAGTAAAGCGGCCGCACCCTGAAGTTTCTGGTAGATACGGGCGCAAACAAAAACTTTGTGAAACCAGAACTAGCAACCAATGCAAGTTTGGCTCAAACACCCTTTACAATCCAATCAGCCGGAGGTGAAATTCATATTGATAAAAAAATTAGCGGGAAGTTTTTTGAAAGTGTCGGAAACAAAACTGTTATAGACTTTTTCGTTCTTCCAGGACTTAGAACATTCGACGGTATAATTGGTGATGACACCCTCAAGCAGATGGAAGTATCATAGATAGGAAAAACAACTTCCTAATAATAAAACCAGGAATAAAGATATCGCTGGAGGAGAAAAAGTCAGCCCAGGCAAACAATATGGGGTTAAAACATAATCAACTCGCCATTGAAACAAAGTAACATCTTCAAGATATTAATAATAGACACCAGGGAGTCTTCGGACCAATAAGCGATGAACAAATAATCGACACCAACATTAGAGCAGAGATAAGAACCACAACGGAAGAACCTGTATATACTAAATCGTATCCCTACTCGCTACATCTAAGACAGGAAGTCGACACCCAGATACAGAAGCTTTTAGAGGCCGGAATTATACGACCCTCGAATAGCCCGTATAATTCCCCGCTGTGGATAGTGCCGAAAAAATCGGATGGCACAGGAGAAAAGAAATACCGACTCTTAGTACACTTCAAAAGACTTAACGCCTGACTATTTCTGACACATATCCCATACCCGATATCAACAATGCAATGCCAGACTAGGAAAATTTCAATTCTTTGCAACCTTGGATCTTACTTCAGGATTCCATTAAATTAAAATGAAGGAGACAGATATTCCCAAAACCGCGTTCCCGACAATGAACGGAAAATTCGAATATACAAGGCTTCCCTTCGGGCTGAAGAACGTCCCGTCTATTTTTCAGAGGACAATAGATGATGTATTAAAGGCATATATAGGGAAAATATGCTATGTATATATTGATGATATCATCATATTCGGTAGAAGCGAAAAGGAACATCTAGAAAACATAGAAACTATCTTAACCGCATAAGAGAGAGCGAATCTTAAGGTGAATCTCAACAAGACACAGTTTTTGAAACAAGAAACGGAATTTTTTGGGGTTTCTCGTTACAACAAAGGGTATAAGACCAGACCCAAAGAAGAAGGTAGAGGCGATTCGGAAAATAAAGCCACCTGAAAACCTAAAGGAACTCAAGGGGTTCCTGGGCCTTATCTCATATTATAGAAGATTTATAAAAGACTTTGCGAGAATTGCAAAGCCTTTAACAAATCTCACGAGAGGGGAGGGAGCACAAGTAAAAGCCAGCCAATGAAGAAAAATTAAAATAAGTTTGGAATCAGCAGAATTAGAAGCATTTAATAACCTTAAAGAGCTCTTGATGTCATAAGAAGTCTTAGCATTTCCACACTTTGAAGAGCCCTTCGTCTTTACCACGGATGCGTCCAACATGGCTATTAGAGCCGTACTTTCTTAAGGAAAGATTGGTAAAGATAGACCGATAACATACATTTCACGATCACTTAGTAAGGCCGAAGAGAACTACGCCACTAATGAGAGAGAAATGTTGGCGATAGTATGGGCACTCAATAATCTAAGGAACTACTTGTACGGTGCGAGCAAAATAAAAATTCTGACGGATCATCATCCGCTCATTTTCTCCCTAAGCAACCGCAATAACAACACTATATTAAAACGATGGAAGGCCAGGATGTCTTGGAGGATGAACTCATTTATAGGCCGGAAAAAACCAATGTAGTCGCGGATGCCCTATCTCGGCTCAAAACAGAAGTCAACACTTTAACGTCAGACTCACAAACCATACTGTGCTGAAGAAGACAGCAAAGATTTGATTCCTCACCGCGATGTTAAATGTTTTTAGGAACCAATTAGTCATCTCTCAAGGACTAGAGTTATTTGCCCATGAAGAACCGCATCCGACTTTCCATAGACACTTCAGAATATCACAAAAGAAAATTTGTCAAGGACTCTCAAAGAGAAGCTCAATCCTAATATAATCAACGGCATAAAAATACCAGAACTCTATATCCCCCTCCTCAATGATATATATAAGGAAAACTTCAGCAAATTCAAAATCCGTATAACCCAGAAAATATTAGAAGACTTACGTAACGAAGAGAATAAAATGAGAATCATTCAAGAAGAGCATAACAGAGCGCATCGGAACGAGCGGGAAAACAAGGAACAAATCTTGAATAAGCTCGTGAAACAGGTCGAAAGGACCTGCGAGATATGCAAAACTAGTAAGTATGATAGACATCCTTTGAGACCTGTGCTCCAGAAAACTCCCTTGAAACATATGGATATCTTCGAGCTTGACCGGGAAAAGTTCATAACATGCGTAGATAAGTTCTCGAAGTTCACAAAATTTTTCCACATAAAAGAGAAATCGGCTCTTTACTTAAGGAAAAAAATAAATTAAATTCTGCACTATGTTTCCGTGCCCCAAGTTAATGTAACAGAGAACGAAGGCAGCTTTTTAAGCCCAATAATTTCCAATTATATCAAATCTCTTAGCATTAAAATCTATTTGACCCTATCACATAAAAGTGAAGTAAATGGGACTGTGGAAAGATGATGGAAACTCTCCCGTATAAGATAGAGGCTATAGAATACGCGGAACCAATAATGCTGCAAAAAGGATCACTCTTACTGTACGTCGTGTCTTTACCCAAAACTGGACCAAGGGAATTTAATCATGTGCTGATCCGGTCTACTGTCAGAACAACAAGAGAATACACCTGGATGTCAACGAAATATTTGTCTCACATGATGAAATATTTGGAGTTAAGGGGTTATGCTCAAAAATTAAGAGTTGTATAATTTGTAACGAGCTTCAGGAACTCTCCTCAGATCACTGTAGTAGTCGAGTAATGAGAGGAAAAAACGCGGACTGCGACAACCAAATCTATAGAAAACTTGTTATTGAACTCTTAACTGGAAACACTGTTTTTCTAACAAACTTCATTGAAACCCTCCGACACCTTGAAGAAACCAAGATACTAAACGGAACTCTCTTAATACAGTTTAACAACGAGACCATATCTATTAACAACAGCGAGTACACAGATTAGGAAATAAGAACCTTCCAAGTTTTGTCCCCAATAATTCAATCAAACATAACCATAAAATATGTTAAATTAGACTTTGAATTTTTACACGATTTGCACTTAAAAAATGTCAAAAAACTAGATAAATTTAAAAATATTACTGACATGTCAATGATTTCCGATTCAATTATATATCTATTACTAATTGTCAGTTTTTTTCTACTCATATACAAATATAAATTAAGAAATGTGAATAAGAATATTCAAGTTCAATTACCAAAGATCAATGACTTTTACGCTCAACCTTTTAAGTGTAACATTGACCCGCGAGACGCGGATTTTAAGGAGGGACTAGTTATCACACAGACTCCTGCTGATGCAGCACAAGCGCCGATTCAATCCTACATGCATCATATTTGAAGTTGCTAGGTCAGCACACGCTCTTACCTAAAAACCTTCGGTAATTGAATACTTGTTCAGGTGCATTTGAATGGGACTCGTATTCCGTTTGGAATACTTTCCTACAAAATTACAAGGTCATCAATTGCAATAATGTTATAAATAGATGATAAAAACAAATTATGTTTAGATTTAAGTTTGACTTCAATAATTATTTAACGAATAAAATCGTTTACTGGAACGCGTTTCAGCAGCCGAGAGGAAGTAATGGAAAAATCGCAGGAAGCACTGATGGACATACCGAAAACCGAATATAAAAAATGTTTCGAGGATTTAATCAAGCGCTGGCATAAGTATGTTGCTGTCGATGGGGATTGCTTTGAACTAGACAATATATGTAGATTTAGATGAATAAAATTGTATTTTTAATTTTCTGAATAAATTCTTCGGGAACATTTTGATAGTATAGTATAGTATAGGTTACAATTTTAATTATTTTAGATTTTAAGTTCAGTTGATTTTTTCAGTCGAATAAGGAAAGAATTTTTTTTTTTAATCAATGTTTGGGTTGGAACTCATTAGTGGCGCAGTCGAGTAGTCAGAAAGGTAATAAAATCCTAAAAGTATAAGTAGAAACGGTTGTTTTTTCCGTGGCGAAATAGTACAACTTACGTTTAACAATAAATTCTTAAATCCTTTGCTTCACGATCACAAATAAGTGAAATATAAAAAGTAATAGTGAAATAAGTAAAAAACTTGGCACAGTTTCAGCGGTTTTCTGAGATTAAATCAAGTTATCGACGATGAAAACCAGTGGTTTATTGACATCTTCATGGCGGGATTCATAGCAACCTTGAGATAGATCAACTAAAAAATGAAAATTTTCCTGATACTTGGGCATATTTGATTTAGGAAATATTTATTATTATTAGTTTTATTTGTATTGAAAAAAAAATTAAATTTTGAATATAAATGTATAATAAAGAAAAAATTATATCAATAACTAAATTTTATTTGAATTGAAAAATCGATATTATTAAATTGAAAATTGAATTACTACTACACCATATTAACTGAACCAAACATTGAATTTATATTAAATTACCAATAGATTAAGTACCAAATTGAATTATTATTATAACTTTTACATGATAAATTTTGTAAATCTTCCCGAAAGACTAACTTTGTATGTAATATAACCTTTTATTTTATGCCATCCCCAAAGAAAGAGAAAGAGCCTGTCTCAAATAAATAGTGATCGCAAATTTAATTCGTTATCTTCACTTTCGAACCTAAACATGAATCAAAATTTTGCTACAACTTCTGCAGCATCTGCCGCTGCAACTCACAATCTTCACGACATTTTCGATAGCCTTAGAATTCCAGGCGCAATTAAAGATTAACCACGCTTTGATGGAAATCTCAGATTATTGTACGATTTCATCAATAACATGGAAGAGATACTGATGCACATAAGAGGAGTTTCAGAATCCCCTCTAGGACAAATAATATTGAGAGCAATCTGCAACAAGATCGTCAAGCGAACGAGGTACTGAACATCTCGTGTTGCACTATCCAGATAAGCGTTGGCCCCTTTGCCAACGAAAAGTTATTCTTCCCTAGCACCGCATAATCCAAGCAATGCTCAAAATTTCCTTCCCCAAAGGAATCATGTCGTTTCTCGGCCAGAACCCATGGAACTCGGTTCAACTCAATCCCGGTACACGCAGCCAACCATTTACAAACCATCTATGATACAACAGACTAGAAGAAGCAACAACACACCAAGATACATTTTAGAGGAAGTCCATAACGTTAACGCACACCAAACAAAGCTCAACTTACCACCATCATATATCATAGACTAGAGCACGTACCGCACCAGTAGGAAAGTAGCCGAAGTTATTATGGCTCCGAAACCCGGTAAACCGCTTACTGAAGTTAAGTCATATAGACCAATATCGCTTCTCCCGATTACATCGAAGGTCTTCCAGCGAATCCTTCTTAATCGTCTTAAACCAATTATCGACACAAATTCCCTCTTGCCTGATCATCAATTTGGCTTTAGAAGCCAACACTCTACAGTTGACCAAGTGCATCGAATAACCGAAGTAATTGAACGAGCAATCGAATGTAAGTTAGTCTGTTCAAGCGCATTCCTTGACGTTTCGCAAGCCTTTGATAAGGTATGGCATGAAGACTTAAAATATAAACTCCGACAAGCCCTACCCCAGCAATTGTCTTGTATTTTAGGTTCATATCTGGAAGACCGACTCTTCCGTGTGAGACACAGAAACGAATATGCTAGTTTTAAGACAATAAAGGCGGGGGTGCTGCAAGGAAGTGTACTTGGCCCTCTGCTATATTTGCTTTTTACCCGTGATATACCGCAAACGGACGACACTGTCCTAGCCACATTTGCTGATGACACTGCCATTTTGGCAACGATTAAAACAATCGAAGAAGCAACTGCCAAGTGCCCTTACACGGATTAACAATTGGACAAAGACTTGGCGAATCGCGCTTAATGAAAACAAGTCTGTACACGTGACTTCACTCTCAAGAAAATTGAGAATCCACCGGTGTTTATCAACGCAGTACGAATTCCTTACGCGAACGAGGCCAAATATCTCGGTATGACACTCGATGCTAAACTAAAATGGAGAGCACACGTCAAGAAAATACGTGAAGAGCTTGAAACTAAATATAGAGATATTTACTGGCTTATTGGAAAGAAAGCTTAGCTTAGAGAACAAACTGTTGTTATACAAGCAAGTGCTAAAACCGATCTGGACATATGGTGTACAATAGTAAAAAATAGTAACATTAATGTATTACAGACATTTCAAAATAAAGTTCTTCGAATTATTGTTAATGCACCGTGGTACATTAGAAACGATGATATCCACAGAGACTTAGGAGTCGAAAACGTTTAGAACGTAATTAAATTGTTTTCGCGAAAACATTATAATCGATTACAAGGTCATACGAATATTTCTGTTCTGAAAAGGACTAAGCCTCTCGATCTAGCGAAGTAATTAGCAGCGCGTAATTTTTCTAAAGTACACAGGAATTTAAAATGGAAAATCGCCTGCAGGATATCTCATGAAAACAAAATAAAATGCGATAGAAGAACTGCTTGTTGAGTGTGAACTCAGTCGTGGTTTGCATAAGGGATGTGTTTTTTAGTGAGTAAGAATCTCACACTACTATAGGCTCCTGGCCTATAGTGTCTATGAAGATTTCTCACCTTCCCATGAAAAAAAAAAAAAATATATATATATATATCTCTAACCTTCAGCAACATCATAATTACCAGGATCAGGACTTAAACGAACAAGACCAATAAAAGCACTACATGCAATGCGAGAGCTTGAAATTGAAAATTTTCAAAATCTAGCTTCGACAAATCCATTTGTTACATGGATTACGTTAACAAACATGGATTCGTATTACCTTACATAAATATTTCATACCCATTCGGTCGTCCTTTTAAATTTCTCGTAGACATAGGAGCCTCTGCTTCCTTCATAAACCCATAATTCACTAAAAATCTTAATATTGAGAATTGCTCTCCTTAAAAATCTCCACTATTTTAAACAACCATAAGCTGGACAAAAAGTATCTATTTTTATATTTAATGAATTTAATTTGATTTTCTTCTTTTGAAATTTCATAATTATTTCGATGTCCTTTAAGGTTTAGATATTCTCTTTCAAATCTCCGCAAAAATTGATTTAGGAAATAAACTTCTTATCACTCCTAACACCACTATTCCACTTCATTTCAAGCATAATTTTAGTTCAGGAAAATACGTTATCCCTTCTAATATAAAAACTCTTGTTATAATACCAATAGATATATGTATCGATAATGTTTTCATAAAAAGCACATGTGTCGAACCCAATGTCACCATATCTGAAGGTGTTTATACAGCAAAGGATTGGTATTGTCTTGTTGAACTTTCTAACAATTCATAACATTTCCCTTTTGATGGAAAAACCCCTTAAAGTCGAGCCCTACCTTTCTTCTAACTTTATTGAAATTAAAAACTTCAACCTCAACCTCGAAACAATCCAAGCTGATCCGGATATTTCAAAATATCGCTATCCGTATTACCGTAAGGAAGAAATTCAAAATCAATGAAACAAGGTATTGTACGTCACAGTTACTCACCTTGGAGCTTACCTGTATGGAAAGTGTCCAAGAAGAAAGACCATTATAGAAATCGGAAATGGAGACTCGTAGTTGATTCTAGAAAATTAAACGAGAAAACCATTTCGGATAAGTATCCTGTACCCAATATTAACGAAATTCTAGAGAAATTGGAAAAATGCCTTTATTTCTTCACATTGGATGTAGCAAGCGGATTCGATTAAATTGAAATGGATCCGCAAAATATTGCAAAAACTGCGTTTTCTTTAGACGGCAGTCATTACGAATACTTAAAAATGACATTCGGTTTGAAGAATACTCCCCTACACTTCAGCGAATTATGGATAATATACTAAAGGAATTAGTAGGAAAATGCTGTTTGGTATTCATAGATGACATCATCGTATTTTCCACGTCCCTATAGAAACATGTGTAAAACTTGAAGAAAGTATTCAGGAATTAAAAGAATCTAATTTTAAAATTCAACTTAAGAAGTCCGACATTCTAAAGTAGGAAATTGCGTTTTTGTGATTTATTGTTTCAATTGAAGGCGTAAAGCCAAATCCCGACAAAATTCATGCTATTGAACAATTTCCTATTCCAGGCACACAAAAAGGTTTAAGAGCTTTCTTGGGTCCATAAGATTATTACAGGAAATTTATTAAAGATTTTGCTAAGCTAGTTAAACCTTTAACCGTATGTTAAAAAAAAAAAAAAAATAATCATTTAACCTCACAACAGATGCAAGCCATTTTGCTCTCGGTGCAATATTGTCGCAAGGTACAATTGGAAGTGACAAACCGATATGTTTTGCAAGTAGAACCTTAACCACATCTGAAATAAACTACTTAACCATAGAGAAACAGCTCTTGGCATCGTGTGGGCAACTAAATATTTCAGAACCTATCTTTTCGGACATAAGTTTAAGATTATTACAAATCATAAGCCGCTAACATGGATTATGAACCTTAAAGATCCAAATTCGAAGCTACTTCGCAGGCGTCTAAAGCTAGAGGAGTACGATTTGAAATAGTATGAAAGGAAACAAATAACACTAACTCAGATTCCCTTAGAAGAGTGAAAATTGAGCATTCGAAAACCTTCCAAAGTAAAAACGTCTACAGAACTTCCATTCGATCAATCACTTTTGCAAAATATAGGTTACAGTTGATTTTTTCAGTCGAATAAAGAAAGAATTATTTTTTTTAATCAAAGGTTGTGTTGGAACTGATTAGTCCCGTCCAATGGAGGAATTTCGTTTTCAAAGTCCGGCTGCAGTTTCAGAGAACGCTGTCTTTCTCGAATCTATTTTAGAAGCAAAGTGCACACACCGGTTAGGAATTAAAACAGATGTGCCAATAGTAAGGAGAAAAAGTATAAGAAGGAAAAACCTCGTTTCTGAGAGATTGACTATTGCATCATTTAAACACTTTTTCAACTTTTACAGCTCTGTAATGTAGAGCAAGTTTACGTAGAAAGAATCTTATTTGGTATACTTATATATATACATATATAAATATACTTATATATATATAGGGTTTTCCAATAGGGAGTTGACAGCTTTGTGAATTAATTTAATTTGTGAACGCACTCTTTCACTAATCATCAAACTGTCACTGTCAATTTATTCAGTATACTCAACATTTTCATCATGGTAAAGTAAACTAACGAGCTACGTCTGCAAATTATAAAAATTTTCTACAGATATTCGGAGTCGGTGACTGCAACTTTAAGAGCGTTAACTCCGATTTTCGGTCGTAATTATCGCCCTAGTAGACAGGCAATAACAAGTTTAGTGCAAAAAGTTTGAGTCTACATGTTCTTTGTGTGATGTTGCCGTGTCAGTGAGACACGAGTGTCGAAAATATCGCTGCCGTTTAAACGCCCGTAGCAAACGATCCAAATCAGTCAATACCACGGCGTTCTCAAGAATTGGGCATCGCTCAGACCACATTATGACGTATTTTGCGTAAGGATCTTGGTTTACACCCATACAAGATCAAGCTGACTCAAAAGTTGATGCCGATGGACCATTTGAAGCGACGTACGTTCTCCGATTGGGTTCTGGAGAAGATGCGCCAAGATGATGAATTTCATTGGAAAATCATCTTCAGTAACGAAGCTCATTTTTATCTCAATGGGTTCGTCAATAAGCAAAATATGCGTTATTGGTCGGGTGAAAACCCACAAGTGCTTCATGAATCACCACTTCATCCACAAAAAATAACTGTTTGCTGCGGTTTGCATGCCGGCGTCGTTATTGGGCCATATTTTTTCGTCGACGATAACGATCGTCACGTTGTGAATGGTCAGCGTTATCGCGTCGAATTGGAAGATATGGACTTGGACGACATGTAGTTTCAACAGGATGGTGCCACAAGCCACACAGCACACGCTACAATCGATTCATTGAAGAGTAAGTATGGTGAGCGTGTTATCTCAAGATATGGGCCAGTCGATTGGACGCCTTGTTCGTGCGATTTAACGCCGCTTGACTATTATCTGTGGGGCTACGTTAAGTCATTGGTTTATGCCAACACGCCGACGACGATGGAAGATCTCAGAGCCAACACTGAACGCGAAATAGCGCGTTGCGAATGGTTTGCCTTTTATTTAAAAAAAAATTGTCAAGTCGTTATTAGAAAACCCTATATATAATTATATATATATACTTATATATATACTTTTTTTTAGAAAGGATTACCACCACAAACTCTATGATATTATGTGCTCGTTTGCCTATCTACGGGAACATTGTGTTTTATTATGCAAAATATTCTCTATATTTAGAATTTAAAGGAAAAAAAGGAATGGGTAAAAAAGAAAAAAAAATTAAATGACAACAATGGGACTTAACACAAACATAAATTATGAACATACTACTGTGATCAAGACATAAGGTGAAATTGTTTATAACTTTCAAAATCGTTAATTATTCTTCGAAATCTATTTCATCCCCTTCAAAGTAAAGTAAGCTTCTGCCAATGGTTTTTCCAATCTTCGAAACAATTGTTAAAGTCAATTTCCGAAATGGCCTTACAGCGCTCAGCGATTAGGTTTTTTTCTCCTCTATATTGTCAAAACCTTTGTCTCTTGAACTAAGAGAATAGCCAGAGGTCACACGGTGCTAAATCAGGCGATTACTGTGGTTGTGGAACGATATGAATTGAAATTTTTGCGAAATGGTCTCGAGATGGTGATTTAAGTGATATGAAAACAAACGAGATTTTCCTTTTTACAGGCACAAAACATCTTTTAAAATAATCGGGACAGTATCAGTAAGGTCTCTGATTGTCAAATCTTTAATTTCCTTAACTTGTTCATCAGTTGATATTGATAGCCGTCCAGAGAAATCATTGTCTTTAAGGCTTTCTCTGACCCCTTTGAATTGTTTATACTACTTAAAAACATCTTTTTGTAACTCAGGCTGGCCTTCTGCAACATTTCTGCAGCAGAAATTTCATTCGCAAACAAAATTTAATGCAATTTATTTACTCCGCAAAATCAGACATACCACAAATTTCTAAATTCTAAATTTTTGCTATTACAAAACATGTGCGTAACTATTGACCAAATGCAGATTTTGACATGAAATTTGAGACAGATGTTTGTGGTAGACTACCGATTTAAAGAAAATTTTTCCACGAATCGAAGAGTCCAAGTATTTTAAAATCTAGATCTCACCTTTTTTTTATCGCCGTAGTACAACTATCCTAAGTACACAAATCCTTTATTTTCTGATTTTTTCAACGTAAACACATTTGTTTACAAAGCTTTTAAATTGACTCCATATTTTCTGCCATTGACTTGTCTAATATGATCATCCCAGCAAAGTGTTTGTTGCAAAAATTCTACTCACTTAGGAGTTTCAAAAAATAAATGGTGACAAGGAGCGTTGATCCAGTAAAGTTTTATATAAATTCAAATAACTCGATTTAGCTGGATTAATTTTCCACTTGTTTTCTTCCATCCAACGGCATATACTTTAAAGAACTTCATTTCAATCAATTCTATCGTAACTTACAGCTAAAATTAAGCTCAATTCCTTGCTGAATATTGCCTTTGAAAACATTTTGAAGTTATTTTAATAACACAAACTGACAAAATTAACCTACAGTAGAAGCGCACGAGAAAAATTAAGTATATTTTGGAGCTTCTTTAACACATCTCGTGATTAATCGTGTGGATCGCTTTCAAAAAACAAATCAAGATTAAAAAGGAAATCAAATCTTCATCTACTGTTTTTCCTTAGAGGTGATGTGCTCGAATCGAATGTATCAGTACAGTATTCCGCTGAAGAATTTCGAGTTGCCTTTTTTTAAATGGCACATTTTTAGAAACTTTTTCCTTTTTTGGAAAAAACCTAAAAAGCTTATGAGCTAGGTATCCTAGCAAATTATTATTTTTTTATCAAAAGGAACTCTACAACTTTATATGCACAATACTGGCCTACTTTTAGAGCACATCTTCTGGCCTACCCGAACGAGGTTCATCCTTTAGGTCATAATTGCCATTTTTAAAATTTGCAAACCAACGTCGGCATTTTAACTTGCATACACATTTTGGATTTCTCTATTGGCTTCACTTCCATTCTATGTCAAATACGCCGCCCTTCGGATACATCTATTACAAAATTCAGTTAAAAATGCTTACCATGATGTTAACAAAACGAAATTTGCAGACTGAATGAGCAGTACTAAACACTCGTACTAATACAGAATAATAATTTCAATAACAGTTTCAGTAATAAATTGGCTTTGGGAATTTTATGGCAATGGCAAAATAACACAATAGTTATGTTACAACCTGATATCACACAGAGTCAGACATCTACTTTTTCGATGAAAATACGAATAACTCGAATCAAATTAATCTACAAACGGCAGTGTCTTTTTGGCATGGTTTTTATGCCACATTTTGTATTTGCATGATAATAAATTTACATTTCAAAACGCAAAAAAGAAAGTTACATTTCAAAATTTAGAAATATTCTTTACATTACATATATAGGAAAATAAAGAATTTAAATTTAAGTGTGGATATGTACAAGTTGTTCTATGATAGTTTCAACATTTGAGATATGTTCATAGTAATACAGAAAATAATTTGGAATTTAGAAAACTAGTTTTTTTTTTTTTTTTTTTTTTTTTTTTTTTTTTTTTTTTTTGTTATATTTTATGTATTGTAGAAAATTGTATAGGAATGAAGTAGTGGCCAAACATCAGTTCAAGTGCTGGTGTGAACTTTGTGTTCCCTTATGTATGTTTAGAAAATAAGAATCACAATGTTGTTGTGATCACAATAGAGAATAAACGATGATCTTACTTTTTCAACACACGTTACTTTACCCGTCGGCAGATAGATTCGTAGTGGTATCCAAACGAGCTGGGTGTGTTCAGCAAAAATGATCGATAGCATCGATAATATTATTTTTCCTTAATTATTGATTGGCATCTTCTGCTACCGGTCGTAATATCAATGTTTCTATTCTTGGTTCGTCTGTTTCTTGAAATACATAAAAGAAACAGCCCCAACCGATTTTGTGGAGTCAACTTGCGTTGATATTAGACTACAAATGGCCGACGAAATGAAAATTTTCAATTCAATATATCCGTATCTCTTATGTGATAGTAGTATTATCGTGTCGTTGTCGTTGCAAAAACAAAAAAGGACCAAACAACCTGTAGTATCGATATTTTTTGAAAAGCTCCTTGTAATATTCGGTCGAAATCGACTGCAGATTTTGTATGCAAGACAAATGGGCGAGACTTATGCCCCAAAATAGTTATTTTAACTAGTGTACTCTAGATGTGAACATTCACAATCACAAATCCACCAAATTAATTTCTTTGATGTGTGGTGCGTCATTACGCTCAACGGTGAAGTCGTAAATTCACGTATTAGTGCATAGAATTTGCTAAAATCTCTTAGAACGAAACCCTATTATAAGGTTTATACGTTTCATTCACTTCCAATTACATATATTCTAAATAATTTCACTCTTCACAGATGTACATGGATACACCACACGAAATGCAGTATGGGAATTTTTCCCAATACTTGGACGATGTTAAGATTCAGAAATTAGATGATCCCATATCTACATTTTGGATACTTTTGTTTCTCACGGTATTGCCCATCAGTGTACTGGTCTTCTCTACAATCTGTAACTTCTTGTGTGACTAACGTTAGATGTTTATATGGACCGAAAATAAAGTCATGTTTTAAGTTTATTTGGCTGTGTCAGCGGGCATTTTCTGTTGTCGAATATTCTTTTTCGTGTCGATGAAGGAACATCCCCAGCTACTTTTTTTTTAATTTTTTTTTTGTTTTTGTTTTTAATTTGCAATTTTTTCGGTTTCATACAAGCAGTCTTAATGTATATGGTAAAGCAGATCTAATTTATGAAATTAATAACGGCGAGGTGGGATCTATTCATTAAAATCAAAAAATGTGGGTTGGGGGGGTTCGTAATTAGGAGGATATTGTTAGTGAAATAGGGATGCACAATCGAAGAAAGTCGATGAATGGTCTGAAATCTGTCTCGTCCCTGTATCCGTTAAGGCTTTCGAATTGGTAAAATTGAGGTGGTCAGTCATTCATAGACCTCCGCGGAGAAATGATGTGTTTCGGCTTTTAATTGAGCAGTGATCGGCTTTACTTAGAAATTTGGGTTAATCTGGAAAGGCTCCAATTGGCATACCGGTTTTGCGTGCGATTAAGAAACTTAAAGTCGTGGGTTCGGCTCTGAGTCGAAAACGAAAAAGAAAAAAAAAAATACTAACTGTCGTTAACCACATCACGTGATGGACTGGGGAAAGCGGTCCGCTAGGCCAACAGCGGAATCTACTAAAAAATCAGGCGAGGTGTCGAGTGGTTCAAGCCAAACAGCAGAAGTGGTAGAACCAAAGACGAAGAGAAGGAAGAAGCTAAAGCCATTAGCTGAACAAAAGAGAGTGAAAGAGAGTTGAGAGAGAACAGCTTCGCTTCTTTGGCATCCAAATCAGAAGATGAAGACGAAGAATTAGAGTATATAGATAGTAGCATCAAAATGCTACAAAAAAAAAGTGCTAGCCATAAAAGAAAATCAAATGGTAAGAAGGAAGAGGGAAAAGCAGGAACAAATCCAACAGCTAACGCAACTGGCTCAAAAACAGGCCCAACAACAAAACCAAAAAAAATACATTAACACAAGTTCTACAACAACACCAACAAAAACTTAAGAACCACCAGCAACAAAAACAAGAGCAGCCACAACAACGGCTGCAGCAAAAACAGCAGCAGCCACAACAGACCAGCAGCAGCAGAAACAACAACGGCAGCAAACAAAACAGCAGCAGCAGAAACAGCAACAGCTGCAAAAACAACACCAGCCGAAATCACAGCAGCAGCAACAGGAACAACAACAACAACAACAGCAGCAGCAGAAGAAGAAGGAGAAGGTGACTCCTACCAACACCTATATATTAGAGGTAAACGCCACCAAGGATATATGTAAGTTGATCCTTGGTAATAATTTTAATATTAAGAGGTTGGGGAACGATCGCCATGCCATTCACTGTAATACAGTGGAGGGCTACGCGAAAGTAAAAGAGCTCCTTAAGGAAACGACGACGGAGCACTACTCATTCACACCTAAGTGTGAAAAGCGGCTGAGGTCTTCGAATATTGCTTTGACGACATCTAACACCATTTTTGACAATGCTGAAAAATTGTGACGGAAAGCAGCAAAATAAATGTTATTAAATATCATATTATACGTATGGAATCCAGAGGCTGATAGTTTTTATTACCCAATAGCACCTATACCGTCCAGGCCAATTACGAAAAGGACTATAGTATTCGAAATAGCACACTTCTTTGACCCATTAGGATAAATTAACCCGGTAATTTTTCTCGCTTAAAATTTTATGCAACAATTATGGGGCCTCAAATTTACATGCGACCAAGCCTTGCCGCAAGATCTTCATCATCGCCTAACGACTTACAAATATATCAGCACACATTTTTGTCATTCTAAAGATTGTCTGTCGACAGGGATGGTACAGCAATGGTTGAGCTCCTTTGTGTCAAATCGAAGGTAGCGCCGGTAAAGAAGCTTGGCGTACCTCGGTTGACACTCTGTGCTGCAGTTATGATGGTTTAACTGGTTAAACGACTAAAGATTATTTTTGGTGCAATGTTTCAGGACTCCATTAGGATAACGCTCCCATTCATACACCGGCATTGGAGATGGCTGTGGTGTAGTGGTATATGCAAAGACTCCTCAAGCAGAGTGTCACTGGTTCGTATCCCGTGAGACGCAAGTCTCTGAAAAAGTCTTTTAATGGAATTTGTATGTATATTAGTTATATGTAAACCCGTCGGCGTCAACTCTGACATGAAGGCATAACAGTGATGTTGGAGTGGTTGCAGGGTGAGCTAAATGCAACGAATTCACAACTAGCACGTACTAAGGCCCACTGGTTGAGCATGCACTGGCTCCAGTTTGACAACCACCTTTGGGAAAAACATCGAAACCTAATACATCAGATTTTCAAACTTCTACACCACCCGTCTGCGCCATGGTGAAAGGCTAGTAAAAGGGTATTCATATCCCCTTGGTGCGTGCACGGAATTATAAAAAAAAAAATACAGTTAAGACCATCTGCACACAAATACAGGAGTTCGGTTGCGAAAAAATTTTGCATCCTCTCTCAGATTTCTAATTATTCCGAAGTCTGGAAAACTTCCTCAACGGCAATAATTGTTAATCTCGGGAAGTTGTCCTTGGCTCTAGGCCCTTGGGATATTTTTTTTTTTTTTTTTTTTTTGTTTTGTCATAGCCAAATAAAGAAGTTATTTGAGAGGAGGGCAGAAGTGTTGCCTGTGCAAAACATACTTACGTTACAACCTAATATTTTGGTAGTCGGTGATGATATTTAAAATCTCTCGCACAAGGATATAAATTTAAAGCATTTTGTACAAGATTCATACTACTTTGTGGAAAACTACTGTGTGTTGCAAATACAACTCGAGTGTATTTTATCACTAAGAACCGGACGCTTTTATGCATAATAGCTTTGTGGCTATGGTGAACCTGGTAGATCATTTTGTCGCTGTGAAGGCTGTAGACTTATGGAATTCCAGATTAAAGGAACAATATTTCTTATATAAAAGAAATGCAAGCCCACGGTATTAAGGTCTCTAGTTGCACTGAGCAATTGCTGCTTTTTTTTCCTTCTAAACTAGCGCGCTCTTAAGGGGTTAAGGTACCCTAAAATGCTTGCACACAGTGCAGGCGAAGTAAAGTAATGAAGGAAAGAAACAGGGGTACCGATATTCGTTAGTTTTAAATTTTAAAGAAATTACGATATTTTAAAGAACGTCTGAAAGTGGGCTTAAGGATATACTGATGTGCATTCGAATTGAGACGAGTATTACGAAAGCTACTGGAGACTTCTATGGAGCACTGCTGGTGCTTCTGCCATACGGGGAGACCAACCAAGGCCTGGTTTGCTGCGGACGTCGTTGCCTTGATGGAATGGCGTTCCAACATATGTCATTTTGGCGCAAAATGAAATAGAAAGTAGGAAAACAACCGGCAATAATTCACTTCTGAAGAGAGTAAAAAATTAGTGGACACTATGCTACAGCGAATTGATGCTGTGATAAAAAAATTAAGGCAATGTAATACAGTGATGAAAACACATTTCGACTTTTGCACTTAAATTTACCCAGACCAATTATTATGTTTTTTTTTTTTTTTTATTTAACTATAAGTGCAAACTACTCTTCCAAAGATACAATTTTCATTACATAATTTCTTTAACTTGAAATAAAGTTTTTCAGGTTCTAGTATAAAAACAAATAGACATTAATAAAGTTAGACAACGCATAAGTATTCTATATCCAATTTACAATTGATGGAGCAATCGTTTTGCACTTGTACTTGTATGAGTTCATTGAAAAAAGACAAACGTTACACACGTGAATTGCTCTCCTTAAAAATCTCCACTATTTTAAACAACCATAAGCTGGACAAAAAGTATCTATTTTTATATTTAATGAATTTAATTTGATTTTCTTCTTTTGAAATTTCATAATTATTTCGATGTCCTTTAAGGTTTAGATATTCTCTTTCAAATCTCCGCAAAAATTGATTTAGGAAATAAACTTCTTATCACTCCTAACACCACTATTCCACTTCATTTCAAGCATAATTTTAGTTCAGGAAAATACGTTATCCCTTCTAATATAAAAACTCTTGTTATAATACCAATAGATATATGTATCGATAATGTTTTCATAAAAAGCACATGTGTCGAACCCAATGTCACCATATCTGAAGGTGTTTATACAGCAAAGGATTGGTATTGTCTTGTTGAACTTTCTAACAATTCATAACATTTCCCTTTTGATGGAAAAACCCCTTAAAGTCGAGCCCTACCTTTCTTCTAACTTTATTGAAATTAAAAACTTCAACCTCAACCTCGAAACAATCCAAGCTGATCCGGATATTTCAAAATATCGCTATCCGTATTACCGTAAGGAAGAAATTCAAAATCAATGAAACAAGGTATTGTACGTCACAGTTACTCACCTTGGAGCTTACCTGTATGGAAAGTGTCCAAGAAGAAAGACCATTATAGAAATCGGAAATGGAGACTCGTAGTTGATTCTAGAAAATTAAACGAGAATACCATTTCGGATAAGTATCCTGTACCCAATATTAACGAAATTCTAGAGAAATTGGAAAAATGCCTTTATTTCTTCACATTGGATGTAGCAAGCGGATTCGATTAAATTGAAATGGATCCGCAAAATATTGCAAAAACTGCGTTTTCTTTAGACGGCAGTCATTACGAATACTTAAAAATGACATTCGGTTTGAAGAATACTCCCCTACACTTCAGCGAATTATGGATAATATACTAAAGGAATTAGTAGGAAAATGCTGTTTGGTATTCATAGATGACATCATCGTATTTTCCACGTCCCTATAGAAACATGTGTAAAACTTGAAGAAAGTATTCAGGAATTAAAAGAATCTAATTTTAAAATTCAACTTAAGAAGTCCGACATTCTAAAGTAGGAAATTGCGTTTTTGTGATTTATTGTTTCAATTGAAGGCGTAAAGCCAAATCCCGACAAAATTCATGCTATTGAACAATTTCCTATTCCAGGCACACAAAAAGGTTTAAGAGCTTTCTTGGGTCCATAAGATTATTACAGGAAATTTATTAAAGATTTTGCTAAGCTAGTTAAACCTTTAACCGTATGTTAAAAAAAAAAAAAAATAATCATTTAACCTCACAACAGATGCAAGCCATTTTGCTCTCGGTGCAATATTGTCGCAAGGTACAATTGGAAGTGACAAACCGATATGTTTTGCAAGTAGAACCTTAACCACATCTGAAATAAACTACTTAACCATAGAGAAACAGCTCTTGGCATCGTGTGGGCAACTAAATATTTCAGAACCTATCTTTTCGGACATAAGTTTAAGATTATTACAAATCATAAGCCGCTAACATGGATTATGAACCTTAAAGATCCAAATTCGAAGCTACTTCGCAGGCGTCTAAAGCTAGAGGAGTACGATTTGAAATAGTATGAAAGGAAACAAATAACACTAACTCAGATTCCCTTAGAAGAGTGAAAATTGAGCATTCGAAAACCTTCCAAAGTAAAAACGTCTACAGAACTTCCATTCGATCAATCACTTTTGCAAAATATAGGTTACAGTTGATTTTTTCAGTCGAATAAAGAAAGAATTATTTTTTTTAATCAAAGGTTGTGTTGGAACTGATTAGTCCCGTCCAATGGAGGAATTTCGTTTTCAAAGTCCGGCTGCAGTTTCAGAGAACGCTGTCTTTCTCGAATCTATTTTAGAAGCAAAGTGCACACACCGGTTAGGAATTAAAACAGATGTGCCAATAGTAAGGAGAAAAAGTATAAGAAGGAAAAACCTCGTTTCTGAGAGATTGACTATTGCATCATTTAAACACTTTTTCAACTTTTACAGCTCTGTAATGTAGAGCAAGTTTACGTAGAAAGAATCTTATTTGGTATACTTATATATATACATATATAAATATACTTATATATATATAGGGTTTTCCAATAGGGAGTTGACAGCTTTGTGAATTAATTTAATTTGTGAACGCACTCTTTCACTAATCATCAAACTGTCACTGTCAATTTATTCAGTATACTCAACATTTTCATCATGGTAAAGTAAACTAACGAGCTACGTCTGCAAATTATAAAAATTTTCTACAGATATTCGGAGTCGGTGACTGCAACTTTAAGAGCGTTAACTCCGATTTTCGGTCGTAATTATCGCCCTAGTAGACAGGCAATAACAAGTTTAGTGCAAAAAGTTTGAGTCTACATGTTCTTTGTGTGATGTTGCCGTGTCAGTGAGACACGAGTGTCGAAAATATCGCTGCCGTTTAAACGCCCGTAGCAAACGATCCAAATCAGTCAATACCACGGCGTTCTCAAGAATTGGGCATCGCTCAGACCACATTATGACGTATTTTGCGTAAGGATCTTGGTTTACACCCATACAAGATCAAGCTGACTCAAAAGTTGATGCCGATGGACCATTTGAAGCGACGTACGTTCTCCGATTGGGTTCTGGAGAAGATGCGCCAAGATGATGAATTTCATTGGAAAATCATCTTCAGTAACGAAGCTCATTTTTATCTCAATGGGTTCGTCAATAAGCAAAATATGCGTTATTGGTCGGGTGAAAACCCACAAGTGCTTCATGAATCACCACTTCATCCACAAAAAATAACTGTTTGCTGCGGTTTGCATGCCGGCGTCGTTATTGGGCCATATTTTTTCGTCGACGATAACGATCGTCACGTTGTGAATGGTCAGCGTTATCGCGTCGAATTGGAAGATATGGACTTGGACGACATGTAGTTTCAACAGGATGGTGCCACAAGCCACACAGCACACGCTACAATCGATTCATTGAAGAGTAAGTATGGTGAGCGTGTTATCTCAAGATATGGGCCAGTCGATTGGACGCCTTGTTCGTGCGATTTAACGCCGCTTGACTATTATCTGTGGGGCTACGTTAAGTCATTGGTTTATGCCAACACGCCGACGACGATGGAAGATCTCAGAGCCAACACTGAACGCGAAATAGCGCGTTGCGAATGGTTTGCCTTTTATTTAAAAAAAAATTGTCAAGTCGTTATTAGAAAACCCTATATATAATTATATATATATACTTATATATATACTTTTTTTTAGAAAGGATTACCACCACAAACTCTATGATATTATGTGCTCGTTTGCCTATCTACGGGAACATTGTGTTTTATTATGCAAAATATTCTCTATATTTAGAATTTAAAGGAAAAAAAGGAATGGGTAAAAAAGAAAAAAAAATTAAATGACAACAATGGGACTTAACACAAACATAAATTATGAACATACTACTGTGATCAAGACATAAGGTGAAATTGTTTATAACTTTCAAAATCGTTAATTATTCTTCGAAATCTATTTCATCCCCTTCAAAGTAAAGTAAGCTTCTGCCAATGGTTTTTCCAATCTTCGAAACAATTGTTAAAGTCAATTTCCGAAATGGCCTTACAGCGCTCAGCGATTAGGTTTTTTTCTCCTCTATATTGTCAAAACCTTTGTCTCTTGAACTAAGAGAATAGCCAGAGGTCACACGGTGCTAAATCAGGCGATTACTGTGGTTGTGGAACGATATGAATTGAAATTTTTGCGAAATGGTCTCGAGATGGTGATTTAAGTGATATGAAAACAAACGAGATTTTCCTTTTTACAGGCACAAAACATCTTTTAAAATAATCGGGACAGTATCAGTAAGGTCTCTGATTGTCAAATCTTTAATTTCCTTAACTTGTTCATCAGTTGATATTGATAGCCGTCCAGAGAAATCATTGTCTTTAAGGCTTTCTCTGACCCCTTTGAATTGTTTATACTACTTAAAAACATCTTTTTGTAACTCAGGCTGGCCTTCTGCAACATTTCTGCAGCAGAAATTTCATTCGCAAACAAAATTTAATGCAATTTATTTACTCCGCAAAATCAGACATACCACAAATTTCTAAATTCTAAATTTTTGCTATTACAAAACATGTGCGTAACTATTGACCAAATGCAGATTTTGACATGAAATTTGAGACAGATGTTTGTGGTAGACTACCGATTTAAAGAAAATTTTTCCACGAATCGAAGAGTCCAAGTATTTTAAAATCTAGATCTCACCTTTTTTTTATCGCCGTAGTACAACTATCCTAAGTACACAAATCCTTTATTTTCTGATTTTTTCAACGTAAACACATTTGTTTACAAAGCTTTTAAATTGACTCCATATTTTCTGCCATTGACTTGTCTAATATGATCATCCCAGCAAAGTGTTTGTTGCAAAAATTCTACTCACTTAGGAGTTTCAAAAAATAAATGGTGACAAGGAGCGTTGATCCAGTAAAGTTTTATATAAATTCAAATAACTCGATTTAGCTGGATTAATTTTCCACTTGTTTTCTTCCATCCAACGGCATATACTTTAAAGAACTTCATTTCAATCAATTCTATCGTAACTTACAGCTAAAATTAAGCTCAATTCCTTGCTGAATATTGCCTTTGAAAACATTTTGAAGTTATTTTAATAACACAAACTGACAAAATTAACCTACAGTAGAAGCGCACGAGAAAAATTAAGTATATTTTGGAGCTTCTTTAACACATCTCGTGATTAATCGTGTGGATCGCTTTCAAAAAACAAATCAAAATTAAAAAGGAAATCAAATCTTCATCTACTGTTTTTCCTTAGAGGTGATGTGCTCGAATCGAATGTATCAGTACAGTATTCCGCTGAAGAATTTCGAGTTGCCTTTTTTTAAATGGCACATTTTTAGAAACTTTTTCCTTTTTTGGAAAAAACCTAAAAAGCTTATGAGCTAGGTATCCTAGCAAATTATTATTTTTTTATCAAAAGGAACTCTACAACTTTATATGCACAATACTGGCCTACTTTTAGAGCACATCTTCTGGCCTACCCGAACGAGGTTCATCCTTTAGGTCATAATTGCCATTTTTAAAATTTGCAAACCAACGTCGGCATTTTAACTTGCATACACATTTTGGATTTCTCTATTGGCTTCACTTCCATTCTATGTCAAATACGCCGCCCTTCGGATACATCTATTACAAAATTCAGTTAAAAATGCTTACCATGATGTTAACAAAACGAAATTTGCAGACTGAATGAGCAGTACTAAACACTCGTACTAATACAGAATAATAATTTCAATAACAGTTTCAGTAATAAATTGGCTTTGGGAATTTTATGGCAATGGCAAAATAACACAATAGTTATGTTACAACCTGATATCACACAGAGTCAGACATCTACTTTTTCGATGAAAATACGAATAACTCGAATCAAATTAATCTACAAACGGCAGTGTCTTTTTGGCATGGTTTTTATGCCACATTTTGTATTTGCATGATAATAAATTTACATTTCAAAACGCAAAAAAGAAAGTTACATTTCAAAATTTAGAAATATTCTTTACATTACATATATAGGAAAATAAAGAATTTAAATTTAAGTGTGGATATGTACAAGTTGTTCTATGATAGTTTCAACATTTGAGATATGTTCATAGTAATACAGAAAATAATTTGGAATTTAGAAAACTAGTTTTTTTTTTTTTGTTTTTTTTTTTTTTTTTTTTTTTTTTTGTTATATTTTATGTATTGTAGAAAATTGTATAGGAATGGAGTAGTGGCCAAACATCAGTTCAAGTGCTGGTGTGAACTTTGTGTTCCCTTATGTATGTTTAGAAAATAAGAATCACAATGTTGTTGTGATCACAATAGAGAATAAACGATGATCTTACTTTTTCAACACACGTTACTTTACCCGTCGGCAGATAGATTCGTAGTGGTATCCAAACGAGCTGGGTGTGTTCAGCAAAAATGATCGATAGCATCGATAATATTATTTTTCCTTAATTATTGATTGGCATCTTCTGCTACCGGTCGTAATATCAATGTTTCTATTCTTGGTTCGTCTGTTTCTTGAAATACATAAAAGAAACAGCCCCAACCGATTTTGTGGAGTCAACTTGCGTTGATATTAGACTACAAATGGCCGACGAAATGAAAATTTTCAATTCAATATATCCGTATCTCTTATGTGATAGTAGTATTATCGTGTCGTTGTCGTTGCAAAAACAAAAAAGGACCAAACAACCTGTAGTATCGATATTTTTTGAAAAGCTCCTTGTAATATTCGGTCGAAATCGACTGCAGATTTTGTATGCAAGACAAATGGGCGAGACTTATGCCCCAAAATAGTTATTTTAACTAGTGTACTCTAGATGTGAACATTCACAATCACAAATCCACCAAATTAATTTCTTTGATGTGTGGTGCGTCATTACGCTCAACGGTGAAGTCGTAAATTCACGTATTCGTGCATAGAATTTGCTAAAATCTCTTAGAACGAAACCCTATTATAAGGTATATACGTTTCATTCACTTCCAATTACATATATTCTAAATAATTTCACTCTTCACAGATGTACATGGATACACCACCCGAAATGCAGTATGGGAATTTTTCCCAATACTTGGACGATGTTAAGATTCAGAAATTAGATGATCCCATATCTACATTTTGGATACTTTTGTTTCTCACGGTATTGCCCATCAGTGTACTGGTCTTCTCTACAATCTGTAACTTCTTGTGTGACTAACGTTAGATGTTTATATGGACCGAAAATAAAGTCATGTTTTAAGTTTATTTGGCTGTGTCAGCGGGCATTTTCTGTTGTCGAATATTCTTTTTCGTGTCGATGAAGGAACATCCCCAGCTACTTTTTTTTTAATTTTTTTTGTTTTTGTTTTTAATTTGCAATTTTTTCGGTTTCATACAAGCAGTCTTAATGTATATGGTAAAGCAGATCTAATTTATGAAATTAATAACGGCGAGGTGGGATCTATTCATTAAAATCAAAAAATGTGGGTTGGGGGGGTTCGTAAATAGGAGGATATTGTTAGTGAAATAGGGATGCACAATCGAAGAAAGTCGATGAATGGTCTGAAATCTGTCTCGTCCCTGTATCCGTTAAGGCTTTCGAATTGGTAAAATTGAGGTGGTCAGTCATTCATAGACCTCCGCGGAGAAATGATGTGTTTCGGCTTTTAATTGAGCAGTGATCGGCTTTACTTAGAAATTTGGGTTAATCTGGAAAGGCTCCAATTGGCATACCGGTTTTGCGTGCGATTAAGAAACTTAAAGTCGTGGGTTCGGCTCTGAGTCGAAAACGAAAAAGAAAAAAAAAAAATACTAACTGTCGTTAACCACATCACGTGATGGACTGGGGAAAGCGGTCCGCTAGGCCAACAGCGGAATCTACTAAAAAATCAGGCGAGGTGTCGAGTGGTTCAAGCCAAACAGCAGAAGTGGTAGAACCAAAGACGAAGAGAAGGAAGAAGCTAAAGCCATTAGCTGAACAAAAGAGAGTGAAAGAGAGTTGAGAGAGAACAGCTTCGCTTCTTTGGCATCCAAATCAGAAGATGAAGACGAAGAATTAGAGTATATAGATAGTAGCATCAAAATGCTACAAAAAAAAGTGCTAGCCATAAAAGAAAATCAAATGGTAAGAAGGAAGAGGGAAAAGCAGGAACAAATCCAACAGCTAACGCAACTGGCTCAAAAACAGGCCCAACAACAAAACCAAAAAAAATACATTAACACAAGTTCTACAACAACACCAACAAAAACTTAAGAACCACCAGCAACAAAAACAAGAGCAGCCACAACAACGGCTGCAGCAAAAACAGCAGCAGCCACAACAGACCAGCAGCAGCAGAAACAACAACGGCAGCAAACAAAACAGCAGCAGCAGAAACAGCAACAGCTGCAAAAACAACACCAGCCGAAATCACAGCAGCAGCAACAGGAACAACAACAACAACAACAGCAGCAGCAGAAGAAGAAGGAGAAGGTGACTCCTACCAACACCTATATATTAGAGGTAAACGCCACCAAGGATATATGTAAGTTGATCCTTGGTAATAATTTTAATATTAAGAGGTTGGGGAACGATCGCCATGCCATTCACTGTAATACAGTGGAGGGCTACGCGAAAGTAAAAGAGCTCCTTAAGGAAACGACGACGGAGCACTACTCATTCACACCTAAGTGTGAAAAGCGGCTGAGGTCTTCGAATATTGCTTTGACGACATCTAACACCATTTTTGACAATGCTGAAAAATTGTGACGGAAAGCAGCAAAATAAATGTTATTAAATATCATATTATACGTATGGAATCCAGAGGCTGATAGTTTTTATTACCCAATAGCACCTATACCGTCCAGGCCAATTACGAAAAGGACTATAGTATTCGAAATAGCACACTTCTTTGACCCATTAGGATAAATTAACCCGGTAATTTTTCTCGCTTAAAATTTTATGCAACAATTATGGGGCCTCAAATTTACATGCGACCAAGCATTGCCGCAAGATCTTCATCATCGCCTAACGACTTACAAATATATCAGCACACATTTTTGTCATTCTAAAGATTGTCTGTCGACAGGGATGGTACAGCAATGGTTGAGCTCCTTAGTGTCAAATCGAAGGTAGTGCCGGTAAAGAAGCTTGGCGTACCTCGGTTGACACTCTGTGCTGCAGTTATGATGGTTTAACTGGTTAAACGACTAAAGATTATTTTTGGTGCAATGTTTCAGGACTCCATTAGGATAACGCTCCCATTCATACACCGGCATTGGAGATGGCTGTGGTGTAGTGGTATATGCAAAGACTCCTCAAGCAGAGTTCAGAGAGTTCGTATCCCGTGAGACGCAAGTCTCTGAAAAAGTCTTTTAATGGAATTTGTATGTATATTAGTTATATGTAAACCCGTCGGCGTCAACTCTGACATGAAGGCATAACAGTGATGTTGGAGTGGTTGCAGGGTGAGCTAAATGCAACGAATTCACAACTAGCACGTACTAAGGCCCACTGGTTGAGCATGCACTGGCTCCAGTTTGACAACCACCTTTGGGAAAAACATCGAAACCTAATACATCAGAGTTTCAAACTTCTACACCACCCGTCTGCGCCATGGTGAAAGGCTAGTAAAAGGGTATTCATATCCCCTTGGTGCGTGCACGGAATTATAAAAAAAAAAATACAGTTAAGACCATCTGCACACAAATACAGGAGTTCGGTTGCGAAAAAATTTTGCATCCTCTCTCAGATTTCTAATTATTCCGAAGTCTGGAAAACTTCCTCAACGGCAATAATTGTTAATCTCGGGAAGTTGTCCTTGGCTCTAGGCCCTTGGGATATTTTTTTTTTTTTTTTTTTTTGTTTTGTCATAGCCAAATAAAGAAGTTATTTGAGAGGAGGGCAGAAGTGTTGCCTGTGCAAAACATACCTACGTTACAACCTAATATTTTGGTAGTCGGTGATGATATTTAAAATCTCTCGCACAAGGATATAAATTTAAAGCATTTTGTACAAGATTCATACTACTTTGTGGAAAACTACTGTGTGTTGCAAATACAACTCGAGTGTATTTTATCACTAAGAACCGGACGCTTTTATGCATAATAGCTTTGTGGCTATGGTGAACCTGGTAGATCATTTTGTCGCTGTGAAGGCTGTAGACTTATGGAATTCCAGATTAAAGGAACAATATTTCTTATATAAAAGAAATGCAAGCCCACGGTATTAAGGTCTCTAGTTGCACTGAGCAATTGCTGCTTTTTTTTCCTTCTAAACTAGCGCGCTCTTAAGGGGTTAAGGTACCCTAAAATGCTTGCACACAGTGCAGGCGAAGTAAAGTAATGAAGGAAAGAAACAGGGGTACCGATATTCGTTAGTTTTAAATTTTAAAGAAATTACGATATTTTAAAGAACGTCTGAAAGTGGGCTTAAGGATATACTGATGTGCATTCGAATTGAGACGAGTATTACGAAAGCTACTGGAGACTTCTATGGAGCACTGCTGGTGCTTCTGCCATACGGGGAGACCAACCAAGGCCTGGTTTGCTGCGGACGTCGTTGCCTTGATGGAATGGCGTTCCAACATATGTCATTTTGGCGCAAAATGAAATAGAAAGTAGGAAAACAACCGGCAATAATTCACTTCTGAAGAGAGTAAAAAATTAGTGGACACTATGCTACAGCGAATTGATGCTGTGATAAAAAAATTAAGGCAATGTAATACAGTGATGAAAACACATTTCGACTTTTGCACTTAAATTTACCCAGACCAATTATTATGTTTTTTTTTTTTTTTTTTATTTAACTATAAGTGCAAACTACTCTTCCAAAGATACAATTTTCATTACATAATTTCTTTAACTTGAAATAAAGTTTTTCAGGTTCTAGTATAAAAACAAATAGACATTAATAAAGTTAGACAACGCATAAGTATTCTATATCCAATTTACAATTGATGGAGCAATCGTTTTGCACTTGTGCTTGTATGAGTTCATTGAAAAAAGACAAACGTGACACACGTGAATTGCTCTCCTTAAAAATCTCCACTATTTTAAACAACCATAAGCTGGACAAAAAGTATCTATTTTTATATTTAATGAATTTAATTTGATTTTCTTCTTTTGAAATTTCATAATTATTTCGATGTCCTTTAAGGTTTAGATATTCTCTTTCAAATCTCCGCAAAAATTGATTTAGGAAATAAACTTCTTATCACTCCTAACACCACTATTCCACTTCATTTCAAGCATAATTTTAGTTCAGGAAAATACGTTATCCCTTCTAATATAAAAACTCTTGTTATAATACCAATAGATATATGTATCGATAATGTTTTCATAAAAAGCACATGTGTCGAACCCAATGTCACCATATCTGAAGGTGTTTATACAGCAAAGGATTGGTTTTGTCTTGTTGAACTTTCTAACAATTCATAACATTTCCCTTTTGATGGAAAAACCCCTTAAAGTCGAGCCCTACCTTTCTTCTAACTTTATTGAAATTAAAAACTTCAACCTCAACCTCGAAACAATCCAAGCTGATCCGGATATTTCAAAATATCGCTATCCGTATTACCGTAAGGAAGAAATTCAAAATCAATGAAACAAGGTATTGTACGTCACAGTTACTCACCTTGGAGCTTACCTGTATGGAAAGTGTCCAAGAAGAAAGACCATTATAGAAATCGGAAATGGAGACTCGTAGTTGATTCTAGAAAATTAAACGAGAATACCATTTCGGATAAGTATCCTGTACCCAATATTAACGAAATTCTAGAGAAATTGGAAAAATGCCTTTATTTCTTCACATTGGATGTAGCAAGCGGATTCGATTAAATTGAAATGGATCCGCAAAATATTGCAAAAACTGCGTTTTCTTTAGACGGCAGTCATTACGAATACTTAAAAATGACATTCGGTTTGAAGAATACTCCCCTACACTTCAGCGAATTATGGATAATATACTAAAGGAATTAGTAGGAAAATGCTGTTTGGTATTCATAGATGACATCATCGTATTTTCCACGTCCCTATAGAAACATGTGTAAAACTTGAAGAAAGTATTCAGGAATTAAAAGAATCTAATTTTAAAATTCAACTTAAGAAGTCCGACATTCTAAAGTAGGAAATTGCGTTTTTGTGATTTATTGTTTCAATTGAAGGCGTAAAGCCAAATCCCGACAAAATTCATGCTATTGAACAATTTCCTATTCCAGGCACACAAAAAGGTTTAAGAGCTTTCTTGGGTCCATAAGATTATTACAGGAAATTTATTAAAGATTTTGCTAAGCTAGTTAAACCTTTAACCGTATGTTAAAAAAAAAAAAATAATCATTTAACCTCACAACAGATGCAAGCCATTTTGCTCTCGGTGCAATATTGTCGCAAGGTACAATTGGAAGTGACAAACCGATATGTTTTGCAAGTAGAACCTTAACCACATCTGAAATAAACTACTTAACCATAGAGAAACAGCTCTTGGCATCGTGTGGGCAACTAAATATTTCAGAACCTATCTTTTCGGACATAAGTTTAAGATTATTACAAATCATAAGCCGCTAACATGGATTATGAACCTTAAAGATCCAAATTCGAAGCTACTTCGCAGGCGTCTAAAGCTAGAGGAGTACGATTTGAAATAGTATGAAAGGAAACAAATAACACTAACTCAGATTCCCTTAGAAGAGTGAAAATTGAGCATTCGAAAACCTTCCAAAGTAAAAACGTCTACAGAACTTCCATTCGATCAATCACTTTTGCAAAATATAGGTTACAGTTGATTTTTTCAGTCGAATAAAGAAAGAATTATTTTTTTTAATCAAAGGTTGTGTTGGAACTGATTAGTCCCGTCCAATGGAGGAATTTCGTTTTCAAAGCCCGACTGCAGTTTCAGAGAACGCTGTCTTTCTCGAATCTATTTTAGAAGCAAAGTGCACACACCGGTTAGGAATTAAAACAGATGTGCCAATAGTAAGGAGAAAAAGTATGAGAAGGAAAAACCTCGTTTCTGAGCGATTGACTATTGCATCATTTAAACACTTTTTCAACTTTTACAGCTCTGTAATGTAGAGCAAGTTTATGTAGAAAGAATCTTATTTGGTATACTTATATATATACATATATAAATATACTTATATATATATAGGGTTTTCCAATAGGGAGTTGACAGCTTTGTGAATTAATTTAATTTGTGAACGCACTCTTGCACTAATCATCAAACTGTCACTGTCAATTTATTCAGTATACTCAACATTTTCATCATGGTAAAGTAAACTAACGAGCTACGTCTGCAAATTATAAAAATTTTCTACAGATATTCGGAGTCGGTGACTGCAACTTTAAGAGCGTTAACTCCGATTTTCGGTCGTAATTATCGCCCTAGTAGACAGGCAATAACAAGTTTAGTGCAAAAAGTTTGAGTCTACATGTTCTTTGTGTGATGTTGCCGTGTCAGTGAGACACGAGTGTCGAAAATATCGCTGCCGTTTAAACGCCCGCAGCAAACGATCCAAATCAGTCAATACCACGGCGTTCTCAAGAATTGGGCATCGCTCAGACCACATTATGACGTATTTTGCGTAAGGATCTTGGTTTACACCCATACAAGATCAAGCTGACTCAAAAGTTGATGCCGGTGGACCATTTGAAGCGACGTACGTTCTCCGATTGGGTTCTGGAGAAGATGCGCCAAGATGATGAATTTCATTGGAAAATCATCTTCAGTAACGAAGCTCATTTTTATCTCAATGGGTTCGTCAATAAGCAAAATATGCGTTATTGGTCGGGTGAAAACCCACAAGTGCTTCATGAATCACCACTTCATCCACAAAAAATAACTGTTTGCTGCGGTTTGCATGCCGGCGTCGTTATTGGGCCATATTTTTTCGTCGACGATAACGATCGTCACGTTGTGAATGGTCAGCGTTATCGCGTCGAATTGGAAGATATGGACTTGGACGACATGTAGTTTCAACAGGATGGTGCCACAAGCCACACAGCACACGCTACAATCGATTCATTGAAGAGTAAGTATGGTGAGCGTGTTATCTCAAGATATGGGCCAGTCGATTGGACGCCTTGTTCGTGCGATTTAACGCCGCTTGACTATTATCTGTGGGGCTACGTTAAGTCATTGGTTTATGCCAACACGCCGACGACGATGGAAGATCTCAGAGCCAACACTGAACGCGAAATAGCGCGTTGCGAATGGTTTGCCTTTTATTTAAAAAAAAATTGTCAAGTCGTTATTAGAAAACCCTATATATAATTATATATATATACTTATATATATACTTTTTTTTAGAAAGGATTACCACCACAAACTCTATGATATTATGTGCTCGTTTGCCTATCTACGGGAACATTGTGTTTTATTATGCAAAATATTCTCTATATTTAGAATTTAAAGGAAAAAAAGGAATGGGTAAAAAAGAAAAAAAAATTAAATGACAACAATGGGACTTAACACAAACATAAATTATGAACATACTACTGTGATCAAGACATAAGGTGAAATTGTTTATAACTTTCAAAATCGTTAATTATTCTTCGAAATCTATTTCATCCCCTTCAAAGTAAAGTAAGCTTCTGCCAATGGTTTTTCCAATCTTCGAAACAATTGTTAAAGTCAATTTCCGAAATGGCCTTACAGCGCTCAGCGATTAGGTTTTTTTCTCCTCTATATTGTCAAAACCTTTGTCTCTTGAACTAAGAGAATAGCCAGAGGTCACACGGTGCTAAATCAGGCGATTACTGTGGTTGTGGAACGATATGAATTGAAATTTTTGCGAAATGGTCTCGAGATGGTGATTTAAGTGATATGAAAACAAACGAGATTTTCCTTTTTACAGGCACAAAACATCTTTTAAAATAATCGGGACAGTATCAGTAAGGTCTCTGATTGTCAAATCTTTAATTTCCTTAACTTGTTCATCAGTTGATATTGATAGCCGTCCAGAGAAATCATTGTCTTTAAGGCTTTCTCTGACCCCTTTGAATTGTTTATACTACTTAAAAACATCTTTTTGTAACTCAGGCTGGCCTTCTGCAACATTTCTGCAGCAGAAATTTCATTCGCAAACAAAATTTAATGCAATTTATTTACTCCGCAAAATCAGACATACCACAAATTTCTAAATTCTAAATTTTTGCTATTACAAAACATGTGCGTAACTATTGACCAAATGCAGATTTTGACATGAAATTTGAGACAGATGTTTGTGGTAGACTACCGATTTAAAGAAAATTTTTCCACGAATCGAAGAGTCCAAGTATTTTAAAATCTAGATCTCACCTTTTTTTTATCGCCGTAGTACAACTATCCTAAGTACACAAATCCTTTATTTTCTGATTTTTTCAACGTAAACACATTTGTTTACAAAGCTTTTAAATTGACTCCATATTTTCTGCCATTGACTTGTCTAATATGATCATCCCAGCAAAGTGTTTGTTGCAAAAATTCTACTCACTTAGGAGTTTCAAAAAATAAATGGTGACAAGGAGCGTTGATCCAGTAAAGTTTTATATAAATTCAAATAACTCGATTTAGCTGGATTAATTTTCCACTTGTTTTCTTCCATCCAACGGCATATACTTTAAAGAACTTCATTTCAATCAATTCTATCGTAACTTACAGCTAAAATTAAGCTCAATTCCTTGCTGAATATTGCCTTTGAAAACATTTTGAAGTTATTTTAATAACACAAACTGACAAAATTAACCTACAGTAGAAGCGCACGAGAAAAATTAAGTATATTTTGGAGCTTCTTTAACACATCTCGTGATTAATCGTGTGGATCGCTTTCAAAAAACAAATCAAGATTAAAAAGGAAATCAAATCTTCATCTACTGTTTTTCCTTAGAGGTGATGTGCTCGAATCGAATGTATCAGTACAGTATTCCGCTGAAGAATTTCGAGTTGCCTTTTTTTAAATGGCACATTTTTAGAAACTTTTTCCTTTTTTGGAAAAAACCTAAAAAGCTTATGAGCTAGGTATCCTAGCAAATTATTATTTTTTTATCAAAAGGAACTCTACAACTTTATATGCACAATACTGGCCTACTTTTAGAGCACATCTTCTGGCCTACCCGAACGAGGTTCATCCTTTAGGTCATAATTGCCATTTTTAAAATTTGCAAACCAACGTCGGCATTTTAACTTGCATACACATTTTGGATTTCTCTATTGGCTTCACTTCCATTCTATGTCAAATACGCCGCCCTTCGGATACATCTATTACAAAATTCAGTTAAAAATGCTTACCATGATGTTAACAAAACGAAATTTGCAGACTGAATGAGCAGTACTAAACACTCGTACTAATACAGAATAATAATTTCAATAACAGTTTCAGTAATAAATTGGCTTTGGGAATTTTATGGCAATGGCAAAATAACACAATAGTTATGTTACAACCTGATATCACACAGAGTCAGACATCTACTTTTTCGATGAAAATACGAATAACTCGAATCAAATTAATCTACAAACGGCAGTGTCTTTTTGGCATGGTTTTTATGCCACATTTTGTATTTGCATGATAATAAATTTACATTTCAAAACGCAAAAAAGAAAGTTACATTTCAAAATTTAGAAATATTCTTTACATTACATATATAGGAAAATAAAGAATTTAAATTTAAGTGTGGATATGTACAAGTTGTTCTATGATAGTTTCAACATTTGAGATATGTTCATAGTAATACAGAAAATAATTTGGAATTTAGAAAACTAGTTTTTTTTTTTTTGTTTTTTTTTTTTTTTTTTTTTTTTTTTGTTATATTTTATGTATTGTAGAAAATTGTATAGGAATGAAGTAGTGGCCAAACATCAGTTCAAGTGCTGGTGTGAACTTTGTGTTCCCTTATGTATGTTTAGAAAATAAGAATCACAATGTTGTTGTGATCACAATAGAGAATAAACGATGATCTTACTTTTTCAACACACGTTACTTTACCCGTCGGCAGATAGATTCGTAGTGGTATCCAAACGAGCTGGGTGTGTTCAGCAAAAATGATCGATAGCATCGATAATATTATTTTTCCTTAATTATTGATTGGCATCTTCTGCTACCGGTCGTAATATCAATGTTTCTATTCTTGGTTCGTCTGTTTCTTGAAATACATAAAAGAAACAGCCCCAACCGATTTTGTGGAGTCAACTTGCGTTGATATTAGACTACAAATGGCCGACGAAATGAAAATTTTCAATTCAATATATCCGTATCTCTTATGTGATAGTAGTATTATCGTGTCGTTGTCGTTGCAAAAACAAAAAAGGACCAAACAACCTGTAGTATCGATATTTTTTGAAAAGCTCCTTGTAATATTCGGTCGAAATCGACTGCAGATTTTGTATGCAAGACAAATGGGCGAGACTTATGCCCCAAAATAGTTATTTTAACTAGTGTACTCTAGATGTGAACATTCACAATCACAAATCCACCAAATTAATTTCTTTGATGTGTGGTGCGTCATTACGCTCAACGGTGAAGTCGTAAATTCACGTATTCGTGCATAGAATTTGCTAAAATCTCTTAGAACGAAACCCTATTATAAGGTATATAAGTTTCATTCACTTCCAATTACATATATTCTAAATAATTTCACTCTTCACAGATGTACATGGATACACCACCCGAAATGCAGTATGGGAATTTTTCCCAATACTTGGACGATGTTAAGATTCAGAAATTAGATGATCCCATATCTACATTTTGGATACTTTTGTTTCTCACGGTATTGCCCATCAGTGTACTGGTCTTCTCTACAATCTGTAACTTCTTGTGTGACTAACGTTAGATGTTTATATGGACCGAAAATAAAGTCATGTTTTAAGTTTATTTGGCTGTGTCAGCGGGCATTTTCTGTTGTCGAATATTCTTTTTCGTGTCGATGAAGGAACATCCCCAGCTACTTTTTTTTAAATTTTTTTTTGTTTTTGTTTTTAATTTGCAATTTTTTCGGTTTCATACAAGCAGTCTTAATGTATATGGTAAAGCAGATCTAATTTATGAAATTAATAACGGCGAGGTGGGATCTATTCATTAAAATCAAAAAATGTGGGTTGGGGGGGTTGGTAAATAGGAGGATATTGTTAGTGAAATAGGGATGCACAATCGAAGAAAGTCGATGAATGGTCTGAAATCTGTCTCGTCCCTGTATCCGTTAAGGCTTTCGAATTGGTAAAATTGAGGTGGTCAGTCATTCATAGACCTCCGCGGAGAAATGATGTGTTTCGGCTTTTAATTGAGCAGTGATCGGCTTTACTTAGAAATTTGGGTTAATCTGGAAAGGCTCCAATTGGCATACCGGTTTTGCGTGCGATTAAGAAACTTAAAGTCGTGGGTTCGGCTCTGAGTCGAAAACGAAAAAGAAAAAAAAAAAAATACTAACTGTCGTTAACCACATCACGTGATGGACTGGGGAAAGCGGTCCGCTAGGCCAACAGCGGAATCTACTAAAAAATCAGGCGAGGTGTCGAGTGGTTCAAGCCAAACAGCAGAAGTGGTAGAACCAAAGACGAAGAGAAGGAAGAAGCTAAAGCCATTAGCTGAACAAAAGAGAGTGAAAGAGAGTTGAGAGAGAACAGCTTCGCTTCTTTGGCGTCATCCAAATCAGAAGATGAAGACGAAGAATTAGAGTATATAGATAGTAGCATCAAAATGCTACAAAAAAAGTGCTAGCCATAAAAGAAAATCAAATGGTAAGAAGGAAGAGGGAAAAGCAGGAACAAATCCAACAGCTAACGCAACTGGCTCAAAAACAGGCCCAACAACAAAACCAAAAAAAATACATTAACACAAGTTCTACAACAACACCAACAAAAACTTAAGAACCACCAGCAACAAAAACAAGAGCAGCCACAACAACGGCTGCAGCAAAAACAGCAGCAGCCACAACAGACCAGCAGCAGCAGAAACAACAACGGCAGCAAACAAAACAGCAGCAGCAGAAACAGCAACAGCTGCAAAAACAACACCAGCCGAAATCACAGCAGCAGCAACAGGAACAACAACAACAACAACAGCAGCAGCAGAAGAAGAAGGAGAAGGTGACTCCTACCAACACCTATATATTAGAGGTAAACGCCACCAAGGATATATGTAAGTTGATCCTTGGTAATAATTTTAATATTAAGAGGTTGGGGAACGATCGCCATGCCATTCACTGTAATACAGTGGAGGGCTACGCGAAAGTAAAAGAGCTCCTTAAGGAAACGACGACGGAGCACTACTCATTCACACCTAAGTGTGAAAAGCGGCTGAGGTCTTCGAATATTGCTTTGACGACATCTAACACCATTTTTGACAATGCTGAAAAATTGTGACGGAAAGCAGCAAAATAAATGTTATTAAATATCATATTATACGTATGGAATCCAGAGGCTGATAGTTTTTATTACCCAATAGCACCTATACCGTCCAGGCCAATTACGAAAAGGACTATAGTATTCGAAATAGCACACTTCTTTGACCCATTAGGATAAATTAACCCGGTAATTTTTCTCGCTTAAAATTTTATGCAACAATTATGGGGCCTCAAATTTACATGCGACCAAGCCTTGCCGCAAGATCTTCATCATCGCCTAACGACTTACAAATATATCAGCACACATTTTTGTCATTCTAAAGATTGTCTGTCGACAGGGATGGTACAGCAATGGTTGAGCTCCTTTGTGTCAAATCGAAGGTAGCGCCGGTAAAGAAGCTTGGCGTACCTCGGTTGACACTCTGTGCTGCAGTTATGATGGTTTAACTGGTTAAACGACTAAAGATTATTTTTGGTGCAATGTTTCAGGACTCCATTAGGATAACGCTCCCATTCATACACCGGCATTGGAGATGGCTGTGGTGTAGTGGTATATGCAAAGACTCCTCAAGCAGAGTGTCACTGGTTCGTATCCCGTGAGACGCAAGTCTCTGAAAAAGTCTTTTAATGGAATTTGTATGTATATTAGTTATATGTAAACCCGTCGGCGTCAACTCTGACATGAAGGCATAACAGTGATGTTGGAGTGGTTGCAGGGTGAGCTAAATGCAACGAATTCACAACTAGCACGTACTAAGGCCCACTGGTTGAGCATGCACTGGCTCCAGTTTGACAACCACCTTTGGGAAAAACATCGAAACCTAATACATCAGATTTTCAAACTTCTACACCACCCGTCTGCGCCATGGTGAAAGGCTAGTAAAAGGGTATTCATATCCCCTTGGTGCGTGCACGGAATTATAAAAAAAAAAATACAGTTAAGACCATCTGCACACAAATACAGGAGTTCGGTTGCGAAAAAATTTTGCATCCTCTCTCAGATTTCTAATTATTCCGAAGTCTGGAAAACTTCCTCAACGGCAATAATTGTTAATCTCGGGAAGTTGTCCTTGGCTCTAGGCCCTTGGGATATTTTTTTTTTTTTTTTTTTTTTTTTTTTTTTTTTTTTGTCATAGCCAAATAAAGAAGTTATTTGAGAGGAGGGCAGAAGTGTTGCCTGTGCAAAACATACTTACGTTACAACCTAATATTTTGGTAGTCGGTGATGATATTTAAAATCTCTCGCACAAGGATATAAATTTAAAGCATTTTGTACAAGATTCATACTACTTTGTGGAAAAACTACTGTGTGTTGCAAATACAACTCGAGTGTATTTTATCACTAAGAACCGGACGCTTTTATGCATAATAGCTTTGTGGCTATGGTGAACCTGGTAGATCATTTTGTCGCTGTGAAGGCTGTAGACTTATGGAATTCCAGATTAAAGGAACAATATTTCTTATATAAAAGAAATGCAAGCCCACGGTATTAAGGTCTCTAGTTGCACTGAGCAATTGCTGCTTTTTTTTCCTTCTAAACTAGCGCGCTCTTAAGGGGTTAAGGTACCCTAAAATGCTTGCACACAGTGCAGGCGAAGTAAAGTAATGAAGGAAAGAAACAGGGGTACCGATATTCGTTAGTTTTAAATTTTAAAGAAATTACGATATTTTAAAGAACGTCTGAAAGTGGGCTTAAGGATATACTGATGTGCATTCGAATTGAGACGAGTATTACGAAAGCTACTGGAGACTTCTATGGAGCACTGCTGGTGCTTCTGCCATACGGGGAGACCAACCAAGGCCTGGTTTGCTGCGGACGTCGTTGCCTTGATGGAATGGCGTTCCAACATATGTCATTTTGGCGCAAAATGAAATAGAAAGTAGGAAAACAACCGGCAATAATTCACTTCTGAAGAGAGTAAAAAATTAGTGGACACTATGCTACAGCGAATTGATGCTGTGATAAAAAAATTAAGGCAATGTAATACAGTGATGAAAACACATTTCGACTTTTGCACTTAAATTTACCCAGACCAATTATTATGTTTTTTTTTTTTTTTATTTAACTATAAGTGCAAACTACTCTTACAAAGATACAATTTTCATTACATAATTTCTTTAACTTGAAATAAAGTTTTTCAGGTTCTAGTATAAAAACAAATAGACATTAATAAAGTTAGACAACGCATAAGTATTCTATATCCAATTTACAATTGATGGAGCAATCGTTTTGCACTTGTGCTTGTATGAGTTCATTGAAAAAAGACAAACGTGACGCTTGGTTTCACCAAGGATTTTACTATAGTTTTCTGTGGTATATGCCAAAGAAAAATATTGACACAGAGCCTAACAAACCAGAAATCATTCTTGATTGCAATAAAACCAAAGGTGGGATTGATGAGAGAAGCAAAGAATACTCTAACTACTCTTGCAGCCGCCGTAAACAGAGGTAGCCGATGGCCAAATTTTACGAAATTCTAAATTTATTTCCTGTACCTGGGATTGAAAGAAGGATTTTTATTAAACGTCTTGCAAGAGAATTGTTTATACGTCATTTAAGTCGACTTCACTCTGTCCACCTAAACTAAAGAGACGCGCCAAACAATTGCATCAAATGCAAAAAAGGCATATATCTGCAATGTGCTCTAAAAGTAGGCCAGAACTGTGCATATGAAGTTGTAGAGTTCCTTATATAAAAAAATAATAATTTGCTAGGATACCTAACTCATAAGCTTTTTAAGTTTTTTACAAAAAAGGATTTCTAAGTTTCTAAAATGTGCCATTTAAAAAAAATCAACTCGAAATTCTTCAGCGGAATACTGTACTGATACATTCGATTCGAGCACATCACTTCTAAAGGTAAAACAGTAGATCAAGATTTGATTTTTTTTTTAATCTTGATTTGTTTTTTGAAAGCGATCCACACGATTAATCACGAGATGTGTTAAAGAAGCTCCAAAATATACTTAATTTTTCTCGTGCGCTTCTACTGTAGGTTGATTTTGTCAGTTTTTGTTATTAAAATAACTTCAAAATATTTGCAAAGGCAACATTCAGCAAGGAATTGAGCTTAATCTTAGCTGTAAGTTACGATAGAATTGATTGAAATGAAGTTCTTCAAAGTATATGCCGTTGGATGGAAGAAAATCAGTCGAAAATAAATCCAATTAAATCGAGTTGTTTGAATATGTATAAAACTTTACTGGATCAACGCTCCTTATCACCGATTATTTTTTGAAACTTCTCAATGAGTAGAATTTTTGCATCAAACCCTTTACTGGGATGATCATATTAGACAAGTCATTGGCAGAAAATATGGACTTTAGCTGTACTTGCTAAGTCGGTTGTCGCTATCATTGTGACTTATGGATGTGCAATTTTCTGTGAAATACACTTTAGATTATTTACAATATAATATACTTGGTCAACTCTTATATTAGATATATTAAGTGGCTATGTGTCTTGAAAATAAAAATGTTTGATATTAACTTTAGTAAGCAACATCAGTATCTTTTTTTAAATTAAACTTAACGTTAATTACACATTCAAAATCCTTCACGTATTTAAGTCTATAGAGAGTATCTAGTTTAAATTTGTATTATTTTCTTCATTTTAATTGACGCAAACGTCAAATTGAGTATCCGCACTGTTCACAATAATATTCAAAAACATTTTCACAACTGCCACTGGCATCTTTTGTGAATATATTTTGTGGCCAAAAGTATTTCCACTTCTTCAAATTCTTTTAAAGCACATTAATTGTCTTGCTGAGAGGCGTTTACAATCAGAGAGTGAAAAGAAAAATTTAAAAAATCAATTGGTTAGGGTGTGTTCAGTGGCCTTCATTGTGGGGTTTAATTTAATAATTTGAGAGCCAGTTCTTATTTATACACAAAGGCATGTATATTGCGTATTCCAAGGAGGACACACCCTATCTGAGTGCTTTTGGGTTTTAGTTTTGTGTTTTATTTATTTCTACATAAAAGCGGAATATACAATATATCATTAATACGAGTATAAAAGTGAAAGTTAATAAATTATTGTAAATATTTTTTCTAAAAAGAAAATTTGAATTTTGGAAGTTGAGGGTAGGTATCATAGGTTGGAATGCATGTGATATGAGCTTTACATCCAGACTTACATCCATATCCTAATTTTAATTTAAAATCACTTTCCTCGATGCCTACTGTAGTTTTATTGTGAACAATCCATGAGCATATACCATATCAAGTCGTCTCAGTCCCTGCACTTCAACACTCGGAGCTGCTTTTGCTCATCTTGGTGAATTTCAACATTGGGATAAGTATCCGTCAGAGGCTTCAAATACGTCTCTAACCGCCAATTGCAACTTATGTTAAATGGTGGGTAAATGTCTTCTTTAACCTTCGGGAAATAAAATAGGGCGTCCCATGAGCGTCCCAACTCTCATTTCAATCTCTGTCATAATAATGACAGTCATTTACCGACGGTAAATGCCGATGTCGTAGTTGAGACGCAGTCTAAGAATTTGGAAAACCACTTCTGCAGACTGTTAAATGCGAAGATGACGAAAATGCAGGAACAAATACCAAAACGAAGTGAGGATAAGTGGACCCAAACTAAATCTAACAAACACACAGGATCCGAGTATTTAACCGCTGAGCCCTTTAAAGCTGGAGGAAATTATCTTGTAAGAATCTTGCACTAGCTGATGTGGCCGCTGAATGGAATATGAGTATCCAGTCTACAGCCTTGCTGTCATAATCCGGAAATTTCAACCAGGAAATTAGAGCTGCGAATCACTCAACATCTTCCCAAATTTTGTATTTCACTGCCGCACATAAAATGGGACACATAAAAATGAGCGTCGAGTGCACCCATAAGTAACAGCTGTAAAAAGGAGCCAATCAATAAAGCACTTCGATTCTATCAAATTCTATCAAAAAGTGTGTATAATACGAATCAGTATTAGCTATTAGCTATTAGTCCAATTAACAGCTCATATTGTCAGCTGACCTAAAGTAAAAGCACTGATCACACTCATATTCTCCGAAAGCCAGTCTTCTAGCTGCAAGTGATCCACCAGACGGTGCAGTTCAGTCGTGACTAAAACCAAAAGTTAGAACAAACAAATCTACAAAATGGTATACAATTGGTAATGAAGGGTTCTGAACTTTTTTCTGTTTTCAGAAAATTCTACAAACAAAATGTCTGGAAAAGGTAAGAATACTAACACCAAGGACGCCAAGTCTAAGTCCTCATCTACACCCTTTGAAAGCTCAACGTCTTCTATGGCATCTATTTCATCCAACTCATCAAAGTCATCTACCTCATCCATGTCGGCGAAGTCATTCAAAGTCTCAGTACGCTCCATACCATTCTCGGCTTATAGTGACTTTACCAGTCGTCTCATGAAGCCCAGAAGCTCTGGAGGTTCCATGGCTCGCAGAAACTCAAGAGTCTCTATAGAGTCCAGATCGTCTAACGAATCTAATGCAGTGGATCCAAGTCCGCCACAATCCTTTGGCGGAAATACTTGAACCAAATACCGCTACCATGAAAAAAAGATGACAAAAGAAACCAAATGCTTGCATAAGAGCACTTGTAAATATACGAGTACGTATATGACTATGCAAGATGTCCTGTGTATATGCATTAATGCAGTGCTGATACATGAGTAAATCATAATTGTATCGAAAAAGCCATAAAGTTGGTAGTATCGATTGTTTTTTTCTTTTTTATTCTTTTTACAGAAAGGTCGAGGTTGTACCTATTTGTGCAAAATTATGCACAGATAACATTGCAATGCTTCCCGCCGGATAAAGGACACAACTTTAGTGCCCTAGGCCTACAGCTATTGTGTGCCTCCGGAGACTCCATCAATCAAATGGAATCAGGACAGAGTATCGGGTAAGCATATCTTTGAGTGGATTGGAATTATGTGGCAAGTCATATTACGGCGATTAGTCCTTCTAGGTTTCAGAAACTTCTACGAGTTCACAAAGGAAACTAGAGATTGTGCACTCAACATAGTGCTTTCCACCAGGTTCTTCGAATTTATAAAGTAAAAAAAGAAAACAACCAAAAAATGTACTTTAAACGACCATTTATCGCATTTGTGCCGTGCCAATGTACCATGGATGATCCTTTTGGAGATTGAAGAACATTTGATTTTTTTTTTTCATATAATCCCGCACGCGCACCAAGAGGACATGAATACCCTTTTACTGGCTTTTTCACCAGGGCGCGGGCGGGTGGTGTAGAAGTTTGAAACTCAGGTGTAATAGGTTTCGATATTTTTCTAAGAAGTGGTTGTCAAACTGGACGGGACAAGCCAGTGCATCCCCAACCAGAGGATCTTAGTACGTGCTAGTTGTTAGTGCGTTACATTTACCCCAGCCAGCCAGTTTCTCTTTGGCATGATGGTGTGTTAAATAAAATTATTCGAAACTGGTACAGGTGTTTGAAATGCGTAGGTATGTATCTCGACGCCATACTTACACTCCATGAGCATAATTAGAGGACCGTACAAATGTTTAACCTTTCATGGGAGTGTCCATAGAAGAACCAGTGTTGAATTGTTTTCTGAGGGAATTCAAAAGCTTTGTAAACAAATGTGTAAGTTGAAAAAATCAGAAAATAAAGGATTTATTTACTGAGGATAGTTGTACTACTGCGTTAAAAAAAATGTGAGATATAGATTTTAAAATACTTGGACTCTACGATTCGTGGAAAAATTTTCTTTAAATCGGTAGTCTATCACAAACATGTGTCTCAAATTTCATGTCAAAATCTGCATTTGGTCAATAGTTACGCACATGTTTTGTGGTTGCAAAAAATTAACAATTTAGCAATTTGTAGTATGTCTGATTTTGTGAAGTAAAGAAATTGCATTACATTTTGTTTGCGAATGAAATTTCTGCTGCAGAAAAGTTGCACTAGGCCAGCCTAAGTTACAGAAAAATGTTTTCAAATAGTATAAACAATTCAAAGGGGTCAGAGAAAGCCTTGAAGACAATGATTGCTCTGGACGGCCATCAATATCAACTGATGAACAACAAGTTAAGGAAATCAAAGATTTGACAATCAGAGACCTTACTGATACTGTCCCGATTATTTTGAATGATGTTTTGTGCCTGTAAAAAGGCAAATCTCGTTTGGTTTCAAAAACACTTAATGCACCGCCTCGACACCACTTCGCAAAAAAACCAAAAAGTCTGATTTAGCACCGTGTGAATTTTCTATTCTCTTAGTTCAAGAGACTGCTCCGGGGACACGGTTCCGACAATATAGAGGAGAAGAAAACGCAATCGGTGAGCGCTGTAAGGCCATTCCGGAAATTGACTTTAATAATTGTTTCAAAGATTGAAAAAACCATTGGCAGAAGCTTACTGTACTTTGAAGGGGATGAAATAGATTTAGAATAATAATTAACGATTTTGAAAGTTATAAACAATTTCACCTTATGTCTTGATCACAGTAGTATGTACATAATTTATGTTTGTGTTTAGTCCCATTGTTGTTATTTTTTTTTTCTTTTTTATCCATGCCCTATTTTCCTTTAAATTCTAAATATAGAGAATATTTTGCAAAATAAAACACAATGTTCCCGTAGATAGGTAAACGAGTAGTACATAATATCATAGATTGTATGATGCAGGAGGCAGTCGGTCAAAAACGAAGTTTTTCCTTTCCGAAACTTTTTCTCTATATCATTGGCACATTTGTTTTAGTTTAGTGTGCACTTTGCTTCTAAAAAAGATTCGAGAAACGCAGCGTCCTATGAAACTGTAGCCGGGCTTTGAAAACGAAATTCCTACATAGGACGGGACTAATGAGTTCCAACACAACCTTTGATTAAAAAAAAAATTCTTTCTTTATTCGACTGTAACCTATAATTTACAAAGGTGATTAATCGAACGAAATCTCTGCAGACACAGAGCTGGCAGAGTGATTGATTTAATTTCGCCAACAACTTCCATTTGGCATGTTTCAGGTTTATTTTTCAGAATTCTTCCGATGCATGTTGATTGTTGTAATACATTTGGATGGATCGACTCTTTACATATAAATAACTTCTCTACTCTTAAGCACAGGTTTTCAAAATATTGTTTTACATTATCCGTAATAGCTACATATGGTTACGATTATGATTGGTTTTGTTTACAGGTAATGGGATTATATGGAAGAAAGAAAAGGATTCTTGAGAGATGGTGGAGATCCTTATGCTAAACTCATTTTTAGAGCCGTTATAATAAGCCTGGAGTTCAAGTATCTCGTATAGGTGCTCATCAGATTTTACTTGTAAGGAGTTGTTAAGTAGCTTTTGAGAGAAAGTTCATTTGGGCTTAATATGGTTTTTGGTATGACATTAGCTTTAGCAAGGATCATTTCTTCAGAAATATCCCTAATTCGATCAGTTAAGAGGACTATATTGAAACCAATTTGGTTTAAGTGCTGAACATGAATAAATGTATCTGCATTTGATTGTATTAAGATTAATGTTTTATTATTGTAGTCTGTCATATATTCCTGAATGAGGTTCTCCTGGTAGTTTATGTGATCGGTAGTGTTTTTAAATCTCTGGATCATTTCTCTATTATTGGGTCTATAACCCTTTTTATACACTATTTTATAATCATACTCCTCTTCCTTAGACGCCAGCAAAGTAGCTTCGAATTTGTATTTTTGAGATTCATTATCCATGTTAGGGGATCATGATCTGTAATAATCTTAAACTTATGTCTGAAAAATTAGGGTCTGAAATAATTAGTTACCCACACGAAGGCAACAAGCTTTTTCTCTATGGTTGAGTAGTTAATTTCAGATGTTGTTAAGGTTCTACTTGCAAAACATATCGGTTTGTCACTTCAATTATACCTTGCGACAATATTGCACCGAGAGCAAAATTGCTTGCATCTGTTGTGAGGTTAAATGATTTTGAAAAATCTGGCTATTGATTGGATCGTTTGTTAGAATTTTTTGCAAATTGGAATGGTCGTAAGATACTCGTCGTTAATTTCTATTTTTTGTTTGTCTTTAGACATACGGTTAAAGCTTTAACTAGCTTTGTACTTTGCAAGTAAACATCTTTAAGCCTTTCACCAACATGCGCCGCAGAGACCTACGTGGTATATCTTCACAATTGTTTTAACCGAATACGACACTTTCCGATAGGGTCATACCTTGTAGAATAAAGAGACAAAATAACAAAATTTTCCTATTAGGTCTATAACTTTCAAGTCTATAGGGACTTGACAGCTTTCAATTTAATTTGTCAACGCACTCTTTCACTAATCATCAAACTGTCACTGCCGATTTATTCAGTAAACTCAACATTTTCATCATGAAAACGTTGCAACGTCTGCAAATTATAAAAAAATTCTACAGATATTCGGAGTCTGTGACTGCAACTTTGAGAGCGTTAACTCCAATTTTCGGTCGCAATTCTCACCCTAGTAGACAGGCGATAGCAAGTTTAGTGCAAAAATTTGAGTCTGCATATTCGTTGTGTGATGTTGCTGTGTCAGTGAGACAACGGGTTGGTCGAAGTGTCGAAAATATAGCTGCCGTTTAGACGTCCGCAGCAAACGATCCAAATCAGTCAATTTCAAAGCGTTCTCAAGAATTAGGCATCGCTCAGACCACATTATGGCATATTTTGCGTAAGGATCTTGGTTTACACCCATACAAGATCAAGCTGACTCAAGAGTTGAAGCCGATGGACGATATGACCACTGGGCCATATTTTTTCTTCGACGATAACGATCGTCACGTTACTGTGAATGGTCAGCGTTATCGCGCTATGATCACCGATTATTTTTGGCCCGAAATGGAAGATATGGACTTACACGATGTGTGGTTTCAACAGGATGGTGCAACATGCCACACAGCACACGCTACAATTGATTTATTGAAAAGTAAGTATGGTGAGCGTGTTATCTCAAGACATGGGCCAGTCATTTGGCCGCCTCGTTCGTGAGATTTAACGCCGCTTGACTATTATCTGTGGGGCTAAGTTAAGTCATTGGTTTATGCCAACACGCCGACGACGTTGGACGAGCTCAGAGCCAACATTGAACGCGAAATAGCGGCCGTTTCGGCCGAAATGTGTGGCCGAGTCGTTGAAAATTCGGTCCAACGAAGTCGAGTTCCATTCACAAATGTTTTGATTGTATTTCAAGCCAATAATAAAGTTTTTAAAATATCTCAAATATTTAGCCTTTTATTTAAGAGAAAAGTTGTCAAGTTGTTATTAGAAAACCCTATAGTTTCGGTTTGCTAAGAGATGGCGTAACTTGTATTATTCCATTGAAACATACGTTTTAAAGCTACTGTCATTGTACGTCATTTCAGTGTATGTCATTCATTTGAAGCGTAATCAACATTAATTTTTTTTCACTCAAATATGTCAAACTTTGTGCCTGGAAAAGTGTTTTTGCAGGGAGTTCTTCTTCATTACTTTAATATGAAGAAAGCTTATGGTGACCATGTGCTAGCTGAGCGAACGTGTCAAAAGTGGTTTGTACGATTTAAAAGCTTGGAAGACGATGAACGTTCTGGGCAGTCAAAAAAGTTTGAAGATGAAGAACTGGAAGCATAACTCTATGAAGATTGTTGCCAAACACAAGAAGAGTCACTCAAGCAGCCATTTCAAAACGTTAAAAAGCAGCTGGATGTATTCAAAAGCAAGGAAATTGAGTTCCACATGAACTCAAGCCGAGACACGTCGAAAGGCGGTTTTGCATGTCCGAAATGCTGCTGAAACGCCACAAAAGGAAGTCATTTTTGCATCGGATTGTTACTGGTGATGGAAAATGGATCCATTACGACAACCCCAAGTGCAAAAAATCGTATGTGAAACCCGGCCAACCAGCCAAATCAACGGCAAAGGCGAATATCCATGGCGCGAAGGTAATGCTCTGTATTTGGTGGGATCAGATGGGTGTGCTGTATTATTAGCTGCTAAAACCGGTTAAAACTATCAACGGACAACGCTACCCAACACAGTTAATCCGTTTGAAGAGAGCAGTAGCCGAAAAACGCCCAGAATATGCGACCAGACACGAGGCAATAATTTTCCATCATGACAACGCTCGGCCCCACGTTGCTATTCCGGTTAAGAACTATTTGGAAAACAGTGGATGGGAAGTCTTACCCAACCCGTCTTATAGCCCAGACCTTCACCCTTCTGACTACCATTTGTTCCGGTCGATGCAGAAAGCCCTCACTGAAATACGGTTCACATCAGAGCAGAATATCAAAAATTGGTTTGATTTATTCTTGGCTGCCTAGCCGGCGCAGTTCTTTTGAGATGGGATCCACAAATTGCCAGAAAGATGGGAAAAAGTCATAGCTTCAGAAGGACAATACTTTGAATAATACTATTGTATATGTTTTTCTTAAATAAACGTTCAAATTTTGAAAGAAAACCGCACGAATTAAAATATATACCCAATAAGTTTTGATTTAGAAGAAATGCTATTAATTGGTTTTGAGTATTCTTTAAATTTTATATTTTATTATTTTTTTGCATCGTATGCGTGCATGTTTCCAATTATAAGTTTTAGTGTACTGCCTAGTCCGTTAATAAGTCCTCTTCTTTGTCTTTGTCTCTCTTTAGATACTAATTCCTGAAGCTTGAATTCTATAATGCTTAAGGTTGTTTGAAGATTTTTGAAACTTCTAAAGTTTGCAAGTGATTTTTTTATTAGATCCGTGTTCTTTTCATACTCTTCCAGATCGGTAAGATGAATTAGGTTGAAGAAAGAATTAATTAATTTAGCATTTCCTAGCTTAAGGGAAAGGATTACCTCGTTTTTCGTAGAATCACGTATGTCTAGTTCTTGTGCCATTTAAAAATTAAAAATTAAAAATTTAAGTATATTTACGTTTCTTCTTAATTCTGGATTTATGAAATTTCTTGTTGTTTGTTGTTAACAGTTTAATTTCCTTGTTTTCCTTCACTATGTGCTTAGTAAATCTTAGCTTGAGTTTGTTCCTTTTACACCCTTTTCTATATATAATATCATCTATGTTTCTATTCTCAGGTTCTTTCCTATCATTATTAAGTTTGTCAATTCTCTAACTAACTGATAGATTATATCTTTTATCTTTGGGAAAAATTCTTGTTGAAATTGAGTCAACAACAGCAACAATTGTTATATTGTAGGTAAATAAGGTTTCAGAAAAAATTTCACTGTGGTCTGTATCCATTTTGTTTCCTTTAAAAGTTTTGTATATTATTTAATAAATTTCTGTTAAAGTTGAATACTGACGAATTGCTGTTTGTTTGTTGAAAAGAAGTTATATGAAGATCAATTTGATATCTTTTACAGAAATCCTTAAAAATATAAGATGAGAATTCGGCTCCTTGATCAACTAAAATTTTTGCTGGGATGCCGTGTAGGCATACGTTAATACTGTTTCTAGAATGAATTGTATAACCAGTTGCAAATTTTGAAAATTTGTCCACTATTGTTAGAATGAGTTTATTGTTAATAGTATAACCATATATCCATGTGTGGTATATCAAGCGGTTTGAATGGTGTTTCAGGTTTTTTATACTTTACTTTTTGCGGAGTTCTTTCATACTTTAGGGTCTGATATATATATATATTTTTTTTTTTGATAAAGGGAAAGTAAAAATTTCGTTTAAGATGTAAAAGAGTTTCTTCTATACCTATACGGTTATTATCTATATGATCGTCATTTGTTAATTATTCCTGTACATCTACATTTCCTATATCTTTTAAAAGGATTGTGCAACGAATTAGACGGAAAGATTTGTTACTTGAAAAGAAATTGGAATAAACCGATTGTACTTTTTTGAAGGTTTCGTCGTCTGTATAAATTGTACAAAATATCTACAATGGTGCTTTCACTAAGAGTATTATTTCTTATGGTTTTTCGTTGTTTGTTTTTAAAAATTAGTTCTAATGTCGTGGGTGGAACTTTGTTTAATTTTTGAACAATGTATTGTAAGCCAAATTCGTTAAGAGGTCTTTCCGATATGTGAATACTATGCTCTAAATTTTCTATAGCGGAGTGTACAGTGGAACCACTGATTCCTTCGAGTGATAGGGTATCGTTAAGATTGATGTTTATACTTTGAAAGGTATGCGGATGCTCAATTTTCACTCCATTAAGGGAATCTGCGTTAGTGTTATTTGTTCCCTTTTTATACACTATTTCATAATCATACTCCTGTAGCTTTAGATGCCTGCGAAGTGGCTTCGAATTTGGATCTTTGAGATTCATAATCCATGTTGGGGGATCATGATCTGTAATAATTTTAAACTTATGTCCGAAATGCTGTTTCTCTATGGTTGAGTAGTTTATTTCAGATGTGGTTAAGCTTCTACTTGCAAAGCATATCGGTTTGTCACTTCCAATTGTACCTTGTGACAATATTGCACCGAGATCAAAATCGCTTGCATCTGTTGTGAGGTTAAATGATTTTGAAAAATCTGGATATTGATGGGATCGTTTTTTAGAATTTTTTGCAAATTCGAATAGTCTTAAGATACTCGTCGTTAATGTCTATTTTTTTGTCTGTCTTTAGACATACGGTTAAAGGTTTAACTAGCTTTGTACTTTGCAAAGAAACGTCTTTAAGTCTTTCACCAACATGCGCCGCAGAGACCTACGTGGCATATCTTATGGTCAATGTCGGCGGAGCGTCTACGTGATCTTTAGTGACACCAGCGATATTGTCGGTCGAACGAGAGGTCCGAAGACTTTAAGGACTAGCTTTGTCTTGTGTTGTTCCAGTCTCGAAGAGTCGTATGGCAAGACGTTCGACGTACGACCGAATACGGCACTTTCCGATAGGGTCATACCTTGTAAAATAAAGAGACAAAATAACAAAATTTTCCGAAAATCCGCCACATAAAAACATTTTAAGAAGGCTTTTCTTTTTTTAGTAAGCAAGATGGCAGACATAAGAATAAATCGAAATAATCTAGCCCGAGTCAGCATGCGCTATGGTTCAGGTATTAGTAAAAGATTGAAAATCTAAGAGCGTATTTTTCATATAGGTAATTCAAAATAGAAAAATTGCATATTCCATACATATCCGAGAGTAAAGTTGATTTGACCCTTTCATGTGAAAGTTAGTGACGTCTTTGCTTAGAGCAAATTTGATGTGGATTCGCGGTCTTATGACTCCTGCTCCTACGTATATTCCAATTATGCAGTTGGCAAGCTTTATTTATATGGTGATAAATAATTAAAATATGACGTTTTATTTTTTTTTTTTTTAATTATATATCCCCAAAACAAATACATATGTGATTGCACATTTTTGACGCTCACTCTATAAATGAATCTACCTGTACTCAGTGTACTCACTCAAGCCAACGGTAATTTTCAAATTGGTTTAAAAAAATTAATGGAGAAACATCCCCACTCCCTCTAAATGATTTTCTCGGTACAATGTATATATGTTAGTGTATGGATGTATAGATAACTTAGAATTGCGTACAGTTTAGCTTTGAAACGAAAGTCGCTTATTGGCCAAATATTCTTAGCCAAACGCTCAAAATCTGATAAAACCAGGATCCATTTCGAATACCTAAATTTTCCAAAGGTTCACACCGCAAAATGATCTGAAAGTTGTCCAATCCTGTGCACCAGACACAACACAGAACATACATATACTTTTTACAATTTTCTCATTTATCACATTCTTTATTGGAAATAAAAAGTAAGGTTTGAAGCACTGTACTCTAATGTGATTTTTCATTAAGTGAATTATTGGAAAATAAATAGTTTTTTAGTAACCATGATATGATATGGATTGCCAAGATGTTACCACAAAAGAGCTTTAGACCGTCCTGGTACATTAATTAGTTCTGCTTCTTGTTCATGTTTTTTTTTTTCAGATCTCATATTTTTATTAATTTAATACCAAGTGTCTGAATAAAACCTTCTCAAACTACGTGGTGCCGCGAAGTCTTCTAATGAAAGTGGGTAAATTGTTCCACTGCCTCGTAGCATAAACAAAAAAATGACGCTCTGAGTTTCTGCAAGTTAATCTTGGTTGCAATATCATAAAAGACTGAGAAGAATTAGCGAACTTTGGTTCTTTGTTCATTATTATGTTATTCAATGTTTTTAGGAATAAATATTTCAGCCAAAAATTTTATTTGAATTAGTATTATTGAAATTATAAACATAAAGAATATATTATTTAACCCAACTGAGAGTAAGCTTTTTAATTCAGATCTGTGGCTGGTAAAGATTTTGTAGCCATAGGTTAATAAAAGAACGACCAGTGTTTTTGGTAGGCTAAGACGAATATGTTGAGGGGTAAAATGTTTCGATAAAAAAAGACTGCGTAGTGATACATATATTTTAGCGACAATCATTTGGATGTCATTTTGGTCAAATTAGAATTAAAAAGTATATCTAAATTTTTAGCATTATCAACATACTCAGGCCGTTCGTTTCCGAGATACATTGTAGGATAGTAGCTATGATCAACTATTAAGAATTTAAACTGTTGGATTAAGACGCAAGTTGTTAACATCGGATCAATTAAAGATTCTATTAAGATTAGAGTTTAGCTTATGAGCTCCATCTTCGATCATTGCAAGATTGCTGCTAAGTTGAACTTGGGCATCATCTGCGTACAAGTCTATAGATGAGTACTGATAAGACATCATTCATAAATATCGTGAATAGCAGAATTGATCTCTGTGGAACCCCCGACTAAAGATTCAGATGGTGAGATATTTCTTCACCAATAATAACTGTTTGGTTCCGATTACTAAGTTAGGGAGAAATAAGATTTGCATCTGAATTGCTGTTTTTGTTTAGATATAAGTCTTCTACGATTCATAGTATCAAATGCTTTGGAAAAGTCTATAAAAACTAAAAATGATGCTATATCCTTATCCAATGCATTTCTGATAGCTACTGAGACATTTAACGTGGCCGTGATACAGTTGTGATTTTGTCTAAAGCCGGATGGCTTATCACTTAAAACTTTATTTGTTTTTAAGAAAATTGAAATTTGATGATGAAGAGTTTTTTCCAAAACCATAGATGAAAACGCTAAAATAAAGATTGATTCAAACTCCTACTGTGATAAACGCGATGCTGGTTCTTAAGAATAGAAATTTTCCAAGTGGATGTTAATGAAGATGACAGTATGATTGTGTTGAAGACATGGGTAAGTTTTGGGAGAATGTGAGGCAAAATCATTTTGATGAAGGGTGGATGCATTTCATCAAAACCAGTGGACAAAGGTATGATTTTGAGCACAGCAAATAGAACATCTTCATAATTTACTCTCTGAAATTCACAAAGATGTACACATTTAGGGTCGACAACCGGGCAGCCTTCATTCACTTCGGCAAGATCGTTATTAGTATAGTCTCCATTCTGGTAATTTTGAAATTTTGCAAATTTTTTATTAAGACGATTGGGACATTCATCTGGGAGGTAATGCTCTATTTGTTTGCCAACACCAATTTCTTTAATATTTTGCCATAAATTTTTATTTAGACACTTGGAGTAGTCTGTATTTGGCTTTTTTAATTGTTTTACACATCATTTCTAAGTGAGCGAAATTTATGCACTTACACTTTTTAGGCTTAGGCTTACACTTCCAACGTGTGTAAGTCTGATCGCGTTACTTCATATTAAATAAAATATCTGCAGTAAACCAACGTTTCTTCTCACTCCGTGCAAGTTCTGTTTTCACAGGTACCAATATGTTGATCAAAAAGTTGATTTACTGAGCTTTGGAGGAAGTTAAGCTGATCATCGGGCGAAAGAAAAGTATAGGTTGCCTGCCAGTTTATCTGAAAAATACTGTTTTCAAGTTCGCTAGGGTAGACAGCACCGAAGTCTCTATATTTGTAAAACGAGGTTTTGGATTTTAGGTTAATTTTGAAAGGTGCAAATTACGTTTTCAAAAACACGGTGCATCAAGTTGACAGTACGGCAGTAATTTTTCAGTATAATTGATCAGTATAATATCTAATAGTGTGAAGGAGCCTTGCGTAAAATGTGTTGGATGAGTATTGTTAATTGGATTTAGACCAAATGCTCTTATCTTGGAGAGGAAGGTTTGAGACGTATCATTAAAAAGTAAGTTACAATTAAAATCTCCACATATTATGACTTCCAAATAAAGGAACTCCACACAAACAATTACTTACTTCAAGAGGAATTTTGATAAACTGAGGAAGATGTATTCGATTTGACAATAGTTTTAAAATTTATGGCTTCAAGAATATAAATTGCAGTATCGCCGTCTATATGGTTGAATCTATCAGCACGTAATAATTTTTTGCCTGATAATTTGTACACAACATGTTTAACCTCGGATTGAAACCATGTTTCTGAAACACATATGTTATCGATATCTAATTCCACAAAACATCTCTGAATTCATCAATTTTTGCCTATAAGCTGTGAGCATGTATATGGCAAACTCTAACCCAACTGTATTATTTGCTCAAGACTTTCAGCCTGATTTTCAATTTAATACCTGTGTCACAAGTCAGAGGAGAAATATTAGTTGTAATAGGAATAGTCATTTTCATAAAATAAAAACAACATTTTATAACGATTTTTCAAGAGAAGATATACGAACCAACAACAGAGACACAAATTGGACACATGGAAAAAGTATCCAGCGATGGAGAATTGAGCCAAACAAAGAGTTCTTTTCAGAGATTATCTTGAACTTTATTATTATTGCGATGTCCTTGGATTTTACGCGAAAAATGTTTGATAGTATAGGTGTTCAGGTAACGGAATGATATATTTTGTCGAATAAGTTGTGCAAATCCTCGTCATTCTGCTTTAGTATACTAAGCACAATTTCATCTGCTGACATTTTATTGCGATCAAGCTCATCCACTCGTCGGGCAAAAAACGATATTTTTGGTACAACTGCGTCAGTTAGTCCATATGTCATCTCAAGCCGTTCGACTCTTTTTACAATTCAGCCAACGATCCACGATTGCAAAACTTTGTGCAAAGTCGCTTTCAATTTTCTCAAGTTTTTCGTTTAATTTACGATTTTCTTGCAGAATAAGCTCTCTTAATCCCTTAATTTGTTTCTCAATCTTAAACTCCAGAGATTTGATTTCCTTGCCTTTCTTGCTTGCCGTTGCTTTCACAGAATTCTGCTTCTTCTTCATGTTGGAGTTATGTTTATTTTTCATCTAGGACCTAGGGATTCTGCTTCTTGTTCAGTTACGAGTTCTTCTTTGTAGGAATAGGTGAAAGAAAAAGAACAACAAATGCGAGCGTGCTAATCCGTTTTCATGAGTGCCGCTTTTGAGTGTTGTCAAGCCGTTCACCTGAACGGATGATCGAACACACATAGGCGATTGCAGAAAGTTAAATGAGTTACAATTAGTTGTGCACAAAACTGTTCATCTCAAATTTCCCTATATCTTCTTGATTATATAGGAGTAATGCGTTTTCGTTATCTAGGAGTGCCTCTAGTTTATCCATTGCGCCTTTCGCTAGAGGTTCCCCTAGTAGCTCTCCATGGAGTTGCTCCAATTCTGCCTCCAGAGAATCTTCCGGGTTCTCGGAGACTACTATATTTCAATCCGGTTTTCAGCTGGCATTTTTGGGATTGTGTAATCACCAATTTTTTATTTATTTTTTTTTTCACAGTCGCATGTGCGTATACAGTACTTTTTTTTTTAATGAAGAAAATCCACCCGCCAATAACGTAACAAATTTTGTATTTTAGGTCTTTCTTAGCAGCCGGTCAGTTTGAATATTAAAAAATATACGAGTATGTTATAATTTGACGTCTGAATTTTAAAAGCAACGAAAATTCAATGCCAACAAATGTATCCATCTTATGGATATGTGAATAAACTCCGTCGGTGTTAGACGTAAATGTTTAATTGAATAAATAAAGGGCAAATAGGATGAATTCTCAGTAAACCTAAGAAACAAAGTTTATCATATAGAATATATACGCTGAACCATATTCGTTGTAATAAAGGGTCATTCAACAAGATGTTTCCTTTTAAATCTCGCGCCATTATTGTATTCAATTCAACTAATATTGTAGTAAGTTTTGATAAACTAAAACTGGAAAGTTTATTAAATATGAATCGATAAACACTCGCAAAACAATTGAAACGTGAAAAAAACCGTGAAAATATGGCAGAAGCATTTCGGTGTCAGCTGAAATTATCGCCACCATAGCGGAGAGTGTGAATTAAAACACTCGTTCGTCCATACCGAAACGATCACAGGATTTGGGCCTGTTCGCAACCACTTTGCACAGCTTTTTACAATTCCACGCATATGACCACATTGACAAGATTTTACAAAGGTCATCCTTTCAGTCAATTTCTGAAACACTCTATCGACTAAATCGTTCAACTGCCATTCACCAAATTGTGAATTCAGCAACTGCTGAAACCAGATCCATGCCTTAAAAGAAATTTTCGTACAACCTGATCGTGTGGTGTTCGCAGACTTCTACGCAAGAAGGTGTGCGCTGAGAACTCTGTCAACACCAAAAAGCAGACGTCACGACCCTCCGAACGTGAAATATTCTGTCTATAAGAAAGTCCCTAACACTCCTATCGCTCGGACTCGGCAATCAATCGTAGGTACTATTTCAGTGTGCTTAAAAATAGTCGACCGAACAAAACAGTGAGTGAAAGAGAATATTCTTTAGCTCAACAAGAATTGTTTATTTTATCAAATAAGGGCCGATAATGTCACCAGTCTGTAAGTTTGGTATATTTTCATCTGTACTGGATCTAAGTATATCGATGAATCCGACTCACATGCTTGAACTTTGACACAATATTTTGCAAAAAATCCATAACGAAGGTTCTATCTCTAAAATAAATAAAACACAAAACACCCTTTTAAGATGCTTTCTGTATCCCAATGAAGGGACTTCACATTTCTAATTTCAGTAAGCATGTACTTCATTATTTTATTCCCGGGTGTCACACACGTCGTACCAATTATTTGATCTTGTATCGATTTGGAACGAAGCACTAAAACAAACTACTAGTTTATTATTATAGTCTTATGTCGAACACTATTATTCTCGATCACTAAGTGCTATCCAAAATAATCGAAAATAATATTGTCAACTCTGGCTAGTGGCTGTCATTCCCGTATCCGTCAACGAACTTTCTATAAGAGATGTCTACCCTTCCGGCGACTAGCATGCATAAACAAAAAGTGAGCTTGCTATAGTATTGGGTAGAGCTTTTTGTTGCTTTCAACAATTCTGTCAGAAAGCCATGAGATAGGTCGAGTACATAATATACAAACTGGATGCCAAGAAAGACCTGAAATTCAAAATTTATCGCATAATTTCATGCACATTCGACTGCGCAAATAAAAAAAAAAAAAAAAAAAACAAATATAAAAACGCAAGCTAAAAACTTGGGTACAATAGTCCCCGAGTACTCGGAAAGTTACCTGAAGGAAGATCTAGAGGAAGACCCTGAGGATATTGTAGAAGAAATGGAAGGTATACTTATGGTTCTAAACCTTTATAATTCTAATCTCGCCTTAGCTTGCATTTTATCAATTGTTGTTATAGCACGGCTATTATACTTGTAACGATTTTGTCTTAGGCGTCTTAGGCGATGGCAATAATAATAATAAAAGGTTTTCTGTGGTATAGACTTAACTTAGAATTATTGCGGGGGGGCAGCGCGAGTTAACGCAATCTAAAAGACATCCGGAAATTCTCTTGAGCCTTCGCAAGTATTCTCCATGCTTCTTACTTATGTTCAATCATATCTTGAGCAAGATGGTAGCTGAGCGGTAAATGCTACTAAAAAGTAAAGAGCCCCATTGTGGGAAACAATTGTCATCCGGGTGGGGCACTTTCGACATGAATTCAGATGACGCATGTATTAAGAATCAATAAGTCCAATATTTTATATACGATATATTAAACGTAGGAACGTACTGATTTTTTTTGTAATAGTTAAGCAAATTTTAAATCTATAAGCATAAGAATTAAATGAGATCAGAAATTCATTTTTAAACTTACATTAAATTAAAAAATTAGATTTAAAATCACATTCGAGAAAAAAAAATAGTTAAGTAAAGGATATGTGTAAAATAAAAGGATGTGTTAAAAAAAATCATTTCACGTTGTATCGACTCATATCAACGCCCTTAAAAAAGGTGTTTTGACTATCCAGCTGGGTGTTCTGGCAATGGTAGCTTTAATTAAATGTCAGTTCTCAACACTAAAGAGACCTTAGACCTCAAAAAGAGGTCTAAAAAACTACCAATTTGTTTTTTTTTTTGGAAAGAATTATCAGTCAAGAGAAATTCGTTTGAATTCTCAAATTTAGTTATCTGCCTAACATAATATTTTTGAATTCGGGCGTCAAATTTCACCAAAATAAAGTCACCAATGTTGAGTTCATCATCGAGTATCAGTCTATAGTCACTTGCCTTAGATACTTCTAAATCAAAGTCCTTGTCATCATCTTCCACATATAGCTTAACAGACTTATCTGAATCTGCAACCCTGAACGTATCTGAATCACTTAAGTAGTCTAGTTCAGTTCTTTTATTAATTTTCGTTCGGATTTTGTTGGTTTTATTCGCCTTATAGCTTTTTTTGTCTTCTTATTTGCGCTTTAGTTCAGTGATTCAGTTTTTCTCAGATGTCTCTGTATAAATTTTTGATTAACCTTGGAAAAAAATTACTGAATGAGTTAAAAATCGGTCTAACAACCACAAATGCTGAAGAAGAACTGTCATAGTTCGCGTACGATCTGAGAGAACAGTGCCATACGAATTGCTATCAAACATTTTATTTAAAAATTAACCACCTTTGTGTAATAGCGAAAGTCGAAAGTGCCTCATCGAAAGTACCCACCCTACCCTACATTTTTCTTCACCGATTCGATTTGGGTTCTAGCACAGGAGAAATTTTTGTCGAACAGCTTGGTTAACAACTTTGAGTTTCAATCCATTGATCTAAAAGTGTAGTTATGGCAAATGGATGTTTTGTTTACGATTTAAAAATGACAGATTACAAGCAAAACTGACAATTCATACATATGGCGACGGGACAGAGACCTCAAGAACGGGACTGTCCTACTAAAAGCGGTCACTTTATGTAATGGTATGCTTGCAGGCCGTTGGTCGCCTGGGTTTGATCGTAAGGGTGGTATTTACGGCTGGTACTTCAACATCTGTTGCTGTTGTTGCGGCTGGAGCTCTTAGTTTGGCTGTGTCCGTGGCAGCCGATATATGTGTCGATGCCACACTTGATATTGCGGAGACTGTGGTCGTTTAGCAATAGTTTCGCTGTGCTTACCAAGGCATACTAATTGATTAGAATGATGGAGAGGCTAAGTTAAAGGGGGCACTAATAAAAGCATTAGCGAGGCTGAGAAACTCCTTTTGTTTTTTTTTTTTTGTATAAAATTTTTGTTTGTTTTACTCTGTTCCGGAACCAATTAAGCCATAACGAGTGGTTGTATTCTCCTAGGAGTCGGTTACCAGAAATGCTCAATCAATTTCGGTCGTACAGTTGCTTCCCACATACATCTACTATTTGCCTATATTTTAAACTATCCATGCTTACTATATTTCGTTTGCTCCTAATAAGAACACTATTGAATGAAAAAATTGTTAAAAAATATTGTATCTGTGTTGTATCTGGTGTATAAGATTGGAAAATTTTCAGATTATTATGCGGTGTGGTCTTTTGACTAAGAAGATTTAATCAAGAAGCTAAAATTGTTTAAAAGCTTAACTGTACGCAATTCTTAGTTATCTAAACATCCATACACATTCATAACACATGGGCTGAAAACTCAGTGCCGTTTTATAGTAAACCCAAATTTTTGCAAAATTCAACTTCATTTATCAATATAGTTGCCTTCGAGAGCGATACGCGATTGAAACGATTTTTCAATCTTTCGATACCAGTTTTGTAGTATGATTTCGGTTTAGCCTCAAAATAGACCTCTGTTTCGGTCCTAAATCTCTTTCCGGCGAGCATTCTTTTGAGGTCTGCGAACAGGAAATGGTCGCTGGGAGCCAAATCTGGAGAATACGGTGGGTGGGGAAGCAATTCGTAGCCGAATTCATTCAATTTTGCCATCGTTTTCATCGACTTGTGACACAGTGCATTGTCTTGATGAAACAGCGCTTTCTTTTCCTTCAAATGCGGCCGTTTTTCTACGAGTTAGTCCTTTAAACGCTCCAACAACGCAATGTAAGAGTCGCTGTTGATAGTCTGCCCCTTTTGGAGATAGTCGATGAAAATTAGTTCATGTGTATCCCAAAATACGGATTCCATAACATCAACCGATTGTTGAGTTTTTGGTCATTTTAGACTAGGTTCGTCGCCTGCTCGCCACTCAGCTGACTACCGACTTGACTCTGGTGTGAAGTGATGGAGCCAAGTTTCATCCATTGTCAAATACCGACGCAAAAATTTGGCTTTATTGCGGTAGAACAGCTTTAAACACTCCTCTGAATGACCAACACCTTGCCGTTTTTGGTCGACTGTGAGCAAACGCGGCACCCACTTTGAACAGAGCTTTCGCATGTCCAAATATTCGTGTATGATATATCGAACACGCTCTTTTGATATCTTCAGAGCCTCAGCTATCTCGATCAACTTCACTTTACGGTCATTCGTAGTCATTTTGTGGACTTTTTTGACGTCCACTGCGTTCATCTTCGGTGATTATATGACCACTTTTAAATTTTTCAATCCACTTGCGAACGAACCATTTGTTCGGCTGGTGCAGAGTCCGGGTAACACTTATCAAGCCATTTCTTTGCATCGGTTGCATAGAAAGCAATGATAAATCAACACACGAAATTGCTTTTTTTTCACAATAACAAAAGTTGCTTCATTCACAACGCTATATCTCGAGAATTAATCGTCCGACAGCTGTCAAATTGATACATGGAAAATGGTATGGGTTTAATTCAAATGGTGCCCTCTCTTAGAAATGGCACGGACTTCAGCCCACGTATTATATATAGGGTTTTCTAATAACGACCTGACGAATTTTTTTATAAATAAAAGGCAAACCATTTGAGATATTTCAAAAACTTTATTATTGGCTTGAAGTACAATCAAAACATTTATGAACGGAAGTCGACTTCGTTCATATGGCTACCGCGGGCACGTTTGCAGCGGTCGATTCTTTGGACCCAATTTTCAACGACTCAGCCACACATTTCGGCCCAAACGGAAACTATTTCGCGTTCAATGTTGGCTTTGAGCTCTTCGAACGTCGTCGGCGTGTTGGCATAAACCAATGACTTAACGTAGCCCCACAGAAAATAGTCAAGCGGTGTTAAATCGCACCTACTCTTCAATAAATCGATTGTAACGTGTGCTGTGCGGTTTGTGGCACCACCCTGTTGAAACCACATGTCGTCCAAGTCCATATCTTGCAATTCGGTCCAAAAATATTCGGTGATCATGGCGCGATAACGCTGACGCTGATAACGCTATATCCTGGCAGCAACAAAAAAAAAAAAACTTCAAGTCGTTACAACAATTATTCCAGATGACTACCGATATGCCCATTAGAAGCTACTGACAAGATCCCCTTGTGAACTCGTAAAAGTTCTGAAAACTAGAAGGGCTGATCGATATTGCAGTGGGCTGAAGGCTCTACTACCGGCGGGTAGTATTTTACAATCTTCTCCGCATTATTTTGCGCAGAAACAAGCTCGACCTTTCTGTAAAAAGAAGAAGAAAACCAATCGATACTACCAACTTTATGGCTTTCTGGATACAAATTATGATTTATTTATGTATCAGCATTGCATTAATAATTTTACACATAGAGATTTCCGATAGTCATATACGTACTCGTTTTTTAGTTTAGTTTTTTTTTTTTTATATTTACTATACAGATATAAAGTGTCTTCGCCAGGCATTATGAGCGACGAAATGCAGACTCTGGTTTGATGTTTTTTGTGCCACCAATTACGTGTAATGCTTCGTACTTCTCCCACAAATCTCTACTGTTAAAGAGTCGCTTGTGGAGTCGGCTATATTCTCTTTCCTCTGTATCATTTTACAGGCCAATTTATTTGAATCATCTAGTTCTAGTCACCCAAAGCTCGTTGATATTTTTCTATTCGAGTCGTCCCAATGTCCTTATGTCTCTTCTCCGAACCTTAGCTGAATTTTGATCCTATATTGCGTTTAGGACAGGATTTTTTAACGAACTATGGTGAATATGACAAAACTGGGTGAAGCGCTCGGTTCGAAGTTTGTCCCCTATCGGTTTTTTAATATGATATGTGTTTTTTTGATTTTGATTTCCAATACAGATCATAACAGGGTAATGGAAACATCGAAAATGTATTGGATTTCGTGTCAAATACTCTGTGCCTGCAATCAGATAACAAAGGAGAAGGTGTGATTACCAGCAATTAGCAGTTGATAACTAAGGCCCTATACCAGCAGTCTAATATTGTGATATGAGCTAATAGCCTATTAAATCAGGGGGCAGTAAAGTGTCGTCAAAAAGTTGGTAACATAATTTTTGTTCATCGGCCTTCAGCACCATTTATTTTGACTCGACATTGACTTGGAGCTGTTGTGTCGCAACTAACTTAGATCTTTATTTCTATTCCTAGTGATTGTTATCGCCGAATCAATGTCGAAAATGTAACATGAGATCAACGAATTCCTAACTATTAACTTATCGAACTATTACTCAAGATTGCTCCATACTCCACTTATACAGTTTGACCCTCCTAAGAGCTAAGGAATGATAGCTCTTAGTCGAATCGTTGGTTTTGAAGGTTATTCTATATTTGTACTAGTATGTATTGGATTGTTCAATAAGTTCTGCGTTTTTTTTTTGTAGAGAGTGGAATAGATGATATACATAACGCGCAATGTCTGGAGAGTACGGTGGGTGCCGCATAACTTCCCAGCCTAATGAATTAAGAACAACGTCCTTTCGGTTCACCAACTCTGGCGGTCTTTCTTCCACAGCCTCCTTCAAAATATTGAGCTGAGAGCAATATTTAACGGCATGTTTTGTCTGATTGCGTGGAAGCAACTCGAAGTAAAGGATTCCTCGCCCGTCCCTCCAAATGTTCAACATAAGCTTTTTGGGATGAATATATTGTTTACGGACCGTTTTCGCCAGGAGCGCACCATAACCTCTTATGGCGAATATTGTTTCAAGCTATCCATATTCCGCCTCCCGCAACGACTGCTTTAAGGAAAGCCTAAAGCAAAATCCATCTCTTGAGAAACCCAAACATCCACCTTTTTAGACACTCCAAGCATTTTCAGTCTCTACGAAACGGTGATGGTGAACATCCAGAGCGAACATCGTCATCAAGGACTGTAAACCAACCAACAACAAGCGTGCAAACCAACGCTGACAAATGTCAGCGCTTATAGTGGAATCTCCATATATGCGTCAAATTTGATGCCTTTTTTTAAAGAAAAAATATTCCGAAAATGAGCCTTTCTATCCCTTAATTAAGGACAAATAATTAAGCACTTATAACAATTCTGATCAAAAGAAATTCTCATAACAATGCAAAGGATAACCCTCTCTATTTCAATAAACAACAACAATTTCACAACACATTTCACAGAGATTTTATAAAACGATAAACACTACTTCCAAGAAAAAAATCTTATCGAACAACCCAATATTAAGCGTAACGAAGCTGTAAATCAATTTTAATTCGACCATTCAACAATGAATAGATGAGCTTATAGACGCGAGTTGAAAATTCAACCCGATATCAACTCAGCTTTTCTACCAGTCTATGTATTATATTTGGCCCATGCTTTACTCGTATATGTAAACTATCTTGATTTGTAAATCTTTCTTCTTTCTACAGCGTCTATAGCTGCAGATAGTACGAGTATAATCCAAAAGATAATTTATGTCAGCTGATTTTAAACAGTAGTTGCGAGTGCGTGTTTTAAAAAGGTGCCAATACGGAGTACACTATTTAGGAGAAACCTAAATTTTTTCTTCCTTATACAGAGGAGAATGATGAAGGAACCGCTTCCAAGCCCACCGACTATTCCAAGGGAGCCCAAGGAAGTATTCCATATAAGGCCTCCTTTACATATACAAAGGCCTGCATGGCGAGATGCATGGGAACAGGTTTCCAAGACACCGAATCCGCAGCATAAACTTAAGGTCTAAACCAAATGTATCAAACTGGAGAGCATAGCAAAAGTTATTTACTAAATGGGTGCGGTAATTACGAGTAAGTAAGTGCACATCACGATGTTCCCATCAAAAATAGATCGGATTTCTTTCTACGTATACTTGAAATTTAAAAAAAAAAATGTATTTCCTTAATTTTATTAAATTAGATGTAAACCTGAACTAATAAAGATAGTAAAACCACCCCCATAAACATGCTGACGTTATTATTATAATTGCACACACTACAATCTTGTGAAATTAACTAGTGTTTTGTGGTAAAACTTGTCATGCACATATGCGTACAGTGTATTTATATACGTCTACTTACAGATAGCGAGTAGGCCACTCTTGGATGCATCGCCTACGTGAGCCTTCGTTACAGTTGGTCTCACTATACCTGCATGTATAGTAGTAGGTCCTTAGTCCTCGAACAAGACAACATTTTTCTTGAAGAAAACATGGTATATCCTAGATTTTCGTATCTATGACTGCGATTCGACCATTTATGAATATTTCAACTTGTGAAATCGACTCATGAATTTCATAAAATCAAAACATGAGTGCTGTGGAAACTATGTGTCCACCTTTATTTTGTATTAAATTCAGATGTCTTACAATATGTGTAGTCAAGAATGGGCTGGCTTGAAAGACTGAATTCGAATTTGGTGTGCTGGCGGAGGCGACAGTCGATTAAAATCATTATTATACTGCCGCTAAGCCAGGAGATCCATGTTTCCTCGCGTTGTATTCTTTTCGTATCTGAGCCCTGCTTACCTATGGTATTTTTGGTTATTTTTTCATTTCTGTATTAGAAAAGGATATTTCCACTGAATGATAAATGAAGCCATTGAATGTGTGATTTCTCGAAATGGAGGTTCCAATTGGCCACTATGCTCGTACGATTTAACAGCGTTTGACCTCTTCCTTTGGGCCTATTGGGTCTACCCCAATGTCCGAGCTATTATTGGTAAAATACAGTCGAAAACGTGATAATTTAATCGAAAGAATAAGTATTTGCAGGCAGAGCCGAGGCGGAAACTTGGCAGATTCTGTACCACCTCCCTATTCTCAGAGATTGTACTTTATACGGCAATAAAAATATGCTCACTTATTTAAAAAAAAATTTGCGTTTTTCTTTCGACTTAAAATTACCTTATATTCCCAAATATAACTCTTAGGAGTTCGCAGTTCTTAAAAATATTTTAAATTGCCATCACGGAAGAACACTTGACTTTATTGATCGCGGTAAGCAGCCTACTGATATTGGATGAACAGAAAAATTATATTTGTTAAATTCATGTATCCCTACTGATGATATTCTTTTATTTTTATACCCGTGTAATGTTTGCACATAGCATTAACGAAAGGAAGTTAGGGAGGAAAAGAATAGGGATTCAATAAGCGATTTGGCGAGCAGACTTGAGTTTTGAAAGCATTATATTCCACTCTGTTTAATTGGTTATGCTTTAAATATCGGAATTTAATGAGCTTAACATACGCTGTCATTCCCGTTCTACTTGCGAAGACCAGGAACGAAAATCAGGGAACGAATGTGAAAAAAATAGACTACTGTCGTTAGCAAAGGAAGTGGATTAGAAGTAGCAGACAAGAGCTCTTTGATGAAAATTAAAAAGAGTGTCAGATACGGAACGGAGCCCTTGACATACCAGCATATATTTTTTGAACATCAGAACATTCAAAACAACTTGAATTGAACGTTCCGAAAGATAATGGGTGATCCATTGAAGAAGAGAGTCAATAATTCCAAAAGCTCGCATTTTCCACAAGAGAGCCTGGTGCCAAACTCTTTCAAATGCCTTAGAAACAACAAGGGCAATTATCCTGCTTTCGCCAGATTGTCTTACGCTTCGGTTCCCCTTTTCGGTGAGACATGCCATCAAATCACCTGTGAACCCGTTGCTGCGAAAACCGTACTGGCGGTCATTTCGTTTTTCAAGATATTTTATGAGATGACGGCTTACCAGCGTTTCCATGACCTTGGAAAGAAGGGACGTAAGTGCAGTGGGTCTGTACGAGGAGGGAAAATAAGATTTGCAGTTTTTAGGGACTGTTGTTTTCCATCTGATCGGAAAGAGCCCTAAAGAGTATGGTTAATAAAAAAGCTTACGCAGTGGTTTTTTCAACGATGAAGAACACCTCTTCAGAATAAGTGAAGATATACCATCTGAACCAGCGGAATTGTGAATGCTAAGATCTTGAAGAACTCTTGCAACTACATGAAAGGATCATTGTAGTATTGTTTTGCTTTTGGTCGAATTGAAATTTCACACGTTTAAGAAATATATTGCAGTCATTCCTGGCTCGTTTAAGCTTTTTTCGGTTTCCCTCTGTCGGGTGGGTCTTGAAGGAACGACAAAACATTTTTCTAACCCTGACAGCCTTTTTACAGCTCGAGTTATACCATGCCTTTTCTTTTGGTTTGATACTCTTCATCCGATGAGGGATAAAGGATCTCATTTGAAAGAGAATAGTGTCTGTAATCACATCAAGAGCGGCATCCACGTCGTCTTCGAGGAAACATAACGACCAATTTAAATTCCTAAAGAAACTTTTAAGACCACTCCAATTTTCTTACTCGTATTGCCATACGGTTCTTTCAGAAATCTTTTCTCTAACTTCCGGTCGGTGTACGAGAAATCAGCTGATACGATGCAATGGTCCGACGAGCCTAGAGGGGAGCGCACATCAACGGTGAACTTATCAGGTTCGGTATTCGAGTGGGTTCATTTATAAGCTGCGTTAAGTTGTCTTCCGCAGCGAAGATCTCAACATCGTCTTTCGGGTGTTGTATGTCCAGGATTTCGAAACCACACAGAATTGTACATATTGAAATCGCCCGTAACGACGATTTCAGTATGAGGATAGAGGGATACAATTCTTTGTATGGAGTCAAACAGCGCATCGAACTCGTTAAAGGTCGAAGTAATGTCCAGTTTGGGACTTCTGTAAATAAAGCAATATAATTTGCTTAGGGAGATAAAATGTTAACCACATGAAATTGAATTCCGTATTGGAACAGGGACTACATTGTAGTGGATTGTGATAACCTACATTACTTCGTACGTTAATCACGAGACTATAGTCAGATGACCGTCAATAAAGCGAGAATTCATTGGTACACACCAAAATACAAAGAATAATCGAAGCGATTAACGTGCTTCAAAAAAAGCGAAGGCTGTGCCTTACTGGCCTGGGTGGCCGTTGTGTAGTGGTATATGCATAGACAGATATAGACATAGACAAGCACAGAGCAATTTTCTGAAAAAGTCTTTTCATAGAATTTATATGTAGTTATATGAAAATATCGTCTGCGTCAACTCTGACATGAAGGCATAAAACTGATGTTGGAGTGGTTGCTGGCTGGGCTAATTGTAACGAATTAACAACTAGCACGTACTAAGGCCCACTGGTTGAGAATTCACTGGCTCCAGTTTGACAACCACCTCTGGGAAAAATATCGAGACCTAATACACCTGAGTTTCAAACTACTACACCACCCGCCCGCGCCCTGGTGAAAAGCCAGTTAAAGGGTATTCATATCCCCTTGGTGCGCACGAAATTATAAAAAAAAAATTAATAAAGAACTTGCTGATAATATAGTTTCGCATTTTTTCTTTCGGGTTCTTTGAACCTCGGCCGGAACTTGATCTTCTATTACTCCTTGGCCTTGACTTTCAGTTGATCTTCGTTTAATATAGGAAAACCAGCTGGTTTGCTCAGGCTGAAGCTCCTCTAATATCCGTATCTTGCCGTTTTTATTTCCATCACTGTCAAGTTTCCTTTACATTTTTCGTAAAACGTCCAACACTACGATATGTACGAGTATGTTAAACCTGGACGAAAGATAAAAATTTCGCCCCAGTTAAGCCACACCACACTGACTATGCGCGGCATTGTCTGAACAGTTGCCTTGGTGGTTAATGACAGAGCCAAGATATGTAAACTTTTTGCACTTTCGCACGATGACTCCTTCTGAATACGTGTAGATTCCACGAATTGGGTTTATTCCTACGAAAAAACGGAAATCCACATATCCGGTCTTAGTACTCTTCTCTCTTCTGTGGTCCGTACTACATAGCAGATGACCTCCAAAAGGGCTTATGAGATTTACAATTAAATCTACTATGTAAGTGTAAATGCAAGACCTCAAATACTTAAGCTACATGCATGGACTATACAGGTCAACAAAACAACAAAGTTTTTTGCTGTTTTTATTTCAGTGATTGTTTTCTAATTCTTTAAACCCAAGAATTACTTCTTTATTTTTAAAAAACTTTGCTTTTGTACCTTTTACAACGACATAAATATATAAACGGTGACTATGTTGAGTTCAGTAAAATCGATAAGGAGTGGGGAGATTTGTAGCGATACAACATATTTTGTCAGCATTCAAGAATGACCATAAGAGCTAAAATTTATAGTATGCCAACTATGACAGCGAACACCACGTGATCAAATCAGTAATTCCCAAGCTGCATCTCAATTACTCCAATGAATTAATAAGCATCATTTCGTCACCAATAGAATTTGGCGCCCAACAACTTTTAACCGTATCACCCGTCTAGCTATGAATGTTCATCAGTACACCCTCATGAATACTTTGGGCTGTACTGCAGAATATCGTGATTCGTTCCTAAGCCTTATAACCTATAACTACCTTATGGAAATCCAATAATATTTAAAACCAGCGTCTGTAGCTTGCTGTAGTTTATACGATTAGTGCCGAGCTCGAAACAACTTTCTGAGTTAAGCAATGGTATCTTCATCGTCGTCTCCATCCCTGTGATTTTTTTTTCAAAACTGCCGGGCAACTCTTCCTTTTACCAGGTTTTTAAGTATGAGATGGTGGACTTCGGCATTTTTGCTTATTGTTTGGTTTCTTTTTGTCATCTACTGAGCAAGACGTCAAATCTTCAATTGTAGTCCTCCTCGGGCATCCACTCATTGTATTGTCGCCAATCTTAAGAAAGTGATTCTGGAATGTATTTAGTAGCCAAGAATCGTAGGACTCCTGAAAGTAATACCAGTGGAGCATCATATGGTTGCCCCGCTTTAATATGGGTAGTGCATACTCCTTAGGATGGTGGTCCACTATTCGATAGATAACATGCGTAACCTCATTAATAAAATATCATCGATACTTGCCGCCAAAGCTTTATCCATCTCCGGATGAAAGTAAATCTCAATCAAAGCTTTCTTTATTTCCATAGAAAAATCGAATTTTTTCCCACGCTGCTCAGCTCGAAACCTAAACATCATGCAAATGTGATCATTTGTGAACATTGCCTGAACATATTGGACAAATTGTCGAAACCTTGGTTCCAGGGATAAGAAAAGCTACTCATTGTGATTGATGTTCTTTTTGGAACATAAAGTGACCATTTTTGGGTGACATCTTTTACGGATGGATCCTGGATGCACTTGATAAATCATTCAGCTTCTTCATTCTCAGAGAGTAGGATTGACTGAAAGTCGCTTTAGATCAGACACTCACCAGGCATGATTCAACCTAAAGTACAGCTACATTATCTGAATATGCCTGAGTACAGACGTCAGAACATGCAACGGAGCTATTTCTGGCGATAAAGCGTCCATAGAACTTGTGCCATGAGCCTATAAAAAGCACATATGTCTTCGATTTCCAATTTATCTGAAACAGAATTAATTAGGATAGAGTTCGCTCATCTCATTAACTGTAACTGCCTCGTTTGCATCAATGACATCTCCGGCATCAACACTACACCATGATTCCTGTTCATTGCGAATAATTCGAATGCTTATGACGGCTAAAAACTTGACCGAAAGCATGTACGTAATCGTAACTGACTTCGATAAAACATTTGTTTCATTTTTAAAGTGATGCTGCAGTGTTTCCGCATTCGATCTTTTGAAGAACGACTGCCGCGCCGTACTCTACAATTAACTCTCAAATCTGTTTTTTCGCTCAGATGTTTTAATACATAGCGTTTTCACGGCAGTAGAGGATGAATCAAAGTCAGTCGTCGCCACTCAGTGTGTTGGTCGTGTTTTTATTTTAAGCATAAACATAAAAAATCGGTGCATCTTATATACGAGTATAAGTGAATATTAATTGTTGAAGGAAATCCAAGAATCCAAAGCACGACAAATTAACGGTGACCACTACAACTCAAGTTTTTTTGAAAATTTGAGTTCGGATGTATGATAATTTGTAATTTGAAATTTAAAAATAAAAGCGTAGATGGGAAAATGTTCCAGTGGCAAAAGCTTTAGAACTCGGAAAGCAGAGGACAATGGATAGAGAAAGCCAAACAATAACGTGGCTAAATGGAATACACGGAACAGTTTTTTACTGTACATGGATATTTTAACGCTTTTTTTTCGGTTAAGCAAACACTCCAGCCTGCCCGTACGGGGACTCTCCACTCTACGATGCAAACCACACTTTTTTTGTTTGTGTAACAGTCCAGAAAATTTGGTCGAAAAGATACTGGGGCGATCAGACATGGACCCAAATTTCATTCGTAATAATCACACTCAGGGAAAAAAAGAGTACTCGATCTTAGATCGCCGAGTGTCTAATCGTATGATACAATATTACCAATTTTTCAATGTTTGGTACTTTCTGTGTGACCCCAATTTCCTCTTGTTAATTCTATCTACATAAGGAATGGGGTAAGTAGCAGCGTGTGACTCAGACAGATATGAGGATTCACATTCAAAAAACTCATTCGAAGAGGATGACTATCAATAACGCTAAACATATGAAGAAATTGAATCGAAACCAATAATTTCCCGAATTATGATCAACTTAATCGCTGGGCCTTAAATTCAAAGTACCGTACTGAATTCGTTACAAATTTTGTACGACATGCTTGGACTCTATTCACAAAAAAAAAATAAATAGCACAATTCTGTGAAATAGCTGGATCGGATAGATATAGACAGATATGATATCAATACACACTCGTATAAATGCTAATGAATCTGTCATCCAATGATTCGAAGTGTTTATTTGGATTCTGAAAATCCGTTTTCAATAAATTCTTTATAAACAATTTTTTTGTTCGTTTAAAGACAACATAACGTATGTCAGTTTGGCGATTAGTCATTGGGATATGCCTCGATATTTATAGATTTATAAACAAATGTTAACTAAGAACAGCCTTTTCGGTTAATCTGAATTAATGGTGGCTGATATTCATGATTTGGATTATAATTCGAAGAGATCTTGTGATGGAGGCCATAAAGCTTCTACTTCAAACGGCACTCCTACAGGAAGTAAAAAACGTAAAGGGATAAATCCCAAACGACATTCGCCTCTTGAATTGGAATATGATAAAATTGCTGAGCTCTTTCGCGGGCTAAAAAATGAATATGGAAAGGAGAAGGGCCACCTTATTCAGTTTTTCTTTTAAAAAGTCTCTAATGCAAACATACATGTTTTACTGTGATAATTTTTCTGTTTCCCGATGTTTCCCATTGGAGAACAAAAAATATATTAAATAAAAAAAGCACTATTTCAAAAGCAAGCTTCCATGTTTGTATATAAACTTTGATAAGGAAGTTGTTTACAGGATCTTTAAGACACAGGAGGATCCAGGTGTTTATCCGTTGGGTACTTGTATTCGTCGTCAAATGGCTACATTTCATCTCATCGCACTTAGGTCTATGTAGACACATCGTAATGTCCAGTTAGGGGAAAAATGAGGTCAGCAGCCCAGAGGTGCCTATTGATATGAAAAAACAAGGATATAAAAGCGCATATAGTTCTGCGAGATCGTGGAAGCATTACTACGTACTTGAACTGACTTATTAGCAAACAATTAATCTGCCCATTTCTTGATGGAATTAAGATCAATAGCAAGTGGTTTAAGAAAAATTTGGGGGAATATTAAAGTATTTACAGATCGAAGGAAAATGAATATAAGAAGCTGACTCGGATTTCGAAGAATGACTCTTGGTGAAACCACAAGTGTAGTCAAAGTGCTCAAACTGGATTCATCCAGTTTATCATATTTACATAATTTTTCTATATTTACACAAGGATTAAATACCACTCGACAGATGCTCGTCGGTGCCGGCGTAAAGGTCATTAAGTCGCATCAAGGAAAGCGGCTTCTTGCTTTTCTTCGTTTAAATATTTTTTTTATATCAAGTTCAAGTGAGTTCATTGCTTATTTGGAAGTAGAGATTCCAATATTGAGTCATAGACGTGTTCATTTTTTAGTAGCAAGCTGCTCCCTTTGCAACCATCAGATAACAGTATCCCATGACGGATTGCTGATTTTTTGCTGCGGTACTTAAACTGATTCCACGAATAAATGTAATATTTCAATTATTTTCAAAGGTGAGATACGCACCTTCCAGAAGGCCATTTAGCTACCAGGCGGGTTTCAAATTGAATTTCCGTGCATACTCCTGATGGACGTAAAGGCGGTGGCATACAGAGGAATTGTGGTGTCAAATAATTTGAAATGCTAACTGGTATGGTATATTGTCCATCGATAATACTGCAAAGAAATTCGCACTGTTAACGAATTTACCGTAAATTTAATTTATGGTTAATTTTTCCATTCAGGAAAATAATAATTTGATTGTGGCGGTCTTGTTGGCGAGCTCCAGAAGCGACGCAGGCTGACTTGGAAGCATGCAATCTATTTCATTACAGCGTGTTGAATTTTAGTTCTTGTTTTCCGTCTACTGGCATAGTTGTTTTTTTTTTATACGTTGATGGAATATAATTTTATTTTACGCGGAACTTATTTCGCAATTCTTTCTTTTTTGTACTTGTGTCTATGTTTCTGTGACAGCTCGAGATTATATTTAAGTACATACTCGTATGGATAGAGTTATTCCTAAAGTATAAATAACGATGCTGGCTGACCTTTTCTGATGAAAATATGTGCAAATGTTCCCATGAAAGCCCATTAATTTATAATTAGTACACCAACATCACCCGTATAGGTAATGCAAGATATTAGGAAGTTTATATTTAATTTGACGGAAGACTTGAGTAAGGATCACCCTATACACTGATAATGCTGGGATGAAAACATACGATTATTGCGTAGTTCACATGATATCCTTCCTCGATATCCTACAGCCTTCATGACACTCCACTAAAGGGGCCAACTCCTAGTTGGAGAGGCTGTTGACTTCTGTCGGAGACAGAACGGACTCCTGGGGTACACCAGCATTTATTTTGTGAACACTACACTTGAATGCATTCAAAACAATTTGAATTCAATTTTCAGAAAGGTTATCTCTAACCCATTGAAGAAGATATGCATCGATCCTAAAAGTATAGATTTTTGACCAAACTCTGTCAATTGCCTTAGAAATATCAAGTGTAACTATCTTGCTTTCAGCAGATTGATTTACGCTTAGGTTCCACTTTCCGTGGAGACATACTATCAGATTATCAGTGGACCAGTTGCTACGAAAACCGTACTATAAATATTGAGAGGTACTTGTGTTTCGAGTTATTTCAAAAGTTGACGGCTTGTCAGCATTTCCATGACCTTGGAAATAATGGATGGAAGTGTAATGGGCCTGTAGGAGGAGAGAGAAAAAGATTCGTTGGTTTTAGGGACGGGCTGGACAAATGCTCAGAAAGAATCCTTAAGAGTAGGATTGATGAAAAAGCTTACGCAGTAGTTTTGCCAGCGTGAAAGAATACAATAGTGTGATGAACCTATAGAGGGAAGCACATCAATGGTGTACTTGCCGGGTTGAGAAGTTAAAACCAAGTCCAGGATGTTAGCGGTATGACTATCAACGTCTGGTATTCGCGTGGGTTCGTTTACAAACTGCGTCAAATTGCTTTCCGCAGCGAAGATCTCAACACACCGTCCGGCGTTGTCTGTCCAAAATGTCAATGCCACCCAGAATTTTGTATATTGAAATTGCCTGTAATAATAATTTCAGTATGAGGATACAGGTAAACAATTCATTGAACGGAGCCAGACAGCCCATCAACCTCGTTATAAGTCGAACTGCTGTCTACTGTGGGGCTTCTGTAAATACTATAAGGCAATAGTGGATAATTTGCTTACGGAGATGAATGGGGCATTGTGGTGGAGTTTGGTAAGCTACATTACTATGCACGTAAATGGTGAGAGAATAATAATGGATGTAGTGCGTAGCCCAGTAGCTTCAGGTCAGAGTGATCTGAGAGGTGTGGGCGGGGATATACATGTGTTTCACTAACTGCTACAATAACTGGTCTGTATTTACAGACGTGGACGTACGCAGAAAAGTGGTTACGGGAAGTCAAATGCAAAAAACACAAACATCGACAATTCTATACACAGTGAACTAAAAATTCAGGATTGTTTTGCCGAATCAAATTGTTGTATACCTACATGCACTTACAAAAATAAAAACCAGCACACCAACAAAATTCATATCCATCGCTTGTTATATACACTCTGTCACTACAGGCGCTGTATGACAATGTAATACAGCAACGGCAGTTACTGAGTGCAAGGAACAGTATGACCAGGCTGGAAGTTTGGGATGCCCGCATTGTGGATGTTATTTGCACTGCGCTCGCGCGTTTGTCTTTCCTTGAACAAGTGTTTTTTGTTCACACGGTAAGCAACCAAGCAACGTGACTCTTTGCCAAACCAAAATCCACTGACAACCACACTTCAACGTTACCCTCTAGTGCTAAATGGATGCCACAAATGTTGCACAGGCAACAAAAAGGTCACCTTAAACAGTATGAACGGCACGTTTGGTGAGTCCCCAGTCATCCGTAGACTACACTTTACCTGACCCACAACACTCAGTAGTTGTTCCTCAGTTGGGATAAGATGAGGGAACTCATCTTCTCAGCTATCGTTGTGCCAAAATACTTGACCTTAGTCACATATCTAAGGTTCGCACCACTCAGGGGTATTAAAATAGCCCGGCAGACAGCATTCAATTTGCCATGAATCAGCATTGTCACAGTCTTCTCCCGAGATACCTCTATTTAAACAAAAGACTGACCATCTAGAAGGGGAAGCAGATAATTCACATAAGCGCAACATCTGAAAAAGGATCCATCGTGATATTCCATATAAATGGGCAACAAATGGACCCTTGAGTGCAACTCCGCTCTTCGCTTAGACAGTCCCTATCATATAGGGATTTTACAAAAACACAACTGCCATAAACCAATTTCCCGGCAATTCAGTTTGCGCAACATGGTCAGATTACTCTGCCAATATAAATTGTCCAAGACTTAAGACAATATTTTCACTGCTATTCAAAGCGCAGTTTTTAAGAAAAGACTGTAGAAAGCCAGTTTAGTCTTACGAGAGAAACAGCGATTGGCAAGAGTAGTTCTGCGTCGAATTTCTGTGTGATGTCGTTGCCGCTTGTAACTGAGCTTGCGCTATTTACAAAAAAAGAAAAAAAGAAAAAAAGACGAAGTTCTTAACAACCTCTATGTTATGACTGGGCAGGCCGTCAAATCCATTATGACTGCTTCTATCTCGATAATCACGAATGCTGGCTTTCTATGTTCGCCTAATCACATCAATGTTATCCACATACATGATGATGAGGTGAGATGATGCTTCTGTTTTTGTCCAGTGAGTCTTCCACGATCCTTTCTACGGCGATGATAAATAGGTCGTATGACAGCTACGTGGATGGAGAAGAGAGAATTTTCCACAGTTACCCCGACGAGTTTACACTCTCATAAGACGACAAAGTTATGGTGAGTGTCGATCTAAAATTCAAGACCTGTCGTATTGTCAACACTTGACAATGGTGGACCTACCTGGCATGAAACTGCACTGATATGGACCAACCAGGTTGTTCGTGAACGGATTCAAAGGCGACGGAAAAGATCCTACAGGCATTGTTTAGAGGGCTTCTTCCTCTATAATTGGCGAAAAGAAAATTGTCTCCTTTCCTGAGGATCGGACAACTAATCTGAATGCATCGGGCATGCTTTTCTCAGACCTTATTTTACAGATGAACTGGTAAATGTTCCCAATCAGGTCATGTCCAGCTGCAATAAATAAAATAGTCTGCAGGATTACTAGACATTAATATATGTTAGGTTTATAGAGACGGAATGGGTGGAAAGGGGGAATTCTTTATTCTGCAGAAGTAATCTTAACATTTCTTCAACACCGACTCAACTTTTTGTCCTTGTATCCCGGGCAAGTCCGTCTTGTTCTCTAATAAAAATATTCGAATGTCATTGCTGCGGTTACCCCTTCGGGTAGGCGAATTAGAGTATACCCGAGGTAGGCATGCCTGTCGTAAAAGGCGACTAAAATGCACCCTCTGTATGCCGAGTGCGTGGGCATACAAAAAATGTAATGGATAAAACAAACGGAAGTAGTACCCCAGGTGGCAATCCAATTTCACTTGGAAATTCACCTTCTTGGGAGGTAGGCTCTACGGATTGTGGGGAGACCCATTTATTGCTATTAAATCTATTTGTAAAAACATGAAAGGTACTCCGATCACCACCATTTAGATCGCATATTTCCGGAAAACGAAGGACTCTTTTACGAGCTTAAAAATGAAGTAAATTCACTTCGCTTCTAAAAAACTCTCGCTTATCTATAGATTGCAAGTCAGTGGAATACCTGAAGAATTTGCTCGCGAAACCAATCCGGTACTGAAAAGGCCCAACAAAAAACTTAAGGCAGGCTCACCTCTCGAAGCTTTACAACCAAGAGATGAAAAAAAGCCCGCTGTATCAACCAAGACAAGATCCCAAACGAAACTTCGCCTTCCACCTGCAATAAATATGGTCGGAATTGCAGACTACGGAAAGTTACAGGACCTTCTCCAAAGAACACTAAAAGTTTAATATAATTTCCCTCCGTAATAACGTGTGGAAAATTAATGTCGATGACTCCGATTTTTACCGCGCATTGTCACTGAAACTTAACACCGATAAAATTCAATGGTATACTTAGGAAAATAAGTTTGAAAAACCGTAACGAGTCTTAGCTAAGGGACTTCACCCGTCGTGCAAAAAAGAAGACGTAATAGAAGACGTAGAAGCACAAGGTTTTAAGACTACATAATGAAGAAGGTTAAGCAACAAACGGATAGCGACAAAGATACCGTAGTCAAACGCGTACTTCCTATATAGTCGAAACGAGAAAGTCGACGATATTTACAAAATAAAATCTATCTTAAATATCAGAGTCAAAATGGAGAACATGAGTAAGGGGAAACAAATTATGTATAATCCAATGCAAACGTTGTCAAGATTTTAACCACAATCGTACCTATGCGTAGGCATAGGTCTGCGCAGGCAGACAGTTCTGGGAAGAGTGCAAAACAAATAAGCAAATCCCAGCAGTTTGTGCCAATTGCACAAGAAATCACCCAGTTAATTACAGAAGTTGCGAAATCGCTAAGGAAATACAAAAGAGGCCAAAAAGTCCCACAAAATGCAATACCATAAAACCGATGAGCCCAAGACAGCTATGAGAGTCACAATGAAGAAACCGGTAACGCAAAAGAATAAATTTGTTAAAAAAAACGTTGCCGAATCAAATGCAATTAAAAAACCTGTACCTGTACCTGTGCTTGCAAGTTCATACGCTGAGGTCACGTCAAAAGCCAACAAAATAGATTCGGCCCCTATAGACCCGCTGCCTCAAATTCTCGCAGTCATGTTAGAAAAACTATATGAACAAATAAAAATAAATAAGCTCTTGTTTGAAAAACTAACCAAGTTCGAGTTCGTTGCTCGGAAAAAATCTAACAAAAATTAAAATGACTAAAATTTTAACATGGAACTAAAAAGGTTACTCTGGTTATCACGCGCATCATCCTTTAGAAAATGCGTGGGGTGGATCCTCACTTTATATTAAAGACTGCAATAAGCATGCCGAGAACGTGACAATAGAACTTCAATCTATGCAAATAAGTTTAGCTTCCGTAAACATAAATCTTATAGACTATAATATAGCTACTTGTTATCTCCCTCCGAGATATAAGATGGCAGTGGACGACATCGATCGCCTTTTTTAACAACTTGGGTCAAACTTTATTCTCGGTGGTGATTTCAAACCAAATAAAAAACCTGACCTGGTCGATTTTTTCATTACAAGAGGAGTCCCCAAATATCTTACGACTTTAGAAGAATCCTATGATCTCTGCTCAGATCACTCGCCAGTAATATTTAAAATCGGCAAGAGCATAACGAAAACCGAAAGACCGCCCTAATTGACGAATAAGGAAACAAACTGGGATGGTTTCAGAAGAAATTGTAAGGAAAATATTGCTTTTAGAATTCCACTTGCGACGCCGTTGCAAATAGAAGACGAAGTTGCCAAGTTCGTAGAAATCATCCAAAGAGCTGCGAGGAACAACACTTCTTTTCGAACAAGAGGAGTAACACGGAAAGCAAATATACGAGCCCGATATAGAAGGCCTCCTACGAGAAAAAAATGAAAGCACGGAGGAGATGGCAACAATTACATGCGCTACCGAATAAATCCTATTTGAACCGCCTATCAAATAAGCTAAAGCAAATGCTGCAAGAATATAACTGCGGACAACAGTTGCAATTATTCGTTCTGAAAACCGTGAAGTCGACTAAGAAACCTGTTATGCAATTGGAAGAAACATTCAAACCGTTCGAAGGACGTCAATTGGCCCAAGAACTCAATCTCAGAACAGGATCCGACAACTACAATATAAAATCCGTATCACTGTCTGAGCTACAGCAAACAATAAAAACCTACAAAATAAGAAGGCTCCAGGGTATGATTTGATTACAAGTGAAATTCTAAAGGAGCTTCCTCGAAAAGCGTTTGTCAAGCTCCTAAACATCATAAATGCTTCCATAAGACGTTCCAATACGTTCCAAGCCAATGGAAAGTCGCAGAAGTCATAATAATTTCAAAACCGGGGAAAAGTCCAAACGACAAAAAATCGTACAGACCTATTACACTCCTGCCGATAATTTCAAAAGTCTTCGAAATTCTTCTGCTTAAACGTTTAAAACCGATAACTCAAGAAAGACGATTGATCCCGGATCACCGGTTCGGCTTTAGGGTCAAACATTCTACAATCGATCTGGTCTATCGGATAACAAATGTAATTGAAAACGCGATAGAGTAAAAAAAGATATGTTCAAGCGTTTTTCTCGATGTATCGCAAGCCTTCGACAGGGTATGGCAGAAGTAAGCTACAACAAATTTTACAGAGAGAAATGAATAGAATACTCGAATCACATCTTGAAAATTGACTGTTTCGGGTTAGATATGGGATATTCTGAATTCAAGGAAATTCAAGCTAACCTTCCACAAGGACGCAATCTGGGGCCATACCTATTCTGTGGTAGCTACGTTCGCGGATGACACGGCGATCCTCGATACAGGACAAAGTTGAATCCTCGACTGCAAAACTTCAACGAGCTCTGAACAAAATATTTGACTAGACGAAGAGCTGGCGAATCGTGCTAAACGTGACTAAGTCAACACAAGTCAATTTCACGTACAGAAAGATAAACAGCTTACCTTTATTCATCAAATCGGTACAAATACCGTATGCAAACGAGGCAAAATATTTGGGAATGACCCTTCATACAAAACTGAAGTGGAAATCACACGTAAAAGAGAAACGTGAAGAGCTCAAAATCAGGCTAAGAGAAATGAATTGGCTTACCGGAAGATACTCTAAACTAAGCACATATAACAAGCTGCCTATATATAAGCAAGAGCTAAAACATTCGTGGACTTATGGTATACAACTATGGGGTTGTACCAAACCAAACAATATATCTGTCCTACAGACGTTCCAAAACAAAGCGCTTAGAGCAATCGTAAATGCTCCATGGTATATAAGGAATAGCGATATTCACCGTGATCTGGGAATTGCAACCATGAAAGACGAAGTAACAAGCTTTGTTCGTAAACTTCGCCCTCGTCTTGTGCTTCATTGCAACCAGGAAATAATCTGGAGATTGGACGAGATAAATCTTGTGCGGCGACTTTAAAGAACAAGACCGTTCGACTTACGCCTTAAGGAAAAACCGCATGAAATAACGGTAATAGTAGATGCCTTCGCTGGAAAGCTACTTACCAAACGCGATAAACTACAGAAGCTCGAGCAACTTGTTAAGGAAACTTAGTCGTAGTCCTATAGAAAATGGGAGGTATTTTAGTGAGTAAGAAACTCACACTACCATGAGTGCGTGCTTATGGTGGACGCTGCTATGCCACTGTGGTAGGTAGTGGGTGCTCGTTCTTATAGTGCCTGCTGTGGTGTTCTGTTGGTTGTGTTGGTGCCTATGAAGGTTTTTACCTACCCACGGAGAAAAAAAAAATAAAAAAAATCCTGCGGGAACATCTCTACATTTCCTCGATAGTGCGGTTCTTATGCACTATTCTTACTCTTCCTTTTTTCCTGCTCGTTGGGCATACCCGGCCGACACAAGGTAATGATCCAAGTCGATTTTAGTTCCTCGGAAAGTTTGGACATTCACAATTTTATCCTTCATCGCAATATTATTAATCTGGTTGACAGTTGATCGATCAATCCAAGTCCTTGTATGTTTCTTGAGCTGTGGCAACCCTTGCTGGCTACTAAACGGCTACTTCCCGTTAGAAATTCTAAAAACCTGAATCCCCTTTCGGACGTGATGGTGTGCAGGCTGTAATTTTAGATAAGCCGCTCTAAGACAGCTTCCTTACTCAACCTTGCACTAACAACTCCCAGCACAATTTTAGTGGTATTAAAACTGGGAGGCCATCGCATTTAGATATCGGTAATATCTACTTTATTGCAGTCTAATGCTTCTTGTCTATGTATATTGGGTTGTGAGCAAATACGAACTTCATTGTCCTTGAAACGTTTGTTTAGGACGTCAACATTTTGTACTCGTATTAAGACATCAAAATATTCGATAACGTTTGTGGAGTTGGTGCCGTTCATAAAATAACAATTTCTTTAGGATTGAATAAACAATGTTAAAATGTCATTCATAGAAAATGTGGAAATTTTAGAGTTGATCTGGTGCATGTTTTCCGGCTCTGATAAGCTCAGTATCTAAGGCAATAATTTCTTGATGTTTGGATACATATTTCGGTTTTTACTGTAATTTTTCGGGCCAAATGGCAGCTTAGCGAAATATTCGGAGGTCCCTGGGCTTAAGAAAAAGGTCGATGTAGAGAGGCTGACCGTGAGACATATACGGGTGGACGAACTTCATCGAATTATCCTCGATAGACGCGTTTAATTCGTCGCTGTCGTCACCAAAGCAGTGCTAGGTGTGGGTAAAGTCTGATTAAGTCAATGTGGCGGAGAAGCATGAATCCTCGAGCGTTTTGAATGCAAAGAAAGACCTTGCCTGTGTGGCTCGTTAGAAAGGGACCTGAAGTATCCAGGGATACGAAAGGTAAGGGGTATATTGGCTGAGCCTCAGAACCACAGCCAGTCACAGGTTGAGTGGACGGAGCGGCATGCTGAAAAAGTGAAATAAAAAACGAAATATACTCGTTCTATGTATGATAATAGCATAATAGTTTATTTGAGTAGATATTGAGCCACGGTCGTACATAGTGAGTACACCTAGTTAAATAATGTTTAGTTAATGAAAAGGTTGCTTAACAAATGAATAAAACTGTACTCATAGTTTGGAATATTTTTATAATTTAAAAAAGGAATATATATATCTTTAACAGTTTCGTTTTTACTATCGCCTTTAATGAATGGGTGCACGCTTAAAAATATTGTAGAAGTCTTGAAAAACAAGGATACAACGAACTTTTGTATTTTCATTGTCGATAGGAGTACCTTTCTTAAACAGAGAGTTATAAATCTATTTATGTTTATAAGTATGTACAATATGAAATACGAACATACTAGCGTCTAATTTATTGAATTTAATATTAATTCAAAGTCATTATCATAAAAGTTGTCGGGTTTCCTTTGCTCATTCTGATTTTGTATGACCTTATCCATTCTGTGATGCATATCCGAATCCATTTCTGCCACATCATGTAGCAACATTGTGTCGGTATATAGAAGATCACCGTATAAATCGATGGCACCTTCTATCTCTGGGTGTTTCGTTACACTGGGTGTTTTTTTAGACCGGTCCATAAAGAAGTGCAAAAGATCTTCCTGACTCATGTGCCAAACCAATCTTTTGTCTTAAATTGGAATGCCACTTGAATCTAGCAGTTGATGGTAATCTCTTTCTGGTACTTTTTTATTCTGGAACGAAATATAAATAAATTATCGTTAAGAAAATAAATTGTTTTTAACTTTAGCTATGTTTTCATACATTTAATTTCTAAGAGACTCACATAAAAGGGAGAATTAAGTTGCCCCTGTGGCTCGTATTGGTTCTGTTGTTGCTGCTGTAGCTTCGCCTGTTTTTGGGCTTGTAGTTGAAGTTGTTGTTGAAGGTGTTGTTGCAGTCGTTGTTGAAGTTGTTGTTGCTGATGTTGGCGTTGCTGTTGAAGTTATTGTTGAAGTTGTTGTTGTTGTTGGGGTTGTTGTTGAAGTTGTTGATGCTGTTGTTGCTGTTGTTGCTGTTGCTGTTGAAGTTGTTGTTGAAGTTGTTGTTGTAGTTGTTGTTGAAGTTGTTGTTGCTGTTGTTGGGGTTGTTGTTGAAGTTGTTGTTGAAGTTGTTGTTGAAGTTGGTGTTGAAGTTGTTGTTGAAGTTGTTGTTGAAGTTGGTGTTGAAGTTGTTGTTAAAGTTGTTGTTGAAGTTGTTGTTGAAGTTTTTGTTGAAGTTGTTGTTGCTGTTGTTGGGCTTGTTGTTGGGGTTGTTGTTGAAGTTGTTGTTGTTGATGTTGGGGTTGCTGCTGAAGTTGTTGTTGTTATTGGGGTTTTTGTTGAAGTTGTTGTTGCTGTTGTTGTTGAAGTTGTTGTTGAAGTTGTTGTTGAAGTTGTTGTTGAAGTTGTTGTTGAAGTTTTTGTTGTAGTTGTTGTTGTAGTTGTTGTTGAAATTGTTGTTTTTGTTGCAGTTGTTGCTGTTGTTTCTGTGGTTGTTGAAGTTGTTGTTGAAGTTGTTCTTTTTGTGGTTGCTGTTGTTGAAGTTGTTGTTGAAGTTGTTGTTGAAGTTGTTGTTGAAGTTGTTGTTGAAGCTGTTGTTGAAGTTGTTGTTGAAGTTGTTGTTGAAGTTGTTGTTGAAGTTTTTGTTGAATTTGTTGTTGAAGTTGTTGTTGAAGTTGTTGTTGAAGTTGGTGTTGAAGTTGTTGTTGAAGTTGTTCTTGAAGTTGTTGTTTGTGGCAACACTTGCAGAAAAATTAAAAAAACAAAATTAATTTACTCATGCTGAATAGACAGAGACTGCCGGTTAGGTAGGGATAAAGAATAAGAAAGTAAATCATTCGATGTTGAACTGTGAACCGAGAAAGTGGTGTGCGTAATTATTTAACTTTTCTTTTGCTTTTTAAATAGATTTAATTCCGAGTATATTTAGATTTTTGTTCATGCTTACAATCTCAGAAGTGGAACTAGTTTACCCTTTACGCGAAAATATATATTTTTACCATCGCGACCCTCTCGACAAGATAATTTATGCGTGAAAAAAAGTAACAGTATATATATATAACAGTCCTGATGATCGTTCTTAAAACGGAGAATTAACCGAACGAGTATTTCCCTAAAGACATACTAATATACCTAACAAGCGTCCCTTGAAAATATATATTCCTTCGCGACCATATAATTTTTTTTCCTTTCTTTTCCTTATCTTGTCATTTTTCTCGTGTGTCTTTTGATTTTGCCTTAACGACAATGGAGAACGAAATCCAGCAATTGTCCGCAGCGCAGCTCAAAATTTGGTTGCAAAAGTTAAACACAAAATCTACCGGTAACAAGAAAGAACTGTTGATGCGACTGTTGGCTATGCAGATGCAGAAATAACTGAGTAAGTTGATGCGTCAATAAGGAAGGTGAAAATGAAAGACAAAAAAAACGAGAGCTAGAGCTGTTAAAACGAGAGGTGGAAAAACTGAGGAGAGAAGAAGAACTCATGGAACGAGAAAATAAAATGTTGCGACGAATGAGTGAGTTAAATGTACCTGAAGTCAGACAAATGAGTGGAAACTATGCATATAAACGGCAAACGACAGAGGCCAGAGTTGACAGCGAAGATTCTAAAGTACTTTTTGGTACCGTAAAAGATTTGCTTCCGATGTATGATGGCGGTCCGATGTTGGATATTTGGCTACAACAACTGACGAACTTGGGTAAAGTGTACAACCTGGATGACTACACCCTGCGAACGTTGATGCTTTCCAAAATAGAAGGCAAAGCTAGACAGTGGTTACACACGAAACCCAATTTTATAAATGAAAGCATCGATGAGTTGAAACGACAAATGACCGAATCGTTTGGCAGACGAGAGAACAAACTGGCAGTCCGAAGACGATTAGGCAAGAACTTGGAAGGCGAACGAGAGTTTTGTCGAATACTACAACGACAAAATAATACTAACCCATGGTTTCGACTTGGGCGAAGAAGAATTGGTGGAATATATTATAGAGGGCATCCGAGATGAACACACCAGACTCAGGCTCTAACTAGGTGCCATACCAGTCGCACACAGTTATTACGTGCCCTTGAAAAGGTGAAGCAAAAGAGGAACACCCAGATCAAAAGTACATCGAAGAAGAGGCGGACAGGTAAGAGTAGCACATCAAATACGAGTACCAGGTGCTACAATTGTAATTTCCTGGGACACATGGCTAATGTTTGCCGAAAGCCGAAACGGGAACCAGGGGCTTTCCATGTATGTGGCAAACAGAGTCATTTCGCATCCACTTGCCCAGACAGAAAGGTGTCGCAGGTACAGCGCATTCATCAAATTGGCGAGGATGAAGACGATTATGTAAGAAAGTATAAACTTATATTTAAAAATGAGAGTTATTTATATAATGTTTATTTAGGAACATTAATTGACACCGGCAGTTCTGTTAGTATGATACGGGAAATGTATTTACCCTCCGTTTTCAATGAAAGAATTTGTTTAAATAAAAATGTTAATCTTTTTGTTATCAATAAAAGTCCATTATCCACTAAAGGAAACATCAATTGTACTATAATTTTTGAAGATAAAGAAATAGAGACAAATTTGTTGGTGGTATCAGACCACACAATGGAATATCCCATGATCTTGGGCCGAGATTTTTTGAAGAAGGCTAATGTAAAAATTAAAACCGATAAGAAAGATTTAGAAAATGAATTTACAAATGAATGTATATATATAATGAGAATTGAAATAGGTGATGTTTTGCAATCGAAAGATAATGAGTTTATAAATAATAATCATATTAGTTATGAAGATAAAATTTTTTTTAATGAAATGTTTTATAGAAATTATTTACGTTGTGAACGTCCTGATAAACCAGAAAATGAGTGTACAAAGAGATTGATCTTGGCTGATGAAAAACCCTTCCACTGTTCCCCACGGCGATTATCGTATTACTAAAACGGACAAGTTCAAACGATTTTAGACGAAATGCTAGAAAAGGGGGTGATTAGACCCAGTAGGTCAGAATACGCATATCCTATAGTATTAGTTGAAAAGAAGACGGGCGACATTAGGCTTTGTGTAGACTATCGCGTCTTGAATAAAATAACATTAAAAGATAACTACCCGTTACCACTTATAGACGATTCTCTTGATAGGTTGGCGAATAAAAAGATATTTTCCTTACTCGACTTGAATAGTGCATTTAATCATATCCAAATGAGCGAGATTTAAAACAAATGAGAGAGAAAGAGAAACAAAAGATAGTTAAAGGTCAAGAATATAATAAGAACCTTAAAGATCGAATGAGAGTAGATAGAAAGTACGAAGAAGGGGATTATGTAATGGAGAAGAATTATGTATGTAGGAAAGTAGCTCCAAAATTTAAAGGGCCATATAGGGTAGCAAAAGTTTTGTCAAATGATAGGTATCTGTTAAAGGATGTAGAAGGTTTTCAAATTAGTCAGATTCCGTACGAGGGAATATGGGAAGTGGCGAATATTAAACCATGGATATACACTGAAACTGGTATAATCGGGATGATTAATGGTCAGGATGGCCGAATTGTAGCAACACTTGCAGAAAAAATAAAAAAAAACAAAATTAATTTACTCATGCTGAATAGAGAGAGACTGCTGGTTAGGTAGGGATGAAGAATAAGAAAATAAATCTTTTGATATAGAACTGTGAACCTTTCTTTTGCTTTTAAAATAGATTTAATTCCGAACTAGTGTATTTAGAATTTTGTTCATGCTTACATGTTGTAGTTGTTGTTGAAGTTGTTGTTGCTGTTGCTGGGGTTGTTGTTGAAGTTGTTGTTGCTGTTGTTGGGGTTTTTGTTGCTGTTGTTGAAGTTGTTGTTGCTTTTGTTGGGGTTGTTGTTGCTGTTGTTGGGGATATATATGTTGTTGCTTCAGTAGTCTCTGCTGTGGCTTTGTATATTCCAGTTGTTGGGGGTGTTGTTGCTGTTGCTTCTGTAGTTGCTGCTGTTCATTCTTCTGCTGTTTTTGTTGTTGTTGTTGTTGTTGGGGATGTTGCTGCAGCTGCCTCTGTAGTTGCTGATGTTGCTTTTGTAGGTATTCTTGTTGCTGCAGCAATTTCAGTTCTTTTTGTCCTTGGGCCTGATTCCCCTGTTGTTGTTGTAGCTGTTTTAAATGTCGCTTCAACTTTTCTGTTTTTTTAATCAGTCCTTGTGTCAATTTGTCGTAATGAGCGACCTCGTATTCCTCCTTTTCTGATGAGGAATCTTCCTTTAGTGATCCTCTAAAGGAGTTCCCATCTCCTGTGTAGCTCCATTCATTGTAGAGGGATTCTTCATCACCTGCCAGCTCAGCTATTTGAGTTATGTCTGACATCATACTAGCGTCATTCTTTCCCTTTTTAATTGCGAGCGAAGTTCCCTTTAAATTTGTCTTCCTCTGCTTCTTTTCTTCTCTTACAACATTAGCTGCTTCTGGTGTTTGTTCTCTTATTCCAGGCTGCTGTTGAATTTCACTTGCTCTGGGCATCCAATTTATCAACGTCTCGCTTATGGGAGGTCCTGGATGTCCGGCATACATAGTCTGATTTTCGTTCATCACTTATCCCTTTTGAGAAATATATTTTACGAGCTTCTTCGGATTCTTTACGTCTCAGCTCAATATATGTCCAAATATATGGGCACTTAATCACTGCTGAAGCTTTTTCCTAAAAATGATCTGCAAATTATATACTTAGAAAAAAAAAAACGGGATACAAATTATAAAGGATACAAAATTATTAATATGGGATTCTATCAACGTACATATGTATAGCAAGATACAACTGAGCACAATTACAAATACACCGTATACTTTATAGTTTAAACTACGTATTGGTCTTGACTGTCTTTCTCGTATAAATTATTATAAAAACGATAATTTTCAATGAACTCCTTATTAAATGCCCTCCTAAGTTGTAGAATCAGTGTAGGTTTTAAATTTCCTTTGTAAAATTATTCCGTGAAGATAAACCTCGCAGACTTAGATATACTCTCTGTATAATTGTATATTTTAATTGAAACTCACAAAACACCTGCACTTACAGAAAAGTATATTTCTTCTGTATGGTTTCACAAATAACTATAAAAGAAAAACCCGAAACTTTTATCTCAGTAAAACCAATAAACGACCGCGAGCGAATTTGATGATCTTCAGTCAACAGCGAATTTGAAATTGAAATTGATTTTCAACATTTGTTAGCGATCGAATTCAGAGGCAACGGCGAGGCGGAACGTTGTATACATAAACATTGATTGGGTGATGTCACGTTCAATAGTCGATCCCCAAGTGTTTTTTTCTAATCAATATGTTTACTGTAAAGTTGTTTTTATTCCACGAAATGCTTTGTAAACAGAATCTAATAAAAAAATATAAAATATCATAAGGGTTCTGAAAAAGTTCCAAAATAAATGGGAACTGCATATGGATGTTATGGAAAATATTCCAGGAATGAATCATAGATACAAGTTATTTGAAAGTGCAAAGTCAAAATAAACGCCGTTTTTATTTTTATTTTATTTTTATTTTTTGTAACTTATCACTCTATCGGGTATGAACAAAATTATAATGCCTCAAAATTCGTGGTTATTTAATGGCGAGACTAAACTATGAGTGGAAGTTGGCTGGTTTTTGATTGCAAGGCAATTACATATTCATCTTACTGGATTTTTTTAGCCGAAAAATGAATGTCTTTCGGCCGCGGCTGAGATTCGAACACCGAGTCTTCCGATTTAGAAGCTCAAGCTATACTTGAGACTTGGCCACCCACTCTAATAGCGAACAATCAGAAGCCAAGTACGGACGTTATCATATGCACTTAATGACCCAAAAGGCTAGACATACTGGTCGTCGATATGTGACTGAAGTAAGAATTTTCATAAGTACCAGGTAGAAATGTAGATTACGGCATTATAAGTAGAATTTCGATTTCGAAGCTTTAACTTGACATATTGGCTTGTAATTTTCTCCAAGCTATGAGCCTCGGTTGAGAGAGAAAGCCTTACCGTTAAAAAATAAAAAAGGTACGGTTATCCTCTAAGGTGTACATGTCATTTGTGAACCAGGACAGTGGAAAATCGAATCTGCACTCGTATTTGTATGTCTCTGTATATACTATGATACATGCGTGCACAAAACCACTTTTCCTTTGAATAAATATATTTTAGTGAGCTCGTTTGAGTAGAGATAATAATGCAGGGAGGTATAAGATCCATGCAATAATCCATCCAAACTTGACAGAGATAATGCCCTCATATACAAGACCAGCTGATTACAAAACACCACACCCCAACAAAATCCAATTGTTCGAGGATGAATGCCAAACGAATCGTGTGCATTTGCATACAAGACGAGAGTTGGATTTAGGGCACCTGTTGAGAGAAAGAGAGGGTATTCGGAAAAAACGAGAACGTTCGTCAAACTGAACAAAATAAAGTAAAGATAGCTCTGGATTCAACGGTAAGGAAAATGTACCATCTCATAAGTACAATTTGGTCAGACGAACCCTTGACTGCTGAACGGGATTTGTGCAACGTCGCATACAAGATCTATGTTTTGTTTTTGGACCGGGTAAATCCACTATCGAAGAAATTTTTACTCTGTGAGTAAAGAAGATTTCAGCGATGTCTTGAGAATACCAAATCGATGTGTACCATCTCTTCATCGATTTTAAGGTTTCATATTATGGCGTCTATACGAAGACATACCTGCTGTAGGCATCTTGAACTTGTTCAATTATAGAGGATATATTGTATATAAGAACTTTCGCTGCCCTGTTAAGTTCGGGAGAATCGTCACTGAATCGCCCACTCCGTCGATTTTTCACAATATAGTTCGTTGCCATTAGAATTGCGTGATCCAAACGAGGAGTGAAATCTATCCGGAAGACAGCAGCACTGCCTTCTTAAATCGGTTTTAGAGCTAGAGAAGGGTGCTCCTTTTTTTTGAGAGTACATATGCAACTTGTGTTATGTCTAGCTTTACTCCTACGGCTATCATTTCTGCAACATCCCGCAATCTCCTCTATTTTGCCAAATTCCCCTCATATTCCTGGCTTAGGTAGTATGCAAAGACCTTTCGTTGTCATTGTACTCTCCTCGTTACGTTTCCAACACTAGACCGAAGTTTGCTTCAAGCTAGAGATTTCCTTATGGTGGTCTGGTAGAATTGAACACATCATATCACTACATGTTGCCTGCGCTTGTTGGCAGTAGCATAACCTTTCGGAAATGTTTTAGGATTATTACTCACAAAAGGCTCTAGCAGCCGTTCCATGTCAACATTCTTCAACTTCAGCGTTTTTTCTTTGTATCCGAGATATTCATATTTGCACCATATCTTCAATAAGGTACTAAAAAAGTGGTGTGAATATCCGGAAACGTTTTCCCAGATGGAGTGGCAGAGCTATAGTTTTCCAACCGTGCTACCCAGGGAGTACTCTTTTAAATAATTTGAATTATGTTGACGAATTAAGACTTAGCATGAACTAGTAAGCCGGCGTACGCTACCATGCTTGATGTTAAAACTTATTGCTTTTGCCTAAGGATAAATGCTGGCTGACTCTATACTTTAAATCAATCACGATAGTAGATGTCACAGTTTTTCGGCCTACTCTTGCTCGACACATCACATCGAACTTTTTGGATTGCCTATGCCCTATGCCCTAAGTTATAAAACACGAAAGCCGTCGCATAAGGTCATCGGCAATACGACCGTCCATAATTATAATTATTACTGCCAACTGACTATATACAAGATTTCCGGTCGAAAAATCCAAAAAACGAAGCAATTTCGCATCCATTGCTATATTCATATTGAAAAGGTGGACAATGAGTAGTGATCATTGCACAATTTGCTCCAGTCTACTGATTAAATGTCATACTGCAAATGTTAAACGCAGAAGAATCGCCATTAAAAACTTTTATCTTTTCCAATAACAAAGTTCTGATGGACCACTTTTAGATGCGGTTGCTTTCCCTAAAAAAATTTCTTGAAAATGCTCAAGGCAATCCTATCAAACTTCAAAAGTCACCATGTCTTGGAATAACACAAGGTCATCTAAGATTGTATTCGATTTGAGCCATCAGTGGCATCAGCACTGATCGTAGCATACTGTAGGAAATTTTGCCCTAAAAATATTAAAATTGGGATAACATAAATGTTATCATGTTGCCATTTAACAGGCTGCCTCTGACTCAAATGACACCACTCCGTGAAGAAGGAAAATAATTGCACAATCAGTCTATCACACAACATTGAAACTACCACCACTAAAAATTTTATAGATTCCTCTTTTATTAACGTAAAGATCCGGAAGTTCAGTAAGATCTCAAATGCACAAATGTAATGATATGTATGAGTACACACATATGTACGAGTATATTAATGTATTTAGATATTTTATCGGAATTAAAAATTAGCACTTGCAAAGGACACAGGACATTCCTGTAGCCATGGTGCTCAGCTGTGATTGCAAGGCTTTTATGGATTCGGGATCGGAACGGGAAAATTACCAGGTGACACATAATTTATAATGAACGGATGCTGTTCAAATAGATATTTTGGATCGAGATTTTTCTCGTTCTGCTCTTGCTGATTGTTCTCATTTTTTATTGGAACCATTGATCCCGCTGCTGCTCTGGAAGTGATTCGTTGTTTTGGTTTGAATAATCTGTGGAATAGATTTTTTATTTTAAATGTACGGGAACATTGGCTCTGATATAGCCGTATGAATAGGTGAGTGAGTGTAAAGCTTGGTTGGATAAAGGGGAATCTGAGAAAGACATGCGGTTGGATGGTTTCGAGCTAAGGATGAATATAGGATTGAGAGACGAATTGAAAAGGTGGCAACTTAAAGCTGTATCCAGAGTAGAAGATGGGTTGGACATTGGTTTGAGGGAGGAAGAATATGGGTTGGGACCCGAAACCATATATGTGAGGGACCATCTGCGAATAACTTCTACACATAAATGGGTGCAATTGCGACTGAGAAGTTCCTTCCATGTTGGTCGAATACATTTTTTTTTTTTTTTGTCTTCTAGCAAATTTCAGTACAAAACCCTTATCTATACTAAATTGCAACAAAAAAAAAAAAACAATAATTCGACCTATTTAAACATGTCTTGCGAAATCGCAAATTGTGTAATCGATGATAACAATGCTGACTAAGTAGCCTGCATGGGCATCTGTGGTAAAGTCTTTCATGCCGTTTGTGTCAAAAATTCAAAATAATTATCCGATAATCTCCATTTCTTTTGTGATAAGTGCAAGAGTAACTCACTCTCGCATTTGCTTTTGGCAATAGAATGTCAAAATACTCAAATGACTCCTACCAAGACGCACTCGCCAAAAAAATTACGGACAAAATTTCGGTTGTCGAAAGCAGTGTTAAAAGTGTTGAAAAATTACGTAACTCAGTCTAGTAATTACGTCCAGAACTCAGCCGATGTTATTAATTCCAAAGTAAAACACATGGATAAACAAATTGCCGGTCTAATCGAGTTAGACTCTGGGAGATCTAGAAATGAAGAAGCTCCCTTGCGTCACCTGGATAAAGTGCTATCTGTGCTGCGCAGGTTATATCCAACCAAAAGACGTGCGAGTTGATAAGCCTCCTGCGTGACGAAATTGACATTCATTTGTGGAATTTGTGGAACTCATTATGTCCTCGTCATATAAACAAATATCTCCTAAACAACCAGAACCCATGCTCGGAGTTATCTTCTATAAAGTGAACGATGTCGGTGATGAAATTACTGCGACTCGATCACTCGTATGCGATATTGAACATTACATCGCAACAATAATAACAATAATAAACAATAAAATCGATGACTCACCAAACTTCCCACAACCTTACCTGAACGTCCACTATAGTACATTGTTCATGGCTGAATTAATGGAAGCTGGAGTGGATTCATGCTCACCTCCACTTGACAACTTGACAACAGAGAATTTATCTATGCAAACTCCTCCAGTCGCCGCCCACGCAAGCTTATCAATCATTTTAGTTTAACTTAAACACCTTCTGAATGGAAACTTAGACTTGACAGGCTTGCTTCGAAGAATCAATTGGTCTCTACGCTTCCTATCAAAGGTACCGCCCAAACGCTGATGTTGGTTGGATCTCGAATTTTTTCGAAAAGAAATATGTCATCACCATTAGCCACCGCAATTTTCTTCCAACATTTCACCACAGAAGCAAGCGCAGTCTCAAACTCAATTTTCTGGCTAAATATGATTCTTTTTTTTTTAAAAAGAACTTAACACTCAAGAGAGTATTACTACTCTTAAAATGCCGGAATACGTTTTAAGTTTTTCAAAAATAAAAGGAGAGAGAAACTGTCGCAAACCTGACGCTAAATCTAGTAATAAGATACCCAAACCCGTTTCCAACTCCCATTCCAAGCCTGATTCTAATTGGAGATTCAAAACTCACATATTCCCCAGTGTAGCCTCTCCCATTCACATCCCAAACCAACCTTATGGGTCCAATTATAAAGCACCAGCTAACTCCGTTTCATCCAAGCTGCCACGTTAACGGGTCTCTCTCAAATTAACCCCAACCTCTCACCCATATCTTAAATCCCTTATCTGAAAATGATTCTAATACAGTAATACGCCTTCAATACCCGCTGACTCGCCCTCAATTTCTTCATTCACTAGCCCTTTTTTTGACCTCCATTCTGCATCCCACAGTTAAAATAACTTAATAAGCTTTTGACACAACAGAATGTTGTTATGCACTTTCTAGATTCAGAGATCAAAAGACTTTCGAGAACATACGTCTCCGTCTAAAGTATCTGCATGACAAATCCGACCCAGTTTGGTATGAAGGAAAAAACTAAAACAAGCGTCATGGTCTCCATACAGCAGGAAGGTCTCCATACTGGGCTTACAAGTCTAAGGAACGTATATATCAAGTTCCACGAGATTTTGAATATGTCCCACCAAAAAGTCTCAGACGACCTTGCTACTTTTGATAACTATATGCACTCAAAAAGGATCTCACAACTTCAACGGAGTAAAGCTGACAACGACAAATTTTTTCGTCCCTAAAGTGCAACCATTGCCGGTGTTTCAACCATCCATAACCATAACATTCCTCTTACCTTTTACTATCAAAACGTAAGAGGACTGTGATGTGAAACCCGTGCCGTCTTCCGCCAATCTCACGCTCTACCATTTGAGGTCTACGCTCTGATTGAAACTAATCTAATTCCCGATATAAGGAATCAGGAATTATTCCCCCCTAGTTTCAATGTTTTTCGAGACGACGATCTTACCCGTCTAAGAGATGATTCTCCTTGTCGAGGTGTCTTACTGGCTGTCCACAATATCCTAAACTCTTCTCCAATCGCAATTTCTACTTCATCTACGCTTGACTGCGTTTCAATAAAGATAACACTCCCCTGCAGGTCCTTGTACTTTATGTATTTCTACATCCTTCAGGCACAATCTATCGAATTCTACCAACTCGATATCGATGCAATTGATCAAATAGTTAACGTATCTGATGATCTTGATGATATCACTGTATTCGGCGATTTCAATTTACCTCAACTGTTTTGGACTCAATCAGATGATAAATCTTTTTTATCGCAAGCCCTAACTCGAGTAAAGAATGCCTCTTCTTATAGTGAGAAGTTAGTGGAGTGTCCAACTATATGGATAGGAAATTAAACCTCATATACACCACTGACCCAATAAAATTCTCTGTTTCGCTCTGTTCCCTCCCACTATCGATCATTGATATCTTTCACCCACTACTTCTTTCTCTTTTCCACCACACTCCCATCCAGCCAACACCATCTGAAGCTGACTCTTCTTACGACTTTCATAAAGCGAATTTCCGCAAAATTAACGCATAACTTAGTAAGTGTTCTTTTGATTTCGCCAATGTGTCCCTGAACGTTGTTCTCTCCATTGTTTACAGAGAATTATTCTTGGTTTTCTCTATGTCCCCTTTTCGCGCAATAAAACCTCTTTTACAAGCCCCCCGTGGTTTAACAACGTAACAAGAGAAACAAATTATGGGCAGTTTTTCTTCGATCTAATTCTCTTGCTGACTATTCCAACTAACTCCGGTCGTACCACCAATTCGCAACCAATTGCACTCCCTCCGCGGCTTCAGACATTTCGTGTCACTTGACACCACTCGACATCTTCAGCAGTTAAGTTGCAGCGACTGCAGCTGTTCGCCTTAACGCTACAACACAGTAGACATATAATTTATTTGGCCACGCTAATATTCCTAATATCTCGTTAGGAATCCACATAGAGAACATCGATTACACTATACATAAACGATATACGAGTATATATGAGACTTAGCCATGGTCTTGGAAAAGAGATGATGGTGGATGAGCCCTTAATATTTGGCAGTACACGCATCCCCGAACGGGTAATTGGCTTCGGTTTAACCGACTCCTCGTCTTTGGGGTATCTACAATGGAACTGGCCCTCCAAGTTTGTGGTTGTGTCGCCGGAGTAACTGCCTGCCATAAAAAAAAATAATCCATTAACGGAGCAACAACAATTCTCGAATACGGACGGATCTACTGTTGACAACTTCGGATCTGCATGCTGAATATAAGGTCCTTTAATACGCCACGTGAAGCTCAACAGAGTTCCTGGACAGTTGCAAAGCAGATGTTACTGCCATCCAAGATTGGCCGGACAAAAGCAGCGCCTATTTGGATAGGGATTTTTTGTAAGAGGAACACTTGGGCGAGAAGTCTTGGATAAAACTTACGAGCAGTGCTCTAGCTATGACTTTTAAATTGTTCTCGGCGACTTTAACGCACAGCTGTCGGAAGATTTAGTCGTAGCTAACCGGCGGTTTTCACATCTCAATATTTATAAGCGGACTTCGAGATCTCTTGATCAATTAACACACTGACCAAATTGCGTTCGACGCAAGGCTCTCCTCCAGTATTTTGGGTATTCGAACGTTCCGAGGGGCAAACGTTATGGATATTGCGAGTATCGCAAAAGCAAAACAATATTGCAAGGAAGTTCAATGTCAGATGGCTACAATCTAGAGCCTTCCCACCAACATCAAGTATAGAAACCACTGGAAACATTTCCAGAAAGCCATTAAAGCTGCCGCTTCTAATAAGCCAACACAACGAAACCACTGATTTAACTACAATTGCACCTTAGCTTAAGGCATGCAAACCGGCGCTTCAAAGAAAGACTAGAGCTGTTCACGAGCTTTGTGACCAGAAGATGAAAGAAAAGCACCAGTTTTTAAGGAGGAAAAAGAAAGAACATGAGGAAACTGAGAGATGCGACTCCAAGAATGAGACTCGGATATTTTACCGAAAGTTACAAAAAAAAAACATGCCATGCCGATATAAGGAATCAGGAATTATTCCCCCCTAGTTTCAATGTTTTTCGAGACGACGATCTTACCCGTCTAAGAGATGATTCTCCTTGTCGAGGTGTCTTACTGGCTGTCCACAATATCCTAAACTCTTCTCCAATCGCAATTTCTACTTCACCTACGCTTGACTGCGTTTCAATAAAGATAACACTCCCCTGCAGGTCCTTGTACTTTATGTATTTCTACATCCTTCAGGCACAATCTATCGAATTCTACCAACTCGATATCGATGCAATTGATCAAATAGTTAACGTATCTGATGATCTTGATGATATCACTGTATCCGGCGATTTCAATTTACCTCAACTGTTTTGGACTCAATCAGATGATGAATCTTTTTTATCGCAAGCCCTAACTCGACTAAAGAATGCCTCTTCTTATAGTGAGAAGTTAGTGGAGTCTCCAACTATATGGATAGGAAATTAAACCTCATATACACCACTGACCCAATAAAATTCTCTGTTTCGCTCTGTTCCCTCCCACTATCGATCATTGATATCTTTCACCCACTACTTCTTTCTCTTTTCCACCACACTCCCATCCAGCCAACACCATCTGAAGCTGACTCTTCTTACGACTTTCATAAAACGAATTTCCGCAAAATTAACGCTTAACTTAGTAAGTGTTCTTTTGATTTCGCCAATGTGTCCCTGAACGTTGTTCTCTCCATTGTTTACAGAGAATTATTCTTGGTTTTCTCTATGTCCCCTTTTCGCGCAATAAAACCTCTTTTACAAGCCCCCCGTGGTTTAACAACGTAACAAGAGAAACAAATTATGGGCAGTTTTTCTTCGATCTAATTCTCTTGCTGACTATTCCAACTAACTCCGGTCGTACCACCAATTCGCAACCAATTGCACTCCCTCCGCGGCTTCAGACATTTCGTGTCACTTGACACCACTCGACATCTTCAGCAGTTAAGTTGCAGCGACTGCAGCTGTTCGCCTTAACGCTACAACACAGTAGACATATAATTTATTTGTCCACGCTAATATTCCTAATATCTCGTTAGGAATCCACATAGAGAACATCGATTACACTATACATAAACGATATACGAGTATATATGAGACTTAGCCATGGTCTTGGAAAAGAGATGATGGTGGATGAGCCCTTAATATTTGGCAGTACACGCATCCCCGAACGGGTAATTGGCTTCGGTTTAACCGACTCCTCGTCTTTGGGGTATCTACAATGGAACTGGCCCTCCAAGTTTGTGGTTGTGTCGCCGGAGTAAGCCATAAAAAAAAAATAATCCATTAACGGAGCAACAACAATCCTCGAATACGGACGGATCTACTGTTGACAACTTCGGATCTGCATGCTGAATATAAGGTCCTTTAATACGCCACGAGAAGCTCAACAGAGTTCCTGGACAGTTGCAAAGCAGATGTTACTGCCATCCAAGATTGGCCGGACAAAAGCAGCGCCTATTTGGATAGGGATTTTTTGTAAGAGGAACACTTGGGCGAGAAGTCTTGGATAAAACTTACGAGCAGTGCTCTAGCTATGACTTTAAAATTGTTCTCGGCGATTTTAACGCACAGCTGTCGGAAGATATAGTCGTAGCTAACCGGCGGTTCTCACATCTCAATATTCATAAGCGGACTTCGAGATCTCCTGATCAATTAACACACTGACCAAATTGCGTTCGACGCAAGGCTCTCCTCTAGTATTTTGGGCATTCGAACGTTCCGAAGGGCCAACGTTATGGATATCCCGAGTATCGCAAAAGCAAAATAATATTGCAAGGAAGTTCAATGTCAGATGGCTACAATCTAGAGCCTTCCCACCAGCATCAAGTATAGAAACCACTGGAAACATTTCCAGAAAGCCATTAAAGCTGCCGCTTCTAATAAGCCAACACAACGAAACCACTGATTTAACTACAATTGCACCTTAGCTTAAGGCATGCAAACCGGCGCTTCAAAGAAAGACTAGAGCTGTTCACGAGCTTTGTGACCAGAAGATGAAAGAAAAGCACCAGTTTTTAAGGAGGAAAAAGAAAGAACATGAGGAAACTGAGAGATGCGACTCCAAGAATGACACTCGGATATTTTACCGAAAGTTACAAAAAAAAAACATGCCACTGACATAAACCCCGAACCGAAGCCTGAAGAGACGAACAAGGGAGCTTAGTAGTAGAGTCGCAGTCGGTCCTGAGGATTTGGAAAGAACATAGATGGTGATGACAAATACCGCTGATGAGCTCTCAACCCGGATGATGTAGACCCACAATTATGTCCACCCGACCTGAACGAAGCCATATGTAAGCTTAAGTCCAGCAAAGCTGCTGGACCGGACGGCCTGACCTCTGAGCTTTTTAAAGCTGCAGGCAATGACTTAGTAAGGAGCATACACCAACTCATCTGTAAAATATGGTAGGAGGAAAGTATGCCCGATTAATTGAACCTCAGCATATTTTGTCCGATCTTCAAGACAGAACATCCTCTGAACTGCGCCAACTGCAGAAGCATCAGTTTTTTTTAACATCGCCTTCAAGTTTCTATCTGCTGTATTGTGCGAAAGCCAACCATCGACCAAATATTTACACTATCGCAGATCTTGAAACAAACCCATGAGCTCTAAATCGATCCTCACCTCTCATCGATTTTAAGGTCACTTATGACAGCATCTTTAGAAACAAGCTATATAGAGCAATGCCTATTTTTGACATCCCTACCAATCTCGTCCGCTTGTGCAGGGTGACAATGGAGAATGCATGCTGCTCCATCCAGATTGTTAGAGAACTCACCGAAATCCTTGATGTAAAAAAAAAGCATTTCGACAGGGCGATGATGTCTCACGAAATTTTTTTAACATCATTCTTGAAAGAATAGTGCAAGACTCACGCACCATCACAGGAGGCACTATCTTTCTAAGGTCCGTTCAATAAGGTTATGTTGGCGGGAAGATAAGGTATCAAGAGCCGAGTCAACTCCATACCTATGCGTGGCCGTGGCTCAAGTGGTAGTGGCATCCATATCGGAAAATTCGAATTTCGAATCCCAACAGTGCCCGAAAGACATTAGTTTAATCAGTTAACAAAAATCAGGTAAGATGAGTACTTGACTAGAAATCAACATTTAGCCAACTTATACTAAGAATTTACTCTTCCCTTCAAATTATTTATGGCATCCATGGAGCGGAATAACCACTGAGTTCAAACATCTTTCTTTCGCACTCTATCCTATTTTCCAAAATGGGAACACTCAAGTGATAAATTCCCACCACACCACTAACCCACTTGAGTGATAAGTTCTTAACAAAAAATAAAATTTCTGTGTAAACTTAGATCTGTGTAGACTCATTTCGGTGCAGCTGCAAGGGGGTAGGGATTTGATTGCAGTTCCCGTTCTGGGTCTTAGTCATTTTATTGCATCCGCGAAACTGAAAAGAGATGTAAGTGAAGCAGCAGATAGTTTTCAGAGGTCGTGGAAGTAATAATTTCCTAAAGTTCTTTTCCTCAAATTACTATGGCACAAAAAGTTGAGGGTATCCACCCGGGATACTATCTCTCCACAGTATTTGCAGAAGTCGTCGTCGGTATGGCATATGAGCAATAAAATAAGCGTTGCCGCAAGTTTGGCTACTTCTGCTCCAACCAATATCTCAGCATGGAAGGAACTGCTGTGGAATGAAGGAATGTGCCATTGGATCGGTTACACCTAAAGGCAAAAACATTATTCATTTGTCAAATACATTATACAACTCATCATTAGCAGTTGAGGCCCAGAATAGTTTTCGAAGACAGTTGGTATACTCCACAGTATTATTGAAAAGATAAAAACAAACCCAGTCAATTTCCTAAAAGCAAAATTTTATCAAGATTTTTCATAGAAAATTATTAGGGAGCTTCGGAAATTGTGAAACCCAATATGGCTAGTATAACACATGGGCTGAAAACTCAGTGCCGTTTTATAGTAAAACACAAAAATTTTGCAAAATTCAACGTTATTTATCAATACAGTTGCCTTCGAGGGCGATACACTGATTAAAACGATTTTTCAATCTTTCGATACCAATTTTGTAGTACGATTTCGGATTAGCCTCAAAATAGGCCTCTGTTTCGGCGATGACTTCTTCATCGGTCTTAGATCTCTTTCCGGCGAGCATTCTTTTGAGGTCTGCGAAAAGGAAATAGTAGCTGGGAGCAAAATCTGGAGAATACGGTGGGTGGGGAAGCAATTCATTCAATTTTGCCATCGTTTGCATCGACTTGTGACACGGTGCATTGTCTTGATGAAACAGCACTTTATTTTTCTTCAAATGCGGCCGTTTTTCTGCGATTTCGTCATTCAAACGCTCCAACGCTCCTTTTGGAGATAGTCGATGAAAATTATTCCATGTGTATCCCAAAATAGGGATGCCATAACCTTGCCAGCCGACTGTTGAGTTTTTGGTCGTTTTAGACTAGGTTCGTCGCCTGCTCGCCACTCAGCTGACTGCCGACTTGACTCTGGTGTGAAGTGATGGAGCCAAGTTTCATCCATTGTCACATACCGACGCAAAAATTCGGCTTTATTGCGGTTGAACAGCTTTAAACACTCCTCTGAATCATCAACACGTTGTTGTTTTTGGTCGACTGTGAGCAAACGCGGCACCCACTGTGAACCGAGCTTTCGCATGTCCAAATCCTCGTGTATGATACATCCAACACGCTCTCTCGATATCTTCAGAGACTCAACTATCTCGATCAACTTCACTTTACGGTCTTTCGTAATCATTTTGTGGACTTTTTTGATGTTTTCATCTGAAACAGCCTCTTTTGGACGTCCACAGCGTGCATCATCTTCGGTGCTTGCATGACCACTTTTAAATTTTTTAATCCTCTTGCGAATGGTTCGTTCGGCTGGTGCAGAGTCCGGGTAACACTTATCAACCCATATCTTTGCATCCGCTGCATTTTTTCCCATCAAATAGCAATGATAAATCAACACACGAAATTGCTTTGATCCCATTTTTTTCACAGTAGCAAAAATTGCTTCACTCACAATGCTATATCTCGAGAACTAATCGTCCGACAGCTGTCAAATTTATACACGTATGTTTTGAAGGTACGTGCTAACTGAAAATGGTATGGTGGTGCCCTCTCTTCGCTAAATGTAACGAACTAACAACTAGCACGTACTAAGGCCCACTGGTTGAAGATGCACTGGCTCCAGTTTGACAAACACCTCTGGGAAAATATATCGAAACCAACTACACATGAGTTTCAAACTACTACACCACCCGCCCGCGCCCTGGTGAAAAACCAGTAAAAGGGTATTTATATCCCCTTGGTGCCGCGCGGAAATTAAAAAAAAAGAAACAATATTTAATTTGAAATACAATTGATCCCATTAGTTACATCATTCAAATGTCATTCATGGGATCGATGGCGTGATGTGTGCAGGACCGTTTTTCCCATGACTTTCTCGCATAATTTGGCTGACATTACAGCAAATTCAGGGCGAATATTCGCTTCCAAGTCGCCTTAAGCTTCTGGCTTATTAGCATAGACCAATGGAACATGTCTGAAGATGTAAAATTACATGAACATGAACGTTCCACACGGCCAGTTAACAAGGCTGTTTCCTTAATAAATCGTGCTACACTCGCTTTGTGACAAGAGTACTTGTACTTAAGGGTGGGCGCATCTCAAATGGTAGTGCATTAGATTGCAAATCGAAAGCCATTCACACGAAATGAGTGGTTGAATAGAATACAACACAAGTACTCCCCAATAAATGTTGGATGCCACCCATCGAGTGGATGACCACTGAACGCAAACATTTTTCATTCTCTTTCCATCCCACTTGCCAACAACCATACATATGACCACTTGAGTGTTAAGTTTAAAAACAGGTATGGAGGTCTCCATTGCCTGTAGCCAACGCGGCGGCATCACTTAGGAAAAAGTACGGCCCACTGATATTTCTGGCATGAAAACCACACCAAGCAGCCACTGTGCTCGTATTCAATGGCTGCTGTTAGAACACCTCCGAATATATGTTTGTTCAAAGCAATTTAACGAAAAATGTGCCTGAACTCTGAAGAAAAAATTTGGATTTTCTTCCATCTTCAATAGAAACCAATCAACCAGAGACTGCTATGCACAAAAGTCGATTCAGATTTTTTTATCTAAGCAAGCAACTAGTCCACTGTATTCCTTTCAACGAAATTTCTCAAAAAAAGATGAGTGAGCGCATTCAAGGTTAAACAAGCTTACAAAACTAGGACTTGAAAACTAATAACAATTAAGGGTTAGGAAGTAAGGGAATGGTGGAGGAGATCTAGATTAAGACGAGAAGTCCTCAGGTTAAAATCGAAAAGTTGGAGGTTTTAGTTGAACTTACGAGGCAGGCAGGAGATTGGTTCATTGGGACCATAAGAGGTGCGATGAGTTGGAATATAGAAGAGACGAGGGCAACCTAAATTAGTGGTTAGTGTTGAATGAAATAGATATGTAATATGCAATCCATAGAACTAGAGAGCAGTCGATAAATGAATAGGATGTCAACTACGTCTCTGTATTTTTCGAGGGGAGGTTAGATAAAGGGGCCAACCCAGTGTAGTCCCCAAAAGGAAAATGGAAGAAAACGACCTTGAATGTTCTCGATTCGGGATATATGAACTCGCTGAAAGGGTGACCCCACTTCTGGAAGGGACCGAACAAAGGTAATGTTAAGAAACATTGTCACATAAGGGTTGAAAAGTTCTTTAGTCCATCGTTTGACAAAAAAAAATTCTTTGATCTAAGTGATGAGTTGTGGGCACGGAAGTTTTACTTTTTATCGCATAATATTTCGGGTCGCGAAGGGATTGAACCTGGAGTACAGGTTGGTCATGCAGAAAATAAAGTCGAGAGGAAAATTGATATGACTTACGTGACAAAGTCATAGATTGACATTTGGAAACATTAAGTTCAAAGCATTTTAGAAGGAGTATATGGTAGATTCTTGGGGTGCAGAAATAGTTTTGGAGAATTTAGTGTTATCGAGTTAAATGGATAAGGCGCAGTATTTAATAATCCGCTCAAGATCGTTTACTTTATAGTTAAAATGAAAAAGAGGGGACTTAGATACCTTGTGGGACACCTAAGGTGACTTAAAACGGGGTTGAGAAGGCTGACCTAAAACGAACATTACAATAAAGGTTCTCTAGATAAGAAGATATTCATTTTAACAACATGGGGACAAAACCGATTGATCACAATTAAAAAAGATCAATTGATGAAATATTTTATCGAAGACCTTAGCAAAATCTGTAGCAAAGGATACGAGTTCAACTAAGCTTGTAGTAGTTGATCTACCTTTCAGAAATCCATGCTCACTGGACGATATACTTTAAATGACTTGAACTGAAAGCTTTGAACTTCATTTAAAAAAAAAAAAATTAAACATTTTAGGTACCTATGTGAGAAAGCTTTGTAATGGGACGGTAGTTACTTACCTTATTCTTTGATCCATTTTTGTTGACCGGGGCTATGGAAAAGGTCTTCCAAGCTTAGGGAATTCATCTTTTGTGAGGGGCAGATAAAAAAGGGAGAAAAGTGGGAGCGAAAGATTATAGGCACACTTTTTGAGAAATATTGCTGGGAGCCCGTTTGGCCCGGATAACAATTCATCATTGAGATTTTGTTACTTTTCTTTGATCAGGGTGGGATCATTGATTGAGAGAAAAAGAGAGGGACCAATGAAGAAATTGGGAAGGTACTTAAAAACTATATATGGGGTCAGGTAGGAAGAAGATGTCTCCAAATGATTGTTTAAAAAGTTTGCAAAGAGGCTGGCGATAGTATGTGGGTCGGTCAATGATATGTTATCAAACGAGAGAGAAGGGGGATAGCCATCCGAAATTCTTTTGTAGTTGACGAACTGATAAAATGTTTTAGGGTCGTTGATAACGTTGGTCTTCGCTTCGACGAGAAAGCTCTGATAGAGGCAGTTATAGAGCTGGCTACATTTGGGTTAGTTTCCAAGATAATATAGTACCAACAATTGGTGCGAAGAAAAACTGCCCATAATTTGTTTCTTCTGTTATACCAGGGAGAGAAAGTAGATGGTGTTTATGGAATTAAGGATTTTACAGCTAAAAATCAAAACAGCATCAGATAAAGATAGGTTGGTAAAATCAAAAGAAAATTTGCTCAGATAGATATTGATTTTACGAAAATTAGCTTTATGGAAGTTGTAAGAAAAGATAGTAGGAGGAGAAGTGGACTCTTGTGGGGTGTAATGGAAAAATGAGTGAAGAAGAAGGGGGTGAAACTTGTCGGCATTTGATAGGGCTAAGGGACAAAACATTACTGTGGAGATAATGGGATCGCCAGTGAAAATAAGATCTAGTTTGCTTCTGATGAAGTTAGGGACGACACTTACTTGGCATAGGCTTGAGTCTGTTACACGATCAATAAATCAATTGACGCGGTAAAAAAAAGTGATCATCCGGTGGAATCCGGGTATCGTCGATGGTATCACTTAGGTCAGTAAGTTGTTAAGTCGCTTTAAAAGCAAGGATTTAGGATTCGATAGGTTAAGCTGGAAGAATGAAACAACAAATAACGTACAGGGACCTGCTGGGAAGTTTTATTTTAATTGAAACAAAGTCAAGTTTGACAGAAGAAGAGATAGCGATGAGAGAATAGTTGAGATTACTGTGAATGAAAAGTAGGACACCTTTGCATGGGGAATCAACTTTAGGATCATTAGCCATAGGGAGAGAATGAGAGTCATCTTGGAAAATATTATAAGAGGACAAGAAAAGTTGATGGCTTTCACGCAAGCCTCTCACGTTTTGGTAGTAAAATGTAAGAGGTAGCTCTTGTGAGTAGCAGGAGGGTGTGCAGAGAGGATGTTAGCAAGGAAAGCAAGTTAGGAAAGAAAAAAAAAATATATATATATATATATATATATATATATAGCGAGATCATCCGCAACATTTTGAGGAGGTGTACTGGAAATTTCGTGGTACCTGAGACTAGTTATATCAAAGTGGCTACAGTACCAGCAACAGTTATATCAGCGCTGAATACCAGCTCCTGGGTATTATGCTTGACCCAAAATTTAACCACAAGCAAAACATCAAATACAGAGTAAGAAATGCATGTGCCGCCTTTTATGCCAGAAGCAAAATCTTTGGAAAGAAGTGGGGAGTTCAACCAACAATTACCTTGTAGATGTACACAGCCTTGGTGAGTCTAATTCTTACCTACGCGTCACTAGTACGGTGGAGCAAAAGTTAAGACATTTGATAGGGCTAAGGGACAAAACATTACTGTGGAGATAATGGGATCGCCAGTGAAAATAAGATCTAGTTTGCTTCTGATGAAGTTAGGGACGACACTTACTTGGCATAGGCTTGAGTCTGTTACACGATCAATAAATCAATTGACGCGGTAAAAAAAAGTGATCATCCGGTGGAATCCGGGTATCGTCGATGGTATCACTTAGGTCAGTAAGTTGTTAAGTCGCTTTAAAAGCAAGGATTTAGGATTCGATAGGTTAAGCTGGAAGAATGAAACAACAAATAACGTACAGGGACCTGCTGGGAAGTTTTATTTTAATTGAAACAAAGTCAAGTTTGACAGAAGAAGAGATAGCGATGAGAGAATAGTTGAGATTACTGTGAATGAAAAGTAGGACACCTTTGCATGGGGAATCAACTTTAGGATCATTAGCCATAGGGAGAGAATGAGAGTCATCTTGGAAAATATTATAAGAGGACAAGAAAAGTTGATGGCTTTCAATGTCGGGGATCAGATAGAGCGCAAGCCTCTCACGTTTTGGTAGTAAAATGTAAGAGGTAGCTCTTGTGAGTAGCAGGAGGGTGTGCAGAGAGGATGTTAGCAAGGAAAGCAAGTTAGGAAAGAAAAAAAAAAATATATATATATATATATATATATATATAGCGAGATCATCCGCAACATTTTGAGGAGGTGTACTGGAAATTTCGTGGTACCTGAGACTAGTTATATCAAAGTGGCTACAGTACCAGCAACAGTTATATCAGCGCTGAGTACCAGCTCCTGGGTATTATGCTTGACCCAAAATTTAACCACAAGCAAAACATCAAATACAGAGTAAGAAATGCATGTGCCGCCTTTTATGCCAGAAGCAAAATCTTTGGAAAGAAGTGGGGAGTTCAACCAACAATTACCTTGTAGATGTACACAGCCTTGGTGAGTCTAATTCTTACCTACGCGTCACTAGTACGGTGGAGCAAAAGTTAAGACCTCGAAAAACTAATAAGGTTCCAAAGAACAGCGAACAAACTCAAAGAAACTATGTGCTGGAGCGCACAGCCCTACATCACACCCACATGTCAAACGGCATGGTCACATTTCCAAATGACTACATCACAACCAAACTAAACTTCAAGAAAAACCTCCACGAGGATTTTCCACCAGAGTCCAGTGGAAGAAATACGAATTAGTAAAGGACTTTGACACCGACATCTACACTGACAAATCAAAAATCACTAAAAATATCAATATCATATCCATTGCTAGATTTTGCCAGCGTCTTCCTTCCATTAAAAAGAAACACTCTTCCGAATTCCTCTGCAAATGCCCGGTACTAGCAAGAGCCAGACCGCGTGTACTAATCCAACCATTCTTCTACGACCTTTACGAATTCATAGGTATACGAGGTCTAATCCTATAATCAACCAGATTATATGAGTCGTGATAACAAAAAAGAACAACTTGAAAGTCGTAATTCGGTTCATTAAAGCTTATGCGCAGTTTTTTTTTTTTTTTTAATTTTGTACACAACGAGGGCAAAGTAAAATGTGGGGAAAGTAAAGAAAGATACCGATGTACATTGTTTACCATCAGCATAGCGTTTATCTTCGCTTGAAAGACAGAGGCATGTTTTTCTAACGAGGAGTGAAATCGAAAGTTGTCTCCTATAGAAAGACAAAAGCACTGCTGCTAGATCGGTTTTTGGAGGCATCCGTGAAGAGCCATAGGGAAAGCAAATTTCCTATTTCTTTCCACAGCAGGATTCCATTAGATCAGAGTAATAAGACAGTATCAAAAGTAACTTCTTTTTGCATGGAAGATGGCTTCGAGAAGGCAGCCAAAGTGTGCTACTATAAGGAAAGCCCCATGCAACCGAAACAGGCCATTCTTTGGAGTCTGATAAAAGTGGCAATAACGTATTTTCAAAATAGCTCGTTACACCAGACAATCCAAAGAACTCTTCTCACTGACAGTTCCCATAACGTGCCGACAGTTCCTTTGCACTACCCGAAGGCCGACAGCGCATATTTTGATGTAACCTATTTAGTCCATAAAAGTTTGTTATGAAAGATGAGAGCCAAATACTTACTATATGGAGTGAAAAGTAACCTCCTTGACCATCAGAATGCTCTGCTACTGCAAAAGTGGTTACAATGCCTTGAATTCCGTTCATATTTAGGCAGACATGCCAAATTTCAGTGCGATACTGTCTTTAATTTTGTTTTGACAGCTGATTGTTGATGACGTGTTTGACATCATGTTGAGTATGGACAAAAACGATTTTCGTTCTCTCATAAAACATTATTTTTTGAGAGGCAAAACGGCGGAGGAAACAAAAGAAAAGTTGGTTACAGAGGACAATGTCAAAAAATACGTGAAATGGTGTTGGCTGACCGGAAAGTAAAGGTGCGCGAGCTAGCAGACACCACAAAGATTAGTACTGAGATCATACGCCATATTTTGGGCAATATTCTGCATATAAAAAAGTAATTCTGCCGCTGGGTACCGCGCATACTCACACTTGACGAAAAAAACGAACGCGAGATCACTTCGAAAGAGTGTTTGGACTTGCTGATGTGGAATCGGGTGGAATTTTGGAGTCGATTGGTAAATGTTGAGCACCAGAGAATAGAATGAGTGCCCGGCAATGGACTGGAGCCGGCATGGGTGCTCATAAGAGGCCGAGGGAGGCTCGATATGTCGAAAAGGTTATGGCTTCGGTTTTCTGGGATTGTCATGGCATACTTTTCGTGGACTACCTCGAAAAAGGAAAAACCATCAACAGCGAGTATTACCGTTAATTATTGGAGCGATTGAAGGTCGAAATCGCTGCAAAACGGCCTCACATGAAGAGAAAAAAATTTTGTTTTTGCAAGACAATGCACCGGCGCACAAGAGCATCGCAACCATGGCTAAAATCAATGACTTACGGCTCCAATTGCTGTCTCATCCACAATATTCGTCCGATTTGGTTCCATCAGACTATTATCTCTTCGCAAACCTTAAAAGATGGCTCATCAATAAAAAACTAAGCTCACGCGAGGAAATCATCGACGCCACGGAGGAGTATTTTGCAGACCTTCCGGAAAATTACTTTTCGGACGGAATCAAGAAGTTGGAAAATCGCTAGAATAAAATAAAAAAAACATTCAAAAAATTTTGTTTTTTCATTCCAAAGGAAGTTATTTTTCACCCCACCTAGTAATTTCTTTGGAGAATCGGAATTTTTCAAGAATTTTTTTAAATTTTTTTACACATATTCTGGTAACTAACTGTATTTCAAAATTTTTTTAATTGTAAAAATAATAATTTTGAAGGCTGCTATAGCTGATCTGAAAAAAGGCTCTTGCGGTGACCACGATATTTCTGGACTGGATCATATAAAATGAAAAAAAAAAAAAAAAAAAATTATCAGTGAATTATTATTAAAAAATATACGTACCTAAGAAGTTTGTGTTCAAATTTGAGACTGATAGGTTTCACAGTTTCCGATAAATTTTGGTCACCGACTATAAAAACATGGTTTTGAGAAAAATGCGTTCAAGGTTTGAAAAGCAATTTTTTTTTAACTTGCATCGAGTCGTCTATTCCAGGGCCATATAACAAACCCTCTGCTCCTTCCGCAGCTTCTAGTAATTATAGTTGGTGGGCTCTCCTACGCATTTGGTTCGCAGATCGCCACGCGCTGTGCTTCGGCCTCCTCTTCTCAAGAGGTCTGCTGTCTTTGCAAATATTTGTGTAACTTCCAGAATAATCATCGGATTAAATTGACTTTTCTGTGCATATGCACATTACGAAAATGAAACAAAAAAGATAGATTTTTTGAAAATTCTAACTTTATATAACCCTTTAAGAATTAGATGGATCAGGCCAGATATTTTCATCCCTCCCATAAAGAAAATTAAATGAAATTGATATTCAGTCAAATGGCAGTTGTTATTTGAATGATAGCATAAGCATTCTCGCTTTCTTTTACAAAGCGTGATTGGCGCTTTATTACATTTATTATTACGCTCATTACATCGAAAGCTGTAATGATTTTCACATCATTGCTGCTAATGATGTTGTTGTTGTTTCTACTGCGACTCGTCAATGAAACTGCTGTTAACTGTAGTGTATTTATTCTCTTATTTACTTCTTTTAAAACCCTAATACTCAGCCTTTTTCTCTTACTTTCCTCTATCTTTGATTTTCCTTCTCCGTATTGTCCATGATTGTCCTCTTCACTATTTACGCTATTCCTTTCTTTTATATTCCTTTGCATTTCTAAGGAGCTTAACATTACTTTTTCTATTGCATAATAAAAAATAAACTTTTTATAACAGTGTGGATGAAAAATCTACGTTGACAATGTTTTCTTTCCAAATTTAAAGAAAAGGATTTAAGGTTTGTCAATTCACGGAGTCATTAATAAGTTATGTGTCTACGGATTCTAGCATTGATGTTGTCTGTATCTGTGAAACTTTGTTTAAAAGCAATATTTCTGACACAAGTATACCATAACTAATCCATACCTAATCACAAAATTTCTAAGATCGATAGGTTTACAATTTATTGTAAATCTTCAGTTACATACTTCAGTTACATTGACTTAGAATCGGAGTTTTTATTTTGCCGACGGATCTGTAAAATGTTTACTAGCTTGTGCATACCTTTAAGACCGTAGTTGCTCTTCTCAACCGTTTTTCTCTTCCCAATAAAAATTTTCTTATCCATATGAACACTTTATTGTCTGTGGAGATTTTTATGTAGATTTTCTAAGAAATGATTCTCGAGCATTTCAAATTAATGATTTTGCATCTTCTCTATCTATAATACTAAATATCCATCCCTAGTCTATTCTTCTTTTCGATTATCTATCGCTCGAATGCATCTTTTCTACAGTTACAATATGAACTTCACCCACCACGCCGTTCCGCTGACTTTTTCTTATAAGGATTATTGATCCATAAATATTGACAACCTTAAATTTGCTGTCTTGTCTGTCCAATGGGATTCTTGTCGTCTAAACACTGATCCTAATGTGAAATTGCAATATTTTCAAAAAATAATCATCCAATTATACAACTAATTTGTTCCTACTAAAACGTTAAATATCCAAAATAACAATTGTCCTTAGTTTTCAACGGATATTCTTAACACAATAAAAGCCCGCAATAGGCTTTATAATAAATAAGAGCGTAGTCCCTCAAACCTAAATTAGTTTACTAACAAAACTATACGAAATATGGTACATCTGTTTTCATTATATGAACTATATACGTCAAATAGGTGTTTCTAGTAGGAAATGCAATGATGAATCTCAGTTTAATCCTGACCTCTTAAACATCATAGTTATTTCTTTGAAAGCATACCTCAAGATTTTATTTTTGATCTATCTAAAAATCTAAATCACTCTACAAATCTCTTCGAAATATTAACTGTGACTGAAAATGAAGTGATTAATTCTGTTGTAGCGATAAAATCTAACCCTATTGGTGAAGATAGGGTAGATATGCGCTTTATAACAATAAACAAACCAATTCTCCTATATATAGTATCTAAATTAAATTACATTCTCAATCACTGAAAAACTGTCCGAGTTGTACCTGTTGTCAAAAAAAAACTAATACGCAGCAGATAATACGAGCCGACCCATTAATGAGTTGCTTTATGAGGGACAATCTGGTTTCAGATCTAATCACATCAGGTTATTAGCCTGCACCCAGTTCATGATATTACGGAGATCTTCATTCATTTTTAATGCCGTAGATTCTACCAAACTAGTAGGACTTTATATAAATAGTGGCACATCGTCTGCGTACATATGGAAGCTGCAGTGTTGTATAACATTAGAGAGCTCGTTTCTGTATAATGAGAAAAGATTTCGCCCAAGAATAGACCGTTGCGATACACCAGTTGTCATCGATAACATTTCAGATGCTCAATCTCCAACGACTACGGATTGTCTTCTACCAGTAAGGTATGAATATACCAATTTTGCAGATGGGGTGGAACAATTAAATTTGCTTATAAGTTTAGAACACAAGAGTGCGTGCTACTTAGAGGTAGCTAAAATGGTATTGAAAATGTGTGGAAGGATGACTGACAATGACAGTTAAGAGAGTTTAGGGTATATCGCATCTAACCCAGTTGCATTTTCATTCACTGACAATACCGCCTCCACATCAAGATCTGAGACACTGAAAAAAGAAAAACTTTCTGAGTTTCTGCTGCCACCAACGCCAAATTTACATCAGAATATTTGTTTGAGGGGCATGATGTAAGTATTCGGTTGAGTGCATTGCAATCTAAGTCATGCTCTTGTTTGCCAACTCCTATTTCTCACAGATTTTTCCAAAGATTTTTACCTATGCAGATGGATCAAGTTTATGTTTATAAAAACGTACTTTCGCCTTTCGTACCTCACAGACCACCTTATTTCGAAGCTATCGATACTTATCGCGTAGTCTCACCAATTCGTATCGCTTCCAACGATAATAGGCGAAACTCTATCCTCCATTAGCCTTAAAATAGTGTTGGTCATCCGAGATGGGGAATTAAATTGTTTGTTTTTGGTTTTTATTGTACTTTTAATGTATGTCAAAAAAACTACTTGATCGTTCACAGAAGACGTGTAGATGATTTAGTTTAAGTTAGAACTCCGCAGATCTTGCAGGAGACGAACGCAAGGTATCAATATGAGAACGTTTAGACACAGTAGTTCATGCTTTGAAAAACCTTAGGCAGGAAGTTGGTTATAGAGGAGTATTTTGTCTAAGCCGCTTCTAGGGTATTTTACCCTTCTTTGCAATTAGCAACTTTCTGATTCCAGAGAATTGTTACACGTGACTCTTCTTCAGAAGTTTTGAAAGTAAATCTAGGTGTGCCGCAAAGATAAATTCTCGGTTCGATACTCTTCTGTAAGTTTGTCAATGATCTTCCTTATGTTTGTAAGCACTTCTCTGCCTACCTTTATGCTGGTGATGTCCAGCTACATGCTTCAATGCCAATTGAATATATAGCTAAACTGTTTAGCAATCTTAACCCTTTCAGTAATTTTTTACCACTTGGTAACCATTTGGTAACACTTTTCATAACCCGCCTAAAAAACTTTTCCTACCTAGTGCTGCAATTTCGTTGCAAAACCATTTTAACGGTTAATTTACGATCTCTATTGCTTTTCTCTACATGAATGACGTTCATTAAGAGAAACACGGTTATTTTCGTTTTTCGCAAAGTAATTTTAATGACTCATCCCGGTGGTATGCATTTTCTGCTATTTTTTTTTTTTCCAAAATGGGACAAATAAAATCAGAACATTATTTTTTTTATCGAATGATCTTCTATTTACTGTTAATTTAATAAAACAAAAACGAAATTTGTTGATTGGAAGAGTAATAAAATCCTAGTCAGCCTTTTCCACCAGCACAGACTTCTCCAGCAGAGGGTCGCGGGTTCGAATCCCTTGCGAGGCAATTCTCTGAAAAAGCCTTTGCACAGAACTTGTATGTATGTATATAGTTTATAGAACACCGTCTTTGCGTACGCCGCTTTTGTATTTCGAAGAATATTTTAATGATGATGTGTATGAAAAAATTCTTTTTCCCACTGATCAAAGAAACTTGGCTTCTAAAGGATATCTAACCAATACCAAATTAAGTGAAAAAAAAAAAAATGGTTGCTATGCTACTCACGATGGGAATAATTAATTATCCCAGAACAAAAATGCAACCAAAATACCATCTATTTCGAACTCCATGGGCAGACGAAGATGCCATTTTATCCGAGATGTGTTTAAATTTGCTGAAAAAGAAGACAACAATGATAAGCTTCGGATAAGATTTTGATGTCGTAAGACAAAATTGTATCCGTACATCAAAAAAAAATATATATATATATATATATATATATATAAATCATTGTGTAAATGAGATGACGGTGCCATCTAAGGAAAGAACATTATTGAAAATGTACCATATATACCGAAAAAGCCCATAAAGTGGGGATTAAAATAATTTGTACTTCGTAGCTTTTTTGGTGTGATTCATAATTTCGAAATCTATTAGGAAAAAGGAACAATTCCTACGTATTAACAAAAAGGGTTTTGCTCTGGTATAGTTATGAAATTAGCTGAAACAATAATTTACCGGATTGGACCTACTTATAAAATTTGCTTTCAGAGCAAACCGAATGGGCAAAGTTATTTTCAAGCTAGAAAAAGATATTCGAAAAGTAGGTCCAGGATTATATGACTACTAAATTGAAAAAGAAAACAATAGTTTTATCATGAATTGGCGGGACAACGGTATTGTACAGATGACTTCCACGTTGTATGGTGACAAATACCATATGAAAAAAGAAAAATTGATATCCAACATCCAAATTTAGTCCAGATGTATGACGAAAATATGGCAGTAGTGAATAATATTGGCAATTAGTTGGAAGCAAAGTTCGCCCAAAAAACCTGCATCATTTTCCAAATATGTATCTTCGATTACAAAATGCACTCATCATCATGCGTGTGCCAACATACTCGCACACTGTATTCCTATCGTCTTTGTACATTTTCTAATCTATCCAGTAGTGAAAGCATTTCCTGGACTGTCTACGACTTTTAAGTCTACTGATCTAATCTATGCAGCCCCTGTTTCTCATCCATCATCTTCGATGCCTCCTTTCTTTTCGTCAAAGTCAAGGAGAGACTTAACAGTCGATGGCTGGGGCGTCTTCTGTTGATCCAACAACTGCAGATAAGATGGTGTGTCACTTAGAATGAGGTAATATGATGTTTGCGGTGGTCCTATTTTCGTCCCATTGTTCGGGGAAAACTTTAACACTGCAAGCTGTTCTGGTTAAATATTCTCGGGCACCTTGCCCTTATCTTTGCTATCTTTTTAAAGAACTAAGGTATACCATGCTTCTCAATTAATTTAATAAATCTGTTATCAAACCAAGCTGAATACGACGGCACAATTATCGTACATGATGGGTCTGGTCAGTGACATTGTCTTCCACATCTTCTTTTGTGGTAAACTCTTGCGTATTGCTTGTATATTTTTTTATTGGTCTCTGCGGTCAGAGAATTCTTAACGCAGCACTACGCTTCTGCTCATCAAAATATTCGATAGTGTTCCCTTTAATAAGCAACATTTTGTCGCCAATAGAATTTCGCGCCCACAAACTTTTAACCGTATCACTTGTCTCGCTACAGTTGTTCAACAGTACAACCTCATGCATACTTTGGGGCATACTGCAGAATATCGTGATTCGTTCCTAAGCCGTATAACCTATAACTTCCCTTATGGAAAGCCAATAACGTTTAAAACCGGCGTTCATCGGTATCTCTCCATATTTCCTCCCTGATTTTTTGCGCAGGGCTTGCTGTAGTTTGTATAGCCGAGCTCTTAACTACTTTCTGAGTATTTGGTTAAGTAAGGTGATCTTCATCATCGTCTTCATCCCTGTGATTTTTATACAAAACTGCCAGCAACTCTTCCTTTTACCAGGTTTTTAAGTATGAGATGGTGGACGTCGGCGTTTTTGCTTATAGCTTGGTTTCTTTTTGTCATCTCCTGAGCAAGACGTCAAATCTTCAATTATAGTCCTTCTCGGGCATCCACTCATTGTATTGTTGCAATCCTTAAGAAAGTGATTCTGGAATGTATTCAGTGTCCATAAATCTTAGGACTCCTTAAAGCAATATCAGTGGAGCATGATATGGTTTCTCCGCTTGAATATCGGTCGTGCATACTCCTTAGGCTGGTGGTCGACTATTCGATAGATAATATGCGTAACTTCATCGATAAAATATCATGTATTCTTACCGCCAAAGCTTTGCCCATCTTCGGATGAACGTAAATCTCAATCAAATCGAATTTTTCCCACGCTGCTCAGCTCGAAACCTAAACATTATGGCAAATATCACCACCATCCGTGTGATCGTTATTATACTTGCCCAACATTGCCTGGACATATTGGATAAATTGAATCAAAAAATTTAGCAGCGATTAACTTCTTATTGGACTGGGGCTATTGGCCAAATATTTCTTATAATTCACTCAGATAGACTGGAACGGTGTCGAAACCTTGCACAGGTTCTGGGGATTAGAAAAGCTACTCATTGTGATTGTTGTTCTTTTTCGGACATAAAGTGACCATTTTTGGGCGATTTTCTTTTACGGATAAGGAAATGCACAATTTCCAAATTGATAGAAGAGCACCTAATCCTGATATGTTTACTCCGAAGAAGCTTGTTATGCTGGTTGAAACAGATGGATCCTGGACGCACTTGATGGATCATACTAGTCAGCTTCTTAATCCTCGGAGAGAAGGATTGACCGAAAGTCGCTTTAGATCAGACACTCACCAGGCATGATTCAACCAACAGTACAGCTACATTATCTGCATATGCCTGAGCACATACGTCGAAACATGCAACGGGGCCAATTTTGGCGATGAAGCGCCCATAAAACTTGTGGCATGAGCATATAAAAAGCACATATCCTATATGTCTTCGATTTCCAATTTATCTGAAACAGAATTAATTAGGATAGAGTTCGCTCATGACATTAACTGTAACATCTCCGGCATCAACAGTACACCATGATTCCTGTTCATTGCTGATGTTTATGGTGGTCAAAAATCGTAACTGACTGTGATTAAACATTTGTTTGATTTGAAAGTGATGCATTCGATCTCTACTATACAATCAACTCTCAAATCTGTTTTGTCGCTCAGGTGTTTTGAGTTCAGCTTTTTCTAAATGTTTTAGAAAAAATAAAATAAAAGTTATAAAAGTAGAAGTAGAGAAATACACAGGGTTGGCAGTAATGAATGAATCAAAGTCAGTCGTCACCACTCAGTGTGTTGGCCATGTTTTTATTTTAAGCATAAACGAAAAAAATCGGTGCATCTTATACATATACGAGTATAAGTGAATATTAATTGTTGAAGGAAATTCAAGAATCCAAAGGACGAAAAATTAACGCTTACTACTACAAGTTTCCTGGACTTAGGGTATGTTCTTTTGAAAATTTAAGTTCGGATGTATGATAATTTGTAATTTTAAGCAAATACTCCAGCCTGCCAGTACGGGGGCTCTCCACTATACGTTGCAAACCACACTCTTTTCGTTTGCCTATCAGTCCAGAAAATGTGGTCAAAAAGATGCTGGGGAGCGATCAGACCTGGACCCAAATTTGTTCTTTCGTAACAGTCACTCTTAGATCGCCGAGTGTCTAATCGTATGATACAATATTACCAAATTTTCAACGTTTGGTACTTTCTGTGTGACCCCTATTTCCTCTTGTTAATTCTACCAACATATGGAATGGGGTAAGTAGTAGCGTGTGATTCAGATAGGTATCTAAACATACCACCTTAATCAAAAAGTTCCCGGTGGTGTTACCGTGTGTTAACACGGTGTGAGTTCTGTTGTTTTGTTAACTTGTTACATCTGTTGTTGACATTACGTCTAAATCTTAGCGTCATAGCTAGATATTTGAAAAAGTTACGTAGCCAAGAGTACATTTTACCTTGTGTGTGTTGGCGATTTTTTTACAATTTTAGTAATAGATTTAAATTTGCAACAACGAACTTATGTTAAATTTTGCGTAAAAACGGAGTTAATGGGACGCTAACGTTGGAAATGTTGAACAGCACGAGCTGTTCAAAAATGATAGCAAGATGATCAAAGATGATGAGCGCAGTGGCAGACCATCGACTTCGAAAACCGACGAAAACATTGATGAAGTAGAAGAATTGTTGGTCAATAACCGCAAATTAACCACCAGAGAGATAGCGAAGGACTTGAACATTGCCTATGGATCCGTTCAAGACATTTTGGTTAATGATTTGGGTTTCCGTCGTCTAGCATCAAAGTTGGTGCCAAAAGACCTCAATTTCATGCAAAAAAGAGACCGTGTTAACGTCGCAGTAGAGATGATTTGCGAGGCTGAATCTGATCCCACATTCATCAAAAGGATCATTACTGGAGACGAGACGTGGGTTTATGAGTACGACACGCAATCCAGACATCAAGCAAGTGAATGACGTTCACCAAATGAGCCGAGACCAAAAAAAAACACGTCGTTTTCAGTCAAAAAAGGAGGCACGGCTCACGGTTTTCATAGGTTACAGCAGTGTAGTGCATCATGAATTTTTGCCAGAAGGCCACACAGTAAACAAAGAGTATTATTTGGGCATTATGAGACGTTTGCGTGAATCAATTCGCCGAAACACGTCAGAATTGTGGCAGAAAACTCGTGGATCTTGCACCATGATAACGCACCGTCGAACAGTGCCATCATAATTCGTAATTTTTGACGAAAAATGCAACAAATATCATCCAACAGCCACCAAATTTGCCTGATTTGGCTCCCTGTGACTTCTTTCCGTTCAATCAAGTTAAAACACCACTACGGAGAACTCGTTTCAGCAGGCGAGGGGAAGTAATGAGAAAATCGCAGGAAGCACAAATGTACATACCGAAAACCGAATATAAAAAATGTTTCGAGGATTGGATTAATCGCTGGCATAAGTGTAATGCAGTCGATGGGTATTAACTTGAAGGGGACATTATGGATTTAGATGAATAAACTTGTACTTTTAATTTTCTGAATAGATTTACGGGAACTTTCTGATCAATGAAGTTCAAAGCTTTCGGTGCAAGTCATTTATATCACCTAGTCAGCATGGATTCCTAAAAGGTAGATAAACTACTAAAAACTTAGTTGAATTCGTATCCTTTGCGCTCTCAGCCCTAGAAAATGACAACGAATTTGAAGTTGTTGACGTTTTACGAAAAATGTCGGTAATGAAAGGAAACCGATAGTAGAGAAGCTTCAGCCTGAGCAAATCAGTAGGTTTTTCCATATTTAACGAAGGTCGACGAGAAGTCAAGGCCAATGAGCAATAGAAGGTCAAGTTCCGGCAGATGTTCAAAAATGAGCCCGAAAGAAAAACTGCGAAACTATCAGCAAGCTCTTCGTTTCTATAACGCTCAAAATAAAATGGCCTGCACAATGATTCCAACGTTCGCAAAATTTAGAAAACTTTGCCACATACGTGGCGTAGTAGCAATGCAGATGCGTGGAAGTAGTATATAGTAACGACACCATGTGGAATGGTGGAAAGGTCGTCGGGCTTTATTGAACTCATCAACTCCAATTTATTTCAAGAATAGGAAGCGTCTTTGAATGATTTTGCAATACAGAAAAAACTGAATCTTTTTTGGGTTATACCCAAGAGAGGTTTTAATGTCGACCCTTTGTACTCTGTTAAAGCTTCCATTTGCAGTAGTAAGCATAACTCTCTGTTGGAATGCTGTTTTTTATTGCTGTAAGAGCATCACACCTATAAAAATTTGATTCCGTAAACTAACTTTGAATTTTTACTTCACAGCTGTGCCTTTTTTATAATGAATGGGGAAATTAAAGTGGATTTAGCTCATATTCGCGGCCTAAAAAGAAATCACTTTTCTGTATACGAGGGCTGTTTAATGAATATCCGAACTGAAACGTAAGTGGCGCCACTGATTCAAAATGCCATCATTTGGTATAACCTCTTTTAACCCGCGTGACACCCATTTCAAAACATGGTTCTAGTATTTTTTGCGACCATGAGAAAAGAACAGCATCGCTCCGTGATTCGATTCTTGTTTTTGAACTACAAAACCTGAGAGGAAATCAAACCCGTTCTCGATGGTGTGTATGGGACCCATTCACCTTTCCGTTCAAGCCCTTCCCATTGGTTCGCATAGTTTCGACGTGGCCGCACGTTAATTTTTGATGAACCGCGCCCAGGTGGCCAAAAACGATTACCACAGAGGAAATCGTGACAAAGTCCATGATATCGTAATGGCGGACCGCCGAGTGAAATTTCACGAGTTGGCTGAGATAGCAAGCTATTCAACTGAATGCCTGCGCCCTATCTTGCATTAGATTTCGGGCACGAGAAAGTTGTCCGCGCGTTTGGTGCCGCGTTTCCTCACACCGTAAAATAAGCACAACCGCGAAACCACTTCAAAGACGTTCTTGTCGCTGTTTAATCGAAGTCCGGAGGAGTTTTTGCGTCATTTTGTGACCGTCGTTGAAACATAGATTCATTGGTATTCACCAAACACCAAAGAACAATCGAAACAATGGTATTTACCCTTTGAGGGTGCTCCAAAGAAAGCGGCCGGAAAGGTGATGGCCACCGTATTTTGGGGCGCGCGAGGTGTGATCCACGTTGACTATCACACTACCATGAGCGCGTGCTTATGGTGGGCGCTGCTATGCCACTGTTTTAGAATGAATGAATAATTGATTTAAATGTTTAGTTGTATGTATGTATGTTGTGAAATTTGGTTTATTGAATTGTGTTATGTAGTTTTAAAAATGTGTTAAAGTGTACTTATGTAATTCTATGTATTCGTATGCCACCCCTTCGGGTCTTCCTCCTGTGTTTCCCTTATATGATGTGTATTTTCTATTGTGGATTATGTATTGTGTGTTGTCTATTGTGAGTTGTGTATTGTGTAGTAATATATGAATAAATAAAATTCAAACTATTAATTTTAACAAATTTAATTGAAATGATTGTATACGAATTGAATACAATAATATGATTATTAAAAGTCAACCGATCTCGTTGACAGTGGAAAAACGAATGTTCAATACGAAAAAAAGTTCTAAAAATTGACGCTTGAAGGCAGTGAACGTTAGACGAAAGCGAAGATTAAAAGGAAAGCAGAATAATCAGAGAGAGCTCAATAGTACTAAGTATGTTATAAAGAGATTACGTTACGTTAGATTGTGATAAAATACTATAAATGTTTAGGGTGCGCATCGTGTTGTTTTTTTTTTTTTTTATTTTATTTGCTAACCAGCTTTCTTCAAAATATAACCCTCCCTGAAAAGCCAAGGCCTTTCAGAATTAGGCAGCTTAACGACCTTAGTTATAGGACGTATATATTCTCCGAATTGGGTTCAATGGTGGTTCGTTGCAAATTTCTTCAAGCTTCCAAAATCTTTTGAGGTCAAATTCTTGTCCGTGGTCCAATCGTGTGCAGTATGTTCGAACTATATCTGGGTGAGAATGATGTCCTGAGATAACCCATCCAAATATGGTTGGAATGGAAACCAAATTGCCTTGGATATTGGACCTAGCGGCTCCTGTAATTATGTTGAATACCATGTCAGCGCTTACTAAAATGTCGATTGGGTCTTTTTGATTGTGACAAGGATCTGCAAGCTCAAGAGAAAGCAATGGCTTCGAAATGGTCTCGATAGAAAGTGGTAGAAGAGAAGAAGTAATGTATGGCAAGATGAAACAGCTAACTTCAACTGAATCAGAACTGTAACATAAAGTAAGCTGAAGAGTGACCAATCCGTTTGTAACTCCTGGAGAAGCCGTTGCGATTCCTTGTATTGGAATTATAGAGCGTTTACGCGGTAATCCCAAGCGTTGAACGTTTTGGTAATAAAGGAAGCTTGAGATTCCGAATCGAGAAGGATGCGTACGTTTTGGATAGTGCCTTGTTTATCTTGGATTTGAGCGATAGCTGTAGGTAGTACAGCTGTAAAACGACGACTGGATTTAACTGCATGAGTTGTTACGACAGGTGTTTTAAATTTAATAATATCTGGAGATGGTTTGAGAAAGTGTGTTGACGTGCATTACATTTGCGACAGCGAAAGGTTGAATGACACTGATTAGAAGCATGTCCGTGGCGAAGACAGTTAAAACATAGCGATTTGTTTTTTACGAATTCCCGGCGAGAGACGATAGAAAGAGTTTTGAAATCAATGGGAAAGAGAGTGGTCTGCTTTGCACTTCGGGCAGCCTGATGATGATACAGCGAGGTGGGTATGTACTGGTCAATTTTGTGTAGATCGAGTTAATGACATACATGATTCCAAGCAACGGCAACGTGTTTGAAGAAAGTCTAGAAACTCATTTATCAAGCGCGTTTAGTTTCATGGTCTAATTTGTGAAGCGCTATGCTTGACTAGATCCTTTGAGTTCCCATGTAGGAACGATTGCAGAAATCGAAGTTTGCCCGTGCAAGTTAAATTAGCATTTGAATCAATGGTTCCGGTGAGCATATCGCGAAAAGCCGGCCAATCTTTGTAGTCTCCAGAGAACGGGTGTATTGTTAGATGTGGCAGCTTTACTGACCTTGCTGGCGTTGCAATATTGGAGATTTCCGAAACGGAGGCAACTGGAGGATATGAAACTCTTTTGGGTTCGCCACTTGGTTTTTTTTACTAAGTATCGCGTCGGAAATAATCGAACGAGTTTCAAAATATTTAGCCTCATACTCTGCGAATTCGAGCTCGCGATCAAAAAAGCGAGATTTATGTTGCTAATTCCGTTTTCAATAGACCCATGCAGATATATGTACGTATGCAATTGATCTTAAGATAGAACACGTTATGAACGGCACACTGTAACCTGAAATATACTGAGACTAATAATACAAATTACTGACAAATTCATAATTTAAAAAATGAATTCATCAAGGTTCCCCCCTTTCAGTTATCTTATTCAAAATAGTGTTCAATAAAATAAGTAAAACACACCTTTTTTAAGAATAATAAATAAATAAATAAATAATTTGGTTGATTGGGGTGAAACCTCAGGGGCGAAGATATCTTTTTCTAAATGTAAGCTATTACATAAAATATTTGTAAAAAACACAAATGTCCAAAATAATACAAAATCGTGAGGTTTGATTTAAAATGTAAAATAAAGCACATAAATTTGAAAGCGAAATTAAAATTGTTATTATAGGTTAAAAGAACAATTCATAGCATTTACGTTTTGAGAATGACATCATATAAATGCTGGCCACGATCACGTCTGAGCTGGTCCATTCGGAAGGTCCAATTTTGGGCGACTCGTTCAAGCATAGTGACTGGTATCTCGCGGTTAACACGAGTAATGTTGGCTCCCAGAGCGTTAATCATAGCTTGGTTATTAATGCAGACCTGAGACTTTACATACCTCCAGAGAAAATAGTCCAAAGGTGTGATATCGCATGATCTAGGCGGGCAATTTACAGTAGCAAAACCTGAAATCAAGTGCTCAATAAAATGATTTCTCAACAAGTCCATTATTTCACGCGCTGTATGGCTCGTAGCGCCGTCTTTTTAAAACCAGAGCTTACCGAGACCATGTGCATAAATTTTAGGAAGCACATAGTCCGTTAACATAGTGCGATTACGGTTACCATTGACGGTAACATTCTGATTTGCTCATTTTTGAAGAAATATGGATCAATGATTCCACCAGCCCATAAACCACACCATATCGTTGTTTTTAAGAGATGTAATGGTAGCTCTTGATACTCTTCGGGTTGCTCATCAGCCCAAATACGGCAATTTTATTTATTAACGTATCCATTGAGCCAGAAATTGGTTTCATTAATGAACAAAACTTCACGATAAAAAACCGGATTTTAATTGAGTTTATACAAAGCCCATTCACTGAAAATATGACGCAAATTCAAGTTGCCTATCTTCAATTCATGCACAAGTTGAATTTAATACGCTTTTAGATCGAGATGCTCACGTTATATACGCCAAATTGTCGAATACGCCAAGCCAAGCTGCTGAGAACGGCGACGAATCGATTCGTCACGGTATTCCCATACACTCTCAGCTACAGGTGCTTAGTATCTTCACTACGTGCTGGATAGGGTCCACTAATGTAAACTTCGACTCAAATTTGGGAATGGTATTGGTAACAGTGGTTTCAGTAGGTCGATTATGCGCACCGTAAATTCCTCGAATCGCACGAGAAACATTTCTCACAGAACTGATTTTCGTAATACAGTTGACCATTTTACAATTTGGAAACGTTGTAGTGGTGTGAGTCTTTCTTGAACTAAAACAACAGTTTGATAAGAGTCACGCGTAATCTGTGAAAAAAAGCCTATTGAAAATCAAACCTCACGATGAATGACCCCTTACCAATCTGGATTTCGGGGGGAACTCAACTGCATTACGGCACTTATGAAAGTCACAGAAGATGTACGCAGTGGAATAGATGACAACACAAATGCCTTAGTTGTGCTGCTGGATTTTGATTAAGCATTTAATACTGTAAGCCACCAAATAGTTATTGAAAACCTTACAAATCAATTCGGCTTTCAAACTACAGCAAGTAAACTTATAGCTTCATAGTTTTTTTTTGAGAATCATACTTGCCAGTATATTCGGGTGCACCTCAGGGATCCGTTCTTGGTCTTTTGTTATTTGTGCTTCTTATAAATGACGTTTCACAAAATATTATAAACTGCTATCACCACATTTATGCTGATGACTTGCAAATTTATAAACTGTTCGAAAAATGTGATGAATCAGAAGCAGTAGCAGGCATAAACGAGGATCTAGACTCATTGCATCAATGGCCCCAACATTACCAACTTGCCCTCAATCCTAATAAAACTAAAACTTTGACAATCAGTAGAAACAAAACAGACCAAATAGCAAAAGAACTTTTTCTTAATGGTTTAAAAATAGATTTCGTGTCGAAAATTAAAAAGTTAGACATATATTTTAACAGCAATATGACCTGACATGATCATATTAATAGTGTAATCGGCAAAATTCACCTCATTCTTTGTGGTCTTAGTCCAACTGCACCCTTCTTGCCAACTAAGGTTAAGCTGTGGCTTGTCAAGTCATATGTTCTTCCTTCGATTTTATATTTTTTTTTATATGAACTTTTTTGTAAATTGGACTATTGCTCTGAAAAAAAAAATTTATGTTGCATACAACAGTTGTGCCAGATAAATTTTCAATCTTAACCGATATGACCACGTTTCAGCATACGCACAGAAAATAACTGGGCTCTCGCTGAATTCGCTTCTAAAATATCACACTATTGTAGCAATGCACGGGAACCTCAAGAATAAGGCGCCAAATTATCTATCATGCATTTTAGATTTTACACGATCTCAAAGATCTTTGCAAATTAAACCACCCCGCCACAAATATTTAGTTAGTTCTAGATAGTTTTTCGTCCATTCAATTAGCCTATGGAACCAACTTCCGATAAATGTGCTAATGCAAATCAATTTAAAAAAAAAAACTGACTTTTTATTACTACCTGGACGCAAACTGAAGTTTCCGATATTAAAGATGACTAGACTTCATTACTAAGCAATTTATCTTACTATTCTTCTTTTCTGTTTTCATATGCCTATCTTCCTCTTATTTCTCTATTTTTTTACCGTTTTCGTATCTTTTATAGTTCCAATTTTATCACAAAAAATGATTGTCAAATAAAGTTTCAACTTGTGCATAATTAATATTAGCTTCAGGCTTATCTGTACAGAGATAATTTTAAATGTATATGAAAATATGGAATATACAAGATGAGTGCATTTCGCAATGGAGGATCTCTATTTGGAAGATGACGCTGGTTTTCTGGGCCAACTTGGGTACAAACCAATTGCATTCAGCTAGTCTGGAAATTCGATTACGTTCATTATATGGCATTCTTAGGCTCTGTTGTTGACCCACATATTGGTGGTCCTACCGTTAAAGCAGAAATGGGTAAATTTACTGTTTATTTTTTTTTTTAAAGAACTGTACACTTAAGTGGGTATGATTACACCTATAATGCCACATCATGTGCTAAGTTTCTTTTGAAATTGGGATACAAAGAGAAGAACGATCTTTGGGCTCAGTTGTTAGTTAAGCTATGAAGATTCAACAAAACCGCCACTCACAATATCTCAAGACGAAGGATTGAAATCCCTATTCCAAGAGGCAACAGATGACAATGATTAAGAAATCTAAATAGAGGAATGGCGATGGAAACCGTAAACAAATTTTCAACGAAGATAATTTTCACGCTTCTGCAGCAGTAGCTCAAATGAAGAATTCAAAAATCAAATTAAGACATATCGAAATATTAGAAACAACCATGGATAGAGAACGCTCATCACAGATTGTCAGAAATTACATTTAGAAAAAGTGAAAGTTCACCTTCGCTTGTAGCAAGAAGAACAGTGGCAAGGTTTCCAGTTTTAAATGCATTTTATTATCTTAATCATTAACCCTTACATACTAACAAAATATGCTTAAATGCTAGTTTAAAATTACTTAACAATCTTATATTAACTTATTGGCCCCACACACTCACTCTAAGCTACTCTAAATTCTTATATCTACGTCTTTTGACTTCATTTACATTTTATTTAAAATTTTTATTTAGTATACTTAAGAAAAAAATTGTTAACAAAAAACTTAGCCTATGGATGTAATTTTTTATTTCTTATAAAAACTTAATATCTAACTTAAAATAAACCTTTGTCTACGTAATCCAACATACACAGTACACACATACACATACATAGACATAACACAATTATATACATAAATTGGTATATACCTTTGTATATACCAATATATGTATATATTTCTTAAGTGCTAACCTAAACCTATACAAGCTGGCCATCGCTATTCACAGAGCAAAAAGATTGGTCAGCTCTGCCTCATTAATGAGGCTTGTCCGTACTTGACGGAAACGACGACGAAACATCTTCTCCATCATTCAACCACCAGAAATACTGGTGCTGCCGAACGACATCCCTCTTATCGTGATTCCCCACCGGCCTACTGAACCTAAGACGATCTACACTGCCGTATGCGACGTCTCTGTTGTAGTTGAGTCGCCTGTCCCCAGCTGTCTGACCAACATGGAAGATTAACGGAACCGCTGATCTATCCCGGATCAACCCTATCTGATCTAAATAGAGGAATACTTAAGGTGGAACGAAGCCGTCAGAGCACACACTCTCGCGGTAACGGTAATTGAGATAGTAAGCCCCAGAAATCAGGTTATTCGTCGAGGCCATTGCTCTTGCAATGTGCCTTCGAGTCAGCTTAATTACGAAGTTGTTCAATCGTATTAGGTTCGCTCTGTTGTCAAGGACCTAAATACGATAAAATTTTTTGTACTCCGACACTGGTGTTCTGTACAAGCAAAAACAAGCCCTAAGGCAAGCCCTCTCAAACACCCGAATCTTTTCCATTAAGCTTGCTCGCACATTAAACCACACGGGACCCCCAAATATCAGCATGGGCCTTATAAGGGCCATGTACCAGATTACCTTTACCCTCGCTTCGAGTTGGCTGCCCTCTCTTTGTAAGGGCAAAAGCGCCTTTAGCTCTGACCAGAGCAACATCTACATTTTTTGTAAAAATACAGAAACTGATCTAGCCAGATCCCAAGGTATCTGACCACATTTCGACAGGCAAGAGACTGTCCGTGTTGTCCAATGATCGAGAACTTTCGCCAATTTCTTCTGATATCCCTAGAGGCTCCAGACAACGGCGTCCTAAAGAGAATGGTTTCCGACTTCTGAAAGTTGATTTTCAACTTCCAGTCATCGCATAATCGTCTTATCTAACCGAAGTCACGCTGCAAGAGCGTATTAATATTAATATTAATATTAATATTTTTGGACCTGCTCTGTACGCTAACAAATCGTGTCTGCGTACGCAATAGTATGGGGAAGTGAACCTATCAAGTCGCTTGTATAAATTTTGAATAGGATCGGCGAATTGACCACGCCTTGCTGCAGACCATTTTTAATTTGAAATATTCAAACAGAAATCACATCACCTTTTTCACGTTAACTGTCTGTTGGTTAGCATATTACAAAAAATGTACAAGAGTGGTTTCCTGATCCCCAGCCTAGTCAGCTTATAGAAAAGACCCTCTAATCATACGGTGTCAAAGGCCTTCTCTAAGTCAAAATGTCAGGCACCAGTACATTGGTTTTTGCCTTTATTCCACTGGATATCGGACACCAGTTTAGACGCGGCATGTGAGATATCATGTCCCGCCTTAAAACCGAATTGATTATCCGGAACTATATGTTTGTCCTCAAACCACCTAGTCAGAGCCCTGTTGATTACCTTTTCAAACACCTTGATGATATTCGGAAGGAGACTTATCGACCGAAGATTCGCCAGATTGGATATATCCTTTTCCTTTTTGTGGATAGGTTGAACCACCGCCGTTTTCCAATGCGCTGGATAATGTGCATTATTAACTGCATTATTAAACAGGGTGGTGTAAAAGTCCGGCGCTTCTAGAGGAAGATGTCGTAGCACGATGTTCGGAATACCATCGGTCCCCACTGATTTCTTACTCCTGATTGTGTCGAAGATCACATGAAGCTCTTCCTTCGAAATGAACGGGGTTAGGTCAACCTCTTTGGTAATGACATTATTTGCCATATTTTCGTCGCTGAACCGGGTGAAACCAGAACCCTCGGATCGCCAGTTCTCTACTTCATTTCGAATGTAGAAGTCGTGCACCAAGACGCAATTGTCCAGGTCATAATTAGGGCCAATAGTATCAATGGCCTTGTATATTTCCTCGAAAGTCGCCCTTATGGCCTCAACCTTCTCCTGTGGATCCTCGATCACAAAGAAGTCGTCATCATCAGCGGCCTCATTTGGATCAATTTGAATTGTCAGTTACCGTTCGTTGTCTGTTGTCCGAGCTATTTTAAGACACTGAAGGTAGTTTTGTTTTTTTCTTCGAAATAGTTTATTTATTTGCGGGAACATATTCGGTGGTGCTGGTGTTTACAGCCCGAACCCTGTTGTTCCAATGCAAACTTACAGAAATTCTGTAATTCTCTTTTATTAACGTTTGAATATTTTTAATCGACTCCTTCAGTGTCCTATTCTCCGGGTCTTGTCTGTCAGTTAACTGTCTGTACAAGTTTTTGATTCTTGACAGAAGTCTACTTTTCTGTCGGTGCAGTGCGTCAATAGTAGGATTGCGGAATAGGTCTTCGTTAGTCGTACGTCGACACCGCGGTATTGTAGCGTCCATAGTTTGTTTAATTGTCTCGTCCATTTCTTTTATGTAATTGTCCATCTCCTCGTTTGACAAATTCCAATTGGACGGTGGGTGGAGCGTATTAGAGGAGAGCGCACTTGTCATGGTTGCGGAGAAGCGTGTCCATCGAGTCTTACTGTAGTTGTATGAATATCTTTGGACAAACTCCTCCAATTCCGAAATTTCGTTGGGAACTGTAATTTCGGTGCTAAAACCGCAATGGTCACTGTCATACACGAATGTGCACAGACAGTCTAGCGTTTGTAAATTCGTACCTGTCAGTCGTATACGTTTGTCGTACAGTAGTAGATCCAAATAAGACTCGCCTCTGGGAAACGACGGGTTATCCGTCGCTTTAAAACCGAGTCTGTACATGACATCGTGCTGACCCCACCAATCGAGTAGTAGGTTCCCTCTAGTATTTGGCAAATTATTTCCCCAATCTCTGTGTTTAGCATTGAAATCTCCGCCGATTATAAAATAATTCTCCCCCGATTCCAGCCTCAGAAGTCGAAAAAGCGTGTCGAGCTCTGTAATGAATAAAGTGGATGGTGGAGCCTCAGGTGCATAAACAGAGGCCAAGTATAGCCGCTTTCCTCTGCGGAGCGGGATATAATGACGACTGCCTCCAACACCCGGAACCTACGCAACACTCCCTTGTATACTCTGTGAAATGTTATACCTTGTTTAATGAAGATCGCGACACCGCCTTCACATTTGGATTGGGGCCGGTTTTTTCTTGTAGCAATAAATTTATTGTACTCCAGTTTGTGCTTATCGGTTAGGCTGGTTTCGATAGCGAAAAGGACATCAGGTGTTTGGTCTTGTAGGAATTTAAGCATCGCGGCTCTTCGTTCGATCCTAATCAGTGAATTAACATTCACCGCAAGGACCTTTAAAGTTTGCTCCACCATGTACGTACCCATTACGACATGTGTTGCGTTAGGCCCGGCAGCAGCACGTATATCTGGTCCACCCGCTTGGCCTGTTCTTGCGCCTGCTTTTGCAGCTGAGTCATCTGCCCTTGGATTGCGAGCAATATGGCCAGCATGTTAGGTGCAGCTTCCGTTGTTCCGGCATTGGCGCCGGAGAAGCAACAGTCGCTTGCTGTACCGTAGCCCCCCTACCTACAGTCATTTAGGCGTAGGAAATTTGGGACGTGACGGTTGGTGTTTGAAACCTAACAGGTGAACGTTTGACCTCCACCTTCTGCTGCTAAGCCAGTTTTGATTTTTTAATGTCAGCGAACTTAGGACAACCCCGATAGTTTGCGGTGTGTCCCACGTTCCTACATAAGACACACGAGAGCTGCGTTCTATCGGACGCTCCGTACCTGCCCAGAGCACACTCCTCGGAACTGTGGTTCTTTGCGCACTTCACACATCAAGGCTGCATTTGGCAGTACGCGGCGTTCCCGAACCTCCTTTTTAATTTTTCCCAGTGAACCACCTGTTAGTCTACGACATTGATACTCCTTAGACTATCCAGACGGCTTTTGGAACTGAGCTGCACCAGGAAGAACGGCAGACTCCGTTTCTCCCGCCTGGCTCTAGCTGTGGTAAATAGCTTTACGGCCACAAACTTGAGTACTTCGCACTCCTTCTCTTTGAGTAGTGCCAGGATCTCCTCAGGATCAGAAGACGGTTCTAACTCCTTCAGCAGCATCGATTGCTGCTTTTCACACTTCGGTGTGAATGAGTAGTGCGCCGTCGTCGTTTCCTTTAGGAGGTCTTTCACTTTCGCGTAGCCCTCCACTATATTACAGTGGATGGCATATCGATCATTCCCCAATCTCTTAATATTAAAATTATTACCAATGACCAGCCTACACAATTCATTGGTAGCATTTACCTCCAATTTATAAGTGTTGATAGGAGGCACCTTGTCCTTCTTCTTCTGCTGCTGCTACTGCTGCTGCTGTTGTTGTTGTTGTTGTTGTTATTATTGTTGTTGTTGTTGTTGTTGTTGTTGCTGCTGCTGCTGCTGCTGTTGTTGTTGCTGCTGCTGCTGTTTTTGCTGTTGCCGTTTTTGTGGCTGCTGCTGTTTTAGCTGTTGCCGGTGCTGTAATTGCTCTTGTTGTTGCTGTTGTTTCTTAATCTTTTGTTTTTGAGCGACTTGCGCTACTTTTTTTGTTTGGTGTTGTTGTTGTTTCTGCTTTTGAGCAAGCTGCTGTTGTTGGGATTGCTCTAGCTCTTTCCTCTTCCTTCTTACCATTTGCTTTTCTTTTATGGCCAGCACTCTTTGTTACAGCGTTTTTATGCTGCTACTTATGGCCTCCATTTCTTCCGCTTCATCGTCATCGCTTGCGAAGTTGTTCCCTTCCCTCAATCCGCCAAACAGCTATACAGTTTTCGTCGGTAGCTGCCTCCTTCTCTTTGTCTTTGGCGTTCGGCTTGAACCATTCGAAGCCTCACCTGAGATTTCAGTAGATTCCGCTATAGGCATAGCGGACCGCTCACCACAATCCATCACGTGATGTTAATTCAAACACTTCAAATTTATACTTAATTTTATTTAAAAAAAAATATAAATAAAAAAAACTGTCTCCCGAATACTCGGAATCGAACCCACAACTTTCGCAGTCTCAAGCGAACATACTATCTCTGCACTAATTGGAGCCAAAATCCAATGCATCTCCGTCCACAAGATATTGTACCTATATCACGGGCTGTACCCTTAAAATTATCTTCCTTTTAAATGCATTTAACGAAATCCCCTGCAGGATATGTTATTATTTCTTAAAAAAGATACAAACAATTTAAGTTAGTGTGTTTTATATGGTCAGAAGACATGTGCAAAGGTTTTTTTTTTTTTTAATTTGCCGATTCAGTCTTTTAATTTCAGTTTGTTTGCATTTTTATTGTATCACTTAATTTACTCTTACTTGCTTAAAAAAAATGTTTAAAAATTAGCTTAATTAACTTAAAATTATTTTATTCTAACTTACTGGCCCCATGCGAGCACTCTAAGTCAAGACTAACAGTTAAATTATGTCTTTCGAAGTATCTTACTACTATAGTATACTATTTCTATTCATTATAATTAAAACTAAGAAAACATTTTTTTACAAAAAAAAAAACTTAGTAACCTGACTTTTTTTATTTTATTATAAAACATAAATATAAAATCCTACAAACTACTTAAATCTAAATCTTAATCTCCTTAACCTACTTACATCCAATACATACATACACATATGTATCTATATATGAATATATATATATATATATATATATATATAGATATATATACAAAATATATTGGGTCTATAACTTAATTCATGCGGTCTGCTAAGAGATGGCGTAGCTTGTATTATTCCATTGTTATTATTATTATTATTCCATTGGAACATGCGTTGGATAGCTACTGTCATTGTACGTTATTTCAGTATATGTCATTCGTATGAAGCGTAAACAACAATAATTTTTTTTCACTCAAATATGTCGAGCTTTGTGCCTGAAAAAGTGTTTTTGCGGGGAGTTCTTCTTCATTACTGAAAACTGCTACTGAAAGTCATCGTGTTTTGGTGGAAGTTTATGGTGAACATGTACTAGCTGATCGAACGTGCCAAAAGGGGTTTGCACGATTTAAAAGTGGTGATTTTGGCTTGGAAGACGATGAACGTCCTGGGCAGCCAAAAAAGTTTGAAGATGAAGAACTGGAAGCATTACTCTATGAAGATTATTGCCAAACACAAGAAGAGCTCGCAGAATATTTGGGTGTCATTCCAGCAGCCATTTCAAAACGTTTAAAGGCAGCTGGATATACTCAAAAGCAAGGAAATTGGGTACCACATGAACTTAAACCGAGAGACGTCGAAAGGCGGTTTTGCATGTCCGAAATGCTGCTGGAACGCCACAAAAGGAAGTCATTTTTGCATCGGATTAATACTGGTGATGAAAAATGAATCCATTACGACAACCCCAAGCGCAAAAAATCATATGCAAAGCCGAATATCCATGGCGCGAAGGTAATATTCTGGGGATTTGGATGTTTGGTGGGATCAGATGGGTGTGCTGTATTATGAGCTGCTTAAACCGGGTAAAACCATCAATAGACAACGCTACCGAACACAATTATTCCGTTTGAAGAGAATCAAAAAACGCCCGGAATATAAGACCAGACACGAGGCAATAATTTTCCATCATGACAACGCTCGGCCCCACGTTGCTATTCCGGTTAAGAACTATTTAGAAAACAGTGGATGGGAAGTCTTACCCCACCCGCTTTATAGCCCAGACCTTGCCCCTTCTGACTACCATTTGTTCCGGTCGATGCAGAACGCCCTCACTGAAATACGGTTCACATCAGAGCAGAATATCAAAAATTGGCTTGATTTATTCTTGGCTGCCAAGCCGGCGCAGTTCTTTTGGGATGGGATCCACAAATTATCAGAAAGATGGGAAAAAGTCATAGCTTCAGATGAGCAATATTTTGAATAATACTATTTTACATGTTTTTCTTAAATAAACGTTCAAATTTTGAAAAAAAAAAACCGCACGAAATAATGTAATTTACAATACAATAGAAAATTCTAGTTTCTATATTATGTTTTCAAAACATATGCTATTCAAGCTCATTAACTAATAATTTTAATTTAATAAATTATCTCATAATTTAGAAATTAATGGATTAATTATATATATATAAAATATAAAATAATTAAAATTTGTCCAATAATATTGTACGGATTTTCTACAGGTCGAGCTCCAATTCATGTTAGTAGAATAAGAATAATTAATATGAATCAAAATTAAATTTGATTAATAGGATATAAATCGGTTCCTCGAAATTTACTTAATCCATAAAATGGTATAATTATTAAAATTGCAATTGATATTACTAGTGCAATAACTCCTCCTAATTTATTAGGAATTGAACGTAAAATTGCATATGCAAATAAAAAATATCAGTGTGGTTGAATATGAAGAGGAGTAACTAATGGATTAGCGGGAATGAAATTATTTGGATCTCTTAATATATATATGGATTTCATAATGTTAAAATTGTTAATAATATTATTATAATAAGGAATCCTATGATATCTTTATATGTAAAATATGGATAAAATATAATTTTATCTTAGTTTGAGTTTAGTCCTATAGGATTATTATATCCTGTTTGATGTAGAAATAATAAATGAATTATTACTATTGCTAATAGTCACTGGAAACCGAGGATGGTACGGGGCGTTCTGAGGTTTTGGACGACTTCGCCGACATGGATGGGGTGGATGACTTCGATGAGTTGGATCAAATAGATGACATCAAAGATGTTGAGGATTTGAAGGGTGTAGATGCGGACTTTGACTTGGCGTCCTTGGTATTAGGATTCTTACGTTGTCCAGACATTTTTTTTTCGTAGAATTTTCTGAAAAGAGAAAAAAATAAAAAATTCTTCATTACCAACTGTATTATATGTTGTAGAATCGTTTGTTCTAACTTTTGCTTATAGTCACGTCTGAACTGCACCATTTGGTGGATCACTTGCAATTGAAAAGATTGGCTTTCGGAGAATTTAAATGTGTTCAGTGCTTTTACTTTAGGTCAGCTGACAATTTCAACTGTTCAGTGGACTAAACAACTAATTCGTTGATTGACTTCATTTTAAGCGAATCGAAGTGCTTTATTAGTTTAGAGTTCATAGCTCTCTTTATTGTCTAACTCTCACATTAAACTCCTGCTGGTATCTGTTACCAGAACTGTACTTAAACTATGTCTCATTTAATGTGCGGCGGCGGAATACAATATTTGGAAAGATGTTAAGTGACTTACAACCCGCATTTCTTTGTTGGACCTAAGTTGACAAAAGGATAGTTAAATATGTTGCCATTCAGTGCGATACACAGATAGGCATTGTGACAGACGAAATGCAAACTCTAGTTTGATGTTTTGTATGCCACTAATTACGTCTAATTCTTCGCATTTCTCCCACGAATCTGTACTGTTAAAGGATCGCTTGTCGGATCAGCTATACTCTCGGTTCTCTGTATCATTTAACATTTACTTGGATCTTCTAGCTGGTGTCATCGCTGATATATTTCTATTCGAGTCATCTAAATCTTCTCCGAACCTCTGCTGAATCTTGATCCTAAATTGCTTTTAGGGCAGGATTTTTCAACGACCAAGTACTCTGTGCCTGCAATCAGTTAGCAAAGGAGAAGGTGTGGTTACCAGCAATTAGAAGTTGGTATCTAAGGCCAGCAGTCTAATATTGTGGTATGAGCTAAAAACCTATTAAATCAGGTGGCAGTAAAGTGTCTCATTATATAACGTCGAAAAGTTGGTAACATATTTTTTGTTCATCGCCCTCCTGCACCATTTACTTTGACTTGGACTTGTTCTGTTGCAACTAACTTAGATTTTTATTTCTACTCCTAGTGATTATTATCGCCGAATGAATGTCGAAAATGTAATTTGAGATTAACGAATTCCTAATTATTAACTTATCGAACTCTTACGCAAGATTGCTCCATATCCCACATATACAGCTCGACCCTCCTAAGAGCTAAGAGATGATAGCTCTTAGTCAAATTGCTGCTTTTGAAGTTTATTCTATATTTGTTCTCGTATGTATTGAATTGTTCAATAAATTCTGCGTTTTTTTGTAGAGAGCGGAATAGATGATATTCATAACGCGCAATATCTGGAGAGTACGGTGGGTGCTGCATAACTTCCCAGCTAAATGAATTAAACTTTTGTTGTGTAACTAAAACTGTGCGTGGTCTGGCTTTGTCATGATAGAAAACATCGTCCTTTCGGTTCGCCAACCCTGGCCGTTTTTCTTTCACAGCCTCCTTCAAAGTATTGCGCTGAGAGCAATATTTAACGGCATGTTTTGTCGGACACCTTGCCAGTCCCACCAAATGTTCAACATGAGATTTTTAGGATGGAAATCTTGTTTACGGACCGATTGCGGTGTTTCACCAGAAGCACACCATAACCTCTTATGGCGAATGTTGTTTTAAGCTATCCATTTTTCGCCTCCCGCCACCACTGCTTTCAGGAAGCCTCAAGCGAAATCCATCTCAGCAAAGACTCACAGATCATTAATGTTTTTTTTCACTGAGTTTTTGAGAAACCCAAACATCCACCTTTTTAGACACTCTTAGTATTTTCAGGCTCTGCGAAACGGTGATGGTGGACATCCAGAGCGAACATCATCAGCAAGGACTGTAAACCAACCAACAACAAGCGTGTAAACCAACGCTAACAAATGTCAGCGCTTATAGTCGAATCTCCATATATGCGTCAAATTTGATGCCTTTTTTTAAAGAAAAAATATGCCGAAAATGCGCCTTTCTATCCCTTAATTAAGGACAAATAATTTAGCACTTATAACACGTCCGATCAAAAGAAATTCTCATAACAATGTAAAGAATAACCCTCTCTATTTCAATAAGCAACAACAGTTTCATAACACATTTCACAGAGATTTTAAGAAACGATAAGCTCTAGTTTCAAGAAAAAAATCGCAGAACTTATTGAGCAATCTAATATTAAGCGTAACGAAGCTGTATATCTATTTTAATTCGACCATTCAACAATGAATAGATGAGCTTATAGACGCGATATCAACTCAACTTTTCTACCAGTCCATGTATTACATTTGGTCCATGCTTTACTCGTAAATGTTAACTATCTTGATTTGTAAATCTTTCTTCTTTCTACAGCGTCTATGGCTACAGAAAGTACGAGTATAATCCAAAAGATCATTTGTGTTGTGTTGTACGTGTTTTAAAAAGGTGCTAATACGAAGTACACTTTTTTGGAGAAACCTAAATTTTTTCTTCCTTATACAGATGAGAATGATGAAGAAACCGCTTCCAAGCCCACCGTCTATTCCAAGGGAGCCGAAGGACGTATTATTATTATAATACATAATATAATTATTATTATACAAAGGCCTCCAAGGCGAGATGCTTGAGAACAGTTTTTCAAGACACCGAATTCGCAGCATAAACTTAAGGTCCAAAACAAATGTATCAAACTGGAGAGCATAGCAAAATTTATTTACTATAAAATTTATTTCCCATCAAAAATAGATCGGATTTTTTTCTACGTGAAATTTCTACTTGAAATTTTTTTTAAAAAAATGTATTTTCTGAATTTTATTAAATTAGATGTAAACCCCCATAAACATGCTGACGTTATTATTATAATTGCACACACTACAACCTTGTGAAATTAACTAGTGTTTTGTGGTAAAACTTGTCATGCACATATGCGTACATTGTATCTATATACGTGTATTTACAGATAGTGAGTAGGCCACCTTTGGATTCATAGCCTACGTGAGCCTTCGTTGCCGTTGGTCTCACTATACCTGCATGAATAGAAGAAGGACTAAAACGCCCCGAACAAGAGTCCCCCGAACATTTTCTTGAAGAAAATATGATATATCCTAGAGTATCGTATCTGTGACTGCAATACGATCATTTATAAAAATTTCAACTTGTGAAATCGGCTCCCAATGGGAGTGTCTCTTCATTTTCTTCTCGATTCTACTTGATATTTCATAAAATCAAAACATGAGTGCTGTGGAAACAATGTGTCCATCTTTATTTTGTATTGAATTCAGATGGCTTACAATATGTGTGGTCTAAAATTAAGAGCAATTTAATTACTCATTTCTCTGATAAACGGAATGAGATTAGTCTCATTTGAGACCTACGCCAGCTCAGACAAAATAATACAACTGTTGAGGAGTTCTACTTGAAAATAATTGGATTTTTTTCCACCATGATGAACTACGTAAGAGCTAATGAACTGCATCCCAACGTCATCAAAGCAAAACAGACCCTATATGAAGAAATATCCCTCAACACATTTTTATCTTGCCTGAATGAACCGTTAGGAACAAAATTCGAGGTATTTTCAAAACCAACAACAAAGTAGGTCTCCGACCAATGATATTCCATTCCCATCATATCAAGAGCGACAACCTTCTTATCGTCCTCCGCAAAAATATTTCAGACAAAATTTCACTAATCCCCAATACAGACAAATGTTTAATAGTCAACCAAATTATAGAAATATTTCATATGATCACCAACCTTCCATTATTCCAAACTCGAATTTCTCACAGCAAACTTCTAGATGGATAAACTACAATCGTCCACAGACATCTTTTTCTTCTAAGAATTTGCAACCTCCCCCAGAACCAATGGACACCTATAGCGGTAATACCAATAGCAGAAAATTTAACAACTCCTCTAGAGGAAATGGTTTCAAAAATCCAAAGACAGAAACTTTTAATATACAACCAAATAATTATAATAATTGCAAAGCGAGCACTCAGAAACATAGTTACAAATCAGAATTACACTTACTCTAGAAAATCAGATATAAATCCATTACATGAGACTTTTCAAGGCGAAGTAGATGAAGAAAATTTTCATTAACAAGCCTCGGAAAAAGCATATGTTACTTAGATCTCAATAGCTACAACTCCTGCTTATTACCCTATGTAAATATCAAATTTTTTGGCCGCAACATGAAGTTTCTAATTGACACTGGCAGTAATATGTTATTTATTGATCCAGGTGTCGCCGATAGCACCATTATTGAGAACATGGATCCGGCTAAGATAAAAACTGTTTTTAAAACTCATAAGGTAGATAAGCAGATACGGTTAAATGGTATGAAGGAATTGAATACAAAAGAGTTATTATTTTTTACCTTATTTAGATTTAACAACTATTTCGATGGGTTAATTGGGGCGGATATAATAAAAGGACTAGGAATGAAAATAGATCTTCAAAACCCTTGCATAGAAATTAAAATATTTAGAATACACCAAAACTATAAGCCTAATTTAATATCAGACACTTATACCATGCCAGGAAACTGTAAAATCAAAAGTCGTGTTCCGGTTAGTATAAAATCTGGTAGTATACACATAAAGCCTATTAAAATTTGGTCTCATAATAATATCTGAGGGAATAACAAATCCGAAAATTGGTATTCGCCGGTAGAAGTTATAAATACATCGCACTGTCCTTTGAGTTTTGTTATTGAACAAGCTCAAGCTCAATCTATTGATAAAAATAATTTCGTCGAAATTCATAACTTCTCCTTAAATAACTATTCAGACTCAAATACAAAGTATTTATGAATTACATAAGACTGATCACTTAACCGCTGAAGAGAAGAACGCAATAGATAAATTATGTAAGAGATACGAACATATTTTCTTTCAAGAGGGGCAAGATTTGACATTTTGCAATCAAATAAAGCACGAAATAAAAACCACTGATGATATCCCTATATACACAAAATCATATCGCTTTCCCTATGTACATAGGCAAGAAATCCAAGATCAGATAAGAAAAATCTCAGGGATTAATTCGGCATAGTTTCTCCCCATTGTCCTCTCCCATTTGGATTGTACAAAAAAAGAATGATGGTACTGGTAAGCAAAAGTGGCGGCTAGTCGTAGACTACCGAAAACTTAATGCGAAAACAATTACTGATAAATACCCGATTCCCAACATAAGCGACATCTTAGATAAACTCGGCAAATGTAATTATTTAAGCACCATAAATCTCGCTTCTGGTTTTCACCAAATAGAGATGAAAGCCGAAGATATTCTGAAAATAACATTTTCTGTGGACAGTGGACATTATGAGTGGGTTCGCATGCCTTTTGGCTTGAAAAATGTCCCTCCACTTTCCAAAGTGCTATGGATAATATGTTAAAAGATCTATTAGGAACTGTTTGTCTGATCTCCATTGATGGCCTAATAGCATTTTCAACATCTCTACAAGAGCATGTAGAGAGTTTGGATAAAGTTTCTACAATTAGGCTAGAAGAAGTAAATTTAAAAGTCAATGTTGAAAAATGCGAATTTCTTCGAAAAGAAATTTCATTCTTAGGGCATTTAGTTACAACTTATGGAGTTAAACCCAAATCCGACAAAATCCATGCAATTAAAAACCTCCCCATTCCTAAAACAAGTAGGCAAATAAAATCATTTCTTGAACTTTTGGGATATTATCGGAAGCTTATCAAGGACTTCGCAAAGCTAACGAAACCAATGACTGAAGGTTTACGAAAGGGTAAAAGTATAAAACTATGTTAGATTCGAGGTATATAAAATGTTTCAAGTACTGTAAAACTCTCCACTGTAACGAACCAATTTTGCAATACCCCAATTTTTCAAAACCTTTCATTAATACTACAGACGCGAGTAACTTTTCAATAGGCGCCGTGCTTTCTCAAGGACCTGTAGGATCGGATAAACCGGTTTGCTACGCAAGCCGCACCTTATCGCAATCCGAACAGAATTATAGCACCATCGAAAAAGAGCTTTTAGCCATAGTATGGGCTACAAAATACTTTCGCCCATACCTGTTTGGAAGAAAATTTCAAATTCTTACTGACCATAAACCTCTTACATGGTTGTTTTCCTTGAGGGAACCAAATTCAAAGCTCATTCGATGGCGACTAAATTAGAAAAGTTTGAGTATGAAATCGTTTACAAAAAAGGTAAATGTAACACAAACGCAGATGCTCTATCTAGAATCGAAATAAATGTTAATGAGACAGTTCAACCGCTGAAAATCTAGACATCACATCTTTGCCAAATAATGAGATTTACCTCACTCCGCACGAGAAAACCTTGATGACGGAACTCCAATATCGGAGAGACCGATGAATGGATTTATAAATCAATTAATTTTAGAAAAAGATGACAATGTACAAAAATTTTACAGCAAATTTCAAATTATGTTTAAGACCAAAAAACGATATACTATAAAATACAAGAACATAAGTGATGAAAGCATTTTTGTTAATATTTTCAAGTATTATGTCAGCCCGAAAGGATTGACCGCAGTGGTAACAGACGATAGTACATTTAAAATAGTGCAGTATGTTTATTCAAAATATTTTAGTAATGCTCAGTTTAAGTTAGTTAGATGTAGTACCAAACTTGTAGATTTAGCAGGTATAGATGAACAATATAGATTAATCCAAGACTACCATTATAAATCGAACCATCGTGGAAATAATGAGTCATTTGAGCATCTTAAGTGAAAGTATTATTTTCCGAATATGAAAACTGCTTTAACACGCCTATAGCACCTATAGCCACCAGTGGACGTGGTGTAGTGCTATATGCACAGACTCCTCAAGCAGACGGAGCGGGTTCGAATCCCGTGCGAAGCAATTCTTTGAAAGAGTCTTTTCATATAACTTGTATGTAGTTATATGTAAATCCCGTCGGCGTTAACTCTCACATGAAGGCATAACACTGATGTTTGAGTGATTGCTGGCTGGGCTAAATGTAACGAACTAACAACTATCACGTACTAAGACCCACTGGTTGAGGATGCACTGGTTCTTCCCGTCCAGTTTGACAACCACCTCTGGGAAAAATATCGAAACCAAACATACCTAAGTTTCAAACTACTACACCACCCGCCCGCGCCATGGAGAAAAGCCAGTAAAAGGGTATCCATATTCCCTTGGTGCGCGCGCGGTAATATAAAAAAAAAAAGTGAATTGAAACGGAGCTTAAGACATATTATACTATAATAAAAATATAATAAAAAGAAAACTGAATCTTTCTTCTTCGCTCCGTGACTTAACTCGTGCAAGTTCATACGCTGAGGTCGCGTCAAAAGCCAACAAAATAGATTCGGCCACTACAGATCCGCCGCCTCAAATTCTCGCAGTCATCTTAGAAAAACCAGATGAACAAATAAAAATAAATAAGCACTTGTTTGAAAAACTAAGCAAGCTCGAGTTCGTTGCTCGAGCATAGAAAATGTGGAAATTTTACAGGTGATCTGGTGCATGTTTTCCGGCTCTAATAAGCTCAGTATCTAAGGCAATAATTTCTTGAGTTTGGATACATATTTCGGTTTTTACTGTAATTTTACGGGCCAAATGGCAGCCTAATGAAGTATTCAGAGGTCCTTGGGCTGATAAAAAAGGTCGATGTAGAGAGGCTGACCGTGAGACAAAGACGGGTGGACGAATTTCATCGAATTACCCTCGATAGACGCGATTAATTCGTCGCTGCCGTAACCAAAGTGGTACTAGGTGTGGGTTAAGTCTGGTTAAGTCTGGTTAAGTCTATATGGCGGCGAGGCATGGATGCTTGTCAAGTATGGTGAAGTTATCCTCGACCTTGCCTGGGTGGCTCGTTAGAAAGGGACCTCAAGTATCCAGAGATACGGAAGGTAAGTTGTATATTGGCTGAGGCTCAGAACCACAGCCAGTCACAGGTCTATGCCAGTCTATGATAATAGCATAATAGTTTATTTGAGTATTTCTTGAGCCACGGTCATACATAGTGAGTACATCTAGTTAAATAATGTTTAGTGAATGAAAAGTTTGCTTAACAAATGAATAAAACTGTACTCATAGTTTGGAATATTTTTATAATTAAAAAAACGAATATATATTTCTTTAACAGTTTCGTTTTTACTATCGCCTTTTATGAATGCGTGCGCGTTTAAAAATATTGTAAAAATCTTTTGTAACTTTTGTATTTTCATTATCTATGGGCGTACCTTTCTTAAACAGAGAGTTATAAATCTATTTATGTTTATATGTATGTACAATATGAAATAGGAATATACTCGCATTTGGAGCTATGTGTCTAATTAATTAAACTTAATATTAATTCAAAGTCATTAGCATAAAAGTTGTCGGGTTTCGTTTGCTCATTCTGATTTTGTATGACCTTATCCATTCTGTGAAGCATATCCGAATCCATTTCTGCCACATCATGTAGCAACATTGTGTCGGTATATATAAGATCACCGTATAAATCGATGGCACCTTCTATCTCTGGGTGTTTCGTTGGACTGGGTGGTTTTTTAGACCGGTCCACATTGAAGTGCAATCCTAAAAGTGCACAAAGATCTTCCTGACTCATGTGCCAAACCAACCTTTTGTCTTTTATTGGAATGCCACTCGAATCTAGTAGTTGAAGGTAATCTCTTTCTGGTACTTTTTTATTCTGTAACGAAATATAAATAAATTATCATTGAGAAAATAAGTTGTTTTTAAATTTAAAACTAAGCCTAGCCATGTTTTCATACATTTAATTTCTAAGAGACTCACATCAGTGGGAGAATTAAGTTGCCCCTGTGGCTCGTATTGGTTCTGTTGTTGCTGCTGTAGCTTCGCCTGTTCTTTTCGTTGTCGTAGTTGTTGTTGCTTCTGTTGTTGCTGTAGTTTTTTCATATGTTGTTTTCGTTCTTGTGATTGCTGTTGAGGATTTTGTAGCTGTTGCTTTTGTAGTTTCTGCTGTGACTTCGTCTTTTGCTTTCGTTGTTGTTGCTGTTGATGTTGCTGCTCTTGTTGCTGTTGTTGCGTTTGTTGTTGAAGTTTTTGTTGCTGATGTTGGGGTTGCTGTTGAAGTTGTTGGGGTTGTTGTAGAAGTTGTTGTTGTTGCTGTTGTTGCTTTTGTTGCTGCTGCTGTTGAAGTTGTTGTTGTAATTGTTGTTGAAGTTGTTGTTGTTGTTGCTGTTGTTGCTGTTGTTGCTGTTGTTGCTGTTGTTGCTGTTGTTGCTGTTGTTGCTGTTGTTGCTGTTGTTGCTGTTTTTGCTGTTGTTGCTGTTGTTGCTGTTGTTGCTGTTGTTGCTGTTGTTGGGGTTTTTGTTGCTGTTGTTGAAGTTGTTGTTGCTGTTGTTGGGGGTGTTGATGCTGTTGCTTCTGTAGTTGCTGCTGTTCATTTTTCTGCTGTTTTTGTTTTTGTTGTTGTTGTTGGGGATGTTGCTGCAGCTGCCTCTGTAGTTGCTGATGTTGCTTTTGTTGGTATTCTTGTTGTTGCAGCAATTTCAGTTCTTTTTGTCCTTGGTACTGGTTCCGCTGTTGTTGTTTTAGCTGTTTTAAATGTCGCTTCAACTTTTCTGTTTTTTTAATCAGGCCTTGTATCAATTTGTCGTAGTGAGCGACCTTGTATTCCTCCTTTTCTGATGAGCAATCTTTCTTTAGTAACCCTCTAAAGGAGTTCCCATCTCCTGTGTAGCTCCATTTATTGGAGAGGGATTCTTCATCACCTGCCAGCTCAGCTATTTGTGTTATGTCTGACGTCATACTAGCGTCATTCTTTATCTTTTTACTTGCGAGCGAAGTTCCGTTTAAATTTGTCTTCCTCTGCTTCTTTTCTGCTCTTACAACATTAGCTGCTTCTGGTATTTGTTCTTTTATTCCAGGCTGCTGTTGAATTTCACATGCTCTTGGCATCCAATTTATCAACGTTTCGCTTATGGGAGGTCCTGGATGTCCGGCATACATAGTCTGATTTTCGTTCATCATTTATCCCTTTTGAGAAAAATATTTTACGAGGTTCTTCGGATTCTTTACGTCTCAACTCAATATATGTCCAAATATATGGGCACTTAATCACTGCTGAAGCTTTTTCCTAAAAACGATCTGCAAATTATATACTTAGAAAAAAAAACGGGATACAAATTATAATGGACACAAAATTATTAATATGGGATTTTATCAACGTACATATGTATAGCAAAATACAGCTGAGCACAATTACAAATACACTGTATACTTTATAGTTCGAACTATGTATTGGTTTTAACTATCTTTCTCGTATAAATTGTTATAAAAATGACATTTTTCAATGAACTCCCGAATTAAATACCATCTTAAGTTGTAGAATCAGTGTAGATTTTAAATTTGCTTTGTAAGATTATTCCGTGAAGATAAACCTCGCAGACTTAGATATACTCTCTGTATAATTGTATATTTTAATTGAAACTCACAAAACACCTGCACTTACAGAAAAGTATATTTCTTCTGTATGGTTTTACAAATAACTATAAAAAAAACCCGCAACTTTTATCTCAGTAAAACCAATAGACAACCGCGAGCGAATTTGATGATCTTCAGTCAACAGCGAATTTGAAATTGAAATTGATTTTCAACGATTAAATTCAGAGGCAACGGCGAGGCGGAACGTTGTATACATAAACATTGATTGGGTGATGTCACGTTCAATAGCCGATCCCCAAGCTGTCATTTAAGTGTTTATGCTAATCAATATGTTTACTGCAAAAGTTGTTTTTATTCCACGAAATGTTTTGTAAACAGAATCTAATAAAAAAATATAAAATATCATTAGGGTTCTGAAGAAGTTCTAAAATAAATGGGAACTGGAACCTGGAAAATATTCCAGGAATGAATCATAGATACAAGTTATTTGAAAGTGCAAAGTCGAATTAAACGCCGTTTTTTTTTTTTTTTAACTATTGGGTATGAACAAAATTATAATTCACCAAAATTCGTTAAGTCTTTTGAAAAATAGTATAGAGAGAGAAAGAAAGATGTTTGGGGTCAGTGGTTATTTAATGGGGGGACTAAATTCTGAGTGGAAGTTGGCTGGTTGTTGATTTCAAGGCAACTAATTACTCATCTTACTAGATTTTTTTTAACCGAAAAATTAATGTCTTTCGACCACGGCTGAGATTCGAACACCGAACCTTCCGATTTGGAAGCTAGTCCACTACCACTTGAGCCTTGGCTACCCACTCTAATAGCGAACAATCAGAAGCCAAGTACGGACGTTATCATATGCACTTAATGAGCCAAAAGGCTTATGAAACACTTGACATTCTGGTCGTCGGTATGTGACTGAAGTATCAGTAATGTAGATTACGGCATTATAAGTAGAATTTCGATTTCGAAGCCTTAACTTGACATATTGGCTTGTAATTTTCTCCAAGCTATGAGACTCGGTTGAGAGAGACCGCCTTACCGTTAAAAAATAAAAAAAGGTACGGTTATACTCTAAGGTGTACATGGCATTTGTGAACCAGGACATGTGTGCACAAAACCTTTCCTTCGAAAAAATATATTTTAGTTAGCTTGTCTGGGTCCAGATAATTGTAAAGGGATTTATTAGATCCATGCAATAATCCATTCAAACATGACAGAGATAATGACCATATCTGGAAAGTGAGGACCGGTTACAGACTAACCAAACAAAAATTGCATCCCAAGTGCAGAGAATTAGGGGCGATTCCACCAAGAGGCCATCAGAAGTGTCACCTCATATACAAGACCAGCGGATTACAAGACAAGAACCAATGGTTCGAGGATGAATTCCGAACAAATCCTGTGCATTTGCATTTGCTCCTGTTCATGGAAAGAGAGAGTATTCGGAAAATACGAGAACGTTTGTAAGACTGAACAAAATAAAGTAAAGATAGTTCTGGATTCAACGGAAAAGAAAATGTACCAGCTCATAACTACAATTTGGTCAGACGAACCCTTGACTGCTGAACGGGATTTATGCAACGTCGCATACAAGGTCTATGTTTTGGTTTTGGACCGGGTAAATCCACCATCGAAGAAATTTTTACTCTGTGGAAGGTTTTAACGAAGTCTTGAGAATACCAAATCGATGTGTACCATCTCTTCATCGATTTTAAGGTTTCATATTATGGCGTCTAAACGAAGACATCGGGAGTTCGGGAGAATCATCACCGAATCGCGACATCTTTAATACGGTAATTGAAAATATTGAGTGCAACTCGCATACTAACACTAGATTTTAAAAATCTGTCCAACTACTCGCAGATGCACAAACAGCGTGATTATAGTGGAGCTTTTGTGAGCAATGAGCAAAAAAAGGGGTCTGGCCATCAACGTCAAAAAAAGATAATCAACACTGACGTCTGAGGCCAGTTATGACTATCGACAGCTTTAAAGGAATTTATCTTCCTAGGATCTGCAGTGAACCTCAGTAATAACATAAGTGCCAACCGCTGATTCCATGATCTAAGAAGACCAATGAGTAGCAAAACCCTAATTTAAGCAACGAAATATTCATGACGCTCATGATTCCTTTACTTTCGAAATTAGTATTCGGAGCGAATGAAAGCCTTCTTAGTTAGTGATATTTGACCCGTAGGCGTTGACGGAATTTAATGTAGAAGGAACGACTTAGAGGTATATCGACTGTAGAATAACATTAATCTGGTCAAGAGGTTTAGTTTACAGTGATTAAGATAAAAAGGAGATGGACACCACAGCTTGAAGGATGTTTGATTTCGCCTCAGTTGAAAATAAAAATTTTATCTAAGGTAGTGCACGCAGTTGGAAGGAGACATCAACTATCTATCGAATTATCTGGAGTGATATGTCTGAAAATATGCTTGTTCTCCCTTTATTTTTTCCTTTTTTTTATTATTCGGCTTACGATGCGTTTTCCCGCAACCATTATACTGTCTTCCAAGGCGAGATAAGAGCTGTATCAAAGTCACCTAACCTACCACCAAAGAAGAAGCAGTTGTTTGGTCTGCCGGTGCTCTATAGAGTCATACTGTCTGCAGTTATGTTCATATAAGACTTAATTGTCAATGGAAACCCTAACCGATTTGGGTTCTGAAAAACTCTCATCTGACCTTTACCTACCAAGTTCATCTGCGATTTGATTTCCTCAAGCTCAATGAATTATGCCTTCCCACTACGTTCAGTGAAGTCTTGGATTATCGAACTAAATTGGAAGTTTTGAGAGGGTTCAGCAAGGCTTTAAGTGCAGCTTGGCTGTCACAAAAGATACAAATGCTTCGCCCACTGCGTCGATTTTTCACAATATAGTTCATTGCCATTAGAATTGCGTGATCCAAACGAGGAGTGAAATATATCCGGAAGACAGCAGCACTGCATCTTAAATCAGTTTTAAAGCTATCCGTGAAGAAGGATGCTCCTTTTTTTGAGAGAACATATGAAACTTGTGTTATGTCTTGCTTTACTCCTGCGGCTATCATTTCTGCAACATCTCGCAATCTCCTCTATTTTGCCAAATCCCTCTCATATTCTTGGCTTAGGTAGTATGCAAAGATCTTTCGTTCTCATTGTACTCCTCGTTACGTTTCCAACACTAGCACGAAGTTTGCTTCAAGCTAGAGATTTCCTTATGGTGGTCTGGAAGAATTGAACACATCACATCACTACATGTTGCCTGTGCTTGTTGGCAGTAGCATAACCTTTCGGAAATGTTTTAGGATTATTACTCACAAAAGGCTCTAGCAGCCGTTTCATGTCAACATTCCTTAACTTTAGCGTTTTTTCTTTGTATCCGAGATATTAATATTTGCACCATATCTTCAATAAGGTACTAATCAAAGTGGTGTGAACAACCGGAAACGTTTTCCCAGATGGAGTGTTAGAGCTATAGTTTTCCAACCGTGCTACCAAGAGAGTACTCTTTTAAATAATTTGAATTATGTTTAAGATTTAGCATGAACCTAGTAAGCCGGCGTACGCTACCATGCTTGATGTTAAAACTTATTGCTTTTGCCTAAGGATAAATGCTGGCTGACTCTATACTTTGAATTAATCACGATAGTAGATGTCACAGTTTTTCGGCCTACTTTTGCTCGACACATCACATCGAACTTTTTAGATTGCCTATACCCTATGCCCTAAGTCATAAAACACGAAAGACATTGCATATGGTCATCGGCAAAACGATCGTCCATAATTATAATTATTTCGGCCAACTGACTATGTACAAGATTTCCGGTCGAAAAATCCAAAATACGAAGCAATTTCGCATTCTTTGCTATATTCATATTGAAAAGGTGGACAATGCGTAGTAATCATTGCACAATTTGATCCAGTCTACTGAGTGAATGTCATACTGCAAATGTTAGACGCAGACGAATCGCCATTAAAAACTTTTATCTTTTCCAATAACAAAGTTCTGATGGACCACATTTAGATGCGGTTGCTTTCCCTAAAACAATCTCTTTAAAATGCTCAAGGCAATCCTATCAAACTTGAAAAGTCATCATGTCTTGGAATAACAAAAGATCATCTCAAGATTGTATTCGATTGCCGCTGTTGGCTCATTCATTGCGTAATTCGCTTCAATATCCTCTTTTTTTACTGAGATCGTGGTATACTGTAGGACATTTTGCCCTAAAAATGTTAGAATTCGGATAACATAAATGTTATCATGTTTACATTTAACAGGCTGCATCTGATTCAAAGGACACCACTCCGTGAAGAAGGAAAATAATTGGACAATCAGTCTATCAGACAACATTGAAACTACCACCACTAAAAATTTTATAGATTCCTCTTTTATTAACGTAAAGATCCGGAAATTCAGTAAGATCTCAAAGTGAATGCACAAATGTAATGATATGTATGAGTACACACATATATACGAGTATATGAATGTATTTAGATATTTTATCGGAATTAAAAATTAGTACTTGCAAAGGACACAGGACATTCCTGTAGCCATGGTGCTCAGCTGTGATTGAAAGGCTTTTATGGATTCGGGATCGTAACGGGAAAATTACCAGGTGACACATAATTTACAATGAACGGATGCTGTTCAAATAGATGCTTTGGATCGAGACTTTTCTCGTTCTGCTCTTGCTGATTATTCTCAATTTTTTATTGGAACCATTATTCGTTGTTTTGGTTTGAATAATCAGTGGAATAGATTTTTTATTTTAAATGCACGGGGACATTGGCTCTGAATATATAAGTACTTACTAAAGATAACTGGGTGTAATCTGTATTGATAAAGTCTTATGAATAGGTGAGTGGGTGTAAAGCTTGGTTGGATGAAGGGAAATCTGGGAAAGACAACCGGTTGGATGGTTTCGAGCTTAGGATGAATATAGGGTTGAGAGACGAATTGAAAAGGCAATACAGGAAAAGCTGTATCCAGAGTAGAACATGGGTTGGACGTTGGATTGAGGGAGGAAGAATATGGGTTGGGAACCGAAACCATATATGTGAGGGACCATCTGCGGATAACTTCTACACATAAATGGGTGCAATTGCGACTGAGAAGTTCCTTCCATGTTGGTCACTGTCATTTCGTTATCACTGCGTGCTGGGCGAGAGAACAAAAAATAAAAACGCTTAAATTAGATTTATTTTAGGTAGACTGAAATAAATTACAAATTTAGAGCTACAAATATCAACATATATTTATGAGTTGATAAATAAGACAATTACCGAAAATGTAGCAAATTGACAACAATAGGAACAAGTCCTTAAAATGAAAGCCAGTATCATATATGACTTTTTTTGTAATACTCAAACCAGTCAGATGTGTTTTTCTAATTCTCCCAACTCACATGCTCAGTTCTCAATTAAAATTTTCGCAAAATTGCATTTTCCAGTCCTTTACCCCCAGTGCTCGAATACATTTTTTTTGTCTGCTGGCATTTTTCAGTACAAAGCCGTTATCTATACTAAATTGCAACAAATAAATAAAAACAATAATTCGACCTACCATATATACCCTCACGAAATTGCAAATTGTGTAATCGATGATAACAATGCTGACTGAGTAGCCTGCAAGGACATCTGTGGTAAAACCTTTCTTGCCGTTTGTGTCAAAAATTCAAAAGCATTATCCAATAATCTCCATTTCTTTGGTGATAAGTGCAAGAGTAACTCACTCTCGCATGTGATTTTGTCAATAAAATGTCTAAACACTCAAATGACTTCTACGAAGACGCACTCGTCAAAAAAATTACGACAAAATTTCGGTTGTCGAAAGCAGTGTTTAAAGTGTTGAAGAATTACGTAACTCAGTCCAGTCACTACGTCCAGAGCTCAGCCGATGTTATTAATTCCAAAGTAAAACACATGGATAAACAAATTTCCGGTCTAATCGAGTAAGACTCTGGGATATCTAGGAATGAAGAAGCTCCCTTGCGTCACCTGGATAAAGTGCTATCAGTTCTGCGCAGGTTATATCCAACCAAAAAACGTTCGAGTTGATAAGCTCCCTTCGTAACGAAATTGACATTTATTTCTAGTCCTCATCACATAAACAAATCCCTCCTAGACAATCATAACCCATGCACGGAGTTATCTTCGATAAAGTGAACGATGTCGGTGATGAAATTACTGCGACTCGATCACTCGTATGCGATATTGAACATCACATCGCAACAATAAACAACAAAATCCCACAACTTTACCTGAACGTCCACTATAATACACTGTTCATGGCTGGATTAATGGAACCTGAAGTGAATTCACGCTCACCTCAACTTGACAACTTGACAACAGAGAAAATATCGATGCAAACTCCTCCAGTCGCCGCCCACAGAAGCTTATCAATCATTTTAATTTAACTTGGTCACCTTCCGAATGGCAACGTAGGCTTGCTTCGAAGAATCAATTAGTCACTACGCTTCTTATCAAAGGTACCCCCCAAACGCTGATGTTGATTGGATCTCGAATTTCTTCGAAAGGAAATATGTCATCACCATTAGCAATTTTCTTCCAACATTTCACCACAGAAGCAAGCGCAGCTTCAAACTCAATTTCGCGACTAAATATGATTCTTTTTTAAAGAACTTAACACTCAAGAGAGATATTACTACTCTTAAAATGCCGGAGCACGTGTTAAGTTTTTCGGAAAATTTAATAAAGGGAGAGAGAAAGATGGACATTTGATGGGGAGACTAAATTATTAGTGGAAGTTGCTTGTTGTTGATTTCTGGTTTATTATTTGATTTTTTTTAATTGAAAAAAAAAAACGAATGTCTTTCAGGCGAGGCTGGGATTCGAACGCAGAACCTCAAAATTTGGAAGCCAGTCCACTACGTCCACAGTCCTCGGACACCCACAACTAAACATAATGCAGCCAGTAGCAATTTCAATCTTTTAAAGATGCGTGTTTGCAAATAGTTGGAAAATTCGACCAAAAAGCAGAAAAAGGTAAAGATACCGCAACAACAACATCGGCATCAGCAACATCGGCAGCAACAACATTGGCAGCAACAACACCAGCAGCAGTAGCAGCAACATCATGAACAGCAAAATTTACTTGAACGATTGTCTCACGAGGTATTCTAGAATGTTGCTAAAGATGGCTAGAAAACTTAAGGACAAACAATTATGTAAATTTGTTTGGGTCAGGGATTGCTGTATATATATCAGGGTAAGCGAAGGAGATAAAGATATTAAAATTAATTCATTTGACGACATTTATAATGTCGAAAATCTGATTTGAAAACTATGTTTAATATGAGTAATAATCTAATTAGTTTTCCTTCTAATATTAATAATAGTATCAATAGTAGGCTTTCTTCTTCAATAACTGATGATTCGAATTCTGATTCGAAATGTTTTTGTGTTCAGCATTTAACCAATGATCTCTCATCTGATGTTTCTATTGTTCATCAAAATATTCGTAGTTTGAGAACTAATTTTAGTACATTTTTGTCTTATCTTGCACCTGTGGAACATCTGCCAGATATTATCTTTCTTTCTGAAATTTGGATATTTGATGAAGAGAAATCAGATTATAATGTAATCCCTAATTTTACCTTTGATGCTACCTGTAATAACTCGTATGCAGCCGGTGGAGTTGCGGTATATTATAGGAATAGTATAAAAGATTGTCTAATTAATAAATATAAGTTGGAAAGTTCTGATATTATCAGTGTCAATTGTTTTCAGTTAAATGCTTCTTGGAAGAATTTACAGTGTTTTTAGAACGTTAGAAATCTATGAATGTTGTATTTCTAAGTGATTTTAACATTAATATCCTCTGTGATTCTTCTGATTCAGATTGCTTTTTGTCTGCCCTATCTTCGTTTGGTTTTATATCGACACTTAATCAGCATACTCGTCTTTATTCTTGTTTAGACCACATCTTTATAAGACAACATCGAGAGAGTCAAGTGAACAATAAAACCATGGTCTACGATCTAAGAATTACAGATCATTGTTTAACTTCCATTCAAATTGGTAGTAAAGTTACTCGTTTAAATAAACCTACAGTAAGGGAAAAAACTAAAATAGATTTCAATGCTTTAAGAAACCAACCAAATTATGAATTCTGGGATGAAGTGTATACAACAATCCGTTGTTAGTATTTGATATATTTCTAAGTAAGTGACAATATTATGTTTCGATCTGTTGTCAAAAAAAAATTAGAGCTGATTACAAATTAAAACCTCTGAAACAATGGATGTCCTTTCCATTATTAAAGAAAATCAAAAAAAAAAAAAAAAACCAAAAAGCTTTGCTCACTCGTTCAAAAACACCCTAACAATGCTAGATCAAAAACCTTTTATGATAAAATTTGTCATGAGCTAAAGATAGAAATAACATACTGTAGAAATACTTTCTATAGCAAAAGGCTAGTTGAAAGTATATTTAACTCCAAAAAAGAATGGTAAATTGTTAACGATATTTTAAACAAAAACACACCTTGCAGTGTACTTAACAATAACAACTTAACGATTTCTGACCCTTTGAAAAAAGCTTACTTATTTAACGACTTCTTCTCCAAGGTAGGCTCATTTCTTAGTGTATCAAATACTGATAATCCAACTTTGTATAATAGTGATAGCATACTGGAAGCCACTTTTCAACCCGAAAGCTTCTACTTTAACGAATTTACTCCACTTGAAATTCATAAAATAATATCTTCACTTAAAACATCAAATTCAACAGGATTGTATAATATATCAAGCTTTTTGTTAAAAAAAAAAAAAAATCTTTTCAGATCTCGGATGTTCTGTGCTTTAATTCTTGTGTGCATAATGGTGCTTTCCCCGATGCCCTTAAAACTGCACTCGTAATACCTCTTCACAAAAAATGCAGTACTATGTCGACCATTGTTATTTCTCACTCACCAATTCTTCTTTCTCTTTTCCACCGCACTCCCATTAAAAAAACCCCATCAGCAGTTGACTGTTGTTCTTTTGATTTCGCCAATGTGTTCCTTAACGTTGCTCTCTCCATTTTTTACAGAGAATTATTCTTATTTTTCTCTATGTCCCCTTTTCGCGCAATAAAACCCCTTCTACAAGCAGTGGTGGTATAATTGTAGACTTCGCTCTTCACGTAACAAGAGAAACAAATTATGGGCAGTTTTTCTTCGATCTAATTGTCTTGCTGACTATTCCAACTAACTCTGGTTATACCTCCAATTCGCACGACGGCCTTAGACATTGCAACCAATTGCAACAAGCTAAGCAGAGTCCAAAGAACAGCATGTCTATGCATAAGCGAAGCTCTACGCTCCACTCCCTCCGCGGCATTAGACATTTCGGGTCATTTGACACCCCACGACATCTTCAGCAGTCAAGTTGCTGCGACTCCAGCTATTCGCCTTAATGCGAATACACTATAGATCTACTATTGACAATTTCCGATCTGCATGCTGAATATAAGATCCCTTTATTCGCCACGAGCAGCCCAACAAATTTCCTGGACAGTTGCGAAGTAGATGTTACTACCATTCAAGATTGGCCGGACAAAAGCAGCGCCTATTTGGATAGGGATTTTTTGTAAGAGGAACACTTGGGGGAGAAGTCTTGGGTTTCCGGCATGGTAAAGAGCGCTTTGTAACAATTTGGACTTAGGCTCCATTTGCAATCATTAACCTTATACGAGCGCACGCCCCCACAGAATAGAAAAATTACTACACCAAAGATAACTTCGATGTGCCCTTGGATAAAACTTACGAGCAGTGCTCTAGCTATGACTTTAAAATTGTTCTCGGCGACTTTAGCGCACAGCTGTCGGAAGATTTAGTCGTAGCTAACCGGCGGTTTTCACATCTCAATATTCATAAGCGGACTTCGAGATCTCCTGATCAATTAACACACTGACCAAATTGCGTTCGACGCAAGGCTCTCCTCCATTATTTTGGGTATTTGAACGTTCCGAGGGGCAAACGTTGTGTATATTGCGAGTATCGCAAAAGCAAAACAATATTGCAAGGAAGTTCAATGTCGGATGGCTACAATCTAGAGACTTGCCGCCAGTATCAAGTATAGAAATCACTGGAAATATTGACTGAAAACCATCAAAGATGCCGCTTCTAATAAGCTGGGTTTCACTCGGCCAACACAACGAAGCCACTGGTTTAACTACAATTGCACCTAGGACTAAGGCATACAAAGCGGCGCAGCATAAAAAGAATATAGCTTATCACGAGCTTAGTGACCAGAAGATGAAAGAAGAACACCAGTTTTTAAGGAGGAAAAAGAAAGAACATGAGGAAACTGAGAGATGCGACTCCAAGAATGAGACTCGGATATTTTACCGAAAGTTACAAAAAAAAACATGCCACTGACATAAATCCTAAACCGAAGCCTGTAGAGACGAACAAGGGAACTTAGTAGTAGTGTCGCAGTCGGTCCTGGGGATTTGGAAAGAGCATTTCTGTAGATGGTGATGACAAACACCGCTGATGAACTTTCAACCCGAATGATGTAGACCAACAATTATGTCCACCCGACCTGAACGAAGTGAAGATAGCCATATGTAAGCTTAAGTCCAGCAAAGCTGCTGGACCCGACGACCTCACCGCTGAGCTTTTTAAAGCTGCAGGAAATGACTTAGTAAGGAGCATACACCAACTTATCTGTAAAATATGGTCGGACGAAAGTATGTCCGATGAATTGAACCTCAGCATTGTTTGTCCGATCTTCAAGACAGAACATCCTCTGAACTGCGCCAACTGCAGTAGCATCAGTTTTTTTTTAACATCGCCTTCAAGTTTCTATCTGCTGTATTATGTGAAAGCGCACCATCGACCAAATATTTACACTATCGCAGATCTTGATACAAACCCATGAGTTCTAAATCGATCCTCAGCACCTACTCATCGATTTTAAGGTCACTTATAACAGCATCTATAAAAACGAGTTATACAGGGCAATGCCTATTTTTGACATCCCTACCAATCTCGTCCGCTTGTACAGGGTGACATTTGAGAATTCATGCTGATCTATCCAGATTGTTAGAGAACTCATCGAAACCCTTGATTTCAAAAAAAGCATTTCGCAAGTAAGATGAGTAGTTGACTAGAAATCAACAACTGGCCAACTTACACTAAGAATTTACTCTCCCCATTAAATTATATGTGGCATCCATGGAGCGGAATAACCACAGAGTTCGCACTCTATCTCATTTTCCAAAATGGGAATACTCAAGTGTATTCATACCCACTTGAGTAATAAGTTATTAACAAAAAAAAAAATAAATAAATAAAAAAAAAAAAAAAAAAAAAAAAAAAGTTCTGCGTAGTGGTCTGCATAGACTCATTTCGGAGCAGCTGCAAGGGGATAGGGATTTAATTGCAGTTCCCCGTTCTGGGTCTAGGTATTTTGTTGCATCCTGGAAACTGAATAGAGATGTAAGTGAAGCAGCAGATAGTTCTAAGAGGTCGTGAAAGAAATAACTTCCTAAAGTTCTTTGCCTTAAATTACTATGGCACAAAAAGTTGAGGGTATCCTCCCGTGATACTATGTCTCCACAGTATTTACAGAAGTCGTCGTTGGTATGGCCTGCGAGCAATCAAACAAGCGTTGCCGAAAGTTTGGCTACTTCTGCTCCAACCAATTTCTCAGCATGGAAGAAACTGCTGTGGAATGAACGAATGTGCCATTGGATCGGTTTCACCTAAAGGCAAAAACATTGTTCAAATTATCATTAGCAGTTGAGGTCCAGAATAGTCTTAGACGACAGTTGGTATACGTTGAAGAGATCTGAAGCTCGTTACAGACAAATGAACTAAGCTAGAACTAAGTAGAACTAAAGGATGAATAGCGCAATCCACAGTATTATTGAAAAGATAAAAACAAACCCAGTCAATTTCCTAAAAACAAAATTTTATCAAAATTTTTCATTAAAAAAAATAGTTGTGAAACCCAATATGGATAATATATGTGTCTGCTTTCGTTTAAACAATCGCTATCCGCCGTTCGTTTTACAAATTCCAGAAACTGATTATAACGGTGTATTCCTAGCCCTATCTCGAGAGGGCTGGCTCATCAAATACTTCTTAAATGTAATGTGATCAGCCGCAATGAATGAAAAATCTTCTCTAGTCAATTCTTCTAATGGGCTTCCCACCCAGTCCCAAAAGGCCTCCATATCCAAAATGTTTTCGAAAAGCTTCTGATTCGAGTACCTTTACATTATCACTTCTTATTTCCAACAGATTAACTTGCACTAAAAACGTAAGATTAACGATAATCCAATACGTGTCAGTTGAATTTCCGAAACCACGCGCTTCACTACTTCAGAGAACAGTTGCAAACTGTATCGACACCTCACAAAAGATAGCTGCGATATGACGAATTAATACGTACAGGAATTGAGTGTGCCCTATGCTGGTAGTTGTGCATTTAGTAGTAGTAGAAGCAGATTTGACATTCTTTCTCCCTGCTAGGGAAGCTGACTCAGGGAATATTGAAACTTGTCGGATATGGGTAGTGTTGCAACGCAACTTATTGTTAAATCGTTACAGATACACACATTTCCGTGTTTATTAAGAAAAGAAAACAGTTTCAGGATCATTGACTTTTCGGATACATATTGTTGTTGTTTTTTATATTACATAGGCATTGAGGCGCGCAATTTGGGTTTTTTGTTTTTTGACAAAAACACAGGTGGCCATTAAGGTGGCCGTGGTGTAGTGGTATATGCATAGACTCCTCAAGCAGAGGGTTACGGGGTCGAATCTCGTGCGATGCAATTCTCTAAAAAAGTCTTTTCATGGAATTTGTATGTAGTTATATGTAAGCCCGTCGGCGTCAACTTTGACATGAAGGCATAACACTGATGTTGGAATGGTTGCTGGCTGGGCTGAATGTAACGAACTAACAACTAGCACATACTAAGGCCCACTGGTTGAGGATGCACTTGCTCCAGTTTTACAAACACCTCTGGGAAAAAATATCGAAACTTACTACACCTGAGTTTCAAACTACTACACCATCCGCCCGCGCCCTAGTGAAAAACCAGTAAAAGGGTATTTATATCCCCTTGGTGCCGCGCGGAATTATAAAAAAAAAGAAACAAAATTTAATTTAAAATACAATTGATCCCATTAGTTACATCATTCAAATGTCATTCATGGAATCCATGGCGTGATGTGCAGGACCGTGTTTCCCATGACTTTCTCGCATAATTTGGCTGACATTCCAGCAAATTCAGGGCGAATATTCGCTTCCAAGTCGCCTTAAGCTTCTGGCTTTTTAGCATAGACCAATGGAACATGTCTGAAGATGTAAAATTACATGAACATGAACGTTCCACACGGCCAGTTAACAAGGCTGTTTCCTTAATAAATCGTGCTACAATCGCTTTGTGACAAGAGTACTTGTACTTAAGGGTGGGCGCATCTCAAATGGTAGTGCATTAAAATGCAAATCGAAAGCCATTCACACGAAATGAGTGGTTGAATAGAATACAACGCAAGTACTCCCCAATAAATGTTGGATGCCACCCATCGAGTGGATGACCACTGAACGCAAACATTTTTCATTCTCTTTCCATCCCACTTCCAACAACCATACATATGACCACTTGAGTGTTAAGTTTGAAAACAGGTATGGAGGTCTCCATTGGCTGTAGCCAACGCGGCGGCATCACTTCGGAAAAAGTAGAACACCTCCGAATATTTGTTTGTTCAAAGCCATTTAACGAAAAATGTGCCTGAACTCTGAAGAAAAAATTTGGATTTTCTTCCATCTTCAATAAAAACCAATCAACCAGAGACTGCTATGCACAAAAGTCGATTCAGATTTTTTTATCTAAGCAAGCAACTAGTCCACTGTATTCCTTTCAACGAAATTTCTCAAAAACAGATGAGTGAGCGCATTCAAGGTTAAACAAGCTTACAAAACTAGGACTTGAAAACTAATAACAATTAAGGGTTAGGAAGTAAGGGAATGGTGGAGGAGATCTAGATTAAGACGAGAAGTCCTCAGGTTAAAATCGAAAAATTGGAGGTTTTAGTTGAACTTACGAGGCAGGCAGGAGATTGGTTCATTGGGACCATAAGAGGTGCGATGAGTTGGAATATAGAAGAGACGAGGGCAACGTAAATTAGTGGTTAGTGTTGAATGAAATAGATATGTAAGGGAAAGCGCAATCCATAGAACCAGAGAGCAGTCGATAAATGAATAGGATGTCAGCTACGTCTCTGTGTTTTTCGAGGGCATTCAGGTTAAGAAGTTTCAGGTGGTCCCGAAAGGGAGATTAGATAAAGGGGCAAACCCAATGTAGTCCCCAAAAGAAAAATGGAAGAAAACGACCTTGAATGTTCTCGATTCGGGATATATGAACTCGATGAAAGGGTGATCCCACTTCTAGAAGGGACCGAACAAGGGTAATGTTAAGTAACCTTGTCACATAAGGGTTGAAAAATTCTTTACTCCATCGTTTTATAAAAAAAATTCCTTTAATTCAAGTGAGGAGATGTGTTTAAGGACTATCTTTTAAATATGTGAACGGAAGTTTAACTCTCCATCGTATAATATTTCGTGTCGCGAAGGGATTGAACCTGGGGTACAGGTTGGTCATGCAGAAAATAAAGTCGAGGGGGAAATTGATATGACTTACGTGACAAAGTCATAGATTGACATTTGGAGACATTAAGTTCAAAGCATTTTAGAAGGAGTATATGGTAGAGTCTTGGGGTAAAGAAATAGTTTTGAAGAATTTAGTTTCATCGGCGTTTATAGCTAAAATGAAGAAGAGGGGACCTAGATGGCTACCTTGTGGGACACCGGAAGTGACTTAAAACGGGGTTGAGAAGGCTGACCTAAAACAAAAGCTATAATAAAGGTTCTCTAGATAAGAAGATATTTATTTTAACAACATGTTGACAAAACCGAGGTATCATAATTTGAAAAAGATCAATTGATGAGATATTTTATGGAAGGCCTTAGTAAAATCTGTAGCAATAACCTCGATTTCGTTGCCATTTTCTACGGCTGAAAGCTCAAAGGATACGAGTTCAACTAAGTTTATAGTAGGTGATCTACCTTTAAGAAATCCATGCTCACTGGATGATGTACTTTAAATGACTTGCACTGAAAGCTTTGAACTTCATTTAAAAAAAAACTTTCAAACATTTTAGGTATGTGAGAAAGCTTTTCAATGGGACAGTAGTTAGCTACTTCATTCTTTAATCCCTTTTTGTTGACTGGGGTTATTTAAAAGGTCTTCCAAACTTGTGGGAATTCCCCTTTTGTGAGGAGCAGATGAAATAGGGAGGAAAGTTTGTGCCAAAGATTGGAGGCACACTTTTTGAGAAATATTGCTGGGAGCCCGTTTGGCCCGGATTAAAATTTTGTTACTTTTCTTCGATCAGGGTAGGATCATTGATTGAGAGAGAGAGAGGGACCAATGCAGAAATTGGGAAGGTACTTAAAAAACTATATATTGGGTCAAGGTACGAAGAAGTTGTCTGCAAATGATTGTTTAAAAAAGTTTTGCAAAGAGGTTGCCGATAGTATGTGAGTCGGTCGATGATATATTGTCAAACGAGAGAGAGGGGTAAAACCGTCTGATTTTCTTTCGTAGTTGACGAATTGATAAAATGTTTTAGGGTCGTTGATAACGTTGGTCTGCGCTGTGACGAGAAAACTCTGATAGAGGCAGTTATAGAGCTGGGTAAATTGGGGGTAGTTTCCAAGATAGAACCAACAATTTGTGCGAAAAAAAACTGCCTATAATTTGTTTCTTTGTTTCGTATCGAGCGAAATCTTCTATTATATAATACCAGGGAGAGAAAGTAGATGGTGTTTATGGAATTAAAGATTTTACAGCTAAAAATGAAAACAGCATCAGATAAAGATAAGTTGGTAAAATCAAAAGGAAATTTGCTAAGATATATATTGATTTTGCGAAAATTAGCTTTATGGAAGTTGTGAGAAAAGATGGTAGGGGAAGAAGTAGATTTTTGTGGGGTGTTATGGAAAAATAAGTGAAGAAGAAGGGGGTAGAAGTTGCCAGCATGTGATAGGGTTAAGGGACAAAACATTACTCTGGAGTTGATGGGATCGCTAGTGAAAATAGAATCTAGTTGGCTACTGATGAAGTTAGAGACGACACTTACTTGGCATAGGCTTGAGTCTGTTACACGATCAATAAATCAATTGACGCGATAAAAAAGAAGTGATCATCCGGTGGAATCCACATATCGTCGATGGAATCACTTAGGTCAATAAATTGTTCAACCGCTTTAAAAGCAAGGATGTAGGATTCGATAGGTTGAGTTGGGAGAATGAAGCAACACATAACGTATAGAGACTTGTTGGAAAGTTTTAATTTAATTGAAACAAAGTCAAATTTGACAGAAGAAGAGATAGCGATGAGAGAATTCCCTTTGTATAGGGTATCAACTTTAGGGAAGGTAGGATCATAAGCCATAGGGAGAAAGTGAGAGTCATCCTGGAAAACGTTATAAGAGGACAGGAATAGTTGATGGCCTTTAATGTCGGGATTCAGATAGAGCGCAAGCGTCTCACGTTTTGGTAGTAAAATGTAAGAGGTAGCTGTTGTGATTAGCAGTATAGTGTGCAGAGAGGATGCAAACAAGGAAGGCAAGTTAAGAACGAAAAAAATATGTATATATAACTTAAAACCGCGAGGTCATCCGCAACCTTTTGACGGGGTGTACTGGAAATTTCGTGGTACCTGGGACTAGTTATATCAGTAGGAAGACAAAGTGCCTACAGAACCAGCAACAGTTATATCAGCGTTGAGTACCTACTCCCGGGTATCATGCTTGACCCAAAATTTAACCACAAGCAAAACATCAAATACAGAGTAAGAAATGCATGTGCCGCCTTTTATGCCAGAAGCAAAATCTTTGGAAAAAAGTGGGGAGTTCAACCAACAATTACCTTGTAGATGTACACAGCCTTAGTAAGTCTAATTCTTACCTTCGCGTCACTACTACCGTGGAGCAAAAGTTAAAACCTCGGAAAACTAATAAGGCTCCAAAGAACAGCGAACAGACTCAAAGAAACTATGTGCTGGACCGCACAGTCCTACATCACACCCATATGACAAACGGCCTGGTCACTTTTCCAACTGACTACATAAAAACCAAACTAAACTTCAAGGAAAACCTCCACGTAGGATTTTCCACCAGAGCCCAGTGGAAGAAATACGAATTAATAAAGAACTTCGACGACGACATTGCTATCCCCTATCAAAGACATGGACATGGCTGATCCAGAAGTGCGGATATTGGCAGAAACACGGCGATTATCACGACGTATTGGCCAGTTGGAGAACATGTGGTAAAACTAGATATCCCACAAATCCTCATTTCAACGAAAGTGAGAAGGAAACACTCTTTCAAATTCATCTGCAAATGTCCGGCACTAGCAAGAGCCAGACTGCGTGCACTAATCCAATCATTATTCGATGACCTTCACGAATTCATAGGTAAAGTGATAGAGGTCTAGTCCCACTGTCTCACATCGTCAACCAGATTACATGAGTCGTGATAACAAAAAGGAAAAGCTTGAAAGTCGTAATTCGGTGCTTTAAAGCTGTAAGTGCAGTTTTCTGTCACTACAGATGCAAATGCTTCACCCCCTCCACAGATTCTTCACAACAAAGTTGCAATTTTTTTTTTCATTTTTAAATGTTGTACACAACGAGGGCAAAGTAAAAAGTAGGGGAAAGAAAAGAGAGATACTGATGTACATTGGTCACCATCAGAATAGCGTTTATCTTCGCTTAAAAGACAGAGGCAGGTTTTTCTAACGAGGAGTGAAATCGAAAGTTGTAGCCCCGCAGAAAGACACAAGAAAGACACAAGCTAGATCGGTTTTGAAGGCATCCGTGAAGAGCCATAGGAAAAGCAAATTTCCTATTTCTTTCCGCAGCAGGATTCCATAAGACCAGAGTAATAAGACAGTATCACTAGGAACTCAGTTCTCCGCGTGCTGTTGACAAAAACTATGCCACATGGGCATAGTACCCCGGGCGTTAAGTCCCGGACCCTACAAATTAATTTGTATTGTTCGCTTGATAAAAATAATAATAATAATATTTAGTCCATTAAATTTTGTTATGAAAGATGAGAATCAAATACTTAACTTCTTTGGAGAATCGGATGGTGGGCCATTCTTCCTTCTTGTGTGCTTTCCTGCGCTCTTTGTTAGGAGATCGACACGCGCTGTGCTTCGGCCTCCTCTTCTCAAGCGTTCTGATATCTTTACAAATATTCGTGTAACGTCCAGAATAATCATCGAATTGACTTAAAATTTTTTGAAAATTCTAACTGTATATAAACCCTTAAGAATTAGATGGGTCAGCCCAGTCTGTTTCATCCTTCCCATATGGAAAACAACCTCAGTTTTGAGCGGACTGACTGAAAACGTATTTCTTGTGCACCAATCGTCAATCGCGTGTAGGGCTGCTTACTAACCAACAGATGGTATAGCTATTTTATCTGCACATGCTTGAGCAATTTGGAGACAGAACGCTACCTTCCGGGCAAGCCCTATTCACCATCGCAATCAGATATTGGGCGCATTCAAAATCCCCAATCAGTTTCCTATATATCTTCATCGATTTTGTTTACAGAGACCCTGCTGTCTGGCCAGGTTGCATATGCAACCAAAACCACTCAATTTCAGTGAAAATGTTCAGCGTGTCTGCGATTATGGCAACTAGATTTTAAAAGGCACTTTCTTAGGACCTGTCCTGATGGTAAGCACATTGAGGGCACATCGAGCTCGACTATTCTACTATTCTACCCGTGATCTTTAACATGAAGAGATTCAGACTAAGTCAGCTGCGAAAAAGCCTCTTCAGGGTTACCAGTAGCTGATCTATACCTCTTTGTTACATAACCGGGTACGAGTATATTATGTGCCAGTCAACTTGAAGCTATTTGAGATAGCAATACTTCGTCTGATGGCCTCATTCTTCACCAAAATCGATGAAAGATACCCGTTATGGCGTTTTGTGAAATGGAGCTAACTTGAAGCCTCGTTAGCAGGAGTTGATTGTGGGTTGGTTATGATCAAGGCAAGCATGAGACAGTGAGTTTCTGCGTTCAACTTAAAGTAGGTACTATCATTAGAGAAGCCTGCATCGTATACCTAGCGAACGTCTTTATGATATTTACCCCTCATTATTATGAATAATGATGGCATATCCTATTGCTTGATAGCCCAAAATACTAGTAGGTCATCAATGACTAGTGACTTCAAGAGTAGTGATAGAACACTCCCTCTTGGACAGCCTTTGACAGCTGAGACATCAATTTTAGTTTCTGCGATATATGCGGAGATTTTCCGGCTTAAGAACATTGATCTAACCCAACTGATAGTTAGGTGGTCAATATCCTATTTACACATGGCTTCCGAAAAAGATTCATATCCGGTATTATCGAAGGCACCTTCAATGTCTAAGAAAGCACATACTGGAATCTGTTTTTGTAAGTAGGCCTCTTTGATCTTGTTTTCCTGATTGCATAGTGGTGCGGTTACAGAGGTGAACTTTTGTTGAGAAGGTCTCTGATGTGTATATCGATATCTTTCCATGGTTTTCAGAAAAAATGATGTTAAACTTATGGGTCGATAAGCTTAGGCAGTTCACTTGATTTATCTGGTTTGGGGATAAATACTACGTTTAATTTCCTCCAGTTGATGCTAGACCTAAATAAATAACTGCCTTGTGAGAAATAGAAAGAATCTGTTCGTCTGATCTAGGTGGCCTGTATGGCTTAAATGAGTTTATGGCCCATTCTATATCCATTTGTGTATGCTTAACATATTTCCATATAGGCGTTCGATTTAGGATAAGCTTGTGGCTTCAGCATTTACATATTATATGTTGTTTAAAAGGAGCTTGGGAAACGATTTTTTTAACAGACCTAAGCCTTTCGATGCGTTATTTGAGATTCCTTTTTAAAGACGCAAGATTTCTATCAGTTTTTACAGGTCCTCGCAATTTTTTCTTCAGGAAGCTCTTTTAAACTTTCATAATTTTTCGATTAAAGTGGTCTTGTTTAGATCCTTATGACGGGTGTGTTTGGATTTTTTGAGGGTTCCACCATGGTAAACAGCTTTAACCATATTGCGTTTTAACTTGCAACTGCACTAAAATGATAAAATAATGGCTCCATTTAGTTGATCTTCTGCCTCATTTACGTCCCAAATGGACTGTAGGTTATAAGGGCAGTGAATCAGCTTTGAAACAGACCTACATACCCTACACCTTCAACCTGAAAATCCATTATACGATTATATACAATGAAGAGAGCAAATTAGCTCGGGCTCAATGGACATCCTTGCGTTACTCCAGATCACGATTGAAACCATTCCGATGAGTCATCATCATCATGAGCCATCCTGTCATTATAACCTTTGGTGACATGTGACATATCCTGGCTTACAGAGTACCGCGTTCCGGTCCTCTGAGTCGAAGATGGACTTAAAATTCACAAAGAGTGTATATATGTAGATTCTTTTCTTTTCAGTAGGAATGGCTTCTTAGATAGAAAAGAAATTATTCGCGATGCTATAGTCTTTGGTGTGCCTATACTTTCAAATGAAAATTTGCCAAATGTTGTCCACAACATTAAAAGATCACGAGACTTTTCGTGTTAAAAGTAAAAATTCTCCGCAATCAATTGTGTTTAAATTTAACTTCTTCTCATTTTTGCTACGAATTACGGCGGCAAGAAAGTAAAACAGAGCTGAAATTAAATGCATTTCGTCAAATGACAGTTGTTATTTGAATGATGGTCTTAGTAAGCATTCTCGCTTTCTTTTACAAAGCGCGATTGGCCTACAGAGAAAGAAACACTTGTGCACTGTGTACACCAACGCCGCTATTGGTTTTTTATCGAAAGCTGTGATGATGTTCACATCATTGCTGCTAATGATATTGTTGTTGTTGCTACTGCGACTCGTCAATGAATTTGCTGTTAACTGTAGTGTAATATTTACACTTAATTACTTCTTTTAAAACCCTAATACTCAGCCTTTTTCTCTTACTTTCCTCTATCTTTGATTTTCCTTCTCTGTATTGTCCTTGATTGTCCTCTTCACTATCTACGCTATTCCTTTCTTTTATATTTCTTTGTATTTCTAAGGTGCTTAACAAAACTTAATACTTTTCTATGTATTTGTTTTGCTCTTAATAGCTTAAATAGTCTATAATGAAAAATAAACTTTTTAATGACAGTGTGTATGAAAAATCTACGTACACAATGTGTTCTTTCCAACTTTTAAGGAAAGGTCTTAAGGTTTGTCCTATTAATCCACGGAGTCATTTACAAATAATGTATCTGCGGATTCTAGTATTGGTGTTGTCTGTGTCTGTGAAACTTGGTCTAAAAGTAATATCTCTGACACAAGCTATGATATACCTACTCACAAAATTTCTAAGATCGATAGGTTTACAATTTATTGTAAATCTTCAGTTACATACAAAATTATATGTACCATAAGTCCATTGATTTAGAATCGGAGTTTTTATTTTGCCGACGGAACTGTAAAATGTTTACTAGCTTGTGCATACCTTTAAGACCGTAGTTGCTCTTCTCAACCGTTTTTCTCTTCACAATAAAAATTTTCTTCTCCATATGAACACGTTATTGTCTGTGGAGGTTTTAATGTAGACTTTATAAGAAATGATTCTCGAGCATTTCAAATTAATGATTTTGCCTCTTCTCTATCTATAATACTAAATATTCATCCCTAGTACATCCTTCTTTTCGATTATCTATCACTCGACTGTATCTTTTCTACAGATACAATATTAACTTCGCTCACCACGCCGTTCCGCTGACTTTTTCGTATAAGGATTATTGATGCACATATATTGATAACCTTAAATTTGCTGTCTTGTCTGTCCAATGGGATAATTGTCGTCTAAACACTGATCCTAATGTGAAACTGCAATATTTTCAAAAATCATACAATTATACAACCTATATGTTTCTACTAAAACATTAAATATCCGAAATAACGGATGTCCTTAGTTTTCAACGGATATTCTTAATACAATAAAAGCCCACAATAGGCTTCATAATAAATAGGAGCGTAGTCCCTCAAACCTAAATTATTTTACTCACAAAACTATACGAAATATGGTACATCTGTTTTCGTTAAATGAATTATATACGTCAAATAGGTATTTATAGTAGGGAATTGCAATGATGAATCTCAGTTTAATCCTGACCTCTTAAACATCATAGTTTCTTCTTTGAAAGCATACCTCAAGATTTTATTTTTAATCTATCTGAAAGTCTAAAGTACTCTACAAACCTCTTTGAAATACTAACTGTGACGGAAAATGAAGTAAATAATTCTGTTGTAGTGATAAAATCGAACTCCATTGGTGAAGAAAGGGTAGATATGCGCATTTATAGTGTCCAACTTAACCCACATTCTCAACAAAAACATTAGAGAGCTCGTTCACGTATAATAAAAAAAGATTTCGCCCAAGAATAGACCGTTGCGGTACACCTGTTGTCATCGATAACATTTCAGATGTTCAATCTCCAAGGACTACGGATTCTCTTCTACCAGTCTTTCTACCAATTTTGCAGATGGGGTAGAACAATCAAATTTGCCTATAAGTTTAGAGCACAAGAGTGCGTGGCTTATAGTATTGAAAGCTTTTGAGAAATCGAGAAGGATTAAAATCGTAAGCTCATTTCAATCGACACCATTTCGAATCCATCAGTGATAAACAAGAGAGCGGTTTTGCAGCTTCGCTTTTTTCGAAATCCCGATTGACAGCTGATGTTCTGTGAGGTGCTGGATTAATTGTGCAAGTAGAATCTTCTCAAATATCTTAAAAAATAAGGCAGAATTGCGATTGGTCTTTATTCAGATAAGTAACTATTGGCCTCTTTTGGTATGGGCACGATCTTGGCGTTTTTCCATTTTTTGGGATACACAGAGGTAGTTAAAATGGTATTGAAAATGTGTGTTATATATGGGAGAATGACTGACAATGACAGTTAAAGGAATTTAGGGTATATCCCATCTAACCCAGTTCCATTTGAATTCACTGACAACACCGCCTCCACGACATCAAGATCTGAGACACTGAGAAAAGAAAAACTTTCTGAGTTTCAGCTGCCACATCATATATACATCATACATCAGAATATTTGGACGACGGGCATGATGTTGAGTGCATTGCATATATGAAAAAATTTCCTTTTCCCACTGATCAAAGAAACTTGGCCAATAAAGGATATATGGCCAATATCAAATTAAGTGAAAAAAAAAGGTTGCTATGCTACCCACGATGGGAATAATTAATTATCCCAAAACAAAAATCCAACCAAAATACCATCTATTTCGAACTCAATGGGCAGACAAAGATTCCATTTTATCCGAAATGTGTTTAAATTTGCTGAAAAAGAGGACAACAACAAAAAAAAAACATTATTGAAAATGTACCATATATTCCGAAAAAGCTCATAAAGTGGAGCTTTTGTTGTACTTTGTAGCTTTGTAGCTTTGTTGGTGTGATTCATGATTTCGAAATCTATTAGAAAAAAGAAACAATTCCTGCGCATTTACAAAAGGTTTTGCTTTGGTATAGTTATGAGATTAGCTGAAACAATATTTTACCGGATTGGACCTACTTATAAAATTAAAAGACCTGGGAATGTGGGCAACTGGTGCTATCTGAGCAAACCGAATGGGAAAAGTTGTTTTGAGGCCAGAAAAAGATCTTCGTAAAGTAGGTCCAGGATTATATGACTACTAAATTGGAAACGAAAACAACAGTTTTATCATGAAGTGGCTGGAAAGCGGTATTGTACAGATGATATCCACATTGAATGGGGACAAATACCATATGTCTATGTAGTTGATCGATTTAATCAAACAGAAATAAGAAAAATTTATATCGAACGCCCAAATATAGTCCAGATGTATAATGAAAATTTGGGAGTAGTGAATAAAATGGATTTTCTTCTTTCGCTATACAGAATTTCCATCAAGATTAGAAAGTGGGCCGTACGTTGCCATATAATGGACATAATCGAATTTCCAGACTTGCTAAACGCAATTGGTTGGAAGCCAAGTTCGCCCAGAAAAACTGCATCATTTTCCAAATGTGGGTCCTCGATTACAAAATGCTCTCATCATCATGCGTGTGCCAACATACTCGCACACTGTCTTTGTACATTTTCTAATCCATCCAGTAGTAAAAGCATTTCCTGGACTGTCTACGACTTTTAAGTCTACTGATCTAATTTATGCAGCCCGAGTTTCTCATCCATCTTCTTCGATGCCTTTTTTCTTCTCGTCAAAGTCAAGGAGAGACTTTGCAGTCGATGGGTGGGACGTCTTCTGTTGATCCGACAACTGCAGACAAGATGGTGTGTCACTAAGAGTGCGGAAATATGATGTTTCCCCCATTGTTCGGGGAAAACTTTAACACTGCAAGCTGGAATGTATTCAGTGCCCAAGAATCGTGGGACTCCTAAAAGCAATGGTTGCCCCAATTGATAATCGGTCGTGCATACTCCATAGGATTGTGGTCCACTATCCGATAGATAACATGCGTAACCTCATCAATAAAATATCATGGATTCTTGCAGCCAAAGCTTTATCCATCTCCGGATAGAAGTAAATCTCAATCAGAGCCTTCTTTATCTTCATAGATAAATCGAATTTTTTCCAATGCTGCTCAGCTCAAAACTTAAACATTATGCAAATGTGATCGTTATTATACTTGCCCAACATTGCCTGGACATATTGGACAAATTGAATCAAAAAATTTAACAGCGATTAATTTGCTCTTGAACTGAGGCTATTAGCCAAATATTTCTTATAATTCTCTCAGATAAACTCGAATGGTGTCGAAACCTTGCACAGGTTCCAGGGATTAGAAAAGCTACTCAATGTGATTGATGTTATTTTTGGAGCATAAAGTGACCATTTTTGGGCGACTTCTTTTACGGATGGATCCTGCATTCACTTGAAGGATCATACTAATCAGCTTTTTCACTCTCCGAGAGTATGAAAGTCGCTTTTGACCAGAAGCTCACCAGGCATGATTCAACAGACAATACAGCTACATTATCTGCATATGCCTCAGCACAGACGTCAGCACATGTAACGGGGCTATTTCTGGCGATAAAGCTCCCATAGAACCTGTACCATGAGCTTATAAAGCATATATCCTATATGTCGTCGATTTCCAATTTATCTGAAACAGAATTAATTAGAATAGAGTTCGCTCATGTCAATAACTGTAACTGCTTCCTTTGCATCAATGAAATCTCCGGCAACAACACTAAACCATGAATCCTGTTCATTGCTGATAATTCGAATGCTTATGAAGGCTAAAAGTATTGACCTAAGGCACGTACGTGATCGTAACTGACTGTGATAAAACATTCGTTTGATTTTTAAACTGATTCTGCAGTTGAAAAACAACCGCCGCGCCGTACTCTTCAATTAACACTCAAATCTGTTTTGTCGTTCAGGTGTTTTGATATATAGCGTTGGCACAGCAGTAGAGAATGAATCAAAGTCAGTCGTCGCCACTCAGTGTGTTGGTCGTGTTTATATTTTAAGCATAAACAGAGAAAATTGGTGCATCTTATACATATACGAGTATAAGTGAATATTAATTGTTGAAGGAAATCCAAAAATCCAAAGGACGAAAAATCAACGGTGAATACTACAAGTTTTCCGGATTCAAGGTGAGTTTTTTTGAAAATTTAAGTTCGGATGTATGATCATTTGTAATTTTAAGTTTCAAAATAAAAGCGTAAGTGGCAAAAAGTTTCAGTGGCAAGAGCTTTGAAACTAGAAGAGAAGAGGACAATGGATTGAGTAAGCTAATCAAGAACGTGGCTAAATGGAATACACAGAAACACAGTTTTCCACCGGACACGGATATTTCAATGCTTTTCTTTCGGGTCAGATCTGGACCCAAATTTGCTCTTTCGTAAAAGTCACACTCAGGATAAAAAAGAGTACTCGCTCTTAGACCGCCGAGTGTCTAATCGTATGATACAATATTACCAAATTTTCAACGTTTGGTACTTTCTGTAGGACCCCTATTTCCTCTTGTTAATTCTATCTACATATGGAATGTTGTAAGTAGTTGCGTGTGATTCAGACAGTTATAAGGATTCACATTCAAAAAAATCGGTCGAAGGGATTATTATCAATAACGCTAAACGTACCACCTATATCAAAAAGTTGCCGGTGGTGTCAACGTGTGGCGCTCCCATTATTCCGATTTGAGATCTGTTTTTTAACTCAAATCGTTAATTTGTTAACTGTTAACTTGTTACATCTGTTGTTGACATTACCTCTAAATCTTAGCGTCATAGCTTGACATTTGCAAAAGTTACGTAGCCAAGAGTACATTTTACGGTGTGTGTGTTGGCGATTTTTTTACAATTTTAGTAATGGATTTAAATTTGCAACAACGAACTTGTATTAAATTTTGCGTAAAAAATGGTGGTGGTGAGCGAACATTGGATATGTTGGAAAAATGTTTCGGCAACGATTCTCTAAAGAAAAGGGTCGCTTACCGGTGGCACGAGCTGTTCAAAAGTGATCGTGAGTCGATCGAAGATGATGATGATGAGACCATCGACTTCGAAAACCGACGAAAACATTGATGAAGTAAAAGAATTGTTGGTCAATAACAGCAAATTAACCATCAGGGAAACAGCGGAGGGCTTGAATATTGCCTATTGATCCGTCTCAGACATTTTGGCTAATGATTTGGGTTTCCGTCGTCTAACATCAAAGTTGGTGCCAAAAGACCTCAATTTCATGCAAAAAGGAGACCGTGTTGACGTCACAATAGAGATGAATTGCGAGGCTGAATCTGATCCCAAATTCATTAAAAGGATCACTACTGGAGACGAGACGTGGGCTTATGACTACGACATGCAATCCACACATCAGGCAAGTGAATGGCTTTCACCAAATGAGCCGAGACCAAAAAAACCACGCCATTTTCAGTAAAAATAGCAGGCAATGTTCACGGTTTTCATAGATTAAAACGGTGAAGTGCATCATGAATTTTTGCCAGAAGGCCAGACATTAAACAAAGGGTATTATTTGGGCATTATGAGACGTTTGCGTGAAACAATTCGTTGAAAGACGCCAGAATTGTGACAGAAAACTCGTGGATTTTGCACTATGATAACACACCGTCACACAGTGCCATCATTATTCGTAATTTTTTGACGAAAAATGCAACAAATACCATCCAACAGCCACCAAATTCACCTGATTTGGCTTCCTGTGACTTCTGTCTGTTCAATCAAGTTAAAACACCACTACGGAGAACTCGTTTCAGCAGGCGAGGGGAAGTAATGAGAAAATCGCAGAAAGCACAAATGTACATACCGAAAACCGAATATATAAAATGTTTCGAGGATTGGATTAATCGCTGGCATAAGTGTGTTGCAGTCGATGGGTATTACTTTGAAGGGGACATTATAGATTTAGATGAATAAACTTGTACTTTTAATTTTCTGAATAGATTTACGGGAACTTTCTGATCAATGAAGTTCAAAGCTTTCGGTGCAAGTCATTTATATCACCCAGTCAGCATGGATTCCTGAAAGGTAGGTCAACTACTACAAACTTAGTTGAATTCGTATCCTTTGCGCTTTCAGCCCTAGAAAATGACAACGAATTTGAAGTTGCTGACGTTTTACGGAAAATGTAAAGGTAACATAACAGCGACGGAAGTGAAAGGAAACCGATAGTAGAGAAGCTTCAGCCTGGGCAAATCAGTAGGTTTTGCCATATTTAACGAAGGTCGACGAGAAGTCAAGGCCAAGGAGCAATAGATGGTCAAGTTCCGGCCGATGTTCAAAAATGAGCCCAACTAAAATTTATTTCAAGAATGGCAAGTGTCTTTGAAGGATTTTGCAATAATGAAAAAAATGAATCTTGTTTTGTTATACCCAAGAGAGGTTTTAATGACGACCCTATGTACTCTGTTAAAGCTTCCATTTGCAGAAGTAAGCATAACTCTATCTTGGAATGCTATTGTTGTAAGAGCATAACACCTATAACAATTTGATTCCGTAAAACAACTTTGAATTTTTAATTCACAGCTGTGCTTTTTAATAATGAATCGGGAAATAAGAGTGCATATAACTAATATTCACGGCTTAAAAAGAAATCACTTTTCTGCATACGAGAGCTGTTTGATGAATATCTGGACTGGAATGTAAGTGGCGCCACTTGATTCACAATGCCATCATTTGGTAAAACCTCTTTTAACCCGTGTGACACCCTCACACATGACACCTATTTCAAAGCACGGTTTTAGTATTTTTTTTTTTTTGACTATGAGAAAAGAACAGCATCGCTCCGTGATTCGATTCTTGTTTTTGAGTGACAAAACCTGCGAGGAAATCAAACCCGTTCTCGATGGTGTGTATGGGACCCATTCACCTTTCCGTACAAGCCTTTAGCATTGATTCGCAGAGTTTCGCCGTGGCCACAAGTCAATTTTTGATGAACCGCGCCCAGATGGCCCAAAAACGGTTACCACAGAGGAAATCGTGGACAAAGTCCATGATACCGTATTGGTGGACCGCCAAGTGAAATTTCACGAGTTGGCTGAGATAGCAAGCTATTCAACTGAATGCCTTAGCCATATCCTGCTATAGATTTTGGGCACGAGAAAGTTGTCCGATCGTTGGTTGCCGCGTTTTCTCACACCGAAAAATAAGCACAACCGTGAGACCACTTCAAAGACGTTCTTGGCGCCTTTTAATCGAAGTCCGGAGGAGTTTTTGCGTCATTTCGTGACTGTCGTTGAAACATGGATTCATTGGTATACACCAAACACCAAAGAACAATCGAAACAATAGGATTTACCCTTTGAGCGTGCTCCAAAGAAAGCGAAAACCGTGCCTTCGGGCGGAAAGTTGACGGCCACCGTGTTTTGGGACGCGCTAGGTGTGATCCACGTTGACTATCTGGAGAAGAAAAATACAATTACAGGAGCATACTACGTCGATTTATTAGGCCGATTCAACGTCGATTTGAAGAAAACGCAACCATTTGAGGAAGTGTTGAAAAGTGTTCTTTTTGCGCTAAGCATTGCTCCCCCATCCACCGTTTTTCCGATTTGGCTCCCTGCAATCTTTTGTTCCCAAACTCTAAAAGATCGCTCGCTGGAAAGAAGTACGGTTTCAACGAAAAGTCATCGTCGCCGAGAAAAAGTATTATACAGACCACAAAAGTCATAGTATACGGAGGGGTTAAAAAAGTTGCAGCAGCGCTGGCAAAAGTCAATCTAATTGAAAGGGGACTATATTGAAAAATAATATTTTAAAGCCTAGAAAAGTTGCGTTGTCATTATTCTTCAAATAGCCCTCATACGTCCACGTCTTTAAATACAGACCAGCTATTTTAGCACTTAGTAAAACACTGGTTGTTTCCCGCACACACCTCTAAGATCACTTTGATCTGAAAGTACCTGGCTACGATGTAGTACCATTATTTCCCTCTGACTCCGGTCTGGCCAATGACGTGTGAAGAAATGAGGCTTATTATACTCCACCACAATAAAGTCCCTGTTCTCAAACGGAATTCAATTTCACGTGGTTAAAATTCCATATCCCTAAGCAAATAATCCACTATTGCTTTATTCACAGAAGCCCCAAACTGGACATTACTTCGACATTTAACGAGTTTGATACGCTGTCTGAATCCATACAAAGAATTGTATCCCTGTATCCTCATATTGAAATCGTCATTACGGATGATTTCAATACGTACAAGTCTGGGTGGCTTCGAAGTTCTGGACAGACAACACCCGAAGGACGGTGTGTTGAGATCTTCGCTGCGAATACTCGAATACCGAATTTTGATAGTCATACCGCCAACACCTGGACTTGTTTTTAACTTCTCACCCTAATAAGTACACCGTTGATGTGCTCTCCCCTCTAGGCGCTCGTCGAACCATCGTGTCATATCAGCTAATTTCTCGTACACCGACTACACATTTAGAGAAAAGATTTCTGAAAGAACCGCATGGCAATACGAGTAAGCTAAATGGAGTGGTCTTAACAGCTTTTTTAAAATTTTAATTGGTCGTTATGTTCCCTCGATAGCGACGTGGATGCCGCTGTTGATATGGTCACAGGCACAATTCTCTTTGAAATGAGATCCTTTATCCCTTATCGGATGAAGAGTATCAAGCCAAAATAAAAGGCATGGTATGACTCGAGCTGTAAAGAGGATGTCAGGATTTCATATTTTATCGGTCCTTTAAGACCAACCAGACAGATGAAAACTGAAAAGAGCTTAAACGAGCCAGGAATGACTACAATATCTTTCTTAAACGTGTGAAATTTCAATACGAGCAAAAGCTGAGGCAAAAAATACTACAAAATCCCAAAAGAAGTAAAAATTTTTGCTTATTTGTCAAAAATGTTAGAAATACTGCCTCATCCTCGAACCAACGCTCATTTATAATGACATTTCAGCTGCCGGCTCTTTGGACAGCTTTGGACAGAAAGGTTGCTGCACACCTTGCGGCCAGCTCAACACTCCCAGATTGTGCTTTGTCTACACCTTCAATTGAGTGAGCCGAATTATCAATGGGACAGTTCGACTTTCGCACAAGTAAAGTAGCAAGAGTAGTCAAGATCTTAGCGTTCACACACCCGCTGGTCTAGATGGTATATTTTTCCTTATTCTGAAGAACTGTTCTTCCTCTGTGTACAATCGGTATTAAGATTGTAGGCTGCTAACATCTTAATGGTAAACTACGTTCTTTTGAAGCACATAACTGGCAACACATCACAGGCATAAGTGACGTGACATCTCGTGACTTCTGTTTTAGAGTAGAAGCAGAAAGATCTCATCGTCATTTGGCTTTCAAAGGTTGGGACTTACTAATGGAAAATGGATGAAAAAGCTGAAGCCATATTTTCTCAGACTGTGCCACCCACTTATCGAAGGATGCTATGAGAATTCTGCTTACTTTAGAAGTAAGTCAGAATCTTAAGACCAAACAGATCAGCAGCTAGGTGAGACAACCCAACCATAATCAGATGGCCATGCAAATTTGTCCCAAGCCAGGAAGATCTGGACAATTTAATAATAAGAATTGCCACAGCCAGGGAACCTTCATAATCTCTACAAAGTCACAGAGCCTTTGAGGATATTTACATTACATACTGTTCTGCAAAGAATGCCCTGATCATGCAGTATCTCATTTCATGTGGATTCCTTATATACCAAACGTTGCAGTCGGTCAACAACACGTACATGCATACGCGAGATATTCATGAATTATTTATTATCATATAACTTGTGAGCGTTTCCACGTTCTCTCATTTTTCCTTTTCCAAATCCAAATAAACATAAATACATAGTTTATAACATACTTTTTATTATTTTCTTATTTTATTTATTTTTCCCATAATAAAAAAACATTTTGTTGGCGTGGCTCAAAAGCCTGCCCACAAATCGGGTAACCGCTTAGTAAGTTTCGACGAGTCCCATCTTTCAGACCCTCTGAACCTCCTCCTATTTCCCCGAATAAAAGATTAAAACCATCCCGCAGTATATTCTCCGATTTTCCTGAACTATCTTCAAAATCGATTTACAAAAACCAACGCTTTGTACACATAACCTCCAAGGACAAACCTCCTTCTTCTGTCAGTGTTCTTGTGCTAAAAAAATCATTGATTCAATCAGCACACAATATCAAAAGATCTCCCTGCTGAGGGATGTCTCTTTATTGATTCTCACAAAAGACCAGAATATAGTTGACAAATTTATAAAATCAAAAGCCTTTCAAACTATTTTCCCAGTTGAGATAAAACTCCAAGCTTAGCTCAATCACTCCATAGGCATTGCATATGCACCCTGCCTTATAAATTAATTCAGACGAGAAATAAATCCCCACAGGGCTTATGATATTCACTTTCGATTTATTTCAAATTCTGAGCGCAATCAATATTTCCCTGAGCCAACTTCTCGAGTACACAAACAAATGGTGCAAAAAGTCAGCGGCTTATGAAACTTGTAATCACCCTCCTCATGAAGACAAAAGCTGCACGCGCACTTTCTGCGCAAATTGTTCTGGGACCCACCCAGCTTCATCTTAAATATGTCCAAGATATATCTAAAGTAAAGAAATCATTGAGACAAAAACAAAAAATACATACTCCTTAGCTGAAGCTAGATGCATTCATTCAGAACGAAACCACTAAACTTTTCTCCTCTCCTCTGAGATAAATCCCAATTTATCCACTTCTTCTTCTTCTTTCAGTCATTGTACAGCCTCCCCCTCTCCCTCTTCTAAACACTGTACTACCGCTGATAATGAAAAAAAAACAATTCCCAATAAAATAGGGAAAAAAACATAACACATAACTATGAAGTTAAGCCTAAATCCTCTCTAGATCTACCACAATCACAACAACTAAAAATACTTCAGCATCAACACAAACAACTAATAATACCAATAACACTCAGAGTAAAATCTCTCATCAAAAACCCTCTCTTCAAACACAAAGTGTAATGATTATAGACGTAGACTACAGTTCTTAAGATAATAAACTATCCCCACGACTGGCCTAACCTTATTGGAGAGGGCACTCGTCGGCGGTGGCGGCGGAAATACTTTATTATTAGGTGGGGGAGCATCTTCTATTGTTACATTAAATTGTACTGGTAACAAGGTGCCTAACACCACCTATAACAATCTAAAAATACTGCAATGGAACATGAATGGTTATTTTAATAACTACCATGAGCTTCAATTGCTTATCAAAACAATAGAACCATGTATTTTCTCTATTCAAGAGACACATATTAAACGCAATTTTCAACCATTTCCACGTTTTACAAAAGAATATTCACCAAATTTCCACAACCTTCCCCACATCACAAATTCCAAACAAGGTACTGGACCTCTAGTACACAAAGCACTACCCTACAAGTTATTTCTGAGTGATTCCAACATATCTGCCCTCGCTGTGGAAATAGAACTAAAATTCAGACTTACCATCATCTCAATTTATATTCCAAAAAACCAAATATTCAACTCCAATGATCTCGAGGGCATTGGAAAGAACATTACCACCCTAATTGTTTTAACCGGTGATTTTAATTCCTGGTCCCCCGCGTGTGGTTCTCCTAGTATCAATAATCGAGGCAAGCTAGTTAAAAACTTCATCGCCAATTCCGGACTAGCAATTTTAAATGACAGGCGAGCTACCCTATCGACCCACGGTACATACTCCCACATCGATCTTTCGCTCATCCCTACCCACCTCACCCAGACATCTTCCTGAGAGGTCTGCGATAACTTAAGTCGTAGTGATCATTTCTCGATTCTTACCAAAATATCTTTAGACACCAGTTCATTCCTACCAAATCCACAACCGAAACTCCTTACAGACCTAATCAACTGGGATCTCTTCCAAGCCGAACTCTCCATCCGAATCCCTGCCCAACCAACCCTAACTAACATAAAACCGAAGAAAGAATCCTCTTTTATTACCAAAATAATTCGCTCCTTGGCAAATTTGGCAATCCTTCAGACCACAAATAAGATCCATCACAAAACATGTCCGTGGTGGGATCAAAATCTTAGCATTCTCCGAAAAAAAAAACAAGATATCCCTATCCTGATGGCTGTAAAAAAATAAATTAACTGACACCAACCAAACTGCTTTCAAACCTGGCTGTGGGACCCAAGATTCACTTCTTCATTTAGATGCATTCATCTCCTCGGTACTCTCAGAAAAAAATCACATTTCTATTTCGATTCGCTAAGGAAGGCCGTGAAGTCGACTAAAATTTATGCAATTGGCACCGATAAAAACAGCCGACGGCGAATGGGCAAAAGGAAACAAAGAGAAAGCGAATTTGTTTGCCGACCAATTGGAAGAAACATTCAAACCGTTCGAAGGACGTCAATTGGCCCAAGAACTTAATCTCAGAACAGGATCCGACAACTACAATATAAAACCCGTATCACTGTCTGAGTTACAGCAAACAACAAAAAACCTAAAAAATAATAATCCTCCAGGATACGATTTGATTACAAGTGAAATTCTAAAGGAGCTGCCTCAAAAAGCGTTTGTCAAGCTCCTAAACATCATAAATTCTTCCATGAGACGTTCCAATACGTTTCAAGCCAATGGAAAGTCGCAAAAGTCATAATGGTACCAAAACCGGGAAAATGTCCAAACGACAAAAAATCATACAGACCCATTTGACTCCTGCCGATAATTTCAAAAGTTTTCGAAATTCTTCTGCTTAAACGTTTAAAACCGATAACTGAAGAAACACGATTGATCCCAAATCACTAGTTCGGTTTTAGGGTCAAACATTCTACAATCGATCAGGTCTATCGGATAACAAATGTAATTGAAAACGCGCCAGAGGGAAAAAAGTTGTGTGCAAGCGTTTTTCTCGACGTATCGCAAGCCTTCGACAAGGTATGGCACGAGGGCTTAAAGTATAAGCTACAACAAATTTTACCGAGAGAAATAAATAAAATACTTGAATCTCATCTTGAAAATAGACTGTTTCGGGTTAGATATGGGATTAAATACTCTGAATTCAAGGAAATCCAAGCTAACGTTCCACAAGGAAGCAATCTGGGGTTATACCTATTCGTACTGTACACTAGAGACATACCTCTAGATAAAGAGATTGTGGTAGCCACGTTCGCGGATAACACGGCGTAGCTCGCTACAGGACAAACAGTTGAATCCTTGACGAGCTCTGAACAAGATATTTAAGTGGACGAAGAGCTGGCGAATTGTGCTAAACGAGACTAAGTCAACACACGTCAATCTCACGTACAGAAAGATAAACAACTTACCTTTATTCATCAAATCGGTACAAATACCGTATGCAAACGAGGCAAAATATTTGGGAATGACCCTTCATACAAAACTGAAGTGGAAATCACACGTAAAAGAGAAACGTGAAGAGCTCAAAATCAGGCTAAGAGAAATGAATTGGCTTACCGGAAGATACTCTAAACTAAGCACATATAACAAGCTGCCTATATATAAGCAAGAGCTAAAACATTCGTGGACTTATGGTATACAACTATGGGGTTGTACCAAACCAAACAATATATCTGTCCTACAGACGTTGCAAAACAAAGCGCTTAGAGCAATCGTAAATGCTCCATGGTATATAAGGAATAGCGATATTCACCGTGATCTGGGAATTGCAACCATGAAAGACGAAGTAACAAGCTTTGTTCGTAAACTTCGCCCTCGTCTTGTGCTTCATTGCAACCAGGAAATAATCTGGAGATTAGACGAGATAAATCTTGTGCGGCGAATTTAAAGAACAAGACCGTTCGACTTAGCGCCTTAAGGAAAAACCGCATGAAATAACGGTAATAGTAGATGCCTTCGCTGGAAAGCTACCTACCAAACGCGATAGACTACAGAAGCTTGAGCTACTTGTTAAGAAACTTAGTCGTAGTCTTATAGAAAATGGGAGGTTTTTTAGTGAGTAAGAATCTCACACTACCATGAGCGCGTGTTTGTGGTGGGCGCTGCTATGTCACTGTGGTAGGCAGCAGGTGCTCGTGCTTATGGTGCCTGCTGTGGAGATGCGGTGGTGCCCTTATTAGCGCGTGCTTATGGCGCCTATGAATGTTCTTACCTACGGAGAAAAAAAAAAAAAAAAAACATTTCGATTCTATCTGTGGATTTTGAACGTATCCATGTCATTTTAAATTAGTTAAAACAAAGAACGATTGGTCCAAAAGTTTTCAACATTATAAAGGCCTTCCTTAACAACCTGAAATTCTAATACTTAGACAAATAATACAATTTACTCACAAATTCATAATTTAAAAAATTAATTCCTCAAGGTTCCCCCCTTTCAGTAATCTTATTCAAAATAGCGTTCAATAAAATAAGTAAAACAACTCGGGCGTATCCTCAAACACATCACGTCCTTTATGCGGAAGATCTTATTTTGTTCACTAAATTAAAAGTCTTAGCAGAAGTATCACACCTTTTTTTAAGAAAAATAAAAAATTTGGTTGATTGGGGTGAAACCTCAGGGGCGAAGATATCTTTTTCTTAATGTGAGCTATTACATATTTCTAAAAAAACACAAATCTCCAAATATAATACAAAATCGTGAGGTTTGATTTATAATGTAAAATGAAGCACATAAATTTGAAAACGAAATTAAAATTTTTACTATCGGTTAAAAAAACAATTCATGGCATTTACGTTTTAAGAATGACATCATATAAATGTTGGCCACGATTACGTCTGAGCTGGTCCATTCGGAAGGCCAATTTTGGGCGACTCGTTCGAGCATAGTAACTGGTATCTCGCGGTTAACACGAGTAATGTTGGCTCCCAAAGCGTCAATCATAGCTGGGTTATTAATGAAGACTAGAGACTTTACATATCTTCAGAGAAAAAAGTCCAAAGGTGTGATATAGCATGATCTAGGCGAAATCAAGTGCTCACCAAAATGATTTCTGAACAAGTCCATTATTTCACGCGCTGTATGGCTCGAAGCTCCGTCTTGTTGAAACCAGAGCACACCGAGACCATGTGCATAAATTTTCGGAAGCACATAGTCCGTTAACATGGTGCGATTACGGTTACCATTGACGGTAACATTCTGATTTGCTCATTTTTGAAGAAATATGGACCAATGATTCCACCAGCCCATAAATCACACCATACCGTTGTTTATAATAGATGTAATGATAGCTCTTCTTACTCTTCGGGTTGCTCATCAGCCCAAATAGGACAATTTTATTTATTAACGTTTCCATTGAGCCAAAAATGGGCTTCATCACTGAACAAGATTTCACGATAAAAAACCGGATTTTCATTGAGTTTATCACTGAAAATATGACGCAAATTCAAGTCTTCTGGCTTCAATTCTTGCGCAAGTTGAATTTTATACGCTTTTAGGTCGAGATGCTTACGTTAAATACGCCAAGTTGTCAAGCCACAATACACCAAGCCAAGCTGCTGAGAATGGCGACGAATTGATTCGTCACGGTCTTCGCGTATACTCTTAGCTACAGGTGCTATAGTCTCTTCACTACGTGCTGGATGTGGTCTAAATGGCCGAGTATCGAGTATGTAAACTGCAACTCAAATTTGTGAATGGTATTGACAACAGTGGTTTCAGTAGGTCGATTATGCGCACCGTAAGTTCCTCGAATCGCACGAAAAACATTTCTCACAAAACGCTGAGTTTCGTAATATAGTTGAACATTTTACAATTTGGAGACGCTGTTATGGTGTGAGTCTTTCCATGATGACTTACCAAATGATACTGAACAAAAACGACAAAGCAGTTTGATAGGAGTCACGCGTAATCTGTCAAAAAAGCCTATTGAAATTCAAACCTCACGATGAATGACCCCTTACCAATCTGGATTTCGGGGGAAACTCAACTGCATTACGGCACTTTTTAATTCCACTGAAGACGTACGCTGTGGAATAGATGACAACAAAAATGCCTTAGTTGTGCTGTAGGATTTTTCTTAAGCATTTGATACTGTAAGCCACCAAATACTTATTGGAAAACTTGCAAATCAATTCGGCTTTGAAACTACACCAAGTTAACTTATAGCTTCATAGTGTTTGCTGAGGATTATAATTGCCAGTATATTCGGGTGCACCTCAGGGATCTGTTCTTGGCCCTTTGTTATTTGTGCTTTTTATAACTCACCACTTTTATGCTGATGACTTGCAACTTTATAAATTGTTCGAAAAATGTGATGAATCAGAAGCAATAAGAAACATAAACGAGGATCTAGACTCATTGCATCAATGGCCTCAACATAGCCAACTTGCACTTAATCCTAAAAAAACTAAACCACCCCGCCACAAATATTTAGTTAGTTCTAGATAGTTTTTCATCCATTCAATTCGCCTATGGTATCAACTTCCGATAGACATTAAACGTGCTAATGCATATCAATTTTAAAAAAAAACTGGCTTTTCATTACTACCTGGATGCAAACTGAAGTTTCCGATATTAAAGGTGACTAGACTTCATTACTTAGCAATTTATCTTACTATTCTTTTCTGTTTTCATGTGTCTATATTTCTCTTATTTCTATATTTTTTCACCCTTTTCCTATCTTTTATAGTACCAATTTTATCAAAAAATTATTGTCAAATAAATTTTCAACTTGTGCATAATCGAGGATCCCTATTTGGAAGATGATGTTGGTTTTCGGGGCCAACTTGGCTACCAACCAATTGCGTCCAGCTAGTCTGAAAATTTGATTACGTCCATTATATGGCATTCTTAAAATCTGCTGTTGACCCGCATATTGGTGGTCCTACCATTAAAGCAGGCATGGGTGAATTTACTGTTTTTTTTTAAGGACATAACACTCAAGCGGGTATGATTACACTTATAATGCCACAGCATGTGATAAGTTTCTTTTGAAATTGGGATACAAAGAGAAGAAAGATATTTGGGCTCAGTTGTTAGTTAGTCAGTTAAGCTATGAAGCTATGAAGATTCAACAAAACCGCGACCCACAATATCTCAAGACGAAGGATTGAAATCCCTTTTCAAGAGGCAACAGATGACGATGATGAAGAAACCTATATGGAGGAATGGCGATGAAAGCCGTAAACAAATTTTCAGCGAAGCTAATCTTCACGCTTCTGCAACAGTAGCAGACATGAAGAAGTCAAAAATCAAATTAAGACATCGAAAAATTAGAGACAACCATGGATAGAGAACGCTCATCACAGATTGTCAGCAATTCCATTTAGAAAAATTGAAAGTTCACCATCGCTGGCAGCAAGAACAACAGTGGAAGGGAAATGTCCCACAAGCACCACCCGGTGCACCACTTATCACATTTTAGCTACCATGTACAATATATTGCAACTATTCACACTCTGTTAAAGCCACATTCCCCACAAATACTATTGCCGCCAGTTGGTCCAATCGAATCCAGTATGCTAAGGACCACCACCACCATCAGTCGAATGCAACCACAGTATATCCAAAACAACCTCCAAGTATTATTCGGTCTCACCATCACTATCGGCTCAAACCCAAGTAACACCATCCACCATTCACTGGCTATATATATATATTTTTTTATTTGTTCGTAACTCCTTTGCCAAAAATATTGAGGCTGTGTTGAAATACACACTCGTATTGATATCTAAATAAAAGAGTCTAAGACTTAACATTTGCAGTGTTTCTGAGAACTCATACAAAATGTGTTCGAATAGGTATGGGACCTATCACCACGGAGAGTTTTTCAGATCTATGGTAAGGCCAATTATAATATATCTTATGCGTTAGTTGTCTAGTAGAAAAAGCTCTTACGAAAATCTGTCACTGCTTCTTTTATCACACTCCAAAGAACGGTTAATCTCGGCTGCATGAGGACTTTCCGTACAAACAATTTAAGTTAGTTTGTTTTAGATGGTCAGAAGACATGTGCAAAGTAATTTTCGTTGTTAACAAAATTCAAAGAACCCTACTTCAAGTTATTACGTCTTGTGTAAATAGGTTTTCGTCCACCTCTTTTAAATAAGCGTAGAAAAATAGTTCTTTTGTTTCCTTATATTTTTTAATCCTACTAATAACGGGAACCCGCACTGCGTTGTCACTAACGAAGCTTAGCTCCACAGGTTCCGAACCCGTCTTCGGTGTCTTCTGCGTCCTTAGATTTGAGTCCTTTTATAGAGTCGCTCTTTTTTTTTTTGGGTCAGATTTACACATCGGATCATTCATCCTGATGAACCTATTTTTGAAAGAAAAGGACGTACCGTATCCAGTTGAGCGAAATGATTCGAGAGGCAACTGGTAGTATTGGGTGAAATTTGAAAAGTTTATTTTGAGTGAGTTTATAAAGGAAAAAGTGAGTTGGTCTTTCGAAATTGTTTCAATATTGCGCCATTGGGTCCTGTTCTAAGCCGGAAATCAATTCTTTTCGGGGTCACAACGTTCACGGAAACTAGTTCTGTGGGTCTATCTTTCCATGGTTTTCCGAAGGAAATGAGCTGTCACAGTCAATTCAGATCATTCTGTAAATATGCTTGAGGATTTTTTTTTATTTGTCCTCCATTTGATGAAATGGATTTCAGTTGAGTTGGAGTTTTTCATTCTTTAATTTAATTAATTTATTTTTTTTAGTTAATATGGTATAAATTAATCAAACATTATTGGTTTGATTTTAAAAAAAAAAATTTCAAATATTAGACGGGTAGCGATTCTGCCTTCGAATATAGACTGCCTAAATCTTAACAAAATTCATAGCTTAAATACTAATTATCTGCTGAGACAAGTGAAAAGCGTTGGTCGTCATGTTTGTTCTGATGCTGCCACAAACGTGATGGAATGTCGTTTTTAAATTGTGCTTCAGTTGCAATTTTCAGCAAATACCGTGAGAATGCTCAGGTTGAGAATTGGATCTGTTGTTAGGAGCTTCTGAATGTTTTTGTTGTTAACTCCTCCGCCTTTTAAAATAGAACGCCCTCGTTCGATGACATTGGCTTAATTGTTTTTAAAAGCTCTTCGACCCCTATTGCTCCAGCTATTGAAACTAGGTGTTCTCTTGATGCGCCTGCTGCTGAGTTCGATGTTTTTGAAACAAGTTCATCTGCATTAGATTCTTCTTTCGCCGATTTTTTTTTCCGGTCTTTGCATGGTTTCCATATTTTGCTTATCGTTCTATAAAGTATGAGTAGGATGATGAGAATTGTAAGCGTTGATAGTGCGAACATACCCATAGTTTTCTTGCGACTACTAATCTCTAATTCTTGGATGTAAGCGGTGTTATTGGCTTCCAGTTCTTTAATCATTTCTAATGAAAGCAGCTCTTTAATTTGTGACCTAACTGCTGATGGTTGTAGCAAAGCAGGAACGGGGTTGTGATTGGTGGTTTCTATGGCTTCAAACGTATATTCCTGGGCTTTTATGGTGGCATTATGAAATTGAATGATGTAAGTTCCATTCAACGCTACTTTAATGCCGTCAATTTCTATGTTGTTGTCTAATTGGTTAAGTAGGTTAAAGCTAGGTGCTATTTCTTCGATTGTTGGAACATGCTGGTTGTTTATTTGCGTACATGAGGGAGGACGACTTGATAGAAGGTTGCTAATGCACTTGTCTTTACTTATATTAAAAATACAATTTTGATTATATATTGCAAGACTGTCAAAACTCTTGCATCTAGTGGTTATTCCATACATATTGTCCTTACATTTTAAAATTTCCTTAAAATCTAATTTTACAACATTATTACTTTTAACAGGTTTTAATGAGCATTTTGTTACATGATTCCTTACAAGTTATTGGTAGGCTTAAAATGTATAGTAACACTGTATTATTTGAGACTATTTTGACCTCTAAGAATTCGACAGCCTAGGGCATGTCGTCTCAATTTATTATTTTCTGCATCAAACTTATTTCGATTTTCGACAGAATAAAAGTATTAACTCCGCCGGCTTTTCCCTATTGTATGGCGTATTCGATATTAATTATTTGTTCTTTTAAAGTATCAAGCTTTAATTTAAGGTTTAACAAAATGTCAAATATTGTTTTTTCGCTACCTCTTAGGTGTTTTTTATTATTTCATTTGTGACATTACTTATTTCATTTATTCTTCTTAAAAATAGATTATAAACAATTCTCTGTTTTTGTTTTTGATTGTTGTTAGTTAAAACATTGTTTATCTTGTCTTCTATTATTTCAAAATTTCCATGCAGAACAGAGGAAATCTAGGGATCGTTTTGCTTTGAACTTGGGAACAAGGCGGTCAAGGTGTATTTGGATTTGTTAAACTTCGTTGGACAGGAGGGAAAACATCGGATGGGGAACACTTGAAAATTTTTGTATATTTGGTCTATTTCCTTTAGGGATTGTTGGTACTAATTGATGTCAATAACATAAATCAACTTAAAAGTTCCAGTTTGAACTTTTGCAATACCGGAGCTTATGGATATGAGTTTTGAATTGGAATAATCGAGCATCTTTACATCCGCAGTAATAGGTGCAACCCAGAGCCTACAATAAATTTTAATTTTTTATTAGGGACTTATGGACAACTTTTCCTGATGTTGTTAAAATGGTTGCAGTACTGTTTTCTGAAACAGTTTTCTTTTTGTATTCAGGGGAGAGTTTGTTACCTAAAATTTTATTAATTTTAACATAAATAGTTTCTCCTACAGAATAATTTTTTAATGGAGCCTTATTCTTGTTGTGGGAGTTTAAGTCTGCGACTTGTTTGCTTTAAATCCTTTCTACGTTTTTTTGCTTTCTAATTCCAACTGTTATGGATTGTTCAGTTTTTCTTCTGCAAAAAAGACGTCTATTGGTTTTCTTTTTGTCGTGGAGTGTATGGACATATTATATTCATAAAATGTCATATTTAATAATTCTGCAAATGTGTTATGAATTTTCTTGGACTTAAGACAACTCATTAAATCGGAAAGTGTGGAATGGAATCTCTCCACTTGTCCATTAGTTGAGCTGGTATAGGAGGGAACCTTGAATATTTTAATTTTGAAGAGGGTTTCTAACATAAAAGATACAGTGGTTGAACTTTAAGACTTTTCATTGTCTTGAACAATGGTTTCAGGGACGCCGAAGGCCAATATGAGTTCTCTAAGCAGTTGCTTTATGTCCTCGGTAGCTTTAGATTTTAAGATTCTTGTTAAAGCATATTTGGAGAATTTATCGATGGCAGTCAAGATTATTTTACCGTCAGTATAGTAAATATCGACATTCACAATTTGGCCGGGGAATTCGGGTATCATACTTGTTTTCCGTATAGATATTACACGCCTTTCTAACCCTTCTAACCTTTCTAATCATACCTGGAAAATAGTATTTTTTTAAGATTTGAACTCTGTTTTCCTTTGTATCTCCATGCGCTCTTTGATGTGTGTTAATAATGATGTTTTCTTAATCTGTCTCATTGGTTATGTCTGTAATTGAGTGAAACGAATTTTTTAATTGTTGAAATGGGTGGCATATATGTTTTGTTCGGAGGTTTTAATACAGTTTATGACTGAGGGGCTTAAGCTTTTTTGAGGATCAGCTTTAGCTTCTCTTGATTATAATTAGGTTCTGTCAGTACGTGTCTGTGATAGGTGGGGACAATTATTTCGAAAGTTTTGGAAGAAGTTGAGCCAAGTTGCAGAAAAATTTGGTTTTTGAACGCATTTTTGGGAGCCTCGAAACTTTGTATAAGGTTTTGGGATGAACTGTCATCGCTATGTTCTGTAGGTGTAAGCGAGTTTATTTGTGAATTCATTTGAGGAGGGCGTGACAGTACGTCTGCCACGATATTACTTTTACCTGGTTTGTAGTACAATACGTAATTATGTTCTTCCAGAGTTGCTTTCCACCGCTTCATCTTACTATTGTTGTTTTTTCTGCTAAGAGCATAGGTAAGAGGCTGGTGGTCGGTGTAAATTTTGACTTGTGCCGATCCATACAGGTAATTACGCAGGGAATTCAATGCCCATATTATTGCTAACATCTCCTTCTCGTTAGCTGCGTAACCTTCTTCGGTTGGTCCAAGCGTTCGGGAAATGAATGTAATTGATCTGTTTCCTTGGGACAAAACTGCACCTAGAGCGAACTTATACGCGTCTGTAGTGAGTTCAAATGGTTTGCTGAAATCTGGATACGTAAGAATTAGGTCTTTCGAAATAAGGGAATTTTTTATTTTGGCAAATGCATCGATAGCTGAGGGGTCTAGAGAAATTTTTATTTAAGAAGATTGTGTTTTGGACATACGTCCCTCATCCCCGCTTAAAATGGTGGTAAGTGGCTTTGCAAGCTTTGCATAGTCTTTGCCAAAGCGGCGGTAATAGCCTGATAACCCAAGGAAAGTACGTAGATCTTTTAAGGTTCGAGGTAATGGAAATTTGTTTATCGCTTCAACTTTTGCGGGGTTAGTTTTTATTCCTTCCGAGGAAATGATAAAACCGAGAAATTCAACTTCTTTTCTATAAAAATGACATTTGTCTAACTGGGCTTTCATATTTGCGTCATAGAGCGTTTGGAAAATTTCCTCAATGTGTCGGGCATGGTAAATCTCGGTTTTGCTGAATATGAATATGGAAGTCTTGTAAATTCGAGCTTTCCGTTGTTTGTAGAAAAAGCTGTTTTTTCTATGTCAGATTCCTTTAACGGGATCTGGTGGAACCCTCTTTTTAAGTGTAGGACTGTGAAAAATTTATTTCTTCCAAGTTGAGCTAGAACTTCATTTATTTTTGGTATAGGGTAACGGTCGGCTAAAGTGACGCTTTCTATAGTCTGTTACCATTCTATACTGTTTTTTTGCGTCGGAGTCAGCCTTTTTCAGTACGATCCATACAGGAGAATTGTATGGAGACCCAGAAGGTCTGATAATTCCGTCCTCGAGAAGTTTCTGGACTTGCTCCTCAACTTCAGACTTTAGTGACATCGGGAAGGGATAGTATCTACTATAAATGGGTGAATCAGTTGACGAACGAATGTCTCCTACAACTCTTGTAGTAAAGGTCAACTTTTCTTTGGGTTCATAGAAAAGGTTTGGAAATTTATTTATGGTGGAGTTTAAAAGTTTTTGCTGTACCCCTGTCATATGACTTGTTTTGATATTGAGGGCGCTAACCATTGGAGAACGTAACTGTTTTCACAGAGTCTAATATTCTCATAGAGTTACCTTTCGTATCTAAAAGCGGATAGTTGTTTAAGGCTATCGTTGCCAAGGATGCCATGAAATGTTCGCAAGGTGGGTAAGAGAAAGAACTTAAGGCTTGTGTTATGAATATTAAATAAATTTATCATTGTGTACTGAGTAATTTGGGCGTCTCCTGCTGTAGATTTTGCAAAGAAAGGATTTTCATTATGTAAAGGTTTTGATACAAGGGATGATTGAATGTAATTTTTTGAAGATCCGGTGTCTATAAGAAATTTATAAATGTCACCACTCTTCGACTTACACTCGAAATAAGGTAAGGAAGAGTCGCTTAACCTAAAAAATTTATGTCGACATGTTCCAATTCTTCGATTTGGGAATTATAGGTATCGGAAGACACGTCTATACTTTCGGCATATTCACTGAAGGGTTGCTCGGCTTGTCCGTCACTCAAATTGAGGTTTTCGTAGTATTGGCTTAGTTCTTTTGGAGATGTGTCAATGGGGAAATTAGGATGATGTCTCGTAACTTTGAGATTTTGAGGTATAGTTACATCATGTCTTCTTGGGTTATTGTTGAAATTTTGTCGATTTTGGTGGTGTATGTCTCCAGCATGAGCACTAGGTCCTTGTGTCAAAGGTTCTTGTTTCACATTCGGTTCTGATTGAGATGTTCTGGCTTGTTGGTTTTTTTTGATAATTATTTTCCGAAGTTCTTTGTTCTTTGGTTGTGTCCTTGGTTCGAGTGGATTGGGCGAAAGTATTGTTGCTAGTTTTGTTTCCTAGGAGGACCCATTTTTCCTTGGAATACAGTATTTTGTGGACGCATTTGTGTAGATTGTGGGTTAAAACTCTTTTTAGTTGGTCCTTGATTATTCCTAGCGTATTGAGACCTAAAGTGTTAATTTTCATATTTTAGACATAGGTGCAGAGCTGTAGGCAAGTCTGCGGGTTCCTTCATGCCTAGAAGATCAGGCAGATGGCCCTTAAGCCCTCTTATAAACGTATCGGGCAAATGTTCATACAAGAAATATTATTAATTATCAGGGTTAATTGTGAGTTTACTGTCTGATAAAATTGTTGAATAGATTGGTTACCCTGAACCATGGTTGACATCTGGAACTCCAGTGTCGTAACATCTCGCTTGCCCGCGTAATGCGTTGTAAGGCAGTTAGAAATGCTGCTCCACTTGAGTGGAGTGTTATTTGCTTCTAACGCTGCATCTGCTTGACCAACTATTTTATTAGGAATAACGTTTAGTATTCCGTAATATTGGGTGGTACCCTTCTTGTGTTCATAGAGTTTTAGTAATCTTTCAACACTCTTTCTCCAGTAAGAAAACTCGCATGCTTCTCCCAAACCGGTACGAAGACATTTTATGATGTCAGGAAATTTTTTTGAAACCATCTATGTCACTCTGATGCTGGCGAAGAATGACCTGATCTACATTAGGAGGACGTTGAACGTGATGATTAAGTACACTTTCTATTATCTGTCTTCCTTGTTGTTCTAAAACTCGAGTTACAATAGAAGCAACAAGACCATCCAATTCTGGGGTTGAACTAACTCTTGGGTTGAAAGATCTGCATTTGATGCGCTCGAATGAAATGAGCAGTTGTATTCCTGGCCACTAGCGGAATGAGCGTGAAGATTGCCTACTATCGCTAAAGGATTACTCGTGGATGCAAATATAGGAGGGTTAGAAAAAGGAGGTGTGATGTGGGAAGAAGTGGGATTTGTTAATAAGTTGTTATTAATTGAAACTTGGGGAAATTGGCCTTGGCCTTGGTTTGGTTCTTGGGATTCACCTGTACCTGCCCTTGTTAAAACCATTTTCTTATTTAATGCTTATATTATTATGCTTATAATATTATATATATATATTATCACAAATGTTTTCCAAATTTAATTAGTTGTATTCAAATATTTAGAGTTAAGCGGTAACAACTTTTGAAAGAGAAATAAAAGTCTTTATCTTTGTAGCAATTTCAATTCTTAGAGATTCTATTTTTCTGAAAACTAACTTACATGATGTACAGACTCACCAAGCCTGTTACTGGGATTTGTTCCGCTTTGCCCACAAGGTTACTGGGGATCCCTCGTTGACTCCTTGTACTGCTGCTTGGCCCCTACAGTTGAGATCACTGTTAGGGGTTCTTTCGTACACTCACTGAATCTGCTCTACGCGAGTGCAGGAGCTACTTAAGATCCCTGGCTTCTTTTTAGTTAAAACTTTACGTTTTTCTCGAGCAGTGAATCTACTTAAATCACTGGCTTCTTGTTTTTACCGCGACTTGTTTTGTTGACCACCATTTTTTCTTCTAGTAAAACTTTACGTTTTTCGTGAGCACTAGAGCTACTTAAGGTCACTGACTGCGATACAAGACGAAAAAAAACTGAGCCCCTGCTGCTCAGGCGCCAATTAATCAAACGTTATTGGTTTGATTTAAAAAAAAAAAATGTTTACTTTTATTTCAAATATTAGACGGGCAGCGATTCTGTCTTTGAATATAGACTGCCTAAATCTTAACAAAATTCATAGCTTAAATACTAATTATCTGCTGAGACAAGTGAAAAAGTCTATATGGTTTGGCTTCAAAATTAACATTTTTATATATACAAAAATTACAAATTTAAATAAAAGATATTGCAAATATTTTCTTCAGAAATTTTCTTCACTTATACAGTTCAACTTATAAAGTTCATGTAGCGAAGTGAGTTTACTGCGTATCTCTGTCAACATTAAAGATATGTAATGCTTCATCTAACACCAGCGTCGGAGATCGAGAAGCTGTTGCAGAGCTCTCAGAGTACGGGGCATTTCGCAATGAAATGGAACACATCTTCTATTTCCTGAGGTTAAAAGGATCACATAAAATTGGTAGTTCCGGGCAGAGAGATATAAAATTCAGCACCACATGTTCATCTCTAAATTTGAAGATAGTGCTTATCTTATCCACTTTATACTTGTTCAGAAAGTATGTATCTTCCTTCAGAAAATGTTTCACTTTACTACGTTATGCTATAATGGGAAACCTGGGTTTCTTTCAAGTATTTATTATATAATCTTTGACCAATTTTCTTCAGTATGGAGCTTTTTGTCTTAACAAAGCCTGTTGCTCATCCAGTGTTATAGAAAATACGAAAACGCAGTCAGATTCTATTGCTTCCCATTCTTGAAGTAACACACTTAGTCTTATTTCGCAGAATTTAAAAAAGCACTAACTAAATTAATAATAATAATTCTAAATAGCGATTGAAACCTATAGCTATAAAACAACCTAAGTCATAACATTAATCTTTAACTTATTTACTTATTATCATACAAGAAATTAAATGATATAAAAACTATTTTTTTACCATTGATGTGATGAACAAACTTATTTTCTAGGGTAAGACGAGAAACATTTGTTGTTTGAGTTGTGATTGCTAACATGCAAATTCTTTCATATCTGTGAAACACTCTTTTTATATTGGATAAGATCGACTGATCCAAACGATTATCGAATAAAAAGCGATTCCAAAGTAAACTAAAAATTAGAGGTCTTATCTAACTGAATTCTTAAATGTTGACTATGTTGAACTATAGATGAATTTGATGGTGTTATGTATCTCTCTTTATTAAGACAGCTCACCAATAACAAGAAACAATTTCACTAACTTCGTATTATCCTCCGGGTGTACCTGTCCTATGCCAATGAATGACCTTAGATACTCCCAATGAAGTATCACAGTTTATCGAACAGCATTAAAGTTATGCTCCTGATTAAGGCTTCCTGCTTACTTATCGGACCTACTTTCCAAATATTATGTAAAAATTCCTTTCCTCTTCGTTTTCATGCATATACTTGTATTTTTTTTTTTTATAATTTTGGGCTCAACTGCTTTGGGTACCCTTAAAATGCTTGAACACAGCACGGGCGAACGTTAAAAAGAAAATCTTGTAAATATAAACACTAGGTTAATTTATATTTTTTGCATATTTTTCTACACCTTATGGTGTAAATGCTTGATATGAGGTCCTTCTAAGTGTCAGTTTAATTAAACTCTAATATCAAGTAATGCATGAGTTCCTACTAGAGCACCGAAATCAAGCAGTGTTGGGCGCGGTAAGTACATAGGTGGATGACCACATGGGAACTCAGTACTCCGCGTGCTGTTGACAAAACGCGCCACATGGGCATAGTACCCCGGCGTTAAAACCCGAAACCTACAAATTAATTTGTTCGTTCCCTTGATAATAATAATAATAGTAAGTAGAGATGATGGTGATAACAATATAAATCTTATAATTCAGCCGATTAATCGTATACATATCAGAGCAAGTGTGCTATAAAGCAGGATAAAAGCTAGACGAGCAATGAAATTCTGATTTACAGCAAACATATCTTGCTGAAGAAGTTGCTCTTCCAAGGCAAGGACAGGTGAAAATTGGCCAATATCCGGTTTGTGCATCGAGTGGAACATCTATAGGATTCACGCAGTAAAAAAATTGGCTATTGAAATCCGAGGTACACTGCAAAACTTACTTTTCACTTCGGCCATTAATATCGTACGTTGTCTAAATATTTGTTATATGCTTTGGACAAAGAATGGCGTTGGAAAACATATTCCTTACGGAATTAGAAAATTTCGTCTTCACCACCAGTTACAACTCGTTTGATTTTTATTAGCTCATATGGAGAAGATTTGAATGGGTTGTGTCTTCATTCAAATTTGAACAAGAGGGTGGCAGTTTCGGTAGACAAAATGACATCAACGATGAATCTTAGTTTTGGGAAAATGTTGATAAAATTGCTCCACTCGTATAGGAAAGTATTTGTATTTTTTTATTCATGAAATTTAATCTAAATTTTACATAAAAGTATTTGCCTGAATTTAACTATTTTTAAAGTAAGAATAAGTCAGCTTAGCAGAAATGTATTTCACTTTTCTTTAATTCACTATATAAGAAACAACTTAATTAAATAATTTAAATATATCAAAATTATTTTTGAATTGTAATTAATTTGAATTTTTTTTGCAATGAATGCAAATAATCGTTCTTAAATTGTCAAAAAGAAAACTAAAGATATTTTTGTATATAGAAAGACTTGTTTCTACCTCATGGGATTTAAAAGGCGCAAATTTAAATGCCATTCGGTCAAATAACTGAAAATTTATTTTAAAGTTCTAAAACCAAAACATTTGACATTTTGGTCTTTATTTTTCTTACTATTTTACAGTCAATGAAGCTAACTTTAATTTCTGCATCGTTGACTATCGATGTCGGTATATGCGGCGAGTTCTAGACCATTCGTTTCCAATTTCTTTTTTTCTTTTCTCAATTGATTTAGAAAAAAAGCCGTTATTTGCTGCTAAAAATCCCAAGTCAGTTGTTTAGGTACCTTGTTCAAGTTATTCTTTGGCAGTTTTGACAGAAGCAGAATCCTCTTCATCGAATGAATGAAAAATGTTTACAATTTTTATATATATTTATATATATATATTTTCATATGCATAGTATGAAACTGCTTCTATCCAGGTTCCCCTGGATCTGGTTCAACATCCTTAAAATTTCTTACGTTTGAAGGAACTTTCAAAAATACTTTTTTTTTTTACTTTCAATAAGAGGATCGACCACAGGAAATTGTCCTCTTATGGTTTCGTAAACTCTATTGAGTCCATTTGCTAGACACGTCACATGAGCTATTTAAGGGTAAAATACTTGAATTGCTTCAGCTGCCTTAACCAAGTATGAAGAAACATCCGACAAAAACAGCAGCTTAGTTTTTTTTTTCAAACTGCTCACCCAACATTTTTACCGAGTCATCGAAATGCCTGGCTATTGTTGAATGATTTACTTTGTCCATTAAAGCAGTATTAATTAAAAACTTCTCCTTTGCAACTGAGTTTCCAGGATCTAAAATGCCAATTATTACATTGGCAATACACCTGTTTGTAAATAAAAGAGAGGAAGAAAGAAAACAATGATTCACATTATTTTTATGTTTTACTGAACCACTAAAACCGTTGCTTCGTCTATAATAACCCACAACTTCCGGTTTCGCAATTTTGCCTTTATTTTTGCCATGGTTTTCTCATACAATCCTTTACCCGAGCATCGAACTTGTCGAGTTGTAGAGGCTGAGTAAGGTCAATGATTCTCGAGACTTTCTCCAGATGTGTCCGGAAAATAAAGGGTATTCACTTTTCCCACCTTCTCCTACTCCCTCACTAGTCCCATCACTACTGGGTCGGATCAAGGTGTCATCCGACCCGTGCCGATGATAAACCTAACTGAGGGCCGATCATCTATCAGTCGTTAACGGAGTGTTCGGATACCTAACGACCTCCGGATAAACTAGCCTTATCTGTATAGAGCGGATCTATGTACATATGGACCTTCTTTCTCCCCTACTTGTGGGACCACTATGCAAAACTCTATAGGAAAAATAATACCCGATGCCGGTACTCTTTTATTACCGGGCGGTAATAAGGTCACTGGACCGACTACCGACAGGGCTCCTGCAATGCCGAGCAGAAGTTCTTTCATCTGTGGCAGGCCATAGTAATCCTTTACAAGGCAAAAGCAACGAGCCCAAAACAAAGCTTTCAAGGAGCCGCAGGATCGTGGCAAGACATATTCCTACCATTTCCTCCACCCCTAGTTGCAGCAAGTCTGTTGCAGGTCATGGACGCCCGAAATGCGATATGTATCACCAAAACTTGCGGATCTAATCCTCAAAGACGGACCAACACCGTTTCAAAATCACTAAAAGACTCCTCCAAGCACCAGGGATCATTGGAGGAAACCATTCCGGTTCCCAAAAGGCCCAAAACGAGAACACCCCCAGGACATTCCGACGCTACATCTCTGAGGTCTTTTAGCGATATCCTAATGGATGAGATCACGATCGCGGTGATCGATAGAGCGACGCCGACGAATCCATTTCGGCAGACTGATGGCAGCTGGTCATATTGAAGCTTTCGAGCAACATCTTGACCATCAGTCGGGAAAACTCCGGACCACCTGCCATCACAAGCGACGCTTGCTGGTAACAGGGCCACATCAAGCTGATCGCTTGCAGTGACCAGAGATCCTTGGATCTCTATTAAAAAGCTTAAAGTGGTCTAGGACAGGTCTCGCCAGGTGCTTGGCTCGAGGTCGTGGCAAAGGAGGATATCCCTAGTAGACAAAGAAACCGACACTTCCGACTCATGCCTGTCTTAAGATAAGCACATTGAAAATCTTTGGCATATTTGTACTGAGATGTCGATTTCTCTAAGCACTGCAGACAGTTCTGGGCTCTGTTAAATTATTTAAAATTTGTTTGACTGGGGTGGAAATAAAATCGGCGGCCAACCTCTCCTCTATTTTAGATATAAGATCAAAAATCTATCCGCTCAACTCCATTATGATGTTTTTATCCCGTTCAATTGCTAAGATTCATCACTTTTTTTGGCACATTTGAAATAATTTCTTTCGCAAATAAATATTTAAATTGAAAGCTACGATTATTTACAACAAAATGGATAATTTCTTTAAAATTAACTTCACCCTGATAATTTAAAAAAAAAATATTTAAACAGCCTTAAAAAGGCGAATCTGCCCCATTTCGGGAACAATCACCATCCGGATGGGGCACTTTCGATATGAATTTAGATGACGGATGTATTAAGAATCAATTAGTCAAATATTTTATATACAATATTATTAAATATTATAAGCAGGAACGTACTGTTTTATTTGAATAGTTAAACAAATCATAAATCTATAAACATAAAATTAAATGAATTCAGAAATTAATTTTAAACTAAAATTAAAAAAAAATTAAATTAAAATTAATTTAAAATCACATTCTAGAAAAAAAAAATAGTTAATTAAAGGAATTTATCCTAAAATAAAAAGACGTGTAAAAAAAATCATTTCACGTTGTATCGACTAATATCAACGTCCTTAAGAGAGGCAAGGTTTCAATATCTTGCCGATCCAGCTGGGTGTTCTGGTAGCCTTAACTAAATGTCACTCCTCAACATTAAGGGCATACCTTAAAAAAAAGGCTTAAAAAATTACAAATTGTTTGATTTTTTTCCGGAAAAAATTGGCAGTCAATAGAAATTTGTTTGAATTCACAAATTTGGTTAACTGACCAACATGATATTTTGGAATTCGGGTGTCAAATTTCACTAAAATATAGTCATCGATGTTGAGTTCATTCTCGTGTTTCAGTCTATAGTCACTAGCGTTTGATACTTCTAAATCAAAGTGTCCATCATCATCTTTCACATATGGGCCAACAGACTTATCTGAATCTGCAACGCTGAATGTTGTCTTATAGCTTTTTTTGTCTTCTTGTTTGTACGTTAGTTCAGTGATTCTGTTTTTCTCAGGTGTCTCTGTATTAGTTATTGATTTATCTTGAAAAAAATCACTGAACGAGTTAAAAATCGGTTCAACCACAACAACTGCTGAAGACGAACTGTCATAGTTCGAGTACGATCTGAGAGAACAGTGCCGAACGAGTTACTATTAAACATTTTATTTAAGAATTACCCGCTTTTCTGTAAAAGCGAAAGTCGAAAGTACCCCATCGAAAGTACCCACCCTACCCTATATATACCCTCGCCACACTGAAAGCATCGGTTCCCACTAGATCACCGAAATCAAGCAGTGTTTGGCGCGGTAAGTACGTAGGTGGGCAACCTAACCACATGGTAAATCATGTGCTGTTGACAAAACGCGCCACATGGGCATAGTACCCCTGCGTTAAATCTCGGACCCTACAAATTAATTTGTATCGTTCCCTTGATAATAATTAATAATAATAATATATTTTTCACAACCAATTCGATTTTGGTTCTAGCATAGGAGAACTTTTTGTCGAACAGCTTGGTTAACAACTTGGAGTTTCAATTAATTGATCTAAAGGTGTGGTTATGACAAATGGTACGGAAACACATTACATAACGATACTCCAAAAAATGTATCTAACTTCATTGATGCAGCAGTCCATTACTTTTAACTTATGCTTTTGTCATTCAACGTGGCGAATTACATGATTTTGTCCTCCTGCAGATATTGAAAACTCGCATTCGCAGACATTACAATAAGCAACTGTGTTGCGTTTGCTCGCTTTCAGAAATGTATATATTTTTTTTAAATCTTCCGAGAATTTACACTCCTCTTACATTTTTTGTTTGTTGCTGCTGAAGTGGATGCCATTTTATTTCTATCTATGTAATGAAACGTTAATATTATTAATTATTGTGTTTACATTTGAGTTGCTTTTTGTTAACCTATCTACAACTAATCGTCCAATAAACTTCACTTCACAGCAAATTGTTTTGTTTTCGATTTAAAAATGACAGATTAGAAGCCAAACTGACTATTCATACATATGGCGGCGGAACAGAGACTCAAAAACGGGACTGTTACAATAAAAGCGGGACGTATGGTCACTTTATGTAAGGGTATACTTGCAGGCCGTTGGTCGACTGGGTTTGATCATAAGATTGTTAATTGCGGCTGATATTTTAACATATGTTGCTGTTGTTGCGGCTGGAGCTCTTAGTTTAGCTGTGTCCCTGGCAGTCGATATATTCGTCGATGCCACAATTGTTATTGCGGAGACTGTGGTCGCTTATCAATAGTTTGGCTATGCTTAGCAAGGTTTACTAATTGATTAGAATGAAAACGTGGCAAAGTTAGGCTGTGAAAATCATTTTGCTTTCTTTTTTTTATAAAATTTTTGTTTGTTTTACTCTGTTCCGAAATCAATTTAGCCATAACAGGTGGTTGTATTCGCTAGGTTACTGGTTCGTCCTAGGAGTCGGTTACCAGAAATAGTCAAACCATTTAAGTCGTGCAGTCGTTTCCCACACACATCTACTACTTGCCTACATTTTAAATTATCCATGCTTACCATGTTTCGTTTGCTTCTAATAAAGAACAAGATTGAATAAAAAAATTCTTCAAAAATATTGTATCTGTGTGTTAATTTTGCGGTGAGGTCTTTTGACTAAGAAGATTTAGTTAAGAAGCTAAATTTATTTTAAAGCTTAACTGTACGCAATTCTTAGTTATCTACATATCCATACACATTTATATATACATCGTTCCGAGAAAACCAGATAGAGGGACTGGGGTTGTTTTTCCTTTAGTTTTTTGAGCCAATTCGAAAAGTACACTTGGCTTGAGTGAGAACACTGAGTACAGATAGACACATTTATAGAGCAAGCATCAAAAATGTGCAATCACACATGTATTTGTTTGGGGGATGTATAATGAAACAAAATTAAGAATACCATATTACAATTATTTATCAACATATTAACAGAGCAGGAGTGATAAGACCTAGGACCCACCTCTAATTGAACCTAAATAAGGATGCCGGACGAAAGTAAACGACTTGAAAGAGTCAAATCAACTATACAATAGCTACTCGTATACATAATTTCTTAATATCACATATGTATTTTCAGAATATTATTGTAGACTGATTGAACTTCGGGGGAAATCGAAAGCTGATATCTTGTTGATGTTAACGCGTGTCAAGTCTTCAAATACTTTTCTGAAGGAAATGAACTGAATCATGCTATTGCAGTTTACCTGAATGAGGATGAATTTCTTAAGTAAAATACTTAAAAATTGATGACTTCAGCCAAGGCCCAATGATATCTTCAAAAACGAAAATCAGTTATTGTGTAATTGCTGTACGACTGATGGTCAAGTAGAAGTAATTCATTATACTCGTAGACATAGACACATGAGTGTATAATTCTAAAAATATTTAAAACCACAAATTACTGTTCCTAGTGCTAAATCTTGGCAGTACAAAAAAGAAAAAAACCTTAAGTCGTTACCACAATTATGTGCAGACGATAACTACCGATATGCCCGTTAGAAGCTACTGACAAGATCCCCTTGTGAACTCGTAGAAGTTTCTGAAAACTAGAAGGACTGATCGATATTGCAGTGGTCTCATGGCTCTATAGCCATTTTCGTTTTCTCCGGCGGGTAGTATTATATCATCGTCTCGGCATAATTTTCCGCAGACACAAGCTCGACCTTTTTGTAAAAAAAAAGAAGAAAAACAATCAATATTACCAACTTTATGGCTTTCTGGATACAATTATGATTTATTCATGTATCAGCATTGCATTATTCCATTTACACATAGAGATCTTTGATAGTCATATAAGTATTCGTATATGTACTCGTATGTGCAGTTTTGCAAGTATTTAGTTTTTTTCTCATCTCTTTTTTCATGGTGGCGGTATTTGGTTGAAGGATTGAATGCAGGACTTGGATCCACTGCATTACAGTCGAAAGACGATCTGAACTCAATGGAGACTCTTGAGTCTCTGCGGGGCATGGATCTCCAGAGCCTTTGGGTTTCATGAGACGACTGGTAAAGTCACTGGATACCGAGTATGATACAGAGCGTACTGAGGCTTTGGACGACTTCGCCGACATGTATGTGGTAGATGACTTCGATGAGTTGGATGAAATAGATGACATCGAAGATGTTGAGGACTTAAAGGGTGTAGATGCGGACTTAGACTTGGCGTCCTTGTGTTAGGATTCTTACGTTGTCCAGACATTTTGTTTCTTGAATTTTCTGAAAACAGAAAAAAAATAAAAAAATACTTCATTAACCTAATAACCTTAATTGTACCTATAACATTTTGTTTGTCCTCAATTTTAGTTATAGTCACGACTGGACTGTTCTGTTTGATGGATCAATTGCAAATGAGAAGACTGTCTTTCGGAGAATGTGAGTGTGTTCAGTAATTTTACTTTAGGTCAGCTGACAATATCAACTGTTCAGTGGACTAGACACCTAATTCGTTGATTGAATTCATTCTAAGCGAATCGAAGTGCTCTATTAGTTTAGAGTTCATAGCTCTCTTTATTAACTAACACTAACACTAAGCTCCTGCTGGAAGCTGTTACCAAAATTTTACTTAAACTATGTCTCATTTAATGTGCGGTTGCGCAATACAATATTTGGAAAGATGTTATTTGATTTACAACTCACATTTTCTTGTTGGACATAAGTGGACAAAAGGATAATTAAATATGTTGCCATTCAGGGTGATACATACGAAAGAAACTCAAAAATGCAGATATAAAGGGTCTTCGCCAGGCATTATGAAAGACGAAATGCAGACTCTGGATGTTTTGTGTGCCACTAATTACGTGTAATGCTTCGTATTTCTCCCAAAAATCTCTACTGTTAAAGGGTCGCTTGCGGGGTCGGTCCTCTGTATCATTTCACAGGCCAATTTACTTGTATCATCTAGTTGGAGTCACCCCAAGCTCGCTGATATTTTTCTATTCAAGTCATCCAAATGTCTTTATGTCTCTTCTCCGAACCTCGACTGAATTTTGATTACATATTGCGTTTAGGACACGATTTTTCAAGGACCTACGGTGAAGATAGCAAAACTGGGTGAAACGCTCGGTCCGAAGTTTGTCCCCTATCGGTTTCTTAATATGGAAAGTTTTATGATATGTGTTTGTTTAATTTGATCTTCCTTTCATTTCCAACACAGATCACACACAGGGTAATGGAACCATAAAATTCGTGGAATTCGTGTCAAGTACTCTGCGTCTGCAATCAGATAGCAAAGGAGAAGGGGGTTACCAGCAATTGGTAAGTTGGTAGCTGAAGGTCCTAGGCCATCAGTCAAATTTTGTGATATAAGTTAATAGCCTATAAAATCAGGGGGCAGCAAAGCGTCTCATTATATAACGTCAACAAGTTGGTAACATAATTTTTGTTCATCGGCCTTCGGCAACAATGTCTTAGACCTGTTCTGCTGCAACTTACTTAGATCTTTTTCTCTCTTCCTAGAGACTATTACAGCCAAATAAATGTCGAAAATGCTACATGATATCAACGAATTCCTAGCTGGTAACTTATCGAACTATTACTTAAGATTGCTCCATACACCATATAGTTCGACCCTCCTAAGAGCTAAGGGATGATAGCTCTTAGTCAAATCGCTAGTTTTGAAGTTTATTCTATATTTGTACTCGTATGTATTGGGTTGTTCAATACGTTCTTTTGTCTTTTTTATGGTTAAAGTAAAACACAAATTTTTTGTATATATGCCTATATTAATTCCATAGTTTATTACTTTTTTCCAACGTTCTAGAAAAGTCAGCTGTCTTATGGGTAAAAATATTTTCCAGGTACATTTTGATCTCACCTTCGGTATTGAATTGCCTTCCCTCCAAATTGTTTTGGAGAGAGCAGAACAGGTGATAGTCAGGACGCGCAAGGTCTAGAAAGTTTGGTGGGTGCTGCATAACTTCACAGCTAAATGAATTCAGCTTTTGTTTTATAACTAAAACTGTGCGTGGTCTGGCCTTCTCATAATAGAAAACAACGTCCTTTCGGTTCGCCAACTCTGGCCGTTTTTCTTCCACTGCTTCTTCCAAAATATCGAACTGAGATCAATATTTAACGGCATTTATTGTCTGATTTCGCGGATGCAATTTGAAGTAAAGGACAACTCGTCTGTCCCACCAAAAGCTCAACATGACCTTTTTGGGATGCAAATCTTGTTTACCGACCGATTGCGGTGTTTTAACAAGAGCGCATCATAACCTCTTATGTAGAATGTTTTTGTTAACTTTCCATTTTTCACCTCCCGTGACCACTGCTTTCAGAAAAGCTTCAAGCGAAATCCATCTCAACAAAGACTCACAAACCATTATGCGATTCATAACGTTTCTTTCTCTTAGTTCGTGAGAAGCCCAAACATCCACCTTTTTCGACATTTTAAGCCTTTTGAGTCTCTGCGAAACAATTGTATGAGCTGTGTTAAACCGCGATCTACCGCTTCATCAGATTCCTGTCGACGGTTTCAGCCAATGTTTGGTTGTCGTCTGTGGTGGGTGGTATCCTTCATTTAAAAAAAATAACTACATTGAACTTAAAACTCGTACTATCAAAGGAAATTCTTTTAACAGTGTAAAGGATAACCCTCTCTATCTCAATAAACAACAAGAATTTCATAACACATTTTACAGAGATTTTATAAAACTATAAACCCTACTTCCAAGAAAAAAACCACAGAACTTATTGAACAACCCAATATTAATCGTAACGAAGCTTGAAATCAATTTTACCTCGACCATTCAACAATGAGTAGATGAGCTAATATATGCGAGTTGAAAATTCAACCCGATATTAACTCAATTTTTCTACCAGTCCATGTATTTCATTTGGCCCATGCTTTACTCGTTAATGTAAACTATTTTGATTTGTAAATCTTTTTTCTTTCTACAGAGTCTATAGCTACAGAAAGTACGAGTATAGTCCAAGAGATCATTTGTGTTGCAGACATTCAGCTGGTTTTGTATTGTATCTATCGACAAACAGAAGCTACGAGTATGTATTTTAAAAAGGTGCCAATACTTAGTACACTATTTTAGAGAAATATAAATTTTTTCTTCCTTATACAGATGAGAATGATGAGGGAACCGCTTCCAAGCCCACCGACTATTCCAAGGGAGCCGAAGGACGTATTCCCTATAAGGCCTCCTCCACATATACAAAGACCTCCAAGGCGAGATGCATGAGAACAGTTTTTCTAGACACCGAATCCGCACCATAAACTTAAGGTCCAAACCAAATGTATCAAACTGTAGAGCATAGCAAAATTATTTACTAAATGGGTGCGGCATGTACGAGTAAGTAAGTGAACATCAAGATGTTCCCATCAACAATAGATCGGATTTTTTTACGTATACTTGAAATTTATTTTAAAATAATGTATTGTATTATTATTAATGTATTATTTTATTATTGTATTAATGTATTATTAATAAACTGAAACAATAAAGATAGTAAAACCACCCCCATAAACATGCTGACGTAATTATTAAAATTGCACATACTGCAATCTAGTGAAATTCACTAGGGTTCTGTGATAAAACTTGTCATGCGCATATCCGTACAGTGTATTTATATACTTGTGCTTACAGATAGTGAGTAGGCCGCCCTTGGATACATCGCCCACGTGAGCCTTCGTTGCCGTTGGTCTCACTATACCTGCATGAATAGTAGTAGGACTAATGAGTCCCAAACAAGCCAACATTTTTCTTGAAGAAAATATGTCCTAGATTCTCGTATCTATGACTGCAATACGATCATTTATAAAAATTTCAACTTGTGAAATCGACTCCCAATGGGAGTTTATCTCCATTTTCTTCTCGATTCTAATTGATATTTCATATGAGTTCTGTTGAAACTATGCATCCATCTTTATTTTGTCTAGAATTCAGATTATTTACAATATGTATGGTTAAGAATGGGATGACTTGAAAGGCTGTATTCGAAAATGGTGTGCTGGAGAAGGCGGCAGCCGATTATCATTATTATACTGCCGCTAAACCAGGTGACCCATATCTCCAAAATGTAGGTTCCTATGGATCCTTCTTCACGTTGTATTCGTTTTGTATCTGAGCCCTGTTCACCTGTGGCATTTTTAATTATTTTTCTATTTCTGTGTTAGAAAGGGGTATTTTTGATGTTTTTGTCCTTTGACAAATATATATATATATATATATATAGCACAGTAACAAGGAGTAGTCGGTAACTAGTATATGTAAGTAAATTTTTTACTCCAAATTCTTCTTTGGCGAAAACGTAATTTGGCGTAATATCTCGCCTGCATGAGACGAAATGCCTGGAGAAATTATGGCAAAATATTTAGTTTTGCAAGCAGGTATTCCTATTTCAATAGGCAAATTAGTTATAAAAAGAAAATATATGAGTACATAATATATATGTACATAATAATAAAAACAAGAAGAAATAACAGTTTTAGTTTTTAAGCGCGATGACGAATTTAAATACATGTTTCCTTGATCGCTATGATTACTTTTTTAATGATCTGTTCACGACATTTCTGATAAACATAAAAGGCACTGGACCAGGTAGTTAGCTCAATTATTTATATTAGGAAATTAATTCTTCCAGCAAAATTTAAATTTTGCAATTTTGTGCGTTTTGGTAAATAAAGGTTTATCTACCAAGAGGTGTCATTTTAAATGTTGAGCCATTATTAAACTATCTACATCGAACTATTATTTCGCTGACTTTTGATAAGCAAATAGTAGGAGGTTATTAAATAAGGATAAACTATCGCAAAACCTGTTGAAATACTGAAAATTTACTACTTCACTTCTCGCACAACTATAGAAAATGTAAAGTACCACGCACAACGCCGTACTTTCGCTAATTGGGTGACTGGTAATGAATGAACAAGATAAGAACTTTTTAGACAAAATTATTCTGAGTGAAGAGATAAACGAACAAAACTGTGGCATCTGGGGCTCCGACAACCCAAGAGAAATAGTACTACATACAACCTCTCGATCTGCAACAAGTGATAGTTTAATACGGTTTTTGAGTTGGCGTGGCGGTGTCATTGGGAAATATTTTTTCAAAAATGATTCTAGTGTGACCGTTTCAGAGAATGATACAGAACGATGTGGACAGACTTGTGTTCACCCAAAATTGATGCTCTGGACGTGGACTATGTTTATTTTAAACACGATGGAGTAAAATGTAACACAGCTGGTGGATTGAAAGCTGGTTCCATTTAAAGGTATAGGAAGCCATTGGATGTGTGATTTCTCGAAATGGAGACTTCACTTGGTCACCGAGATTGTACAATTTAACAACGTTTGATCTTTTCCTTTGGGGCTATTAAGTCTGGCCTCAATATCTGATCTGTAATACAGTAGAATAATGCGAAAACATGACAAAAAAATTTTATCGAAAGAATGACTGTTTGCAGGCAGAGCCGAGGTGGACACTTGGCAAATTCTGTACCTCAACCCTATCCTCAGAGTTTGTACTTTATGGTGAAATAAAAATATACTCACTTTAAAAAAAAAAAAAATATATTTCGTTTTTCTTTCGACTTTAAATAACTTTATATTCCCCAAGATATGTAACTCTAAGGAGTTCGCAGGTTTTAAAAATATTTTAAATTACCATCCCGGAAGAACACTTCACTTTGCTGATCGCGGTAAGCAACTTATTTATATTGGACGAACAGAAAAAATATATTTCTTAAATTCATGTGACCCTAGTCTGTGTGATGGTATTTTTTTATTTTTGTACCCGTATAATGTTTGCACATAGCTTTGCTGAAGAGACGTTAGGGAGGGAAAAGTTAGTGATTAGAAAACAAAGAACTGAGCAGGGCATTGCATTAGCGAGTTGGCAAGTAAGGCTTGAGTTTTGGAAGCATTATATTCCAACCTGTTGAAAGTTTCCCAATTGGTTATGCTGTGAATATCGGAATTTTATGAGCTTAATATACGCTACCGTTCCCGTTCTACACGCGAAGAGCAGGGACGTGAATCAGGGAACGAATATGAAAAGCACAGAGTATTGTCGTTAGCAAAGGAATATACTAAATTAAAAGTAGCAGACAAGAGAGTGTCGGATACAAAACGGAGCCATGGAAACACCAGCATTTATTTTTTAAACATCAAAACACGCAAAACAATATCAATTGAACGTTCCGAAAGGTAATATAATTTCTGATCTATTGAAAAAGAGAGTCATCGATCCCAAAGGCACGCATTTTCAACAAAAAAGCTTAATGCCAAATTCTTGCAAATGCCTTAGAAACATAAAGTGCAATTATCATACTTTCGCCAGATTGTCATACGCTTTAGTTTCCCTTTTCGGCTAGACAGTGGTTTTTGCAGCGAGGAAGAACACCTCTTCAGAGTAAGTGAATTCTAACCATTTGGATCAACGGATTTGTGATTGCTAAGATCTTTAAAAGTCTTGCTACTACACGAATGCAAAAGTCGATTTGTCCCATTGAAGATTCGACACACTAAAGTGTAGGCGGGGGCAAAGCACAATCTAGGAGTGCTAATTGGTCGCTAAGTGTGTAGCAAGCAGGTTGGCCTTGACAGCTGGAGTTGGAGCTGACAGCTGGAATATCATTGTAAATGAGCGTTAAATTGGAGGATGAGGCAAAATTTCTAACACTTTTGACGAATGACCAAAAATGTTTACTTCTTTTGGGACATTGTAGTATTTTTAGCCTCAGTTTTTGCTCGTATTGGAATTCTACACGTTTAAGAAAAATATTGCAGTCATTCCTATCTCGCTTAAACTTTTTTCGGTTTTCCTTTGTCTAGTTGGTCTTAAAGAACCGCTAAAATATTTGTCCAACCTTGACAGCCTCTTTGCAGTTCGAGTTATACTATGTCTTTTCTTTTGGTTTGATACTCTTCATCCGATGAGGGATAAAGGATCTTATTCGAAAGAGAATAGTGTCTGTGATCACATTAACAGCGGAATCCACGTCGTTTCCGAGGAAACATAACGACCAATTTAAATTCCTAAGGAAGCTGTTAAGACCACTCCAATTGTCTTACTCGTATTGCCATACGGTTCTTTCAGAAATCTCTAACTGTGTGGTCGGTGTACGACAAATTAGCTGATATGACGCAATGGTCCGACGAGCCTAGAGGGGAGAGCACATCAACCTTGAACTTTTCAGGGTGAGAAGTTATGACTAGGGTGTTGGGGGTATTAATATCAAAATTCGGTATTCGAGTGGGTTTATTTATAAGCTGCGTTAAGTTGTCTTCCACAGCGAAAGATGGGGGAGAAATTCGATAGAAAACCTGTCGACTGAAAAGGTCTAAGCCGGTGCGTTATCGTGGTGCAGGAGCGACGTAGTAAGCTCCTGTGATTGTTTTTTACTTCTCCAGATAGTCAACGTGAATCACAAATCGCGCCTCCCAAAAAACGGAGGTCGTCACTTTTCTGGCCGAAGGTACTGTCTTCGCTTTCTTTGGATCACATTCAGCGGGTAAAACCCATCGTTTCGATAATTCTTTGGTTTCTTGTGTATACCAAAGAATCCTCGCTTCATCGACGGTTACGAAACGACGCAGAAACTCCTCCGGATTCCGATTTAACAGGGTCAAGCACGTCTTTGATGTGGTCACACGATTGCGCTTGTTCTCCGGTGTCCAACGCGCAGACGTCTTTCTCATGTCTAAAATCTCGTGCAGGATATGGCTTACGCGATAAGTTGAAATGCCTGCTATCTCTCGAATGTGTAAAGAAAGCAGCAGATAGTTCTGAAAGTTTGTAGAAGTTATAACTCCCTAAAGTTGTTTCCTCAAACTACTGATTCTGAGTTAGTGGCACAAAAAGTGCAGGGTATCTTCCCGTGAGTCTATGTCTTCGCAGTCTCTGGAAAGGTCATTATGGGTTGTGAGCAATACAAGAGCGTTGATGATACAGTTCTTCTTTTCAAGAGAATCTTACTTGTTCTGAATTTGCTGAATTTTGGACATAGTTGAATTGAGGTCTCGCAAGTTGAAAGGCCACCTTTCGTTGGCTTTTATATGTATCGTTCGCTCCACTTGTATTCACAGAGTGCAGAGTGGAAGTGTGATACTTTGATCTGCCAGTTCCCTTACTAGAAAGAATATTTTTCGCGCTAGTTCATATGCATGCTCATTGCCACTTCTTTGTCGCATAGCATAACACTATGGTGAAACTCGATTTGATTTAAGCTGCAGCGGCCTTGCTGGCTGGCCTGGTTATCACAGTAAATATAGTAATATCCTCATGGGATATTGCCTTTATTGCCGCAAGTAAGCTGCGTCTGCTACAGCCAATATCTCAGCATAGAAAACACTGCTTTAGCCCGGTATGCGTCGTGAGCATCGTTAGTTCAATTGATCGCACATGCTGATGATATTGACATGATCAAAAGAATGCGTAAGCGGCGAAGATGGGTTTGACTGTCAATAAATGCAAAACCAAATTTATACTATCAATACTATATATACTTTAACAATATTAAAGTATTAACAGAAATCAGATCTTGAAGAACGTAAAGTCTTTCGAGAAGAATCAAAATTTCTAAAAGAGCTAAATCAACCTAATACGAGAATAGTGAGTCATATTGCATTTTGGGACTCGGATGTGAGGAGCAGTACTGTTCTTATCACGGAACTAATGGAGTTGGGTTTACTTCAGTCGTAAGTTCATCACCAGACACCAAATTAATAAATATAACTTGTTTGAATACAGATACAGATGCATCGACAAAAGTACATACACTGATTGGAGTTTACAGATAATAAAAGGAATAGATAACCTGCATACTCATAATACAGTTATAATACATCGCGACGTAAAATATAGGAACATTCTCGTTTCAGGCTCTCCAGAGCGGTTAAAGATATGTGACATTGGATTGGCAAAGTGTAAAGATACTAAACCTGACGTTTACGTTACCCCGCATTACATGCCTCCAGAAAATTACTCTAGGCAGTATGACGAGTTTGTGGATATATACTCATTCGGGTATTGGAAATGATTACAGGTACTTAACCATATAAAGTGTGTCGAAATAAGAAGCAAATTAAGCAAAAGGTTTTAAATGGTGAAAAACCAAAAAGTTTCTCTCAAATACGAGACAGCAACACACAATTTGATTCTATGCCGATGCTAAATATGATGTTCTTTGAAAAAGTGAGACCCTTTAAAGACTTGTAAGTTGTAATTATTTAATTTGTTTTTTTTTATATATATAATCCGCGCGCGCACGTACCCCTTTACTGGCTTTTCTCCAGCGCGCGGGCGGGTGGTGTAGTAGTTTGAAACTCAGGTGTATTAGGTTTCGATATTTTTCCCAGAGGTGGTTGTCAAACTGGACGGGACGAGCAAGTGCATCCTCAGTCTTAGTACGTTCTAGTTGTTAGTTCGTTACATTTTAGCCCAGCCAGCAACAACTCCAACATCAGTGTTATGCCTTCATTTCAGAGTTAACGCCGACGGGATGTTCATATAACTACATACAAATTCTATGACACTCTGCTTGAGGAGTCAATGCATATACCACTACACCACGGCCACCCTCGTGAGAATCCAGATTCGGCAAATATATTCTTGATGGGCGTTGAATGGAAAGTGCCTAAGCATGTTCTTACAGCGGCGTGGTATGGCGAAGAAATTAGTTGCAGAGATGCTTTCGAGATTTTCCCATAAATTAGTAGACCGTAATAAATTTTTGGTAAAATTATAAATTGAACAGATAAAAGAAACTTGATAATATTTACCCTGGTAGTAAGGCTTTTACTTTTACTTAAACTAATACAATGTTGCTTATAGCTATAATTTGATTCGAATATAATGCCTAGTATTTTTGAAAAGTTCACATTTTTGATACTTATAAGGGTAGATTCATCGTTAGGTTTGACTTTTAATAGGCTCTTTTTGACAGATCACGCAAGATTTCTGTCAAACTGTTTTGTCATTTTTGTTCAATATCGTTTGGCAAGTAATCGTGGAGAGACTCACACCACAACAGCGTCTTCAAATTATTCAGCTGTATTACAAAAATCAGCGTTCTGTGAGAAATGTTTTTCGTGTGATTCGAGGAACTTACGGTGCGCATAATCGACCTACTAATACCACTATTGTCAATACCATTCTCAAATTTGAGTCATAGTTTAAATTAGTGAATAATATTCGACCGGTTAGACCACATTCAGCACGAAGTGAAGAAACTATAGCAGCTGAGAGTGTACGCGAAGACCGTGATGAACCGATCCGCCGCCGTTCTCATCAGCTTGGCTTGGCTTATTTTACGTAAGAATCTCGGCCTAGGAGCGTACGAAATTCAACTTGTGGAAGAATTGAAGCCAGGCGACTTGAATTTGCGCCATATTTTCAGTGATGATGGTAAAACTCAATGAAAATCTGATGTTCTATCGTAAAGTTTTGTTTAGTGATAAAGCTTACTTCTGGCTCAAAGGAAACGTTAATAACCAAATTGCGATATATGGACTGATGAGCAACTCGAAGAGTACCAAGAGCTACTATCACATCCATAAAAAATAGCGGTATGGTATATTTCTTCAAAAAAGAGGCAAATCAGAATGTTACCGTCAATGTTAACCGTTATTGCGCCATGTTAACGGACTATGTGCTTCCTTAAATTCAAGCACATGGTCTCGGTGAGCTCTGGTTTCAACAAAATGGCGCTACGAGCCATACAGCGTGTGAAACAATGGACTTGTTGAGAAATCATTTTGATGAGCAATTAATTTTACATTTTGGTATGGTAAATTGGCCACTTAGATCATACGATATCACACCTTTGGACTATATTATCAGGCATCATGTAAAGTCTCAGGACTTCAGGAATAAGCCAGCTACGATTGAGGTTTTGGACGCCAACATTACTCGTGTTAACTGCGAGATACCAGTCGCTATGCTCGAACGAGTCACCCAAAATTGGATCTTCCAATTGGACTGTCTCAGACGTAGTCGTGGCCAACATTTACATGATATCATTTTCGAAAAGTAAATGCCATGAAACGTTCTTTAAACCGTTTTACATTCTAACTCAAACCTCACGATGAATCACCCTTTAGAACCCAAATACGACGTTAACTGATGTATCACCCCGATGGAAGTGTTGTGACCTGAAATTATAAATCTTCATAATGAAAGATATTCCTCCCCTCAAGTCTTTCACATCCCAAACCCAAATCGAAAAGAAGACAGTCAGGTGATATGCTCCCTGGCGAAGTCAACCCTGTGGTAGTAGAGCGCTATTACGACCTTTATAGCAACTTCATCCGCAGGTCCCTCAAGAAGCCCGTTATGCTCACTAATTGATGCGCCACCAACACGTTACCATCTTTCGCCCCTGAAGATACAGCACGTCCCTTTTAAATACCCTCTAGCTACTCATCCAGACAAAAAAATAATAATAATAATAATAAATAAATAAAAAAAGGACAAATGAATGTGTCTCGTATGTAAAACTACCCGAAGAACCGTGTATCGATCAGTCCCCTTGCTGGACTTTGGTTGTCATACTGAGAAAGAAAAATAGGTAAAATGTTAAAAAGACATTTATTGCAAGGTCAAGGGGTGACAATAACATGCAAGAGTATATATATATATAAAAGTAGCTTGTCTTAGAACTAGTGTCGGTTCTCGAATCTATGCATTCAATCAGAACCTAATAATAACAATACTAATATTGATACTAAACCGAGCCGAAAATAATTAATAAATATATTAGATAAATCTACCTCTAGTTACAGAGGATAACCGCTAGCCTGAACAACATCAATCATTAAAGATATCGCGGTAGATATTGAACTGAAGTCTATTTATTTGTTACAATACTAAATAGGTTGTAGTACAATATCAGCACTAAAACTAAAATGAAAATAAAAAAAATAGTAATAATAAAACTTCACAATTTAATTCGTGTATCCTAGAGCGTAAATGATACGAACATAAAAGAGCAATGTCCAACTGACTTACCGAGCTTATGCCGGATGGATGTGTACAACTTACTTATAAAATACAATTAACAAAAAAAATAAATATAGATATATGCATATATATATATGTATATATAAACGTAAATAAATCTAGGTTAGGACGGACACGGGATGTAAAGGTAAAGTGACCAGATTTATTTGAAGCAAGAGCCGGACACATTTTCTTTCATGTCAAATTATGGTTTTTTTTAAAGTAAAAAATTAAAATAGTACGCTTCATAAACGACAAATGACATATTTAAAAAAAAAAAAAAAAAAAAAACAGGCTTCATAACAATTTTTTGTTTTCGATATTTAAAAGAGATCAGTAAAAATGTATATTAATCTGCCAACATGTTATTTTTAAAAATACTTTAAAAAATCAGCCTCAATATTGCTAGCGTGCTTAGACAAAGTCAAGGTAATAATAAATAGTTTTCCAGAAAATAAAATAAAAGTAAATGCTTCAAATACTTACATATGATTAATTTTAAAATTTAAAATTAATTCATATGTTTGGATGCAGAATGAATTTCTTTACATATTATTTTTAATTTTTTCATGTAATTTACATCACAATTTTGGTATTGCATTTTTAAAATTAGTATTGCTTTAACTGTTTCGACAGACAGCTGAGCATTTTTAACGGTCCCGATTTTATTTATTAACGAAAAAATTCTTTCTGTGACCGCATTAGTGCCAGTAAGACACAAAATATATTCCACTAGTTTTAAAATATTTTTAAGGGGAGCTCCTCTAATTGAAAAATATTGAACCTTGTCTTATTACCGCAAATCAACAGAAAAATGTTACTCTTTCCACCTAATTTTATATCGTCAAAATATATATTTATTTATATATCCAACTTCGTCCAACAAATCGTTTTCTGAAATTGTTTGGTCAGTTTTCTGCGACACAAATACAAAACTTTTTTCAACATCTTCCTATTTAATGCCTGTTTTAAGGCAAGCACATTGAAAATCTTTGGCATATTTATACTCAGATATCAATTTCTCTAAGTACTGCAAACAGTTTTTGTAAAAAAAAAAAAACTTTTAAACGCAATATAAATCTCTGTTAAATTATTTAAGATTTTTTTGACTGGGGTGGAAATGAAATCGGCGGCTCACCTCTCCTCCAATTTAGGTATAAGATCAAAAATCTGTCCGAACACCTCCATAATGGTGTTTTTATCCCATACAATTGCTAAAATTGTCTCATGAAACATGGAAGACTGATTATGAAGAAACATCAACCATAGTTATGAACTTAGGTCTTCAAAAATCGTCTGAAGAACAATGATACACTTATCAGTTGAGAGAAAACATGGTTTAAGTGGCTTGTACATTTTTAGCACACGTTCAATAGCAGGCAATAACGCTAGCGATCTAGTTTTGCAGAACCCTAATATGCGATTGTATTCCACTTCTACATCGGAGCAAAACTTTTTTAAGTTTTTTAACACGAACGGTGTATATATAGAAGTCGACGGAACACCCGACTAGAACCAAAAGCTGTTTTAAATTATTATCTAGACGGCTAAATACATTATTTTTCCCACTCCTAGATAGCCCCCCAGAGTAAGTGTTGGCGTTATCGGCGGATAAGCCAACAATTTTGTCGGACAGATGTATGTTGTTGGAGATAGTTGTCATTATTAGCTCACTTATAACTCCAACGTAGAGCATCCTTAGCTTTACGTCTTCCTGGTATGTGAAATATGTACCTCACAACAGTGAGGAACAGCTTCAGATCCTTTTTGTTGGATGCGTCATAGAAGTTGATACAAAATTTATTACTTCTATAACTCTTGATGTGCATACTGTGAGAGTAGGGTGAGGTGGGGCAGATTCACCTCTTTTTTTGGCACATGAATATTTAAAAAAATTTTTTTTATTAAAAGCTATGATTATTTACTACAAAATTCATAATTTCTTAAAAGTTAACATCACCCTGATAATTTAAAATTTAAACAGCATTAAAAAGGCGAATCTGCCCCATTGTGGGAAACAGTCGTCATCCGGGTGGGGCACTTTCGACATGAATTTAGATTACGCATGTATTAAGAATCAATTAGTCAAATATTTTATATACGATATTGTTATATATTATACGTAGGAACGTACTGATTTTATTTTAATAGTTAGACAAATCTTAAATCTATAAAATAAAAATTAAATGAGATCAGAAATTCATTTTAAACTAAAATTAAATTAAAAAATTAAATTTAAAATCACATTCGAGAAAAAAAATAGTTAAGTAAAGGATAAATGTAAAATAAAAGGATGTGTTAAAAAAAAAATCATTTCACGTTGTATAGACTCCTATCAACATCTTGACGATCCAGCTGAGTGTTCTGGCAATGTCACTTCTCAACACTAAAGGCATATCCTCAAAAAAGGTTTAAAAAACTACCAATTGATTAGCAGTCAAGAGAAATTTGTTTGAATTCTCAAATTTGGTTATCTGACCAAAATGATATTTTGGAATTCGGGTAGTCAAATTTCACCAAAATATAGTCACCAATGTTGAGTTCATCCTCGGGTTTTAGGCTATAGTCACTTGCGTTTGATACTTCTAAATCAGCAGTCCATTATTTTTAACTTACGCTTTTGTCATTCGACGTGGCAAATTACATGATTTTGTCCTCCTGCAGATATTGAAAACTCGCCTTCGCAGACATTACAATAAGCAATTGTGTTACGTTTGTTTCAGAAATGTATAAATTCTTCCGAGAAGATGCCAGTTTATTTCTATATATGTATAATGAAACGTTAATATTATTAATTATTGTGCTTACATTTGAGTTGTTTTTTGTTAACCTATCTACAAGTACCCGTCCAATAAACTTCACTTCACAGCAAATGGTTTTGTTTTCGATTTAAAAATGACAAAAATCAAGCCAAACTGACTATTCATACATACATATGGCGGCGGGACAGAGACATCAAAAACGGGACTGTCCCAATAAAAGCGGGACGTATGATCACTTTATGTAAGGGTATGCTTGCAGGGCGTAGTTAATTACGGCTGATATTTCATCATCTGTTGCTGTTGTTGCGGCTGGAGCTCTTAGTTTGGCTGTGTCCGTGGCAGTCGATGCGTCGATGCCATACTTGCTATTGCGGAGACTGTGGTCGCTTAGAAATAGTTTGGCTGTGCTTAGCAAGGCATACTTATTGATTAGAATGATGGAGTGGCTAAGTAAAAGCGGTAAAATTTAAAGAATTAGCGAGGCTGAGAAACTCCCTTTGTTTTTTTATTTTTATAAGATTTTTGTTTGCTTTTCTCTGTTGCGGAACCAATTAAGCCATAACGATTGGTTGTTATCCATCGGTTACCAGAAATGGTCAATCAATTTCGGTCTTACAGTCGTTTCCAACATACATCTTCTATTTGCCTATATTTTAAACCATCCATGCTTACAACGTTTCGTTTGCTTCAAATAAGAACACGACTGAATGAAAATATCTGTGTGTTTTGTGTTGTATCTGGTGTATAAGACTGGAAAATTTTCAGATTTTTTTGCGGTGTGGTGGTTTGAATAAGAAGATTTAGTCAAGAAGCTAAAATTGTTTCAAAGCTAAACTGTACGCAATTCTTAGTTATCTACACATCCATACACACTCATATATACATCGTTCCGAGAAAACCAGATAGAGGGACTGGGGTTGTTTTTATTTTAATTTTTTGAGCCATATCGAAAAGTCCATTTGGATTGAGTGAGAACACTGAGTACAGGTAGATTCATTTATAAATCAAGCGTGAAAAATGTGCAATCACATATGTATTTGTTTGGGGGATACATAATGAAACAAAATTAAGAATATCATATTACAATTATTTATCACCACATAAACAGAGCTATCCAACTGCATAATTGGAATATACATAGGAGCAGGAGTGATAAGACATAGGACCCACCTCTAATTGAACCTAATTAAGGATGCCACCATATGCCAGAGGAAAGTAAACGACTTGAAAGAGTCAAATCAACTATACTGTCGGATAGTTGATCCGCAATTAATGCAATAAATAGCTACTCGTATACATAATTTCTTAATGTCACATATGTATTTTCAGAAAATTATTGTAGACTGGCTGAACTTCGGGGGAAATCGAAAGCTGATATCTTGTTGATGTTAACGCGTGTCAAGTCTTCAAATACTTCTCTGAAAGGAATGCACTTACTCATGCTATTGGAGTTTACCTGAATGAGGATGAATTTGTTAAGTAAAATACTTAAAAATTGATGACTTCAGCCACGACGGCCCAGTGATATTTTCAAAAACGAAAATCAGTTATTGTGCAATTGCTGTACGACTGATGGTCAAGTAGAAGTAATCCATTATACTCGTAGACATAGACACATGTGTACCTAGATCTAAAAATGTTTGAAACCACATATTACTCTGGGTGTTCCTAGTGCTAAATCTTGGCAGTACAAAAGAGAAAAAAACCTCAAGTCGTTACCACAATTATGTGCAGACGATAACTACCGATATGCCCGTTAGAAGCTACTGACAAGATCTCCTTTTGAACTCGTAGAAGTTTCTGAAAACTAGAAGGACTGATCGATATTGTAGTGGTCTCATGGCACTATAGCCATTTTCTTTTTCTCTGGCGGGTAGTATTGTATCATCGTCTCCGCATAATTTTCCGCAGACACAAGCAGTACGACGAGTTCGTGGTTGTGCTTACTGGAAATGTTTACAGGTACCTTACCCTATAAAGAATGTCGATATGAGAAGCAAACTAAGCAAAGGTTTTAAGTGGTGAAAGACCAAAAAGTTTCTCTCAAATACGAGACCACATCACACGCAATTTTATTGAGTGGTGTATCAATTCTAGGCCGATGCTGAGACCTACAAACTTACAAATCTAAATATGATGTTCTTTGAAAAAATGGGACCCTTTAAAGGACTAGTAAGTACTAATTATTTAATTGAAATATTCAATTTGTTTACAAGATTTCACATAATTACAGAATGCACTGTCGGACCAATCGTCTGAAGAACCACTGTTACTTCTCTTGACACCAAAACATAATCTACCTATGCAACCTACATCTAAGGTAAATTAAATTTGTGTTTACTATAAACTAAAAATATTGATTTTTATTTGTATTCATTAAAAACAAACATAAAAGTCTTCCAAGATTGAAGCTGAATCTGTTGTTGTTACAGAGAAACCACAGCAGAAATTGACTGTTCCAAAAAAACGAGTATGTACCTTACAGCATCTCATAGTTATATTCTAATTGTATTCCTGTACCCATTAGGAACGTTCAGAAAAGAACCAGGATGACGCAATGAGCAAAAAGCTCCAGCATCATAAGAAATTCATGGTTAAAAGCACAAAATTGTTCAAAATATAAAATAAAAATAAATAGTCGTTCCATTTTGAAAAGTATTCTCTTACAGCCATGGAAACACAATTAAGATCGCCTTTTCATTTCGCATTCTACGGAGAAGTCTAGTAAATAAAGAGCCTGGCAGCTCATTCCAGAGCAAGTTGTATGGGTTAGGAAAAAATTACGATATTCGAGACTACGTCTAGAGGTGGCATTAAAGGTATACAGGTGAACATTTATAGGGAGACAGGTGATACGATTGAATACAATGGAGCCCTGGATTTTAAAATAACGACAGAACAATATAAGGCAGGAGACATTTGTCAGTGTACGATTATGTCGATTGACTGTTTTGAATCAGCGCACGGTTTTGAATCCTATCTAGGAAGAGCAGAGAGATCTTTGGAGCACGTTACCAAACTGTGTACTGTACTTCAATATTTGCCAGATAAATCCTTTATATATTAGAGCCATATTAGACGTAGTGAAGTCGGTTGACTAAGGTTAGACATTCGAAAGCATTTCACACATAATGAGAATAAAATACTTTTTCGATTTCGATTCTGCAATTGTCATCATGTTTTGGAATCATTAAATTCCACTTGTTGGAGACTCCCCAATTAATATTGGAGTTTAATGAGCTGCCCTCTCTAAATAAGAAAAGTACACACATACATAGGTCCAAGAATGAATATGAAAAGCAGAGCCTAATATATTCAGCAAAACAATTCACTTGATAATCAGACTTACTTACTTACTTACTAACTAAGATAACGCCCCAGTCCAGGCTTTGTAGGCGTTTTCAGTTCAGGCGGTCCCTGATGATCTGCCTCCAGTTGGGTACTCTAAGTTGTTTAGTGTCGCCTTCCACTTATTGCCGTCATACGAGTATAGACGATATCTTTCTCTAATCTACCTAAGAGTTAAAATCAAAGACCAGTGTACAATTATAGCCCTTAAATATCTTCTACCAAACTAATATACGTCAACGAGACCAAAAGCTAATAATACACATCTTAATCCACGTTCTTCCAAAGATTCTCCTTGATTTTTATTGATAAGGCGCTAACAGCGAAGTGAAGAAGAAGAAGAAAGTTTGCTTTCTGATAAGCACTCATTATGATACTCAATAGTATAGTCGAGGTATACAAAACCCGTGACTACCTCAAAATGGCAGACAAGAAAAAAAATGTCGGAGATATAACCCAGTCGTGTGGCACACTAGATTCATCAATCCGAAAAAGAGCCTTATTCTAAACTCTGTCAAATGCTTTGGAAATATCAATTACAACTATCATGCTTTTGCCAGATTGATGTAGACTTTGGTTCCACTTTTCGGTAAGACATGCTATCAGACCACCAATGACCTGTTGCTTTGCCGGTTAATCAGCATTTAAATGACCTTGGAGAGAAGGGTACCTAAGTGGAATGGCTCTGTAAGAGGAGAGAGAAGAAGATTTACCTTTTTAAGGTACGGGCTGGACAAATGCTGTCCTAAAGAGTAGAATAGATGAAAGGGGTTACGCAGTGGTTTTACCAGCGTTGAAGAACGCTTGTTCAGAAGATGGGGGGACCAGCAGATTTGTGTATGTTAGGACCGTTAAGTACTCTTGCTAATAAACGAACATTGATGATTGGATGCACTCAGGTGAAGGGGGAAACAGCGCACAATCTTAAATTGTTGAGCTGGTCACAGATGTAGGCAACCTCAGCGGTAATAGAATTGACCTCTTAATCAATCGTCTCAAAACCGAGTTGGTCTCGGGTTAACAAATGCTATTAAAATTACTGACTGCTTAACATATCAAGCAATTCCAGAAATTCCTGCTGGTGGAGGTAGACAAATCAGACAAAAACGGTCAGTCCAGAAATTTATTACCATCTCAACAAAAAATGGCTGGCTCTGGATTGCATTCCATGACAGAGAAACCCAGAATGGGCTCATGTCGGCTGTAGCAAAAATAAAATGGTGATATAATATATAATGAAACAAAAGCACTATAATATCCCCAAATCATAAACATATATCGTATATTTCCGCCATGATGATTTCACGCAAAAGGACTTCTTCTTAAGCCAGGGAAAATTCTGATGGTTCAGCCACGGGTTGGCGAAGGAGAGAAATATTCTCTCAATAGACAAGAAGTAGAAAGATCGAATGCTTTTAAAACTAAAGAAATTGTTCTTTAACTTCTCACAAATTCTGGTGCATAAAACAAATCACAAGATGAAACCAGACCTGCGCACTGTGAACAACAAAGGCTTATTGATGTCTGTGGTACCCATACCCAGACCCAAACATCCTCAGCCGATGTAGACGCATTAAGAACGGTAGAAGAATCATCCTGAAGATAGCAGTCATTCCAAACATGTTGGCAGCTTTGTCGGGACCGCCCTAACTCAATAGTCGTGGGCTTAAAAATCTTTCAAGTCCTAAGTCAGCGTCAACGGTTCTGAGTTATCGTGTAATATGAATCACCTTGATGTAGATTTCATTCAGGAGTCACATATTTACAAAGACCAAATAAAGGGCATCCCAAGCGAGCTATTTTGAGATCTCTTTATTGAAGGCAGACAAAAGTAATATTTAGAATTTACTAGCCTTGGTGACGGCAATAACCGAGCCTCTAACCCCACTAAAGATATGACCGATATGACAGAAGCAGTTATTCGGTCAGTATATCTTCCAAGAAAATCCACCGAAGTAGAATTCCTCCCACTGAAGTCTAGAAATTAGTTTTATAATTTTCATAATCGAGGAAGGTCCTAGATCTCTCTCTGTCCACCCCATTAGTAAAAAGAAAACTCTATTGAAAATTGGCCGTATCACGGAAACTTCAATCTCAGAACTACACTTCTAGAAACATACAAACAAGCAAGATCCACAGATTGGGAATCTCATAGCCTAAAACTCATGGAAAATGTGGTCAAATAGTATGAGATATTAATAGAACAAAGCAAGGGGCATTCCGAAAGCGAGCAATAGAAACCCCCCTTGGTGGTCTAAAGAAGATCGCGAAGTTGAGATCTGAGACCAGAAAACTTTTAAGCAGAACGAAAAGAAATGGAGAATGGGATAAATATAAGAATAGCCACACTATTCTTTCTTTTATCAAAACCTTTCAAAACGGACAGTAGCGCAAACATATTCAAAATCCTAATCAAATTGGGCAGCTTAAAAAGGCAGATGCCACTTTTTGAGATGCTAAAACTCATAAAAACTCCGTGCTTCTCCATTACTTCGACTGCCAGAGAAAGGATTGGTTGAGGGCAAACGCAATCCTTCAAAGCCCCGAGCTATAAGGGAGACTTCACCGTATTGCTCCAGAAGGGCACCCAAATCATAACATAGGGATTTATTCCAAGAAAATGAAGACAGATTACTCTGAGAAACATACTCAAGATTGGGGGATTAATCATTTTTATAACAAATTTTTTTTTTATTTTTGTGAAATAATTTCTTTGATAACCAAATCAAATACATATGTAAGCGATTGCACATTTTTTACGCTTATTTCTTGAATGTATGCATCTGAACCCAGCGTTCTCACTCAACTGAACCAACGGTACTTTTCAAATTAGCTCGAAAAATGAAAGGAGAAACAACCGCAGTCCCTATGTCTGATTTTCTCGGCACGATGTATATATACATATTTATATATAGGTGTGCTCATATGCACGGATATGTAGCTAACTTGAAATTTGAGTACAGTTCAGATATAAATCAATACCTAGTCGGTTCTTGACTAAATATGCGAGTGAACTTAGTCCACTGCACATGTTGCGATTTTTCGTTTCTGATAGAATAGCACTTTTCATTAATAAATAATTTAGAGTTTTAGGAGTTAGACGTAAACATTTTTTGTTAAGAATATCTAAGAATTTAAAGAACATCGCTTGCTTTAAAATCTAACAAAAATTTGTTTTATAGTGTTTTAAAGAAGGACTTCTCAATATTTTCGTTGCTTATAGAAAACTATTAATCTAATATGGGTAGCCCTATAAGGGACGGGAGCTAGTTTTAGGGTCCACGCATTGAAGAAATTTGTTAAGAAATGCGTTCATGCTCATTGGCAGATTCAAAACCAATAATGCCTTACATGCTACAGGTGGTCTAATAGGGACAGACCCTTTCAAGGCAGTTGCAAACATTGAACCTAAATTGGATATAACATCGTTCTGCAGAGTAGCATGCGGAAGAATTCTTTACGGTTCTTATCTAAAGGCGCTGGAAAAAAATATTTTTTAATCTTTCAATATTTTTTATGTTTTTTAATCGACTTGAATATTTAACCACTGCTTCCTACAGATACTACTACTCGTACCCTGATTCTCTTTTCTGTTGACACACTATATAAGAATTTCGTTTATAAAATATTTCCAACCCTTTATATATCTTCTGTATGAGAACGCCTGTTTAGAGGATAATAATCAATTATTTATAATAATAGCATTCCCAGTTTGGTGGTTAATTGGATTGAGGACGTTTAGGATGTTGCTTGCATTTACCACTGATTATTACAAATAAGTAAATAGAAAAATATACAATAGTTTTATTTAGGCCAAGATAACTACTCCACATTAAACATGCAATTGCTTTTTATGACTTAAAGGCATCCCAAAGTTTTCAGGAATTTGAGTTCAAGGGTCAGTTTTTCGTGTTTCTGTCGATGATCAGAAACAGAAAGTTTAAGATTGAAATTAACTACTATACTAAAGACCTTACTACAATAAGATTGAACAACAAAAATTTTGGAAGAGAAATAAAATAAAACACCTCGAACCAATCAACCATGCCCAATCTGGAGTTATAAACCCACCCTAAAAAAATGCCCAAAAATACCATAGCAAACCTACCTAAACAATCTTCCAACCACCACCAACCTGAGTCCATAATTCCATTTCTGTATTTTACAATATCCACCCATATCCACACCCTATTTTATTCCGCCATATTGAGGTATTAATTGAATTTCCCATAAATTATTTAAGAAATCTTAATAGGCGTAGACAAAAAGATGAATTTTGAAAAAGGAGGGAAATATGAACAAACGATTTTGAGGTGATCTACAGAAAAGCGATCAGCCATTTAAAAAAAAAAAAGACAATAGGATAAAACTGGTTTAGTTCATTGAATAGCAGTCAATTTGGAATTTTTTGTAATATTTTCTTGTTAGATCTTTTTCATCATAATAAAACAAAATAGAAACTATAGGAAACAGGGGCATTTTCCATTATTTCGTATACGGCTACATGCCCAAATCAAATATAAGAAGCAAAAGTTCTTATTTCCAGCTGGCGCAAAAACCAATGACAACGTTGTTTTTTGGTGTTTTTCTTTTCGAAAAAATGTTCATTGTTCATTGAAAAAAAAACAAACAATCCATCAAACTTTCTCCGAAAACATTACATTTCCTCTTTGAGCATTATTTTATTTTTTAATTTATTTATTGTATTTCTGTGATCAATAAATTTAGCTTACAAGCCACGAATTTGATATGTATCATGTTAACAAACAGAACAACTACTAGTATTCGAGAATATAACAATTCGAACAGATAAAAAGTTTTTGAAGTTTTCACTGCAACGGATTTCAAAGTAATGTGTCTACTTGATTTCCTGAAAAACTTAAGATTTCGCAAAATATGTTAATTTGTTCTATTTAAGCATACTCTCCGTCTCACCTGAGTATATGCAAAATATCTTTCTCTGTCAGAAGGTTCAAATAGGATGCATACTCGTATGTCGGGTTCTTAACAACATTGTCTGCTTGTTGCATTATTCAAATCTAAATGCTGCATTTGCTTCGAACTACATACAGTATTTACGTCAATAAGGAGCTCCCTTTATTTAGTTTCGTTGATTATTGTTAAAGTTATATACATAGTGCACCGAGATCTTTTGATAGAAATACTAATTAATTTAAAACAATTTGGAGTACACCAGATTGGTTCATTAGCGCGGTTATATCTTCATTTTCCAAGAAAGAAAATTTCGTCTGCTCGAGCAATTGTTTCTGGACATTGGCCGGAGTTTTTATTTCCCGATATTCGATACTCCGTCTACTCTAGGTAAGTGGAAATTCTCTCTTTATAGAAAATTCTATCCCAAAAACCTATTTGAAAAGCATACCAACTCAATACTTAAAAGAGTTTTTATGGAGAGTAAGAAATTTCAATGAATTAAATAGCCGTGGTTGAAAAATGCTTGCCATGAAATGTTTGAATACAGGTCTAGGCATATAATCACGTTGCCAATATTTCACTAAGGTCATCCTTTCAGTCCGATTTTTCAGCAATCTATCGGGCAAATCGATCACCGATCACTCACCTAATTGTGTGTCAAAAAATCGAGTTTGTGCAGCGGCATCTTGTAGAAACCACATTTTAATGTTATCCATGTTTTGAAAGATATTTTCGTAGAACCTGGTCAGGTGTTTTTCGCCGACTTTTTCACAAGAAGGTGTGCGCTAAGAACTCGTTCAGCACCAAAAAGCAGATGTTACCACAATTTTGACGGACAACGACAGACCTTCGAATGTGAAATATTCTGTTTATAAGAAAAGCCCTAACACTCCTATCATTCGGACTCGGCAAACAATCCTAGGTACCCTTTCAGTGTGCTTAAAAAATAATCAACGGAACAAAGCAGTGAGTGGGAGAGACTATTCTTTAGCTCACCCGGAATTGTTTATTTTATCGGTGAAGCATACACTCCAGCCTGATAGTACGGGGGCTCAAACATGGACGTAATAGTCACACTCAGGATAAAAAAGAGGACTCGCTCTTAGATCGTCGAGTGTCTAATCTTATGTTACAATATTAACAAATTTTCAACGTTTGGTACTTTCTTGTGTGTCCCCTATTTCCCCTTGTTAATTCTATCAACATATCGAATGGGGTATTTAGTAGCGTGTGATTCAGACAGATATGAGGATTCACATTCAAAAAACTTGGTCGAATTGGATTACTATCAATAACGCTAAACATATGAAAAAATTGTCCTGAATCGAAAACAATAATTTCCCGAATTATGATCAACTTAATTGCTGACGCCTTAAATTCAAAGTACCGTACTGGATTCGTTGCAAATTTTGTACCACAACGTGTTTCGACTCTATTCACATAAAAAAATAAATAGCACAATTCTGTGAAATTGCTGGAGCGGATATATACAGACAGATACGATATCAATACATTCTCGTATAAATGCTAATGAATCCGTCATCCAATATTTCGAAGTGTTTATTTGGATTCAATAAAATCTTAATAAACAATTTTTTTGTAGGTTTAAAGACAACATAACGTATGTCAGTTTGGCGATTCGTCATTCGGATATGCCACGATATCTATAGATTTATAAACTAGGAACATTTCGGTAAATCTGAATTAATAGTGGCTGATATTCATGATTTGGTTTATAATTCGAAGAGATCTTGTGAAAGCAAGTCAAGTTTTGTGAGGATTCAAAATAGTGAAAATGGACGATACGCAAGACTTAGGGTTGGTTGTAAACTATTTTTTTTAATTTGTGCATTATAATACGGCACTTAATTTTATGATAGTGAAAAAACATTCTACTACAGCACTTCGGAGGACGATGAGGAATCAGCTCCCAAATCTGCGTAAGTAGAATTATATTCAAATTGGAAAAAATACTTTGAAATGTAATTTTTATTTATTTATTTATTTATTTATTTATTTATTTATTTATTTTTTTTTTTTTCAAGTGTGCTATGGAAAGTCTACGGAAGCAGAGCTCAAAACAGGAAAACATTTACAAGGGCTGACAAGGGTGTTATTATAAGTTGCGTTAAGGGTCCAGGCAGTTCCAAGGCCAGGGCTTCTCAAAGTGCACAGGTTGAAACTGAGCCTAAGCCACTCGATGGAGGCCAGAAAGCTTCTACTTCAAACGCCACTCCTACAGGAAGTAACAAACGTAAAGGGATAAATCCCAAACGACGTTCACCTCTTGAATGGGAATGTGATAAAATTGCTGAGCTCTTTCGCGGGCTAAAAAATGAATAGGGAAAGGAGAAGGGCCACCATATTCACTTTTTCTTTTAAAAAGTCTCAAATGCAAACATACATGCAATAATGTGATAATTTTTCTCTTTCCCGATATTTCCCATTGGAGAACAAAAAATATATTAAATAAAAAAAGCACTATTTCAAAAGCAAGCTTACATGTTTGTATATAAACTTTGATAAGGAAGTTGTTTACAGGATCTTTAGGACACAGCAGGATAAAGGTGTTTCTCTCAAATATTTTGTGTTTCTGAATCCATTGGGTACTTGTGTCCGTCGTCAAATGGCTTCATTTCGTCTCATCGCACTTAGGTGGGAAATAATGAGGTAAGCAGTCCAGGGGTGCCTACTGAAATAAAAAAATAAGGTTATAAACGCGCAGATAGTTTTGCGAGATCGCGGAAGTATTACTACCTACTTGAACTGATTTATCAGAAAACAATTGATCTGCCCGTTCCTTGATGGAATTTGGATTTGTAGCAAGTGGTTTAAGAAAAATTTGGGGGAATATTGGAGTATTTACAGATCGAAGCAAAATGAATATAAGAAGCTGATTCGGATTTCGATAAATGATTCTTGGTAAAACCACCAGCGTAGTCAAAGTGCTCAAAAGAGGGAATCTGGTACGACTGGATTAATCCAGGAAACTAGCGTTCGCCAATGATATTCACATTAGTTTTTCTACATTTACACACGGATCAAATACCACTCGACAGCTGCTCGTCGGTGCCGGCGTAAAGGTCATTAAGTCGCATCCCTTTTCTTCGTTTAAATATTATTTTTCCATCAAGTTCAAGTGAGTTTATTGCTTATTTGGAAGTAGATGTTCCAATATTGAGTCATAGACGTGTTCATTTTTTAGTAGCAAACTGCTCCCTTTGCAACTATCAGATAACAGTATCTATGTTATCTATCCATGTCGGATTGCTGATTTTTTGCGGCGGTACTTAAACGAGGGCATTGGCTCCATGAGTAAATGTAATATTTCAATTATTTTCAAAGGTGAGATACGCACCTTGAAAAAGGCCATTTAGCCACCAGACGCATTTCAAATTGAATTTCCGTGCATACTCCTGATAAAAGCGAATGGCATGGATGTAAAGGAATTGTGGAGTCAATTTTTTGGTATGGTACATTGTCCATCGATAATACTGCAAAGAAATTCGCACTTTTACGGTTAATTTTTCCATTTAGAAAAATAATTATTTGATTGCGGTGGTCTTGTTGGCGAGCTCCAGAAGTGACGCAGGCTGACTTGGAAGCATGCAATCTGCCTTATAACAGCGTGTTGTGTTTTAATTCTTGTTTTCCGTCTCCTGGCATCGTTGTTGTTTTTTTATATGTTGAAGGAATGTATTCTTTTTCCACGCGGAACTTCTGTGACAGCTGGATATTTGGATCTGGATTTAAATACATACTCATATGGATAGAGTAATTTTTCAAGTATAAAGATCGGAGCTTGCTAAATTTTTCTGATGAAAATATGTGCAAATGTCCTTATGAAAGCCCATTAATTTATAGTTAGTACACCAATAGCATCTGTATAGGCATATACAAGATATTGGAACGATTATATTTAATTTGACGGAAGACTTTTGTAAGGATCACCCTATACACTGATAATGCTGGAATAAAAATATACGATTATGTATGTTGCAGATGGCGTAGTTCACATAATATCCTTCCTTGATATCCTACAGCCACTATGACACTCTACCAAAGGGGCCAACTCCTAGTTAGAGAGGCTGTTAACCTCTGTCGGAGACAGAACGGACCCCTGGGGCACACCAGCATTTATTTTGTGAACATCAGATTTGAATCCATCCAAAACAATTTGAATTCAACGTTCCGAAAGGTTGTCTCTAATCCATTAAAGAAGATATGCATCGGTCCCAAAAGCAGTAATTTTTGACCAAACTCTGTTAATTGCCTTAGAAATATCAAATCTGCTTTCAGCAGTTTGATTTACGCTTAGGTTCAACTTTCCGTGGTTCCATATGCTATCAAATTATCAGTGGACCTGTTGCTACGAAAACCGTACTACCGATCATTGAGAAGCATTCTTGTTTCGAGTTGACAGTTCATGAGCATTTCTACGACCTTGGAAAGAATGGATGGTGTAATGGGCCTGTAGGAGGAGAGAGAAAGAGATTCGCTTGTCTTAGGGACGGGCTGGACAAATGCTGCTTTCCATCTGCTCAGAAAGGATCCTTAAGAGTAGGATTTATGAAAAATGTTACGCAGTGGTTTTGCCAGCGTGAAAGAATACAGAGCTTAGAGAGTACAGCCTAGAGAGGGGAGCACATCAACGGTGTACTTGCCAGGTTGAGAAGTTAGAAACAAGGATATTTGCGGTATGATTATCAACGTCTGGAATTCGCGTGGGTTCATTTACAAGCTGCGTCAAATTGTTTTCCGCAGCGAAGATCTCAACACACCGTCCGATGGTGTCTGTCCAGAATGTCAAAGCCACCCAGAATTTTGTATATTGAAATCGCCCGTAATAATGATTTCAGTATGAGGATACAGGTATATAATTCTTTGAACGGAGCCAGGCAGCCCATCAAAGTCGTTATAAGTCGAATTGCTGTCTACTATGGGACTTCTGTAAATAAAGCAATAGTGGATAATTTTCTTACGGAGATGAATGGGGCATTGTGGTGGAGTTTGGTAAGCTACTTTACTATACTAGTAAATGGTGAGAGAATAATAACGCCACTAGTTCGTAGCCAAGTAGATTCAGATCAGAGTTATCTGAGAGGTGTCTGCAGTGATCTACCTGCGTTTCACTAAGTGCCAAAATAGCAAGTCTGTATTTACAGACGTAGACGTACGCAGAATAGTGATTACAGGTAGCCAAATGCAAAAAACACAAACATCGACAATTCTATACACAGTGAACTAAAAATTCAGGATTGTTTTGCCGAACAAAATTACAAAAATAAAAACCAGTACACCAACAAAATTCATATCCATCGATTGTTACATACACTCAGTCACTGCACGCGCTGTATGACAATGTAATACAACAACGGCAGTTATTTGCACTGTCCTCGCGCGTTTGTTTTTCCTTGCACAAGTGTTTTTCGTTCACACGGTAAGCAACCAAGCAAGGTGACTCTTTGCCAAGCCAAAATCTACTGACAACCACACTTCAACATTACCCTCTAGTGCCAAATCGATGCCACAAATGTTGCACTGGCAACAAAAAGGACATCTTAAACAGGACGTTTGGTTAGTCCCCAGTCAGTCCATAGACTCAGAATTATCACAGTCTTCTCCCGAGATACCTCTATTTAAAAAAAGAGTGACCATCTAGAAGGCGAAGCAGATAATTCACATAAGAGCAACATCTAAAGAGGTCAGAAAATTGTTTCAGTGGATCCATCGTGATATTCCATATAAATGGACAACAACTGGACAACAAATGGACCCTTGAGTGCAACCCCGCTCAATGCTGCCCGACAGACAGCATTCAATTTGCCATGAATCAGAATTATCACAGTCTTCTCCCGAGATACCTCTATTTAAGAAAAAGAGTGACCATCTAGAAGGCGAAGCAGATAATTCACATAAGAGCAACATCTGAAGAGGTCAGACAATTGTTTCCGCAGTGGATCCATCGTGGTATTCCATATAAATGGACAACAAATGGACCCTTGAGTGCAACCCCGCTCTTAGCTTAGACAGTCCCTATCATATGGGGATTTTACAAAACCGCAACTGCCAGAGAAATAGCTTTACCATAAACCAATTTCCCAGATTACTCTGCCAATATATCCAAGACTTAAGACAATATTATCACTGCTATTCAGAAGGCAGTCTTTAAGAAAAGACTGTAGAAAGCCAGCTTAGTCTTACGAGAGAAACAGCGATTAGCAAGAGAAGTTCTGCGTGTAGTTTCTGTATGCTGTCGTTACCGCTTGTAACTGAGCGTGCGCTAATTACAAAAAAAGAAAAAAAAAAGACGAAGTTCTTAACAACCTCAATGTTGTGAGTGGGCAGGCCGTCAAATCCATTATGACTGCTTCTATCTCTATAATCACGAATGCTGGCTGGCTATGTTCGCCCAATCATATCAATGTTATCCGCATACATAAATGATGATGAGGTGAGATGATGCTTCTGTTTTTGTCCAGTGAGTCTTGCACGAAACTTTTTACGGTGATGATAAATAGGTCGTATGACAGCGCGTCGCCTTGACATAAAAGGTTTCGGTAAATTCATTATCTACGTGGATGGAGAAGAGAGGATTTTGCACAGTCACCCTGACGAGTTCACCCCCTCATAAGCTGACAAAGATATGGTGAGTGTCGACTTAAAATTCAAGATCTGTCGTATTGTCAACATTTGACAATGGTGGACTTACTTGGCCTGAAACTACACTGATATGGACCAACCAGGTTGTTCGCGAACGTTTTCAAAGGCGACTGAACAGATCCTACCGGCAATGTTAAAGGGGCCTCTTCCTCTATAACTGGCGAAAAGAAAAAGGTCTCTTTTCCTGAGGATCGGACAACTAAACTGAATGCATCGTGCTTGCTTTTCCCACATCTTATTTTACAGGTGAACTGGTAAATGTTCCCAATCGGGTCATATCCAGCTGCAATAAATAAAATAGTCTGCAGGATTACTAGACATTAATATATGTTATGTTTAGGGAGACGGAATGCGTGGAAAGGGGGAATTCTTTATTCTGCAGAACTAATCTTAACATTTTTTCAACACCGACTCAACTTTTCGTTTCTTGTATCCCTGGCAAGTCTGTCTTAATCTATGGTAAAAATATTAGAATGTCATTCCTGCGGTTAGCCCTTCGGGTAGGGGAGTTAGAGTATACCCGAGGTAGGCATGCCTGTCGTAAAAGGCGACTAAAATGCACCCTCCGTATGCCGAGTTTGTGGGCATACAAAAAATGCAATGGACAATACCCCAGGTGGCAATCCAATTTCACTGGGAAATTCACCCTCTTGGGAGGTTGGCTCTACGGATAGTGAAGAGACCCATTTATTGCTATCAAATCCCTTTGCAAAAACATCAAAAGTACTCGTATCTCCACCATCTAGATTGCATATTTTCGGAAAACGAAGTCCGCCGGTTAATCAGGACTCAGTGAAAAGTAAATGCTTCGAACAAGAGAACAATGAACTCCGAGCTAAACTCAATGAAATGCAACGACTCTTTTACGAGCTTAAAAATGAAGTAGATTTTTTTTTTTATATAATACCATGCGCGCACCAAGGGGATATGATAGGATATATGATATAAGGATACCCTTTTACTGGCTTTTTCTCCAGGGCGCGGGCGGGTGGTGTAGTAGTTTGAAATTCAGGTGTATTAGGTTTCGAGGTGTTTGTCAAACTGGGCGGGACGATAAGCACAAGGTGTTAAGATTACTGACGCCGTGAACATAATCAAGAAGGTAAAGCAACAAACAGATAGCGACAAAGTACTGTAGTCAAACGCGGACTTAATATTTTCATGCTTACTTTTGATCGAAACGAGAAAGTCGCCGATATTTATAAAATTAAATCTATCTTAAATATCAGAGTCAAAATTGAGCCCATGCGCAAACTAACTATAATCCAATGCAAATTTTGTCAAGATTTTAGGCACACGCAGGCGTATTGTCAAAAAGACCCACGATGCGTAAAATGCGTAGGCAAACACTTCTCGGAAGAGTGCAAAACAAATAAGCAAATTCCAGCAGTTTGTGCCAATTGCACAGTAAATCACTCAGATATTTACCGGAATTGCGAAAGAAATACAAAATATGCGAAAAAGTCCCACGAAATTCATTCATCCGGACCTAAAGATGCAATATCTAAAATCGATGAGCCTAAGACAGCTATGAGAGTCACAATGATGAAACCGGTAACGTAAAAGCATAAATCTGCTCAAAAAAAAAAACGTTGCCAGATCAAATGCAATTAAAAAACCTGTACCGGTGCGCGCAAGTTCATACATCAATAAAATAGATTCGGCCACTACAGATCCGCTGCCTCAAATTCTCGCAGGCATCTTAAAAAAACTAGATGAACAAATAAAAATAAATAAGCTCTTGTTTGGAAAACTAACCAAGTTCGAGTTCGTTGCTCGGAAAAAAACTAACAAAAATTAAAATGACTAAGATTTTAACATGGAACTCAAATGGCCTTCTGAAAAGAATCGACAAATTAGAATCTTTTCTATATGAAAGACTTGTTATTTCCCTCCGAGATATAAGATGGCAGACGACGACATCGATTACCAACTTGGGTCAAACTTTATTCTCGGTGGTGATTTCAACGCAAAGCATACAATTTGTGGTTTAAGATTCATTTCGAAGAAGGGCAGGCTACTGTACCAAGCAAGTATAAACGTGGTTTGGACTTTTTTCGACGGGCAAGCCAACCTACTGGCCAACCTGCACAAATAAATTACCTGACCTGGTCGATTTTTTCATTACAAAAGTGATCCCCAAATATCTCATGACTTTAGAAGAATCCTATTATCTCTGCTCAGATCACTCACCAGTTATCTTTAAAATCGGTAGGAGCATAGCAAAAACCAAAAGACCGCCCTAATTGACGAATAAGGAAACAAACTGGGATGGGTTCAGAAGAAATTGCAAGGAAAATATTGCTTTAAGAGTTCCACTTTCGATGCCGTTGCAAATAGAAGACGAAGTTGACAAGTTCGTGGAAATCATCCAAAGAGCTGCGTGGAACAACACTTCTTTTCGAACAAGAAGAATAAAATACAGAAAGCAAATATACGCACCCGATATAGAGGGCCTCCTATGAGAAAAAAGGAAAGCACGGAAGAGATGGCAACAATTACGTGCGCTACCGCATAAATCCTATTTGAACCGCCTATCAAATAAGCTAAAGCAAATGCTGCAAGAATATAACTGCGGATAACAGTTGCAATTATTCGCTCTGAAAACCGTGAAGTCGACTAAGAAACCGGTTATGCAATTGGCACCGATAAAAATAGCCGATGCGAATTGGCAAAAGAAGACAAAGAGAAAGCGAATTTGTTTGCCGACCACTTGAAAGAAACATTCAAACCGTTCGAAGGACGTCAATTGGCCCAAGAACTTAATCTCAGAACAGGATCCGACAACTACAATATAAAACCCGTATCACTGTCTGAGCTACAACAAACAATAAAAAGCCTAAAAAATAATAAGGCTCCAGGATACGATTTGATTACAAGTGAAATTCTAAAGCAGCTACCTCGAAAAGCGTTTGTCAAGCTCCTAAACATCATAAATTCTTCCATGAGACGTTCCAATATGTTCCAAGTGAATAGAAAGTCGCAGAAGTCATAATGGTTTCAAAACCGGGGACAAGTCCAAACGACAAAAAATCATACAGACCCATTGCACTCCTGCCGATAATTTCAAAAGTTTTCGAAATTCTTCTGCTTAAACGTTTAAAACCGATAACTGAAGAAAGACGATTGATCATGGATCACCAGTTCGGCTTCAGGGTCAAACATTTTACAATCGATCAGGTCTTTCGGATAACAAATGTAATTGAAAACGCGATAGAGGGAAAAAAGATATGTTCAAGCGTTTTCTCGATGTATCACAAGCCTTCGACAAGGTATGGCACGAGGGCTTGAAGTATAAGCTACAACAAATTTTACCGAGAGAAATGAATAAAATACTTGAATCTCATCTTGAAAATAGACTGTTTCGGGTTAGATTTGGGATTAAATAATCTGAATTCAACGAAATTCTGGCTAACGTTCCACAAAGAAGCGTTCTGGGGCCATATCTTTTCTTTCTGTACACTAGAGACATACCTCTAGATGAAGACACTGTGGTAGCCACGTTCGCGGATGCCACGACGATCCTCGCCACAGGACAAACAGTTGAATCCTCGACGGCAAAACTTTAACGAGCTCTGAACAAAATATTTAAGTGGACGAAGAGCTGACAAATCGTGCTAAACGAGACTAAGTCAACACACGTCAATTTCACGTACAGAAAGATAAACAACTTACCTCTATTCATCAACTCGGTGGAAGTAGAAATCACACGTAAATCACACGTAAAAAAGAAACGTGAAGAGCTCGAAATCAGGCTAAGAGAAATGAATTGGCTTATCGGAAGATACTCTAAATTAAGCACATATAACAAGCTGCTTATATATAAGCAAGAGCTAAAACCTTCGTGGACTTATGGTATACAACTATTTGGTTGTACCAAATCAAACAATATATCTGTCCTACAAACGTTCGAGAACAAAGCGCTTAGAGCAATCGTAAATGCTCCATGGTATATAAGGAATAGCGATATTCACAGCGATCTGGGAATTGCAACCGTGAAAGACGAAGTAACAAACTTTGCTCGTAAACTTCGCACTCGTCTTGTGCATCATTGCAACCAGGAAATAATCCGAAGATTGGACGAGACAAATCTTGTGCGGCGACTTTAAAGAACAAGACCGTTTGACTTAGCGCCTATGTATATTGGGTTGTGTGCAAATACGAACTTCATTGTTCTTTAAACGTTTGCTTAGGACGTCAATATTTTTTACTCGTATTAAGACATCAAAATATTCGATTACGTTTGTGGAGTTGGTGCCGTTCACAGAATAACAATTTCTTTAAGATTAGATAAACAATGTTAAAATGTCATTCATAGAAAATGTGGAAATTTTACAGGTGATCTGGTGCATGTTTTCCGGCTCTGATAAGCTCAGTATCTAAAGCAATAATTTCTTGAGTTTGGATACATATTTTGGTTTTCACTGTAGGTCCTTGGTCCTTGGACGATGTAGAGAGGCTGACCGTGAGACAAAGACGGGTAGATGAACTTCATCGAATTACCCTCGATAGACGTGATTAATTCGTCGCTGCCGTCACCAAAGCAGTGCTAGGTGTGGGTTAAGTCTGGTTAAGTCTGGTTAAGTCTATATGGCGGCCAAGCATGAATGCTTGTCAAGGATGATGAAGCTATCCTCGACCTTGACTGGGTGGCTCGTTAGAATGGGACCTCAAGTATCCAGGGATACGGAAGGTAAGTTGTATATTGGCTGGAGGTCAGAACCACAGCCAGTTACAGGTAGAATGGACGGAGCGGCATGCTGAAAAAGTGAAATAAAAAACAGAAATATGTTTTATGTATGATAATAAATTGTAGTTGATTTGAGTAGTTCTTGAGCCACGGTCATATGTTCCATAGTGAGTACATCTAATTAAATAATATTTAGTTAATGAAAAGGTTGCTTAACAAATGAATAAAAGTGTATTAATAGTTTGGAATATTTTTATGATTAAAAAAAGGAATATAATGTATATATATCTTTAAAAGTTTCGTTTTTACTATCGCCTTTTATGAATGGGTGCGCGCTTAAAAATATTGTAAAAATCTTAAAAAATAAGGATATAACGAACTTTTGTATTTTCATTGTCGATGGGAGTACCTTTCTTAGACAGAGAGTTATAAATTTATTTATGTGTATATGTATGTACAATATGAAATAGGAACATACTCGCATTTGGATCTATGTGTCTAATTTATTAAACTTAATATTAATTCAAAGTCATTAGCATCTATGTGTCTAATTTATTAAACTTAATATTAATTCAAAGTCATTAGCATAAAAGTTGTCGGGTTTCGTTTGCTCATTCTGATTTTTTATGACCTTATTCATTCTGTGAGGCATATCTTATCCATTTCTGCCACAACATGTTGTAGCTGTTGCTTCTGTAGTTTCTGCTGTGACTTCGTCTGTTGCTTTCGTTGTTGTTGTTGCTGCTGATGTTGCTGCTGTTGTTGCTGTTGTTGGGCTTGTTGTTGAATTGACGACCTTGCTACTTTTGATAACTATATGCACTCAAAAAGGATCTCACAACTTCAATGGAGTAGAGCTGAAAACGACAAATTTTTTCGTCCCTAAAGTGCAACCATTGCCAGTGTTTCAACCATCCACTCCTACGCACTCTCGAAATTACATCCCTTTTACCTTCTACTATCAAAACGTTAGAGGACTGTATCTGAAACCCGTGCTGTCTTGCGCCGATCTCACGCTTTATCATTTGAGGTCTACGCTCTGATTGAAACTGAACTGAGTTCCCGATATCAGAAATCAGGAATTATTCCCCCCTAGTTTCAATGTTTTTCGAGACGACGATCTTACCCGTCCAAGAGATGATTCTCCTTGTCGAGGTGTCTTACTGGCTGTCCACAATATCTTAAACTCTTCTCCAATCGCAGTTTCTACTTCATCTACGCTTGACTGCGTTTCAATAAAAATAACGCTCCCATGCGGGTCCTTGTACATTATGTGTTTCTACATCCTTCAGGCACAACATATCGAATCCTACCAACTCGATATCGATGCAATTGATCAAATAGTTAACTTATCTGATAATCTTGATGATATCACTGTATTCGGCGATTTCAATCTTGGACAAAATCAGACGATGAATCAACCAGTCAATCAGCCAAGCAAGTGTTGATGGAGTTACACAGAAAGGGAGTCTACTCCTCCAAAAGTTAATTTATAAATAAACCAAGCACGAACAATTAAAAAACGTATATTAAATTCATTTCATAACATTACCCAGTTTGAAATTAATTGATATAAAATGTTAAAGTGCGGCTTATGTCATTTAAAAATTGAAAGACACGAACTTAATATTAAATGCATTATATGTAATGAAAATATATATGGATCAGCCAGCAATACCATTGGAAATGCTGTACAGTGAATTTGTGCAGCTGAAGGATGCAATGCTCACTAGAACCAAAGCGTTTGAAGAATGCAATGTATCTCTAAAGAAGAGAGTTGATTTTTCAGAAATAAAATTAAATGCTCTGGAACTGCGAGAGAATCGATGTGCAGTCGACATTGTTGGCAATAACAGATCTTACTGGAGATGAGATCAGTGAGAACGAAATTGTATCGTGCTTCGTTAAGAAAGTCAAACCTTGTGCACCAAATAAGAGATCGCCTAACTTCGTGTATGTAAAGTTCTCAACCGCAACACAAAAAAGATCTTAAATGAAGAAGATGCGTGCGAGAAGACACAAATCTTCCTCATATGGTTCTCAACATAACAACATCGGTGACAGCAGCAACAACAACATCGACATCAGCAACATCGGCAGCAACAACATTGGCAGCAACAACACCAGCAGCAGCAGCAGCAACATAATGAACAGCAAAATTTACATGAACGATTGTCTCACGAGGTATTTTAGAATGTTGCTAAAGATGGCTAGAAAGCTTAAAGACAAACAATTATGTAAATTTGTTTGGGTCAGGGATTGCTATATACACAGCATACAGGGTAAACGAAGGAGATAAAGCTATTAAAATTAATTTATTTGACGACATTTATAAAGTCGAAAATCTGATTTGATATTGTAATAATCTAATTAGTTCTCCTTCTAATATTAATAATAGTATCAATAGTAGGCTTTCTTCTTCAATTCCTGATGATTCGAATTCTGATTCGAGATGTTTTTGTGTTCAGCCTTCAACAAATGATCTCTCATCTGATGTTTTTATTGTTCATCAAAATATTCGTAGTATGAGAACTAATTTTAGTTAATTTTTGTCTTACCTTACACCTCTGGAACATCTATCTATCTATTATCTTTCTTTCTGAAATTTGGATATTAGATGAAGAGAAATCAGATTATAATGTGATTCTTAATTTTACCTTTGATGCTACCTGTAATAACTCGTATGCAGCCGGTGGAGTTGCGGAATATTATAGGAATAGTATAAAAGATTGTGTAATTAATAAATATAAGTTGGAAAGTTCTGATATTATCAGTGTAAATTGTTCTTTTGTAAGGGAAAAAACTAAAATAGATTTCACTGCTTTAAAAAACCAATTAAATTATGAATTCTAGGATGAAGTCTATACAACTTCTAATCCGTTGTTATTGGGTCTATAACTTAATTCGTGCGGTTTGCTAAGAGATGGCGTAACTTGTATTATTCCATTGTTATTATTCTATTAGAACATGAGTTTCTACAATATGATATTAGGTCTCAGGAAAATTATACTTTATGTGTTAACATGAGGAACTTCGTAACTATTCCCATTGCTATTTATAAAGCACACTTTTGTCGGTTCTACTATGTTACAGCTCCCAGATTATTTAATTCTTTGCCAGAAAACCTAAGGCGTGATAGGACAAAAACTGTATTTTTAAAAAATGTTAAAAAATGGCTTTTCACTTTCAACCATAATGAAATAGATTCGATTCTCATTCCAATGTTATAAATTGACTATAATTTACTATACTATAATATTTTTATCTACATTGCATTTAAATTTGAAATATCCCACGACTTTACCCCATATATATTGTTTTATTTTGTTATTATATTTTAAATTTTTTTCTTGTACTTTCGCCACTTGCCATATGGCAACAGATTGTGCAAAGCTATTTCTTAGACAAATTCATTGTATCCTGGATCATTTATATTTGTAAAAAATTATTTATATTTTGTCATGAAATAAAGGTTGAAAAAAAAAAAATCTTTTTTATCACAAACCTTTACTTCAGTAAAGAAAGCCCCTTCTGGGAGTGCTAAGTTAGTACAGTCAACAACTATGTATATGGGTAGGCAATTAAAACTCAGATGCATCATTGACCCTATAAAATCCTCTGTCTCGCTCTGTCCCCTCCCACTTTCGACCATTGATATCTCTCACTCTCCACTTCTTCTTTCTTTTTTCCACCACACTCCCATTAAACCAACCTCATCAGCAGTTGACTATTCTTACTACTTTCATAAAGCGAATTTTCTCTAAATTAACGTATAACTTAGTAAGTGTTCTTTTGATTTCGCCAATGTGTTCCTTTACGTTGCTCTCTCCATTTTTTTACAGAGAATTATTCTTATTTTTCTCTGTGTCCTCTTTTCGCGCAATAAAACCCCTTCTACAAGCCACGGTGGTATAATTATAAACTTCGCTCTCAACGTAACAAGAGAAACAAATTATGGGCAGTTTTTCTTCTTATGCATGTCTATGCATAAGCGAAGCTCTACGCTCCACTCCCTCCGCGGCATTAGACATTTTGTGTCACTTGACACCCCACGACATCTTCAGCAGTCAAGTTGCTGCGACTCCAGCTATTCGCCTTAATGCGACTACACTATAGATCTACTAGTGACAACTTCGGATCTGCATGCTGAATATAAGATCCCTTTATTCACCGCGTGCAGCCAAACAAATTTCCTGGACAGTTGCAAAGTAGATGTTACTAGCATTTAAGATTGGCCGGACAAAAGCAGCGCCTATTTGGATAGGGATTTTTTGTAAGAGGAACACTTGGGGGAGAAGTCTTGGGTTTCCGGCATGGTAAAGAGCGCTTTGTAACAACTTGGACTAAGGCTCCATTTTCAATCATTAACCTTATACGAGCGCACGCCCCCACAAAATAGAAAAATTACTACACCAAAGATAACTTCGATGTGCTTTTGGATAAAACTTACGAGCAGTGCTCTAGCTATGACTTTAAAATTGTTCTCGGCGATTTTAACGCACAGCTGTCGGAAGATATTGTCGTAGCTAACCGGTGGTTCTCACATCTCAATATTCATAAGCGGACTTCAAGATCTCCTGATCAATTAACACTGACCAAATTGCGTTCGACGCAAGGCTCTCCTCCAGTATTTTGGGCATTCGAACGTTCCGAAGGGCCAACGTTATGGATATCCCGAGCATCGCAAAAGCAAAATAATATTGCAGGGAAGATCAATGTCGGATGGCTACATTCTAGAGACTTTTCGCCAGTATCAAGTATAGAAATCACTGGAAACATTGACAGAAAGCCATCAAAGATGCCGCTTCTAATAAGCTGGGTTTCACTCGGTCAACACAACGAAAATAACTACAATTGCACCTAAGACTAAGGCATACAAAGCGGCGCTGCATAAAAAGACTAGAGCTGTTCACGAGCTTTGTGAACAGAAGATGAAAGAAGAACACCAGTTTTTAAGGAGGAAAAAGAAAGAACATGAGGAAACTGAGAGATCCGACTCCAAAAATGAGACTCGGATATTTTACCGAAAGTTACAAAAAAAAAAAAAAAACATGCCATTGACATAAATCCCGAACCGAAGCCTGTAGAGACGAATAAGGGAACTTAGTAGTAGTATCGCAGTTGGTCCTGAGGATGTATAAAGAACATTTCTGTAGATGGTGATGACAAACAGAGCTGATTAACTTTCAACCCGGATGATGTAAACCAACAATTATGTCCACCCGACCTGAAGGAAGTGAAGATAGCCATCCAAAGCTGCTGGACCGGGCGACCTGACCGCTGAGCTCTTTAAAGCTCATCGCCTTCAAGTTTCTATCTGCTGTATTGTGTGAAAGCGCACCATCGACCAAATATTTGAACTATCGCAAATCTTGATACAAACCCATGAGTTCTAAATCGATCCTCACCACCTACTCATCGATTTTAAGGTCACTTATAACAGCATCTATAAAAACGAGCTATACAGGGTAATGCCTATTTTTGACATCCCTACCAATCTCGTCCGCTTGTACAGGGTGACATTGGAGAATTCATGCTGATCTATCCAGATTGTTAGAGAACTCACCGAAACCCTTGATTTCAAAAAAAGCATTTCGCAAGTAAGATGAGTAGTTGACTAGAAATCAAAAACTAGCCAACTTACACTAAGAATTTTACTCTCCAAATAAATTATATGTGGCATCCATGGAGCGGAATAACCACTGAGTTCAAACATCTTTCTTTCGCATTCTATCCCATTTTCCAATGGAACATTCTATTCCATTTTGGGAACACTCAAGTGTATTCATACCCACTTGAGTGATAAGTTCTTAACAAAAAAAAAAAAAAAAAAAAAAAAAAAAAACTTGTATAAACTTAGATCTGTGTAGACTCATTTCGGAGCAGCTCCAAGGGGATAGGGATTTGATTGCAGTTCCCTGTTCTGAGTCTAAGTCATTTTGTTGTACCCGCGAAACTGAAAAGAGATGTAAGTGAAGCAGCAGATAGTTCTAAGAGGTCGTGGAAGAAATAACTTCCTAAAGTTCTTTGCCTCAAATTACTATGGCACAAAAAGTTGAGAGTATCCTCCCGTGATACTATGTCTCCACAGTATTTGCAGAAGTCGTCGTCAGTATGGCCTGCGAGCAATCACACAAGCGTTGCCGAAAGTTTGGCTACTTCTGCTCCAACCAATTTCTCAGCATGGAAGAAACTGCTGTGGAATGAACGGATGTGCCATTGGATCGGTTACACCTAAACGCAAAAACAGAATTTATTTGTCAAATACATTGTTGAAATTATTATTAACAGTTGAGGTTCAGAATAGTCTTAGACGACAGTTGGTATACGTTGAAGAGATCTGAAGCTCGTTACAGACAAATGAACTAAGCTAGAACTAAGTAGAACTAAAGGATGAATAGCGCAATCCACAGTATTATTGAAAAGATAAAGACAAACCCAGTCAATTTCCTAAAAACAAAATTTTATCAAAATTTTTCATAAAAAAAAATAGTTGTGAAACCCAATATGGATAATATATGTGTCTGATTTCGTTTAAACAATCGCTATCCGCGATTTTTTAATGCTGATTATTGTTATAAAAAAAAAAATCATGAAAGTGACCTACCTCGCTTCAATGAATTTGACGTCCATTGGGGTGCATTCCTAGCTCTTTCTCGAGAGGGCTGGCTCATCAAATACTTCTTAAATGAAACGTGATCAGCCACTATCAATGAAAAATCTTCTCTAGTCAATTCTTCTAATGGGCTTCCCACCCAGTCCCAAAAGGCGTCCATATCCAAAATGTTGTCGAAAACCTTATATACCTTAACATTTTCACTTTTTATTTCCAACAGATTAACTTGCACTTAAAACGTAAGATCAACGATAATCCAATACGTGTCAGTTGAATTGCCGAAACCGCGCGATTCACTACTTCAGAAACAGTTCCAAACTGTATCTATACCTCACAAAAGATGGCTGCGATACGACGAATGAATACGTACAGGAATTGAGTGTGCCCTGTGCTGGTAGTTGTGCATTTAATAGTAGTAGAAGCAGTGTTGACATTATTTCTCCTTGCCAGGGAAGTTGACTCAGGGAATATTGGAACTTGTCGGATATGGGTTGTGTTGCAACGCAACTTATTTTTAAGTCGTTACAGATACACATATTTGTGTGTTTATCAAGAAAAGAAAACAGTTAATTGATCCTTCACTTTTCGGATGCATATTATTATTATTTTTTTTTTTTTACATTACCTAGACATTGTGGCTCGCAATTTGGGTTTTTTATTTTTTGACAAAAAAAACAAGTTTCATTGAAATTTAATTTGAAATGCAATTGATCCCATTAGTTACATCATTCAAATGTCATTCATGGAATCGATGGAGTGATGTGCTGGACCATGTTTCCCATGACTTTCTTGCATAATTTGGCTGACATTCCAGCAAATTCAGGGCGAATATTCGCTTCTAAGTCGCCTTAAGCTTCTGGCTTATTAGCATAGACCAATGTAACACGTCTGAAGATGTAAAATTACATGAACATGAACGTACCACACGGCCAGTTAACAAGGTGTTTCCTTAATAAACGTGCTACACGCGCTTTGTGACAAGAGTACTTGTACTTAAGGGTGGGTGTATCTTAAATGGTAGTGCCTTAGATTGAAAATCGAAAGCCATTCACACGAAATGAGTGGTTAAATAGAATACAACACAAGTACTCCCCAATAAATGTTGGATGCCAACCATCGAGCGGATGACTACTGAACGCAGACATTCTTCATTCTCTTTCCATCCCACTAGCCAACATCCATACATATGACCACTCTAGGGTTAAGTTTGAATACAGGTATGGAGGTCTTCATTGGCTGTAGCCAACGCTGTTACATCACTTCGGAAAAAGTACGGCCCACTTGCATTTCTGGCATGAAAACCACACTAAGCAGCCACTGAGATCGTATTCAATGGCTACTGTTGGAGCAACTGCGGCTATTTGTTTATTCAAAGCCATTTAACGAAAAATGTGCCTGAACTCTGAGGACAAAAATCTGGATTTTCTTCCATCTTCAATAGAAGCCAATCAACCAGAGATTGACATGCAAAAGTCGAAAAGTCTACTGTATTCGTTGTAGGTTCCTTTCAACGAAATTTCTCAAAAACAGATGAGTAAGCGGATTCAAGCTTAAATTAGCTTACAAAACTAGGACTTCAAAACTAATTACAATTAAGGGTTAGGAAGTAAGGGAATAGTGGAGGACATCTAGATTAAGACGGGAAGTGCTCAGGTTAAAATCAAAAAGTTGGAGGTTTGAGTTGACCTTACGAGGCATGCAGGAGATTGGTTCATTTGAACCATAAGAGGTGCTATGAGTTGAAATATAGAAGAGCAAATGGCAACGTAAATTACGATGGTTAGTATTGAAAGAAATAGAAATGTATGGGGAAGCGCAATCGACAGAACCAGAGAGCAGTCGATAAAGGAAGAGGATGTCAAATACGTCTCTGCGTTTTTCGAGGGTATTCAAGTTAAGAAGTTTGAGACGGTCATGATAGGCAGGTAAGATAAAGGGGTTAACCCAGTGTAGTCCTTGAAGGTCTTATCGAAGAAAACGACGTTGAATGTTCTCGATTCGGGATATAAGAACTCGCTGAAAGGGTGACCCCACTTCTAGAAGGGACCGAACAAAGGAAATGTTATGTAACCTTGTCACATAAGGGTTGAAAAATTCTTTAGTCCATCGTTTTATAAAAAAAATTCCTTTAATTCAAGTGATGAGATGTGTTTAAGGACTATCTTGTAAATATGTAAACGGAAGTTTAACTCGCTATTGAACCTGGGGTACAGGTCGGTCATGCAGAAAATGAAGTCGAGGGGGAAATTGATATGACTTACGTAACAAAGTCATAGATTGACATTTGGAGACATTAAGTTCAAAGCATTTTAGAAGGAATGTATGGTAGAGTCTTGGTGTGAAGAAATAGTTTTGAAGAATTTAGTTTCATCGGCGTAAAAGGATAAGGCGCAGTATTTAATAATCCGCTCAAGGTCGTTTATAGTTAAAATGACGAAGAGGGGACTTAGATGGCTACTTTTTGGGATACCGGAAGTGACTTAAAACGGGGTTGAGAAGGCTGACCTGAAACAAAAGCTATAATAAAGGTTCTCTAGATAAGAAGATATTTATTTTAACAACATGGGGACAAAACCGAGGTATCACAATTTGAAAAAGATCAATTGATGAGATATTTTATGGAAGGCCTTAGTCAAATCTGTAGCAATAACCTCGATTTCATTGACATTTTCTAGGGTTGAAAGCGCAAAGTATACCCGTTCAACTAAGTTTGTAGTAGTTGATCTACCTTTCAGAAATCCATGCTCATTGGATGATATACTTTAAATGACTTGCACTGAAAGCTTTGAACTTCATTTAAAAAAACTTTCAAATATTTTAGGTATGTGAGAAAGCTTTTCAATGGGACGGTAGTTAGCTACTTCATTCTTTAATCCCTTTTTGTTGACCGGGGTTATTTAAAAGGTCTTCCAAACTTCTGGGAATTCCCCTTTTGTGTGGAGCAGATGAAATAGGGAGGAAAGTGGGTGCGAAAGATTGGAGGCACACATTTTGAGAAAATTGGCCCGTTTGGCCCGGATGAAAATTCATCATTGAGATTTTGTTACTTTTTTTCGATCAGGGTAGGATCATTGATTGAGAGAGAGAGAGGGACCAATGCAGAAATTGGGAAGGTACTTCAAAAACTATATATTGGGTCAGGTACGAAGAAGTTGTCTGCAAATAATTGTTTAAAAAAGTTTTGCAAAGAGGTTGCCGATAGTATGTGGGTCGGTCGATGATATATTATCAAACGAGAGAGAGGGGTAAAACCGTCTGATTTTCTTTCGTAGTTGACGAATTGATAAAATGTTTTAGGGTCGTTGAAAACGTTGGTCTTCGCTGTGACAAGAAAGCTCTGATAGAGGCAGTTATAGAGCTGGGTAAATTGGGAGTAGTTTCCAAGATAGAACCAACAATTTGTGCGGAAAAAAACTGCCCATAATTTGTTTCTTTTGTTTCGTATCGAGCGAAATTTTCTGTTATATAATACCAGGGAGAGAAAGTCGATGGTGTTTATGGAATTAAAAACTTTACAGCTAAAAATGAAAACAGCATCCGATAAAGATAGGTTGGTAAAATCAAAAGAAGATTTACTGAGATAGATATTGATTTTGCGAAAATTAGCTTTATGGAAGTTGTGCGAAAAGATGGTAGGGGAAGAAGTAGACTTTTGTGGGGTGTTATGAACAAATAAGTGAAGAAGAAGGGGGTGAAAGTTGTCCGCATGTGATAGGGTTAAGGGACAAAACATTACTGTGGAGTTGATGGGATCGCTAGTGAAAACAGGATCTAGTTGGCTACTGATGAAGTTAGAGACGACACTTTCTTGGCATAGGCTTGAGTCTGTTACAAGATCAATAAATCGCGATTGACGCGATAAAAAAGAAGTGATCATCCGTTGGAATCCGGATATCGTCGATGGAATCAGTTAGGACGTAGGATTCGATAGGTTGAGTTGAGAGAATGAAGCAACACATAACGTATAGGGACCTCTGGGAAAGTTTTAATTTAATTGAAACAAAGTCAAGTTTGACAGAAGAAGAGATAGCGATGAGAGAATTCCCTTTGTATAGGGAATCAACTTTAGGGAGGGTAGGATCATACGCCATAGGGAGAAAGTGAGAGTCATCCTGGAAAACATTATAAGAGGACAGGAATAGTTGATGGCCTTTAATGTCGGTAGTAAAATGTAAGAGGTAGCTGTTGTGATTAGCAGTAGGGTGTACAGAGATGATGCAAACAAGGAAGGCAAGTTAGGAACGAAAAAAATATGTATATATAACTTAAAACCGCGAGGTCATCCGCAACCTTTTGACGGGGTGTACTGGAAATTTCGTGGTACCTGGGACTAGTTATATCAGTAGGAAGACAAAGTGCCTACAGTACCAGCAACAGTTATATCAGCGCTGAGTACCTGCATCCTGGGTATCATGCTTGACCCAAAATTTAACCACAAGCAAAACATCAAATACAGAGTAAGAAATGCATGTGCCGTCTTTTATGCCGGAAGCAAAACCTTTGGAAAGTGGGGAGTTCAACCAACAATTACCTTGTAGATGTACACAGCCTTAGTGAGTTTAATTCTTACCTACGCGTCACTAGTACGGTGGAGCAAAAGTTAAAATCTCGGAAAACTAAAAAGGCTCCAAAGAACAGCGAAAAGATTCTAAGAAACTAGGTGCTGGAACACACAGCCCTACATCACACCCATATGACAAACGGCCTGGTCACTTTTTCAACTGACTACATCAAAACCAAACTAAACTTCAAGGAAAACCTCCACGTAGGATTTTCCACCAGAGCCCAGAAGAAGAAATACGAATTAATAAAGAACTTTGACACCGACATCCACATTGACATATAGCACAAACAAAGCATTGCTATCCCTTATCAAAGACATGGACTCTGGTATTAAGCTGATCCAGAAGTGCGGATATTGGCAGAAACACGGCGATTATCACGACGTATTGGCCAGTTGGAGAACATGTTGTAAAACTAGATATCCCACACAATCCTCATTTCAACGAAAGTGAGAAGGAAACACTCTTCCGAATTCATCTGCAAATGTCCGGCACTAGCAAGAGCCAGACTGCGTGCACTAATCCAATCATTCTTCGATGACCTTCACGAATTCATAGGTAAAGGGATAGAGGTCTAGTCCCACTGTCTCACATCGTCAACTAGATTACATGAGTCGTGATAACAAAAAGGAACAGCTTGAAAGTCGTAATTCGGTTCATTAAAGCTGTAAGCGCAGTTTTCTGTCACTACACATGCAAATGCTTCACCCCCTCCACAGATTCTTCACAACAAAGTTGCTTTTGTTTTCATTTTTAAATGTTGTACACAACGAAGGCAAAGTAAAATGTATAGGAAAGAAAAGAAAGATACTGATGTACATTGGTTACCATCAGGATAGCGTTTATCTTCGCTTGAAAGACAGAGGCATGTTTTTCTAACGAGGAGTGAAATCGAAAGTTGTAGCCCCGCAGAAAGACACAAGCACTGCATGCTAGATCGGTTTTGAAGGCATCCGTGAAGAGCCATAGGGAAAGCAAATTTCCTATTTCTTTCCGCAGCAGGATTCCGTAAGACCAGAGTAATAAGACAGTATCACTGGGAACTCAGTACTCCGCGTGCTGTTGACAAAAACGCGCCACATGGGCATAGTACCCCGGGCGTTAAATCCCGGACCCAACAAATTAATTTGTATCGTTCCCTTGATAAAAATAATAATAATAATATTTAGTCCACTAAATTTTGTTATGAAAGATGAGAATCAAATACTTAACTTCTTTGGAGATTCGGATGGTGGGCCATTCTTCCTTCTTGTGTGCTTTCCTGAGCTCTTTGTTAGGAGATCGACATTCGGTGTGCTTCGGCCTCCTCTTCCCAAACGTTCTGATATCTTTACAAATATTCGCGTAACTTCCAGAATAATCATCGAATTGACTTAAATTTTGTGTGCATGTGCTTAAATATATATATTACCAAAATAAAACAAAAAAATTGATTTTTTTAAAATTCTAACTGTATATAACCCCTTAAGAATTAGATGGGTCAGCCCAATCTGTTTCATCCTTCCCATATGGAAAACAACCTCAGTTTTTAGCGGACTGACTGAAAACGTATTTTTTGTGCACCAATCGTCAATCGCGTGTAGGGCTGCTTACTAACCATAACGCAACAGATGGTATAGCTATTTTATCTGCACATGCTTTAGCAATTTGGAGACAGAACGCTACCTTCCGGACAAGCCCTGTTCACCATCGCAATCAGATATTGGCCGCATTTAAAATCACCAATCAGTTTCCTATATATCTTCATCGCTTTTGTTCACAGAGACAATGCTGTCTGGCCAGGTTGCATATGCAAACAAAACCACTCAATGTCAATGAAAATGTTCAGCGTGTCTGCGATTATGGCAACTAGATTTTAAAAGGCACTTTCTTAGGACCTTTCCTGATGGTAAGCACATTGAGGGCACATTGAGCTCGACTATTCTACTATTCTACCTTCTTCATATCCGGTTTTGTCGAAGGCACCTTCAATGGCTAAGAAAGCACATATTGGAATCTGTTTTTGTAAGTAGGCCTCTTTAATTTTGTTTTCCTGATTGCATAGTGGTGAGGTTACACAGGTGACCTTATGTTGAGAAGGTCTCTGATGTGTATATCGATACCTTTCCATGGTTTTCAGAAAAAATGATGTTAAACTTATGGGTCGATAAGTTTAGGCAGTTCACTTGATTTATCTGGTTTGTTGATAAGTACTACGTTTACTTTCCTCCAGTTGATGCTAGACCTAAATAAATAACTGCCTTGTGAGAAATAGAAAGAATCTGTTCGTCTGATCTAGGTGGCCTGTATGGTTTAAATGAGTTTATGGCCTATTCTATATCCATTTGTCTATACTTAACATATTTCCAGATAGGCGTTTGTAGTTCGATTTAGGATAAGCTTGTGGCTTCAGCATTTACATATTATATGTTGTTTAAAAGGGTCGAGCCTGTGAAACGATTTTTTAAACAGACCTAAGTCATTCGATGTGTTATTTGAGATTTCTTTTTAAAGACGCGAGATTTCTAGCAGTTTTTCCAGGTCCTCGCAATTTTTTCTCTATAAAGCTCTCTTAAACTTTCATAATTTTTCGATTAAAGTGGTCTTGTTTAGTTCCTTATGACGGGTGTGTTTGAATTTTTTGAGGGCTCCACCATGGTAAACAGCTTTAACCATATTGCGTTTTAACTTGCAACTGCGCTAAAATGATAAAATAATGGCTCCATTTATTTGATCTTCTGACTCATTTACGTCCCAAATGGACTGTAGGTTATGAGGGCAGTGAATCAGCTTTGAAACAGACCTACATACCCTACACCTTGAACCTGAAAATCTATTATACGATTATATACAATGAAAAGAGCAAATTAGCTCGGGCTCAAAAGACATCCCTGCGATACCCCAAATCACGATTGAAACCATCTAGATAAACCAATGCCATCCTGTCATTATAGCCTTTGGTGACATGCGACACATGCCCGTCTTACAGAGTACCGCGTTCTGGTCCTCTGAGTCGAAGATGGACTTAGAATCCACAAAAAGTGTATATATGTAGTTTATTTTTTTCCAGTAGAAATGGCATCATAGAAAGTAAAGGAATTTTTCTTTGGTGTGCCAATACTTTCAAATGAAAATTTGCCAAATGTTGTCCACAACATTAAAAGACCACGAGACTTTTCGTGTTAAAAGTAAAAATTCTCCGCCATCAATTGTGTTTAAGTTTAACTTTTCATTGTTGCTACGAATTACGGCGGCAAGAAAGTAAAACAGAGCTGAAATTAAATGCATTTCGTCAAATGACAGTTGTTATTTGAATGATAGTCTTAGTAAGCATTCTCGCTTTCTTTTACAAAGCGCGATTGGCCTACAGAGAAAGAAACACTTGTGCACTGTGTACACCAACGCCGCTATTGGTTTTTTATCGAAAGCTGTGATGATGTTCACATCATTGCTGCTAATGATATTGTTGTTGTTGCTACTGCGACTCGTCAATGAATTTGCTGTTAACTGTAGTGTAATATTTACACTTAATTACTTCTTTTAAAACCCTAATACTCAGCCTTTTTCTCTTACTTTCCTCTATCTTTGATTTTCCTTCTCTGTATTGTCCTTGATTGTCCTCTTCACTATATACGCTATTCCTTTCCTTTATATTCCTTTGTATTTCTAAGGTGCTTAACAAAACTTTTTCTTTGTATTTGTTTTGCTCTTAATAGCTTAAATAGTCTATAATGAAAAATAATCTTTTTAATGACAGTGTGGATGAAAAATCTACGTACACAATGTGTTCTTTCCAACTTTTAAGGAAAGGTCTTAAGGTTTGTCCTATTAATCTACGGAGTCATTTACAAATAATGTATCTGCGGATTCTAGTATTGGTGTTGTCTGTGTCTGTGAAACTTGGTCTAAAAGTAATATCTCTGACAAGTTATGATATACCTACTCACAAAATGTCTAAGATCGATAGGTTTACAATTTATTGTAAATCTTCAGTTACATACAAAATTATATGTACCATAAGTCCATTGATTTAGAATCGGAGTTTTTATTTTGCCGATGGAACTGTAAAATGTTTACTAGCTTGTGCATACCTTTAAGACCGTAGTTGCTCTTCTCAACCGTTTTTCTCTTCCCAATAAAAATTTTCTTCTCCATATGAACACGTTATTGTCTGTGGAGATTTTAATGTAGACTTTCTAAGAAATGATTCTCGAGCATTTCAAATTAATGATTTTGCCTCTTCTCTATCTATAATACTAAATATTCATCCCTAGTACATCCTTCTTTTCGATTATCTATCACTTGACTGTATCTTTTCTACAGATACAATATTAACTTCGCTCACCACGCCGTTTCGCTGACTTTTTCGTATAAGGATTATTGATGCACATATATTGATAACCTTAAATTTGCTGTCTTGTCTGTCCAATGGGATTCTTGTCGTCTAAACACTGATCCTAAAGTGAAAGTGCAATATTTTCAAAAAATAATCATACAATTATACAACCTATTTGTTTCTACTAAAACATTAAATATCCCAATTAACGGTTGTCCTTAGTTTTCAACGGATATTCTTAATACAATTAAGGTCCGCAATAGGTTTTATAATAAACTGAAGCGTAGTCCCTCAAACCTAAATTAGTTTACTTACAAAACTATACGAAATATGGTACATCTGTTTTCGTTATATGAATTATATACGTCAAATAGGTATTTCTAATAGGAAATGCAATGATGAATCTCAGTTTAATCCTGACCTCTTAAACATCATAGTTTCTCCTTTGAAAGCATACCTCAAGATTTTATTTTTATTCTATCTAAAAGTCTAAATCACCCTACAAATCTCTTCGAAATACTAACTGTGACCGAAAATAAAGTAAATAATTCTGTTGTAGTGATAAAATCTAACTCCATTGGTGAAGAAAGGGTAGATATGCGCTTTATTATTGTAGTTAAAAAGATTCTCCCATTTATAGTGTCCAACTTAACCCACATTCTCAACAAAAACATTAGAGAGCTCGTTCACGTATAATAAAAAAAGATTTCGCCCAAGAATAGACCGTTGCGGTACACCTGTTGTCATCGATAACTTTTCAGATGCTCAATCTCCAACGACTACGGATTGTCTTCTACCAGTCTTTCTACCAATTTTGCAGATGGGGTAGAAAAATTAAATTCGCTTATAAGTTTAGAGCACAAGAGTGCGTGGCTTATCGTATTGAAATCTTTTGAGAAATCGAGAAGGATTAAAATAGTAAGCTCATTTCAATCGACACCATTTCGAATCCATCAGTGTTAAATAAGAGAGCGGTTTTGCAGCTTCCCTTTTTTCGAAATCCCGATTGACGTTTTGTGAGGTGCTGGATTAATTGTGCAAGTAGAAGCTTCTCAAATATCTTAAAAAATAAGGCAGAATTGCAATTGGTCTTTATTCAGATAAGTAACTATTGGCCTCTTTTGGTATGGGAACGATCTTGGCGTTTTTCCATTTTTTGGGATACACAAAGGTAGTTAAAATGGTATTGAAAATGTGTGTTATATATGGAAGAATGACTGACAATAACAGTTAAAAGAATTTAGGGTATATCCCATCTAACCCAGTTCCATTTGAATTCACTGACAATACCGCCTCCACGACATCAAGATCTGAGACACTGAGAAAAGAAGAACTTTCTGAGTTTCAGCTGCCACATCATATATACATCATACATCAGAATATTTGGACGAAGGGCATGATGTAAGTATTCGGTTGAGTGCATTGCATATATGAAAAAAAATTATTTTTCCCAATGATCAAAGAAACTTCGCCAATAAAGGATATATGGCCAATATCAAATTAAGTGAAAAAAAAAAGGTTGCTATGCTACTCACGATGGGAATAATTAATTATCGCAGATGAAGATTCCATTTATCCGAAATGTGTTTAAATTTGCTGAAAAAGAAGACAACAATGATAAGCTTTGGACAAGATTTGGATCTCGTAAGACAAAAATGTATCCTTACATCAAAAAAAAAAAAAAAAAATCTTTGCGTAAATGAGATTATGGTGCCATCTAAGGAAAGAACATTATTGAAAATGTACCATATATTCCGAAAAAGCTCATAAAGTGGGGTTTAAAATTTGTTGTACTTTGTAGCTTTGTTGAGGTGATTCATGATTTCGAAATCTATCAGGAAAAAGGAACAATTCCTGCGCATTCACAAAAGGGGTTGTGCTTTGGTATAGCTATGAGATTAGCTAAAACAATATTTTACCAGATTGGACCTACTTATAAAATTAAAAGACCTGGGAATATGGGCAACTGGTGCTATCTGAGCAAACCGAATGGGAAAAGTTGTTTTGAGGCCAGAAAAAGATCTTCGTAAAGTAGGTCCAGAATTATATGACTACTAAATTGAAAACGAAAACAACAGTTTTATCATGAAGTAGCTGGACAGCGGTATTGTACAAATGATATCCACATTGAATGGGGACAAATACCATATGTCTATGTAGTTGATCGATTTAATCAAACAGAAAAAAAAATTGATATCGAACGCCCAAATATAGTCCAGATGTATAATGAAAATTTTGGAGTAGTGAATAAAATGGATTTTCGTCTTTCGCTATACAGAATTTCCATCAAGACCAGAAAGTGGGCCGTACGTTGCCATATAATGGATATAATCGGATTTCCAGACTTGCTAAACGGAATTGGTTGGTATGTATGCCAAGTTCGCCCAGAAAAACTGGATCATTTTCCAAATATGGATCATGCGTGTGCCAACATACTCGCACACTGTATTCCTATCGTCTTTGTACATTTTCTAATCCTTCCAGTAGTAAAAGCATTTCCTGGACTGTCTACAACTTTAAGTCTACTGATCTGATTTATGCAGCCCTAGTTTCTTATCCATCTTCTTCGATGCCTTTTTTCTTCTCGTCAAAGTCAAGGAGAGACTTTGCAGTCGATGGATGGGACGTCTCCTGTTGATACAACAACTGCAGACAAGATGGTGTGTCACTAAGAGTGCGGAAATATGATGTTGGCGGTGGTCCTATTTTCGTCCCATTGTTCGGGGAAAACTTTAACACTGCAAGCTGTGCTGGTTAAATATTCTGCCGGGCAACTCTTCCTTTTACTAGGTTTTTAAATATGAGATGGTGTGCATCGGCGTTTTTGCTTATTGGCTGATTTCTTTGGCAAGAGCTTTGAAACTCAAAAAGAAGAGGACCATCAAACTGTGATTCAGAAATTTATAAGCATTCACATTCAAAAAAATCGGTCGAAAGGATTATTATCAATAACGCTAAACATACCACCTGGATCAAAAAGTTGCCGGTGGTGTCAACGTGTGGCGCTCCCATTGTTCTGATTTGACTTCTGGTTTTTTGTTAACTTGCTACATCTGTTGTTGACATTACCTCTAATTCTTAGCGTCATAGCTTGACATTTGCAAAAGTTACGTAGCCAAGAGTACATTTTACCGTGTGTGTGTTGGCGACTTTTTTACAATTTTAGTAATGGATTTAAATTTGCAACAACGAACTTGTATTAAATTTTTCGTAAAAAATGGTGATGGTGAGCGAACATTGGAAATGTTGGAAAAATGTTTTGGCAACGATTCTCTAAAGAAAACGGTCGCTTACCGGTGGCACGAGCTGTGCCATCGTGAGTCGATCGAAGATGATGAGCGCAGTGACAGACCATCGACTTCGAAAACCAACGAAAACATTGATGAAGTAAAAGAATTGTTGGTCAATAACCGCAAATTAACCATCAGGGAGACAGCGGAGGCCTTGAACATTGCCTATTGATCAGTCCCAGACATTTTGGCTAATGATTTGGGTTTCCGTCGTCTAGCATCAAAGTTGGAGCCAAAAGATGATTTGCGAGGCTGAATCTGATCCCAAATTCATCAAAAGGATCATTACTGGAGACGAGACGTGGGCTTATGAGTACGACATGCAATCCAGACATCAGGTAAGTGAATGGCTTTCACCAAATGAGCCGAGACCAAAAAAACCACGCCGTTTTCGGTAAAAATAGCAGGCAATGTTCACGGTTTTCATGGATTACAACGGTGAAGCGCATCATGAATTTTTGCCAGAAGGCCAGACATTAAACAAAGGGTATTATTTGGGCATTATGAGACGTTTGCGTGATGCAATTCGCTGAAAGACGCCAGAATTGTGACAGAAAACTCGTGGATTTTGCACCATGATAACGCACCGTCGCACAGTGCCATCATTATTCGTAATTTTTTGACGAAAAATGCAACAAATACCATCCAACAGCCACCAAAATCACCTGATTTGGCTCCCTGTGACTTCTTTCCGTTCAATCAAGTTAAAACACCACTACGGAGAACTCGTTTCAGCAGGCGAGGGGAAGTATTGAGAAAATCGCAGGAAGCACAAATGTACATACCGAAAACCGAATATAAAAAATGTTTCGAGGATTGGATTAATCGCTGGCATAAGTGTGTTGCAGTCGATGGGTATTACCTTGAAGGGGACATTATGGTTTTAGATGAATAAACTTGTACTTTTAATTTTCTGAATAGATTTACGGGAACTTTCTGATCAATGAAGTTCAAAGCTTTCGGTGCAAGTCATTTATGTCACCCAGTCAGCATGGATTCCTGATAGGTAGATCAACTACTACAAACTTAGTTGAATTCGTATCCTTTGCGCTTTCAGCCCTAGAAAATGACAACGAATTTGAAGTTATTGACGTTTTACGAAAAATGTCAGAAATGAAAGGAAACCGATAGTAGAGAAGTTTCAGCCTGAGCAAATCAGTAGGTTTTGCCATATTTAACGAAGGTCGACGAGAAGTTAAGGCCAAGGAGCAATAAAAGGTCAAGTTCCGGCCGATGTTTAAAAATGAACCCGAAAGGAAAACTGGGAAACTATCAGCAAGCTCTTCGTTCCTATAACGCTTAAAATAAAATGGCCTGCACAATGAATCCAACGTTCGCAAAATTTAGAAAACTTTGCCACATCCGTGGCGCAGTATATAGTAACGACATTGTTAGGAATATGTGGAATGGTCTAAAATTCGTCGGGCTTTACTGAACTTCCTCACCAACTCCAATTTATTTCAAGAATGGCAAGCGTCTTTGAAGGATTTTGCAATACTGAAAAAAACTTAATCTTGTTTGGGTTATACCCAAGAGAGGTTTTAATGACGACCCTATGTACTCTTTTAAAGCTTCCATTTGCAGCAGTAAGCATAACTCTCCCTTGGAATGCTGTTTCCTATGGTTGTAAGAAAATACACCTAAAATAATTTGATTCCGTAAACCAACTTTGAATTTTTAATTCACAGCTGGGCTTTTTTTTATAATGAATCGGTAAATAAGAGTGGATATAACCAATATTCGCGGCCTAAAAAGAAATCACTTTTCTGCATACGAGAGCTGTTTGATGAATATCTGGACTGGAATGTAAGTGGCGCCACTTGATTTTTTTTTTTTTTTTTTGACCATGAGAAAAGAACAGCATCGCTCCGTGATTCGATTCTTGTTTTTGAGTGACAAAACCTGCGAGGAAATCAAACCCGTTCTCGATGGTGTGAATGGGACCCATTCACCTTTCCGTACAAGCCTTTAGCATTGATTCGCAGAGTTTCGCCGTGGCCACACGTCAATTTTTGATGTACCGCGCCCAGATGGCCCAAAAACGGTTACCACAGAGGAAATCGTGGACAAAGTCCATGATACCGTATTGGTGGACCGCCAAGTGAAATTTCACGAGTTGGCTGAGATAGCAAGCTATTCAACTGAATGCCTTAGCCATATCCTGCATTAGATTTTGGGCACGAGAAAGTTGTCCGATCGTTGGTTGCCGCGTTTTCTCACACCGAAAAATAAGCACAACCGTGAGACCACTTCAAAGACGTTCTTGGCGCTGTTTAATCGAAGTCCGGAGGAGTTTTTGCATCATTTCGTGACTGCCGTTGAAACATGGATTCATTGGTATAAACCAAACACCAAAGAACAATCGAAACAATGGGATTTACCCTTTGAGCGTTTTCCAAAGAAAGCGAAAACCGTGATACACGTTGACTATCTGGAGAAGGAAAAAACAATTACAGGAGCATACTACGTCGATTTATTAGGCCGATTCAACGCCGATTTGAAGAAAAGGCGACCACATTTGAGAAAGAAAAAAAATTCGGCACAGCATGCTCGAATTGCGCTAAGCATTGCTCCCCCATCAACCGTTTTTTCCCTATTTGGCTCCCTGCAACCTTTTATTCCCAAACATTAAAAGATCGCTCGCCGGAAAGAAATACGGTTTCAACAAAAAGTCATCGTTGCCGCGGAGAAGTATTATACAGACCACCAAAGTCATAGTATACGGAGGGGTTAAAAAAGTTGCAGCAGCGCTGGCAAAAGTCAATCTAATTGAAAGGGGACTATATTGAAAAATAATATTTTAAAGCCTAGAAAAGTTGCGTTGTCATTATTCTTCAAATAGCCCTCATACGTCCACGTCTTTAAATACAGACCAGCTATTTTAGCACTTAGTAAAACACAGGTTGATTCCCGCCCACACCTCTAAGATCACTCTGATGTGAAGGTACCTAGCTACGATGTAGTGCCATTATTTCCCTCTGACTCCGGTCTCGCCAATGACGTGCGAAGTAATGAGGCTTATTACACTCCACCACAATGCAGTCCCTGTTCCCAACCGGAATTCAATTTCACGTGGTTAAAATTCCATATCCCTAAGCAAATAATCCACTATTGCTTTATTCACAGAAGCCCCAAACTGGACATTACTTCGACATTTAACGAGTTTGATGCGCTGTCTGAATCCATACAAAGAATTGTATCCCTGTATCCTCATATTGAAATCGTCATTTCGGATGATTTCAATACGTAAAAGTCTGGGTGGCTTCGAAGTTCTGGACAGACAACACCCGAAGAACGGTGTGTTGAGATCTTCGCTGCGAATACTCGAATACCGAATTTTGATAGTCATACCGCCAACACCTGGACTTGTTTTTAACTTCTCACCCTAATAAGTACACCGTTGATGTGCTCTCCCCTTTAGGCGCTCGTCGAACCATCGTGTCATATCAGCTAATTTCTCGTACACCGACTACACATTTAGAGAAAAGATTTCTGAAAGAACCGCATGGCAATACGAGTAAGCTAAATGGAGTGGTCTTAACAGCTTTTTTAAAATTTTAATTGGTCGTTATGTTCCCTCGATAGCGACGTGGATGCCGCTGTTGATATGGTCACAGGCACAATTCTCTTTGAAATGAGATCCTTTATCCCTTATCGGATGAAGAGTATCAAGCCAAAATAAAAGGCATGGTATGACTCGAGCTGTAAAGAGGATATCAGGATTTCATATTTTATCGGTCCTTTAAGACCAACCAGACAGATGAAAATTGAAAAGAGCTTAAACGAGCCAGGAATGACTACAATATCTTTCTTAAACGTGTGAAATTTCAATACGAGCAAAAGCTGAGGCAAGAAATACTACAAAGTCCCAAAAGAAGTAAACATTTTTGCTCATTTGTCAAAAGTGTTAGAAATTCTGCCTCATCCTCGAACCAACGCTCATTTATTATTACATTCCAGCTGCCGGCTCTTTGAATAAGGCCAACCTGGTTGCTGTTCACCTTTCGGCCAGATCTACACTCCCGGATTGTGCTTTGTCTACGCCTTCAGTTGAGTGAGTCGAATCTTCAATAGGTCAAATCGACTTTCACACTCCTGAAGTAGCAAGAGTAGTCAAGATCTTAGCGTTCACACACCCGCTGGTCTAGATGGTATATTTCCCCTTATTCTGAAGAACTGTTCTTCCTCGCTGGCAAAACCTCTGTGTACAATCGGTATTAAGTTTGTAGGCTGCTGACATCTTAATGGTAAACTACGTTCTTTTCAGGCACATAACTTGCAACACATCATAGGCATAAGTGACGTGACATCTCGTGACTTCATTCGGAAGATGTCGAAAACGTGTGATATTATGAGATTGGTTCTGTCTTAGAGTAGAAACAGAAAGATCTCATCGTCATTTGGCTTTGAAAAGTTGGGACAAACTAATGGAAAATGGATGAAAAAGCCGAAGCCATATTTTATCATATAACTTGTGAGCGTTTCCACGTTCTCTCATTTTTCCTTTTCCAAATCCAAATAAAAATAAATACATAGTTTGTAACATACTTTTTATTATTTTCTTATTTTATTTATTTTTCCCATAATAAAAAAACATTTTGTTGGCATGGCTCAAAAGCCTTCCCACAAATCGGGTAACCGCTTAGTAAGTTTCGACGAGTCCCATCTTTCAGACCCTCTGATCCCCCTCCTATTTCCCCGAATAAAAGATTAAAACCATCCAGCAGTATATTCTCCGATTTTCCTGAACTATCTTCAAAATCGATTTACAAAAACCAACGCTTTGTACACATAACCTCCAATTAAAAACCTCCTTCTTCTGTCAGTGTTCTTGTGCTAAAAAAAATCATTGATTCAATCAGCACACAATATCAAAAGATCTCCCTGCTGAGGGATGTCTCTTTATTGATTCTCACAAAAGACCAGAATATAGTTGACAAATTTATAAAATCAAAAGATTTTCAAACTATTTGCCCAGTTGAGATAAAACTCCATGCTTAGCTCAATCACTCCATAGGCATTGCATATGCACCCTGCCTTATAAATGAATTCAGACGAGAAATAAATTCCCACAGGGCTTATGATATTCACCTTCGATTTATTTCAAAGTCTGAGCACAATCAATATTTCCCTGAGCCAAATTCTCAAGCACAAAAACAAATGGTGCAAAAAGTCAGCCGCTTATGAAACTTGTAATCACCCTCCTCATAAAGACAAAAGCTGCACGCGCACTCTCTGCGCAAATTGTTCTGGGACCCACCCAGCTTCATCTAAAATATGTCCAAGATATATCCAAAGTAAAGAAATCATTGAGACAAAAACAAAAAATAAATGCTCCTTAGCTGAAGCTAGATGCATTCATTCGGAACGGAACCACTAAACTTTTCTCGTCTCCACTGATCTTTATTCAGCTAAAATCAAAAACCAAACCCTCGAAAAAAGCAATCCCAATTTATCCACTTCTTCTTCTTCTTCCAGTCATTATACAGCTAACCCCTCTTCGTCTTCTAAGCACTGTACTACCGCTGATAATGAAAAAAAAACAATTCATAATAAAATAGGGAAAAACACATAACACATAACTATGAAGTTAAGCCTAAATCCTCTCTAGATCTACCACAATCACAACAACCAAAAATACTTCAGCATCAACAATTACAATTAATAATACCAATTACAATCAGAGTAAAATCTCTCATCAAAAACCCTCTCTTCAAACACAAAGTGTAATGATTATAGACGTAGATTACAGTTCTTAAGATAATAAACTATCCCCACGACTGGCCAAACCTTATTGGAGAGGGCACTCGTCGGCGGTGGCGGCGGAAATACTTTATTATTAGGTGGGGGAGCACTTCTATTGTTACATTATATTGTACTGGTAACAAGGTGCCTAACACCACCTATAACAATCTAAAAATACTGCAATGGAACATGAATGGTTATTTTAATAACTACCATGAGCTTCAATTGTTTATCAAAACAATAGAACCATGTATTTTCTCTATTCAAGAGACACATATTAAACGCAATTTTCAACCATTTCCACGTTTTACAAAAGAATATTCACCAAATTTCCACAACCTTCCCCACATCACAAATTCCAAACAAGGTACTGGACCTCTAGTACACAAAGCACTACCCTACAAGTTCTTTCTGATTGATTCCAACATATCTGCCCTCGCTGTGGAAATAGAACTAAAATTCAGACTTACCATCATCTCAATTTATATTCCAAAAAACCAAATATTCAACTCCAATGATCTCGAGGGCATTGGAAAGAACATTACCACCCTAATTGTTTTAACTGGTGATTTTAATTCTTGGTCCCCCGCGTGTGGTTCTCCTAGTATCAATAATCGAGGCAAGCTAGTTAAAAACTTCATCGCCAATTCCGGACTAGCAATTTTAAATGACAGGCGAGCTACCCTATCGACCCACGGTACATACTCCCACATCGATCTTTCGCTCATCCCTACCCACCTCACCCAGACATCTTCCTGAGAGGTCTGCGATAACTTAAGTCGTAGTGATCATTTCTCGATTCTTACCAAAATATCTTTAGACACCAGTTCATTCCTACCAAATCCACAACCGAAATTCCTTACAGACCTAACCAACTGGGATCTCTTCCAAGCCGAACTCTCCATCCGAATCCCTGTCCAACCAACCCTAACTAACATAAAACCGAAGAAAGAATCCTCTTTTATTACCAAGATAATTCGCTCTGTGGCAAATTTGGCAATCCTTCAGACCACAAATAAGATCCATCACAAAACATTTCCGTGGTGGGATCAAAATCTTAGCATTCTCCGAAAAAAAAAACAAGATATCCCTATCCTGATGGCTGTAAAAAAATAAATTAATTGACACCAACCAAACTGCTTTCAAACCTGGCTGCGGGACCCAAGATACACTTCTTCATTTAGATGCATTCATCTCCTCGGTACTCTCAGAAAAAAATCACATTTCTATTTCGATTCGCTCTGGAAGGCCGTGAAGTCGACTAAAATTTATGCAATTGGCACCGATAAAAACAGCCGACGGCGAATGGGCAAAAGGAAACAAAGAGAAAGCGAATTTGTTTGCCGACCAATTGGAAGAAGCATTCAAACCGTTCGAAGGACGTCAATTGGTCCAAGAACTTAATCTCAGAACAGGATCCGACAACTACAATATAAAACCCGTATCACTGTCTGAGTTACAGCAAACAACAAAAAACCTAAAAAATAATAATCCTCCAGGATACGATTTGATTACAAGTGAAATTCTAAAGGAGCTGTCTCAAAAAGCGTTTGTCAAGCTCCTAAACATCATAAATTCTTCCATGAGACGTTCCAATACGTTCCAAGCCAATGGAAAGTCGCAAAAGTCATAATGGTACCAAAACCGGGAAAATGTCCAAACGGCAAAAAATCATACAGAACCATTTCACTCCTGCCGATAATTTCAAAAGTTTTCGAAATTCTTCTGCTTAAACGTTTAAAACCGATAACTGAAGAAACACGATTGATCCCAAATCACTAGTTCGGTTTTAGGGTCAAATATTCTACAATCGATCAGGTCTATCGCTAGAGGGGAAAAAGATATGTTCAAGCGTTTTTCTCGATGTATCGCAAGCGTTCGACAAGGTATGGCACGAGGGCTTGAAGTATAAGCTACAAAAAATTTTAACGAGGAAAATGAATAGAATACTCGAATCTCATCTTGAAAATAGACTGCTTCGGGTTAGATATGGGATTAAATACTCTGAATTCAAGGAAATTCAAAGCAAACGTTCCACGAGGAAGCAATATGGTTCTATACCTTTTCTGTGGTAGCTACGTTCGCTAATGACATGGCGATCCTCGATACAGGACAAACAGTTGAATCCTCGACTGCAAAACTTCAACGAGCTCTGAACAAAATATTTGAGTGGACGAAGAGCTGGCGAATTGACACAAGTCAAAAGATAGACAACTTACCTTTATTCAATAACTCGGTACAAATACCGTATGCAAACGAAGCAAAATATTTGCGAATGAGCCTAGATGCTAAAACCTTGGTGGACTTATGGTATACAACTATGGGGTTGTACCAAACCAAACAATATGTCTGTCCTACAGACGTTCCAAAACAAAGCGCTTAGAGCAATCGTAAATGTTTCATGGTATATAAGGAATAACAAGCTTTGCTCGTAAACTTCGCACTCGTCTTGTACATCATTGCAACCAGGAAATAATCCGAAGATTGGACGAGACAAATCTTGTGCGGCGACTTTAAAGAACAAGACCGTTCGACTTAGCGCCTTAAGGAGAAACCGCATGAAATAACGGTAATAGTAGGTGCCTTCGCTGGAAAGCTACCTACCAAACGCGATAAACTACAGAAGCATGGGCTACTTTTTAAGGAAACTTAGTCGTAGTCTTATAGAAAATGGGAGGTTTTTTAGTGAGTAAGAATCTCACACTACCATGAGCGCGTGCTTATGGTGGGCGCTGCTATGCCACTGTGGTAGGCAGCAGGTGCTCGTGCTTATGGTGCCTGCTGTGGTGATGCTGTGGTGCCCTTATGAGCGCGTGCTTATGGTGCCTATGAATGTTCTTACCTACCCACGGAGAAAAAAAAAAAAAACCATTTCGATTCTAGCTGTGGATTTTGAACGTATCCATGTCATTTTAAATTAGTTAAAACAAAGGACGATTGGTCCAAAAGTTTTCAACATTATAAAGGCCTTCCTTAACAACCTGAAATTCTAATACTAAGACTAATAATACAATTTACTCACAAATTCATAATTTCAAAAATGAATTCCTCAAGGTTCCCTTTCAGTAATCTTATTCAAAATAGCGTTCAATAAAATAAGTAAAACAACTCGGGCATATCCTCAAACACATCACGTCCTTTATGCGGAAGATCTTATTTTGTTCACTAAATTAAAAGTCTTAGCAGAAGTATGACACCTTTTTTTAAGAAAAATAAAAAATTTGGTTGATTGGGGTGAAACCTCAGGGGCGAAGATATCTTTTTCTAAATGTGAGCTATTACACATTTCTAAAAAAACACAAATATCCAAAAATAATACAAAATCGTGAGGTTGCACATAAATTTGAAAGCGAAATTAAAATTTTTACTATCGGTTAAAAAAAACAATTCAAGGCATTTACGTTTTGAGAATGATATCATGTAAATGTTGGCCACGATTACGTCTGAGCTGGTCCATTCGGAAGGCCAATTTTGGGCGACTCGTTCGAGCATAGTAACTTGTATCTCGCGGTTAACACGAGTAATGTTGGCTCCCAAAGCGTCAATCATAGCTGGGTTATTAATGAAGACCTGAAACTTTACATATCTCCAGAGAAAATAGTCCAAAGGTGTGATATCGCATGATCTAGGCGGCCAATTTACCGTAGCAAAACATGAAATCAAGTGCTCACCAAAATGATTTCTCAACCAGTCCATTATTTCACGCGCTGTATAGCTCGAAGCGCCGTCTTGTTGTAACCAGAGCACACCGAGACCATGTGCATGAATTTTAGGAAGCACATAGTCCGTTAACATGGTGCGATTACGGTTACCATTGACGGTAACATTCTGATTTGCTCATTTTTGAAAAAATTTGGACCAATGATTCCACCAGCCCATAAACCATACCATACCGTTGTTTATAATAGATGTAATGATAGCTCTTGTTACTCTTCGGGTTGTTTCCATTGAGCCAGAAATGGACTTTATCACTGAACAAGATTTCACGATAAAAAACCGGATTTTCATTGAGTTTATCACTGAAAATATGACGCAAATTCAAGTCTCCTGGCTTCAATTCTTGCACAAGTTGAATTTTATGCGCTTTTCGGTCGAGATGCTCACAATACGCCAAGCCAAGCTGTTGAGAATGGCTATAGCTACAGGTGCTATAGTCTCTTCACTACGTGCTGGATGTGGTCTAAACGGTCGAGTATCGAGTATGTAAACTGCAACTCAAATTTGTGAATGGTATTGACAACAGTGGTTTCAGTAGGTCGATTATGCGCACCGTAAGTTCCTCGAATCGCACGAAAAACATTTCTCACAGAACGCTGAGATTCGTAATACAGTTAAACATTTTACAATTTGGAGACGCTGTTATGGTGTGAGTCTTTCCATGATGGCTAACCAAATGATACTGAACAAAAATGACAAAGCAGTCATAAACATAAACGAGGATCTAGACTCATTGCATCAATGGCCCCAACATAGCTACCTTGCCCTTAATCCTAAAAAAAACTAAAGCTTTGACAATCAGTAGAAACAAACAGACCAAATACCACCAGAGCTTTTTCTTAATGTGGTGTAGAAAATTAAAAATTTAGACATATATGTTAACAGCAAAAATTACGGCATTCTCCGTGGTCTTAGTCCAACTGCACTCTTCTTATCAACTAAGGTTAGGCCCCAGCTTGTCCAGTCATATGTTCTTCCTTCGATTTTGTATGAGTTATGAACTTTTTTGTAAATTGGACTATTGCTCTGAAAAAAAAATAACTAAATTTGTTGCAGACAACAGTTGTGCCAGATAAATTTTTAACCTAAACTGATATGATCTCATTTCAGCATACGACCAGAGAATATCTGGGCCCTCGCTAAATTCGCTTCTTAAATATCGCACTGTTGTAGCACTGTATGGAATCCTCGAGATAAAGCACCAAATTATTTATCATGCATTTTAGAATTTTCACGATCTCAAAGATCTTTGCAAATTAAACCACCCCGCCACAAATATTTAGTTAGTTCTAGATAGATTTTCGTCCATTCAATTCGCCTATGGAACCAACTTCCGATAGACATTAAACGTGCTTATGCATATCAATTTTAAAAAAACTGGCTTTTCATTACTACCTGGATGCAAACTGAAGTTTCCGATATTAAAGGTGACTAGACTTCTTTACTCAGCAATTTATCTTACTATTCTTTTCTGTTTTCATGTGTCTATATTTCTCTATTTTTTCACCCTTTTCCTTTCTTTTATAGTTCCAATTTTTACAAAAAATGATTGTCAAATAAATTTTCAACTTGTGCATAATCGAGGATCCCTATTTGTAAGATGATGTTGGTTTTCTGGGCCAACTTGTCTAACAACCAATTGCGTTCAGATACTCTGAAAATTTGATTACGTCCATTATATGGAATTCTTAAAATCTGTTGTTGACCCGCATGTTGGTGGTCCTACTGTTAAAGCAGGCGTGGGTGAATTTAATGTTTTTTTTTAAGGACATTACACTCAAGCGGGTATGATTACACTTATAATGCCACAGCATGTGATAAGTTTCTTTTGAAATTGGGATACAAAGAGAAGAAAGATATTTGGGCTCAGTTGTTAGTTAGTCAGTTAAGCTATGAAGCTATGAAGATTCAACAAAACCGCGACCCACAATATCTCAAGACGAAGGATTGAAATCCCTTTTCAAAAGGCAACAGATGACGATGATGAAGAAACCTATATGGAGGAATGGCGATGAAACCCGTAAACAAATTTTCAACGAAGCTAATCTTCACGCTTCTGCAACAGTAGCACACATGAAGAAGTCAAAAATCAAATTAAGACATATCGAAAAATTAGAGACAACCATGGATAGAGAACGCTCATCACAGATTGTCAGCTATTCCATTTAGAAAAATTGAAAGTTCACCATCGCTGGCAGCAAGAACAACAGTGGAAGGGAAATGTCCCACAAGCACCACTCGGTGCACCACTTATCACATTTTAGCTACCATGTACAATATATTGCAACTATTCACACTCTGTTAAAGCCACATTCCCCACAAATACTATTGCCGCCAGTTGGTCCAATCGAATCCAGTATGCTAAGGACCACCACCACCATCAGTCGAATGCAACCACAGTATATCCAAAACAACCTCCAAGTATTATTCGGTCTCACCATCACTATCGGCTCAAACCCAAGTAACACCATCCACCATTCACTGGCTATATATATATATTTTTTTATTTGTTCGTAACTCCTTTGCCAAAAATATTGAGGCTGTGTTGAAATACACACTCGTATTGATATCTAAATAAAAGAGTCTAAGACTTAACATTTGCAGTGTTTCTGAGAACTCATACAAAATGTGTTCGAATAGGTATGGGACCTATCACCACGGAGAGTTTTTCAGATCTATGGTAAGGCCAATTATAATATATCTTATGCGTTAGTTGTCTAGTAGAAAAAGCTCTTACGAAAATCTGTCACTGCTTCTTTTATCACACTCCAAAGAACGGTTAATCTCGGCTGCATGAGGACTTTCCGTACAAACAATTTAAGTTAGTTTGTTTTAGATGGTCAGAAGACATGTGCAAAGTAATTTTCGTTGTTAACAAAATTTAAAGAACCCTACTTCAAGTTATTACGTCTTGTGTAAATAGGTTTTCGTCCACCTCTTTTAAATAAGCGTAGAAAAATAGTTCTTTTGTTTCCTTATATTTTTTAACCCTACTTATAACGGGAACCCGCACTGCGTTGTCACTAACGAAGCTTAGCTCCACAGGTTCCGAACCCGTCTTCGGTGTCTTCTGCGTCCTTAGATTTGAGTCCTTTTATAGAGTCGCTCTTTTTTTTTTTTGGGTCAGATTTACACATCGGATCATTCATCCTGATGAACCTATTTTTGAAAGAAAAGGACGTACCGTATCCAGTTGAGCGAAATGATTCGAGAGGCAACTGGTAGTATTGGGTGAAATTTGAAAGGTTTATTTTGAGTGAGTTTATAAAGGAAAAAGTGAGTTGGTCTTTCGAAATTGTTTCAATATTGCGCCATTGGGTCCTGTCCTAAGCCGGAAATCAATTCTTTTCGGGGTCACAACGTTCACGGAAACTTGTTCTGTGGGTCTATCTTTCCATGGTTTTCCGAAGGAAATGAGCTGTCACAGTCAATTCAGATCATTCTGTAAATATGCTTGAGGATTTTTTTTATTTGTCCTCCATTTGATGAAATGGATTTCAGTTGAGTTGGAGTTTTTCATTCTTTAATTTAATTAATTTATTTTTTTCAGTTAATATGGTATAAATTAATCAAACATTATTGGTTTGATTTTAAAAAAAAAAAATTTCAAATATTAGACGGGTAGCGATTCTGCCTTCGAATATAGACTGCCTAAATCTTAACAAAATTCATAGCTTAAATACTAATTATCTGCTGAGACAAGTGAAAAGCGTTGGTCGTCATGTTTGTTCTGATGCTGCCACAAACGTGATGGAATGTCGTTTTTAAATTGTGCTTCAGTTGCAATTTTCAGCAAATACCGTGAGAATGCTCAGGTTGAGAATTGGATCTGTTGTTAGGAGCTTCTGAATGTTTTTGTTGTTAACTCCTCCGCCTTTTAAAATAGAACGCCCTCGTTCGATGACATTGGCTTAATTGTTTTTAAAAGCTCTTCGACCCCTATTGCTCCAGCTATTGAAACTAGGTGTTCTCTTGATGCGCCTGCTGCTGAGTTCGATGTTTTTGAAACAAGTTCATCTGCATTAGATTCTTCTTTCGCCGATTTTTTTTCCGGTCTTTGCATGGTTTCCATATTTTGCTTATCGTTCTCCAAAGTATGAGTAGGATGATGAGAATTGTAAGCGTTGATAGTGCGAACATACCCATAGTTTTCTTGCGACTACTAAACTCTAATTCTTGGATGTAAGCGGTGTTATTGGCTTCCAGTTCTTTAATCATTTCTAATGAAAGCAGCTCTTTAATTTGTGACCTAACTGCTGATGGTTGTAGCAAAGCAGGAACGGGGTTGTGATTGGTGGTTTCTATGGCTTCAAACGTATATTCCTGGGCTTTGATGGTGGCATTATGAAATTGAATGATGTAAGTTCCATTCAACGCTACTTTAATGCCGTCAATTTCTATGTTGTCGTCTAATTGGTTAAGTAGGTTAATGCTAGGTGCTATTTCTTCGATTGTTGGAACATGCTGGTTGTTTATTTGCGTACATGAGGGAGGACGACTTGATAGAAGGTTGCTAATGCACTTGTCTTTACTTATATTAAAAATACAATTTTGATTATATATTGCAAGACTGTCAAAACTCTTGCATCTAGTGGTTATTCCATACATATTGTCCTTACATTTTAAAATTTCCTTAAAATCTAATTTTACAACATTTTTATTACTTTTAACAGGTTTTAATGAGCATTTTGTTACATGATTCCTTACAAGTTATTGGTAGGCTTAAAATGTATAGTAACACTGTATTATTTGAGACTATTTTGACCTCTAAGAATTCGACAGCCTAGGGCATGTCGTCTCAATTTATTATTTTCTGCATCAAACTTATTTCGATTTTCGACAGAATAAAAGTATTAACTCCGCCGGCTTTTCCCTATTGTATGGCGTATTCGATATTAATTATTTGTTCTTTTAAAGTATCAAGCTTTAATTTAAGGTTTAACAAAATGTCAAATATTGTTTTTTCGCTACCTCTTAGGTTTTTTTATTATTTCATTTGTGACATTACTTATTTCATTTATTCTTCTTAAAAATAGATTATAAACAATTCTCTGTTTTTGTTTTTGATTGTTGTTAGTTAAAACATTGTTTATCTTGTCTTCTATTATTTCAAAATTTCCATGCAGAACAGAAGAAATCTAGGGATCGTTTTGCTTTGAACTTGGGAACAAGGCGGTCAAGGTGTATTTGGATTTGTTGAACTTCGTTGGACAGGAGGGAAAACATCGAATGGGGAACACTTGAAAATTTTTGTATATTTGGTCTATTTCCTTTAGGGATTGTTGGTACTAATTGATGTCAATAACATAAATCAACTTAAAAGTTCCAGTTTGAACTTTTGCAATACCGGAGCTTATGGATATGAGTTTTGAATTGGAATAATCGAGCATCTTTACATCCGCAGTAATAGGTGCAACCCAGAGCCTACAATAAATTTTAATTTTTTATTAGGGACTTATGGACAACTTTTCCTGATGTTGTTAAAATGGTTGCAGTAATGTTTTCTGAAACAGTTTTCTTTTTGTATTCAGGGGAGAGTTTGTTACCTAAAATTTTATTAATTTTAACATAAATAGTTTCTCCTACAGAATAATTTTTTAATGGAGCCCTATTCTTGTTGTGGGAGTTTAAGTCTGCGACTTGTTTGCTTTAAATCCTTTCTACGTTTTTTTGCTTTCTAATTCCAACTGTTATGGATTGTTCAGTTTTTCTTCTGCAAAAAAGACGTCTATTGGTTTTCTTATTGTCGTGGAGTGTATGGACATATTATATTCATAAAATGTCATATCTAATAATTCTGCAAATGTGTTATGAATTTTCTTGGACTTAAGACAACGCATTAAATCGGAAAGTGTGGAATGGAATCTCTCCACTTGTCCATTAGTTGAGCTGGTATAGGAGGGAACCTTGAATATTTTAATTTTGAAGAGGGTTTCTAACATAAAAGATACAGTGGTTGAACTTAAAGACTTTTCATTGTCTTGAACAATGGTTTCAGGGACGCCGAAGCCCAATATGAGTTCTCTAAGCAGTTGCTTTATGTCCTCGGTAGCTTTAGATTTTAAGATTCTTGTTAAAGTATATTTGGAGAATTTATCGATGGCAGTCAAGATTATTTTACCGTCAGTATAGTAAATATCGACATTCACAATTTGGCCGGGGAATTCGGGTATCATACTTGTTTTCCGTATAGATATTACACGCCTTTCTAACCCTTCTAACCTTTCTAATCATACCTGGAAAATAGTATTTTTTTAAGATTTGAACTCTGTTTTCCTTTGTATCTCCATGCGCTCTTTGATATGTGTTAATAATGATGTTTTCTTGATCTGTCTCATTGGTTATGTCTGTAATTGAGTGGAACGAATTTTTTAATTGTTGAAATGGGTGGCATATATGGTTTGTATCATGCCCATTATTTGTTCGGAGGTTTTAATACAGTTTATGACTGAGGGGCTTAAGATTTTTTTGAGGATCAGCTTTAGCTTCTCTTGATTATAATTAGGTTCTGTCAGTACGTGTCTGTGATAGGTGGGGACAATTATTTCGAAAGTTTTGGAAGAAGTTGAGCCAAGTTGCAGAAAAATTTGGTTTTTGAACGCATTTTTGGGAGCCTCGAAACTTTGTATAAGGTTTTGGGATGAACTGTCATCGCTATGTTCTGTAGGTGTAAGCGAGTTTATTTGTGAATTCATTTGAGGAGGGCGTGACAGTACGTCTGCCACGATATTACTTTTACCTAGTTTGTAGTGCAATACGTAATTATGTTCTTCCAGAGTTGCTTTCCACCGCTTCATCATACTATTGTTGTTTTTTCTGCTAAGAGCATAGGTAAGAGGCTGGTGGTCGGTGTAAATTTTGACTTGTGCCGATCCATACAGGTAATTACGCAGGGAATTCAATGCCCATATTATTGCTAACATCTCCTTCTCGTTAGCTGCGTAACCTTCTTCGGTTGGTCCAAGCGTTCGGGAAATGAATGTAATTGATCTGTTTCCTTGGGACAAAACTGCACCTAGAACGAAATTATACGCGTCTGTAGTGAGTTCAAATGGTTTGCTGAAATCTGGATACGTAAGAATTAGGTCTTTCGAAATAAGGGAATTTTTTATTTTGGCAAATGCATCGATAGCTGAGGGGTCTAGAGAAATTTTTATTTAAGAAGATTGTGTTTTGGACATACGTCCCTCATCCCCGCTTAAAATGGAGGTAAGTGGCTTTGCAAGCTTTGCATAGTCTTTGCCAAAGCGGCGGTAATAGCCTGATAACCCAAGGAAAGTACGTAGATCTTTTAAGGTTCGAGGTAATGGAAATTTGTTTATCGCTTCAACTTTTGCGGGCTTAGTTTTTATTCCTTCCGAGGAAATGATAAAACCGAGAAATTCAACTTCTTTTCTATAAAAATGACATTTGTCTAACTGGGCTTTCATATTTGCGTCATAGAGCGTTTGGAAAATTTCCTCAATGTGTCGGGCATGGTAACTCTCGGTTTTGCTGAATATGAATATGGGAGTCTTGTAAATTCGAACTTTCCGTTGTTTGTAGAAAAAGCTGTTTTTTCTATGTCAGATTCCTTTAACGGGATCTGGTGGAACCCTCTTTTTAAGTGTAGGACTGTGAAAAATTTATTTCTTCCAAGTTGAGCTAGAACTTCATTTATTTTTGGTATAGGGTAACGGTCGGCTATAGTGACGCTTTCTATAGTCTGTTACCATTCTATACTGTTTTTTTGCGTCGGAGTCAGCCTTTTTCAGTACGATCCATACAGGAGAATTGTATGGAGACCCAGAAGGTCTGATAATTCCGTCCTCGAGAAGTTTCTGGATTTGCTCCTCAACTTCAGACTTTAGTGACATCGGGAAGGGATAGTGTCTACTATAAATGGGTGAATCAGTTGACGAACGAATGTCTCCTACAACTCTTGTAGTAAAGGTCAACTTTTCTTTGGGTTCATAGAAAAGGTTTGGAAATTTATTTATGGTGGAGTTTAAAAGTTTTTGCTGTACCCCTGTCATATGACTTGTTTTGATATTGAGGGCGCTAACCATTGGAGAACGTAACTGTTTTCACAGAGTCTAATATTCTCATAGAGTTACCTTTCGTATCTAATAGCGGACAGTTGTTTAAGGCTATCGTTGCCAAGGATGCCATGAAATGTTCGCAAGGTGGGTAAGAGAAAGAACTTAAGGCTTGTGTTATGAATATTAAATAAATTTATCATTGTGTACTGAGTAATTTGGGCGTCTCCTGCTGTAGATTTTGCAAAGAAAGGATTTTCATTATGTAAAGGTTTTGATACAAGGGATGATTGAATGTAATTTTTTGAAGATCCGGTGTCTATAAGAAATTTATAAATGTCACCACTCTTCGACTTACACTCGAAATAAGGTAAGGAAGAGTCGCTTAACCTAAAAAATTTATGTCGACATGTTCCAATTCTTCGATTTGGGAATTATAGGTATCGGAAGACACGTCTATACTTTCGGCATATTCACTGAAGGGTTGCTCGGCTTGTCCGTCACTCAAATTGAGGTTTTCGTAGTATTGGCTTAGTTCTTTTGGAGATGGGTCAATGGGGAAATTAGGATGATGTCTCGTAACTTTGAGATTTTGAGGTATAGTTACATCATGTCTTCTTGGGTTATTGTTGAAATTTTGTCGATTTTGGTGGTGTATGTCTCCAGCATGAGCACTAGGTCCTTGTGTCAAAGGTTCTTGTTTCACATTCGGTTCTGATTGAGATGTTCTGGCTTGTTGGTTTTTTTTGATAATTATTTTCCGAAGTTCTTTGTTCTTTGGTTGTGTCCTTGGTTCGAGTGGATTGGGCGAAAGTATTGTTGCTAGTTTTGTTTCCTAGGAGGACCCATTTTTCCTTGGAATACAGTATTTTGTGGACGCATTTGTGTAGATTGTGGGTTAAAACTCTTTTTAGTTGGTCCTTGATTATTCCTAGCGTATTGAGACATAAAGTGTTAATTTTCATATTTTAGACATAGGTGCAGAGCTGTAGGCAAGTCTGCGGGTTCCTTCATGCCTAGAAGATCAGGCAGATGGCCCTTAAGCCCTCTTATAAACGTATCGGGCAAATGTTCATACAAGAAATATTATTAATTATCAGGGTTAATTGTGAGTTTACTGTCTGATAAAATTGTTGAATAGATTGGTTACCCTGAACCATGGTTGACATCTGGAACTCCAGTGTCGTAACATCTCGCTTGCCCGCGTAATGCGTTGTAAGGCAGTTAGAAATGCTGCTCCACTTGAGTGGAGTGTTATTTGCTTCTAACGCTGCATCTGCTTGACCAACTATTTTATTAGGAATAACGTTTAGTATTCCGTAATATTGGGTGGTACCCTTCTTGTGTTCATAGAGTTTTAGTAATCTTTCAACACTCTTTCTCCAGTAAGAAAACTCGCATGCTTCTCCCAAACCGGTACGAAGACATTTTATGATGTCAGGAAATTTTTTTGAAACCATCTATGTCACTCTGATGCTGGCGAAAAATGACCTGATCTACATTAGGAGGACGTTGAACGTGATGATTAAGTACACTTTCTATTATCTGTCTTCCTTGTTGTTCTAAAACTCGAGTTACAATAGAAGCAACAAGACCATCCAATTCTGGGGTTGAACTAACTCTTGGGTTGAAAGATCTGCATTTGATGCGCTCGAATGAAATGAGCAGTTGTATTCCTGGCCACTAGCGGAATGAGCGTGAAGATTGCCTACTATCGCTAAAGGATTACTCGTGGATGCAAATATAGGAGGATTAGAAAAAGGAGGTGTGATGTGGGAAGAAGTGGGATTTGTTAATAAGTTGTTATTAATTGAAACTTGGGGAAATTGGCGTTGGCCTTGGTTTGGTTCTTGGGATTCACCTGTACCTGCCCTTGTTAAAACCATTTTCTCATTTAATGCTTATATTATTATGCTTATAATATTATATATATATATTATCACAAATGTTTTCCAAATTTAATTAGTTGTATTCAAATATTTAGAGTTAAGCGGTAACAACTTTTGAAAGAGAAATAAAAGTCTTTATCTTTGTAGCAATTTCAATTCTTAGAGATTCTATTTTTCTGAAAACTAACTTACATGATGTACAGACTCACCAAGCCTGTTACTGGGATTTGTTCCGCTTTGCCCACAAGGTTACTGGGGATCCCTCGTTGACTCCTTGTACTGCTGCTTGGCCCCTACAGTTGAGATCACTGTTATAGGTTCTTTCGTACACTCACTGAATCTGCTCTACGCGAGTGCAGGAGCTACTTAAGATCCCTGGCTTCTTTTTAGTTAAAACTTTACGTTTTTCTCGAGCAGTGAATCTACTTAAATCACTGGCTTCTTGTTTTTACCGCGACTTGTTTTGTTGACCACCATTTTTTCTTCTAGTAAAACTTTACGTTTTTCGTGAGCACTGGAGCTACTTAAGGTCACTGACTGCGATACAAGACGAAAAAAAACTGAGCCCCTGCTGCTCAGGCGCCAATTAATCAAACGTTATTGGTTTGATTTAAAAAAAAAATGTTTACTTTTATTTCAAATATTAGACGGGCAGCGATTCTGTCTTTGAATATAGACTGCCTAAATCTTAACAAAATTCATAGCTTAAATACTAATTATCTGCTGAGACAAGTGAAAAAGTCTATATGGTTTGGCTTCAAAATTAACATTTTTATATATACAAAAATTACAAATTTAAATAAAAGATATTGCAAATATTTTCTTCAGAAATTTTCTTCACTTATACAGTTCAACTTATAAAGTTCATGTAGCGAAGTGAGTTTACTGCGTATCTCTGTCAACATTAAAGATATGTAATGCTTCATCTAACACCAGCGTCGGAGATCGAGAAGCTGTTGCAGAGCTCTCAGAGTACGGGGCATTTCGCAATGAAATGGAACACATCTTCTATTTCCTGAGGTTAAAAGGATCACATAAAATTGGTAGTTCCGGGCAGAGAGATATAAAATTCAGCACCACATGTTCATCTCTAAATTTGAAGATAGTGCTTATCTTATCCACATTATACTTGTTCAGAAAGTATGTATCTTCCTTCAGAAAATGTTTCACTTTACTACGTTATGCTATAATGGGAAACCTGGGTTTCTTTCAAGTATTTATTATATAATCTTTGACCAATTTTATTCAGTATGGAGCTTTTTGTCTTAACAAAGCCTGTTGCTCATCCAGTGTTATAGAAAATACGAAAACGCAGTCAGATTCTATTGCTTCCCATTCTTGAAGTAACACACTTAGTCTTATTTCGCAGCATTTAAAAAAGCACTAACTAAATTAATAATAATAATTCTAAATAGCGATTGAAACCTATAGCTATAAAACAACCTAAGTCATAACATTAATCTTTAACTTATTTACTTATTATCATACAAGAAATTAAATGATATTAAAACTATTTTTTTACCATTGATGTGATGAACAAACTTATTTTCTAGGGTAAGACGAGAAACATTTGTTGTTTGAGTTGTGATTGCTAACATGCAAATTCTTTCATATCTGTGAAACATTCTTTTTATATTGGATAAGATCGACTGATCCAAACGATTATCGAATAAAAAGCGATTCCAAAGTAAACTAAAAATTAGAGGTCTTATCTAACTGAATTCTTAAATGTTGACTATGTTGAACTATAGATGAATTTGGTGGTGTTATGTATCTCTCTTTATTAAGACAGCTCACCAATAATAGAAACAATTTCACTAACTTCGTATTATCCTCCGGGTGTACCTGTCCTATGCCAATGAATGACCTTAGATACTCCCAATGAAGTATCACAGTTTATCGAACAGCATTAAAGTTATGCTCCTGATTAAGGCTTCTTGCTTACTTATCGGACCTACTTTCCAAATATTATGTAAAAATTCCTTTCCTCTTCGTTTTCATGCATATACTTGTATTTTTTTTTTTATAATTTTGGGCTCAACTGCTTTGGGTACCCTTAAAATGCTTGGACACAGCACGGGCGAACGTTAAAAAGAAAATCTTGTAAATATAAACTCTAAGTTAATTTATATTTTTTTGCATATTTTTCTACACCTTATGGTGTAAATGCTTGATATGAGGTCCTTCTAAGTGTCAGTTTAATTAAACTCTAATATCAAGTAATGCATGAGTTCCTACTAGAGCACCGAAATCAAGCAGTGTTGGGCGCGGTAAGTACATAGGTGGATGACCACATGGGAACTCAGTACTCCGCGTGCTGTTGACAAAACGCGCCACATGGGCATAGTACCCCGGCGTTAAAACCCGAAACCTACAAATTAATTTGTTCGTTCCCTTGATAATAATAATAATAGTAAGGAGAGATGATGGTGATAACAATATATATCTTATAATTCAGCCGATTAATCGTATACATATCAGAGCAAGTGTGCTATAAAGCAGGATAAAAGCTAGACGAGCAATGAAATTCTGATTTACAGCAAACATATCTTGCTGAAGAAGTTGCTCTTCCAAGGCAAGGACCGGTGAAAATTGGCCAATATCCGGTTTGTGCATCGAGTGGAACATCTATAGGATTCACGCAGTAAAAAAATTGGCTATTGAAATCCGAGGTACACTGCAAAACTTACTTTTCACTTCGGCCATTAATATCGTACGTTGTCTAAATATTTGTTATATGCTTTGGACAAAGAATGGCGTTGGAAAACATATTCCTTACGGAATTAGAAAATTTCGTCTTCACCACCAGTTACAACTCGTTTGATTTTTATTAGCTCATATGGAGAAGATTTGAATGGGTTGTGTCTTCATTCAAATTTGAACAAGAGGGTGGCAGTTTCGGTAGACAAAATGACATCAACGATGAATCTTAGTTTTGGGAAAATGTTGATAAAATTGCTCCACTCGTATAGGAGAGTATTTGTATTTTTTTATTCTTGAAATTTAATCTTAATTTTACATAAAAGTATTTGCCTGAATTTAACAATGTTTAAAGGAATAATAAGTCAGCTTAACAGAAATGTATTTCACTTTTCTTTAATTCACTATATAAGAAACAATATATCAAAATTTTTGTTGAATTATACAATAATTAATTTAAATTTTTGTTTCAAAAAATGCAAATAGTCTTGCTTAAATTATCAAAAAGAATACAAAAGACATTTTTGTATATAGAAAGACTTAATTCTACCTCATCGGATTTAAAAGGCGCAAATTTAAATGCCATTATCTCAGGAACTGTATTCATTCACTGTTGAATATTGTCCGGACAAACAACTGGAAATTTATTTTAAAGTTCTAAAACCAAAACATTTGACATTTTGGTCTTTATTTTTCTACCTATTTTACAGTCAATGGAGCTAACTTTAATTTCTGCATCGTTGACTATCGATGTCGATATATGCGGCGAGTTCTAGACCATTCGTTTCCAATTTCTTTTTTTCTTTTCTCAATTGATTTAGAAAAAAAGCCGTTATTTGCTGCTAAAAATCCCAAGTCAGTTGCTTAGGTACCTTGTTCAAGTTATTCTTTGGCAGTTTTGACAGAAGCAGAATCCTCTTCATCGAATGAATGAAAAATGTTTACAATTTTTATATAATTTCCTGCATAGTATGAAACTGCTTCTATCCAGGTTCCCCTGGATCTGGTTCAACTTCCTTAAAATTTCTTACTTTTGAAGGAACTTTCAAAAATACTTTTTTTTTTACTTTCAATAAGAGGATCGACCACAGGAAATTGTCCTCTTATGGTTTCGTAAACTCTATTAAGTCCATTTGCTAGACACGTCACATGAGCTATTTAAGGGTAAAATACTTGAATTGCTTCAGCTGCCTTAACCAAGTATGAAGAAACATCCGACAAAAACAGCAGCTTAGTTTTTTTTTTCAAACTGCTCACCCAACATTTTTACCGAGTCATCGAAATGCCTGGCTATTGTTGAATGATTTACTTTGTCCATTAAAGCAGTATTAATTAAAAACTTCTCCTTTGCAACTGAGTTTCCAGGATCTAAAATGCCAATTATTACATTGGCAATACACCTGTTTGTAAATAAAAGAGAGGAAGAAAGAAAACAATGATTCACATTATGTTTATGTTTTACTGAACCACTAAAACCGTTGCTTCGTCTATAACAACCCACAACTTCCGGTTTCGCAATTTTGCCTTTATTTTTGCCATGGTTTTCTCATACAATACTTTACCCGAGCATCGAACTTGTCGAGTTGTAGAGGCTGAGTAAGGTCAATGATTCTCGAGACTTTCTCCAGATGTGTCCGGAAAATAAAGGGTATTCACTTTTCCCACCTTCTCCTACTCCCTCACTAGTCCCATCACTACTGGGTCGGATCAAGGTGTCATCCGACCCGTGCCGATGATAAACCTAACTGAGGGCCGATCATCTATCAGTCGTTAACGGAGTGTTCGGATACCTAACGACCTCCGGATAAACTAGCCTTATCTGTATAGAGCGGATCTATGTACATATGGACCTTCTTTCTCCCCTACTTGTGGGACCACTATGCAAAACTCTATAGGAAAAATAATACCCGATGCCGGTACTCTTTTATTACCGGGCGGTAATAAGGTCACTGGACCGACTATCGACAGGGCTCCTGTAATGCCGAGCAGAAGTTTTTTACAAGGCAAAAGCAACGAGCCCAAAACAAAGCTTTCAAGGAGCCGCAGGATCGTGGCAAGACATATTCCTACCATTTCCTCCACCCCTAGTTGCAGCAAGTCTGTTGCAGGTCATGGACGCCCGAAATGCGATATGTATCACCAAAACTTGCGGATCTATTCCGGAAGTGGGGAGAGATGCGGAGACAAAAAGGAAACTAAAGTGGTAGAACAAAATCCTCAAAGACGGACCAACACCGTTTCAAAATCACTAAAAGACTCCTCCAAGCACCAGGGATCATTGGAGGAAACCATTCCGGTTCCCAAAAGGCACAAAACGAGAACACCCCCAGGACATTCCGACGCTACATCTCTGAGGTCTTTTAGCGATATCCTAATGGATGAGATCACGATCGCGGTGATCGATAGAGCGACGCCGACGAATCCATTTCGGCAGACTGATGGCAGCTGGTCATATTGAAGCTTTCGAGCAACATCTTGACCATCAGTCGGGAAAACTCCGGACCACCTGCCATCACAAGCGACGCTTGCTGGTAACAGGGCCACATCAAGCTGATCGCTTGCAGTGACCAGAGATCCTTGGATCTCTATTAAAAAGCTAAAAGTGGTCTAGGACAGGTCTCGCCAGGTGCTTGGCTCGAGGTCGTGGCAAAGGAGGATATCCCTAGTAGACAAAGAGACCGACACTTCCGACTCATGCCTGTCTTAAGATAAGCACGTTGAAAATCTTTGGCATATTTGTACTGAGATGTCGATTTCTCTAAGCACTGCAGACAGTTCTGGGCTCTGTTAAATTATTTAAAATTTGTTTGACTGGGGTGGAAATAAAATCGGCGGCCAACCTCTCCTCCATTTTAGATATAAGATCAAAAATCTGTCCGCTCAACTCCATTATGATGTTTTTATCCCGTTCAATTGCTAAGATTCATCACTTTTTTTGGCACATTTGAAATAATTTCTTTCGCAAATAAATATGTAAATTGAAAGCTACGATTATTTACAACAAAATGGATAATTTCTTTAAAATTAACTTCACCCTGATAATTTAAAAAAAAATATTTAAACAGCCTTAAAAAGGCGAATCTGCCCCATTTCGGGAACAATCACCATCCGGATGGGGCACTTTCGATATGAATTTAGATGACGGATGTATTAAGAATCAATTAGTCAAATATTTTATATACAATATTATTAAATATTATAAGCAGGAACGTACTGTTTTATTTGAATAGTTAAACAAATCATAAATCTATAAACATAAAATTAAATGAATTCAGAAATTAATTTTAAACTAAAATTAAAAAAAAATTAAATTAAAATTAATTTAAAATCACATTCTAGAAAAAAAAAATAGTTAATTAAAGGAATTTATCCTAAAATAAAAAGACGTGTAAAAAAAAACATTTCACGTTGTATCGACTAATATCAACGTCCTTAAGAGAGGCAAGGTTTCAATATCTTGCCGATCCAGCTGGGTGTTCTGGTAGCCTTAACTAAATGTCACTCCTCAACATTAAGGGCATACCTTAAAAAAAAGGCTTAAAAAATTACAAATTGTTTGATTTTTTTCCGGAAAAAATTGGCAGTCAATAGAAATTTGTTTGAATTCACAAATTTGGTTAACTGACCAACATGATATTTTGGAATTCGGGTGTCAAATTTCACTAAAATATAGTCATCGATGTTGAGTTCATTCTCGTGTTTCAGTCTATAGTCACTAGCGTTTGATACTTCTAAATCAAAGTGTCCATCATCATCTTTCACATATGGGCCAACAGACTTATCTGAATCTGCAACGCTGAATGTTGTCTTATAGCTTTTTTTGTCTTCTTGTTTGTACGTTAGTTCAGTGATTCTGTTTTTCTCAGGTGTCTCTGTATTAGTTATTGATTTATCTTGAAAAAAATCACTGAACGAGTTAAAAATCGGTTCAACCACAACAACTGCTGAAGACGAACTGTCATAGTTCGAGTACGATCTGAGAGAACAGTGCCGAACGAGTTACTATTAAACATTTTATTTAAGAATTACCCGCTTTTCTGTAAAAGCGTAGGTGGGGAACCTAACCACATGGTAAATCATGTGCTGTTACAAAACGCGCCACATGGGCATAGTACCCCGGCGTTAAATCTCGGACCCTACAAATTAATTTGTATCGTTCCCTTGATAATAATTAATAATAATAATATATTTTTCACAACCAATTCGATTTTGGTTCTAGCATAGGAGAACTTTTTGTCGAACAGCTTGGTTAACAACTTGGAGTTTCAATTAATTGATCTAAAGGTGTGGTTATGACAAATGGTACGGAAACACATTACATAACGATACTCCAAAAAATGTATCTAACTTCATTGATGCAGCAGTCCATTACTTTTAACTTATGCTTTTGTCATTCAACGTGGCGAATTACATGATTTTGTCCTCCTGCAGATATTGAAAACTCGCATTCGCAGACATTACAATAAGCAACTGTGTTACGTTTGCTTGGTTTCAGAAATGTATATATTTTTTTTAAATCTTCCGAGAATTTACACTCCCTCTTACATTTTTTGTTTGTTGCTGCTGAAGTGGATGCCATTTTATTTCTATCTATGTAATGAAACGTTAATATTATTAATTATTGTGTTTACATTTGAGTTGCTTTTTGTTAACCTATCTACAACTAATCGTCCAATAAACTTCACTTCACAGCAAATTGTTTTGTTTTCGATTTAAAAATGACAGATTACAAGCCAAACTGACTATTCATACATATGGCGGCGGAACAGAGACTCAAAAACGGGACTGTTACAATAAAAGCGGGACGTATGGTCACTTTATGTAAGGGTATACTTGCAGGCCGTTGGTCGACTGGGTTTGATCATAAGATTGTTAATTGCGGCTGATATTTTAACATATGTTGCTGTTGTTGCGGCTGGAGCTCTTAGTTTAGCTGTGTCCCTGGCAGTCGATATATTCGTCGATGCCACAATTGTTATTGCGGAGACTGTGGTCGCTTATCAATAGTTTGGCTATGCTTAGCAAGGTTTACTAATTGATTAGAATGAAAACGTGGCAAAGTTAGGCTGTGAAAATCATTTTGCTTTCTTTTTTTTATAAAATTTTTGTTTGTTTTACTCTGTTCCGAAATCAATTTAGCCATAACAGGTGGTTGTATTCGCTAGGTTACTGGTTCGTCCTAGGAGTCGGTTACCAGAAATAGTCAAACCATTTAAGTCGTGCAGTCGTTTCCCACATACATCTACTACTTGCCTACATTTTAAATTATCCATGCTTACCATGTTTCGTTTGCTTCTAATAAAGAACAAGATTGAATAAAAAAATTCTTCAAAAATATTGTATCTGTGTGTTAATTTTGCGGTGAGGTCTTTTGACTAAGAAGATTTAGTTAAGAAGCTAAATTTATTTTAAAGCTTAACTGTACGCAATTCTTAGTTATCTACATATCCATACACATTTATATATACATCGTTCCGAGAAAACCAGATAGAGGGACTGGGGTTGTTTTTCCTTTAGTTTTTTGAGCCAATTCGAAAAGTACACTTGGCTTGAGTGAGAACACTGAGTACAGATAGACACATTTATAGAGCAAGCATCAAAAATGTGCAATCACACATGTATTTGTTTGGGGGATGTATAATGAAACAAAATTAAGAATACCATATTACAATTATTTATCAACATATTAACAGAGCAGGAGTGATAAGACCTAGGACCCACCTCTAATTGAACCTAAATAAGGATGCCACCATATGCCGGACGAAAGTAAACGACTTGAAAGAGTCAAATCAACTATACAATAGTTACTCGTATACATAATTTCTTAATGTCAAGTCTTTAAATACTTTTCTGAAGGAAATGCACTGAATCATGCTATTGCAGTTTACCTGAATGAGGATGAATTTCTTAAGTAAAATACTTAAAAATTGATGACTTCAGCCAAGGCCCAATGATATCTTCAAAAACGAAAATCAGTTATTGTGTAATTGCTGTACGACTGATGGTCAAGTAGAAGTAATTCATTATACTCGTAGACATAGACACATGAGTGTATAATTCTAAAAATATTTAAAACCACAAATTACTGTTCCTAGTGCTAAATCTTGGCAGTACAAAAAAGAAAAAAACCTTAAGTCGTTACCACAATTATGTGCAGACGATAACTACCGATATGCCCGTTAGAAGCTACTGACAAGATCCCCTTGTGAACTCGTAGAAGTTTCTGAAAACTAGAAGGACTGATCGATATTGCAGTGGTCTCATGGCTCTATAGCCATTTTCGTTTTCTCCGGCGGGTAGTATTGTATCATCGTCTCGGCATAATTTTCCGCAGACACAAGCTCGACCTTTTTGTAAAAAAAAAGAAGAAAAACAATCAATATTACCAACTTTATGGCTTTCTGGATACAATTATGATTTATTCATGTATCAGCATTGCATTATTCCATTTACACATAGAGATCTTTGATAGTCATATATGTATTCGTATATGTACTCGTATGTGCAGTTTTGCAAGTATTTAGTTTTTTTCTCATCTCTTTTTTCATGGTGGCGGTATTTGGTTGAAGGATTGAATGCAGGACTTGGATCCACTGCATTACAGTCGAAAGACGATCTGAACTCAATGGAGACTCTTGAGTCTCTGCGGGGCATGGATCTCCAGAGCCTTTGGGTTTCATGAGACGACTGGTAAAGTCACTGGATACCGAGTATGATACAGAGCGTACTGAGGCTTTGGACGACTTCGCCGACATGTATGTGGTAGATGACTTCGATGAGTTGGATGAAATAGATGACATCGAAGATGTTGAGGACTTAAAGGGTGTAGATGCGGACTTAGACTTGGCGTCCTTGTGTTAGGATTCTTACGTTGTCCAGACATTTTGTTTCTTGAATTTTCTGAAAACAGAAAAAAAATAAAAAAATACTTCATTAACAATTGTACCTATAACATTTTGTTTGTCCTCAATTTTAGTTATAGTCACGACTGGACTGTTCTGTTTGGTGGATCAATTGCAAATGAGAAGACTGTCTTTCGGAGAATGTGAGTGTGTTCAGTAATTTTACTTTAGGTCAGCTGACAATATCAACTGTTCAGTGGACTAGACACCTAATTCGTTGATTGAATTCATTCTAAGCGAATCGAAGTGCTCTATTAGTTTAGAGTTCATAGCTCTCTTTATTAACTAACACTAACACTAAGCTCCTGCTGGAAGCTGTTACCAAAATTTTACTTAAACTATGTCTCATTTAATGTGCGGTTGCGCAATACAATATTTGGAAAGATGTTATTTGATTTACAACTCACATTTTCTTGTTGGACATAAGTGGACAAAAGGATAATTAAATATGTTGCCATTCAGGGTGATACATACGAAAGAAACTCAAAAATGCAGATATAAAGGGTCTTCGCCAGGCATTATGAAAGACGAAATGCAGACTCTGGATGTTTTGTGTGCCACTAATTACGTGTAATGCTTCGTATTTCTCCCAAAAATCTCTACTGTTAAAGGGTCGCTTGCGGGGTCGGTCCTCTGTATCATTTCACAGGCCAATTTACTTGTATCATCTAGTTGGAGTCACCCCAAGCTCGCTGATATTTTTCTATTCAAGTCATCCAAATGTCTTTATGTCTCTTCTCCGAACCTCGACTGAATTTTGATTACATATTGCGTTTAGGACACGATTTTTCAAGGACCTACGGTGAAGATAGCAAAACTGGGTGAAACGCTCGGTCCGAAGTTTGTCCCCTATCGGTTTCTTAATATGGGAAGTTTTATGATATGTGTTTGTTTAATTTGATCTTCCTTTCATTTCCAACACAGATCACACACAGGGTAATGGAACCATAAAATTCGTGGAATTCGTGTCAAGTACTCTGCGTCTGCAATCAGATAGCAAAGGAGAAGGGGGTTACCAGCAATTGGTAAGTTGGTAGCTGAAGGTCCTGGGCCATCAGTCAAATTTTGTGATATAAGTTAATAGCCTATAAAATCAGGGGGCAGCAAAGCGTCTCATTATATAACGTCAACAAGTTGGTAACATAATTTTTGTTCATCGGCCTTCGGCAATAATGTCTTAGACCTGTTCTGCTGCAACTTACTTAGATCTTTTTCTCTCTTCCTAGAGACTATTACAGCCAAATAAATGTCGAAAATGCTACATGAGATCAACGAATTCCTAGCTGGTAACTTATTGAACTATTACTTAAGATTGCTCCATACACCATATAGTTCGACCCTCCTAAGAGCTAAGGGATGATAGCTCTTAGTCAAATCGCTAGTTTTGAAGTTTACTCTATATTTGTACTCGTATGTATTGGGTTGTTCAATACGTTCTTTTGTCTTTTTTATGGTTAAAGTAAAACACAAATTTTTTGTATATATGCCTATATTAATTCCATAGTTTATTACTTTTTTCCAACGTTCTAGAAAAGTCAGCTGTCTTATGGGTAAAAATATTTTCCAGGTACATTTTGATCTCACCTTCGGTATTGAATTGCCTTCCCTCCAAATTGTTTTGGAGAGAGCAGAACAGGTGATAGTCAGGACGCGCAAGGTCTAGAAAGTTTGGTGGGTGCTGCATAACTTCACAGCTAAATGAATTCAGCTTTTGTTTTATAACTAAAACTGTGCGTGGTCTGGCCTTCTCATAATAGAAAACAACGTCCTTTCGGTTCGCCAACTCTGGCCGTTTTTCTTCCACTGCTTCTTCCAAAATATCGAACTGAGATCAATATTTAACGGCATTTATTGTCTGATTTCGCGGATGCAATTTGAAGTTAAGGACAACTCGTCTGTCCCACCAAAAGCTCAACATGACCTTTTTGGGATGCAAATCTTGTTTACCGACCGATTGCGGTGTTTTAATAAGAGCGCATCATAACCTCTTATGTAGAATGTTTTTGTTAACTTTCCATTTTTCACCTCCCGTGACCACTGCTTTCAGAAAAGCTTCAAGCGAAATCCATCTCAACAAAGACTCACAAACCATTATGCGATTCATAATGTTTCTTTCTCTTAGTTCGTGAGAAGCCCAAACATCCACCTTTTTCGACATTTTAAGCCTTTTGAGTCTCTGCGAAACAATTGTATGAGCTGTGTTAAACCGCGATCTACCGCTTCATCAGATTCCTGTCGACGGTTTCAGCCAATGTTTGGTTGTCGTCTGTGGTGGGTGGTATCCTTCATTTAAAAAAAATAACTACATTGAACTTAAACTCGTACTATCAAAGGAAATTCTTTTAACAGTGTAAAGGATAACCCTCTCTATCTCAATAAACAACAAGAATTTCATAACACATTTTACAGAGATTTTATAAAACTATAAACCCTACTTCCAAGAAAAAAACCACAGAACTTATTGAACAACCCAATATTAATCGTAACGAAGCTTGAAATCAATTTTACCTCGACCATTCAACAATGAGTAGATGAGCTAATATATGCGAGTTGAAAATTCAACCCGATATTAACTCAATTTTTCTACCAGTCCATGTATTTCATTTGGCCCATGCTTTACTCGTTAATGTAAACTATTTTGATTTGTAAATGTTTCTTCTTTCTACAGAGTCCATAGCTACAGAAAGTACGAGTATAGTCCAAGAGATCATTTGTGTTGCAGACATTCAGCTGGTTTTGTATTGTATCTATCGACAAACAGAAGCTACGAGTATGTATTTTAAAAAGGTGCCAATACTTAGTACACTATTTTAGAGAAATATAAATTTTTTCTTCCTTATACAGATGAGAATGATGAGGGAACCGCTTCCAAGCCCACCGACTATTCCAAGGGAGCCGAAGGACGTATTCCCTATAAGGCCTCCTCCACATATACAAAGACCTCCAAGGCGAGATGCATGAGAACAGTTTTTCTAGACACCGAATCCGCACCATAAACTTAAGGTCCAAACCAAATGTATCAAACTGTAGAGCATAGCAAAATTATTTACTAAATGGGTGCGGCATGTACGAGTAAGTAAGTGAACATCAAGATGTTCCCATCAACAATAGATCGGATTTTTTTACGTATACTTGAAATTTATTTTAAAATAATGTATTGTATTATTATTAATGTATTATTTTATTATTGTATTAATGTATTATTAATAAACTGAAACAATAAAGATAGTAAAACCACCCCCATAAACATGCTGACGTAATTATTAAAATTGCACATACTGCAATCTAGTGAAATTCACTAGGGTTCTGTGATAAAACTTGTCATGCGCATATCCGTACAGTGTATTTATATACTTGTGCTTACAGATAGTGAGTAGGCCGCCCTTGGATACATCGCCCACGTGAGCCTTCGTTGCCGTTGGTCTCACTATAACTGCATGATTAGTAGTAGGACTAATGAGTCCCAAACAAGCCAACATTTTTCTTGAAGAAAATATGTCCTAGATTCTCGTATCTATGACTGCAATACGATCATTTATAAAAATTTCAACTTGTGAAATCGACTCCCAATGGGAGTTTATCTCCATTTTCTTCTCGATTCTAATTGATATTTCATATGAGTTCTGTTGAAACTATGCATCCATCTCTATTTTGTATTGAATTCAGATGATTTACAATATGTGTGGTTAAGAATGGGATGACTTGAAAGGCTGTATTCGAATATGGTGTGCTGGAGAAGGCAGCAGCCGATTAAAACCATTATTATACTGCCGCTATACCAGGTGATCCATATCTCCAAAATATAGTTTCCGATGGATCCTTCTTCACGTTGTATTCATTTTGTAGCTGAGCCCTGTTCACCTGTGGCATTTTTAATTATTTTTCTATTTCTGTGTTAGAAAGGGGTATTTTAGATGTTTTTGTCCTTTGACAAATATATATATATATATATATATATATATATGTATATAGCACAGTAACAAGGAGTAGTCGGTAACTAGTATATGTAAGTAAATTTTTTACTTCAAATTTTTCTTTGGCGAAAACGTAATTTGGCGTAATATCTCGCCTGCATGAGACGAAATGCCTGGAGAAATTATGGCAAAATATTTAATTTTGCAAGCAGGTATTCCTATTTCAATAGGCAAATTAGTTATAAAAAGAAAATATATGAGTACATTAAATATATGTACATAATAATAAAAACAAGAAGAAATAACAGTTTTAGTTTTTAAGCGCGATGACGAATTTAAATACATGTTTCCTTGATCGCTATGATTACTTTTTTAATGATCTGTTCACGACATTTCTGATAAACATAAAAGGCACTGGACCAGGTAGTTAGCTCACTTATTTATATTAGGAAATTAATTCTTCCAGCAAAATTTAAATTTTGCAATTTTGTGCGTTTTGGTAAATAAAGTTTTATCTACCAAGAGGTGTCATTTTAAATGTTGAGCCATTAATAAACTATCTACATCGAACTATTATTTCGCTGACTTTTGATAAGCAAATAGTAGGAGGTTATTAAATATGGATAAACTATCGCAAAACCTGTTGAAATACTGAAAATTTACTACTTCACTTCTCGCACAACTATAGAAAATGTAAAGTACCACGCACAACGCCGTACTTTCGCTAATTGGGTGACTGGTAATGAATGAACAAGATAAGAACTTTTTAGACAAAATTATTCTGAGTGAAGAGGTAAACGAACAAAACTGTGGCATCTGGGGCTCCGACAACCCAAGAGAAATAGTACTACATACAACCTCTCGATCTGCAACAAGTGATAGTTTAATACGGTTTTTGAGTTGGCGTGGCGGTGTCATTGGGAAATATTTTTTCAAAAATGATTCTAGTGTGACCGTTTCAGAGAATGATACAGAACGATGTGGACAGACTTGTGTTCACCCAAAATTGATGCTCTGGACGTGGACTATGTTTATTTTCCACAGGATGGAGTAAAATGTAACACAGCTGGTGAATTGAAAGCTGGTTCCATTTAAAGGTATAGGAAGCCATTGGATGTGTGATTTCTCGAAATGGAGACTTCACTTGGTCACCGAGATTGTACAATTTAACAGCGTTTGATCTTTTCCTTTGGGGCTATTAAGTCTGGCCTCAATATCTGATCTGTAATACAGTAGAATAATGCGAAAACATGACAAAAAAGTTTTATCGAAAGAATGACTGTTTGCAGGCAGAGCCGAGGTGGACACTTGGCAAATTCTGTACCTCAACCCTATCCTCAGAGTTTGTACTTTATGGTGAAATAAAAATATACTCACTTTTTAAAAAAAAAAAATATTTCGTTTTTCTTTCGACTTTAAATAACTTTATATTCCCCAAGATATGTAACTCTAAGGAGTTCGCAGGTTTTAAAAATATTTTAAATTACCATCCCGGAAGAACACTTCACTTTGCTGATCGCGGTAAGCAACTTATTTATATTGGACGAACAGAAAAAATATATATCTTAAATTCATGTGACCCTAGTCTGTGTGATGGTATTTTTATATTTTTGTACACGTATAATGTTTGCACATAGCTTTGCTGAAGAGACGTTAGGGAGGGAAAAGTTAGTGATTAGAAAACAAAGAACTGAGCAGGGCATTGCATTAGCGAGTTGGCAAGTAAGGCTTGAGTTTTGGAAGCATTATATTCCAACCTGTTGAAAGTTTCCCAATTGGTTATGCTGTGAATATCGGAATTTTATGAGCTTAATACACGCTACCGTTCCCGTTCTACACGCGAAGAGCAGGGACGTGAATCAGGGAACGAATATGAAAAGCACAGAGTATTGTCGTTAGCAAAGGAATATACTGAATTAAAAGTAGCAGACAAGAGATCGTTGATAAAAATTAAAGGAGTGTCGGATACAAAACGGAGCCATGGAAACACCAGCATTTATTTTTTGAACATCAAAACACGCAAAACAATATCAATTGAACGTTCCGAAAGGTAATATAATTTCTGATCCATTGAAAAAGAGAGTCATCGATCCCAAAGGCACGCATTTTCAACAAAAAAGCTTAATGCCAAATTCTTGCAAATGCCTTAGAAACATAAAGTGCAATTATCATACTTTCGCCAGATTGTCATACGCTTTAGTTCCCCTTTTCGGCTAGACAGTGGTTTTTGCAGCGAGGAAGAACACCTCTTCAGAGTAAGTGAATTCTAACCATTTGGATCTTTAAAAGTCTTGCTACTACACGAATGCAAAAGTCGATTTGTCCCATTGAAGATTCGACACACTAAAGTGTAGGCGGGGGCAAAGCACAATCTAGGAGTGCTAATTGGTCGCTAAGTGTGTAGCAAGCAGGTTGGCCTTGACAGCTGGAGTTGGAGCTGACAGCTGGAATATCATTGTAAATGAGCGTTAAATTGGAGGATGTGGCAAAATTTCTAACACTTTTGACGAATGACCAAAAATGTTTACTTCTTTTGGGACATTGTAGTATTTTTAGCCTCAGTTTTTGCTCGTATTGGAATTCTACACGTTTAAGAAAGATATTGCAGTCATTCCTATCTCGCTTAAACTTTTTTCGGTTTTCCTTTGTCTAGTTGGTCTTAAAGGACCGCTAAAATATTTGTCTAACCTTGACAGCCTCTTTGCAGTTCGAGTTATACTATGTCTTTTCTTTTGGTTTGATACTCTTCACCCGATGAGGGATAAAGGATCTCATTCGAAAGAGAATAGTGTCTGTGATCACATTAACAGCGGAATCCACGTCGTTTTCGAGGAAACATAACGACCAATTTAAATTCCTAAAGAAGCTGTTAAGACCACTCCAATTGGCTTACTCGTATTGCCATACGGTTCTTTCAGAAATCTTTTCTCTAACTGTGTGGTCGGTGTACGACAAATTAGCTGATATGACGCAATGGTCCGACGAGCCTAGAGGGGAGAGCACATCAACCTTGAACTTTTCAGGGTGAGAAGTTATGACTAGGGTGTTGGGGGTATTAATATCAAAATTCGGTATTCGAGTGGGTTTATTTATAAGCTGCGTTAAGTTGTCTTCCACAGCGAAAGATAGGGGGGGAAATTCGATAGAAAACCTGTCGACTGAAAAGGTCTAAGCCGGTGCGTTATCGTGGTGGAAGAAAATTTTTTCTTCTTTAAATGTGGTGCAGGAGCGACGTAGTATGCTCCTGTGATTGTTTTTTACTTCTCCAGATAGTCAACGTGAATCACAAATCTCGCCTCTCAAAAAACGGAGGTCGTCACTTTTCTGGCCGAAGGTACTGTCTTCGCTTTCTTTGGATTTTCACTAAGTGCTTAAATAGCTGTGCTTAAAGAGCTGTTTGATGAATAACCGGATTAGAAATGACAACGCAACTTTTTTGGGTTTTGGCAATTTATTTTTCGATAAATACCTTTTCAACTCGGTAGACTTTTTTAAGCCCTCCGTATAATACGACTTTTATTGGCTTCTAAAATACTCCTCCGCGACGGCGATAATTTTTCGTTCGTTCCGGCGAGCGATTTTTTACGGTTTGAGATCAAAAAGTCGCAGGGAGCCAAATCCGGAGAATACGAAAGATGGGGAGAAATTCGATAGAAAATCTGTCGACTGAAAAGGTTTGAGCCGGTGCGTTATCGTGGTGGAAGAAAATTTTTTCTTCTTTAAATGTGGTGCAGGAGCGACGTAGTATGCTCCTGTGATTGTTTTTTACTTCTCTAGATAGTCAACGTGAATAACAAATCGCGCCTCCCAAAAAACGGAGGTCGTCATTTTCTGGCCGAAGGCACTGTCTTCGCTTTTTTTGGATCACATTCGGTTACATCACGGTTACGAAACGACACAGAAACTCCTCCGGATTCCGATTTAACAGGGTCAAGCACGTCTTTGATGTGGTCGCACGATTGCGCTTGTTCTCCGGTGTCCAACGCGCGGACGTCTTTTTCATGTCTAAAATCTCTTGCAGGATATGGCTTACGCGATAAGTTGAAATGCCTGCTATCTCTCAAATGTGTAAAGAAAGCAGCAGATAGTTCTGAAAGTTTGTAGAAGTAATAACTCCCTAAAGTTGTTTCCTCAAACTACTGATTCTGAGTTAGTGGCACAAAAAGTGCAGGGTATCTTCCCGTGAGTCTATGTCTTCGCAGTCTCTGGAAAGGTCATTATGGGTTGTGAGCAATACAAGAGCGTTGATGATACAGTTCTTCTTTTCAAGAGAATCTTACTTGTTCTGAATTTGCTGAATTTTGGACATAGTTGAATTGAGGTCTCGCAAGTTGAAAGGCCACCTTTCGTTGGCTTTTATATGTATCGTTTGCTCCACTTGTATTCACAGAGTGTAGAGTGGAAGTGTGATACTTTGATCTGCCAGTTCCCTTACTAGAAAGAATATTTTTCGCCCTAGTTCATATGCATGCTCATTGCCACTTCTTTGTCGCATAGCATAACATTATGGTGAAACTCGATTTGATTTAAGCTGCAGCGGCCTTGCTGGCTGGCCTGGTTATCACAGTAAATATAGTAATATCCTCATGGGATATTGCCTTTATTGCCGCAAGTAGGCTGCGTCTGCTACAGCCAATATCTCAGCATGGAAAACACTGCTTTAGCCCGGTATGCGTCGTGAGCATCGTTAGTTCAATTGATCGCACATGCTGATGATATTGACATGATCAAAAGAATGCGTAAGCGGCGAAGATGGGTTTGACTGTCAATAAATGCAAAACCAAATTTATACTATCAACAAAAAAGGACAGCCAACATCGACGTCTGAGGTAGAACCATACCCTTGACACATGTAAATTTAAGGTAGTTAAGAGGTGAGTGGAGGAGGAGATGCACCGACGAACTCTTCGACTTAGCCAAAAGAGTGAAGGTCTAACGACTAATATATGTGGGTTGAGAGACCTCAACCAACATAGTTAGTTGATTGAGGCTCAGATCTACAAGTTAAATGTCCAAGGAGAGGGTTTGAGATTTAGAAAAAACAGGCACCGGATTTTGAGCGCAAGCCTCTTACGTTCTAGTGGTAAAATATAAAAAATAGGTTTTGCGTGGAGTGGTAATGCTTAGTATTTGAGGTAGATACAGATAGAGTCAGGAATGAAAGTTTGGAATGAAAGTATTTATCATACCTAACTCGGCTACGCTGAAGCTGAAATAACCTTTTGAAGTGTATATACAAGAGATCGGCCGTAACTGAGAGCTAATCCTGTAGGTCAGCTTGATACTTTTTAAACCATTCACGGGTAGTTTGGACGCCTTTGTGTGACTTAGCGCCTAGTATGATCTCTAACGTTCATCCTTTTCAAAACAAAACCGTTGGATCTTTGAATTTTGAGCCTTACTACCACGGTATATTAGATAAACAATTTAACCAATTTGCACTAATTTACTGATGAAATATTCACATGTTTGTACCAAGCCTCTTCCTTTTATCCCTTGGTTATTTATTTCAAAAATTTTAAAAGCATTTTATGTTGAATGTTTAATGGATTCTTTAGTCAATGCTCCTTCTGGTAACCTGGCGTAACTTTAACAAACAAACAATATTTAACTTTCAGCTGCAGACCTTAAACTCATTGTGTCACCATGCGAAAAGTTCACTAAGTCTTCAACAATTATAGGCGATGGACGGGCTAAAATTGTTTTCGAAGGACACAGCTCGAAGGAAAATCCTAGTCATTCAGTAGCATGGTGTGAACTTTTAATAAGAATTACCCTACGTGGACGCTGTCTTTTGTCAATACCAATTCTTACAGAAGTCAGATCTTGAAGAACGTAAAGTCTTACGAGAAGAATCAAAATTTCTAAAAGAGCTAAATCAACCTAATACGAGAATAGTGAGTCATATTGCATTTTGGGACTCGGATGTGAGGAGCAGTACTGTTCTTATCACGGAACTAATGGAGTTGGGTTTACTTCAGTCGTAAGTTCATCACCAGACACCAAATTAATAAATATAACTTGTTTGAATACAGATACAGATGCATCGACAAAACTACATACACTCATTGGAGTTTACAGATAATAAAAGGAATAGATAAACTGCATACTCATGATACAGTTATAATACATCGCGACATAAAATGCGGGAACATTCTCGTTTCAGGCTCTCCAGAGCGGTTAAAGATATGTGACATTGGCTTGGCAATGCGGCACCCCGTTTTACATGCCTCCAGAAAATTACTCTAGGCAGTATGACGAGTTTGTGGATATATACTCATTCGGGTATTGGAAATGATTACAGGTACTTAACCATATAAAGTGTGTCGAAATAAGAAGCAAATTAAGCAAAAGGTTTTAAATGGTGAAAAACCAAAAAGTTTCTGTCAAATACGAGACAACAACACACAATTTGATTCTATGCCGATGGTAAATATGATGTTCTTTGAAAAAGTGAGACCCTTTAAAGACTTGTAAGTTGTAATTATTTAATTTGCTTTTTTTTATATATATAATCCGCGCGCGCACGTACCCCTTTACTGGCTTTTCTCCAGCGCGCGGGCGGATGGTGTAGTAGTTTGAAACTCAGGTGTATTAGGTTTCGATATTTTTCCCAGAGGTGGTTGTCAAACTGGACGGGACGAGTCAGTGCATCCTCAGTCTTAGTACGTTCTAGTTGTTAGTTCGTTACATTTTAGCCCAGCCAGCAACAACTCCAACATCAGTGTTATGCCTTCATTTCAGATTTAACGCCGACGGAATTTTCATATAACTACATACAAATTCTATGACACTCTGCTTGAGGAGTCAATGCATATACCACTACACCACGGCCACCCTCGTGAGAGTCCAGATTCGGCAAATATATTCTTGATGGGCGTTGAATGGAAAGTGCCTAAGCATGTTCTTACAGCGGCGTGGTATGGCGAAGAAATTAGTTGCAGAGATGCTTTCGAGATTTTCCCATAAATTAGTAGACCGTAATAAATTTTTGGTAAAATTATAAATTGAACAGATAAAAGAAACTTGATAATATTTACCCTGGTAGTAAGGCTTTTACTTTTACTTAAACTAATACAATGTTGCTTATAGCTATAATTTGATTCGAATATAATGCCTAGTATTTTTGAAAAGTTCACATTTTTGATACTTATAAGGGTAGATTCATCGTAAGGTTTGACTTTTAATAGGCTCTTTTTGACAGATAACGCGTGATTTCTGTCAAAATGTTTTGTCATTTTTGTTCAATATCGTTTGGCAAGTAATCGTGGAGAGACTCACACCACAACAGCGTCTTCAAATTATTCAGCTGTATTACAAAAATCAGCGTTCTGTGAGAAATGTTTTTCGTGTGATTCGAGGAACTTACGGTGCGCATAATCGACCTACTAATACCACTATTGTCAATACCATTCTCAAATTTGAGTCATAGTTTAAATTAGTGAATAATATTCGACCGGTTAGACCACATTCAGCACGAAGTGAAGAAACTATAGCAGCTGAGAGTGTACGCGAAGACCGTGACGAACCGATCCGCCGCCGTTCTCATCAGCTTGGCTTGGCGTATTCGACAACTTGGCTTATTTTACGTAAGAATCTCGGCCTAGGAGCGTACGAAATTCAACTTGTGGAAGAATTGAAGCCAGGCGACTTGAATTTGCGCCATCTTTTCAGTGATGATGGTAAAACTCAATGAAAATCTGATGTTCTATCGTAAAGTTTTGTTTAGTGATGAAGCTTACTTCTGGCTCAAAGGAAACGTTAATAAACAAAATTGCGATATATGGACTGATGAGCAAATCGAAGAGTACCAAGAGCTACTATCACATCCATAAAAAATAGCGGTATGGTATATTTCTTCAAAAAAGAGGCAAATCAGAATGTTACCGTCAATGTTAACCGTTATTGCGCCATGTTAACGGACTATGTGCTTCCTTAAATTCAAGCACATGGTCTCGGTGAGCTCTGGTTTCAACAAAATGGCGCTACGAGCCATACAGCGTGTGAAACAATGGACTTGTTGAGAAATCATTTTGATGAGCACTTAATTTTACATTTTGGTATGGTAAATTGGCCACTTAGATCATACGATATCACACCTTTGGACTATATTCTCTGGCATCATGTAAAGTCTCAGGTCTTCAGGAATAAACCAGCTACGATTGAGGTTTTGGACGCCAACATTACTCGTGTTAACTGCGAGATACCAGTCGCTATGCTCGAACGAGTCGCCCAAAATTGGATCTTCCAATTGGACTGTCTCAGACGTAGTCGTGGCCAATATTTACATGATATCATTTTCGAAAAGTAAATGCCATGAAACGTTCTTTAAATCGTTTTACATTCTAACTCAAACCTCACGATGAATCACCCTTTAGAACCCAAATACGACGTTAACTGATGTATCACCCCGATGGAAGTGTTGTGACCTGAAATTATAAATCTTCATAATGAAAGATATTCCTCCCCTAAAGTCTTTCACATCCCAAATCCAAATCGAAAAGAAGACAGTCAGGTGATATGCTCCCTGGCGAAGTCAACCCTGTAGTAGTAGAGCGCCATTACGACCTTCATAGCAACTTCATCCGCAGGTCCCTCAAGAAGCCCGTTATGGTCACTAATTGATGCGCCACCAACACGTTACCATCTTTCGCCCCTGAAGCACGTCCCTTTTAAATACCCTCTAGCTACTCATCCAGACAAAATAATAATAATAATAATAATAAATAAATAAAAAAAGGAGAAATGAATGTGTCTCGTATGTAAAACTACCCGAAGAACCGTGTATCGATCAGTCCCCTTGCTGGACTTTGGTTGTCATACTGAGAAAGAAAAATAGGTAAAATGTTAAAAAGACATTTATTGCAAGGTCAAGGGGTGACAATAACATGCAAGAGTATATATATATATAAAAGTAGCTTGTCTTAGAACTAGTGTCGGTTCTCGAATCTATGCATTCAATCAGAACCTAATAATAACAATACTAATATTGATACTGAACCGAGCCGAAAATAATTAATAAATATATTAGATAGATCTACCTCTAGTTACAGAGGATAACCGCTAGCCTGAACAACATCAATCATTAAAGATATCGCTGTAGATATTGAACTGAAGTCTATTTATTTGTTACAATAATAAATAGGTTGTAGTACAATATCAGCACTAAAACTAAAATGAAAAAAAAAAAAAAAAAAAATAATAATAAAACTTCACAATTTAATTCGTGTATCCTAGAGCGTCATCGCATAAATGATACGAACATAAAAGAGCAATGTCCAACTGACTTACCGAGCTTATGCCGGATGGATGTGTACAACTTACTTATAAAATACAATTAACAAAAAAAAAAAATATAGATATATGCATATATATATATGTATATATAAACGTAAGTAAATCTAGGTTATGACGGACACGGGATGTAAAGGTAAAGTGACCAGATTTATTTAAAGCAAAAGCCGGACACATTTTCTTTCATGTCAAATTATGGTTTTTTTTAAAGTAAAAAATTAAAATAGTACGCTTCATAAACGACAAATGACATATTTAAAAAAAAAAAAAAATAATAAAAAAAAAAAAAAAAAAAAAAAACAGGCTTCATAACAATTTTTTGTTTTCGATATTTAAAAGAGATCAGTAAAAATGTATATTAATCTGCCAACATGTTATTTTTAAAAATACTTTAAAAAATCAGCCTCAATATTGCTAGCGTGCTTAGACAAAGTCAAGGTAATAATAAATAGTTTTCCAGAAAATAAAATAAAAGTAAATGCTTCAAATACTTACATATGATTAATTTTAAAATTTAAAATTAATTCATATGTTTGGATGCAGAATGAATTTCTTTACATATTATTTTTAATTTTTTCATGTAATTTACATCACAATTTTGGTATTGCATTTTTAAAATTAGTATTGCTTTAACTGTTTCGACAGACAGCTGAGCATTTTTAACGGTCCCGATTTTATTTATTAACGAAAAAATTCTTTCTGTGACCGCATTAGTGCCAGTAAGACACAAAATATATTCCACTAGTTTTAAAATATTTTTAAGGGGAGCTCCTCTACTTGAAAAATATTGAACCTTGTCTTATTACCGCAAATCAACAGAAAAATGTTACTCTTTCCACCTAATTTTATATCGTCAAAATACATATTTATTTATATATCCAACTTCGTCCAACAAATCGTTTTCTGAAATTGTTTGGTCAGTTTTCTGCGACACAAATACAAAACTTTTTTCAACATCTTCCTATTTAATGCCTGTTTTAAGGCAAGCACATTGAAAATCTTTGGCATATTTATACTCAGATATCAATTTCTCTAAGTACTGCAAACAGTTTTTGTAAAAAAAAAAACTTTTAAACGCAATATAAATCTCTGTTAAATTATTTAAGATTTTTTTGACTGGGGTGGAAATGAAATCGGCGGCTCACCTCTCCTCCAATTTAGGTATAAGATCAAAAATCTGTCCGAACACCTCCATAATGGTGTTTTTATCCCATACAATTGCTAAAATTGTCTCATGAAACATGGAAGACTGATTATGAAGAAACATCAACCATAGTTATGAACTTAGGTCTTCAAAAATCGTCTGAAGAACAATGATACACTTATCAGTTGAGAGAAAACATGGTTTAAGTGGCTTGTACATTTTTAGCACACGTTCAATAGCAGGCAATAACGCTAGCGATCTAGTTTTGCAGAACCCTAATATGCGATTGTATTCCACTTCTACATCGGAGCAAAACTTTTTTAAGTTTTTTAACACGAACGGTGTATATATAGAAGTGGACGTATATTTTAATTATATACTTTTCTACATCTGCTGCAGTCTGTATTGCATTGTGTACAATATGTGCGGAACACCCGACTAGAACCAAAAGCTGTTTTAAATTATTATCTAGACGGCTAAATACATTATTTTTCCCACTCCTAGATAGCCCCCCAGAGTAAGTGTTGACGTTATCGGCGGATAAGCCAACAATTTTGTCGGACAGATGTATGTTGTTGGAGATAGTTGTCATTATTAGCTCACTTATAACTCCAACGTAGAGCATCCTTAGCTTTACGTCTTCCTGGTATGTGAAATATGTACCTCACAACAGTGAGGAACAGCTTCAGATCCTTTTTGTTGGATGCGTCATAGAAGTTGATACAAAATTTATTACTTCTATAACTCTTGATGTGCATACTGTGAGAGTAGGGTGAGGTGGGGCAGATTCACCTCTTTTTTTGGCACATGAATATTTAAAAAAATTTTTTTTATTAAAAGCTATGATTATTTACTACAAAATTCATAATTTCTTAAAAGTTAACATCACCCTGATAATTTAAAATTTAAACAGCATTAAAAAGGCGAATCTGCCCCATTGTGGGAAACAGTCGTCATCCGGGTGGGGCACTTTCGACATGAATTTAGATTACGCATGTATTAAGAATCAATTAGTCAAATATTTTATATACGATATTGTTATATATTATACGTAGGAACGTACTGATTTTATTTTAATAGTTAGACAAATCTTAAATCTATAAAATAAAAATTAAATGAGATCAGAAATTCATTTTAAACTAAAATTAAATTAAAAAATTAAATTTAACATCACATTCGAGAAAAAAAATAGTTAAGTAAAGGATAAATGTAAAATAAAAGGATGTGTTAAAAAAAAAATCATTTCACGTTGTATAGACTCCTATCAACATCTTGACGATCCAGCTGAGTGTTTTGGCAATGTCACTTCTCAACACTAAAGGCATATCCTCAAAAAAGGTTTAAAAAACTACCAATTGATTAGCAGTCAAGAGAAATTTGTTTGAATTCTCAAATTTGGTTATCTGACCAAAATGATATTTTGGAATTCGGGTAGTCAAATTTCACCAAAATATAGTCACCAATGTTGAGTTCATCCTCGGGTTTTAGGCTATAGTCACTTGCGTTTGATACTTCTAAATCAGCAGTCCATTATTTTTAACTTACGCTTTTGTCATTCGACGTGGCAAATTACATGATTTTGTCCTCCTGCAGATATTGAAAACTCGCCTTCGCAGACATTACAATAAGCAATTGTGTTACGTTTGTTTCAGAAATGTATAAATTCTTCCGAGAAGATGCCAGTTTATTTCTATATATGTATAATGAAACGTTAATATTATTAATTATTGTGCTTACATTTGAGTTGTTTTTTGTTAACCTATCTACAAGTACCCGTCCAATAAACTTCACTTTACAGCAAATGGTTTTGTTTTCGATTTAAAAATGACAAAAATCAAGCCAAACTGACTATTCATACATACATATGGCGGCGGGACAGAGACATCAAAAACGGGACTGTCCCAATAAAAGCGGGACGTATGATCACTTTATGTAAGGGTATGCTTGCAGGGCGTAGTTAATTACGGCTGATATTTCATCATCTGTTGCTGTTGTTGCGGCTGGAGCTCTTAGTTTGGCTGTGTCCGTGGCAGTCGATGCGTCGATGCCATACTTGCTATTGCGGAGACTGTGGTCGCTTAGAAATAGTTTGGCTGTGCTTAGCAAGGCATACTTATTGATTAGAATGATGGAGTGGCTAAGTAAAAGCGGTAAAATTTAAAGAATTAGCGAGGCTGAGAAACTCCCTTTGTTTTTTTATTTTTATAAGATTTTTGTTTGCTTTTCTCTGTTGCGGAACCAATTAAGCCATAACGATTGGTTGTTATCCATCGGTTACCAGAAATGGTCAATCAATTTCGGTCTTACAGTCGTTTCCAACATACATCTTCTATTTGCCTATATTTTAAACCATCCATGCTTACAACGTTTCGTTTGCTTCAAATAAGAACACGACTGAATGAAAATATCTGTGTGTTTTGTGTTGTATCTGGTGTATAAGACTGGAAAATTTTCAGATTTTTTTGCGGTGTGGTGGTTTGAATAAGAAGATTTAGTCAAGAAGCTAAAATTGTTTCAAAGCTAAACTGTACGCAATTCTTAGTTATCTACACATCCATACACACTCATATATACATCGTTCCGAGAAAACCAGATAGAGGGACTGGGGTTGTTTTTATTTTAATTTTTTGAGCCATATCGAAAAGTCCATTTGGATTGAGTGAGAACACTGAGTACAGGTAGATTTCCTTTATAAATCAAGCGTCAAAAATGTATTTTTGTATGTATTTGTTTGGGGGATACATAATGAAACAAAATTAAGAATATCATATTACAATTATTTATCACCACATAAACAGAGCTATCCAACTGCATAATTGGAATATACATAGGAGCAGGAGTGATAAGACATAGGACCCACCTCTAATTGAACCTAATTAAGGATGCCACCATATGCCAGAGGAAAGTAAACGACTTGAAAGAGTCAAATCAACTATACTGTCGGATAGTTGATCCGCAATTAATGCAATAAATAGCTACTCGTATACATAATTTCTTAATGTCACATATGTATTTTCAGAAAATTATTGTAGACTGGCTGAACTTCGGGGGAAATCGAAAGCTGATATCTTGTTGATGTTAACGCGTGTCAAGTCTTCAAATACTTCTCTGAAAGGAATGCACTTACTCATGCTATTGGAGTTTACCTGAATGAGGATGAATTTGTTAAGTAAAATACTTAAAAATTGATGACTTCAGCCACGACGGCCCAGTGATATTTTCAAAATACTGGTCAAGTAGAGGTAATCCATTATACTCGTAGACATAGACACATGTGTACCTAGATCTAAAAATGTTTGAAACCACATATTACTCTGGGTGTTCCTAGTGCTAAATCTTGGCAGTACAAAAGAGAAAAAAACCTCAAGTCGTTACCACAATTATGTGCAGACGATAACTACCGATATGCCCGTTAGAAGCTACTGACAAGATCTCCTTTTGAACTCGTAGAAGTTTCTGAAAACTAGAAGGACTGATCGATATTGTAGTGGTCTCATGGCACTATAGCCATTTTCTTTTTCTCTGGCGGGTAGTATTGTATCATCGTCTCCGCATAATTTTCCGCAGACACAAGCAGTACGACGAGTTCGTGGTTGTGCGTACTGGAAATGTTTACAGGTACCTTACCCTATAAAGAATGTCGATATGAGAAGCAAACTAAGCAAAGGTTTTAAGTGGTGAAAGACCAAAAAGTTTCTCTCAAATACGAGACCACATCACACGCAATTTTATTGAGTGGTGTATCAATTCTAGGCCGATGCTGAGACCTACAAACTAACAAATCTAAATATGATGTTCTTTGAAAAAATGGGACCCTTTAAAGGACTAGTAAGTACTAATTATTTAATTGAAATATTCAATTTGTTTACAAGATTTCACATAATTACAGAATGCACTGTCGGACCAATCGTCTGAAGAACCACTGTTACTTCTCTTGACACCAAAACATAATCTACCTATGCAACCTACATCTAAGGTAAATTAAATTTGTGTTTACTATAAACTAAAAATATTGATTTTTATTTGTATTCATTAAAAACAAACATAAAAGTCTTCCAAGATTGAAGCTGAATCTGTTGTTGTTACAGAGAAACCACAGCAGAAATTGACTGTTCCAAAAAAACGAGTATGTACCTTACAGCATCTCATAGTTATATTCTAATTGTATTCCTATACCCATTAGGAACGTTCAGAAAAGAACCAGGATGACGCAATGAGCAAAAAGCTCCAGCATCATAAGAAATTCATGGTTAAAAGCACAAAATTGTTCAAAATATAAAATAAAAATAAATAGTCGTTCCATTTTGAAAAGTATTCTCTTACAGCCATGGAAACACAATTAAGATCGCCTTTTCATTTCGCATTCTACGGAGAAGTCTAGTAAATAAAGAGCCTGGCAGCTCATTCCAGAGCAAGTTGTATGGGTTAGGAAAAAATTACGATATTCGAGACTACGTCTAGAGGTGGCATTAAAGGTATACAGGTGAACATTTATAGGGAGACAGGTGATACGATTGAATACAATGGAGCCCTGGATTTTAAAATAACGACAGAACAATATAAGGCAGGAGACATTTGTCAGTGTACGATTATGTCGATTGACTGTTTTGAATCAGCGCACGGTTTTGAATCCTATCTAGGAAGAGCAGAGAGATCTTTGGAGCACGTTACCAAACTGTGTACTGTACTTCAATATTTGCCAGATAAATCCTTTATATATTAGAGCCATATTAGACGTAGTGAAGTCGGTTGACTAAGGTTAGACATTCGAAAGCATTTCACACATAATGAGAATAAAATACTTTTTCGATTTCGATTCTGCAATTGTCATCATGTTTTGGAATCATTAAATTCCACTCCCCAATTAATATTGGAGTTTAATGAGCTGCCCTCTCTAAATAAGAAAAGTACACACATACATAGGTCCAAGAATGAATATGAAAAGCAGAGCCTAATATATTCAGCAAAACAATTCACTTGATAATCAGACTTACTTACTTACTTACTAACTAAGATAACGCCCCAGTCCAGGGTTTGTAGGCGTTTTCAGTTCAGGCGGTCCCTGATGATCTGCCTCCAGTTGGGTACTCTAAGTTGTTTAGTGTCGCCTTCCACTTATTGCCGTCATACGAGTATAGACGATATCTTTCTCTAATCTACCTAAGAGTTAAAATCAAAGACCAGTGTACAATTATAGCCCTTAAATATCTTCTACCAAACTAATATACGTCAACGAGACCAAAAGCTAATAATACACATCTTAATCCACGTTCTTCCAAAGATTCTCCTTGATTTTTATTGATAAGGCGCTAACAGCGAAGTGAAGAAGAAGAAGAAAGTTTGCTTTCTGATAAGCACTCATTATGATACTCAATAGTATGGTCTAGGTATACAAAACCCGTGACTACCTCAAAGTGGCAGACAAGAAAAAAAATGTCGGAGATATAACCCAGTCGTGTGGCATACTAGATTCATCAATCCAAAAAAGAGCCTTATTCTAAACTCTGTCAAATGCTTTGGAAATATCAATTACAACTATCATGCTTTTGCCAGATTGATGTAGACTTTGGTTCCACTTTTCGGTAAGACATGCTATCAGACCACCAATGACCTGTTGCTTTGCCGGTTAATGACCTTGGAAAGAAGGGTACCTAAGTGGAATGGCTCTGTAAGAGGAGAGAGAAGAAGATTTACCTTTTTAAGGTACGGGCTGGACAAATGCTGTCCTAAAGAGTAGAATAGATGAAAGGGGTTACGCAGTGGTTTTACCAGCGTTGAAGAACGCTTGTTCAGAAGATGGGGGGACCAGCAGATTTGTGTATGTTAGGACCGTTAAGTACTCTTGCTAATAAACGAACATTGATGATTGGATGCACTCAGGTGAAGGGGGAAACAGCGCACAATCTTAAATTGTTGAGCTGGTCACAGATGTAGGCAACCTCAGCGGTAATAGAATTGACCTCTTAATCAATCGTCTCAAAACCGAGTTGGTCTCGGGTTAACAAATGCTATTAAAATTACTGACTGCTTAACATATCAAGCAATTCCAGAAATTCCTGCTGGTGGAGGTAGACAAATCAGACAAAAACGGTCAGTCCAGAAATTTATTACCATCTCAACAAAAAATGGCTGGCTCTGGATTGCATTCCATGACAGAGAAACCCAGAATGGGCTCATGTCGGCTGTAGCAAAAATAAAATGGTGATATAATATATAATGAAACAAAAGCACTATAATATCCCCAAATCATAAACATATATCGTATATTTCCGCCATGATGATTTCACGCAAAAGGACTTCTTCTTAAGCCAGGGAAAATTCTGATGGTTCAGCCACGGGTTGGCGAAGGAGAGAAATATTCTCTCAATAGACAAGAAGTAGAAAGATCGAATGCTTTTAAAACTAAAGAAATTGTTCTTTAACTTCTCACAAATTCTGGTGCATAAAACAAATCACAAGATGAAACCAGACCTGCGCACTGTGAACAACAAAGGCTTATTGATGTCTGTGGTACCCATACCCAGACCCAAACATCCTCAGCCGATGCAGACGCATTAAGAACGGTAGAAGAATCATCCTGAAGATAGCAGTCATTCCAAACATGTTGGCAGCTTTGTCGGGACCGCCCTAACTCAATAGTCGTGGGCTTAAAAATCTTTCAAGTCCTAAGTCAGCGTCAACGGTTCTGAGTTATCGTGTAATATGAATCACCTTGATGTAGATTTCATTCAGGAGTCACATATTTACAAAGACCAAATAAAGGGCATCCCAAGCGAGCTATTTTGAGATCTCTTTATTGAAGGCAGACAAAAGTAATATTTAGAATTTACTAGCCTTGGTGACGGCAATAACCGAGCCTCTAACCCCACTAAAGATATGACCGATATGACAGAAGCAGTTATTCGGTCAGTATATCTTCCAAGAAAATCCACCGAAGTAGAATTCCTCCCACTGAAGTCTAGAAATTAGTTTTATAATTTTCATAATCGAGGAAGGTCCTAGATCTCTCTCTGTCCACCCCATTAGTAAAAAGAAAACTCTATTGAAAATTGGCCGTATCACGGAAACTTCAATCTCAGAACTACACTTCTAGAAACATACAAACAAGCAAGATCCACAGATTGGGAATCTCATAGCCTAAAACTCATGGAAAATGTGGTCAAATAGTATGAGATATTAATAGAACAAAGCAAGGGGCATTCCGAAAGCGAGCAATAGAAACCCCCCTTGGTGGTCTAAAGAAGATCGCGAAGTTGAGATCTGAGACCAGAAAACTTTTAAGCAGAACGAAAAGAAATGGAGAATGGGATAAATATAAGAATAGCCACACTATTCTTTCTTTTATCAAAACCTTTCAAAACGGACAGTAGCGCATACATATTCAAAATCCTAATCAAATTGGGCAGCTTAAAAAGGCAGATGCCACTTTTTGAGATGCTAAAACTCATAAAAACTCCGTGCTTCTCCATTACTTCGACTGCCAGAGAAAGGATTGGTTGAGGGCAAACGCAATCCTTCAAAGTCCCGAGCTATAAGGGAGACTTCACCGTATTGCTCCAGAAGGGCACCCAAATCATAACATAGGGATTTATTCCAAGAAAATGAAGACAGATTACTCTGAGAAACATACTCAAGATTGGGGGATTAATCATTTTTATAACAAATTTTTTTTTTATTTTTGTGAAATAATTTCTTTGATAACCAAATCAAATACATATGTAAGCGATTGCACATTTTTTACGCTTATTTCTTGAATGTATGCATCTGAACCCAGCGTTCTCACTCAACTGAACCAACGGTACTTTTCAAATTAGCTCGAAAAATGAAAGGAGAAACAACCGCAGTCCCTATGTCTGATTTTCTCGGCACGATGTATATATACATATTTATATATAGGTGTGCTCATATGCACGGATATGTAGCTAACTTGAAATTTGAGTACAGTTCAGATATAAATCAATACCTAGTCGGTTCTTGACTAAATATGCGAGTGAACTTAGTCCACTGCACATGTTGCGATTTTTCGTTTCTGATAGAATAGCACTTTTCATTAATAAATAATTTAGAGTTTTAGGAGTTAGACGTAAACATTTTTTGTTAAGAATATCTAAGAATTTAAAGAACATCGCTTGCTTTAAAATCTAACAAAAATTTGTTTTATAGTGTTTTAAAGAAGGACTTCTCAATATTTTCGTTGCTTATAGAAAACTATTAATCTAATATGGGTAGCCCTATAAGGGACGGGAGCTAGTTTTAGGGTCCACGCATTGAAGAAATTTGTTAAGAAATGCGTTCATGCTCATTGGCAGATTCAAAGCCAATAATGCCTTACATGCTACAGGTGGTCTAATAGGGACAGACCCTTTCAAGGCAGTTGCAAACATTGAACCTAAATTGGATATAACATCGTTCTGCAGAGTAGCATGCGGAAGAATTCTTTACGGTTCTTATCTAAAGGCGCTGGAAAAAAATATTTTTTAATCTTTCAATATTTTTTATGTTTTTTAATCGACTTGAATATTTAACCACTGCTTCCTACAGATACTACTACTCGTACCCTGATTCTCTTTTCTGTTGACACACTATATAAGAATTTCGTTTATAAAATATTTCCAACCCTTTATATATCTTCTGTATGAGAACGCCTGTTTAGAGGATAATAATCAATTATTTATAATAATAGCATTCCCAGTTTGGTGGTTAATTGGATTGAGGACGTTTAGGATGTTGCTTGCATTTACCACTGATTATTACAAATAAGTAAATAGAAAAATATACAATAGTTTTATTTAGGCCAAGATAACTACTCCACATTAAACATGCAATTGCTTTTTATGACTTAAAGGCATCCCAAAGTTTTCAGGAATTTGAGTTCAAGGGTCAGTTTTTCGTGTTTCTGTCGATGATCAGAAACAGAAAGTTTAAGATTGAAATTAACTACTATACTAAAGACCTTACTACAATAAGATTGAACAACAAAAATTTTGGAAGAGAAATAAAATAAAACACCTCGAACCAATCAACCATGCCCAATCTGGAGTTATAAACCCACCCTAAAAAAATGCCCAAAAATACCATAGCAAACCTACCTAAACAATCTTCCAACCACCACCAACCTGAGTCCATAATTCCATTTCTGTATTTTACAATATCCACCCATATCCACACCCTATTTTATTCCGCCATATTGAGGTATTAATTGAATTTCCCATAAATTATTTAAGAAATCTTAATAGGCGTAGACAAAAAGATGAATTTTGAAAAAGGAGGGAAATATGAACAAACGATTTTGAGGTGATCTACAGAAAAGCGATCAGCCATTTAAAAAAAACAAAGACAATAGGATAAAACTGGTTTAGTTCATTGAATAGCAGTCAATTTGGAATTTTTTGTAATATTTTCTTGTTAGATCTTTTTCATCATAATAAAACAAAATAGAAACTATAGGAAACAGGGGCATTTTCCATTATTTCGTATACGGCTACATGCCCAAATCAAATATAAGAAGCAAAAGTTCTTATTTCCAGCTGGCGCAAAAACCAATGACAACGTTGTTTTTTGGTGTTTTTCTTTTCGAAAAAATGTTCATTGTTCATTGAAAAAAAAACAAACAATCCATCAAACTTTCTCCGAAAACATTACATTTCCTCTTTGAGCATTATTTTATTTTTTAATTTATTTATTGTATTTCTGTGATCAATAAATTTAGCTTACAAGCCACGAATTTGATATGTATCATGTTAACAAACAGAACAACTACTAGTATTCGAGAATATAACAATTCGAACAGATAAAAAGTTTTTGAAGTTTTCACTGCAACGGATTTCAAAGTAATGTGTCTACTTGATTTCCTGAAAAACTTAAGATTTCGCAAAATATGTTAATTTGTTCTATTTAAGCATACTCTCCGTCTCACCTGAGTATATGCAAAATATCTTTCTCTGTCAGAAGGTTCAAATAGGATGCATACTCGTATGTCGGGTTCTTAACAACATTGTCTGCTTGTTGCATTATTCAAATCTAAATGCTGCATTTGCTTCGAACTACATACAGTATTTACGTCAATAAGGAGCTCCCTTTATTTAGTTTCGTTGATTATTGTTAAAGTTATGTACATAGTGCACCGAGATCTTTTGATAGAAATACTAATTAATTTAAAACAATTTGGAGTACACCAGATTGGTTCATTAGCGCGGTTATATCTTCATTTTCCAAGAAAGAAAATTTCGTCTGCTCGAGCAATTGTTTCTGGACATTGGCCGGAATTTTTATTTCCCGATATTCGATACTCCGTCTACTCTAGGTAAGTGGAAATTCTCTCTTTATAGAAAATTCTATCCCAAAAATCTATTTGAAAAGCATACCAACTCAATACTTAAAAGAGTTTTTATGGAGAGTAAGAAATTTCAATGAATTAAATAGCCGTGGTTGAAAAATGCTTGCCATGAAATGTTTGAATACAGGTCTAGGCATATAATCACGTTGCCAATATTTCACTAAGGTCATCCTTTCAGTCCGATTTTTCAGCAATCTATCGGGCAAATCGATCACCGATCACTCACCTAATTGTGTGTCAACAAATCGAGTTGGTGCAGCGGCATCTTGTAGAAACCACATTTTAATGTTATCCATGTTTTGAAAGAAATTTTCGTAGAACCTGGTCAGGTGTTTTTCGCCGACTTTTTCACAACAAGGTGTGCGCTAAGAACTCGTTCAGCACCAAAAAGCAGATGTTACCACAATTTTGACGGACAACGACAGACCTTCGAATGTGAAATATTCTGTTTATAAGAAAGGCCCTAACACTCCTATCATTCGGACTCGGCAAACAATCCTAGGTACCCTTTCAGTGTGCTTAAAAAATAATCAACGGAACAAAGCAGTGAGTGGGAGAGACTATTCTTTAGCTCACCCGGAATTGTTTATTTTATCGGTGAAGCATACACTCCAGCCTGATAGTACGGGGGCTCAAACATGGACGTAATAGTCACACTCAGGATAAAAAAGAGGACTCGCTCTTAGATCGTCGAGTGTCTAATCTTATGTTACAATATTAACAAATTTTCAACGTTTGGTACTTTCTTGTGTGCCCCCTATTTCCCCTTGTTAATTCTATCAACATATCGAATGGGGTATTTAGTAGCGTGTGATTCAGACAGATATGAGGATTCACATTCAAAAAACTTGGTCGAATTGGATTACTATCAATAACGCTAAACATATGAAAAAATTGTCCTGAATCGAAAACAATAATTTCCCGAATTATGATCAACTTAATTGCTGACGCCTTAAATTCAAAGTACCGTACTGGATTCGTTGCAAATTTTGTACCACAACGTGTTTCGACTCTATTCACATAAAAAAATAAATAGCACAATTCTGTGAAATTGCTGGAGCGGATATATACAGACAGATACGATATCAATACATTCTCGTATAAATGCTAATGAATCCGTCATCCAATATTTCGAAGTGTTTATTTGGATTCAATAAAATCTTAATAAACAATTTTTTTGTAGGTTTAAAGACAACATAACGTATGTCAGTTTGGCGATTCGTCATTCGGATATGCCACGATATCTATAGATTTATAAACTAGGAACATTTCGGTAAATCTGAATTAATAGTGGCTGATATTCATGATTTGGTTTATAATTCGAAGAGATCTTGTGAAAGCAAGTCAAGTTTTGTGAGGATTCAAAATAGTGAAAATGGACGATACGCAAGACTTAGGGTTGGTTGTAAACTATTTTTTTTAATTTGTGCATTATAATACGGCACTTAATTTTATGATAGTGAAAAAACATTCTACTACAGCACTTCGGAGGACGATGAGGAATCAGCTCCCAAATCTGCGTAAGTAGAATTATATTCAAATTGGAAAAAATACTTTGAAATGTAATTTTTATTTATTTATTTATTTATTTATTTATTTATTTATTTATTTTTTTTTTTTTTCAAGTGTGCTATGGAAAGTCTACGGAAGCAGAGCTCAAAACAGGAAAACATTTACAAGGGCTTACAAGGGTGTTATTATAAGTTGCGTTAAGGGTCCAGGCAGTTCCAAGGCCAGGGCTTCTCAAAGTGCACAGGTTGAAACTGAGCCTAAGCCACTCGATGGAGGCCAGAGAGCTTCTACTTCAAACGCCACTCCTACAGGAAGTAACAAACGTAAAGGGATAAATCCCAAACGACGTTCGCCTCTTGAATGGGAATGTGATAAAATTGCTGAGCTCTTTCGCGGGCTAAAAAATGAATAGGGAAAGGAGAAGGGCCACCATATTCACTTTTTCTTTTAAAAAGTCTCAAATGCAAACATACATGCAATAATGTGATAATTTTTCTCTTTCCCGATATTTCCCATTGGAGAACAAAAAATATATTAAATAAAAAAAGCACTATTTCAAAAGCAAGCTTACATGTTTGTATATAAACTTTGATAAGGAAGTTGTTTACAGGATCTTTAGGACACAGCAGGATAAAGGTGTTTCTCTCAAATATTTTGTGTTTCTGAATCCATTGGGTACTTGTGTCCGTCGTCAAATGGCTTCATTTCGTCTCATCGCACTTAGGTGGGAAATAATGAGGTAAGCAGTCCAGGGGTGCCTACTGAAATAAAAAAACAAGGTTATAAACGCGCAGATAGTTTTGCGAGATCGCGGAAGTATTACTACCTACTTGAACTGATTTATCAGAAAACAATTGGTCTGCCCGTTCCTTGATGGAATTTGGATTTGTAGCAAGTGGTTTAAGAAAAATTTGAGGGAATATTGGAGTATTTACAGATCGAAGCAAAATGAATATAAGAAGCTGATTCGGATTTCGAAGAATGATTCTTGGTAAAACCACCAGCGTAGTCAAAGTGCTCAAAAGAGGGAATCTGGTACGACTGGATTAATCCAGGAAACTAGCGTTCGCCAATGATATTCACATTAGTTTTTCTACATTTACACACGGATCAAATACCACTCGACAGCTGCTCGTCGGTGCCGGCGTAAAGGTCATTAAGTCGCATCCAGGAAAGCGGCTTCTTGCTTTTCTTCGTTTAAATATTATTTTTCCATCAAGTTCAAGTGAGTTTATTGCTTATTTGGAAGTAGAGGTTCCAATATTGAGTCATAAACGTGTTCATTTTTTAGTAGCAAACTGCTCCCTTTGCAACTATCAGATAACAGTATCTATGTTATCTATCCATGTCGGATTGCTGATTTTTTGCGGCGGTACTTAAACGAGGGCATTGACTCCATGAGTAAATGTAATATTTCAATTATTTTCAAAGGTGAGATACGCACCTTGAAGAAGGCCATTTAGCCACCAGACGCATTTCAAATTGAATTTCCGTGCATACTCCTGATAAAAGCGAATGGCATGGATGTAAAGGAATTGTGGAGTCAATAATTTGGTATGGTACATTGTCCATCGATAATACTGCAAAGAAATTCGCACTTTTACGGTTAATTTTTCCATTCAGAAAAATAATTATTTGATTGCGGTGGTCTTGTTGGCGAGCTCCAGAAGTGACGCAGGCTGACTTGGAAGCATGCAATCTGCCTTATAATAGCGTGTTGTGTTTTAATTCTTGTTTTCCGTTTCCTAGCATCGTTGTTGTTTTTTTATATGTTGAAGGAATGTATTCTTTTTCCACGCGGAACTTCTGTGACAGCTGGATATTTGGATCTGGATTTAAATACATACTCGTATGGATAGAGTAATTTTTCAAGTATAAAGATCGGAGCTGGCTAAACTTTTCTGATGAAAATATGTGCAAATGTCCTTATGAAAGCCCATTAATTTATAGTTAGTACACCAATAGCATCTGTATAGGTATATGCAAGATATTGGAACGATTATATTTAATTTGACGGAAGACTTTTGTAAGGATCACCCTATAGACTGATAATGCTGGAATAAAAATATACGATTATGTATGTGCAGATGGCGTAGTTCACATAATATCCTTCCTTGATATCCTACAGCCACTATGACACTCTACCAAAGGGGCCAACTCCTAGTTAGAGAGGCTGTTAACCTCTGTCGGAGACAGAACGGACCCCTAGGGCACACCAGCATTTATTTTGTGAACATCAGATTTGAATCCATCCAAAACAATTTGAATTCAACGTTCCGAAAGGTTGTCTCTAATCCATTAAAGAAGATATGCATCGGTCCCAAAAGCAGTAATTTTTGACCAAACTCTGTCAATTGCCTTAGAAATATCAAATCTGCTTTCAGCAGTTTGATTTACGCTTAGGTTCAACTTTCCGTGGTTCCATATGCTATCAAATTATCAGTGGACCTGTTGCTACGAAAACCGTACTACCGATCATTGAGAAGCATTCTTGTTTCGAGTTGACAGTTCATGAGCATTTCTACGACCTTGGAAAGAATGGATGGTGTAATGGGCCTGTAGGAGGAGAGAGAAAAAGATTCGCTTGTTTTAGGGACGGGCTGGACAAATGCTGCTTTCCATATGCTCAGAAAGGATCCTTAAGAGTAGGATTTATGAAGAATGTTACGCAGTGGTTTTGCCAGCGTGAAAGAACACAGAGCTTAGAGAATACAGCCTAGAGAGGGGAGCACATCAACGGTGTACTTGCCAGGTTGAGAAGTTAAAAACAAGGATATTTGCGGTATGATTATCAACATCTGGAATTCGCGTGGGTTCATTTACAAGCTGCGTCAAATTGTTTTCCGCAGCGAAGATCTCAACACACCGTCCGATGGTGTCTGTCCAGAATGTCAAAGCCACCCAGAATTTTGTATATTGAAATCGCCCGTAATAATGATTTCAGTATGAGGATACAGGTATATAATTCTTTGAACGGAGCCAGGCAGCCCTTCAAAGTCGTTATAAGTCGAATTGCTGTCTACTATGGGACTTCTGTAAATAAAGCAATAGTGGATAATTTTCTTACGGAGATGAATGGGTCATTGTGGTGGAGTTTGGTTAGCTACTTTACTATACTAGTAAATGGTGAGAGAATAATAACGCCACTAGTTCGTAGCCAAGTAGATTCAGATCAGAGTTATCTAAGAGGTGTCTGCAGTGACCTACCTCCGTTTCACTAAGTGCCAAAATAGCAAATCTGTATTTACAGACGTGGACGTACGCAGAATAGTGATTACAGGAAGCCAAATGCAAAAAACACAAACATCGACAATTCTATACACAGTGAACTAAAAATTCAGGATTGTTTTGCCGAACAAAATTACAAAAATAAAAATCAGTACACCAACAAAATTCATATCCATCGGTTGTTACATACACTCAGTCACTGCACGCGCTGTATGACAATGTAATACAACAACGGCAGTTACTGAGTGCAAACAACAGTATGGCCAGGCTGGAAGTTTGGGATGCCCGCATTGTGGATGTTATTTGCACTGTCCTCGCGCGTTTGTTTTTCCTTGCACAAGTGTTTTTCGTTCACACGGTAAGCAACCAAGCAAGGTGACTCTTTGCCAAGCCAAAATCTACTGACAACCACACTTCAACATTACCCTCTAGTGCCAAATCGATGCCACAAATGTTGCACTGGCAACAAAAAAGACATCTTAAACAGTATGAACGGCACGTTTGGTTAGTCCCCAGTCAGTCCATAGACTCAGAATTATCACAGTCTTCTCCCGAGATACCTCTATTTAAGAAAAAGAGTGACCATCTAGAAGGCGAAGCAGATAATTCACATAAGAGCAACATCTAAAGAGGACAGACAATTATCTCCGCAGTGGATCCATCGTGATATTCCTTGAGTGCAACCCCGCTCAATGCTGCCCGACAGACAGCATTCAATTTGCCATGAATCAGAATTATCACAGTCTTCTCCCGAGATACCTCTATTTAAGAAAAAGAGTGACCATCTAGAAGGCGAAGCAGATAATTCACATAAGAGCAACATCTGAAGAGGTCAGACAATTGTTTCCGCAGTGGATCCATCGTGGTATTCCATATAAATGGACAACAAATGGACCCTTGAGTGCAACCCCGCTCTTAGCTTAGACAGTCCCTATCATATGGGGATTTTACAAAACCGCAACTGCCAGAGAAATAGCTTTACCATAAACCAATTTCCCGGCAGTTCAGTTCGCGCAACATGGTCAGATTACTCTGCCAATATATCCAAGACTTAAGACAATATTATCACTGCTATTCAGAAGGCAGTCTTTAAGAAAAGACTGTAGAAAGCCAGCTTAGTCTTACGAGAGAAACAGCGATTAGCAAGAGTAGTTCTGCGTGTAGTTTCTGTATGCTGTCGTTACCGCTTGTAACTGAGCGTGCGCTAATTACAAAAAAAGAAAAAAAAAAGACGAAGTTCTTAACAACCTCAATGTTGTGAGTGGGCAGGCCGTCAAATCCATTATGACTGCTTCTATCTCTATAATCACGAATGCTGGCTGGCTATGTTCGCCCAATCATATCAATGTTATCCGCATACATAAATGATGATGAGGTGAGATGATGCTTCTGTTTTTGTCCAGTGAGTCTTGCACGAAACTTTTTACGGTGATGATAAATAGGTCGTATGACAGCGCGTCGCCTTGACATAAAAGGTTTCGGTAAATTCATTATCTACGTGGATGGAGAAGAGAGGATTTTGCACAGTCACCCTGACGAGTTCACCCCCTCATAAGCTGACAAAGATATGGTGAGTGTCGACTTAAAATTCAAGATCTGTCGTATTGTCAACATTTGACAATGGTGGACTTACTTGGCCTGAAACTACACTGATATGGACCAACCAGGTTGTTCGCGAACGTTTTCAAAGGCGACTGAATAGATCCTACCGGCAATGTTAAAGGGGCCTCTTCCTCTATAACTGGCGAAAAGAAAAAGGTCTCTTTTCCTGAGGATCGGACAACTAAACTGAATGCATCGTGCTTGCTTTTCCCACATCTTATTTTACAGGTGAACTGGTAAATGTTCCCAATCGGGTCATATCCAGCTGCAATAAATAAAATAGTCTGCAGGATTACTAGACATTAATATATGTTAGGTTTAGGGAGACGGAATGCGTGGAAAGGGGGAATTCTTTATTCTGCAGAAGTAATCTTAACATTTTTTCAACACCGACTTAACTTTTCGTTTCTTGTATCCCTGGCAAGTCTGTCTTATTCTATGGCAAAAATATTAGAATGTCATTCCTGCGGTTAGCCCTTCGGGTAGGGGAGTTAGAGTATACCCGAGGTAGGCATGCCTGTCGTAAAAGGCGACTAAAATGCACCCTCCGTATGCCGAGTTTGTGGGCATACAAAAAATGCAATGGACAATACCCCAGGTGGCAATCCAATTTCACTGGGAAATTCACCCTCTTGGGAGGTTGGCTCTACGGATAGTGGAGAGACCCATTTATTGCTATCAAATCCCTTTGCAAAAACATCAAAAGTACTCGTATCTCCACCATCTAGATTGCATATTTTCGGAAAACGAAGTCCGCCGGTTAATCAGGACTCAGTGAAAAGTAAATGCTTCGAACAAGAGAACAATGAACTCTGAGCTAAACTCAATGAAATGCAACGACTCTTTTACGAGCTTAAAAATGAAGTAGATTTTTTTTTTATATAATACCATGCGCGCACCAAGGGGATATGATAGGATATATGATATAAGGATACCCTTTTACTGGCTTTTTCTCCAGGGCGCGGGCGGGTGGTGTAGTAGTTTGAAATTCAGGTGTATTAGGTTTCGAGGTGTTTGTCAAACTGGACGGGACGATAAGCACAAGGTGTTAAGATTACTGACGCCGTGAACATAATCAAGAAGGTAAAGCAACAAACAGATAGCGACAAAGTACTGTAGTCAAACGCGGACTTAATATTTTCATGCTTACTTTTGATCGAAACGAGAAAGTCGCCGATATTTATAAAATTAAATCTATCTTAAATATCAGAGTCAAAATTGAGCCTATGCGCAAACTAACTATAATCCAATGCAAATTTTGTCAAGGCACACGCAGGCGTATTGTCAAAAAGACCCACGATGCGTAAAATGCGTAGGCAAACACTTCTCGGAAGAGTGCAAAACAAATAAGCAAATTCCAGCAGTTTGTGCCAATTGCACAGTAAATCACCCAGATATTTACCGGAATTGCGAAAGAAATACAAAATATGCGAAAAAGTCCCACGAAATTCATTCATCCGGACCTAAAGATGCAATATCTAAAATCGATGAGCCTAAGACAGCTATGAGAGTCACAATGATGAAACCGGTAACGTAAAAGCATAAATCTGCTCAAAGAAAAAACGTTGCCAAATCAAATGCAATTAAAAAACCTGTACCGGTGCGCGCAAGTTCATACATCAATAAAATAGATTCGGCAACTACAGATCCGCTGCCTCAAATTCTCGCAGGCATCTTAAAAAAACTAGATGAACAAATAAAAATAAATAAGCTCTTGTTTGAAAAACTAACCAAGTTCGAGTTCGTTGCTCGGGAAAAAACTAACAAAAATTAAAATGACTAAGATTTTAACATGGAACTCAAATGGCCTTCTGAAAAGAATCGACAAATTAGAATCTTTTCTATATGAAAGACTTGTTATTTCCCTCCGAGATATAAGATGGCAGACGACGACCTCGATTACCAACTTGGGTCAAACTTTATTCTCGGTGGTGATTTCAACGCAAAGTATACAATTTGTGGTTTAAGATTCATTTCGACGAAGGGCAGGCTACTGTACCAAGCAAGTATAAACGTGGTTTGGACTTTTTTCGACGGGCAAGCCAACCTGCACAAATAAATTACCTGACCTGGTCGATTTTTTCATTACAAAAGGGGTCCCCAAACATCTCACGACTTTAGAAGAATCCTATTATCTCTGCTCAGATCACTCACCAGTTATCTTTAAAATCGGCAGGAGCATAGCAAAAACCAAAAGACCGCCCTAATTGACGAATAAGGAAACAAACTGGGATGGGTTCAGAAGAAATTGCAAGGAAAATATTGCTTTAAGAGTTCCACTTTCGATGCCGTTGCAAATAGAAGACGAAGTTGACAAGTTCGTGGAAATCATCCAAAGAGCTGCGTGGAACAACACTTCTTTTCGAACAAGAAGAATAAAATACAGAAAGCAAATATACGCGCCCGATATAGAGGGCCTCCTATGAGAAAAAAGGAAAGCACGGAAGAGATGGCAACAATTACGTGCGCTGCCGCATAAATCCTATTTGAACCGCCTATCAAATAAGCTAAAGCAAATGCTGCAAGAATATAACTGCGGATAACAGTTGCAATTATTCGCTCTGAAAACCGTGAAGTCGACTAAGAAACCGGTTATGCAATTGGCACCGATAAAAATAGCCGATGCGAATTGGCAAAAGAAGACAAAGAGAAAGCGAATTTGTTTGCCGACCACTTGAAAGAAACATTCAAACCGTTCGAAGGACGTCAATTGGCCCAAGAACTTAATCTCAGAACAGGATCCGACAACTACAATATAAAACCCGTATCACTGTCTGAGCTACAACAAACAATAAAAAGCCTAAAAAATAAAAAGGCTGCAGGATACGATTTGATTACAAGTGAAATTCTAAAGCAGCTACCTCGAAAAGCGTTTGTCAAGCTCCTAAACATCATAAATTCTTCCATGAGACGTTCCAATACGTTCCAAGTGAATAGAAAGTCGCAGAAGTCATAATGGTTTCAAAACCGGGGAAAAGTCCAAACGACAAAAAATCATACAGACCCATTGCACTCCTGCCGATAATTTCAAAAGTTTTCGAAATTCTTCTGCTTAAACGTTTAAAACCGATAACTGAAGAAAGACGATTGATCATGGATCACCAGTTCGGCTTCAGGGTCAAACATTTTACAATCGATCAGGTCTTTCGGATAACAAATGTAATTGAAAACGCGATAGAGGGAAAAAAGATATGTTCAAGCGTTTTCTCGATGTATCACAAGCCTTCGACAAGGTATGGCACGAGGGCTTGAAGTATAAGCTACAACAAATTTTACCGAGAGAAATGAATAAAATACTTGAATCTCATCTTGAAAATAGACTGTTTCGGGTTAGATTTGGGATTAAATAATCTGAATTCAACGAAATTCTAGCTAACGTTCCACAAAGAAGCGTTCTGGGGCCATATCTTTTCTTTCTGTACACTAGAGACATACCTCTAGATGAAGACACTGTGGTAGCCACGTTCGCGGATGCCACGACGATCCTCGCCACAGGACAAACAGTTGAATCCTCGACGGCAAAACTTTAACGAGCTCTGAACAAAATATTTGAGTGGACGAAGAGCTGACAAATCGTGCTAAACGAGACTAAGTCAACACACGTCAATTTCACGTACAGAAAGATAAACAACTTACCTCTATTCATCAACTCGGTGGAAGTAGAAATCACACGTAAATCACACGTAAAAAAGAAACGTGAAGAGCTCGAAATCAGGCTAAGAGAAATGAATTGGCTTATCGGAAGATACTCTAAATTAAGCACATATAACAAGCTGCTTATATATAAGCAAGAGCTAAAACCTTCGTGGACTTATGGTATACAACTATTTGGTTGTACCAAATCAAACAATATATCTGTCCTACAAACGTTCGAGAACAAAGCGCTTAGAGCAATCGTAAATGCTCCATGGTATATAAGGAATAGCGATATTCACAGCGATCTGGGAATTGCAACCGTGAAAGACGAAGTAACAAACTTCGCTCGTAAACTTCGCACTCGTCTTGTGCATCATTACAACCAGGAAATAATCCGAAGATTGGACGAGACAAATCTTGTGCGGCTACTTTAAAGAACAAGACCGTTTGACTTAGCGCCTATGTATATTGGGTTGTGTGCAAATACGAACTTCATTGTTCTTTAAACGTTTGCTTAGGACGTCAATATTTAGTACTCGTATTAAGATATCAAAATATTCGATTAGGTTTGTGGAGTTGGTGCCGTTCACAGAATAACAATTTCTTTAAGATTAGATAAACAATGTTAAAATGTCATTCATAGAAAATGTGGAAATTTTACAAGTGATCTGGTGCATGTTTTCCGGCTCTGATAAGCTCAGTATCTAAAGCAATAATTTCTTGAGTTTGGATACATATTTTGGTTTTCACTGTAGGTCCTTGGTCCTTGGACGATGTAGAGAGGCTGACCGTGAGACAAAGACGGGTAGATGAACTTCATCGAATTATCCTCGATAGACGTGATTAATTCGTCGCTGCCGTCACCAAAGCAGTGCTAGGTGTGGGTTAAGTCTGGTTAAGTCTGGTTAAGTCTATATGGCGGCCAAGCATGAATGCTTGTCAAGGATGATGAAGTTATCCTCGACCTTGACTGGGTGGCTCGTTAGAATGGGACCTCAAGTATCCAGGGATATGGAAGGTAAGTTGTATATTGGCTGAAGGTCAGAACCACAGCCAGTTACAGGTAGAATGGACGGAGCGGCATGCTGAAAAAGTGAAATAAAAAACAGAAATATACTCGTTTTATGTATGACAATAAATTATAGTTGACTTGAGTAGTTCTTGAGCCACGGTCATATGTTACATAGTGAGTACATCTAATTAAATAATATTTATTTAATGAAAAGGTTGCTTAACAAATGAATAAAAGTGTATTTATAGTTTGGAATATTTTTATGATTAAAAAAAGGAATATAATATATATATATCTTTAAAAGTTTCGTTTTTACTATCGCCTTTTATGAATGGGTGCGCGCTTAAAAATATTGTAAAAATCTTAAAAAATAAGGATATAACGAACTTTTGTATTTTCATTGTCGATGGGAGTACCTTTCTTAAACAGAGAGTTATAAATTTATTTATGTGTATATATATGTACAATATGAAATAGGAACATACTCGCATTTGGATCTATGTATCTAATTTATTAAACTTAATATTAATTCAAAGTCATTAGCATAAAAGTTGTCGGGTTTCGTTTGCTCATTCTGATTTTTTATGACCTTATTCATTCTGTGAGGCATATCTTATCCATTTCTGCCACATCATGTAGCAACATTGTGTCGGTATATATAAGATCACCGTATAAATCGATGACACCTTCTATCTCTGGGTGTTTCGTTAGACTGGGTGGTCTCTTAGACCGGTCCACATTGAAGTGCAATCCTAAAATTGCACAAAGATCTTCCTGACTCATGTGCCAAACCAACCTTATGTCTTTTATTGAAATGCCACTCGAATCTAGCCGTTGATGGTAATCTCGTTCTGGTACTTTTTTATTCTGTAACGAAATATAAATAAATTATCATTAAGAAAATAAATTGTTTTTAACTTTAAAACTAACCCTAGCTATGTATTTATACATTGAATTTCTAAGAGACTCACATTAGTGGGAGGATTAAGTTGCCTCTGTGGGTCGTACTGATGCTGTTGTTGCTGCTGTAGCTTCGCCTGTTCTGTTCGTTGTTGTAGTTGTTGTTGCTTCTGTTGTTGCTGTAGTTTTTTCATATGGTATTTTCGTTCTTGTTATTGCTGTTGATTCTATTGTTTCTGCAGTTGGGGATGTTGTAGCTGTTGCTTCTGTAGTTTCTGCTGTGACTTCGTCTGTTGCTTTCGTTGTTGTTGTTGCTGCTGATGTTGCTGCTGTTGTTGCTGTTGTTGGGCTTGTTGTTGAATTGACGACCTTGCTACTTTTGATAACTATATGCACTCAAAAAGTATCTCACAACTTCAATGGAGTAGAGCTGAAAACGACAAATTTTTTCGTCCCTAAAGTGCAACCATTACCAATGTTTCAACCATCCACTCCTACGCACTCTCGAAATTACATCCCTTTTACCTTCTACTATCAAAACGTTAGAGGACTGTATCTGAAACCCGTGCTGTCTTGCGCCGATATCACGCTTTATCATTTGAGGTCTACGCTCTGATTGAAACTGAACTGAATTCCCGATATCAGAAATCAGGAATTATTCCCCCCTAGTTTCAATGTTTTTCGAGACGACGATCTTACCCGTCCAAGAGATGATTCTCCTTGTCGAGGCGTCTTACTGGCTGTCCACAATATCTTAAACTCTTCTCCAATCGCAGTTTCTACTTCATCTACGCTTGACTGCGTTTCAATAAAAATAACGCTCCCCTGCGGGTCCTTGTACATTATGTGTTTCTACATCCTTCAGGCACAACCTATCGAATTCTACCAACTCGATATCGATGCAATTGATCAAATAGTTAACTTATCTGGTAATCTTGATGATATCACTGTATTCGGCGATTTCAATCTTGGACTTAATCAGATGATGAATCAACCAGTCAATCAGCCAAGCAAATGTTGATGGAGTTACACAGAAAGGGAGTCTACTCCTCCAAAAGTTAATTTATAAATAAACCAAGCACGAACAATTAAAAAACGTATATTAAATTCATTTCATAACATTACCCAGTTTGAAATTAATTGAAATAAAATGTTAAAGTGCGGCTTATGTCATTTAAAAATTGAAAGACACGAACTTAATATTAAATGCATTATATGTAATGAAAATATATATGGATCAGCCAGCAATACCATTGGAAATGCTGTACAGTGAATTTGTGCAGCTGAAGGATGCAATGCTCACTAGAACCAAAGCGCTCGAAGAATGCAATGTATCTCTAAAAAAGAGAGTTGATTTTTCAGAAATAAAATTAAATACTCTGGAACTGCGAGAGAATCGATGTGCAGTCGACATTGTTGGTAATAAAAGATCTCACTGGAGATGAGATCAGTGAGAATGAAATTGTATCGTGCTTCGTTAAGAAAGTCAAACCTTGTGCACCAAATAAGAGATCGCCTAACTTCGTGTATGTAAAGTTCTCAACCGCAACACAAAAAAGATCTTAAATGAAGAAGATGCGTGCGAGAAGACACAAATCTTCCTCATATGGTTCTCAACATAACAACATCGGTGACAGCAGCAACAACAACATCGACATCAGCAACATCGGCAGCAACAACATTGGCAGCAACAACACCAGCAGCAGCAGCAGCAACATAATGAACAGCAAAATTTACATGAACGATTGTCTCACGAGGTATTTTAGAATGTTGCTAAAGATGGCTAGAAAGCTTAAAGACAAACAATTATGTAAATTTGTTTGGGTCAGGGATTGCTATATACACAGCATACAGGGTAAACGAAAGAGATAAAGCTATTAAAATTAATTTATTTGACGACATTTATAAAGTCGAAAATCTGATTTGATATTGTAATAATCTAATAAGTTCTCTCACTAATATTAATAATAGTATCAATAGTAGGCTTTCTTCTTCAATTCCTGATGATTCGAATTCTGATTCGAGATGTTTTTGTGTTCAGCCTTCAACCAATGATCTCTCATCTGATGTTTTTATTGTTCATCAAAATATTCGTAGTATGAGAACTAATTTTAGTTAATTTTTGTCTTACCTTACACCTCTGGAACATCTGCTAGATATTATCTTTCTTTCTGAAATTTGGATATTAGATGAAGAGAAATCAGATTATAATGTGATTCTTAATTTTACCTTTGATGCTACCTGTAATAACTCGTATGCAGCCGGTGGAGTTGCGGAATATTATAGGAATAGTATAAAAGATTGTGTAATTAATAAATATAAGTTGGAAAGTTCTGATATTATCAGTGTAAATTGTTCTTTTGTAAGGGAAAAAACTAAAATAGATTTCACTGCTTTAAAAAACCAATTAAATTATGAATTCTAGGATGAAGTCTATACAACTTCTAATCCGTTGTTATTGGGTCTATAACTTATTTCGTGCGGTTTGCTAAGAGATGGCGTAACTTGTATTATTCCATTGTTATTATTCCATTAGAACATGAGTTTCTACAATATGATATTAGGTCTCAGGAAAATTATACTTTATGTGTTAACATGAGGAACTTCGTAACTATTCCCATTGCTATTTATAAAGCACACTTTTGTCGGTTCTACTATGTTACAGCTCCCAGATTATTTAATTCTTTGCCAGAAAACCTAAGGCGTGATAGGACAAAAACTGTATTTTTAAAAAATGTTAAAAAATGGCTTTTCACTTTCAACCATAATGAAATAGATTCGATTCTCATTCCAATGTTATAAATTGACTAAAATTTACTATACTATAATATTTTTATCTACATTGCATTTAAATTTGAAATATCCTACGACTTTACCCCATATATATTGTTTTATTTTGTTATTATATTTTAAATTTTTTTCTTGTACTTTCGCCACTTGCCATATGGCAACAGATTGTGCAAAGCTATTTCTTAGACAAATTCATTGTATCCTGGATCATTTATATTTGTAAAAAATTATTTATATTTTGTCATGAAATAAAGGTTGAAAAAAAAAATCTTTTTTATCACAAACCTTTACTTCAGTAAAGAATGCCCCTTCTGGGAGTGCTAAGTTAGTACAGTCAACAACTATGTATATGGGTAGGCAATTAAAACTCAGATGCATCACTGACCCTATAAAATCCTCTGTCTCGCTCTGTCCCCTCCCACTTTCGACCATTGATATCTCTCACTCTCCACTTCTTCTTTCTTTTTTCCACCACACTCCCATTAAACCAACCTCATCAGCAGTTGACTATTCTTACTACTTTCATAAAGCGAATTTTCTCTAAATTAACGTATAACTTAGTAAGTGTTCTTTTGATTTCGCCAATGTGTTCCTTTACGTTGCTCTCTCCATTTTTTTACAGAGAATTATTCTTATTTTTCTCTGTGTCCCCTTTTCGCGCAATAAAATCCCTTCTACAAGCCACGGTGGTATAATTATAAACTTCGCTCTCCACGTAACAAGAGAAACAAATTATGGGCAGTTTTTCTTCGATCTAATTCTCTTGCTGACTATTCCAACTAACTCTGGTTATGCCTCCAAATTGCACGACGGCCTTAGACATTACAACCAATTGCAACAAGCTAAGCAGAGTCCAAAGAACAGCATGTCTATGCATAAGCGAAGCTCTACGCTCCACTCCCTCCGCGGAATTAGACATTTTGTGTCACTTGACACCCCACGACATCTTCAGCAGTCAAGTTGCTGCGACTCCAGCTATTCGCCTTAATGCGAATACACTATAGATCTACTAGTGACAACTTCGGATCTGCATGCTGAATATAAGATCTCTTTATTCACCGCGTGCAGCCCAACAAATTTCCTGGACAGTTGCAAAGTAGATGTTACTAGCATTTAAGATTGGCCGGACAAAAGCAGCGCCTATTTGGATAGGGATTTTTTGTAAGAGGAACACTTGTGGGAGAAGTCTTGGGTTTCCGGCATGGTAAAGAGCGCTTTGTAACAACTTGGACTAAGGCTCCATTTTCAATCATTAACCTTATACGAGCGCACGCCCCCACAAAATAGAAAAATTACTACACCAAAGATAACTTCGATGTGCTTTTGGATAAAACTTACGAGCAGTGCTCTAGCTATGACTTTAAAATTGTTCTCGGTGATTTTAACGCACAGCTGTCGGAAGATACAGTCGTAGATAACCGGCGGTTCTCACATCTCAATATTCATAAGCGGACTTCGAGATCTCCTGATCAATTAACACACTGACCAAATTGCGTTCGACGCAAGGCTCTCCTCCAGTATTTTAGGCATTCGAACGTTCCGAAGGGCCAACGTTATGGATATCCCGAGTATGGCAAAAGCAAAATAATATTGCAGGGAAGTTCAATGTCGGATGGCTACATTCTAGAGACTTTTCGCCAGTATCAAGTATAGAAACCACTGGAAACATTGACAGAAAGCCATCAAAGATGCCGCTTCTAATAAGCTGGGTTTCACTCGGTCAACACAACGAAAATAACTACAATTGCACCTAAGACTAAGGCATACAAAGCGGCGCTGCATAAAAAGACTAGAGCTGTTCACGAGCTTTGTGAACAGAAGATGAAAGAAGAACACCAGTTTTTAAGGAGGAAAAAGAAAGAACATGAGGAAACTGAGAGATCCGACTCCAAAAATGAGACTCGGATATTTTACCGAAAGTTACAAAAAAAACATGCCATTGACATAAATCCCGAACCGAAGCCTGTAGAGACGAATAAGGGAACTTAGTAGTAGTATCGCAGTTGGTCCTGAGGATTTATTAAGAACATTTCTGTAGATGGTGATGACAAACAGAGCTGATTAACTTTCAACCCGGATGATGTAAACCAACAATTATGTCCACCCGACCTGAAGGAAGTGAAGATAGCCATCCAAAGCTGCTGGACCGGGCGACCTGACCGCTGAGCTCTTTAAAGCTCATCGCCTTCAAGTTTCTATCTGCTGTATTGTGTGAAAGCGCACCATCGACCAAATATTTACACTATCGCAAATCTTGATACAAACCCATGAGTTCTAAATCGATCCTCACCACCTACTCATCGATTTTAAGGTCACTTATAACAGCATCTATAAAAACGAGCTATACAGGGTAATGCCTATTTTTGACATCCCTACCAATCTCGTCCGCTTGTACAGGGTGACATTGGAGAATTCATGCTGATCTATCCAGATTGTTAGAGAACTCACCGAAACCCTTGATTTCAAAAAAAGCATTTCGCAAGTAAGATGAGTAGTTGACTAGAAATCAAAAACTAGCCAACTTACACTAAGAATTTTACTCTCCAAATAAATTATATGTGGCATCCATGGAGCGGAATAACCACTGAGTTCAAACATCTTTCTTTCGCATTCTATCCCATTTTCTAAAATGGGAACACTCAAGTGTATTCATACCCACTTGAGTGATAAGTTCTTAACAAAAAAAAAAAACTTGTATAAACTTAGATCTGTGTAGACTCATTTCGGAGCAGCTGCAAGGGGATAGGGATTTGATTGCAGTTCCCTGTTCTGAGTCTAAGTCATTTTGTTGTACCCGCAAAACTGAAAAGAGATGTAAGTGAAGCAGCAGATAGTTCTAAGAGGTCGTGGAAGAAATAACTTCCTAAAGTTCTTTGCCTCAAATTACTATGGCACAAAAAGTTGAGAGTATCCTCCCGTGATACTATGTCTCCACAGTATTTGCAGAAGTCGTCGTCGGTATGGCCTGCGAGCAATCAAACAAGCGTTGCCGAAAGTTTGGCTACTTCTGCTCCAACCAATTTCTCAGCATGGAAGAAACTGCTGTGGAATGAACGGATGTGCCATTGGATCGGTTACACCTAAAGGCAAAAACAGAATTTATTTGTCAAATACATTGTTGAAATTATTATTAACAGTTGAGGTCCAGAATAGTCTTAGACGACAGTTGGTATACGTTGAAGAGATCTGAAGCTCGTTACAGACAAATGAACTAAGCTAGAACTAAGTAGAACTAAAGGATGAATAGCGCAATCCACAGTATTATTGAAAAGATAAAGACAAACCCAGTCAATTTCCTAAAAACAAAATTTTATCAAAATTTTTCATAAAAAAAAATAGTTGTGAAACCCAATATGGATAATATATGTGTCTGATTTCGTTTAAACAATCGCTATCCGCCGTTCGTTTTACAAATTCCAGGAGATGATTATAACGGTTTTTTAGCGAGACCATTGTTTTTTTTAATGCTGATTATTGTTATAAAAAAAAAATCATGAAAGTGACCTACCTCGCTTCAATGAATTTGACGTCCATTGGGGTGCATTCCTAGCTCTTTCTCGAGAGGGCTGGCTCATCAAATACTTCTTAAATGAAACGTGATCAGCCACTATCAATGAAAAATCTTCTCTAGTCAATTCTTCTAATGGGCTTCCCACCCAGTCCCAAAAGGCGTCCATATTCAAAATGTTGTCGAAAACCTTATATACCTTAACATTTTCACTTTTTATTTCCAACAGATTAACTTGCACTTAAAACGTAAGATCAACGATAATCCAATACGTGTCAGTTGAATTGCCGAAACCGCGCGATTCACTACTTCAGAAACAGTTCCAAACTGTATCTATACCTCACAAAAGATGGCTGCGATACGACGAATGAATACGTACAGGAATTGAGTGTGCCCTGTGCTGGTAGTTGTGCATTTAATAGTAGTAGAAGCAGTGTTGACATTATTTCTCCTTGCCAGGGAAGTTGACTCAGGGAATATTGGAACTTGTCGGATATGGGTTGTGTTGCAACGCAACTTATTTTTAAGTCGTTACAGATACACATATTTGTGTGTTTATCAAGAAAAGAAAATAGTTAATTGATCCTTCACTTTTCGGATGCATATTATTATTATTTTTTACATTACCTAGACATTGTGGCTCGCAATTTGGGTTTTTTATTTTTTGACAAAAAAAAACAAGTTTCATTGAAATTTAATTTGAAATGCAATTGATCCCATTAGTTACATCATTCAAATGTCATTCATGGAATCGATGGAGTGATGTGCTGGACCATGTTTCCCATGACTTTCTTGCATAATTTGGCTGACATTCCAGCAAATTCAGGGCGAATATTCGCTTCCAAGTCGCCTTAAGCTTCTGGCTTATTAGCATAGACCAATGTAACACGTCTGAAGATGTAAAATTACATGAACATGAACGTACCACACGGCCAGTTAACAAGGTTGTTTCCTTAATAAACGTGCTACACGCGCTTTGTGACAAGAGTACTTGTACTTAAGGGTGGGTGTATCTTAAATGGTAGTGCCTTAGATTGAAAATCGAAAGCCATTCACACGAAATGAGTGGTTAAATAGAATACAACACAAGTACTCCCCAATAAATGTTGGATGCCACCCATCGAGCGGATGACTACTGAACGCAGACATTCTTCATTCTCTTTCCATCCCACTAGCCAACATCCATACATATGACCACTCTAGGGTTAAGTTTGAATACAGGTATGGAGGTCTTCATTGGCTGTAGCCAACGCTGTTACATCACTTCGGAAAAAGTACGGCCCACTTGCATTTCTGGCATGAAAACCACACTAAGCAGCCACTGAGATCGTATTCAATGGCTACTGTTGGAGCAACTGCGGCTATTTGTTTATTCAAAGACATTTAACGAAAAATGTGCCTGAACTCTGAGGACAAAAATCTGGATTTTCTTCCATCTTCAATAGAAGCCAATCAACCAGAGATTGGCATGCAAAAGTCGAAAAGTCCACTGTATTCGTTGTAGGTTCCTTTCAACGAAATTTCTCAAAAACAGATGAGTAAGCGGATTCAAGCTTAAACTAGCTTACAAAACTAGGACTTCAAAACTAATTACAATTAAGGGTTAGGAAGTAAGGGAATAGTGGAGGACATCTAGATTAAGACGGGAAGTGCTCAGGTTAAAATCAAAAAGTTGGAGGTTTGAGTTGACCTTACGAGGCATGCAGGAGATTGGTTCATTTGAACCATAAGAGGTGCTATGAGTTGAAATATAGAAGAGCAAATGGCAACGTAAATTACGATGGTTAGTATTGAAAGACATAGAAATGTATGGGGAAGCGCAATCGACAGAACCAGAGAGCAGTCGATAAAGGAAGAGGATGTCAAATACGTCTCTGCGTTTTTCGAGGGTATTCAAGTTAAGAAGTTTGAGACGGTCATGATAAGCAGGTAAGATAAAGGGGTTAACCCAGTGTAGTCCTTGAAGGTCTAATCGAAGAAAACGACGTTGAATGTTCTCGATTCGGGATATAAGAACTCGCTGAAAGGGTGACCCCACTTCTAGAAGGGACCGAACAAAGGAAATGTTATGTAACCTTGTCACATAAGGGTTGAAAAATTCTTTAGTCCATCGTTTTATAAAAAAAAATTCTTTAATTCAAGTGATGAGATGTGTTTAAGGACTATCTTGTAAATATGTAAACGGAAGTTTAACTCGCTATTGAACCTGGGGTACAGGTCGGTCATGCAGAAAATGAAGTCAAGGGGGAAATTGATATGACTTACGTAACAAAGTCATAGATTGACATTTGGAGACATTAAGTTCAAAGCATTTTAGAAGGAATGTATGGTAGAGTCTTGGTGTGAAGAAATAGTTTTGAAGAATTTAGTTTCATCGGCGTAAAAGGATAAGGCGCAGTATTTAATAATCCGCTCAAGGTCGTTTATAGTTAAAATGACGAAGAGGGGACTTAGATGGCTACCTTTTGGGATACCGGAAGTGACTTAAAACGGGGTTGAGAAGGCTGACCTGAAACAAAAGCTATAATAAAGGTTCTCTAGATAAGAAGATATTTATTTTAACAACATGGGGACAAAACCGAGGTATCACAATTTGAAAAAGATCAATTGATGAGATATTTTATGGAAGGCCTTAGTCAAATCTGTAGCAATAACCTCGATTTCATTGACATTTTCTAGGGTTGAAAGCGCAAAGGATACGCGTTCAACTAAGTTTGTAGTAGTTGATCTACCTTTCAGAAATCCATGCTCATTGGATGATATACTTTAAATGACTTGCACTGAAAGCTTTGAACTTCATTTAAAAAAACTTTCAAATATTTTAGGTATGTGAGAAAGCTTTTCAATGGGACGGTAGTTAGCTACTTCATTCTTTAATCCCTTTTTGTTGACCGGGGTTATTTAAAAGGTCTTCCAAACTTCTGGGAATTCCCCTTTTGTGTGGAGCAGATGAATTAGGGAGGAAAGTGGGTGCGAAAGATTGGAGGCACACATTTTGAGAAAATTGGCCCGTTTGGCCCGGATAAAAATTCATCATTGAGGTTTTGTTACTTTTTTTCGATCAGGGTAGGATCATTGATTGAGAGAGAGAGAGGGACCAATGCAGAAATTGGGAAGGTACTTCGAAAACTATATATTGGGTCAGGTACGAAGAAGTTGTCTGCAAATAATTGTTTAAAAAAGTTTTGCAAAGAGGTTGCCGATAGTATGTGGGTCGGTCGATGATATATTATCAAACGAGAGAGAGGGGTAAAACCGTCTGATTTTCTTTCGTAGTTGACGAATTGATAAAATGTTTTAGGGTCGTCGAAAACGTTGGTCTTCGCTGTGACAAGAAAGCTCTGATAGAGGCAGTTATAGAGCTGGGTAAATTGGGAGTAGTTTCCAAGATAGAACCAACAATTTGTGCGGAAAAAAACTGCCCATAATTTGTTTCTTTTGTTTCGTATCGAGCGAAATTTTCTGTTATATAATACCAGGGAGAGAAAGTCGATGGTGTTTATGGAATTAAAAATTTTACAGCTAAAAATGAAAACAGCATCCGATAAAGATAGGTTGGTAAAATCAAAAGAAGATTTGCTGAGATAGATATTGATTTTGCGAAAATTAGCTTTATGGAAGTTGTGCGAAAAGATGGTAGGGGAAGAAGTAGACTTTTGTGGGGTGTTATGAACAAATAAGTGAAGAAGAAGGGGGTGAAAGTTGTCCGCATGTGATAGGGTTAAGGGACAAAACATTACTGTGGAGTTGATGGGATCGCTAGTGAAAACAGGATCTAGTTGGCTACTGATGAAGTTAGAGACGACACTTTCTTGGCATAGGCTTGAGTCTGTTACAAGATCAATAAATCAATTGACGCGATAAAAAAGAAGTGATCATCCGTTGGAATCCGGATATCGTCGATGGAATCAGTTAGGACGTAGGATTCGATAGGTTGAGTTGAGAGAATGAAGCAACACATAGCGTATAGGGACCTCTGGGAAAGTTTTAATTTAATTGAAACAAAGTCAAGTTTGACAGAAGAAGAGATAGCGATGAGAGAATACCCTTTGTATAGGGAATCAACTTTAGGGAGGGTAGGATCATAAGCCATAGGGAGAAAGTGAGAGTCATCCTGGAAAACATTATAAGAGGACAGGAATAGTTGATGGCCTTTAATGTCGGGATTCAGATAGAGCGCAAACGTCTCACGTTTTGGTAGTAAAATGTAAGAGGTAGCTGTTGTGATTAGCAGTAGGGTGTACAGAGATGATGCAGACAAGGAAGGCAAGTTAGGAACGAAAAAAATATGTATATATAACTTAAAACCGCGAGGTCAACGGCAACCTTTTGAGGGGGTGTACTGGAAATTTCGTGGTACCTGGGACTAGTTATATCAGTAGGAAGACAAAGTGCCTACAGTACCAGCAACAGTTATATCAGCGCTGAGTACCTGCATCCTGGGTATCATGCTTGACCCAAAATTTAACCACAAACAAAACATCAAATACAGAGTAAGAAATGCATGTGCCGTCTTTTATGCCAGAAGCAAAACCTTTGGAAAGTGGGGAGTTCAACCAACAATTACCTTGTAGATGTACACAGCCTTAGTGAGTTTAATTCTTACCTACGCGTCACTAGTACGGTGGAGCAAAAGTCAAAATCTCGGAAAACTAATAAGGCTCCAAAGAACAGCGAACAGATTCTAAGAAAATAGGTGCTGGACCGCACAGCCCTACATCACACCCATATGACAAACGGCCTGGTCACTTTTCCAACTGACTACATCAAAACCAAACTAAACTTCAAGGGAAACCTCCACGTAGGATTTTCCACCAGAGCCCAGTAGAAGAAATACGAATTAATAAAGAACTTTGACACCGACATCCACATTGACATATAGCACAAACAAAGCATTGCTATCCCCTATCAAAGACATGGACTCGGGTATTAAGCTGATCCAGAAGTGCGGATATTGGCAGAAACACGGCGATTATCATGACGTATTGGCCAGTTGGAGAACATGTTGTAAAACTATATATCCCACACAATCCTCATTTCAACGAAAGTGAGAAGGAAACACTCTTCCGAATTCATCTGCAAATGTCCGGCACTAGCAAGAGCCAGACTGCGTGCACTAATCCAATCATTCTTCGATGACCTTCACGAATTCATAGGTAAAGGGATAGAGGTCTAGTCCCACTGTCTCACATCGTCAACTAGATTACATGAGTCGTGATAACAAAAAGGAACAGCTTGAAAGTCGTAATTCGGTTCATTAAAGCTGTAAGCGCAGTTTTCTGTCACTACAGATGCAAATGCTTCACCCCCTCCACAGATTCTTCACAACAAAGTTGCTTTTGTTTTCATTTTTAAATGTTGTACACAACGAAGGCAAAGTAAAATGTATAGGAAAGAAAAGAAAGATACTGATGTACATTGGTTACCATCAGGATAGCGTTTATCTTCGCTTGAAAGACAGAGGCATGTTTTTCTAACGAGGAGTGAAATCGAAAGTTGTAGCCCCGCAGAAAGACACAAGCACTGCATGCTAGATCGGTTTTGAAGGCATCCGTGAAGAGCCATAGGGAAAGCAAATTTCCTATTTCTTTCCGCAGCAGGATTCCATAAGACCAGAGTAATAAGACAGTATCACTGGGAACTCAGTACTCCGCGTGCTGTTGACAAAAACGCGCCACATGGGCATAGTACCCCGGGCGTTAAATCCCGGACCCAACAAATTAATTTGTATCGTTCCCTTGATAAAAATAATAATAATAATATTTAGTCCACTAAATTTTGTTATGAAAGATGAGAATCAAATACTTAACTTCTTTGGAGATGGTGGGCTTTCCTGAGCTCTTTGTTAGGAGATCGACATTCGGTGTGCTTCGGCCTCCTCTTCCCAAGCGTTCTGATATCTTTACAAATATTCGCGTAACTTCCAGAATAATCATCGAATTGACTTAAAATTTGTGTGCATGTGCTTAAATATATATATTACCAAAATGAAACAAAAAAATTGATTTTTTTATAATTCTAACTGTATATAACCCCTTAAGAATTAAATGGGTCAGCCCAATCTGTTTCATCCTTCCCATATGGAAAACAACCTCAGTTTTGAGCGGACTGACTGAAAACGTATTTTTTGTGCACCAATCGTCAATCGCGTGTAGGGCTGCTTACTAACCATAACGCAACAGATGGTATAGCTATTTTATCTGCACATGCTTGAGCAATTTGGAGACAGAACGCTACCTTCCGGACAAGCCCTGTTCACCATCGCAATCAGATATTGGCCGCATTCAAAATCACCAATCAGTTTCCTATATATCTTCATCGCTTTTGTTCACAGAGACAATGCTGTCTGCCCAGGTTGCATATGCAAACAAAACCACTCAATGTCAATGAAAATGTTCAGCGTGTCTGCGATTATGGCAACTAGATTTTAAAAGGCACTTTCTTAGGACCTTTCCTGATGGTAAGCACATTGAGGGCACTTTGAGCTCGACTATTCTACTATTCTACCTTCTTCATATCCGGTTTTGTCGAAGGCACCTTCAATGGCTAAGAAAGCACATATTGGAATCTGTTTTTGTAAGTAGGCCTCTTTAATTTTGTTTTCCTGATTGCATAGTGGTGAAGTTACACAGGTGACCTTATGTTGAGAAGGTCTCTGATGTGTATATCGATACCTTTCCATGGTTTTCAGAAAAAATGATGTTAAACTTATGGGTCGATAAGTTTAGGCAGTTCACTTGATTTATCTGGTTTGGGGATAAATACTACGTTTACTTTCCTCCAGTTGATGCTAGACCTAAATAAATAACTGCCTTGTGAGAAATAGAAAGAATCTGTTCGTCTGATCTAGGTGGCCTGTATGGTTTAAATGAGTTTATGGCCTATTCTATATCCATTTTTCTATGCTTAACATATTTCCAGATAGGCGTTTGTAGTTCGATTTAGGATAAGCTTGTGGCTTCAGCATTTACATATTATATGTTGTTTAAAAGGGTCGAGCCTGTGAAACGATTTTTTAAACAGACCTAAGTCATTCGATGTGTTATTTGAGATTTCTTTTTAAAGACGCGAGATTTCTAGCAGTTTTTCCAGGTCCTCGCAATTTTTTCTCTATAAAGCTCTCTTAAACTTTCATAATTTTTGATTAAAGTGGTCTTGTTTAGTTCCTTATGACGGGTATGTTTGAATTTTTTGAGGGCTCCACCATGGTAAACAGCTTTAACCATATTGCGTTTTAACTTGCAACTGCGCTAAAATGATAAAATAACAGCTCCATTTATTTGATCTTCTGACTCATTTACGTCCCAAATGGACTGTAGGTTATGAGGGCAGTGAATCAGCTTTGAAACAGACCTACATACCCTACACCTTAAACCTGAAAATCTATTATACGATTATATACAATGAAAAGAGCAAATTAGCTCGGGCTCAAAGGATTTGCGATACTCCAAATCACGATTGAAACCATCTAGATAAACCAATGCCATCCTGTCATTATAGCCTTTGGTGACATGCGACACATGGCCGTCTTACAGAGTACCGCGTTCTGGTCCTCTGAGTCGAAGATGGACTTAGAATCCACAAAAAGTGTACATATGTAGTTTATTTTTTTCCAGTAGAAATGGCATCATAGAAAGTAAAGGAATTTTTTGCGATGCTATAGTCTTTGGTGTGCCAATACTTTCAAATGAAAATTTGCCAAATGTTGTCCACAACATTAAAAGACCACGAGACTTTTCGTGTTAAAAGTAAAAATTCTCCGCCAGCATTAAATTTAACTTTTCATTGTTGCTACGAATTACGGCGGTAAGAAAGTAAAACAGAGCTGAAATTAAATGCATTTCGTCAAATGACAGTTGTTATTTGAATGATAGTCTTAGTAAGCATTCTCGCTTTCTTTTACAAAGCGCGATTGGCCTACAGAGAAAGAAACACTTGTGCACTGTGTACACCAACGCCGCTATTGGTTTTTTATCGAAAGCTGTGATGATGTTCACATCATTGCTGCTAATGATATTGTTGTTGTTGCTACTGCGACTCGTCAATGAATTTGCTGTTAACTGTAGTGTAATATTTACACATAATTACTTCTTTTATAACCCTAATACTCAGCCTTTTTCTCTTACTTTCCTCTATCTTTGATTTTCCTTCTCTGTATTGTCCTTGATTGTTCTCTTCACTATCTACGCTATTCATTTCCTTTATATTCCTTTGTATTTCTAAGGTGCTTAACAAAACTTTTTCTTTGTATTGGTTTTGCTCTTAATAGCTTAAATAGTCTATAATGAAAAATAATCTTTTTAATGACAGTGTGGATGAAAAATCTACGTACACAATGTGTTCTTTCCAACTTTTAAGGAAAAGTCTTAAGGTTTGTCCTATTAATCTACGGAGTCATTTACAAATAATGTATCTGCGGATTCTAGTATTGGTGTCGTCTGTGTCTGTGAAACTTGGTCTAAAAGTAATATCTCTGACACAAGTTATGATATACCTACTCACAAAATGTCTAAGATCGATAGGTTTACAATTTATTGTAAATCTTCAGTAACATACAAAATTATATGTACCATAAGTCCATTGATTTAGAATCGGAGTTTTTATTTTGCCAACGGAACTGTAAAATGTTTACTAGCTTGTGCATACCTTTAAGACCGTAGTTGCTCTTCTCAACCGTTTTTCTCTTCCCAATAAAAATTTTCTTCTCCATATGAACACGTTATTGTCTGTGGAGATTTTAATGTAGACTTTCTAAGAAATGATTCTCGAGCATTTCAAATTAATGATTTTGCCTCTTCTCTATCTATAATACTAAATATTCATCCCTAGTACATCCTTCTTTTCGATTATCTATCACTCGACTGTATCTTTTCTACAGATACAATATTAACTTCGCTCACCACGCCGTTCCGCTGACTTTTTCGTATAAGGATTATTGATGCACATATATTGATAACCTTAAATTTGCTGTCTTGTCTGTCCAATGGGATTCTTGTCGTCTAAACACTGATCCTAAAGTGAAAGTGCAATATTTTCAAAAAATAATCATACAATTATACAACCTATTTGTTTCTACTAAAACATTAAATATCCGAAATAACGGTTGTCCTTAGTTTTCAACGGATATTCTTAATACAATTAAGGTCCGCAATAGGTTTTATAATAAACTGAAGCGTAGTCCCTCAAACCTAAATTAGTTTACTTACAAAACTATACGAAATATGGTACATCTGTTTTCGTTATATGAATTATATACGTCAAATAGGTATTTCTAATAGGAAATGCAATGATGAATCTCAGTTTAATCCTGACCTCTTAAACATCATAGTTTCTCCTTTGAAAGCATACCTCAAGATTTTATTTTTATTCTATCTAAAAGTCTAAATCACCCTACAAATCTCTTCAAAAAACTAACTGTGACCGAAAATAAAGTAAATAATTCTGTTGTAGTGATAAAATCTAACTCCATTGGTGAAGAAAGGGTAGATATGCGCTTTATTATTGTAGTTAAAAAGATTCTCCCATTTATAGTGTCCAACTTAACCCACATTCTCAACAAAAACATTAGAGCTCGTTCACGTATAATAAAAAAAGATTTCGCTCAAGAATAGACCGTTGCGGTACACCTGTTGTCATCGATAACTTTTCAGATGCTCAATCTCCAACGACTACGGATTGTCTTCTACCAGTCTTTCTACCAATTTTGCAGATGGGGTAGAAAAATTAAATTCGCTTATAAGTTTAGAGCACAAGAGTGCGTGGCTTATCGTATTGAAAGCTTTTGAGAAATCGAGAAGGATTAAAATAGTAAGCTCATTTCAATCGACACCATTTCGAATCCATCAGTGATAAATAAGAGAGCGGTTTTGCAGCTTCCCTTTTTTCGAAATCCCGATTGACGTTTTGTGAGGTGCTGGATTAATTATACAAGTAGAATCTTCTCAAATATCTTAAAAAATAAGGCAGAATTGCGATTGGTCTTTATTCAGATAAGTAACTATTGGCCTCTTTTGGTATGGGAACGATCTTGGCGTTTTTCCATTTTTTGGGATACACAAAGGTAGTTAAAATGGTATTAAAAATGTGTGTTATATATGGAAGAATGACTGACAATAACAGTTAAAAGAATTTAGGGTATATCCCATCTAACCCAGTTCCATTTGAATTCACTGACAATACCACCTCCACGACATCAAGATCTGAGACACTGAGAAAAGAAGAACTTTCTGAGTTTCAGCTGCCACATCATATATACATCATACATCAGAATATTTGGACGAAGGGCATGATGTAAGTATTCCGTTGAGTGCATTGCATATATGAAAAAAAATTATTTTTCCCAATGATCAAAGAAACTTCGCCAATAAAGGATATATGGGCAATATCAAATTAAGTGAAAAAAAAAGGTTGCTATGCTACTCACGATGGGAATAATTAATTATCGCAGATGAAGATTCCATTTTATCCGAAATGTGTTTAAATTTGCTGAAAAAGAAGACAACAATGATAAGCTTTGGACAAGATTTGGATCTCGTAAGACAAAAATGTATCCTTACATCAACAAAAAAAAAAAAAAAAAAAAAAAAAAAAAAAAAAAAAAAAAAAAAATCTTTGCGTAAATGAGATTATGGTGCCATCTAAGGAAAGAACATTATTGAAAATGTACCATATATTCCGAAAAAGCTCATAAAGTGGGGTTTAAAATTTGTTGTACTTTGTAGCTTTGTTGATGTGATTCATGATTTCGAAATCTATCAGGAAAAAGGAACAATTCCTGCGCATTCACAAAAGGGGTTGTGCTTTGGTATAGCTATGAGATTAGCTAAAACAATATTTTACCAGATTGGACCTACTTATAAAATTAAAAGACCTGGGAATATGGGCAACTGGTGCTATCTGAGCAAACCGAATGGGAAAAGTTGTTTTGAGGCCAGAAAAAGATCTTCGTAAAGTAGGTCCAGAATTATATGACTACTAAATTGAAAACGAAAACAACACTTTTATCATGAAGTAGCTGGACAGCGGTATTGTACAGATGATATCCACATTGAATGGGGACAAATACCATATGTCTATGTAGTTGATCGATTTAATCAAACAGAACGCCCAAATATAGTCCAGATGTATAATGAAAATTTGGGAGTAGTGAATAAAATGGATTTTCTTCTTTCGCTATACAGAATTTCCATCAAGACCAGAAAGTGGGCCGTACGTTACCATATAATGGATATAATCGGATTTCCAGACTTGCTAAACGGAATTGGTTGGTATGTATGCCAAGTTCGCCCAGAAAAACTGGATCATTTTCCAAATATGGATCATGCGTGTGCCAACATACTCGCACACTGTATTCCTATCGTCTTTGTACATTTTCTAATCCTTCCAGTAGTAAAAGCATTTCCTGGACTGTCTACAACTTTAAGTCTACTGATCTGATTTATGCAGCCCTAGTTTCTTATCCATCTTCTTCGATGCCTTTTTTCTTCTCGTCAAAGTCAAGGAGAGACTTTGCAGTCGATGGATGGGACGTCTCCTGTTGATACAACAACTGCAGACAAGATAGTGTGTCACTAAGAGTGCGGAAATATGATATTGGCGGTGGTCCTATTTTCGTCCCATTGTTCGGGGAAAACTTTAACACTGCAAGCTGTGCTGGTTAAATATTCTGCCGGGCAACTCTTCCTTTTACTAGGTTTTTAAATATGAGATAGTGTGCGTCGGCGTTTTTGCTTATTGGCTGATTTCTTTTACAAGAGCTTTGAAACTCAAAAAGAAGAGGACCATCAAACTGTGATTCAGAAATTTATAAGCATTCACATTCAAAAAAATCGGTCGAAGGGATTATTATCAATAACGCTAAACGTACCACCTGGATCAAAAAGTTGCCGGTGGTGTCAACGTGTGGCGCTCCCATTGTTCCGATTTGAGTTCTGTTTTTTTGTTAACTTGCTACATCTGTTGTTGACATTACCTCTAATTCTTAGCGTCATAGCTTGACATTTGCAAAAGTTAGGTAGCCAAGAGTACATTTTACCGTGTGTGTGTTGGCGACTTTTTTACAATTTTAGTAATGGAATTAAATTTGCAACAACGAACTTGTATTAAATTTTTCGTAAAAAATGGTGATGGTGAAAGAACATTGGAAATGTTGGACAAATGTTTTGGCAACGATTCTCTAAAGAAAACGGTTGCTTACCGGTGGCACGAGCTGTGCCATCGTGAGTCGATCGAAGATGATGAGCGCAGTGACAGACCATCGACTTCGAAAACCAACGAAAACATTGATGAAGTAAAAGAATTGTTGGTCAATAACCGCAAATTAACCATCAGGGAGACAGCGGAGGCCTTGAGCATTGCCTATTGATCAGTCCCAGACATTTTGGCTAATGATTTGGGTTTCCGTCGACTAGCATCAAAGTTGGAGCCAAAAGACCTCAATTTCATGCAAAAAAGAGACCTTGTTGACGTCACAATAGAGATGATTTGCGAGGCTGAATATGATCCCAAATTCATCAAAATGATCATTACTGGAGACGAGACGTGGGCTTATGAGTACGACATGCAATCCAGACATCAGGCAAGTGAATGGCTTTCACCAAATGAGCCGAGACCAAAAAAACCACGCCGTTTTCAGTAAAAATAGCAGGCAATGTTCACGGTTTTCATGGATTACAACGGTGAAGCGCATCATGAATTTTTGCCAGAAGGCCAGACATTAAACAAAGGGTATTGTTTGGGCATTATGAGACGTTTGCGTGATGCAATTCGCTGAAAGACGCCAGAATTGTGACAGAAAACTCGTGGATTTTGCACCATGATAACCACCGTCGCACAGTGCCATCATTATTCGTTATTTTTTGACGAAAAATGCAACAAATACCATTCAACAGCCACCAAAATCACCTGATTTGGCTCCCTGTGACTTCTTTCCGTTCAATCAAGTTAAAACACCACTACGGAGAACTCGTTTCAGCAGGCGAGGGGAAGTATTGAGAAAATCGCAGGAAGCACAAATGTACATACCAAAAACCGAATATAAAAAATGTTTCGAGGATTGGATTAATCGCTGGCATAAGTGTGTTGCAGTCGATGGGTATTACCTTGAAGGGGACATTATGGTTTTAGATGAATAAACTTGTACTTTTAATTTTCTGAATAGATTTACGGGAAATTTCTGATCAATGAAGTTCAAAGCTTTCGGTGCAAGTCATTTATGTCACCCAGTCAGCATGGATTCCTGATAGGTAGATCAACTACTACAAACTTAGTTGAATTCGTATCCTTTGCGCTTCAACGAATTTGAAGTTATTGACGTTTTACGAAAAATGTCGGAAATGAAAGGAAACCGATAGTAGAGAAGTTTCAGCCTGAGCAAATCAGTAGGTTTTGCCATATTTAACGAAGGTCGACGAGAAGTTAAGGCCAAGGAGCAATAAAAGGTCAAGTTCCGGCCGATGTTTAAAAATGAACCCGAAAGGAAAACTGGGAAACTATCAGCAAGCTCTTCGTTCCTATAACGCTTAAAATAAAATGGCCTGCACAATGAATCCAACGTTCGCAAAATTTAGAAAACTTTGCCACATCCGTGGCGCAGTATATAGTAACGACATTGTTAGGAATATGTGGAATGGTCTAAAATTCGTCGGGCTTTACTGAACTTCCTCACCAACTCCAATTTATTTCAAGAATGGCAAGCGTCTTTGAAAGATTTTGCAATACTGAAAAAACTTAATCTTGTTTGGGTTATACCCAAGAGAGGTTTTAATGACGACCCTATGTACTCTGTTAAAGCTTCCATTTGCAGCAGTAAGCATAACTCTCCCTTGGAATGCTGTTTCCTATGGTTGTAAGAAAATACACCTAAAATAATTTGATTCCGTAAACTTTTTTTTATAATGAATCGGTAAATAAGAGTGGATATAACCAATATTCGCGGCCTAAAAAGAAATCACTTTTCTGCATACGAGAGCTGTTTGATGAATATCTGGACTGGAATGTAAGTGGCGCCACTTGATTTTTTTTTTTTTGACCATGAGAAAAGAACAGCATCGCTCCGTGATTCGATTCTTGTTTTTGAGTGACAAAACCTGCGAGGAAATCAAACCCGTTCTCGATGGTGTGTATGGGACCCATTCACCTTTCCGTACAAGACTTTAGCACTGATTCGCAGAGTTTCGCCGTGGCCACACGTCAATTTTTGATGTACCGCGCCCAGATGGCCCAAAAACGGTTACCACAGAGGAAATCGTGGACAAAGTCCATGATACCGTATTGGTTGACCGCCAAGTGAAATTTCACGAGTTGGCTGAGATAGCAAGCTATTCAACTGAATGCCTTAGCCATATCCTGCATTAGATTTTGGGCACGAGAAAGTTGTCCGATCGTTGGTTGCCGCGTTTTCTCGCACCGAAAAATAAGCACAACCGTGAGACCACTTCAAAGACGTTCTTGGCGCTGTTTAATCGAAGTCCGGAGGAGTTTTTGCGTCATTTCGTGACTGCCGTTGGAACATGGATTCATTGGTATACACCAAACACCAAAGAACAACCGAAACAATGGGATTTACCCTTTGAGCGTTTTCCAAAGAAAGCGAAAACCGTGATCCACGTTGACTATCTGGAGAAGGAAAAAACAATTACAGGAGCATACTACGTCGATTTATTAGGCCGATTCAACGCCGATTTGAAGAAAAGGCGACCACATTTGAGAAAGAAAAAAAATTCGCCACAGCATGCTCGAATTGCGCTAAGCATTGCTCCCCCATCAACCGTTTTTTCCCTATTTGGCTCCCTGCAACCTTTTATTCCCAAACATTAAAAGATCGCTCGCCGGAAAGAAATACGGTTTCAACAAAAAGTCATCGTTGCCGCGAAGAAGTATTATACAGACCACCAAAGTCATAGTATACGGAGGGGTTAAAAAAGTTGCAGCAGCGCTGGCAAAAGTCAATCTAATTGAAAGGGGACTATATTGAAAAATAATATTTTAAAGCCTAGAAAAGTTGCGTTGTCATTATTCTTCAAATAGCCCTCATACGTCCACGTCTTTAAATACAGACCAGCTATTTTAGCACTTAGTAAAACACAGGTTGATTCCCGCCCACACCTCTAAGATCACTCTGATGTGAAGGTACCTAGCTACGATGTAGTGCCATTATTTCCCTCTGACTCCGGTCTCGCCAATGACGTGCGAAGTAATGAGGCTTATTACACTCCACCACAACGCAGTCCCTGTTCCCAACCGGAATTAAATTTCACGTGGTTAAAATTCCATATCCCTAAGCAAATAATCCACTATCCTACCAAATCCACAACCGAAATTCCTTACAGACCTAATCAACCGGGATCTCTTCCAAGCCGAACTCTCCATCCGAATCCCTGCCCAACCAACCCTAACTAACATTAAACCGAAGAAAGAATCCTCTTTTATTACCAAGATAATTCGCTCCTTGGCAAATTTGGCAATCCTTCAGACCACAAATAAGATCCATCACAAAACATTTCCGTGGTGGGATCAAAATCTTAGCATTCTCCGAAAAAAAAAACATGATATCCCTATCCTGATGGCTGTAAAAAAATAAATTAATTGACACCAACCAAACTGCTTTCAAATCTGGCTGCGGGACCCAAGATTCACTTCTTCATTTAGATGCATTCATGTCCTCGGTACTCTCAGAAAAAAATCACATTTCTATTTCGATTCGCTCTGGAGTCGACTGAAAATTATGCAAAAGGAAACAAAGAGGAAGCGAATTTGTTTGCCGACCAATTGGAAGAAGCATTCAAACCGTCCGAAGGACGTCAATTGGCCCAAGAACTTAATCTCAGAACAGGATCCGACAACTACAATATAAAACCCGTATCACTGTCTGAGTTACAGCAAACAACAAAAAACCTAAAAAATAATAAGACTCCAGGATACGATTCGCTCTGAAAGGCCGTGAAGTCGACTAAAAATTATGCAATTGTCACCGATAAAACAGCCGACGGCGAATGGGCAAAAGGAAACAAAGAGGAAGCGAATTTGTTTGCCGACCAAATGGAAGAAACATTCAAACCGTTCGAAGGACTCAATTGGCCCAAGAACTTAATCTCAGAACAGGATCCGACAACTACAATATAAAACCCGTATCACTGTCTGAGTTACAGCAAACAACAAAAAACCTAAAAAATAATAATCCTCCAGGATACGATTTGATTACAAGTGAAATTCTAAAGGAGCTGCCTCAAAAAGCGTTTGTCAAGCTCCTAAACATCATAAATTCTTCTATGAGACGTTCCAATACGTTCCAAGCCAATGGAAAGTCGCAAAAGTCATAATGGTACCAAAACCGGGAAAATGTCCAAACGACAAAAAATCATACAGAACCATTTCACTCCTGCCGATAATTTCAAAAGTTTTCGAATTCTTCTGCTTAAACGTTTAAAACCGATAACTGAAGAAACACGATTGATCCCAAATCACTAGTTCGGCTTTAGAGTCAAATATTCTACAATCAATCAGGTCTATCTTATCGTTCGACAAGGTATGGCACGAGGGCTTGAAGTATAAGATACAAAAAATTTTAACGAGGGAAATGAATAGAATACTCGAATCTCATCTTGAAAATAGACTGCTTCGGGTTAGATATGGGATTAAATACTCTGAATTCAAGGAAATTCAAAGCAAACGTTCCACGAGGAAGCAATATGGTTCTATACCTATTCTGTGGTAGCTACGTTCGCTAATGACACGGCGATCCTCGATACAGGACAAACAGTTGAATCCTCGACTGCTAAACTTCAATGAGCTCTGAACTAAATATTTGAGTGGACGAAGAGCTGGCGAATTGACACAAGTCAAAAGATAGACAACTTAAGTTTATTCAATAACTCGGTACAAATACCGTATGCAAACGAAGCAAAATATTTGCGAATGAGCCTAGATGCAAAATTGAAGTGGAAATCATACGTAAAAAAGAAACGTGATGATCTCGAAATCAGGCTAAGAGAAATGAATTGGCTTATCGGAAGATACCTTAAACTAAGCACATATAACAAGCTGCTTGTATATAAGCAAGTGCTAAAACCTTCGTGGACTTATGGTATACAATTATGGGGTTGTACCAAACCAAACAATATGTCTGTCCTACAGACGTTCCAAAACAAAGCGCTTAGAGCAATCGTAAATGCTCCATGGTATATAAGGAATAACAAGCTTTGCTCGTAAACTTCGCACTCGTCTTGTACATCATTGCAACCAGGAAATAATCCGAAGATTGGACGAGACAAATCTTGTGCGGCGACTTTAAAGAACAAGACCGTTCGACTTAGCGCCTTAAGGAGAAACCGCATGAAATAACGGTAATAGTAGGTGCCTTCGCTGGAAAGCTATCTACCAAACGCGATAAACTACAGAAGCTTGAGCTACTTGTTAAGAAACTTAGTCGTAGTCTTATAGAAAATGGGAGGTTTTTTAGTGAGTAAGAATCTCACACTACCATGAGCGCGTGCTTATGGTGGGCGCTGCTATGCCACTGTGGTAGGCAGCAGGTGCTCGTGCTTATGGTGCCTGCTGTGGTGATGCTGTGGTGCCCTTATGAGCGCGTGCTTATGGTGCCTATGAATGTTCTTACCTACCCACGGAGAAAAAAAAAAAAAAAACATTTGATTCTAGCTGTGGATTTTGAACGTATCCATGTCATTTTAAATTAGTTAAAACAAAGGACGATTGGTCCAAAAGTTTTCAACATTATAAAGGCCTTCCTTAACAACCTGAAATTCTAATACTAAGACTAATAATACAATTTACTCACAAATTCATAATTTAAAAAATGAATTCCTCAAGGTTCCCTTTCAGTAATCTTATTCAAAATAGCGTTCAATAAAATAAGTAAAACAACTCGGGCATATCCTCAAACACATCACGTGCTTTATGCGGAAGATCTTATTTTTTTCACTAAATTAAAAGTCTTAGCAGAAGTATCACACCTTTTTTTAAGAAAAATAAAAAATTTGGTTGATTGGGGTGAAACCTCAGGGGCGAAGATATCTTTTTCTAAATGTGAGCTATTACATATTTCTAAAAAACACAAATATCCAAAAATAATACAAAATCGTGAGGTTGCACATAAATTTGAAAGCGAAATTAAAATTTTTACTATCGGTTAAAAAAAAAACAATTCAAGGCATTTACGTTTTGAGAATGATATCATGTAAATGTTGGCCACGATTACGTCTGAGCTGGTCCATTCGGAAGGGCAATTTTGGGCGACTCGTTCGAGCATAGTAACTGGTATCTCGCGGTTAACACGAGTAATGTTGGCTCCCAAAGCGTCAATCATAGCTGGGTTATTAATGAAGACCTGAAACTTTACATATCTCCAGAGAAAATAGTCCAAAGGTGTGATATCGCATGATCTAGGCGGCCAATTTACCGTAGCAAAACATGAAATCAAGTGCTCACCAAAATGATTTCTCAACCAGTCCATTATTTCACGCGCTGTATAGCTCGAAGCGCCGTCTTGTTGTAACCAGAGCACACCGAGACCATGTGCATGAATTTTAGGAAGCACATAGTCCGTTAACATGGTGCGATTACGGTTACCATTGACGGTAACATTCTGATTTGCTCATTTTTGAAAAAATATGGACCAATGATTCCACCAGCCCATAAACCATACCATACCGTTGTTTATAATAGATGTAATGATAGCTCTTGTTACTCTTCGGGTTGTTTCCATTGAGCCAGAAATGGACTTTATCACTGAACAAGATTTCACGATAAAAAACCGGATTTTCATTGAGTTTATCACTGAAAATATGACGCAAATTCAAGTCTCCTGGCTTCAATTCTTGCACAAGTTGAATTTTATGCGCTTTTTGGTCGAGATGCTCACAATACGCCAAGCCAAGCTGTTGAGAATGGCTATAGCTACAGGTGCTATAGTCTCTTCACTACGTGCTGGATGTGGTCTAAACGGTCGAGTATCGAGTATGTAAACTGCAACCCAAATTTGTGAATGGTATTGACAACAGTGGTTTCAGTAGGTCGATTATGCGCACCGTAAGTTCCTCGAATCCCACGAAAAACATTTCTCACAGAACGCTGAGTTTCGTAATACAGTTAAACATTTTACAATTTGGAGACGCTGTTATGGTGTGAGTCTTTCCATGATGGCTAACCAAATGATACTGAACAAAAACGACAAAGCAGTCATAAACATAAACGAGGATCTAGACTCATTGCATCAATGGCCCCCACATAGCTACCTTGCCCTTAATCCTAAAAAAAACTAAAGTTTTGACCAGAGCTTTTTCTTAATGTGGTGTAGAAAATTAAAAATTTAGACATATATGTTAACAGCAAAAATTACGGCATTCTCCGTGGTCTTAGTCCAACTGCACTCTTCTTATCAACTAAGGTTAGGCCCCAGCTTGTCCAGTCATATGTTCTTCCTTCGATTTTATATGAGTTATGAACTTTTTTGTAAATTGGACTATTGCTCTGAAAAAAAATAACTAAATTTGTTGCATACAACAGTTGTGCCAGATAAATTTTTAACCTAAACTGATATGATCTCATTTCAGCATACGACCAGAGAATATCTGGGCCCTCGCTTAATTCGCTTCTTAAATATCGCACTATATGGAATCCTCGAGATAAAGCACCAAATTATTTATCATGCATTTTAGAATTTACACGATCTCAAAGATCTTTGCAAATTAAACCACCCCGCCACAAATATTTAGTTAGTTCTAGATAGTTTTTCGTCCATTCAATTCGCCTATGGAACCAACTTCCGATAGACATTAAACGTGCTAATGCATATCAATTTTAAAAAAACTGGCTTTTCATTACTACCTGGATGCAAACTGAAGTTTCCGATATTAAAGGTGACTAGACTTCTTTACTCAGCAATTTATCTTACTATTCTTTTCTGTTTTCATGTGTCTATATTTCTCTATTTTTTCACCCTTTTCCTTTCTTTTATAGTTCCAATTTTATCAAACAATTATTGTCAAATAAATTTTCAACTTGTGCATAATCGAGGATCCCTATTTGGAAGATGATGTTGGTTTTCTGGGCCAACTTGTCTAACAACCAATTGCGTTCAGATACTCTGAAAATTTGATTACGTCCATTATATGGCATTCTTAAAATCTGTTGTTGACCCGCATGTTGGTGGTCCTACTGTTAAAGCAGGCATGGGTGAATTTAATGTTTTTTTTTTAAGGACATAACACTCAAGCGGGTATGATTACACTTATAATGCCACAGCATGTGATAAGTTTCTTTTGAAATTGGGATACAAAGAGAAGAAAGATATTTGGGCTCAGTTGTTAGTTAGTCAGTTAAGCTATGAAGCTATGAAGATTCAACAAAACCGCGACCCACAATATCTCAAGACGAAGGATTGAAATCCCTTTTCAAAAGGCAACAGATGACGATGATGAAGAAACCTATATGGAGGAATGGCGATGAAAGCCGTAAACAAATTTTCAACGAAGCTAATCTTCACGCTTCTGCAACAGTAGCACACATGAAGAAGTCAAAAATCAAATTAAGACATATCGAAAAATTAGAGACAACCATGGATAGAGAACGCTCATCACAGATTGTCAGCTATTCCATTTAGAAAAATTGAAAGTTCACCATCGCTGGCAGCAAGAACAACAGTGGAAGGGAAATGTCCCACAAGCACCACCCGGTGCACCACTTATCACATTTTAGTTACCATGTACAATATATTGCAACTATTCACACTCTGTTAAAGCCACATTCCCCACAAATACTATTGCCGCCAGTTGGTCCAATCGAATCCAGTATGCTAAGGACCACCACCACCATCAGTCGAATGCAACCACAGTATATCCAAAACAACCTCCAAGTATTATTCGGTCTCACCATCACTATCGGCTCAAACCCAAGTAACACCATCCACCATTCACTGGCTATATATATATATATTTTTATTTGTTCGTAACTCCTTTGCCAAAAATATTGAGGCTGTGTTGAAATACACACTCGTATTGATATCTAAATAAAAGAGTTTAAGACTTAACATTTGCAGTGTTTCTGAGAACTCATACAAAATGTGTTCGAATAGGTATGGGACCTATCACCACGGAGAGTTTTTCAGATCTATGGTAAGGCCAATTATAGTATATCTAATGCGTTAGTTGTCTAGTAAAAAAAGCTCTTACGAAAATCTGTCACTGCTTCTTTTATCACACTCCAAAGAACGGTTAATCTCGGCTGCATGAGGACTTTCCGTACAAACAATTTAAGTTAGTTTGTTTTAGATGGTCAGAAGACATGTGCAAAGTATATTTTCGTTGTTAACAAAATTCAAAGAACCCTACTTCAAGTTATTACGTGTTGTGTAAATAGGTTTTCGTCCACCTCTTTTAAATAAGCGTAGAAAAATAGTTTTTTTGTTTCCTTATATTTTTTAATCCTACTAATAACGGGAACCCGCACTGCGTTGTCACTAACGAAGCTTAGCTCCACAGGTTCCGAACCCGTCTTCTGTGTCTTCTGCGTCCTTAGATTTGAGTCCTTTTATAGAGTCGCTCTTTTTTTTTTGGGCCAGATTTACACATCGGATCATTCATCCTTAATTATAATAGGACTTACTGTTGAATTTAGCGGATGTGAAGGATCAGGAGATGTGGTCTGATGAACCTATTTTTGAAAGAAAAGGACGTACCGTATCCAGTTGAGCGAAATGATTCGAGAGGCAACTGGGAGTATTGGGTGAAATTTGAAAGGTTTATTTTAAGTGAGTTTATAAAGGAAAAAGTGAGTTGGTCTTTCGAAATTGTTTCAATATTGCGCCATTGGGTCCTGTCCTTAGCCGGAAATCAATTCTTTTCGGGGTCGAAACGTTCACGGAAACTAGTTCTGTGGGTCTATCTTTCCATGGTTTTCCGAAGGAAATGAGCTGTCACAGTCAATTCAGATCATTCTGTAAATATGCTTGAGGATTTTTTTTTATTTGTCCTCCATTTGATGAAATGGATTTCAGTTGAGTTGGAGTTTTTCATTCTTTAATTTAATTAATTTATTTATTTTAGTTAATATGGTATAAATTAATCAAACATTATTGGTTTGATTAAAAAAAAAAAAAAAAATCAAATATTAGACGGGCAGCGATTCTGCCTTCGAATATAGACTGCCTAAATCTTAACAAAATTCATAGCTTAAATACTAATTATCTGCTGAGACAAGTGAAAAGCGTTGGTCGTCATGTTTGTTCTGATGCTGCCACGAACGTGATGGAATGTCGTTTTTAAATTGTGCTTCAGTTGCAATTTTCAGCAAATACCGTGGGAATGCTCAGGTTGAGAATTGGAGCTGTTGTTAGAAGCTTCTGAATGTTTTTGTTGTTAACTCCTCCGCCTATTAAATTCGAACGCCCTCGTTCGATGACATTGGCTTAATTGTTTTTAAAAGCTTTTCGATCCCTATTGCTCTAGGCATTGAAACTAGGTGTTCTCTTGATGCGCCTGCTGCTGAGTTCGATGTTTTTGAAACAAGTTCATCTGCATTAGATTCTTCTTTCGCCGATTTTTTTTCCGGTCTTTGCATGGTTTCCATATTTTGCTTATCATTCTCCAAAGTATGAGTAGGATGATGAGAATTATAAGCGTTGATAGTGCGAACATACCCATAGTTTTCTTGCGACTACTAATCTCTAATTCTTGGATGTAAGCGGTGTTATTGGCTTCCAGTTCTTTAATCATTTCTAATGAAAGCAGCTCTTTAATTTGTGGCCTTACTGCTGATGGTTGCAGCAAAGCAGGAAGGGGGTTGTGATTGGTGGTTTCTATGGCTTCAAACGTATATTCCTGGGTTTTGATGGTGGGATTATGAAATTGAATGATGTAAGTTCAATTCAACGCTACTTTATTGCCGTCAATTTCTATGTTGTCGTCGAATTGGTTAAGTAGGATAATGCTAGGTGCTATTTTTTCGACTGTTGGAACATGCTGGTTGTTTATTTGCGTACATGAGGGAGGACTACTTGATAGAAGGTTGCTAATACACTTGTCATTACTTATATTAAAAATACAATTTTGATTATATATTGCAAGACTGTCAAAACTCTTGCATCTAGTGGTTATTCCATACATATTGTCCTTACATTTTAAAATTTCCTTAAAATCTAATTTTACAACATTTTTATTATGTTTAACAGGTTTTAATGAGCATTTTGTTAAATGATTCCTTACCAGTTATTGGTAGGCTTAAAATGTATAGTAACACTGTATTATTTGAGACTATTTTGACCTCTAAGAATTCGACAGCCTAGGGCATGTCGTCTCAATTTATTATTTTCTGCATCAAACTTATTTCGATTTTCGACAGAATAAAAGTATTAACTCCGCCGGCTTTTCCCTATTGTATGGCGTATTCGATATTAATTATTTGTTCTTTTAAAGTATCAAGCTTTAATTTAACGTTTAACAAAATGTCAAATATTGTTTTTTCGCTACCTCTTAGGTTTTTTTTATTATTTCATTTGTGACATTACTTATTTCATTTATTCTTCTTAAAAATAGATTATAAACAATTCTCTGTTTTTGTTTTTGATTGTTGTTAGTTAAAACATTGTTTATCTTGTCTTCTATTATTTCAAAATTTCCATGCAGAACAGAGGAAATCTAGGGATCGTTTTGCTTTGAACTTGGGAACAAGGCGGTCAAGGTGTATTTGGATTTGTTGAACTTCGTTGGACAGGAGGGAAAACATCGGATGGGGAACACTTGAAAATTTTTGTATATTTGGTCTATTTCCTTTAGGGATTGTTGGTACTAATTGATGTCAATAACATAAATCAACTTAAAAGTTCCAGTTTGAACTTTTGCAATACCGGAGCTTATGGATGAGTTTTGAATTGGAATAATCGAGCATCTTTACATCCGCAGTAATAGGTGCAACCCAGAGCCTACAATAAATTTTAATTTTTTATTAGGGACTTATGGACAACTTTTCCTTATGTTGTTAAAATGGTTGCAGTACTGTTTTCTGAAACAGTTTTCTTTTTGTATTCAGGGGAGAGTTTGTTACCTAAAATTTTATTAATTTTAACATAAATAGTTTCTCCTACAGAATAATTTTTTAATGGAGCCCTATTCTTGTTGTGGGAGTTTAAGGCTGCGACTTGTTTGCTTTAAATCCTTTCTACGTTTTCTTGCTTTCTAATTCCAACTGTTATGGATTGTTCAGTTTTTCTTCTGCAAAAAAGACGTCTATTGGTTTTCTTATTGTCGTGGAGTGTATGGACATATTATATTCATAAAATGTAATATCTAATAATTCTGCAAATGTGTTATGAATTTTCTTGGACTTAAGACAACGCATTAAATCGGAAAGTGTGGAATGGAATCTCTCCACTTGTCCATTAGTTGAGCTGGTATAGGAGGGAACCTTGAATATTTTAATTTTGAAGAGGGTTTCTAACATAAAAGATACAGTGGTTGAACTTAAAGACTTTTCATTGTCTTGAACAATGGTTTCAGGGACGCCGAAGGCCAATATGAGTTCTCTAAGCAGTTGCTTTATGTCCTCGGTAGCTTTAGATTTTAAGATTCTTGTTAAAGTATATTTGGAGAATTTATCGATGGCAGTCAAGATTATTTTACCGTCAGTATAGTAAATATCGACATTCACAATTTGGCCGGGGAATTCGGGTATCATACTTGTTTTCCGTATAGATATTACACGCCTTTCTAACCCTTCTAACCTTTCTAATCATACCTGGAAAATAGTATTTTTTTAAGATTTGAACTCTGTTTTCCTTTGTATCTCCATGCGCTCTTTGATGTGTGTTAATAATGATGTTTTCTTGATCTGTCTCATTGGTTATGTCTGTAATTGAGTGGAACGAATTTTTTAATTGTTGAAATGGGTGGCATATATGGTTTGTATCATGCCCATTATTTGTTCGGAGGTTTTAATACAGTTTATGACTGAGGGGCTTAAGATTTTTTTGAGGATCAGCTTTAGCTTCTCTTGATTATAATTAGGTTCTGTTACTAAGTGTCTGTGATATGTGGGGACAATTATTTCGAAAGTTTTGGAAGAAGTTGAGCCAAGTTGCAGAAAAATTTGGTTTTTGAACGCATTTTTGGGAGCCTCGAAACTTTGTATAAGGTTTTGGGATGAACTGTCATCGCTATGTTCTGTAGGTGTAAGCGAGTTTATTTGCGAATTCATTTGAGGAGGGCGTGACAGTGCGTCTGCCACGATATTACTTTTACCTGGTTTGTAGTGCAATTCGTAATTATGTTCTTCCAGAATTGCTTTCCATCGCTTCATCTTACTATTGTTGTTTTTTCTGCTAAGAGCATAGGTAAAAGGCTGGTGGTCGGTGTAAATTTTGACTTGTGCCGATCCATACAGGTAATTACGCACTGAATTCAATGCCCATATTATTGCTAACATCTCCTTCTCGTTAGCTGCGTAACCTTCTTCGGTTGGTCCAAGCGTTCGGGAAATGAATGTAATTGATCTGTTTCCTCGGGACAAAACTGCACCTAGAGCGAAATTATACGCGTCTGTAGTGACTTCAAATGGTTTGCTGAAATCTGGATACGTAAGAATTAGGTCTTTCGAAATAAGGGAATTTTTAATTTTGGCTTTGCAAGCTTTGCATAGTCTTTGCCAAAGCGGCGGTAATAGCCTGATAACCCAAGGAAAGTATGTAGATCTTTTAAGGTTCGAGGTAATGGAAATTTATTTATCGCTTCAACTTTTGCGGGGTTAGTTTTTATTCCTTCCGAGGAAATGATAAAACCGAGAAATTCAACTTCTTTTCTATAAAAAAGACATTTTTCTAACTGGACTTTCATATTTGCGTCATAGAGCGTTTGGCAAATTTCCTCAATGTGTCGGGCATGGTAACTCTCGGTTTTGCTGAATATGAATATGGAAGTCTTGTAAATTCGAACTTTCCGTTGTTTATAGAAAAAGCTGTTTTTTCTATGTCAGATTTCTTTAACGGGATCTGGTGGAACCCTCTTTTTAAGTCTAGGACTGTGAAAGTTTTATTTCTTCCAAGTTGAGCTAGAACTTCATTTATTTTTGGTATAGGGTAACGGTCGGCTATAGTTACGCTGTTAAGCTTTTTATAGTCTATTACCATTCTATACTGTTTTTTTTGCGTTGGAGTCAGCCTTTTTTAGTACGATCCATACAGGAGAATTGTATGGAGACCCGGAAGGTCTGATAATTCCGTCCTCGAGAAGTTTCTGGACTTGCTCCTCAACTTCAGACTTTAGTGACATCGGGAAGGGATAGTATCTACTATAAATGGGTGAATCAGTTGAAGGTCAACTTTTCTTTGGGTTCATAGAAAAGGTTTAGAAATTTATTTATGGTGGAGCTTAAAAGATTTTGCTGTACCCCTGTCATATGACTTGTTTTGATATTGAGGGCGGTAACCATTGGAGAACGTAACTGTTTTCACAGAGTCTAATATTCTCATAGAGTTACCTTTCGTATCTACGATAGCGGATAGTTGTTTGAGGCTAAAGTTGCCAATGATGCCATGAAAGGTTCGCAAGGTGGGTAAGTGAAAGAACTTAAGGTTAATATTTTGATTATTAAATATCATTGTGTACTGAGTAATTTGGACGTCTCCTGCTATAGATTTTGCAAAGAAAGTATTTTCATCATGTAAAGGTTTTGATACAAAGGATGATTGAATGTAATTTTTTGAAGATCCGGTGTCTATAAGAAATTTATAAATGTCACCACTCTTCGACTTACACTCGAAATAAGGTAAGGAAGAGTCGCTTAACCTAAAAAATTTATGTCGACATGTTCCAATTCTTCGATTTGGGAATTATAGGTATCGGAAGACACGTCTATACTTTCGACATATTCACTGAAGGGTTGCTCGGCTTATCCGTCACTCAAATTGAGGTTTTCGTAGTATTGGCTTAGTTCTTCGGGGGATGGGTCAATGGGGAAATTAGGATGATGTCTCGTAACTTTGAGATTTTGAGGTATAGTTCCATCATGTCTTCTTGGTTTATTGTTGAAATTTTGTCGATTTTGGTGGTGTATGCCTCCAGCATGAGCACTAGGTCCTTGTGTCAAAGGTTCTTGTTTCACATTCGGTCCTGATTGAGATGTTTTGGCCTGTTTGTTTTTTTTTGTGGTTGTGTCCTTGGTTCGAGTGGATTGGGCGAAAGTATTGTTGTTGGTTTTGTTTCCTAGGAGGACCCATATTTCCTTGGAATACAGTATTTTGTGGACGCATATGTGTAGATTGTGGGTTGTTCTAAAACTCGAGTTACAATAGAAGCAACAAGACCATCCAATTCTGGGGTTGAACTAACTTCTTGGGTTGAAAGATCTGCATTTGATGCGCTCGAATGAAATGAGCAGTTGTATTCCTGGCCACTAGCGGAATGAGCGTGAAGATTGCCTACTATCGCTAAAGGATTACTCATGGATGCAAATATAGGAGGGTTAGAAAAAGGAGGTGTGATGTGGGAAGAAGTGGGATTTGTTAATAAGTTGTTATTAATTGAAACTTGGGGAATTTGGCCTTGGCCTTGGTTTGGTTCTTGGGATTCACCGGTACTTGCCCTTGTTAAAACCATTTTCTTATTTAATGCTTATATTATTATGCTTATAATATTATATATATATATTATAACAAATGTTTTCCAAATTTAATTAGTTGTATTCAAATATTTAGAGTTAAGCGGTAACAACTTTTGAAAGAGAAATAAGTCTTTATCTTTGTAACAATTTCAATTCTTAGAGATTCTATTTTTCTGAAAACTAACTTACATGATGTACAGACTCACCAAGCCTGTTACTGGGATTTGTTCCGCTTTGCCCATAAGGTTACTGGGGATCCCTCGTTGACTCCTTGTACTGCTGCTTGGCCCCTACAGTTGAGATCACTGTTAGGGGTTCTTTCGTACACTCACTGAATCTGCTTTACGCGAGTGCGGGAGCTACTTAAGATCCCTGGCTTCTTTTTAGTTAAAACTTTACGTTTTTCGCGAGCACTGGATCTACTTAAATCACTGGCTTCTTGTTTTTACCGCGACTTGTTTTGTTGACCACCATTTTTCCTTCTAGTTCAACTTTACGTTTTTCGTGAGCACTGGAGCTACTTAAGGTCACTGACTGCGATACAAGACGAAAAAAAACTGGGCCCCTGCCACACAGGCGCCAATTAATCAAACATTATTGGTTTGATTTAAAAAAAAAAGTTTACTTTCATTTCAAATATTAGACGGGCAGCGATTCTGTCTTTGAATATACACTACCTAAATCTTAACAAAATTCATAGCTTAAATACTAATTATCTGCTGAGACAAGTGAAAAAGTCTATATGGTTTGGCTTCAAAATTTACATTTTTATATAGATGTAATTATATGTACAAAAATTACAAATTTAAATAAAAGATATTGCAAATATTTTCTTCAGAAATTCAGTTCAACTTATACAGTTCATGTAGCGAAGTGAGTTTACTGCGTATCTCTGTCAACATTAAAGATATGTAATGCTTCATCTAACACCAGCGTCTGAGATCCGGAGAAGCTGTTCCAAAGTTCTCAGAGTACGTGGAATTTTGCAATGAAATGGAACACATTTTCTATTTCCTAAGGTTAAAAGGATCACATAAAATTGGTAGTTCCGGGCAGAGGGATATAAGATTCAGCATCACATGTTCAACTCTAAATTTGAAGATAGTGCTTATCTTATCCACCTAATACTTGTTCAGAAAGTATGTATCTTCCTTCATAAAATGGTTCAATTTACTACGTTAAGCTATAATGGGAAACATGAGTTTCTTTCAAGTATTTATTATATAATCTTTGACCAATTTTCTTCAGTATGGAGCTTTTTGTCTTAACAAAGCCTGTTAGTCAGATTCTATTGCTTCCCATTCTTGAAGTAACACACTTAGTCTTATTTCGCAGCATTTAAAAAAGCACTAACAATATTAATAATACTTATTCTAACTAAAGGCATAACATTAATCTTTAACTTATTTACTTATTATCATACAAAAAATTAAATGATATTAAAACTATTTTTTTATAATTGATGTGATGAACAAACTTATTTTCTAGGGTAAGACGAGAAACATTTGTTGTTTGAGTTGTGATTGCTAACATGCAAATCCTTTCATATCTGTGAAACACTCTTTTTATATTGGATAAGATCGACTGATCCAAACGATTATCGAATAAGAAGCGATTCCAAAATAAACTAAAAATTAGAGGTCTTATCTAACTGAATTCTTAAATGTTGACTATGTTGAACTATAGATGAATTTGGTGGTGTTATGTATCCCTCTTTATTAAGACAGCTCACCAATAATGGAAACAATTTCACTAACTTTGCATTATCCTCCGGGTGTACCTGTCCTATGCCAATGAATGACCTTAGATACTCCCAATGAAGTATTAGAGTTTATCGAACAGCATTAAAGTTATGCTCCTGATTAAGGCTTTCTGCTTACTTATCGGACCTACTTTCCAATTTTTACGTAAAAACTCCTTTCCTCTTCGCTTTCATGCATATACTTGTATTTTTTTTTTTTATAATTTTGGGCTCAAGGGCTTTGGGTACCCTTAAAATGGTTGGACACAGCACGGGCGAACGTTAAAAAGAAAATCTTGTAAATATAAACACTAGGTTAATTTATATTTTTTGTATATTTTTCTACAAGTCACCTTACAGTGTAAATGCTTGATATGAGATCCTTCTAAGTGCCAGTTTAACTGAACTCTTCAAGAAGTAATATCCAAGTAATGCATGAGTTCCCACTAGATCATCGAAATCAAGCAGTGTTGGTCGCGGTAACTACGTAGGTGGGTGACCACGTGGGAACTCAGTACTCCGCGTGCTGTTGACAAAACGCGCCACATGTGCATAGTACCCCGGCGTTAAAACCCGGAACCTTTATTATTTTTTGTTCGTTCCCTTGATAATAATAATAATAATAAGGAGAGATGATGGTGATAACAACATAAATCTTCCAATTCAGCCGATTAATCGTATACATATCAGAGCAAGTGTGCTATAAAGCAGGATAAAAGCTAGACGAGCAATGAAGATCTGATTTACAGCAAACATATCTTGCTGAAGAAGTTGCTCTTCCAAGGCAAGGACAGGTGAAAATTGGCCAATATCGGGTTTGTGCATCAAGTGGAACATCTATAGGATTCACGCAGTAAAAAAATTGGCTACTGAAATCCGAGGTACACTGCAAAACTAACTTTTCACTTCGGCCATTAATATCGTACGTTGTCTGAATATTTGTTATATGCTTTGGACAAAGAATGGCGTTGCAAAACATATTCCTTACGGAATTAGAAAATTTCGTCTTCACCACCAGTTACAACTCGTTTGATTTTTATTAGCTCATATGGAGAAAATCTGAATGGGTTGTCTCTTCATTCAAATTTGAACAAGAGGGTGGCAGTTTCGATAGACAAAATGACATCAACGATGAATCTTAGTTTTGGGAAAATGTTGATAAAATTGCTCCACTCGTATAGGAGAGTATTTGTATTTTTTTATTCTTGAAATTTAATCTTAATTTTACATAAAAGTATTTGCCTGAATTTAACAATGTTTAAAGGAAGAATAAGTCAGCTTAACAGAAATGTATTTCACTTTTCTTTAATTCACTATATAAGAAACAACTTAATTAAATAACTTAAATATATCAAAATTTTTGTTGAATTATACAATAATTAATTTAAATTTTTGTTCCAATAAATGCAAATAATCTTGCTTAAATTATCAAAAAGAATACAAAAGACATTTTTGTATACAGAAAGACTTAATTCTACCTCATCGGATTTAAAAGGCGCAAATTTAAATGCCATTATCTCAGGAACTGTATTCATTCACTGTTGAATATTGTCCGGACAAACAACTGGAAATTTATTTTAAAGTTCTAAAACCAAAACATTTGACATTTTGGTCTTTATTTTTCTACCTATTTTACAATCAATGGAGCTAACTTTAATTTCTGCATCGTTGACTATCGATGTCGATATATGCGGCGAGTTCTAGACCATTCGTTTCCAATTTCTTTTTTTCTTTTATCAATTGATTTAGAAAAAAAGCCGTTATTTGCTGCTAAAAATCCCAAGTCAGTTGTTCAGGTACCTTGTTTAAGTAATTCTTTGGCAGTTTTGAGAGCAGCAGAATCCTCTTCATCGAATGAATGAAAAATGTTTAGAATTTTTATATAATTTCCTGCATAGTATGAAACTGCTTCTATCTAGGTTCCCCAACGGGTTGTAACTGGTTGCGGTGGAAGTGATAGATCTGGTTCAACTTCCTTAAAATTTCTTACTTTTGAAGGAACTTTCAAAAATACTTCTTATTTTTACTTTCAATAAGATGATCGACCTCAGGAAATTGTCCTCTTATGGTTTCGTAAACTCTATTAAGTCCATGTGCTAGACACGTCACATCAGCTATTTAAGGGTAAAATACTTGAATTGCTTCAGCTGCCTTAACCAAGAAGCATCCGACAAAATCAGCAGCTTAGTTTTTTTTTTTTCAAAGTGCTCACCCAACATTTTTACCGTGTCATCGAAATGCCTGGCTATTGTTGAATGATTTACTTTGTCCATTAATGCAGTATTAATTAAAAACTTCTCCTTTGCAACTGAGTTTCCAGGATCTAAAATGCCAATTATTACATTGGCAATACACCTGTTTGTAAATAAAAGAGAGGAAGAAAGAAAACAATGATTCACATTTTGTTTATGTTTTACTGAACCACTAAAACCGTTGCTTCGTCTATAACAATCTACAACTTCCGGTTTCGCAATTTTGCCTTTATTTTTGCCATGGTTTTCTCATACAATCCTTTACCCGAGCATCGAACTTGTCGATTTGTAGAGGCTGAGTAAGGTCAATGATTCTCGAGACTTTCTCCAGATGTGTCCGGAAAATAAAGGGTATTCACTTTTCCCACCTTCTCCTACTCCCTCACTAGTCCCATCACTACTGGGTCGGATCAAGGTGTCATCCGACGTGCCGATGATCAACCTAACTGAGGGCCGATCATCTATCAGTCGTTAACGGAGTGTCCGGATACCTAACGATCTCCGGATAAGAGAGCCTTATCTGTATACAGCGGATCTCCGTACATATGGACCTTCTTTCTCCCCTACTCGTGGGACCCCTATGCAAAACTCTATAGGAAAAATAATACCCGATGCCGGTACTCTTTTATTACCGGGCGGTAATAATGTCACTGGACCGACTACCGACAGGGCTCCTGTAATGCCGAGCAGAAGTTTTTTACAAGGCAAAAGCAACGAGCCCAAAACAAAGCTTTCAAGGAGCCGCAGGATCGTGGCAAGACATATTCCTACCATTTCCTCCACCCCTAGTTGCAACAAGTCTGTTGCAGGTCATGGACGCCCGAAATGAGATATGTATCACCAAAACCTGTGGATCTATTCCGGAAGTGGGGAGAGATGCGGAGACAAAAAGGAAACTAGAATGGGCGAACAAAATCCTCAAAGACGGACCCCCACCGTTTCCAAATCACTAAAAGACTCCTCCAAGCACCAGGGCTCATTGGAGGAAACCATTCCGGTTCCCAAAAGGCCCAAACCGAGAACACCCCCAGGACATTCCGACGCTACATCTCTGAGGTCTTTTAGCGATATCCTAATGGATGAGATCACGATCGCGGTGATCGATAGGAGCGACGCCGACGGATCCATTTCTGCAGACTGATGGCAGCTGGTCAAATTGAAGCTTTTGAGCAACTTCTTGAATATCAGTCAGGAAAACTCCGGACAACCTGCCATCACAAACGACGCTGGCTGGTACCAGGGCCACGTCAAGCTGATCGCTTGCAGTGACCAGAGATCCTTGGATCTCTATTAAAAAGCTATAAGTGGTCTAGGAGAGGTCTCGCCAGCTGCTTGGCTCGAAGTCGTGGCAAAGGAGGATATCTCTAGTAGACCAAGAAACCGACCCTGTGCCTGTTTTAAGATAAGCACATTGAAAATCTTTGGCATATTTGTACTGAGATGTGAATTTCTTTAAGCACTGCAGACAGTTTTTGTAAAAAAATTTTAAATGTAATATAAATGTCTGCCTAACTATTTGTTTGGGCTCTGTTAAATTATTTAAAATTTTATGTTTTTTTTATCCCCTTCAATTGCTAATATTTATCACTTTTTTTGGCACATTTGAAATAACTTCTTTCGCAAATAAATATTTAAATTGAAAGCTATAATTATTTACAACAAAATGCATGATTTCTTTAAAATTAACTTCACCCTGATAATTTAAAAAAAAAATTTGAACAGCCTTAAAAAGGCGAATCTGCCCCATTGTCGGAACAATCACCATCCGGAAGGGAGACTTCCGATATGAATTTAGATGACGGATGGATTAAGAAACAATTAGTCAACCATTTTATATAAAAATTTAATCTAAAATCACATTCTAGAAAAAAAAATAGTTAAGTAAAGGAATTTATCCTAAATAAAAAGATGTGTAAAAAAAAATCATTTTGCTTTGTATCGACTAATATCAACGTCCTTAAGAGAGGCAAGGTTTCAATATCTTGCCGATCTAGCTGGGTGTTCTGGTAGCCTTAACTAAATGTCACTTCTCAACACTAAGGGCATATCTTAAAAAAAGGCTTAAAAGATTACAAATTGTTTGATTTTTTTCCGGAAAAAATTGGCAGTCAATAGAAATTTGTTGGAATTCAAAAATTTGGTTATCTGACCAACATGATATTTTGGAATTCGGGTGTCTAATTTCACCAAAATATAGTCACCAATGTTGAGTTCATTCTCGGGTTTCAGTCTTTAGTCACTTGCGTTTGATACTTCTAAATCAAAGTCCCCATCATCATCTTCCACATATGGGCCAACAGACTTATCTAAATCTGCAACGCTGAATGTTGTCTTATAGCTTTTTTTGTCTTCTTGTTTGCGCTTTAGTTCAGTGATTCTGTTTTTCTCAGGTGTTTCTGTATTAATTCTTGATTTATCTTGCAAAAAAACACTGAACGAGTTAAAAATTGGTTCAACCACCACAACTGCTAAAGAAGAAATGTCATAATTTGAGTACGATCTGAGAGAACAGTGCCGCACGAGTTGCTATCAAACATTTTATTTAAGAATTAACCGCTTTTCTGTAAAAGCGAAAGTCGAAAGTGCCCCATCGAAAGTACCCACCCTACCCTATATATTCCCTCGCCTAACTGAAAGCATCAGTTCCCACTCAGTCGTTCACAGACCTTTGTGGTGAGTAAACCTGTTTCGTGTTACGGCTTGACAAGTGTGAAGAAAATACATAGAAGTGTGCTTTTTAATAAGGACTATAAAAGTATTCGGTAGTTAAAGTGGTAAAGACGCGAACGGTAAATCTCGGGGTTTGTGGGTTCGATTCTCCAACCTGCGCAATTTCGTCTCCAATTTTTTTTTCTTTATTTAATTTGTTACAAAAAAAACAAAAACAAAGAGTAATAAACATTTAAGCAAACCAGTTCTATGAGTGGAAGTAAGCGATCCGCTATACCGGTAGCGGGATCTGCAGATGGCATGATGTCGTCTGATGATCAAGCCGTTAGGCCACTCGAACTATCAAGGTCAACAACAACAACAAAACCATCAGACATCGCCATTAAGAGGAAGAGAAAGCTGAAGCCGACTCCAAATCTAATTAAGCGCACTTTCTTACCAGCTTCTCTTGAAATGCTGCATGGAAAATTGAATGAGAGTGCTGCGATAATATCGGCAACCGCAGCAATAAAGCCAAGGGGGCAGGTGTCGGATAATAACGACAGCCCTCATGTATATGACGGAGGGGAAGGCCACTACATGGGAGCAGACAACAGCTTCGCATCCCTAGAACCATCTGAGTTCGACGAAGAGGACGAGGTTGAAGCTCTGAACAACCACATCAAGAAGCTTGAACAAAAAGTGCTGGCTATAAAAGCAAAGCAAGTAGCAAGGAGGGAGATGGAGAAACAACTCCAGAGGCCGCAGCTGCAGCAAAATACAAACGTGGAGCTTCCACAGCAACAAAAAACAAAACAACCGCTTGGAAAACCAAATATACAGAAACCAGTAGAAAAAATTTCAAAAACATATGCACAAACGCAGCAAAAATATAAACAACAAAAACAAAAACCGTAGCAGAATAAGCAGCAACAACAGCAGCAACAACAGCGGCAACAACAACAACAACAGCAAAAGCAACAGCAGCAGAGACAACAACAACAGCAAGAGCAGAAATCTACCAAGCAGAAAGTGCCACCAATCAACACTTTCAAATTGGAGTTAAAGGACACCATCGAACTGTGTAAGTCGGCCATTGGCAACAATTTTTTTATAAAAAGATTATCTTTAAATAGGCATGCGATCCACTGTAACACAGTGGAGCGCTACCACAAAATTAAAAACCTTTTGAGGGATTGGACGACGAAATTCTTCTCCTACACCCCTAAGGGAGAAAAGCTGCAAACAATGCTGCTGAGGGGTTTGGAACCGTCGACTGATCCGGAGGAGCTCCTTCCACTGCTGAAAGAGAAGGAGTGCGAAGAGCTCAAATTCGTGGGGGTCAAGCCATTAGTCACGGCTAGAGCCAAAAGGGAGAAGCGCAAACTGCCGTTCTTCCTGGTTCAGCTAAGTCCCAGCAGCAAACTGGATGGTCTAAGGAGCATCAAAGTCCTAGACTACCAGGTTGTACATTGGGAAAAATTAAAGAGGAGCGAAAACATTTTACAATGTGTTCGCTGCCAAAGGTTCGGACACGCCGCGTCTAACTGCGAAATGCAGCCTCGAGGCGTGAAGTTTAGAAAGAACCACAAATCTGAGGAATGCGCTCTAGGTAAGGACGGAGCGTCTGAAAAAAGCCAACTCTCTTGTGTTTTATGTGGGAACACGGGACATACCGCAAATTATCGGGGTTGTTCCAAATTCCAATATATCAAAAGATAAAATCTGGCTCGGCAGCAGAAAGTGGAAGTTAAACGTCCACCCGTGCACTTACAAACTCCAGCCGTTACTCCCCAGGTTACCTACGCCCAAATGGCGGCAGGTAGGTGAAATACGGTACAGCAAGCGAAGGTTGCTTCTCAGGCCCCAGTGCCTAGAGCACCGGAACCAGCTTCTGACATGCTAGCTATCTTGCTCTCTATCCAGAGTCAGATGGCACAGCTTCAACGTCATATAACTGAACAGACCGCGCGGGTTGATCAAATATACGCGCTGCTGCCGGGCCTAACGCAACTTTCGTCGTAATGGGTACGTACATGGGGGAGCAGACCCTGAAGGTCCTTGCAGTGAATGTTAATTCACTGATTAGGTTCGAACGAAGAGCCGCACTATTTAAGTTGCTCGAAGACCAAACCCCTGATGTGCTTTTGGCTAGCGAAACTAAGCTTACCAAAAGACACAAAATGAGGCACAGAAAATATAAAATAGTACGAAGAAACCGACCCAACTCCATACAAGGAGGAGGCGTTGCAATCTTTGTAAGAAAAGGAATACGCTTTAAAAGAGTATACAGTCGTGTAGTACGCAGGTTCCAGGTGCTGGAAGCATGCATCGTGTATATCCCTCTGCGTAGTGGAAAGCGGTTGTACATGGTGTCTGTCTATGCGCCTAAGGCTACTCAATCCACCGTATTCATCTCAGAGTTTGAGACACTTTTTAGATTCCTGAGGTTAGAATTGAAAGGCAATACTAGAGGGAACCTACTATTCAATTGGTGGGGTCAGCACAGTATAATGTATCGACTCGGCCTTAAGGCGACGGATAGTCCGTCGTTTCCCAGACACGGGTCCTATTTGGATCTCCTGTTGTTTGACTCACGAATACAACTGACTTACACTAACCCACAAACTACAAACTGTCTACGCACTTTCGTGTACCAGCACCGAAATAACTGTTCCCAACGAAACTGCGGAATTGGAAGAGTTTGTTCAAAGGCATTTCTACAATTATAGTCGAGTGCGTTGGACACACTTCTCTAGAATACTGACAAGAGCACTCTCCTCAAATTCGCTCTACCCACCGTCCAACAGAAATCTGTCAAACGAGGAGATTGATAAGTATTTAAGACTAATGGACGAGACAATCAAACAAACAATGGACAAAACGATACCTCGGTATTAACACACTGACAACGAAGACTTATTCCGCAACGCAACTATTGACGCACTGCACCGACATAAAAGTAGACTACTGTCAAGACTAAAAACCTTGTACAGACAGTTTACGGACAGACATAACCCGGAGATTATGATACTGAAGTCGTCGATTAAAAACCTCCAAACATTAATAAAGAAAAATTACAGAAATTCTACAAGTTTGTATTGGAACAATAGACCACCAGCAACCCGAATATGTTCCCGCAAATAAATAAAATATTTCGGAGAAAAAATCAAAACGACCTTCCATGTCTTAAAATCGCCCGAACGACGAACAACGAACAAATACTTTTAGCAGCAGGCATAGATCCAGGTGAGGCCGTTGATGATGACGACTTCTTTGTGATCGAGGATCCGCAGGAGAAGGTAGAGACTATAAGAGCGACTTTCCAGGAAGTGTACAAGGCGAATGAAACCATTGGCCCGAACCACGATCTGGAGAATCGAGTCCTTGTGCACAACTTCTACCTTCGAAATGAAATAGTGAATTGGCGATTCGAGAGCTCGGGTTTCACTCAGTTCAGTAGCGAAAATATGGCAAATAATGTCATCACCAATGAAAGGGTACTTCCACCGTTCATTTCGAAGGAAGAGCTCCAAATGGTCCTCGAATCGCTTAGAAGTAAAAAATCAATGGGAATCGATGAAATACCTAATATTGTACTTCGACATCTCCCACTAGAAGCGGTGAACATTTATACCATCCTGTTTAATAATTCAATGAATAATGCCCATTATCCAGCACATTGGAAAACTGCGGTGGTACATCCCATCCCCAAAAGGGATAAAGATACTTGCAATCCGGCGAATCTCCGCTCGATCAGTCTTCTTCCAAACATCAGTAAGGTTTTCGAAAAGGTGATCAATAGAGTCCTGACTAAGTGGGTTGAGGACAATAATATAGTTCCGGATAATCAAAACTGGTTTCTGATATCCAATGGAATAAAGGCAAGAACCAGTGCACTGGTGCCTGTCTGATTGACTTGGAAAAAGCCTTCGATACCGTATGGTTAGAGGGACTCTTCTTCAAGCTGAACAGGCTGGGCATTATTAAACCACTTCTGTATATTCTTTACAACATGTTAACAGATAGACAGTTTATCGTGAAAAATGGCGATGTGACTTCTACTAGAACATTTTCCATTAAAAACGGTCTGCAACAGGGTGCGGTAAATTCGCCGATCCTATTCAACATTTACACAAGTGATCCGATGGGTTCACTTAACCATGCCATAGCGTACGCAGACGACTTAATAGCGTACAGATCTGGTCCAAAGATTGAGGTCATTAATATACTTTTGCAACGTGACTTCGACAAAATTAAGCGATATTGCGATGACTGGAAGTTGAAAATCAACTTTCAGAAGTCGGAAACCATTCTGTTTAGGACGCCTTTGTCTGGGGCCTCTAGCGATACCAGAAAGAATTGGCGAAAGTTTTCGATCGTGGGACAGCACGGGCAGCCACTTGCTTGTCGAAATGTAGTCAGATACCTTGGGATCTGGCTAGATCAATATCTATATTTTAACAAACATATAGATGTTGCTCTGGCCAGAGCCAGAGGTGCTTTTGCTCTTACAAAGAGACTGTTCTATAACAGCCAACTCGATTCGAGGGTGAAGGTGATCTGCTACATGGCTCTTATCAGGCCCATGCTTGTATTTGGATGTCCAGTGTGGCTCAACATGAGAGCAAGTTTATTGGAAAAGATTCGGGTGTTTGAGAGGGCTTGTCATAGGACTTGTCTTCGCTTATACAGAACACCAGAGTCTGAGTACATAAAATTCTATCCTAATGAGGTCTTGTACAATAGGGCGAACCTAATAAGAGTGGACAATTTCGTTATTAAGTTGACTCGAAGACACATTGCGAGAGCAATGACCTCATCGAACAACCTGATCTCCGGGGCTTTCTACCCTAATTATATGTATCATGAGAGAGTTCGCTTAGACGGTTTTGTTCCTCCAGAAGCATTCCTCTACCTCGATATGAAAGGTCTGATCCAGGACAGATTGGCGGTGCCGCTAATCTACCACGTCGCTCGAACAGCTGCGGACAGGCGACTCAACTACGACAGAGACGTCGCACGTGGCAGTGCGTAGCGTCTCCGTTTCAGTAGGTCGGTAGGGAGTCGCGACATTAGGGATGTTGCTCAGCAGCACCAGCAATTTTGGTGGCTGGCTGAGGGAGAGGAAGCTTCGTTGACGAATTCCTCAAGTAATGCGTAGCTTCTTTATGTGAAGCAAAGTGGGTCAGCCTAATTTTTTAGTCATGGCCGGCTTACACAGTTTTAAGGTAGGATTAAGTTAGATTTAAGAAAAAAAAATATAAAAATATATATATATATATATATATGTGCATATATATATATATTATGTATATATATATTATGTATATATATATATTATGTGTGTATACATTAGGTATTAGGTGTAAGTAGGTTAAGTATATTAAGATATATTTTTAGATAGTTTGTAAGTTTTAATTTTAAGTTTTATATTTTAACAAAAAAGTCCAGGAACTAAGTTTTTTCTTAAATTTATTTTCTTAGTTTTAGTTGTAAATATGTAATAAATAGATATACTGTAAGATACGTCGAAAGACATAGTTTAAGCGTTAGGTTTAACATAGAGTGCCCGCATGGGGCCAGTAAGTTAGATTAAGATAATTTTAAGTTATTTAAGCTAATTTTTAAGCACTTTTTGTCTAGCATGTAAGTATTAATGAATTAAGTAAATAAAAATGCGTTTAAACTGTAACTGTAAGCATCAGTTTCCACTAGATCACCGAAATCAAGCAGTGTTTGGCGCGGTAAGTACGTAGGTGGGGAACCGAACCACATGGGAACTCACGTGCTGTTGACAAACGCGCCACATGGGCATAGTACCCCGGCGTTAAATCTCGGACCCTGCAAATTAATTTGTATCGTTCCCTTGATAATAGTTAATAATAATAATATATTTTTCACAACCAATTCGATTTTGGTTCTAGCACAGGAGAACTTTTTGTCGAACAGCTTGGTTAACAACTTGGAGTTTCAATTAATTGATCTAAAGGTGTGGTTATGACAAATGGTACGGAAACACATTACTGCCTCTGCAAGCGCTAACTCCTTCTCAAGATCTGTGTAGTCGCTACTCCAAAAAATGTATATAACTTCATTGATGCAGCAGTCCATTACTTTTAACTTATGCTTTTGTCATTCGACGTGGCGAATTACATGATTTTGTCCTCCTGCAGATATTGAAAACTCGCATTCGTAGACATTACAATAAGCAACTGTGTTACGTTTGCTCGATTTCAGAAATGTATATATTTTTTTTAAATCTTCCGAGAATTTACACTCCCTCTTACATTTTTTGTTTGTTGCTGCTGAAGTGGATGCCATTTTATTTCTATATATGTAATGAAACGTTAATATTATTAATTATTGTGCTTACATTTGAGTTGCTTTTTGTTAACCTATCTACAACTACCCGTCCAATAAACTTCACTTCACAGCAAATTGTTTTGTTTTCGATTTAAAAATGACAGATTACAAGCCAAACTGACTATTCATACATATGGCGGCGGAACAGAGACTCAAAAACGGGACTGTTACAATAAAAGCGGGGCGTATGGTCACTTTATGTAAGGGTATACATGCTGTGCCCCTGGCAGTCGATGTATTCGTCGATGCCACAATTGTTATTGCGGAGACTGTGGTCGCTTGTCAATAGTTTGGCTATGCTTAGCAAGGCATACTAATTGATTAAAATGAAGACGTGGCAAAGTTAGGCTGTGAAAATCATTTTGCTTTCTTTTTTTTATAAAATTTTTAGTTTGTTTTATTCTGTTCCGAAATCAATTTAGCCATAACGGGTGGTTGTATTCGCTAGGTTACTGGTTCGTCCTAGGAGTCGGTTACCAGAAATAGTCAAACCATTTAGGTCGTGCAGTCGTTTCCCACATACATCTTCTATTTGCCTACATTTTAAATTATCCATGCTTACCATGTTTCGTTTGCTTCTAATAAAGAACAAGATTCAATAAAAAAATTCTTCAAAAATATTGTATCTGCGGTGAGGTCTTTTGACTAAGAAGATTTAGTCAAGGAGCTAAAATTGTTTCAAAGCTTAACTGTACGCAATTCTAAGTTATCTACACATCCATACACACTCATATATACATCGTTCCGAGAAAACCAGATAGAGGGACTGGGGTTGTTTTTATTTTAATTTTTTGAGCCAATTCGAAAAGTACACTTGGCTTGAGTGAGAACACTGAGTACATATAGACACATTTATAGAGCAAGCGTCAAAAATGTGCAATCACACATGTATTTGTTTGGGGGATGTATAATGAAACAAAATTAAGAATACCATATTACAATTATTTATCAACATATTAACAGAGCAGGAGTGATAAGACCTAGGACCCACCTCTAATTGAACCTAAATAAGGATGCCACCATATGCCGGACGAAAGTACACGACTTGAAAGAGTCAAATCAACTATACAATAGCTACTCGTATACATAATTTCTTAATATCACATATGTATTTTCAGAAAATTATTGTAGACTGATTGAATTTCGGGGGAAATCGAAAGCTGATATCTTGTTGATTTTAACGTGTGTCAAGTCTTCAAATACTTTTCTGAAGGAAATGCACTGAATCATGCTATTGCAGTTTACCTGAATGAGGATGAATTTCTTAAGTAAAATACTTAAAAACTGATGACTTCAGCCAAGGCCCAATGATATCTTCAAAAACGAAAATCAGTTATTGTGCAATTGCTGTACGACTGATGGTCAAGTAGAAGTAATTCATTATACTCATAGTGTCTAATTCTAAAAATATTTGAAACCACAAATTACTGTTCCTAGTGCTAAATCTTGGCAGTACAAAAAAGAAAAAAACCTAAAGTCGTTACCATAATTATGTGCAGACGATAACTACCGATATGCCCGTTAGAAGCTACTGACAAGATCCCCTTGTGAACTCGTAGAAGTTTCTGAAAACTAGAAGGACTGATCGACATTGCAGTGGTCTCATGGCTCTATAGCCATTTTCGTTTTCTCCGGCGGGTAGTATTGTATCATCGTCTCGGCATAATTTTCCGCAGACACAAGCTCGACCTTTTTGTAAAAAAAAAGAAGAAAAACAATCTATATTACCAACCTTATGGCTTTCTGGATACAATTATGATTTATTCATGTTTCAGCATTGCATTAATACATTTACACATAGAGATTTTTGATAGTCATATACGTACACCTATATGTACTCGTATGTGCATTTATGCACATGGTGGCGGTATATGGTTGAAGGATTCCCGCCAATGGAGGCTCTTGAGTCTCTGCGGGGCATGGATCTCCAGAGCCATTGGGTTTCATGAGACGACTGGTAAAGTCACTGGATACCGAGTATGATACAGAGCGTACTGAGGCTTTGGACGACTTCGCCGACATGGATGTGGTGGATGACTTCGATGTGTTGGATCAAATAGATGACATCGAAGATGTTGAGGACTTAAAGGGTGTAGATGCGGACTTAGACTTGGCGTCCTTGGTGTTAGGATTCTTACGTTATCCAGACATTTTGTTTCTTGAATTTTCTGAAAACAGAAAAAAAATAAATAATTCTTCATTAACAATTGTACCTATAAATTTTGTTTGTCCTCAATTTTAGTTATAGTCACAACTGGACTGTTCTGTTTGGTGGATCAATTGCAAATGAGAAGACTGTCTTTCGAGAATGTGAGTGTGTTCAGTAATTTTACTTTAGGTCAGCTGACAATATCAACTGTTCAGTGGACTAGACACCTAATTCGTTGATTGAATTCATTCTAAGCGAATCGAAGTGCTTTATTAGCTTAGAGTTCATAGCTCTCTTTATTAACTAACACTAACACTAAGCTCCTGCTGGAAGCTGTTACCAAAATTTTACTTAAACTATGTCTCATTTAATGTGCGGTTGCGGAATACAATATCTGGAAAGATGTTATTTGATTTACAACTCGCATTTTCTTGTTGGACATAAGTGGACAAAAGGATAATTAAATATGTTGCCAATCAGGTTGATACATACGAAAGAAACTCAAAAATGCAGATATAAAGGGTCTTCGCCAAACATTATAAAAGACGAAATGCAGACTCTGGTTTGATGTTTTGTGTGCCACTAATTACGTGTAATGCTTCGTATTTCTCCCAAAAATCTCTACTGTTAAAGGGTCGCTTGCGGGGTCGGTCCTCTGTATCATTTCACAGGCCAATTTACTTGGATCATATAGTTGGAGGCAGCCCAAGCTCGCTGGTTTTTTTGCTATTCAAGTCATCCAAATGCCTTTATGTCTCTTCTCCGAACCTCGACTGAATTTTGATAATATATTGTGCTTAGAACAGGATTTTTCAACGACCTACGGTGAAGATGGAAAAACTGGGTGAAACGCTCGGTCCGAAGTTTGTCCCCTATCGGTTCTTAATATGGAAAGTTTTATGATATGTGTTTGTTTGATTTGATCTTCCTTTCATTTCCAACACAGATCAAACACAGAGTAATGGAACCATAAAAAATATTCTGGAATTCGTGTCAAGTACTCTGCGCCTGCAATCAGATAGTAAAGGAGAAGGGGGTTACCAGCAATTGGTAAGTTAGTAGCTGAAGGTCCTAGGCCAGCAGTCAAATTTTGTGATATAAGTTAATAGCCTATAAAATCAGGGTGTAGTAAAGCGTCTCATTATATAACGTCAACAATGTCTTAGACCTGTTCTGCTGCAACTTACTTAGATCTTTTTCTCTCTTCCTAGAGATTATTATAGCCAAATAAATGTCGAAAATGCTACATGAGATCAACGAATTCCTAGCTGGTAACTTATCGAACTATTACTTAAGATTGCTCCATACACCATATAGTTCGACCCTCCTAAGAGCTAAGGGATGATAGCTCTTAGTCAAATCGCTGGTTTTGAAGTTCATTCTATATTTGTACTCGTATGTATTGGATTGTTCAATACGTTCTTATGTCTTTTTTATGGTTAAAGTAAAACACAAATTTTTTGTATATATGCTTATATTAATTCCATAGTTTATTACTTATTTCCAACGTTCTAGAGTCAGCTGACTTATGAGTAAAAATGTTTTCCAGGTACATTTTGATCTCACCTTCGGTATTGAATTGCCTTCCATCCAAATTGTTTTGGAGAGACCAGAACAGGTGATAGTCAGGACGCGCAAGGTCTAGAAAGTTTGGTGGGTCCTGCATAACTTCACAGCTAAATGAATTCAGCTTTTGTTTTATAACTAAAACTGTGCGTGGTCTGGCCTTCTCATGATAGGAAACAACGTCCTTTCGGTTCGCTAACTCTGGCCGCATCATAACCTCTTATGTAGAATGTTTTTGTAAACTTTCCATTTTTCACCTCCCGTGGCCACTGCTTCCAGAAAAGCCTCAAGCGAAATCCATTTCAAAAAACACTCACAAACCATTATGCGATCCATAATGTTTCTCTCTCTTAGTTCGTGAGAAGCCCAAACATCACCTTTTTCGACATTTTAAGCCTTTTGAGTATCTGCGAAACGATTGTATGAGCTGTGTTAAACCGCGATCTACCGCTTTATCAGATTCCTGTCGACGGTTTCAGCCAAAGTTTGGTTGTCGTCTGTGGTGGGTGGTATCCTTCATTTAAAAAAAATAACTACATTGAACATAAAACTCGTACTATCAAAAGAAATTCTTATAACAATGTAAAGGATAACCCTCTCTATCTCAATAAACAACAAGAATTTCATAACACATTTCACAGAGATTTTATAAAACTATAAACACTACTTCCAAGAAAAAAGCCACAGAACTTATTGAACAACCCAACAAGCTTGAAATCAATTTTACCTCGATCATTCAACAATGAGTAGATGAGCTAATAGACGCGAGTTGAAAATTCAAGCCGATATTAACTCAATTTTTCTAACAGTCCATGTATTACATTTTGCCCATGCTTTACTCGTAGATGTAAACTATTTTGATTTGTAAATCTTTCTTCTTTCTACAGAGTCTATAGCTACAGATAGTACGAGTATAGTCCAAGAGATCATTTGTGTTTCAGACATTCAGCTGGTTTTGTATTGTATCTATCGACAAACAGAAGCTACGAGTATGTATTTTAAAAAGGTGCCAATACTTAGTACACTATTTTAGAGAAATATAAATTTTTTTTTCCTTATACAGATGAGAATGATGAGGGAACCGCTTCCAAGCCCGCCGACTATTCCAAGGGAGCCGAAGGACGTATTCCCTATAAGGCCTCCTCCACATATACAAAGACCTCCAAGGCGAGATGCATGAGAACAGTTTTTCTAGACACCGAATCCGCACCATAACCTTAAGGTCCAAACTAAATGTATCAAACTGTAGGGCATAGCAAAATTATTTACTAAATGGGTGCGGCATGTACGAGTAAGTGCACATCAAGATGTTCCAATCAACAATAAATCGGATTTTTTTACGTATACTTCAAATTTATTTTAAAATAATGAATTATATTATTATTAATGTATTATTTTATTATTGTATTAATGTATTATTAATAAACTGAAACAATAAAGATAGTAAAACCACCCCCATAAACATGCTGACGTAATTATTAAAATTGCACATGCTGCAATCTTGTGAAATTCACTAGGGTTCTGTGATAAAACTTGTCATGCGCATATCCGTACAGTGTATTTATATACTTGTGCTTATAGATATTATATTATATATATTATATATTATATATATTATATTATATATATATATTATATATATTATACTGCCGCTAAACCAGGTGATCCATATCACCAAAATGTAGGTTCTGATGGATCCTTCTTCACGTTGTATTCGTTTTGTATCTGAGCCCTGTTCACCTGTGGCATTTTTAATTATTTTTCTATTTTTGTGTTAGAAGGGGTATTTTAGATGTTTTTGTCATTCTAAGCGAATCGAAGTGCTTTATTAGTCTAGAGTTCATAGCTCTCTTTATTAACTAACACTAACACTAAGCTCCTGCTGGAAGCTGTTACCAAAATTTTACTTAAACTATGTCTCATTTAATGTGCGGTTGCGGAATACAATATTTGGAAAGATGTTATTTGATTTACAACTCGCATTTTCTTGTTGGACATAAGTGGACAAAAGGATAATTAAATATGTTGCCAATCAGGTTGATACATACGAAAGAAACTCAAAAATGCAGATATAAAGGGTCTTCGCCAAACATTATAAAAGACGAAATGCAGACTCTGGTTTGATGTTTTGTGTGCCACTAATTACGTGTAATGCTTCGTATTTCTCCCAAAAATCTCTACTGTTAAAGGGTCGCTTGCGGGGTCGGTCCTCTGTATCATTTCACAGGCCAATTTACTTGGATCATATAGTTGGAGTCAGCCCAAGCTCGCTGATATTTTTCTATTCAAGTCATCCAAATGTCTTTATGTCTCTTCTCCGAACCTCGACTGAATTTTGATTATATATTGCGTTTAGAACAGGATTTTTCAACGACCTACGGTGAAGATGGAAAAACTGGGTGAAACGCTCGGTCCGAAGTTTGTCCCCTATCGGTTCTTAATATGGAAAGTTTTATAATATGTGTTTGTTTGATTTGATCTTCCTTTCATTTCCAACACAGATCACACACAGAGTAATGGAACCATAAAAAATATTCTGGAATTCGTGTCAAGTACTCTGCGCCTGCAATCAGATAGTAAAGGAGAAGGGGTTACCAGCAATTGGTAAGTTGGTAGCTGAAGGTCCTAGGCCAGCAGTCAAATTTTGTGATATAAGTTAATAGCCTATAAAATCAGGGGGCAGTAAAGCGTCTCATTATATAACGTCAACAATGTCTTAGACCTGTTCTGCTGCAACTTACTTAGATCTTTTTCTCTCTTCCTAGAGATTATTATAGCCAAATAAATGTCGAAAATGCTACATGAGATCAACGAATTCCTAGCTGGTAACTTATCGAACTATTACTTAAGATTGCTCCATACACCATATAGTTCGACCCTCCTAAGAGCTAAGGGATGATAGCTCTTAGTCAAATCGCTGGTTTTGAAGTTCATTCTATATTTGTACTCGTATGTATTGGATTGTTCAATACGTTCTTATGTCTTTTTTATGGTTAAAGTAAAACACAAATTTTTTGTATATATGCTTATATTAATTCCATAGTTTATTACTTTTTTCCAACGTTCTAGAAAAGTCAGCTGACTTATGAGTAAAAATGTTTTCCAAGTACATTTTGATCTCACCTTCGGTATTGAATTGCCTTCCATCCAAATTGTTTTGGAGAGAGCAGAACAGGCGATAGTCAGGACGCGCAAGGTCTAGAAAGTTTGGTGGGTGCTGCATAACTTCACAGCTAAATGAATTCAGCTTTTGTTTTATAACTAAAACTGTGCGTGGTCTGGCCTTCTCATGATAGAAAACAACGTCCTTTCGGTTCGCTAACTCTGGCCTCATCATAACCTCTTATGTAGAATGTTTTTGTAAACTTTCCATTTTTCACCTCCCGTGGCCACTGCTTCCAGAAAAGCCTCAAGCGAAATCCATTTCAAAAAACACCCACAAACCATTATGCGATCCATAATGTTTCTCTCTCTTAGTTCGTCAGAATCCCAAACATCCACCTTTTTCGACATTTTAAGCCTTTTGAGACTCTGCGAAACGATTGTATGAGCTGTGTTAAACCGCGATCTACCGCTTTATCAGATTCCTGTCGACGGTTTCAGCCAAAGTTTGGTTGTCGTCTGTGGTGGGTGGTATCCTTCATTTAAAAAAAATAACTACATTGAACTTAAAACTCGTACTATCAATAGAAATTCTTATAACAATGTAAAGGATAACCCTCTCTATCTCAATAAACAACAAGAATTTCATAACACATTTCACAGAGATTTTATAAAACTATAAACACTACTTCCAAGAAAAAAACCACAGAACTTATTGAACAACCCAATATTAATCGTAACGAAGCTTGAAATCAATTTTACCTCGACCATTCAACAATGAGTAGATGAGCTAATATATGCGAGTTGAAAATTCAACCCGATATTAACTCAATTTTTCTACCAGTCCATGTATTTCATTTGGCCCATGCTTTACTCGTTAATGTAAACTATTTTGATTTGTAAATCTTTCTTCTTTCTACAGAGTCTATAGCTACAGATAGTACGAGTATAGTCCAAGAGATCATTTGTGTTTCAGACATTCAGCTGGTTTTGTATTGTATCTATCGACAAACAGAAGCTACGAGTATGTATTTTAAAAAGGTGCCAATACTTAGTACACTATTTTAGAGAAATGTAAATTTTTTTTTCCTTATACAGATGAGAATGATGAGGGAACCGCTTCCAAGCCCACCGACTATTCCAAGGGAGCCGAAGGACGTATTCCCTATAAGGCCTCCACCACATATACAAAGACCTCCAAGGCGAGATGCATGAGAACAGTTTTTCTAGACACCGAATCCGCACCATAACCTTAAGGTCCAAACTAAATGTATCAAACTGTAGGGCATAGCAAAATTATTTACTAAATGGGTGCGGCATGTACGAGTAAGTGCACATCAAGATGTTCCAATCAACAATAAATCGGATTTTTTTACGTATACTTCAAATTTATTTTAAAATAATGAATTATATTATTATTAATGTATTATTTTATTATTGTATTAATGTATTATTAATAAACTGAAACAATAAAGATAGTAAAACCACCCCCATAAACATGCTGACGTAATTATTAAAATTGCACATGCTTCAATCTTGTGAAATTCACTAGGGTTCTGTGATAAAACTTGTCATGCGCATATCCGTACAGTGTATTTATATACTTGTGCTTATAGATAGTGAGTAGGCCGCCCTTGGATACATCGCCCACGTGAGCCTTCGTTGCCGTTGGTCTCAACTCAAAACATGAGTTCTGTTGAAACTATGCATCCATCTTTATTTTGTATTGAATTCAGATGATTTACAATATGTGTGGTTAAGAATGGGATGACTTGAAAGGCTGTATTCGAATATGGTGTGCTGGAGAAGGCGGCAGCCGATTAAAATCATTATTATACTGCCGCTAAACCAGGTGATCCATATCTCCAAAATGTAGGTTCCGATGGATCCTTCTTCACGTTGTATTCGTTTTGTATCTGAGCCCTGGTCACATGTGGCATTTTTAATTATTTTTCTTTTTCTGTGTTAGAAAGGGGTATTTTAGATGTTTTTGTCCTTTGACAAATATATATATATATATAGCACAGTAACAAGGAGTAGTCGGTAACTAGTATATGTAAGTAAATTTTTTACTCCAAATTCTTCTTTGGCAAAAACGTAATTTGGCGGAATATCTCGCCTGCATGAGACGAAATGCCTGGAGAAATTATGGCAAAATATTTAATTTTGTAAGCAGGTATTCCTATTTCAATAGGCAAATTAGTTATAAAAAGAAAATATATGAGTACATAATAATAAAAACAAGAAGAAATAACAGTTTCAGTTTTTAAGCGCGATGACGAACTTAAATACATGTTTCCTTGATCGCTATGATTACTTTTTTAATGATCTGTTCACGACATTTCTGATAGACATAAAAGGCACTGGACCAGGTAGTTAGCTCACTTATTTATATTAGGAAATTAATTCTTCCAGCAAAATTTAAATTTTGCAATTTTGTGCTTTTGGTAAATAAAGGTTTTTCTACCAAGAGGTGTCATTTTAAATGTTGAGACATTACTAATTACATTAACTACATTAAACTATTATTTCGCTGACTTTTGATAAGCAAATAGTAGGAGGTTTTTAAATATGGATAAACTATCGCAAAACCTGTTGAAATACTGAAAATTTACTACTTCACTTCTCGCACAACTATAGAAAATGTAAAGTACCAGGCACAACGCCGTACTTTCGCTAATTGGGTGACTGGTAATAAATGAACAAGATAAGAACTTTTTAGACAAAATTATTCTGACTGAAGAGGTAAACGAACAAAACTGTGGCATCTGGGGCTTCGACAACCCAAGAGAAATAGTACTACATACAATCTCTCGATCTGCAACAAGTGACAGTTTAATACGGTTTTTGAGTTGGCGTGGCGGTGTCATTGGGAAATATTTTTTCAAAAATGATGCTGGTGCGATCGTTTCAGAGAATGATACAGAACGATGTGGACAGACTTGTGTTTACCCAAAATTGATGCTCTGGACGTGGACTATGTTCATTTTCCACAGGATAGAGTAAAATGTAACACATCTGGTGGATTGAAGCTGGTTCCATTGAAAGATATAGGAAGCCATTGGATGTGTGATTTCTCGAAATAGAGATTTCAATTGGTCACCGAGATTGTACGATTTAACAGTGTTTGATCTTTTCCTTTGGGGCTATTAGGTCAAGCCCAATATCCGAGCTTTAATACAGTAGAATTATGCGAAAACATGACAAAAAAATTTTATCGAAAGAATGACTGTTTGCAGGCAGAGCGGACACTTGGCAAATTCTGTACCTCAACCCTATCCTCAGAGTTTGTACTTTATGGTGAAATAAAAATATACTCACTTTTTTAAAAAAAAAAATATTTCGTTTTTCTTTCGACTTAAAATAACTTTATATTCCCCAAGATATGTAACCCTAAGGAGTTCGCAGGTTTTAAAAATATTTTAAATTACCATCCCGGAAGAACACTTGACTTTGCTGATCGCGGTAAGCAACTTATTTATATTGGACGAACAGAAAAAATATATTTCTTAAATTCATGTGACCCTACTCTGTGTGATGGTATTTTTTTTTTTTTGTACCCGTATAATGTTTGCACATAGTATTGATGAAGAGACGTTAGGGAGGGAAAGGTTAGTGATTAGAAAACAAAGAACTGAGCAGGGCATTGCATTAGCGAGTTGGCAAGTAAGGCTTGAGTTTTGGAAGAATTATATTCCAATCTGTTGAAAGTTTCCCAATTGGTTATGCTGTGAATATCGGAATTTTATGAGCTTAACATACGCTACCGTTCCTGTTCTACACGCGATGAGCAGGGACGTGAATCAGGGAACGAATATGAAAAGTATTGTCGTTAGCAAAGGAATACACTGAATTAAAATAGCAGACAAGAGATCGTTGATAAAAATTAAAGGAGTGTCTGATACAGAACGGAGCCATGGAAACACCAGCATTTATTTTTTGAACATCAGAACACGAAAAACAATATGAATTGAACGTTCCGAAAGGTAATATAATTTCTGATCCATTGAAAAAGAGAGCCATCGATCCCAAAAGCACGCATTTTCAACAAAAAAAAGCCTATGACAAATTCTTGCAAATGCCCTAGAAACATGAAGTGCAATTATCATACTTTCGCCAGATTGTCTTACGCTTTAGTTCCCCTTTTCGGCCAGACAGTGGTTTTTGCAGCGAGGAAGAACACCTCTTCAGAGTAAGTGAAGTCTTACCATTTGGATCAACGGATTTGTGATTGCTAAGATATTTAAAAGTCTTGCTACTACACGAATGTGAAAGTCGATTTGTCCCATTGAAGATTCGACACACTAATATGTAGGCGGAGACAAAGCACAATCTGGGACTGCTAATTGGTCGCTAAGTGTGTAGTAAACAGGTTGGCCTTGACAGCTGGAGTTGGAGCTGACAGCTGGAATATCATTGTAAATGATCGTTAAATTGGAGGATGAGGCAAAGTTTCTAACACTTTTGACGAACGACCAAAAATGTTTACTCCTTTTGGGACATTGTAGAATTTTTAGCCTCAGCTTTTGCTCGTATTGGAATTCTACACGTTAAAGAAAGATATTGCAGTCATTCCTATCTCGTTTAAACTTTTCTCGGTTTTCCTTTGTCTAGTTGGTCTTGAAGGACCGCTAAAATATTTTTCTAACCCTGACAGCCTCTTTACAGTTCGAGTTATACCATGTCTTTTCTTTTGGTTTGATACTCTTCATCCGATGAGGGATAAAGGATCTCATTCGAAAAAGAATAGTGACTGTGATCACATCAACAGCGGAATCCACGTCGTTTTCGAGGAAACATAACGACCAATTTAAATTCCTAAAGAAGCTGTTAAGACCACTCCAATTGGCTTACTCGTATTGCCATACGGTTTTTTCAGAAATCTTTTCTCTAACTGTGTGGTCGGTATACGAGAAATTAGCTGATATGACATAATGGTTCGACGAGCCTAGAGGGGAGAGCACATCAACCGTGAACATTTCAGGGTGAGAAGTTATGACTAGGGTGTTAGCGGTATGAATATCAAAATTCGGTATTCGAGTGAGTTCAATTATAAGCTGCGTCAAGTTGTTTTCCGCAGCGAATATCGGAATTTCCAGAATTTCGAAGCCACACAGAATTGCGCATATTGAAATCGCCAGTAACGACGATTTCAGTATGAGGATAGAGGGATACAATTCTTTGTATGGAGTCAGACAGAGCATCAAACTCGTTAAAGGTCGAAGTAATGTCCAGTTTGGGGTTTCTGTAAATAAGGCAATAGTGGATAATTTACTTAAAGGACTACATTGTGGTGGAGTTTGATAGGCTACATTACTTCGCACGTAAATGGCGTCAACGCGGTCAAAGAAAAATAAGGACATTTAATCGTGGCCAGGTAGTGTCAGATCAGAGTGATCTTAGAGGTGTGGGCGGGGATTAACCTGATTTTCACTAAGTGCTTAAATAGCTGTGCTTAAAGAGCTGTTTGATGAATAACCGGATTAGAAATGACAACGCAACTTTTTTGGGTTTTGGCAATTTATTTTTCGATAAATACCTTTTCAACTCGGTAGACTTTTTTAAGCCCTCCGTATAATACGACTTTTATTGGCTTCTAAAATACTCCTCCGCGACGGCGATAATTTTTCGTTCGTTCCGGCGAGCGATTTTTTACGGTTTGAGATCAAAAAGTCGCAGGGAGCCATATCCGGAGAATACGAAAGATGGGGAGAAATTCGATAAAAAATCTGTCGACTGAAAAGGTTTGAGCCGATGCGTTATCGTGGTGGAAGAAATTTTTTTCTTCTTTAAAGGTGATGCAGGAGCGACGTAGTATGCTCCTGTGATTGTTTTTTACTTCTCTAGATAGTCAACGTGAATCACAAATCGCGCCTCCCAAAAAACGGAGGTCGTCATTTTCTGGCCGAAGGCACTGTCTTCGTTTTTTTTGGATCACATTCGGTTACATCGAGGTTACGAAACGACACAGAAACTCCTCCGGATTCCGATTTAACAGGGTCAAGCACGTCTTTGATGTGGTCGCACGATTGCGCTTGTTCTCCGGTGTCCAACGCGCGGACGTCTTTTTCATGTCTAAAATCTCGTGCAGGATATGGCTTACACGATAAGTTGAAATGCCTGCTATCTCTCAAATGTGTAAAGAAAGCAGCAGATAGTTCTGAAAGTTTGTAGAAGTAATAAGTCCCTAAAGTTGTTTCCTCAAACTACTGATTCTGAGTTAGTGGCACAAAAAGTGCAGGGTATCTTCCCGTGAGTCTATGTCTTCGCAGTCTCTGGAAAGGTCATTATGGCTTGTTAGTAATACAAGAGCGTAGATGATACAGTTCTTCTTTTCAAGAGAATCTTACTTGTACTGAATTTGCTGAATTTTGGACATAGTTGAGTTGAGGTCTCGCAGGTTGAAAGTTTTTTCCACCTTTCATTGGCTTTTATATGTATCGTTCGCTACACTTGCATTCTCAGAATGCAGAGTGGAAGTGTGATACTTTGATCTGCCAGTTCCTTACTAGGAAGAATATTTTTCGAGCTAGCTCATATGCAAGCTCATTGTCACTTCTTTGTCGTATAGCATAACATTATGGTGAAACTCGATTTGATTTAAGCTGCAGCGGCCTTGCTGGCTGGCCTGGTTATCACAGTAAATATAGTAATATCCTCATGGGATATTGCCATAATTGCCGCAAGTAGGCTGCTTCTGCTACAGCCAATATCTCAGCATGGAAAACACTGCTTTAGCCCGTTAGGCGTCTTGAGCATCGTAATTTCAATTGATTCATCATGCTGATGATATTGACATGATCAAAAAAATGCGTAAGCGGCGAAGATGGGTTTGACTGTCAATGAATGCAAAACCAAGTTTATACTGTCAACAAAAAAGGATAGCCAACATCGACGTCTGAGGTAGAACCAAATCCTTGACACATGTTAAGAGGTGAGTGGAGGAGGAGATGCAACGACGAACTCTTCGACTTAGCCAAAAGAGTGAAGGTCTAACGACTAATATATGTGGGTTGGGAGACCTCAACCAACATAGTTAGTTGATTGAGGCTCAGATCTACAAGTTAAATGTCCAAGGAGAGGGTTTGAGATTTAGAAAAAACAGGCACCGGATTTTGAGCGCAAGCCTCTTACGTTCTAGTGGTAAAATATAAAAAATAGGTTTTGCGTGGAGTGGTAATGCTTAGTATTTGAGGTAGATACAGATAGAGTCAGGAATGAAAGTTTGGAATGAAAGTATTTATCATACCTAACTCGGCTACGCTGAAGCTGAAAGAACCTTTTGAAGTGTACATACAAGAGATCGGCCGTAACTGGGAGCTAATCCTGTAGGTCAGCTTGATACTTTTTAAGCCTTTCACGGGTAGTTTGGACGTCTTTGTGTGACTTAGCGCCTAGTATGATCTCTAACGTTCATCCTTTTCAAAACAAAACCGTTGGATCTTTGACTTTTGAGCCTTACTACCACGGTATATTAGATAAACAATTTAACCAATTTGCACTAATTTGCTGATGAAATATTCACATGTTTGTATCAAGCCTCTTCTTTTTATCCCTTGGTTATTTATTTCAAAAATTTTAAAAGCATTTTATGTTGAATGTTTAATGAATTCTTTAGTCAATGCTCCTTCTGGTAACCTGGCGTAACTTTAACAAACAAACAATATTTAACTTTCAGCTGCAGACCTTAAACTCATTGTGTCACCATGCGAACAGTTCATTAAGTCTACAACAATTATAGGCGATGGACGGGCTAAAATTGTTTTCGAAGGACACAGCTCGAAGGAAAATCCTAGTCATTCAGTAGCATGGTGTGAACTTTTAATAAGAATTACCCTACGTGGACGCTGTCCTTTGTCAATACCAATTCTTACAGAAATCAGATCTTGAAGAACGTAAAGTCTTTCGAGAAGAATCAAAATTTCTAAAAGAGCTAAATCAACCTAATACGAGAATAGTGAGTCATATTGCATTTTGGGACTCGGATGTGAGGAGCAGTACTGTTCTTATCACGGAACTAATGGAGTTGGGTTTACTTCAGTCGTAAGTTCATCACCAGACACCAAATTAATAAATATAACTTGTTTGAATACAGATACAGATGCATCGACAAAAGTACATACACTGATTGGAGTTTACAGATAATAAAAGGAATAGATAACCTGCATACTCATAATACAGTTATAATACATCGCGACGTAAAATATAGGAACATTCTCGTTTCAGGCTCTCCAGAGCGGTTAAAGATATGTTACTTTGGCTTGGCAAATAGTAAAGATACTAAACCTGACGTTTACGTTTGCGGCACCCCGCATTACATGCCTCCAGAAAATTACTATAGGCAGTATGACGAGTTTGTGGATATATACTCATTCGGGTATTGGAAATGATTACAGGTACTTAACCATATAAAGTGTGTCGAAATAAGAAGCAAATTAAGCAAAAGGTTTTAAATGGTGAAAAACCAAAAAGGTTCTCTCAAATACGAGACAGCAACACACAATTTGATTCTATGCCGATGCTAAATATGATGTTCTTTGAAAAAGTGAGACCCTTTAAAGACTTGTAAGTTGTAATTATTTAATTTGCTTTTTTTTATATATATAATCCGCGCGCGCACGTACCCCTTTACTGGCTTTTCTCCAGCGCGCGGGCGGGTGGTGTAGTAGTTTGAAACTCAGGTGTATTAGGTTTCGATATTTTTCCCAGAGGTGGTTGTCAAACTGGACGGGACGAGTCAGTGCATCCTCAGTCTTAGTACGTTCTAGTTGTTAGTTCGTTACATTTTAGCCCAGCCAGCAACAACTCCAACATCAGTGTTATGCCTTCATTTCAGATTTAACGCCGACGGGATTTTCATATAACTACATACAAATTCTATGACACTCTGCTTGAGGAGTCAATGCATATACCACTACACCACGGCCACCCTCGTGAGAGTCCAGATTCGGCAAATATATTCTTGATGGGCGTTGAATGGATAGTGCCTAAGCATGCTCTTACAGCGGCGTGGTATGGCGAAGAAATTAGTTGCAGAGATGCTTTCGAGATTTTCCCATAAATTAGTAGACCGTAATAAATTTTTGGTAAAATTATAAATTGAACAGATAAAAGAAACTTCATAATATTTGCCCTGGTAGTAAGGCTTTTACTTTAACTTAAACTAATACAATGTTGTTTAAAGCTATAATTTGATTCGAATATAATGCCTAGTATTTTTGAAAAGTTCACATTTTTGATACTTATAAGGGTAGATTCATCGTAAGGTTTGACTTTTAATAGGCTCTTTTTGACAGATCGCGCGTGATTTCTGTCAAACTGTTTTATCATTTTTGTTCAATATCGTTTGGCAAGTAATCGTGGAGAGACTCACACCACAACAGCGTCTTCAAATTATTCAGCTGTATTACAAAAATCAGCGTTCTGTGAGAAATGTTTTTCGTGTGATTCGAGGAACTTACGGTGCGCATAATCGACCTACTAATACCACTATTGTCAATACCATTCGCAAATTTGAGTCATAGTTTAAATTAGTGAATAATATTCGACCGGTTAGACCACATTCAGCACGAAGTGAAGAAACTATAGCAGCTGAGAGTGTACGCGAAGACCGTGACGAACCGATCCGCCGCCGTTCTCATCAGCTTGGCTTGGCGTATTCGACAACTTGGATTATTTTACATAAGAATCTCGGCCTAGGAGCGTACGAAATTCAACTTGTGGAAGAATTGAAGCCAGGCGACTTGAATTTGCGTCATATTTTCAGTGATGATGGTAAAACTCAATGAAAATCTGATGTTCTATCGCAAAATTTTGTTCAGTGATGAAGCTTACTTCTGGCTCAAAGGAAACGTGAATAAACAAAATTGCGATATATGGACTGATGAGCAACTCGAAGAGTACCAAGAGCTACTATCACATCCATAAAAAATAGCGGTATGGTATATTTCTTCAAAAAAGAGGCAAATAAGAATGTTACCGTCAATGTAAACCGTTATTGCGCCATGTTAACGGACTATGTGCTTCCTTAAATTCAAGCACATAGTCTCGGTGAGCTCTGGTTTCAACAAAATGGCGCTACGAGCCATACAGCGTGTGAAACAATGGACTTGTTGAGAAATCATTTTGATGAGCACTTAATTTTACATTTTGGTATGGTAAATTGGCCACTTAGATCATACGATATCACACCTTTGGACTATATTCTCTGGCATCATGTAAAGTCTCAGGTCTTCAGGAATAAACCAGCTACGATTGAGGTTTTGGACGCCAACATTACTCGTGTTAACTGCGAGATACCAGTCGCTATGCTCGAACGAGTCGCCCAAAATTGGACCTTCCAATTGGACTGTCTCAGACGTAGTCATGGCCAACATTTACATGATATCATTTTCGAAAAGTAAATGCCATGAAACGTTCTTTAAACCGTTTTACATTCTAACTCAAACCTCACGATGAATCACCCTTTAGAACCCAAATGCGACGTTAACTGATGTATCACAACGATGGAAGTGTTGTGACCTAAAATTATGAATCTTCATAATAAAAGATATTCCTACCCTCAAGTCTTTCACATCCCAAATCCAAATCGAAAAGAAGACAGTCAGGTGATATGCTCCCTGGCGAAGTCAACCCTGTGGTAGTAGAGCGCTATTACGACCTTCATAGCAACTTCATCCGCAGGTCCCTCAAGAAGCCCGTTATGCTCACTAATTGATGCGCCACCAACACGTTACCATCTTTCGCCCCTGAAGATACAGCACGTCCCTTTTAAATACCCTCTAGCTACTCATCCAGACAAAAAAAAAAAAATAATAATAATAAATAAATAAAAAAAAGAGAAATGAATGTGTCTCGCATGTAAAACTACCCGAAGAACCGTGTATCGATCAGTCCCCTTGCTGTACTATGGTTGTCATACTAAGAGAGAAAAATAGGTAAAATGTTAAAAAGAGATTTATTGCAAGGTCAAAATAGGTGGAGGGGGTGACAATAACATGTAACGGTATATATATATAAAAGTAGCTTGTCTTAGAACTAGTGTCGGTTCTCGAATCTATGCATTCAATCAGAACCTAATAATAACAATACTAATATTGATACTGAACCGAGCCGAAAATAATTAATAAATATATTAGATAAATCTACCTCTAGTAACAGAGGATAACCGCTAGCCTGAACAACATCAATCATTAAAGATATCGCGGTAGATATTGAACTGAAGTCTATTTATTTGTTACAATAATAAATAGGTTGTAGTACAATATCAGCACTAAAACTAAAATGAAAATAAAAAAAATAATAATAATAAAACTTCACAATTTAATTCATGTATCCTAGAGCGTCATCGCGTAAAAGATGATACGAACATAAAATAGCAATGTCCAACTGACTTACCGAGCTTATGCCGGATGGATGTGTACAACTTACTTATAAAATACAATTAACAAAAAAAAAATATAGATACATGCATATATATATATGTATATATAAATGTAAGTAAATCTAGGTTAGGACGGACACGGGATGTAAAGGTAAAGTGACCAGATTTATTTGAAGCAAAAGCCGGACACATTTTCTTTCATGTCAAATTATGGTTTTTTTTAAGTTAAAAATTAAAATAGTACGCTACATAAACGACAAATGACATATTTAACAAAAAAAAAACAGGCTTCATAACAATTTTTTGTTTTCGATATTTAAAAGAGATCAGTAAAAATGTATATTAATCTGCCAACATGTTATTTTTAAAAATACTTTAAAAAATCAGCCTCAATATTGCTAGCGTGCTTAGACAAAGTCAAGGTAATAATAAATAGTTTTCCAGAAAATAAAATAAAAGTAAATGCTTCAAATACTTACATATGATTAATTTTAAAATTTAAAATTAATTCATATGTTTGGATGCAGAATGAATTTCTTTACATATTATTTATAATTTTTTCATGTAATTTACATCACAATTTTGGTATTGCATTTTTAAAATTAGTATTGCTTTAACTGTTTCGACAGACAGCTGAGCATTTTTAACGGTCCCGATTTTATTTATTAACGAAAAAATTTTTTCTGTGACCGCATTAGTGCCAGGAAGACACAAAATATATTCCACTAGTTTTAAAATATTTTTAAGGGGAGCTCCTCTAATTGAAAAATATTGAACCTTGTCTTATTACCGCAAATCAACAGAAAAATGTTACTCTTTCCACCTAATTTTATATCGTCAAAATACATATTTATTTATATATCCAACTTCCTCCAACAAATCGTTTTCTGAAATTGTTTGGTCAGTTTTCTGCGACACAAATACAAAACTTTTTTCAACATCTTCCTATTTAATGCCTGTTTTAAGGCAAGCACATTGAAAATCTTCGGCATATTTATACTCAGATATCAATTTCTCTAAGTACTGCAAACAGTTTTTGTAAAAAAAACACTTTTAAACGCAATATAAATCTCTGCTTAACTCTGTTAAATTATTTAAGATTTTTTTAAATGGGGTGGAAATGAAATCGGCGGCTCACCTCTCCTCCAATTTAGGTATAAGATCAAAAATCTGTCCGAACACCTCCATAATGGTGTTTTTTTGTCTCATGAAACATGGAAGACTGATTATGAAGAAACATCAACCATAGTTATGAACTTAGGTCTTCAAAAATCGTCTGAAGAACAATGATACACTTATCAGTTGAGAGAAAACATGGTTTAAGTTGCTTGTACATTTTTAGCACACGTTCAATAGCAGGCAATAACGCTAGCGATCTAGTTTTGCAGAACCCTAATATGCGATTGTATTCCACTTCTACATCGGAGCAAAACTTTTTTAAGTTTTTTAACACGAACGGTGTATATATAGAAGTGGACGTATATTTTAATTATAATCTTTTCTACGTCTGTTGCAGTTTGTATTGCATTGTGTACAATATGTGCGGAACACCCGACTAGAACCAAAAGCTGTTTTAAATTATTATCTAGACGGCTAAATGCATTATTTTTCCCACTCCTAGATAGCCCTCCAGAGTAAGTGTTGGCGTTATCGGCGCAGAAGCCAAAAATTTTGTCGGACAGATGAGTGTTGTTGGCGATAGTTGTCATTATTGGCTCACTCATAACTTCCAACGTGGAGCATCCTTAGTTTTGCGTCTTCCTGGTATGTGAAATATGTACCTCACGACAGTGAGGAACAGCTTCAGATCCTTTTTGTTGGATGTGTCGGGAAATTGTTACAAAATTTATTACTTTTATAACTCTTGATATGCATACTGTGAGAGTAGGGTGAGGTGGGGCAGATTCAACACTTTTTTCGGCATATAAATATTTGAATAATTTTTTTTTTTTATTAAAAGCTATGATTATTTACTACAAAATTCATAATTTTTTAAAAGTTAACATCACCCTGATAATTTAAAATTTAAACAGCATTAAAAAGGCGAATCTGCCCCATTGTGGGGAACAGTCGTCATCCGGGTGGGGCACTTTCGACATGAATTTAGATTACGCATGTATTAAGAATCAATTAGTCAAATATCATTTCACGTTGTATAGACTCCTATCAACATCTTGACGATTCAGCTGAGTGTTCTGGCAATGTCACTTCTCAACACTAAAGGCATATCCTCAAAAAAGGTTTAAAAAACTACCAATTGATTAGCAGTCAAGAGAAATTTGTTTGAATTCTCAAATTTGGTTATCTGACCAAAATGATATTTTGGAATTCGGGTAGTCAAATTTCACCAAAATATAGTCACCAATTTTGAGTTCATCCTCGGGTTTTAGGCTATTATCACTTGCGTTTGATACTTCTAAATCAGCAGTCCATTATTTTTAACTTACGCTTTTGTCATTCGACGTGGCAAATTACATGATTTTGTCCTCCTGCAGACATTACAATAAGCAATTGTGTTACGTTTGTTTCAGAAATGTATAAATTCTTCCGAGAAGATGCCAGTTTATTTCTATCTATGTATAATGAAACGTTAATATTATTAATTATTGTGCTTACATTTGAGTTGTTTTTGGTAACCTATCTACAAGTACCCGTCCAATAAACTTCATTTCACAGCAAATGGTTTTGTTTTCGATTTAAAAATGACAAAAATCAAGCCAAACTGACTATTCATACATACATATGGCGGCGGGACAGAGACATCAAAAACGGGACTGTCCCAATAAAAGCGGGACGTATGATCACTTTATGTAATGGTATGCTTGCAGGCCGTTGGTCGACTGGGTTTGATCATAAGGTTGTTAATTACGGCTGATATTTCAACATCTGTTGCTATTGTTGCGGCTGGAGCTCTTAGTTTGGCTGTGTCCGTGGCAGTCGATGCGTCGATGCCATACTTGCTATTGCGGAGACTGTGGTCGCTTAGAAATAGTTTGGCTGTGCTCAGCAAGACATACTTATTGATTAGAATGATGGAGTGACTAAGTAAAAGCGGTAAACTTTAAAGAATTAGCGAGGCTGAGAAACTCCTTTTGTTTTTCTTATTTTTATAAGATTTTTGTTTGCTTTTCTCTGTTCCGGAACCAATTAAGCCATAACGATTGGTTGTTATCTATCGGTTACCAGAAATGGTCAATCAATTTCGGTCGTCAAGGAGCTAAAATTGTTTCAAAGCTTAACTGTTCGCAATTCTAAGTTATCTACACATCTATACACACTCATATATACATCGTTCCGAGAAAACCAGATAGAGGGACTGGGGTTGTTTTTATTTTAATTTTTTGAGCCAATTCGAAAAGTCCATTTGGATTGAGTGAGAACACTGAGTACAGGTAGATTCATTTATAAATCAAGCGTCAAAAATGTGCAATCACATATGTATTTGTTTGGGGTATACATAATGAAACAAAATTAAGAATATCATATTACAATTATTTATCACCACATAAACAGAGCTATCCAACTGCATAATTGGAATATACATAGGAGCAGGAGTGATAAGACATAGGACCCACCTCTAATTGAACCTAAGTAAGGATGCCACCATATGCCAGACGAAAGTAAACGACTTGAAAGAGTCAAATCAACTATACTGTCGGATAGTTTCTTAATGTCACATATGTATTTTCAGAAAATTATTGTACAATAGGCTGGCTGAACTTCGGGGGAAATCGAAAGCTGATATCTCGTTGATGTTAACGCGTGTCAAGTCTTCAAATACTTCTCTGAAAGGAATGCACTTACTCATGCTATTGGAGTTTTCCTGAATGAGGATGAATTTGTTAAGTAAAATACTCAAAAATTGATGACTTCAGCCACGACGGCCCAATGATATTTTCAAAAACGAAAATCAGTTATTGTGCAATTGCTGTACGACTGATGGTCAAGTAGAAGTAATCCATTATACTCGTAGACATAGACACATGTGTACCTAGATCTAAAAATGTTTGAAACCACATATTACTCTGGGTGTTCCTAGTGCTAAATCTTGGCAGTACAAAAGAGAAAAAAACCTCAAGTCGTTACCACAATTATGTGCAGACGATAACTACCGATATGCCCGTTAGAAGCTACTGACAAGATCCTCTTTTGAACTCGTAGAAGTTTCTGAAAACTAGAAGGACTGATCGATATTGTAGTGGTCTCATGGCACTATAGCCATTTTCTTTTTCTCTGGCGGGTAGTATTGTATCATCGTCTCCGCATAATTTTCCGCAGACACAAGCAGTACGACGAGTTCGTGGATATATACTCATTCGGGTTGTGCGTACTGGAAATGTTTACAGGTACCTTACCCTATAAAGAATGTCGATATGAGAAGCAAACTAAGCAAAGGTTTTAAGTGGTGAAAAACCAAAAAGTTTCTCTCAAATACGAGACCACATCACACGCAATTTTATTGAGTGGTGTATCAATTCTAGGCCGATGCTGAGACCTACAAACTTACAAATCTAAATATGATGTTCTTTGAAAAAATGGGACCCTTTAAAGGACTAGTAAGTACTAATTATTTAATTGAAATATTCAATTTGTTTACAAGATTTCACATAATTACAGAATGCACTGTCGGACCAATCGTCTGAAGAACCACTGTTACTTCTCTTGACACCAAAACATAATCTACCTATGCAACCTACATCTAAGGTAAATTAAATTTGTGTTTACTATAAACTTAAAATATTGATTTTTATTTGTATTCATTAAAAACAAACATAAAAGTCTTCCAAGATTGAAGCTGAATCTGTTGTTGTTACAGAGAAACCACAGCAGAAATTGACTGTTCCAAAAAAACGAGTATGTACCTTACAGCATCTCATAGTTATATTCTAATTGTATTCCTATACCCATTAGGAACGTTCAGAAAAGAACCAGGATGACGCAATGAGCAAAAAGCTCCAGCATCATAAGAAATTCATGGTTAAAAGCACAAAATTGTTCAAAATATAAAATAAAAATAAATAGTCGTTCCATTTTGAAAAGTATTCTCTTACAGCCATGGAAACACAATTAAGATCGCCTTTTCATTTCGCATTCTACGGAGAAGTCTAGTAAATAAAGAGCCTGGCAGCTCATTCCAGAGCAAGTTGTATGGGTTAGGAAAAAATTACGATATTCGAGACTACGTCTAGAGGTGGCATTAAAGGTATACAGGTGAACATTTATAGGGAGACAGGTGATACGATTGAATACAATGGAGCCCTGGATTTTAAAATAACGACAGAACAATATAAGGCAGGAGACATTTGTCAGTGTACGATTATGTCGATTGACTGTTTTGAATCAGCGCACGGTTTTGAATCCTATCTAGGAAGAGCAGAGAGATCTTTGGAGCACGTTACCAAACTGTGTACTGTACTTCAATATTTGCCAGATAAATCCTTTATATATTAGAGCCATATTAGACGTAGTGAAGTCGGTTGACTAAGGTTAGACATTCGAAAGCATTTCACACATAATGAGAATAAAATACTTTTTCGATTTCGATTCTGCAAATGTCATCATGTTTTGGAATCATTAAATTCCACTTGTTGGAGACTCCAGAATTAATATTGGAGTTTAATGAGCTGCCCTCTCTAAATAAGAAAAGTACACACATACATAGGTCCAAGAATGAATATGAAAAGCAGAGCCTAATATATTCAGCAAAACAATTCACTTGATAATCAGACTTACTAACTTACTTACTAACTAAGATAACGCCTCAGTCCAGGGTTATAGGCGTTTTCAGTTCAGGCGGTCCCTGATGATCTGCCTCCAGTTGGGTACTCTAAGTTGTTTAGTGTCGCCTTTCACTTATTGCCGTCATACGAGTATAGACGATATCTTTCTCTAATCTACCTAAGAGTTAAAATCAAAGACCAGTGTACAATTATAGCCCTTAAATATCTTCTACCAAACTAATGTACGTCAACGAGACCAAAAGCTAAGGATACACATCTTAATCCACGTTCTTCCAAAGATTCTCCTTGATTTTTATTGATAAGGCGCTAACAGCGAAGTGAAGAAGAAGAAGAAAGTTTGCTTTCTGATAAGCACTCATTATGATACTCAATAGTATGGTCTAGGTATACAAAACCCGTGACTACCTCAAAGTGGCAGACAAGAAAAAAAATGTCGGAGATATAACCCAGTCGTGTGGCACACTAGATTCATCAATCCAAAAAAGAGCCTTATTCTAAACTCTGTCAAATGCTTTGGAAATATCAGTTACAACTATCATGCTTTTGCCAGATTGATGTAGACTTTGGTTCCACTTTTCGGTAAGACATGCTATCAGACCACCAATGACCTGTTGCTTTGCCGGTTAATCAGCATTTAAATGACCTTGGAGTGAAGGGTACCTAAGTGGAATGGCTCTGTAAGAGGAGAGAGAAGAAGATTTACCTTTTTAAGGTACGGGCTGGACAAATGCTGTCCTAAAGAGTAGAATAGATGAAAGGGGTTACGCAGTGGTTTTACCAGCGTTGAAGAACGCTTGTTCAGAAGATGGGGGGACCAGCAGATTTGTGTATGTTAGGACCGTTAAGTACTCTTGCTAATAAACGAACATTGATGATTGGATGTACTCAGGAGAAGGGGGAAACAGCGCACAATCTTAAAGTGTTGAGCTGGTCACAGATGTAGGCAACCTCAGCGGTAATAGAATTGACCTCTTAATCAATCGTCTCAAAACCGAGTTGGTCTCGGGTTAACAAATGCTATTGAAATTACTGACTGCTTAACATATCAAGCAATTCCAGAAATTCCTGCTGGTGGAGGTAGACAAATCAGACAAAAACGGTCAGTCCAGAAATTTATTACCATCTCAACAAAAAATGGCTGGCTCTGGATTGCATTCCATGACAGAGAAACCCAGAATGGGCTCATGTCGGCTGTAGCAAAAATAAAATGGTGATATAATATATAATGAAACAAAAGCACTATAATATCCCCAAATCATAAACATATATCGTATATTTCCGCAATGATGATTTCACGCAAAAGGACTTCTTCTTAAGCCAGGGAAAATTCTGATGGTTCAGCCACGGGTTGGCGAAGGAGAGAAATATTCTCTCAATAGACAAGAAGTAGAAAGATCGAATGCTTTTAAAACTAAAGAAATTGTTCTTTAACTTCTCACAAATTCTGGTGCATAAAACAAATCACAAGATGAAACCAGACCTGCGCACTGTGAACAACAAAGGCTTATTGATGTCTGTGGTACCCATACCCAGACCCAAACATCCTCAGCCGATGTAGACGCATTAAGAACGGTAGAAGAATCATCCTGAAGATAGCAGTCATTCCAAACATGTTGGCAGCTTTGTCGGGACCGCCCTAACTCAATAGTCGTGGGCTTAAAAATCTTTCAAGTCCTAAGTCAGCGTCAACGGTTCTGAGTTATCGTGTAATATGAATCACCTTGATGTAGATTTCATTCAGGAGTCACATATTTACAAAGACCAAATAAAGGGCATCCCAAGCGAGCTATTTTGAGATCTCTTTATTGAAGGCAGACAAAAGTAATATTTAGAATTTACTAGCCTTGGTGACGGCAATAACTGAGCCTCTAACCCCACTAAAGATATGACCGATATGACAGAAGCAGTTATTCGGTCAGTATATCTTCCAAGAAAATCCACCGAAGTAGAATTCCTCCCACTGAAGTCTAGAAATTAGTTTTATAATTTTCATAATCGAGGAAGGTCCTAGATCTCTCTCTGTCCACCCCATTAGTAAAAAGAAAACTCTATTAAAAATTGGCCGTATCACGGAAATTTCAATCTCAGAACTACACTTCTAGAAACATACAAACAAGCAAGATCCACAGATTGGGAATCTCATAGCCTAAAACTCATGGAAAATGTGGTCAAATAGTATGAGATATTAATAGAACAAAGCAAGGGGCATTCCGAAAGCGAGCACTAGAAACCCCCCTTGGTGGTCTAAAGAAGATCGCGAAGTTGAGATCTGAGACCAGAAAACTTTTAAGCAGAACGAAAAGAAATGGAGAATGGGATAAATATAAGAATAGCCACACTATTCTTTCTTTTATCAAAACCTTTCAAAACGGACAGTAGCGCATACATATTCAAAATCCTAATCAAATTGGGCAGCTTAAAAAGGCAGATGCCACTTTTTGAGATGCTAAAACTCATAAAAACTCCGTGCTTCTCCATTACTTCGACTGCCAGAGAAAGGATTGGTTGAGGGCAAACGCAATCCTTCAAAGCCCCGAGCTATAAGGGAGACTTCACCGTATTGCTCCAGAAGGGCACCCAAATCATAACATAGGGATTTATTTCAAGAAAATGAAGACAGATTACTCTGAGAAACATACTCAAGATTGGGGGATTAATCATTTTTATAACAATTTTTTTTTTTTATTTTTTTGAAATAATTTCTTTGATAACCAAATCAAATACATATGTATTTATTTGTATCGATTGCACATTTCTTACGCTTATTTCTTGAATGTATGCATCTGAACCCAGCGTTCTCACTCAACTGAACCAACGGTACTTTTCAAATTAGCTCGAAAAATGAAAGGAGAAACAACCGCAGTCCCTATGTCTGATTTTCTCGGCACGATGTATATATACATATTTATATATAGGTGTGCTCATATGCACGGATATGTAGCTAACTTGAAATTTGAGTACAGTTCAGATATAAATCAATACCTAGTCGGTTCTTGACTAAATATGCGAGTGAACTTAGTCCACTGCACATGTTGCGATTTTTCGTTTCTGATAGAATAGCACTTTTCATTAATAAATAATTTGTTAAACGTAAACATTTTTTTGTTAAGAATATCTAAGAATTTAAAGAACATCGCTTGCTTTAAAATCTAAACAAAAATTTGTTTTATAGTGTTTTAAAGAAGGACTTCTCAATTTTTTCGTTGCTTATAGAAAACTATTAATCTAATATGGGTAGCCCTATAAGGGACGGGAGCTAGTTTTAGGGTCCACGCATTGAAGAAATTTGTTAAGAAATGCGTTCATGCTCATTGGCAGATTCAAAGCCAATAATGCCTTACATGCTACAGGTGGTCTAATAGGGACAGACCCTTTCAAGGCAGTTGCAAACATTGAACCTAAATTGGATATAACATCGTTCTGCAGAGTAGCATGCGGAAGAATTCTTTACGGTTCTTATCTAAAGGCGCTGGAAAAAATATTTTTTAATCTTTCAATATTTTTAATGTTTTTTAATCGACTTGAATATTTAACCACTGCTTCCTACAGATACTACTACTCGTACCCTGATTCTCTTTTCTGTTGACACACTATATAAGAATTTCGTATATAAAATATTTCCAACCCTTTATATATCTTCTGTAGGAGAACGCCTGTTTAGAGGATAATAATCAATTATTTATAATAATAGCATTCCCAGTTTGGTGGTTAATTGGATTGAGGACGTTTGGGATGTTGCTTGCATTTACCACTGATTATTACAAATAAGTAAATAGAAAAATATACAATAGTTTTAGTTAGGCCAAGATAACTACTCCACATTAAACATGCAATTGCTTTTTATGACTTAAAGGCATCCCAAAGTTTTCAGGAATTTGAGTTCAAGGGTCAGTTTTTCGTGTTTCTGTCGATGATCAGAAACAGAAAGTTTAAGATTGAAATTAACTACTATACTAAAGACCTTACTACAATAAGATTGAACAACAAAAATTTTGGAAGCGAAATAAAATAAAACACCTCGGACCAATCAACCATGCCGAATCTGGAGTTATAAACCCACCCTAAAAAAATGCCCAAAAATACCATAGCAAACCTACCTAAACAATCTTCCAACCACCACCAACCTGAGTCTATAATTCAATTTCTGTATTTTACAATATCCACCCATATCCACACCCTATTTTATTCCGCCATATTGAGGTATTAATTGAATTTCCAGATAAATTATTTAAGAAATCTTAATAGGCGTAGACAAAAAGATGAATATTGAAAAGGGAGGGAAATATGAACAAACGATTTTGAGGTGATCTACAGAAAAGCGATCAGCCATTTAAAAAAAAAAAAGACAATAGGATAAAACTGGTTTAGTTCATTGAATAGCAGTCAATATGGAATTTTTTGTAATATTTTCTTGTTAGATCTTTTTCATCATAATAAAACAAAATAGAAACTATAGGAAACAGGGGCATTTTCCATTATTTCGTATACGGCTACATGCCCAAATCAAATATAAGAAGCAAAAGTTCTTATTTCCACCTGGCGCAAAAACCAATGACAACGTTGTTTTTTGGTGTTTTTCTTTTCGAAAAAATGTTCATTGTTCATTGAAAAAAAAACAAACAATCCATCAAACTTTCTCCGAAAACATTACATTTCCTCTTTGAGCATTATTTTATTTTTTAATTTATTTATTGTATTTCTGTGATCAATAAATTTAGCTTACAAGCCACGAATTTGATATGTATCATGTTAACAAACAGAACAACTACTAGTATTCGAGAATATAACAATTCGAACAGATAAAAAGTTTTTGAAGTTTTCACTGCAACGGATTTCAAAGTAATGTGTCTACTTGATTTCCTGAAAAACTTAAGATTTCGCAAAATATGTTAATTTGTTCTATTTAAGCATACTCTCCGTCTCACCTGAGTATATGCAAAATATCTTTCTCTGTCAGAAGGTTCAAATAGGATGCATACTCATACACAACATTGTCTGCTTGTTGCATTATTCAAATCTAAATGCTGCATTTGCTTCGAACTACATATAGTATTTACGTCAATAAGGAGCTCCCTTTATTTAGTTTCGTTGATTATTGTTAAAGTTATATACTTAGTGCACCGAGATCTTTTGATAGAAATACTACTTAATTTAAAACAATTGGGAGTACACCAGATTGGTTCATTAGCGCTGTTATATATTTATTCGCTGAAACTACATGCAAAAATCCAAGAAGGAAAATTCTGCTCGAGCAATTGTTTCTGGACATTGGCCGGAGTTTTTATTTCCCGATATTCGATACTCCGTCTACTCTAGGTAAGTGGAAATTCTCCCTTTATAGAAAATTCAATCCCAAAAATCTATTTGAAAAGCATACCAACTCAATACTTAAAAGAGTTTTTATGGAGAGTAAGAAATTTCAATGAATTAAATAGCCGTGGTTGAAAAATGCTTGCCATGAAATGTTTGAATACAGGTCTAGGCATATAATCACGTTGCCAATATTTCACTAAGGTCATCCTTTCAGTCCGATTTTTCAGCAATCTATCGGGCAAATCGATCACCGATCACTCACCTAATTGTGTGTCAACAAATCGAGTTGGTGCAGCGGCATCTTGTAGAAACCACATTTTAATGTTATCCATGTTTTGAAAGAAATTTTCGTAGAACCTGGTCAGGTGTTTTTCGCCGACTTTTTCACAACAAGGTGTGCGCTAAGAACTCGTTCAGCACCAAAAAGCAGATGTTACCACAATTTTGACGGACAACGACAGACCTTCGAATGTGAAATATTCTGTTTATAAGAAAGGCCCTAACACTCCTATCATTCGGACTCGGCAAACAATCCTAGGTACCCTTTCAGTGTGCTTAAAAAATAATCAACGGAACAAAGCAGTGAGTGGGAGAGACTATTCTTTAGCTCACCCGGAATTGTTTATTTTATCGGTGAAGCATACACTCCAGCCTGATAGTACGGGGGCTCAAACATGGACCCAAATTTGTTCATTCGTAATAGTCACACTCAGGATAAAAAAGAGGACTCGCTCTTAGATCGTCGAGTGTCTAATCTTATGTTACAATATTAACAAATTTTCAACGTTTGGTACTTTCTTGTGTGCCCCCTATTTCCCCTTGTTAATTCTATCAACATATCGAATGGGGTATTTAGTAGCGTGTGATTCAGACAGATATGAGGATTCACATTCAAAAAACTTGGTCGAATTGGATTACTATCAATAACGCTAAACATATGAAAAAATTGTCCTGAATCGAAAACAATAATTTCCCGAATTATGATCAACTTAATTGCTGACGCCTTAAATTCAAAGTACCGTACTGGATTCGTTGCAAATTTTGTACCACAACGTGTTTCGACTCTATTCACATAAAAAAATAAATAGCACAATTCTGTGAAATTGCTGGAGCGGATATATACATACAGATACGATATCAATACATTCTCGTATAAATGCTAATGAATCCGTCATCCAATATTTCGAAGTGTTTATTTGGATTCAATAAAATCTTAATAAACAATTTTTTTGTAGGTTTAAAGACAACATAACGTATGTCAGTTTGGCGATTCGTCATTCGGATATGCCACGATATCTATAGATTTATAAACTAGGAACATTTCGGTAAATCTGAATTAATAGTGGCTGATATTCATGATTTGGTTTATAATTCGAAGAGATCTTGTGAAAGCAAGTCAAGTTTTGTGAGGACTCAAAATAGTGAAAATGGACGATACGCAAGACTTAGGGTTAGTTGTAAACTATTTTTTTTAATTTGTGCATTATAATACGGCACTTAATTTTATGATAGTGAAAAAACATTCTACTACAGCACTTCGGAGGACGATGAGGAATCAGCTCCCAAATCTGCGTAAGTAGAATTATATTCAAATTGGAAAAAATACTTTGAAATGTAATTTTTATTTATTTATTTATTTATTTATTTATTTATTTATTAATTTTTTTTTTCAAGTGTGCTATGGAAAGTCTACGGAAGCAGAGCTCAAAACAGGAAAACATTTACAAGGGCTGACAAGGGTGTTATTATAAGTTGCGTTAAGGGTCCAGGCAGTTCCAAGGCCAGGGCTTCTCAAAGTGCACAGGTTGAAACTGAGCCTAAGCCACTCGATGGAGGCCAGAAAGCTTCTACTTCAAACGCCACTCCTACAGGAAGTAACAAACGTAAAGGGATAAATCCCAAACGACGTTCACCTCTTGAATGGGAATGTGATAAAATTGCTGAGCTCTTTCGCGGGCTAAAAAATGAATAGGGAAAGGAGAAGGGCCACCATATTCACTTTTTCTTTTAAAAAGTCTCAAATGCAAACATACATGCAATAATGTGATAATTTTTCTCTTTCCCGATATTTCCCATTGGAGAACAAAAAATATATTAAATAAAAAAAGCACTATTTCAAAAGCAAGCTTACATGTTTGTATATAAACTTTGATAAGGAAGTTGTTTACAGGATCTTTAGGACACAGCAGGATAAAGGTGTTTCTCTCAAATATTTTGTGTTTCTGAATCCATTGGGTACTTGTGTCCGTCGTCAAATGGCTTCATTTCGTCTCATCGCACTTAGGTGGGAAATAATGAGGTAAGCAGTCCAGGGGTGCCTACTGAAATAAAAAAACAAGGTTATAAACGCGCAGATAGTTTTGCGAGATCGCGGAAGTATTACTACCTACTTGAACTGATTTATCAGAAAACAATTGGTCTGCCCGTTCGTAGATGGAATTTGGATTTGTAGCAAGTGGTTTAAGAAAAATTTGAGGGAATATTGGAGTATTTACAGATCGAAGCAAAATGAATATAAGAAGCTGATTCGGACTTCGAAGAATGATTCTTGGTAAAACCACCAGCGTAGTCAAAGTGCTCAAAAGAGGGAATCTGGTACGACTGGATTAATCCAGGAAACTAGCGTTCGCCAATGATATTCACATTAGTTTTTCTACATTTACACACGGATCAAATACCACTCGACAGCTGCTCGTCGGTGCCGGCGTAAAGGTCATTAAGTCGCATCCAGGAAAGCGGCTTCTTGCTTTTCTTCGTTTAAATATTATTTTTCCATCAAGTTCAAGTGAGTTTATTGCTTATTTGGAAGTAGAGGTTCCAATATTGAGTCATAAACGTGTTCATTTTTTAGTAGCAAACTGCTCCCTTTGCAACTATCAGATAACAGTATCTATGTTATCTATCCATGTCGGATTGCTGATTTTTTGCGGCGGTACTTAAACGAGGGCATTGACTCCATGAGTAAATGTAATATTTCAATTATTTTCAAAGGTGAGATACGCACCTTGAAGAAGGCCATTTAGCCACCAGACGCATTTCAAATTGAATTTCCGTGCATACTCCTGATAAACGCGAATGGCATGGATGTAAAGGAATTGTGGAGTCAATTTTTTGGTATGGTACATTGTCCATCGATAATACTGCAAAGAAATTCGCACTTTTACGGTTAATTTTTCCATTTAGAAAAATAATTATTTGATTGCGGTGGTCTTGTTGGCGAGCTCCAGAAGTGACGCAGGCTGACTTGGAAGCATGCAATCTGCCTTATAACAGCGTGTTGTGTTTTAATTCTTGTTTTCCGTCTCCTGGCATCGTTGTTGTTTTTTTATATGTTGAAGGAATGTATTCTTTTTCCACGCGGAACTTCTGTGACAGCTGGATATTTGGATCTGGATTTAAATACATACTCGTATGGATAGAGTAATTTTTCAAGTATAAAGATCGGAGCTGGCTAAATTTTTCTGATGAAAATATGTGCAAATGTCCTTATGAAAGCCCATTAATTTATAGTTAGTACACCAATAGCATCTGTATAGGTATATGCAAGATATTGGAACGATTATATTTAATTTGACGGAAGACTTTTGTAAGGATCACCCTATAGACTGATAATGCTGGAATAAAAATATACGATTATGTATGTGCAGATGGCGTAGTTCACATAATATCCTTCCTTGATATCCTACAGCCACTATGACACTCTACCAAAGGGGCCAACTCCTAGTTAGAGAGGCTGTTAACCTCTGTCGGAGACAGAACGGACCCCTAGGGCACACCAGCATTTATTTTGTGAACATCAGATTTGAATCCATCCAAAACAATTTGAATTCAACGTTCCGAAAGGTTGTCTCTAATCCATTAAAGAAGATATGCATCGGTCCCAAAAGCAGTAATTTTTGACCAAACTCTGTCAATTGCCTTAGAAATATCAAATCTGCTTTCAGCAGTTTGATTTACGCTTAGGTTCAACTTTCCGTGGTTCCATATGCTATCAAATTATCAGTGGACCTGTTGCTACGAAAACCGTACTACCGATCATTGAGAAGCATTCTTGTTTCGAGTTGACAGTTCATGAGCATTTCTACGACCTTGGAAAGAATGGTTGGTGTAATGGGCCTGTAGGAGGAGAGAGAAAAAGATTCGCTTGTTTTAGGGACGGGCTGGACAAATGCTGCTTTCCATCTGCTCAGAAAGGATCCTTAAGAGTAGGATTTATGAAGAATGTTACGCAGTGGTTTTGCCAGCGTGAAAGAACACAGAGCTTAGAGAATACAGCCTAGAGAGGGGAGCACATCAACGGTGTACTTGCCAGGTTGAGAAGTTAAAAACAAGGATATTTGCGGTATGATTATCAACATCTGGAATTCGCGTGGGTTCATTAACAAGCTGCGTCAAATTGTTTTCCGCAGCGAAGATCTCAACACACCGTCCGATGGTGTCTGTCCAGAATGTCAAAGCCACCCAGAATTTTGTATATTGAAATCGCCCGTAATAATGATTTCAGTATGAGGATACAGGTATATAATTCTTTGAACGGAGCCAGGCAGCCCTTCAAAGTCGTTATAAGTCGAATTGCTGTCTACTATGGGACTTCTGTAAATAAAGCAATAGTGGATAATTTTCTTACGGAGATGAATGGGTCATTGTGGTGGAGTTTGGTTAGCTACTTTACTATACTAGTAAATGGTGAGAGAATAATAACGCCACTAGTTCGTAGCCAAGTAGATTCAGATCAGAGTTATCTAAGAGGTGTCTGCAGTGACCTACCTCCGTTTCACTAAGTGCCAAAATAGCAAATCTGTATTTACAGACGTGGACGTACGCAGAATAGTGATTACAGGAAGCCAAATGCAAAAAACACAAACATCGACAATTCTATACACAGTGAACTAAAAATTCAGGATTGTTTTGCCGAACAAAATTACAAAAATAAAAATCAGTACACCAACAAAATTCATATCCATCGGTTGTTACATACACTCAGTCACTGCACGCGCTGTATGACAATGTAATACAACAACGGCAGTTACTGAGTGCAAACAACAGTATGGCCAGGCTGGAAGTTTGGGATGCCCGCATTGTGGATGTTATTTGCACTGTCCTCGCGCGTTTGTTTTTCCTTGCACAAGTGTTTTTCGTTCACACGGTAAGCAACCAAGCAAGGTGACTCTTTGCCAAGCCAAAATCTACTGACAACCACACTTCAACATTACCCTCTAGTGCCAAATCGATGCCACAAATGTTGCACTGGCAACAAAAAAGACATCTTAAACAGTATGAACGGCACGTTTGGTTAGTCCCCAGTCAGTCCATAGACTCAGAATTATCACAGTCTTCTCCCGAGATACCTCTATTTAAGAAAAAGAGTGACCATCTAGAAGGCGAAGCAGATAATTCACATAAGAGCAACATCTAAAGAGGACAGACAATTATCTCCGCAGTGGATCCATCGTGATATTCCTTGAGTGCAACCCCGCTCAATGCTGCCCGACAGACAGCATTCAATTTGCCATGAATCAGAATTATCACAGTCTTCTCCCGAGATACCTCTATTTAAGAAAAAGAGTGACCATCTAGAAGGCGAAGCAGATAATTCACATAAGAGCAACATCTGAAGAGGTCAGACAATTGTTTCCGCAGTGGATCCATCGTGGTATTCCATATAAATGGACAACAAATGGACCCTTGAGTGCAACCCCGCTCTTAGCTTAGACAGTCCCTATCATATGGGGATTTTACAAAACCGCAACTGCCAGAGAAATAGCTTTACCATAAACCAATTTCCCGGCAGTTCAGTTCGCGCAACATGGTCAGATTACTCTGCCAATATATCCAAGACTTAAGACAATATTATCACTGCTATTCAGAAGGCAGTCTTTAAGAAAAGACTGTAGAAAGCCAGCTTAGTCTTACGAGAGAAACAGCGATTAGCAAGAGTAGTTCTGCGTGTAGTTTCTGTATGCTGTCGTTACCGCTTGTAACTGAGCGTGCGCTAATTACAAAAAAAGAAAAAAAAAAGACGAAGTTCTTAACAACCTCAATGTTGTGAGTCAAATCCATTATGACTGCTTCTATCTCTATAATCACGAATGCTGGCTGGCTATGTTCGCCCAATCATATCAATGTTATCCGCATACATAAATGATGATGAGGTGAGATGATGCTTCTGTTTTTGTCCAGTGAGTCTTGCACGAAACTTTTTACGGTGATGATAAATAGGTCGTATGACAGCGCGTCGCCTTGACATAAAAGGTTTCGGTAAATTCATTATCTACGTGGATGGAGAAGAGAGGATTTTGCACAGTCACCCTGACGAGTTCACCCCCTCATAAGCTGACAAAGATATGGTGAGTGTCGACTTAAAATTCAAGATCTGTCGTATTGTCAACATTTGACAATGGTGGACTTACTTGGCCTGAAACTACACTGATATGGACCAACCAGGTTGTTCGCAAACGTTTTCAAAGGCGACTGAACAGATCCTACCGGCAATGTTAAAGGGGCCTCTTCCTCTATAACTGGCGAAAAGAAAAAGGTCTCTTTTCCTGAGGATCGGACAACTAAACTGAATGCATCGTGCTTGCTTTTCCCACATCTTATTTTACAGGTGAACTGGTAAATGTTCCCAATCGGGTCATATCCAGCTGCAATAAATAAAATAGTCTGCAGGATTACTAGACATTAATATATGTTAGGTTTAGGGAGACGGAATGCGTGGAAAGGGGGAATTCTTTATTCTGCAGAAGTAATCTTAACATTTTTTCAACACCGACTTAACTTTTCGTTTCTTGTATCCCTGGCAAGTCTGTCTTATTCTATGGCAAAAATATTAGAATGTCATTCCTGCGGTTAGCCCTTCGGGTAGGGGAGTTAGAGTATACCCGAGGTAGGCATGCCTGTCGTAAAAGGCCACTAAAATGCACCCTCCGTATGCCGAGTTTGTGGGCATACAAAAAATGCAATGGACAATACCCCAGGTGGCAATCCAATTTCACTGGGAAATTCACCCTCTTGGGAGGTTGGCTCTACGGATAGTGGAGAGACCCATTTATTGCTATCAAATCCCTTTGCAAAAACATCAAAAGTACTCGTATCTCCACCATCTAGATTGCATATTTTCGGAAAACGAAGTCCGCCGGTTAATCAGGACTCAGTGAAAAGTAAATGCTTCGAACAAGAGAATAATGAACTAAGAGCTAAACTCAATGAAATGCAACGACTCTTTTACGAGCTTAAAAATGAAGTAGATTTTTTTTTTATATAATACCATGCGCGCACCAAGGGGATATGATAGGATATATGATATAAGGATACCCTTTTACTGGCTTTTTCTCCAGGGCGCGGGCGGGTGGTGTAGTAGTTTGAAATTCAGGTGTATTAGGTTTCGAGGTGTTTGTCAAACTGGACGGGACGATAAGCACAAGGTGTTAAGATTACTGACGCCGTGAACATAATCAAGAAGGTAAAGCAACAAACAGATAGCGACAAAGTACTGTAGTCAAACGCGGACTTAATATTTTCATGCTTACTTTTGATCGAAACGAGAAAGTCGCCGATATTTATAAAATTAAATCTATCTTAAATATCAGAGTCAAAATTGAGCCCATGCGCAAACTAACTATAATCCAATGCAAATTTTGTCAAGATTTTAGGCACACGCAGGCGTATTGTCAAAAAGACCCACGATGCGTAAAATGCGTAGGCAAACACTTCTCGGAAGAGTGCAAAACAAATAAGCAAATTCCAGCAGTTTGTGCCAATTGCACAGTAAATCACTCAGATATTTACCGGAATTGCGAAAGAAATACAAAATATGCGAAAAAGTCCCACGAAATTCATTTATCCGGACCTAAAGATGCAATATCTAAAATCGATGAGCCTAAGACAGCTATGAGAGTCACAATGATGAAACCGGTAACGTAAAAGCATAAATCTGCTCAAAAAAAAAAAACGTTGCCAAATCAAATGCAATTAAAAAACCTGTACCGGTGCGCGCAAGTTCATACATCAATAAAATAGATTCGGCCACTACAGATCCGCTGCCTCAAATTCTCGCAGGCATCTTAAAAAAACTAGATGAACAAATAAAAATAAATAAGCTCTTGTTTGAAAAACTAACCAAGTTCGAGTTCGTTGCTCGGAAAAAAACTAACAAAAATTAAAATGACTAAGATTTTAACATGGAACTCAAATGGCCTTCTGAAAAGAATCGACAAATTAGAATCTTTTCTATATGAAAGACTTGTTATTTCCCTCCGAGATATAAGATGGCAGACGACGACATCGATTACCAACTTGGGTCAAACTTTATTCTCGGTGGTGATTTCAACGCAAAGCATACAATTTGTGGTTTAAGATTCATTTCGACGAAGGGCAGGCTACTGTACCAAGCAAGTATAAACGTGGTTTGGACTTTTTTCGACGGGCAAGCCAACCTACTGGCCAACCTGCACAAATAAATTACCTGACCTGGTCGATTTTTTCATTACAAAAGTGGTCCCCAAATATCTCACGACTTTAGAAGAATCCTATTATCTCTGCTCAGATCACTCACCAGTTATCTTTAAAATCGGCAGGAGCATAGCAAAAACCAAAAGACCGCCCTAATTGACGAATAAGGAAACAAACTGGGATGGGTTCAGAAGAAATTGCAAGGAAAATATTGCTTTAAGAGTTCCACTTTCGATGCCGTTGCAAATAGAAGACGAAGTTGACAAGTTCGTGGAAATCATCCAAAGAGCTGCGTGGAACAACACTTCTTTTCGAACAAGAAGAATAAAATACAGAAAGCAAATATACGCACCCGATATAGAGGGCCTCCTATGAGAAAAAAGGAAAGCACGGAAGAGATGGCAACAATTACGTGCGCTGCCGCATAAATCCTATTTGAACCGCCTATCAAATAAGCTAAAGCAAATGCTGCAAGAATATAACTGCGGATAACAGTTGCAATTATTCGCTCTGAAAACCGTGAAGTCGACTAAGAAACCGGTTATGCAATTGGCACCGATAAAAATAGCCGATGCGAATTGGCAAAAGAAGACAAAGAGAAAGCGAATTTGTTTGCCGACCACTTGAAAGAAACATTCAAACCGTTCGAAGGACGTCAATTGGCCCAAGAACTTAATCTCAGAACAGGATCCGACAACTACAATATAAAACCCGTATCACTGTCTGAGCTACAACAAACAATAAAAAGCCTAAAAAATAAAAAGGCTGCAGGATACGATTTGATTACAAGTGAAATTCTAAAGCAGCTACCTCGAAAAGCGTTTGTCAAGCTCCTAAACATCATAAATTCTTCCATGAGACGTTCCAATACGTTCCAAGTGAATAGAAAGTCGCAGAAGTCATAATGGTTTCAAAACCGGGGAAAAGTCCAAACGACAAAAAATCATACAGACCCATTGCACTCCTGCCGATAATTTCAAAAGTTTTCGAAATTCTTCTGCTTAAACGTTTAAAACCGATAACTGAAGAAAGACGATTGATCATGGATCACCAGTTCGGCTTCAGGGTCAAACATTTTACAATCGATCAGGTCTTTCGGATAACAAATGTAATTGAAAACGCGATAGAGGGAAAAAAGATATGTTCAAGCGTTTTCTCGATGTATCACAAGCCTTCGACAAGGTATGGCACGAGGGCTTGAAGTATAAGCTACAACAAATTTTACCGAGAGAAATGAATAAAATACTTGAATCTCATCTTGAAAATAGACTGTTTCGGGTTAGATTTGGGATTAAATAATCTGAATTCAACGAAATTCTAGCTAACGTTCCTCAAAGAAGCGTTCTGGGGCCATATCTTTTCTTTCTGTACACTAGAGACATACCTCTAGATGAAGACACTGTGGTAGCCACGTTCGCGGATGCCACGACGATCCTCGCCACAGGACAAACAGTTGAATCCTCGACGGCAAAACTTTAACGAGCTCTGAACAAAATATTTGAGTGGACGAAGAGCTGACAAATCGTGCTAAACGAGACTAAGTCAACACACGTCAATTTCACGTACAGAAAGATAAACAACTTACCTCTATTCATCAACTCGGTGGAAGTAGAAATCACACGTAAATCACACGTAAAAAAGAAACGTGAAGAGCTCGAAATCAGGCTAAGAGAAATGAATTGGCTTATCGGAAGATACTCTAAATTAAGCACATATAACAAGCTGCTTATATATAAGCAAGAGCTAAAACCTTCGTGGACTTATGGTATACAACTATTTGGTTGTACCAAATCAAACAATATATCTGTCCTACAAACGTTCGAGAACAAAGCGCTTAGAGCAATCGTAAATGCTCCATGGTATATAAGGAATAGCGATATTCACAGCGATCTGGGAATTGCAACCGTGAAAGACGAAGTAACAAACTTCGCTCGTAAACTTCGCACTCGTCTTGTGCATCATTACAACCAGGAAATAATCCGAAGATTGGACGAGACAAATCTTGTGCGGCTACTTTAAAGAACAAGACCGTTTGACTTAGCGCCTATGTATATTGGGTTGTGTGCAAATACGAACTTCATTGTTCTTTAAACGTTTGCTTAGGACGTCAATATTTTGTACTCGTATTAAGACATCAAAATATTCGATTAGGTTTGTGGAGTTGGTGCCGTTCACAGAATAACAATTTCTTTAAGATTAGATAAACAATGTTAAAATGTCATTCATAGAAAATGTGGAAATTTTACAAGTGATCTGGTGCATGTTTTCCGGCTCTGATAAGCTCAGTATCTAAAGCAATAATTTCTTGAGTTTGGATACATATTTTGGTTTTCACTGTAGGTCCTTGGTCCTTGGACGATGTAGAGAGGCTGACCGTGAGACAAAGACGGGTAGATGGACTTCATCGAATTATCCTCGATAGACGTGATTAATTCGTCGCTGCCGTCACCAAAGCAGTGCTAGGTGTGGGTTAAGTCTGGTTAAGTCTGGTTAAGTCTATATGGCGGCCAAGCATGAATGCTTGTCAAGGATGATGAAGTTATCCTCGACCTTGACTGGGTGGCTCGTTAGAATGGGACCTCAAGTATCCAGGGATATGGAAGGTAAGTTGTATATTGGCTGAAGGTCAGAACCACAGCCAGTTACAGGTAGAATGGACGGAGCGGCATGCTGAAAAAGTGAAATAAAAAACAGAAATATACTCGTTTTATGTATGATAATAAATTATAGTTGACTTGAGTAGTTCTTGAGCCACGGTCATATGTTACATAGTGAGTACATCTAATTAAATAATATTTATTTAATGAAAAGGTTGCTTAACAAATGAATAAAAGTGTATTTATAGTTTGGAATATTTTTATGATTAAAAAAAGGAATATAATATATATATATCTTTAAAAGCTTCGTTTTTACTATCGCCTTTTATGAATGGGTGCGCGCTTAAAAATATTGTAAAAATCTTAAAAAATAAGGATATAACGAACTTTTGTATTTTCATTGTCGATGGGAGTACCTTTTATAAACAGAGAGCTATAAATCTATTTATGTTTATATGTATGTACAATATGAAATAGGAGCATACTCGCATTTGGATCTATGTGTCTAATTTATTAAACTTAATATTAATTCAAAGTCATTAGCATAAAAGTTGTCGGGTTTCGTTTGCTCATTCTGATTTTTTATGAACTTATTCATTCTGTGAGGCATATCTAATCCATTTCTGCCACATCATGTAGCAACATTGTGTCGGTATATATAAGATCACCGTATAAATCGATGACACCTTCTATCTCTGGGTGTTTCGTTAGACTGGGTGGTCTCTTAGACCGGTCCACATTGAAGTATAATCCTAAAATTGCACAAAGATCTTCCTGACTCATGTGCCAAACCAACCTTATGTCTTTTATTGAAATGCCACTCGAATCTAGCCGTTGATGGTAATCTCGTTCTGGTACTTTTTTATTCTGTAACGAAATATAAATAAATTATCATTAAGAAAATAAATTGTTTTTAACTTTAAAACTAACCCTAGCTATGTATTTATACATTGAATTTCTAAGAGACTCACATTAGTGGGAGGATTAAGTTGCCTCTGTGGGTCGTACTGATGCTGTTGTTGCTGCTGTAGCTTCGCCTGTTCTGTTCGTTGTTGTAGTTGTTGTTGCTTCTGTTGTTGCTGTAGTTTTTTCATATGGTATTTTCGTTCTTGTTATTGCTGTTGATTCTATTGTTTCTGCAGTTGGGGATGTTGTAGCTGTTGCTTCTGTAGTTTCTGCTGTGACTTCGTCTGTTGCTTTCGTTGTTGTTGTTGCTGCTGATGTTGCTGCTGTTGTTGCTGTTGTTGGGCTTGTTGTTGAATTGACGACCTTGCTACTTTTGATAACTATATGCACTCAAAAAGTATCTCACAACTTCAATGGAGTAGAGCTGAAAACGACAAATTTTTTCGTCCCTAAAGTGCAACCATTACCAATGTTTCAACCATCCACTCCTACGCACTCTCGAAATTACATCCCTTTTACCTTCTACTATCAAAACGTTAGAGGACTGTATCTGAAACCCGTGCTGTCTTGCGCCGATATCACGCTTTATCATTTGAGGTCTACGCTCTGATTGAAACTGAACTGAATTCCCGATATCAGAAATCAGGAATTATTCCCCCCTAGTTTCAATGTTTTTCGAGACGACGATCTTACCCGTCCAAGAGATGATTCTCCTTGTCGAGGTGTCTTACTGGCTGTCCACAATATCTTAAACTCTTCTCCAATCGCAGTTTCTACTTCATCTACGCTTGACTGCGTTTCAATAAAAATAACGCTCCCATGCGGGTCCTTGTACATTATGTGTTTCTACATCCTTCAGGCACAACATATCGAATCCTACCAACTCGATATCGATGCAATTGATCAAATAGTTAACTTATCTGATAATCTTGATGATATCACTGTATTCGGCGATTTCAATCTTGGACAAAATCAGACGATGAATCAACCAGTCAATCAGCCAAGCAAGTGTTGATGGAGTTACACAGAAAGGGAGTCTACTCCTCCAAAAGTTAATTTATAAATAAACCAAGCACGAACAATTAAAAAACGTATATTAAATTCATTTCATAACATTACCCAGTTTGAAATTAATTGAAATAAAATGTTAAAGTGCGGCTTATGTCATTTAAAAATTGAAAGACACGAACTTAATATTAAATGCATTATATGTAATGAAAATATATATGGATCAGCCAGCAATACCATTGGAAATGCTGTACAGTGAATTTGTGCAGCTGAAGGATGCAATGCTCACTAGAACCAAAGCGTTTGAAGAATGCAATGTATCTCTAAAGAAGAGAGTTGATTTTTCAGAAATAAAATTAAATGCTCTGGAACTGCGAGAGAATCGATGTGCAGTCGACATTGTTGGCAATAACAGATCTTACTGGAGATGAGATCAGTGAGAAGGAAATTGTATCGTGCTTCGTTAAGAAAGTCAAACCTTGTGCACCAAATAAGAGATCGCCTAACTTCGTGTATGTAAAGTTCTCAACCGCAACACAAAAAAGATCTTAAATGAAGAAGATGCGTGCGAGAAGACACAAATCTTCCTCATATGGTTCTCAACATAACAACATCGGTGACAGCAGCAACAACAACATCGACATCAGCAACATCGGCAGCAACAACATTGGCAGCAACAACACCAGCAGCAGCAGCAGCAACATAATGAACAGCAAAATTTACATGAACGATTGTCTCACGAGGTATTTTAGAATGTTGCTAAAGATGGCTAGAAAGCTTAAAGACAAACAATTATGTAAATTTGTTTGGGTCAGGGATTGCTATATACACAGCATACAGGGTAAACGAAAGAGATAAAGCTATTAAAATTAATTTATTTGACGACATTTATAAAGTCGAAAATCTGATTTGATATTGTAATAATCTAATAATTTCTCTCACTAATATTAATAACAGTATCAATAGTAGGCTTTCTTCTTCAATTCCTGATGATTCGAATTCTGATTCGAGATGTTTTTGTGTTCAGCCTTCAACCAATGATCTCTCATCTGATGTTTTTATTGTTCATCAAAATATTCGTAGTATGAGAACTAATTTTAGTTAATTTTTGTCTTACCTTACACCTCTGGAACATCTGCTAGATATTATCTTTCTTTCTGAAATTTGGATATTAGATGAAGAGAAATCAGATTATAATGTGATTCTTAATTTTACCTTTGATGCTACCTGTAATAACTCGTATGCAGCCGGTGGAGTTGCGGAATATTATAGGAATAGTATAAAAGATTGTGTAATTAATAAATATAAGTTGGAAAGTTCTGATATTATCAGTGTAAATTGTTCTTTTGTAAGGGAAAAAACTAAAATAGATTTCACTGCTTTAAAAAACCAATTAAATTATGAATTCTAGGATGAAGTCTATACAACTTCTAATCCGTTGTTATTGGGTCTATAACTTAATTCGTTCGGTTTGCTAAGAGATGGCGTAACTTGTATTATTCCATTGTTATTATTCCATTAGAACATGAGTTTCTACAATATGATATTAGGTCTCAGGAAAATTATACTTTATGTGTTAACATGAGGAACTTCGTAACTATTCCCATTGCTATTTATAAAGCACACTTTTGTCGGTTCTACTATGTTACAGCTCCCAGATTATTTAATTCTTTGCCAGAAAACCTAAGGCGTGATAGGACAAAAACTGTATTTTTAAAAAATGTTAAAAAATGGCTTTTCACTTTCAACCATAATGAAATAGATTCGATTCTCATTCCAATGTTATAAATTGACTATAATTTACTATACTATAATATTTTTATCTACATTGCATTTAAATTTGAAATATCCCACGACTTTACCCCATATATATTGTTTTATTTTGTTATTATATTTTAAATTTTTTTCTTGTACTTTCGCCACTTGCCATATGGCAACAGATTGTGCAAAGCTATTTCTTAGACAAATTCATTGTATCCTGGATCATTTATATTTGTAAAAAATTATTTATATTTTGTCATGAAATAAAGGTTGAAAAAAAAAAAATCTTTTTTATCACAAACCTTTACTTCAGTAAAGAAAGCCCCTTCTGGGAGTGCTAAGTTAGTACAGTCAACAACTATGTATATGGGTAGGCAATTAAAACTCAGATGCATCACTGACCCTATAAAATCCTCTGTCTCGCTCTGTCCCCTCCCACTTTCGACCATTGATATCTCTCACTCTCCACTTCTTCTTTCTTTTTTCCACCACACTCCCATTAAACCAACCTCATCAGCAGTTGACTATTCTTACTACTTTCATAAAGCGAATTTTCTCTAAATTAACGTATAACTTAGTAAGTGTTCTTTTGATTTCGCCAATGTGTTCCTTTACGTTGCTCTCTCCATTTTTTTACAGAGAATTATTCTTATTTTTCTCGGTGTCCTCTTTTCGCGCAATAAAACCCCTTCTACAAGCCACGGTGGTATAATTATAAACTTCGCTCTCCACGTAACAAGAGAAACAAATTATGGGCAGTTTTTCTTCTTATGCATGTCTATGCATAAGCGAAGCTCTACGCTCCACTCCCTCCGCGGCATTAGACATTTTGTGTCACTTGACACCCCACGACATCTTCAGCAGTCAAGTTGCTGCGACTCCAGCTATTCGCCTTAATGCGACTACACTATAGATCTACTAGTGACAACTTCGGATCTGCATGCTGAATATAAGATCCCTTTATTCACCGCGTGCAGCCCAACAAATTTCCTGGACAGTTGCAAAGTAGATGTTACTAGCATTTAAGATTGGCCGGACAAAAGCAGCGCCTATTTGGATAGGGATTTTTTGTAAGAGGAACACTTGGGGGAGAAGTCTTGGGTTTCCGGCATGGTAAAGAGCGCTTTGTAACAACTTGGACTAAGGCTCCATTTTCAATCATTAACCTTATACGAGCGCACGCCCCCACAAAATAGAAAAATTACTACACCAAAGATAACTTCGATGTGCTTTTGGATAAAACTTACGAGCAGTGCTCTAGCTATGACTTTAAAATTGTTCTCGGCGATTTTAACGCACAGCTGTCGGAAGATATTGTCGTAGCTAACCGGTGGTTCTCACATCTCAATATTCATAAGCGGACTTCAAGATCTCCTGATCAATTAACACTGACCAAATTGCGTTCGACGCAAGGCTCTCCTCCAGTATTTTGGGCATTCGAACGTTCCGAAGGGCCAACGTTATGGATATCCCGAGCATCGCAAAAGCAAAATAATATTGCAGGGAAGATCAATGTCGGATGGCTACATTCTAGAGACTTTTCGCCAGTATCAAGTATAGAAATCACTGGAAACATTGACAGAAAGCCATCAAAGATGCCGCTTCTAATAAGCTGGGTTTCACTCGGTCAACACAACGAAAATAACTACAATTGCACCTAAGACTAAGGCATACAAAGCGGCGCTGCATAAAAAGACTAGAGCTGTTCACGAGCTTTGTGAACAGAAGATGAAAGAAGAACACCAGTTTTTAAGGAGGAAAAAGAAAGAACATGAGGAAACTGAGAGATCCGACTCCAAAAATGAGACTCGGATATTTTACCGAAAGTTACAAAAAAAAAAAAAAACATGCCATTGACATAAATCCCGAACCGAAGCCTGTAGAGACGAATAAGGGAACTTAGTAGTAGTATCGCAGTTGGTCCTGAGGATGTATAAAGAACATTTCTGTAGATGGTGATGACAAACAGAGCTGATTAACTTTCAACCCGGATGATGTAAACCAACAATTATGTCCACCCGACCTGAAGGAAGTGAAGATAGCCATCCAAAGCTGCTGGACCGGGCGACCTGACCGCTGAGCTCTTTAAAGCTCATTGCCTTCAAGTTTCTATCTGCTGTATTGTGTGAAAGCGCACCATCCACCAAATATTTGAACTATCGCAAATCTTGATACAAACCCATGAGTTCTAAATCGATCCTCACCACCTACTCATCGATTTTAAGGTCACTTATAACAGCATCTATAAAAACGAGCTATACAGGGTAATGCCTATTTTTGACATCCCTACCAATCTCGTCCGCTTGTACAGGGTGACATTGGAGAATTCATGCTGATCTATCCAGATTGTTAGAGAACTCACCGAAACCCTTGATTTCAAAAAAAGCATTTCGCAAGTAAGATGAGTAGTTGACTAGAAATCAAAAACTAGCCAACTTACACTAAGAATTTTACTCTCCAAATAAATTATATGTGGCATCCATGGAGCGGAATAACCACTGAGTTCAAACATCTTTCTTTCGCATTCTATCCCATTTTCCAATGGAACATTCTATCCCATTTTGGGAACACTCAAGTGTATTCATACCCACTTGAGTGATAAGTTCTTAACAAAAAAAAAAAAAAAAAAAAAAAAAAAAAAAAAAAAAAAAAAAAAAAAAAAAAACTTGTATAAACTTAGATCTGTGTAGACTCATTTCGGAGCAGCTCCAAGGGGATAGGGATTTGATTGCAGTTCCCTGTTCTGAGTCTAAGTCATTTTGTTGTACCCGCGAAACTGAAAAGAGATGTAAGTGAAGCAGCAGATAGTTCTAAGAGGTCGTGGAAGAAATAACTTCCTAAAGTTCTTTGCCTCAAATTACTATGGCACAAAAAGTTGAGAGTATCCTCCCGTGATACTATGTCTCCACAGTATTTGCAGAAGTCGTCGTCAGTATGGCCTGCGAGCAATCACACAAGCGTTGCCGAAAGTTTGGCTACTTCTGCTCCAACCAATTTCTCAGCATGGAAGAAACTGCTGTGGAATGAACGGATGTGCCATTGGATCGGTTACACCTAAACGCAAAAACAGAATTTATTTGTCAAATACATTGTTGAAATTATTATTAACAGTTGAGGTTCAGAATAGTCTTAGACGACAGTTGGTATACGTTGAAGAGATCTGAAGCTCGTTACAGACAAATGAACTAAGCTAGAACTAAGTAGAACTAAAGGATGAATAGCGCAATCCACAGTATTATTGAAAAGATAAAGACAAACCCAGTCAATTTCCTAAAAACAAAATTTTATCAAAATTTTTCATAAAAAAAAAATAGTTGTGAAACCCAATATGGATAATATATGTGTCTGATTTCGTTTAAACAATCGCTATCCGCGATTTTTTAATGCTGATTATTGTTATAAAAAAAAAAATCATGAAAGTGACCTACCTCGCTTCAATGAATTTGACGTCCATTGGGGTGCATTCCTAGCTCTTTCTCGAGAGGGCTGGCTCATCAAATACTTCTTAAATGAAACGTGATCAGCCACTATCAATGAAAAATCTTCTCTAGTCAATTCTTCTAATGGGCTTCCCACCCAGTCCCAAAAGGCGTCCATATCCAAAATGTTGTCGAAAACCTTATATACCTTAACATTTTCACTTTTTATTTCCAACAGATTAACTTGCACTTAAAACGTAAGATCAACGATAATCCAATACGTGTCAGTTGAATTGCCGAAACCGCGCGATTCACTACTTCAGAAACAGTTCCAAACTGTATCTATACCTCACAAAAGATGGCTGCGATACGACGAATGAATACGTACAGGAATTGAGTGTGCCCTGTGCTGGTAGTTGTGCATTTAATAGTAGTAGAAGCAGTGTTGACATTATTTCTCCTTGCCAGGGAAGTTGACTCAGGGAATATTGGAACTTGTCGGATATGGGTTGTGTTGCAACGCAACTTATTTTTAAGTCGTTACAGATACACATATTTGTGTGTTTATCAAGAAAAGAAAACAGTTAATTGATCCTTCACTTTTCGGATGCATATTATTATTATTTTTTTTTTTTTACATTACCTAGACATTGTGGCTCGCAATTTGGGTTTTTTATTTTTTGACAAAAAAAACAAGTTTCATTGAAATTTAATTTGAAATGCAATTGATCCCATTAGTTACATCATTCAAATGTCATTCATGGAATCGATGGAGTGATGTGCTGGACCATGTTTCCCATGACTTTCTTGCATAATTTGGCTGACATTCCAGCAAATTCAGGGCGAATATTCGCTTCCAAGTCGCCTTAAGCTTCTGGCTTATTAGCATAGACCAATGTAACACGTCTGAAGATGTAAAATTACATGAACATGAACGTACCACACGGCCAGTTAACAAGGTGTTTCCTTAATAAACGTGCTACACGCGCTTTGTGACAAGAGTACTTGTACTTAAGGGTGGGTGTATCTTAAATGGTAGTGCCTTAGATTGAAAATCGAAAGCCATTCACACGAAATGAGTGGTTAAATAGAATACAACACAAGTACTCCCCAATAAATGTTGGATGCCAACCATCGAGCGGATGACTACTGAACGCAGACATTCTTCATTCTCTTTCCATCCCACTAGCCAACATCCATACATATGACCACTCTAGGGTTAAGTTTGAATACAGGTATGGAGGTCTTCATTGGCTGTAGCCAACGCTGTTACATCACTTCGGAAAAAGTACGGCCCACTTGCATTTCTGGCATGAAAACCACACTAAGCAGCCACTGAGATCGTATTCAATGGCTACTGTTGGAGCAACTGCGGCTATTTGTTTATTCAAAGCCATTTAACGAAAAATGTGCCTGAACTCTGAGGACAAAAATCTGGATTTTCTTCCATCTTCAATAGAAGCCAATCAACCAGAGATTGACATGCAAAAGTCGAAAAGTCTACTGTATTCGTTGTAGGTTCCTTTCAACGAAATTTCTCAAAAACAGATGAGTAAGCGGATTCAAGCTTAAATTAGCTTACAAAACTAGGACTTCAAAACTAATTACAATTAAGGGTTAGGAAGTAAGGGAATAGTGGAGGACATCTAGATTAAGACGGGAAGTGCTCAGGTTAAAATCAAAAAGTTGGAGGTTTGAGTTGACCTTACGAGGCATGCAGGAGATTGGTTCATTTGAACCATAAGAGGTGCTATGAGTTGAAATATAGAAGAGCAAATGGCAACGTAAATTACGATGGTTAGTATTGAAAGAAATAGAAATGTATGGGGAAGCGCAATCGACAGAACCAGAGAGCAGTCGATAAAGGAAGAGGATGTCAAATACGTCTCTGCGTTTTTCGAGGGTATTCAAGTTAAGAAGTTTGAGACGGTCATGATAGGCAGGTAAGATAAAGGGGTTAACCCAGTGTAGTCCTTGAAGGTCTTATCGAAGAAAACGACGTTGAATGTTCTCGATTCGGGATATAAGAACTCGCTGAAAGGGTGACCCCACTTCTAGAAGGGACCGAACAAAGGAAATGTTATGTAACCTTGTCACATAAGGGTTGAAAAATTCTTTAGTCCATCGTTTTATAAAAAAAATTCCTTTAATTCAAGTGATGAGATGTGTTTAAGGACTATCTTGTAAATATGTAAACGGAAGTTTAACTCGCTATTGAACCTGGGGTACAGGTCGGTCATGCAGAAAATGAAGTCGAGGGGGAAATTGATATGACTTACGTAACAAAGTCATAGATTGACATTTGGAGACATTAAGTTCAAAGCATTTTAGAAGGAATGTATGGTAGAGTCTTGGTGTGAAGAAATAGTTTTGAAGAATTTAGTTTCATCGGCGTAAAAGGATAAGGCGCAGTATTTAATAATCCGCTCAAGGTCGTTTATAGTTAAAATGACGAAGAGGGGACTTAGATGGCTACTTTTTGGGATACCGGAAGTGACTTAAAACGGGGTTGAGAAGGCTGACCTGAAACAAAAGCTATAATAAAGGTTCTCTAGATAAGAAGATATTTATTTTAACAACATGGGGACAAAACCGAGGTATCACAATTTGAAAAAGATCAATTGATGAGATATTTTATGGAAGGCCTTAGTCAAATCTGTAGCAATAACCTCGATTTCATTGACATTTTCTAGGGTTGAAAGCGCAAAGTATACCCGTTCAACTAAGTTTGTAGTAGTTGATCTACCTTTCAGAAATCCATGCTCATTGGATGATATACTTTAAATGACTTGCACTGAAAGCTTTGAACTTCATTTAAAAAAACTTTCAAATATTTTAGGTATGTGAGAAAGCTTTTCAATGGGACGGTAGTTAGCTACTTCATTCTTTAATCCCTTTTTGTTGACCGGGGTTATTTAAAAGGTCTTCCAAACTTCTGGGAATTCCCCTTTTGTGTGGAGCAGATGAAATAGGGAGGAAAGTGGGTGCGAAAGATTGGAGGCACACATTTTGAGAAAATTGGCCCGTTTGGCCCGGATGAAAATTCATCATTGAGATTTTGTTACTTTTTTTCGATCAGGGTAGGATCATTGATTGAGAGAGAGAGAGGGACCAATGCAGAAATTGGGAAGGTACTTCAAAAACTATATATTGGGTCAGGTACGAAGAAGTTGTCTGCAAATAATTGTTTAAAAAAGTTTTGCAAAGAGGTTGCCGATAGTATGTGGGTCGGTCGATGATATATTATCAAACGAGAGAGAGGGGTAAAACCGTCTGATTTTCTTTCGTAGTTGACGAATTGATAAAATGTTTTAGGGTCGTTGAAAACGTTGGTCTTCGCTGTGACAAGAAAGCTCTGATAGAGGCAGTTATAGAGCTGGGTAAATTGGGAGTAGTTTCCAAGATAGAACCAACAATTTGTGCGGAAAAAAACTGCCCATAATTTGTTTCTTTTGTTTCGTATCGAGCGAAATTTTCTGTTATATAATACCAGGGAGAGAAAGTCGATGGTGTTTATGGAATTAAAAACTTTACAGCTAAAAATGAAAACAGCATCCGATAAAGATAGGTTGGTAAAATCAAAAGAAGATTTACTGAGATAGATATTGATTTTGCGAAAATTAGCTTTATGGAAGTTGTGCGAAAAGATGGTAGGGGAAGAAGTAGACTTTTGTGGGGTGTTATGAACAAATAAGTGAAGAAGAAGGGGGTGAAAGTTGTCCGCATGTGATAGGGTTAAGGGACAAAACATTACTGTGGAGTTGATGGGATCGCTAGTGAAAACAGGATCTAGTTGGCTACTGATGAAGTTAGAGACGACACTTTCTTGGCATAGGCTTGAGTCTGTTACAAGATCAATAAATCGCGATTGACGCGATAAAAAAGAAGTGATCATCCGTTGGAATCCGGATATCGTCGATGGAATCAGTTAGGACGTAGGATTCGATAGGTTGAGTTGAGAGAATGAAGCAACACATAACGTATAGGGACCTCTGGGAAAGTTTTAATTTAATTGAAACAAAGTCAAGTTTGACAGAAGAAGAGATAGCGATGAGAGAATTCCCTTTGTATAGGGAATCAACTTTAGGGAGGGTAGGATCATACGCCATAGGGAGAAAGTGAGAGTCATCCTGGAAAACATTATAAGAGGACAGGAATAGTTGATGGCCTTTAATGTCGGTAGTAAAATGTAAGAGGTAGCTGTTGTGATTAGCAGTAGGGTGTACAGAGATGATGCAAACAAGGAAGGCAAGTTAGGAACGAAAAAAATATGTATATATAACTTAAAACCGCGAGGTCATCCGCAACCTTTTGACGGGGTGTACTGGAAATTTCGTGGTACCTGGGACTAGTTATATCAGTAGGAAGACAAAGTGCCTACAGTACCAGCAACAGTTATATCAGCGCTGAGTACCTGCATCCTGGGTATCATGCTTGACCCAAAATTTAACCACAGCAAAACATCAAATACAGAGTAAGAAATGCATGTGCCGTCTTTTATGCCGGAAGCAAAACCTTTGGAAAGTGGGGAGTTCAACCAACAATTACCTTGTAGATGTACACAGCCTTAGTGAGTTTAATTCTTACCTACGCGTCACTAGTACGGTGGAGCAAAAGTTAAAATCTCGGAAAACTAAAAAGGCTCCAAAGAACAGCGAAAAGATTCTAAGAAACTAGGTGCTGGAACACACAGCCCTACATCACACCCATATGACAAACGGCCTGGTCACTTTTTCAACTGACTACATCAAAACCAAACTAAACTTCAAGGAAAACCTCCACGTAGGATTTTCCACCAGAGCCCAGAAGAAGAAATACGAATTAATAAAGAACTTTGACACCGACATCCACATTGACATATAGCACAAACAAAGCATTGCTATCCCCTATCAAAGACATGGACTCTGGTATTAAGCTGATCCAGAAGTGCGGATATTGGCAGAAACACGGCGATTATCACGACGTATTGGCCAGTTGGAGAACATGTTGTAAAACTAGATATCCCACACAATCCTCATTTCAACGAAAGTGAGAAGGAAACACTCTTCCGAATTCATCTGCAAATGTCCGGCACTAGCAAGAGCCAGACTGCGTGCACTAATCCAATCATTCTTCGATGACCTTCACGAATTCATAGGTAAAGGGATAGAGGTCTAGTCCCACTGTCTCACATCGTCAACTAGATTACATGAGTCGTGATAACAAAAAGGAACAGCTTGAAAGTCGTAATTCGGTTCATTAAAGCTGTAAGCGCAGTTTTCTGTCACTACAGATGCAAATGCTTCACCCCCTCCACAGATTCTTCACAACAAAGTTGCTTTTGTTTTCATTTTTAAATGTTGTACACAACGAAGGCAAAGTAAAATGTATAGGAAAGAAAAGAAAGATACTGATGTACATTGGTTACCATCAGGATAGCGTTTATCTTCGCTTGAAAGACAGAGGCATGTTTTTCTAACGAGGAGTGAAATCGAAAGTTGTAGCCCCGCAGAAAGACACAAGCACTGCATGCTAGATCGGTTTTGAAGGCATCCGTGAAGAGCCATAGGGAAAGCAAATTTCCTATTTCTTTCCGCAGCAGGATTCCGTAAGACCAGAGTAATAAGACAGTATCACTGGAAACTCAGTACTCCGCGTGCTGTTGACAAAAACGCGCCACATGGGCATAGTACCCCGGGCGTTAAATCCCGGACCCAACAAATTAATTTGTATCGTTCCCTTGATAAAAATAATAATAATAATATTTAGTCCACTAAATTTTGTTATGAAAGATGAGAATCAAATACTTAACTTCTTTGGAGATTCGGATGGTGGGCCATTCTTCCTTCTTGTGTGCTTTCCTGAGCTCTTTGTTAGGAGATCGACATTCGGTGTGCTTCGGCCTCCTCTTCCCAAACGTTCTGATATCTTTACAAATATTCGCGTAACTTCCAGAATAATCATCGAATTGACTTAAATTTTGTGTGCATGTGCCTAAATATATATATTACCAAAATAAAACAAAAAAATTGATTTTTTTAAAATTCTAACTGTATATAACCCCTTAAGAATTAGATGGGTCAGCCCAATCTGTTTCATCCTTCCCATATGGAAAACAACCTCAGTTTTTAGCGGACTGACTGAAAACGTATTTTTTGTGCACCAATCGTCAATCGCGTGTAGGGCTGCTTACTAACCATAACGCAACAGATGGTATAGCTATTTTATCTGCACATGCTTTAGCAATTTGGAGACAGAACGCTACCTTCCGGACAAGCCCTGTTCACCATCGCAATCAGATATTGGCCGCATTCAAAATCACCAATCAGTTTCCTATATATCTTCATCGCTTTTGTTCACAGAGACAATGCTGTCTGGCCAGGTTGCATATGCAAACAAAACCACTCAATGTCAATGAAAATGTTCAGCGTGTCTGCGATTATGGCAACTAGATTTTAAAAGGCACTTTCTTAGGACCTTTCCTGATGGTAAGCACATTGAGGGCACATTGAGCTCGACTATTCTACTATTCTACCTTCTTCATATCCGGTTTTGTCGAAGGCACCTTCAATGGCTAAGAAAGCACATATTGGAATCTGTTTTTGTAAGTAGGCCTCTTTAATTTTGTTTTCCTGATTGCATAGTGGTGAGGTTACACAGGTGACCTTATGTTGAGAAGGTCTCTGATGTGTATATCGATACCTTTCCATGGTTTTCAGAAAAAATGATGTTAAACTTATGGGTCGATAAGTTTAGGCAGTTCACTTGATTTATCTGGTTTGTTGATAAGTACTACGTTTACTTTCCTCCAGTTGATGCTAGACCTAAATAAATAACTGCCTTGTGAGAAATAGAAAGAATCTGTTCGTCTGATCTAGGTGGCCTGTATGGTTTAAATGAGTTTATGGCCTATTCTATATCCATTTGTCTATACTTAACATATTTCCAGATAGGCGTTTGTAGTTCGATTTAGGATAAGCTTGTGGCTTCAGCATTTACATATTATATGTTGTTTAAAAGGGTCGAGCCTGTGAAACGATTTTTTAAACAGACCTAAGTCATTCGATGTGTTATTTGAGATTTCTTTTTAAAGACGCGAGATTTCTAGCAGTTTTTCCAGGTCCTCGCAATTTTTTCTCTATAAAGCTCTCTTAAACTTTCATAATTTTTCGATTAAAGTGGTCTTGTTTAGTTCCTTATGACGGGTGTGTTTGAATTTTTTGAGGGCTCCACCATGGTAAACAGCTTTAACCATATTGCGTTTTAACTTGCAACTGCGCTAAAATGATAAAATAGCGCATTTATTTGATCTTCTGACTCATTTACGTCCCAAATGGACTGTAGGTTATGAGGGCAGTGAATCAGCTTTGAAACAGACCTACATACCCTACACCTTGAACCTGAAAATCTATTATACGATTATATACAATGAAAAGAGCAAATTAGCTCGGGCTCAAAAGACATCCCTGCGATACCCCAAATCACGATTGAAACCATCTAGATAAACCAATGCCATCCTGTCATTATAGCCTTTGGTGACATGCGACACATGCCCGTCTTACAGAGTACCGCGTTCTGGTCCTCTGAGTCGAAGATGGACTTAGAATCCACAAAAAGTGTATATATGTAGTTTATTTTTTTCCAGTAGAAATGGCATCATAGAAAGTAAAGGAATTTTTCTTTGGTGTGCCAATACTTTCAAATGAAAATTTGCCAAATGTTGTCCACAACATTAAAAGACCACGAGACTTTTCGTGTTAAAAGTAAAAATTCTCCGCCATCAATTGTGTTTAAGTTTAACTTTTCATTGTTGCTACGAATTACGGCGGCAAGAAAGTAAAACAGAGCTGAAATTAAATGCATTTCGTCAAATGACAGTTGTTATTTGAATGATAGTCTTAGTAAGCATTCTCGCTTTCTTTTACAAAGCGCGATTGGCCTACAGAGAAAGAAACACTTGTGCACTGTGTACACCAACGCCGCTATTGGTTTTTTATCGAAAGCTGTGATGATGTTCACATCATTGCTGCTAATGATATTGTTGTTGTTGCTACTGCGACTCGTCAATGAATTTGCTGTTAACTGTAGTGTAATATTTACACTTAATTACTTCTTTTAAAACCCTAATACTCAGCCTTTTTCTCTTACTTTCCTCTATCTTTGATTTTCCTTCTCTGTATTGTCCTTGATTGTCCTCTTCACTATATACGCTATTCCTTTCCTTTATATTCCTTTGTATTTCTAAGGTGCTTAAAAAAACTTTTTCTTTGTATTTGTTTTGCTCTTAATAGCTTAAATAGTCTATAATGAAAAATAATCTTTTTAATGACAGTGTGGATGAAAAATCTACGTACACAATGTGTTCTTTCCAACTTTTAAGGAAAGGTCTTAAGGTTTGTCCTATTAATCTACGGAGTCATTTACAAATAATGTATCTGCGGATTCTAGTATTGGTGTTGTCTGTGTCTGTGAAACTTGGTCTAAAAGTAATATCTCTGACAAGTTATGATATACCTACTCACAAAATGTCTAAGATCGATAGGTTTACAATTTATTGTAAATCTTCAGTTACATACAAAATTATATGTACCATAAGTCCATTGATTTAGAATCGGAGTTTTTATTTTGCCGACGGAACTGTAAAATGTTTACTAGCTTGTGCATACCTTTAAGACCGTAGTTGCTCTTCTCAACCGTTTTTCTCTTCCCAATAAAAATTTTCTTCTCCATATGAACACGTTATTGTCTGTGGAGATTTTAATGTAGACTTTCTAAGAAATGATTCTCGAGCATTTCAAATTAATGATTTTGCCTCTTCTCTATCTATAATACTAAATATTCATCCCTAGTACATCCTTCTTTTCGATTATCTATCACTCGACTGTATCTTTTCTACAGATACAATATTAACTTCGCTCACCACGCCGTTTCGCTGACTTTTTCGTATAAGGATTATTGATGCACATATATTGATAACCTTAAATTTGCTGTCTTGTCTGTCCAATGGGATTCTTGTCGTCTAAACACTGATCCTAAAGTGAAAGTGCAATATTTTCAAAAAATAATCATACAATTATACAACCTATTTGTTTCTACTAAAACATTAAATATCCCAATTAACGGTTGTCCTTAGTTTTCAACGGATATTCTTAATACAATTAAGGTCCGCAATAGGTTTTATAATAAACTGAAGCGTAGTCCCTCAAACCTAAATTAGTTTACTTACAAAACTATACGAAATATGGTACATCTGTTTTCGTTATATGAATTATATACGTCAAATAGGTATTTCTAATAGGAAATGCAATGATGAATCTCAGTTTAATCCTGACCTCTTAAACATCATAGTTTCTCCTTTGAAAGCATACCTCAAGATTTTATTTTTATTCTATCTAAAAGTCTAAATCACCCTACAAATCTCTTCGAAATACTAACTGTGACCGAAAATAAAGTAAATAATTCTGTTGTAGTGATAAAATCTAACTCCATTGGTGAAGAAAGGGTAGATATGCGCTTTATTATTGTAGTTAAAAAGATTCTCCCATTTATAGTGTCCAACTTAACCCACATTCTCAACAAAAACATTAGAGAGCTCGTTCACGTATAATAAAAAAAGATTTCGCCCAAGAATAGACCGTTGCGGTACACCTGTTGTCATCGATAACTTTTCAGATGCTCAATCTCCAACGACTACGGATTGTCTTCTACCAGTCTTTCTACCAATTTTGCAGATGGGGTAGAAAAATTAAATTCGCTTATAAGTTTAGAGCACAAGAGTGCGTGGCTTATCGTATTGAAAGCTTTTGAGAAATCGAGAAGGATTAAAATAGTAAGCTCATTTCAATCGACACCATTTCGAATCCATCAGTGTTAAATAAGAGAGCGGTTTTGCAGCTTCCCTTTTTTCGAAATCCCGATTGACGTTTTGTGAGGTGCTGGATTAATTGTGCAAGTAGAAGCTTCTCAAATATCTTAAAAAATAAGGCAGAATTGCAATTGGTCTTTATTCAGATAAGTAACTATTGGCCTCTTTTGGTATGGGAACGATCTTGGCGTTTTTCCATTTTTTGGGATACACAAAGGTAGTTAAAATGGTATTGAAAATGTGTGTTATATATGGAAGAATGACTGACAATAACAGTTAAAAGAATTTAGGGTATATCCCATCTAACCCAGTTCCATTTGAATTCACTGACAATACCGCCTCCACGACATCAAGATCTGAGACACTGAGAAAAGAAGAACTTTCTGAGTTTCAGCTGCCACATCATATATACATCATGCATCAGAATATTTGGACGAAGGGCATGATGTAAGTATTCGGTTGAGTGCATTGCATATATGAAAAAAAATTATTTTTCCCAATGATCAAAGAAACTTCGCCAATAAAGGATATATGGCCAATATCAAATTAAGTGAAAAAAAAAAGGTTGCTATGCTACTCACGATGGGAATAATTAATTATCGCAGATGAAGATTCCATTTATCCGAAATGTGTTTAAATTTGCTGAAAAAGAAGACAACAATGATAAGCTTTGGACAAGATTTGGATCTCGTAAGACAAAAATGTATCCTTACATCAAAAAAAAAAAAAAAAAAAAAAAAAAAAAAAAAAAAAAAAAAAAAAAAAAATCTTTGCGTAAATGAGATTATGGTGCCATCTAAGGAAAGAACATTATTGAAAATGTACCATATATTCCGAAAAAGCTCATAAAGTGGGGTTTAAAATTTGTTGTACTTTGTAGCTTTGTTGAGGTGATTCATGATTTCGAAATCTATCAGGAAAAAGGAACAATTCCTGCGCATTCACAAAAGGGGTTGTGCTTTGGTATAGCTATGAGATTAGCTAAAACAATATTATTTTACCAGATTGGACCTACTTATAAAATTAAAAGACCTGGGAATATGGGCAACTGGTGCTATCTGAGCAAACCGAATGGGAAAAGTTGTTTTGAGGCCAGAAAAAGATCTTCGTAAAGTAGGTCCAGAATTATATGACTACTAAATTGAAAACGAAAACAACAGTTTTATCATGAAGTAGCTGGACAGCGGTATTGTACAGATGATATCCACATTGAATGGGGACAAATACCATATGTCTATGTAGTTGATCGATTTAATCAAACAGAAAAAAAAATTGATATCGAACGCCCAAATATAGTCCAGATGTATAATGAAAATTTTGGAGTAGTGAATAAAATGGATTTTCGTCTTTCGCTATACAGAATTTCCATCAAGACCAGAAAGTGGGCCGTACGTTGCCATATAATGGATATAATCGGATTTCCAGACTTGCTAAACGGAATTGGTTGGTATGTATGCCAAGTTCGCCCAGAAAAACTGGATCATTTTCCAAATATGGATCATGCGTGTGCCAACATACTCGCACACTGTATTCCTATCGTCTTTGTACATTTTCTAATCCTTCCAGTAGTAAAAGCATTTCCTGGACTGTCTACAACTTTAAGTCTACTGATCTGATTTATGCAGCCCTAGTTTCTTATCCATCTTCTTCGATGCCTTTTTTCTTCTCGTCAAAGTCAAGGAGAGACTTTGCAGTCGATGGATGGGACGTCTCCTGTTGATACAACAACTGCAGACAAGATGGTGTGTCACTAAGAGTGCGGAAATATGATGTTGGCGGTGGTCCTATTTTCGTCCCATTGTTCGGGGAAAACTTTAACACGGCAAGCTGTGCTGGTTAAATATTCTGCCGGGCAACTCTTCCTTTTACTAGGTTTTTAAATATGAGATGGTGTGCATCGGCGTTTTTGCTTATTGGCTGATTTCTTTGGCAAGAGCTTTGAAACTCAAAAAGAAGAGGACCATCAAACTGTGATTCAGAAATTTATAAGCATTCACATTCAAAAAAATCGGTCGAAGGGATTATTATCAATAACGCTAAACATACCACCTGGATCAAAAAGTTGCCGGTGGTGTCAACGTGTGGCGCTCCCATTGTTCTGATTTGACTTCTGGTTTTTTGTTAACTTGCTACATCTGTTGTTGACATTACCTCTAATTCTTAGCGTCATAGCTTGACATTTGCAAAAGTTACGTAGCCAAGAGTACATTTTACCGTGTGTGTGTTGGCGACTTTTTTACAATTTTAGTAATGGATTTAAATTTGCAACAACGAACTTGTATTAAATTTTTCGTAAAAAATGGTGATGGTGAGCGAACATTGGAAATGTTGGAAAAATGTTTTGGCAACGATTCTCTAAAGAAAACGGTCGCTTACCGGTGGCACGAGCTGTGCCATCGTGAGTCGATCGAAGATGATGAGCGCAGTGACAGACCATCGACTTCGAAAACCAACGAAAACATTGATGAAGTAAAAGAATTGTTGGTCAATAACCGCAAATTAACCATCAGGGAGACAGCGGAGGCCTTGAACATTGCCTATTGATCAGTCCCAGACATTTTGGCTAATGATTTGGGTTTCCGTCGTCTAGCATCAAAGTTGGAGCCAAAAGATGATTTGCGAGGCTGAATCTGATCCCAAATTCATCAAAAGGATCATTACTGGAGACGAGACGTGGGCTTATGAGTACGACATGCAATCCAGACATCAGGTAAGTGAATGGCTTTCACCAAATGAGCCGAGACCAAAAAAACCACGCCGTTTTCGGTAAAAATAGCAGGCAATGTTCACGGTTTTCATGGATTACAACGGTGAAGCGCATCATGAATTTTTGCCAGAAGGCCAGACATTAAACAAAGGGTATTATTTGGGCATTATGAGACGTTTGCGTGATGCAATTCGCTGAAAGACGCCAGAATTGTGACAGAAAACTCGTGGATTTTGCACCATGATAACGCACCGTCGCACAGTGCCATCATTATTCGTAATTTTTTGACGAAAAATGCAACAAATACCATCCAACAGCCACCAAAATCACCTGATTTGGCTCCCTGTGACTTCTTTCCGTTCAATCAAGTTAAAACACCACTACGGAGAACTCGTTTCAGCAGGCGAGGGGAAGTATTGAGAAAATCGCAGGAAGCACAAATGTACATACCGAAAACCGAATATAAAAAATGTTTCGAGGATTGGATTAATCGCTGGCATAAGTGTGTTGCAGTCGATGGGTATTACCTTGAAGGGGACATTATGGTTTTAGATGAATAAACTTGTACTTTTAATTTTCTGAATAGATTTACGGGAACTTTCTGATCAATGAAGTTCAAAGCTTTCGGTGCAAGTCATTTATGTCACCCAGTCAGCATGGATTCCTGATAGGTAGATCAACTACTACAAACTTAGTTGAATTCGTATCCTTTGCGCTTTCAGCCCTAGAAAATGACAACGAATTTGAAGTTATTGACGTTTTACGAAAAATGTCAGAAATGAAAGGAAACCGATAGTAGAGAAGTTTCAGCCTGAGCAAATCAGTAGGTTTTGCCATATTTAACAAAGGTCGACGAGAAGTTAAGGCCAAGGAGCAATAAAAGGTCAAGTTCCGGCCGATGTTTAAAAATGAACCCGAAAGGAAAACTGGGAAACTATCAGCAAGCTCTTCGTTCCTATAACGCTTAAAATAAAATGGCCTGCACAATGAATCCAACGTTCGCAAAATTTAGAAAACTTTGCCACATCCGTGGCGCAGTATATAGTAACGACATTGTTAGGAATATGTGGAATGGTCTAAAATTCGTCGGGCTTTACTGAACTTCCTCACCAACTCCAATTTATTTCAAGAATGGCAAGCGTCTTTGAAGGATTTTGCAATACTGAAAAAAACTTAATCTTGTTTGGGTTATACCCAAGAGAGGTTTTAATGACGACCCTATGTACTCTTTTAAAGCTTCCATTTGCAGCAGTAAGCATAACTCTCCCTTGGAATGCTGTTTCCTATGGTTGTAAGAAAATACACCTAAAATAATTTGATTCCGTAAACCAACTTTGAATTTTTAATTCACAGCTGGGCTTTTTTTTATAATGAATCGGTAAATAAGAGTGGATATAACCAATATTCGCGGCCTAAAAAGAAATCACTTTTCTGCATACGAGAGCTGTTTGATGAATATCTGGACTGGAATGTAAGTGGCGCCACTTGATTTTTTTTTTTTTTTTTTTTGACCATGAGAAAAGAACAGCATCGCTCCGTGATTCGATTCTTGTTTTTGAGTGACAAAACCTGCGAGGAAATCAAACCCGTTCTCGATGGTGTGAATGGGACCCATTCACCTTTCCGTACAAGCCTTTAGCATTGATTCGCAGAGTTTCGCCGTGGCCACACGTCAATTTTTGATGTACCGCGCCCAGATGGCCCAAAAACGGTTACCACAGAGGAAATCGTGGACAAAGTCCATGATACCGTATTGGTGGACCGCCAAGTGAAATTTCACGAGTTGGCTGAGATAGCAAGCTATTCAACTGAATGCCTTAGCCATATCCTGCATTAGATTTTGGGCACGAGAAAGTTGTCCGATCGTTGGTTGCCGCGTTTTCTCACACCGAAAAATAAGCACAACCGTGAGACCACTTCAAAGACGTTCTTGGCGCTGTTTAATCGAAGTCCGGAGGAGTTTTTGCATCATTTCGTGACTGCCGTTGAAACATGGATTCATTGGTATAAACCAAACACCAAAGAACAATCGAAACAATGGGATTTACCCTTTGAGCGTTTTCCAAAGAAAGCGAAAACCGTGATACACGTTGACTATCTGGAGAAGGAAAAAACAATTACAGGAGCATACTACGTCGATTTATTAGGCCGATTCAACGCCGATTTGAAGAAAAGGCGACCACATTTGAGAAAGAAAAAAAATTCGGCACAGCATGCTCGAATTGCGCTAAGCATTGCTCCCCCATCAACCGTTTTTTCCCTATTTGGCTCCCTGCAACCTTTTATTCCCAAACATTAAAAGATCGCTCGCCGGAAAGAAATACGGTTTCAACAAAAAGTCATCGTTGCCGCGGAGAAGTATTATACAGACCACCAAAGTCATAGTATACGGAGGGGTTAAAAAAGTTGCAGCAGCGCTGGCAAAAGTCAATCTAATTGAAAGGGGACTATATTGAAAAATAATATTTTAAAGCCTAGAAAAGTTGCGTTGTCATTATTCTTCAAATAGCCCTCATACGTCCACGTCTTTAAATACAGACCAGCTATTTTAGCACTTAGTAAAACACAGGTTGATTCCCGCCCACACCTCTAAGATCACTCTGATGTGAAGGTACCTAGCTACGATGTAGTGCCATTATTTCCCTCTGACTCCGGTCTCGCCAATGACGTGCGAAGTAATGAGGCTTATTACACTCCACCACAATGCAGTCCCTGTTCCCAACCGGAATTCAATTTCACGTGGTTAAAATTCCATATCCCTAAGCAAATAATCCACTATTGCTTTATTCACAGAAGCCCCAAACTGGACATTACTTCGACATTTAACGAGTTTGATCCATACAAAGAATTGTATCCCTGTATCCTCATATTGAAATCGTCATTACGGATGATTTCAATACGTACAAGTCTGGGTGGCTTCGAAGTTCTGGACAGACAACACCCGAAGGACGGTGTGTTGAGATCTTCGCTGCGAATACTCGAATACCGAATTTTGATAGTCATACCGCCAACACCTGGACTTGTTTTTAACTTCTCACCCTAATAAGTACACCGTTGATGTGCTCTCCCCTTTAGGCGCTCGTCGAACCATCGTGTCATATCAGCTAATTTCTCGTACACCGACTACACATTTAGAGAAAAGATTTCTGAAAGAACCGCATGGCAATACGAGTAAGCTAAATGGAGTGGTCTTAACAGCTTTTTTAAAATTTTATTTGGTCGTTATGTTCCCTCGATAGCGACGTGGATGCCGCTGTTGATATGGTCACAGGCACAATTCTCTTTGAAATGAGATCCTTTATCCCTTATCGGATGAAGAGTATCAAGCCAAAATAAAAGGCATGGTATGACTCGAGCTGTAAAGAGGATGTCAGGATTTCATATTTTATCGGTCCTTTAAGACCAACCAGACAGATGAAAATTGAAAAGAGCTTAAACGAGCCAGGAATGACTACAATATCTTTCTTAAACGTGTGAAATTTCAATACGAGCAAAAGCTGAGGCAAGAAATACTACAAAGTCCCAAAAGAAGTAAACATTTTTGCTCATTTGTCAAAAGTGTTAGAAATTCTGCCTCATCCTCGAACCAACGCTCATTTATAATTACATTCCAGCTGCCGGCTCTTTGAATAAGGCCAACCTGGTTGCTGTTCACCTTTCGGCCAGATCTACACTCCCGGATTGTGCTTTGTCTACGCCTTCAGTTGAGTGAGTCGAATCTTCAATAGGTCAAATCGACTTTCACACTCCTGAAGTAGCAAGAGTAGTCAAGATCTTAGCGTTCACACACCCGCTGGTCTAGATGGTATATTTCCCCTTATTCTGAAGAACTGTTCTTCCTCGCTGGCAAAACCTCTGTGTACAATCGGTATTAAGTTTGTAGGCTGCTGACATCTTAATGGTAAACTACGTTCTTTTCAGGCACATAACTTGCAACACATCATAGGCATAAGTGACGTGACATCTCGTGACTTCATTCGGAAGATGTCGAAAACGTGTGATATTATGAGATTGGTTCTGTCTTAGAGTAGAAACAGAAAGATCTCATCGTCATTTGGCTTTGAAAAGTTGGGACAAACTAATGGAAAATGGATGAAAAAGCCGAAGCCATATTTTATCATATAACTTGTGAGCGTTTCCACGTTCTCTCATTTTTCCTTTTCCAAATCCAAATAAAAATAAATACATAGTTTGTAACATACTTTTTATTATTTTCTTATTTTATTTATTTTTCCCATAATAAAAAAACATTTTGTTGGCATGGCTCAAAAGCCTTCCCACAAATCGGGTAACCGCTTAGTAAGTTTCGACGAGTCCCATCTTTCAGACCCTCTGATCCCCCTCCTATTTCCCCGAATAAAAGATTAAAACCATCCAGCAGTATATTCTCCGATTTTCCTGAACTATCTTCAAAATCGATTTACAAAAACCAACGCTTTGTACACATAACCTCCAAGGAAAAACCTCCTTCTTCTGTCAGTGTTCTTGTGCTAAAAAAAATCATTGATTCAATCAGCACACAATATCAAAAGATCTCCCTGCTGAGGGATGTCTCTTTATTGATTCTCACAAAAGACCAGAATATAGTTGACAAATTTATAAAATCAAAAGATTTTCAAACTATTTGCCCAGTTGAGATAAAACTCCATGCTTAGCTCAATCACTCCATAGGCATTGCATATGCACCCTGCCTTATAAATGAATTCAGACGAGAAATAAATTCCCACAGGGCTTATGATATTCACCTTCGATTTATTTCAAAGTCTGAGCACAATCAATATTTCCCTGAGCCAAATTCTCAAGCACAAAAACAAATGGTGCAAAAAGTCAGCCGCTTATGAAACTTGTAATCACCCTCCTCATAAAGACAAAAGCTGCACGCGCACTCTCTGCGCAAATTGTTCTGGGACCCACCCAGCTTCATCTAAAATATGTCCAAGATATATCCAAAGTAAAGAAATCATTGAGACAAAAACAAAAAATAAATGCTCCTTAGCTGAAGCTAGATGCATTCATTCGGAACGGAACCACTAAACTTTTCTCGTCTCCACTGATCTTTATTCAGCTAAAATCAAAAACCAAACCCTCGAAAAAAGCAATCCCAATTTATCCACTTCTTCTTCTTCTTCCAGTCATTATACAGCCAACCCCTCTTCGTCTTCTAAACACTGTACTACCGCTGATAATGAAAAAAAAACAATTCATAATAAAATAGGGAAAAACACATAACACATAACTATGAAGTTAAGCCTAAATCCTCTCTAGATCTACCACAATCACAACAACCAAAAATACTTCAGCATCAACAATTACAATTAATAATACCAATTACAATCAGAGTAAAATCTCTCATCAAAAACCCTCTCTTCAAACACAAAGTGTAATGATTATAGACGTAGATTACAGTTCTTAAGATAATAAACTATCCCCACGACTGGCCAAACCTTATTGGAGAGGGCACTCGTCGGCGGTGGCGGCGGAAATACTTTATTATTAGGTGGGGGAGCACTTCTATTGTTACATTATATTGTACTGGTAACAAGGTGCCTAACACCACCTATAACAATCTAAAAATACTGCAATGGAACATGAATGGTTATTTTAATAACTACCATGAGCTTCAATTGTTTATCAAAACAATAGAACCATGTATTTTCTCTATTCAAGAGACACATATTAAACGCAATTTTCAACCATTTCCACGTTTTACAAAAGAATATTCACCAAATTTCCACAACCTTCCCCACATCACAAATTCCAAACAAGGTACTGGACCTCTAGTACACAAAGCACTACCCTACAAGTTCTTTCTGATTGATTCCAACATATCTGCCCTCGCTGTGGAAATAGAACTAAAATTCAGACTTACCATCATCTCAATTTATATTCCAAAAAACCAAATATTCAACTCCAATGATCTCGAGGGCATTGGAAAGAACATTACCACCCTAATTGTTTTAACTGGTGATTTTAATTCTTGGTCCCCCGCGTGTGGTTCTCCTAGTATCAATAATCGAGGCAAGCTAGTTAAAAACTTCATCGCCAATTCCGGACTAGCAATTTTAAATGACAGGCGAGCTACCCTATCGACCCACGGTACATACTCCCACATCGATCTTTCGCTCATCCCTACCCACCTCACCCAGACATCTTCCTGAGAGGTCTGCGATAACTTAAGTCGTAGTGATCATTTCTCGATTCTTACCAAAATATCTTTAGACACCAGTTCATTCCTACCAAATCCACAACCGAAATTCCTTACAGACCTAACCAACTGGGATCTCTTCCAAGCCGAACTCTCCATCCGAATCCCTGCCCAACCAACCCTAACTAACATAAAACCGAAGAAAGAATCCTCTTTTATTACCAAGATAATTCGCTCTGTGGCAAATTTGGCAATCCTTCAGACCACAAATAAGATCCATCACAAAACATTTCCGTGGTGGGATCAAAATCTTAGCATTCTCCGAAAAAAAAAACAAGATATCCCTATCCTGATGGCTGTAAAAAAATAAATTAATTGACACCAACCAAACTGCTTTCAAACCTGGCTGCGGGACCCAAGATACACTTCTTCATTTAGATGCATTCATCTCCTCGGTACTCTCAGAAAAAAATCACATTTCTATTTCGATTCGCTCTGGAAGGCCGTGAAGTCGACTAAAATTTATGCAATTGGCACCGATAAAAACAGCCGACGGCGAATGGGCAAAAGGAAACAAAGAGAAAGCGAATTTGTTTGCCGACCAATTGGAAGAAGCATTCAAACCGTTCGAAGGACGTCAATTGGTCCAAGAACTTAATCTCAGAACAGGATCCGACAACTACAATATAAAACCCGTATCACTGTCTGAGTTACAGCAAACAACAAAAAACCTAAAAAATAATAATCCTCCAGGATACGATTTGATTACAAGTGAAATTCTAAAGGAGCTGTCTCAAAAAGCGTTTGTCAAGCTCCTAAACATCATAAATTCTTCCATGAGACGTTCCAATACGTTCCAAGCCAATGGAAAGTCGCAAAAGTCATAATGGTACCAAAACCGGGAAAATGTCCAAACGGCAAAAAATCATACAGAACCATTTCACTCCTGCCGATAATTTCAAAAGTTTTCGAAATTCTTCTGCTTAAACGTTTAAAACCGATAACTGAAGAAACACGATTGATCCCAAATCACTAGTTCGGTTTTAGGGTCAAATATTCTACAATCGATCAGGTCTATCGCTAGAGGGGAAAAAGATATGTTCAAGCGTTTTTCTCGATGTATCGCAAGCGTTCGACAAGGTATGGCACGAGGGCTTGAAGTATAAGCTACAAAAAATTTTAACGAGGAAAATGAATAGAATACTCGAATCTCATCTTGAAAATAGACTGCTTCGGGTTAGATATGGGATTAAATACTCTGAATTCAAGGAAATTCAAAGCAAACGTTCCACGAGGAAGCAATATGGTTCTATACCTTTTCTGTGGTAGCTACGTTCGCTAATGACATGGCGATCCTCGATACAGGACAAACAGTTGAATCCTCGACTGCAAAACTTCAACGAGCTCTGAACAAAATATTTGAGTGGACGAAGAGCTGGCGAATTGACACAAGTCAAAAGATAGACAACTTACCTTTATTCAATAACTCGGTACAAATACCGTATGCAAACGAAGCAAAATATTTGCGAATGAGCCTAGATGCTAAAACCTTGGTGGACTTATGGTATACAACTATGGGGTTGTACCAAACCAAACAATATGTCTGTCCTACAGACGTTCCAAAACAAAGCGCTTAGAGCAATCGTAAATGTTTCATGGTATATAAGGAATAACAAGCTTTGCTCGTAAACTTCGCACTCGTCTTGTACATCATTGCAACCAGGAAATAATCCGAAGATTGGACGAGACAAATCTTGTGCGGCGACTTTAAAGAACAAGACCGTTCGACTTAGCGCCTTAAGGAGAAACCGCATGAAATAACGGTAATAGTAGGTGCCTTCGCTGGAAAGCTACCTACCAAACGCGATAAACTACAGAAGCTTGAGCTACTTGTTAAGAAACTTAGTCGTAGTCTTATAGAAAATGGGAGGTTTTTTAGTGAGTAAGAATCTCACACTACCATGAGCGCGTGCTTATGGTGGGCGCTGCTATGCCACTGTGGTAGGCAGCAGGTGCTCGTGCTTATGGTGCCTGCTGTGGTGATGCTGTGGTGCCCTTATGAGCGCGTGCTTATGGTGCCTATGAATGTTCTTACCTACCCACGGAGAAAAAAAAAAAAAACCATTTCGATTCTAGCTGTGGATTTTGAACGTATCCATGTCATTTTAAATTAGTTAAAACAAAGGACGATTGGTCCAAAAGTTTTCAACATTATAAAGGCCTTCCTTAACAACCTGAAATTCTAATACTAAGACTAATAATACAATTTACTCACAAATTCATAATTTCAAAAATGAATTCCTCAAGGTTCCCTTTCAATAATCTTATTCAAAATAGCGTTCAATAAAATAAGTAAAACAACTCGGGCATATCCTCAAACACATCACGTCCTTTATGCGGAAGATCTTATTTTGTTCACTAAATTAAAAGTCTTAGCAGAAGTATGACACCTTTTTTTAAGAAAAATAAAAAATTTGGTTGATTGGGGTGAAACCTCAGGGGCGAAGATATCTTTTTCTAAATGTGAGCTATTACACATTTCTAAAAAACACAAATATCCAAAAATAATACAAAATCGTGAGGTTGCACATAAATTTGAAAGCGAAATTAAAATTTTTACTATCGGTTAAAAAAAACAATTCAAGGCATTTACGTTTTGAGAATGATATCATGTAAATGTTGGCCACGATTACGTCTGAGCTGGTCCATTCGGAAGGCCAATTTTGGGCGACTCGTTCGAGCATAGTAACTTGTATCTCGCGGTTAACACGAGTAATGTTGGCTCCCAAAGCGTCAATCATAGCTGGGTTATTAATGAAGACCTGAAACTTTACATATCTCCAGAGAAAATAGTCCAAAGGTGTGATATCGCATGATCTAGGCGGCCAATTTACCGTAGCAAAACATGAAATCAAGTGCTCACCAAAATGATTTCTCAACCAGTCCATTATTTCACGCGCTGTATAGCTCGAAGCGCCGTCTTGTTGTAACCAGAGCACACCGAGACCATGTGCATGAATTTTAGGAAGCACATAGTCCGTTAACATGGTGCGATTACGGTTACCATTGACGGTAACATTCTGATTTGCTCATTTTTGAAAAAATATGGACCAATGATTCCACCAGCCCATAAACCATACCATACCGTTGTTTATAATAGATGTAATGATAGCTCTTGTTACTCTTCGGGTTGTTTCCATTGAGCCAGAAATGGACTTTATCACTGAACAAGATTTCACGATAAAAAACCGGATTTTCATTGAGTTTATCACTGAAAATATGACGCAAATTCAAGTCTCCTGGCTTCAATTCTTGCACAAGTTGAATTTTATGCGCTTTTCGGTCGAGATGCTCACAATACGCCAAGCCAAGCTGTTGAGAATGGCTATAGCTACAGGTGCTATAGTCTCTTCACTACGTGCTGGATGTGGTCTAAACGGTCGAGTATCGAGTATGTAAACTGCAACTCAAATTTGTGAATGGTATTGACAACAGTGGTTTCAGTAGGTCGATTATGCGCACCGTAAGTTCCTCGAATCGCACGAAAAACATTTCTCACAGAACGCTGAGTTTCGTAATACAGTTAAACATTTTACAATTTGGAGACGCTGTTATGGTGTGAGTCTTTCCATGATGGCTTACCAAATGATACTGAACAAAAATGACAAAGCAGTCATAAACATAAACGAGGATCTAGACTCATTGCATCAATGGCCCCAACATAGCTACCTTGCCCTTAATCCTAAAAAAAACTAAAGCTTTGACAATCAGTAGAAACAAACAGACCAAATACCACCAGAGCTTTTTCTTAATGTGGTGTAGAAAATTAAAAATTTAGACATATATGTTAACAGCAAAAATTACGGCATTCTCCGTGGTCTTAGTCCAACTGCACTCTTCTTATCAACTAAGGGTAGGCCCCAGCTTGTCCAGTCATATGTTCTTCCTTCGATTTTGTATGAGTTATGAACTTTTTTGTAAATTGGACTATTGCTCTGAAAAAAAAATAACTAAATTTGTTGCAGACAACAGTTGTGCCAGATAAATTTTTAACCTAAACTGATATGATCTCATTTCAGCATACGACCAGAGAATATCTGGGCCCTCGCTAAATTCGCTTCTTAAATATCGCACTGTTGTAGCACTGTATGGAATCCTCGAGATAAAGCACCAAATTATTTATCATGCATTTTAGAATTTTCACGATCTCAAAGATCTTTGCAAATTAAACCACCCCGCCACAAATATTTAGTTAGTTCTAGATAGATTTTCGTCCATTCAATTCGCCTATGGAACCAACTTCCGATAGACATTAAACGTGCTAATGCATATCAATTTTAAAAAAACTGGCTTTTCATTACTACCTGGATGCAAACTGAAGTTTCCGATATTAAAGGTGACTAGACTTCTTTACTCAGCAATTTATCTTACTATTCTTTTCTGTTTTCATGTGTCTATATTTCTCTATTTTTTCACCCTTTTCCTTTCTTTTATAGTTCCAATTTTTACAAAAAATGATTGTCAAATAAATTTTCAACTTGTGCATAATCGAGGATCCCTATTTGTAAGATGATGTTGGTTTTCTGGGCCAACTTGTCTAACAACCAATTGCGTTCAGATACTCTGAAAATTTGATTACGTCCATTATATGGAATTCTTAAAATCTGTTGTTGACCCGCATGTTGGTGGTCCTACTGTTAAAGCAGGCGTGGGTGAATTTAATGTTTTTTTTTAAGGACATTACACTCAAGCGGGTATGATTACACTTATAATGCCACAGCATGTGATAAGTTTCTTTTGAAATTGGGATACAAAGAGAAGAAAGATATTTGGGCTCAGTTGTTAGTTAGTCAGTTAAGCTATGAAGCTATGAAGATTCAACAAAACCGCGACCCACAATATCTCAAGACGAAGGATTGAAATCCCTTTTCAAAAGGCAACAGATGACGATGATGAAGAAACCTATATGGAGGAATGGCGATGAAACCCGTAAACAAATTTTCAACGAAGCTAATCTTCACGCTTCTGCAACAGTAGCACACATAAAGAAGTCAAAAATCAAATTAAGACATATCGAAAAATTAGAGACAACCATGGATAGAGAACGCTCATCACAGATTGTCAGCTATTCCATTTAGAAAAATTGAAAGTTCACCATCGCTGGCAGCAAGAACAACAGTGGAAGGGAAATGTCCCACAAGCACCACTCGGTGCACCACTTATCACATTTTAGCTACCATGTACAATATATTGCAACTATTCACACTCTGTTAAAGCCACATTCCCCACAAATACTATTGCCGCCAGTTGGTCCAATCGAATCCAGTATGCTAAGGACCACCACCACCATCAGTCGAATGCAACCACAGTATATCCAAAACAACCTCCAAGTATTATTCGGTCTCACCATCACTATCGGCTCAAACCCAAGTAACACCATCCACCATTCACTGGCTATATATATATATTTTTTTATTTGTTCGTAACTCCTTTGCCAAAAATATTGAGGCTGTGTTGAAATACACACTCGTATTGATATCTAAATAAAAGAGTCTAAGACTTAACATTTGCAGTGTTTCTGAGAACTCATACAAAATGTGTTCGAATAGGTATGGGACCTATCACCACGGAGAGTTTTTCAGATCTATGGTAAGGCCAATTATAATATATCTTATGCGTTAGTTGTCTAGTAGAAAAAGCTCTTACGAAAATCTGTCACTGCTTCTTTTATCACACTCCAAAGAACGGTTAATCTCGGCTGCATGAGGACTTTCCGTACAAACAATTTAAGTTAGTTTGTTTTAGATGGTCAGAAGACATGTGCAAAGTAATTTTCGTTGTTAACAAAATTTAAAGAACCCTACTTCAAGTTATTACGTCTTGTGTAAATAGGTTTTCGTCCACCTCTTTTAAATAAGCGTAGAAAAATAGTTCTTTTGTTTCCTTATATTTTTTAACCCTACTTATAACGGGAACCCGCACTGCGTTGTCACTAACGAAGCTTAGCTCCACAGGTTCCGAACCCGTCTTCGGTGTCTTCTGCGTCCTTAGATTTGAGTCCTTTTATAGAGTCGCTCTTTTTTTTTTTTGGGTCAGATTTACACATCGGATCATTCATCCTGATGAACCTATTTTTGAAAGAAAAGGACGTACCGTATCCAGTTGAGCGAAATGATTCGAGAGGCAACTGGTAGTATTGGGTGAAATTTGAAAGGTTTATTTTGAGTGAGTTTATAAAGGAAAAAGTGAGTTGGTCTTTCGAAATTGTTTCAATATTGCGCCATTGGGTCCTGTCCTAAGCCGGAAATCAATTCTTTTCGGGGTCACAACGTTCACGGAAACTTGTTCTGTGGGTCTATCTTTCCATGGTTTTCCGAAGGAAATGAGCTGTCACAGTCAATTCAGATCATTCTGTAAATATGCTTGAGGATTTTTTTTATTTGTCCTCCATTTGATGAAATGGATTTCAGTTGAGTTGGAGTTTTTCATTCTTTAATTTAATTAATTTATTTTTTTCAGTTAATATGGTATAAATTAATCAAACATTATTGGTTTGATTTTAAAAAAAAAAATTTCAAATATTAGACGGGTAGCGATTCTGCCTTCGAATATAGACTGCCTAAATCTTAACAAAATTCATAGCTTAAATACTAATTATCTGCTGAGACAAGTGAAAAGCGTTGGTCGTCATGTTTGTTCTGATGCTGCCACAAACGTGATGGAATGTCGTTTTTAAATTGTGCTTCAGTTGCAAGTTCATCTGCATTAGATTCTTCTTTCGCCGATTTTTTTTCCGGTCTTTGCATGGTTTCCATATTTTGCTTATCGTTCTCTAAAGTATGAGTAGGATGATGAGAATTGTAAGCGTTGATAGTGCGAACATACCCATAGTTTTCTTGCGACTACTAATCTCTAATTCTTGGATGTAAGCGGTGTTATTGGCTTCCAGTTCTTTAATCATTTCTAATGAAAGCAGCTCTTTAATTTGTGACCTAACTGCTGATGGTTGTAGCAAAGCAGGAACGGGGTTGTGATTGGTGGTTTCTATGGCTTCAAACGTATATTCCTGGGCTTTGATGGTGGCATTATGAAATTGAATGATGTAAGTTCCATTCAACGCTACTTTAATGCCGTCAATTTCTATGTTGTCGTCTAATTGGTTAAGTAGGTTAATGCTAGGTGCTATTTCTTCGATTGTTGGAACATGCTGGTTGTTTATTTGCGTACATGAGGGAGGACGACTTGATAGAAGGTTGCTAATGCACTTGTCTTTACTTATATTAAAAATACAATTTTGATTATATATTGCAAGACTGTCAAAACTCTTGCATCTAGTGGTTATTCCATACATATTGTCCTTACATTTTAAAATTTCCTTAAAATCTAATTTTACAACATTTTTATTACTTTTAACAGGTTTTAATGAGCATTTTGTTACATGATTCCTTACAAGTTATTGGTAGGCTTAAAATGTATAGTAACACTGTATTATTTGAGACTATTTTGACCTCTAAGAATTCGACAGCCTAGGGCATGTCGTCTCAATTTATTATTTTCTGCATCAAACTTATTTCGATTTTCGACAGAATAAAAGTATTAACTCCGCCGGCTTTTCCCTATTGTATGGCGTATTCGATATTAATTATTTGTTCTTTTAAAGTATCAAGCTTTAATTTAAGGTTTAACAAAATGTCAAATATTGTTTTTTCGCTACCTCTTAGGTTTTTTTATTATTTCATTTGTGACATTACTTATTTCATTTATTCTTCTTAAAAATAGATTATAAACAATTCTCTGTTTTTGTTTTTGATTGTTGTTAGTTAAAACATTGTTTATCTTGTCTTCTATTATTTCAAAATTTCCATGCAGAACAGAAGAAATCTAGGGATCGTTTTGCTTTGAACTTGGGAACAAGGCGGTCAAGGTGTATTTGGATTTGTTGAACTTCGTTGGACAGGAGGGAAAACATCGAATGGGGAACACTTGAAAATTTTTGTATATTTGGTCTATTTCCTTTAGGGATTGTTGGTACTAATTGATGTCAATAACATAAATCAACTTAAAAGTTCCAGTTTGAACTTTTGCAATACCGGAGCTTATGGATATGAGTTTTGAATTGGAATAATCGAGCATCTTTACATCCGCAGTAATAGGTGCAACCCAGAGCCTACAATAAATTTTAATTTTTTATTAGGGACTTATGGACAACTTTTCCTGATGTTGTTAAAATGGTTGCAGTAATGTTTTCTGAAACAGTTTTCTTTTTGTATTCAGGGGAGAGTTTGTTACCTAAAATTTTATTAATTTTAACATAAATAGTTTCTCCTACAGAATAATTTTTTAATGGAGCCCTATTCTTGTTGTGGGAGTTTAAGTCTGCGACTTGTTTGCTTTAAATCCTTTCTACGTTTTTTTGCTTTCTAATTCCAACTGTTATGGATTGTTCAGTTTTTCTTCTGCAAAAAAGACGTCTATTGGTTTTCTTATTGTCGTGGAGTGTATGGACATATTATATTCATAAAATGTCATATCTAATAATTCTGCAAATGTGTTATGAATTTTCTTGGACTTAAGACAACGCATTTAATCGGAAAGTGTGGAATGGAATCTCTCCACTTGTCCATTAGTTGAGCTGGTATAGGAGGGAACCTTGAATATTTTAATTTTGAAGAGGGTTTCTAACATAAAAGATACAGTGGTTGAACTTAAAGACTTTTCATTGTCTTGAACAATGGTTTCAGGGACGCCGAAGGCCAATATGAGTTCTCTAAGCAGTTGCTTTATGTCCTCGGTAGCTTTAGATTTTAAGATTCTTGTTAAAGTATATTTGGAGAATTTATCGATGGCAGTCAAGATTATTTTACCGTCAGTATAGTAAATATCGACATTCACAATTTGGCCGGGGAATTCGGGTATCATACTTGTTTTCCGTATAGATATTACACGCCTTTCTAACCCTTCTAACCTTTCTAATCATACCTGGAAAATAGTATTTTTTTAAGATTTGAACTCTGTTTTCCTTTGTATCTCCATGCGCTCTTTGATGTGTGTTAATAATGATGTTTTCTTGATCTGTCTCATTGGTTATGTCTGTAATTGAGTGGAACGAATTTTTTAATTGTTGAAATGGGTGGCATATATGGTTTGTATCATGCCCATTATTTGTTCGGAGGTTTTAATACAGTTTATGACTGAGGGGCTTAAGATTTTTTTGAGGATCAGCTTTAGCTTCTCTTGATTATAATTAGGTTCTGTCAGTACGTGTCTGTGATAGGTGGGGACAATTATTTCGAAAGTTTTGGAAGAAGTTGAGCCAAGTTGCAGAAAAATTTGGTTTTTGAACGCATTTTTGGGAGCCTCGAAACTTTGTATAAGGTTTTGGGATGAACTGTCATCGCTATGTTCTGTAGGTGTAAGCGAGTTTATTTGTGAATTCATTTGAGGAGGGCGTGACAGTACGTCTGCCACGATATTACTTTTACCTGGTTTGTAGTGCAATACGTAATTATGTTCTTCCAGAGTTGCTTTCCACCGCTTCATCATACTATTGTTGTTTTTTCTGCTAAGAGCATAGGTAAGAGGCTGGTGGTCGGTGTAAATTTTGACTTGTGCCGATCCATACAGGTAATTACGCAGGGAATTCAATGCCCATATTATTGCTAACATCTCCTTCTCGTTAGCTGCGTAACCTTCTTCGGTTGGTCCAAGCGTTCGGGAAATGAATGTAATTGATCTGTTTCCTTGGGACAAAACTGCACCTAGAACGAAATTATACGCGTCTGTAGTGAGTTCAAATGGTTTGCTGAAATCTGGATACGTAAGAATTAGGTCTTTCGAAATAAGGGAATTTTTTATTTTGGCAAATGCATCGATAGCTGAGGGGTCTAGAGAAATTTTTATTTAAGAAGATTGTGTTTTGGACATACGTCCCTCATCCCCGCTTAAAATGGAGGTAAGTGGCTTTGCAAGCTTTGCATAGTCTTTGCCAAAGCGGCGGTAATAGCCTGATAACCCAAGGAAAGTACGTAGATCTTTTAAGGTTCGAGGTAATGGAAATTTGTTTATCGCTTCAACTTTTGCGGGGTTAGTTTTTATTCCTTCCGAGGAAATGATAAAACCGAGAAATTCAACTTCTTTTCTATAAAAATGACATTTGTCTAACTGGGCTTTCATATTTGCGTCATAGAGCGTTTGGAAAATTTCCTCAATGTGTCGGGCATGGTAACTCTCGGTTTTGCTGAATATGAATATGGAAGTCTTGTAAATTCGAGCTTTCCGTTGTTTGTAGAAAAAGCTGTTTTTTCTATGTCAGATTCCTTTAACGGGATCTGGTGGAACCCTCTTTTTAAGTGTAGGACTGTGAAAAATTTATTTCTTCCAAGTTGAGCTAGAACTTCATTTATTTTTGGTATAGGGTAACGGTCGGCTATAGTGACGCTTTCTATAGTCTGTTACCATTCTATACTGTTTTTTTGCGTCGGAGTCAGCCTTTTTCAGTACGATCCATACAGGAGAATTGTATGGAGACCCAGAAGGTCTGATAATTCCGTCCTCGAGAAGTTTCTGGATTTGCTCCTCAACTTCAGACTTTAGTGACATCGGGAAGGGATAGTATCTACTATAAATGGGTGAATCAGTTGACGAACGAATGTCTCCTACAACTCTTGTAGTAAAGGTCAACTTTTCTTTGGGTTCATAGAAAAGGTTTGGAAATTTATTTATGGTGGAGTTTAAAAGTTTTTGCTGTACCCCTGTCATATGACTTGTTTTGATATTGAGGGCGCTAACCATTGGAGAACGTAACTGTTTTCACAGAGTCTAATATTCTCATAGAGTTACCTTTCGTATCTAATAGCGGACAGTTGTTTAAGGCTATCGTTGCCAAGGATGCCATGAAATGTTCGCAAGGTGGGTAAGAGAAAGAACTTAAGGCTTGTGTTATGAATATTAAATAAATTTATCATTGTGTACTGAGTAATTTGGGCGTCTCCTGCTGTAGATTTTGCAAAGAAAGGATTTTCATTATGTAAAGGTTTTGATACAAGGGATGATTGAATGTAATTTTTTGAAGATCCGGTGTCTATAAGAAATTTATAAATGTCACCACTCTTCGACTTACACTCGAAATAAGGTAAGGAAGAGTCGCTTAACCTAAAAAATTTATGTCGACATGTTCCAATTCTTCGATTTGGGAATTATAGGTATCGGAAGACACGTCTATACTTTCGGCATATTCACTGAAGGGTTGCTCGGCTTGTCCGTCACTCAAATTGAGGTTTTCGTAGTATTGGCTTAGTTCTTTTGGAGATGGGTCAATGGGGAAATTAGGATGATGTCTCGTAACTTTGAGATTTTGAGGTATAGTTACATCATGTCTTCTTGGGTTATTGTTGAAATTTTGTCGATTTTGGTGGTGTATGTCTCCAGCATGAGCACTAGGTCCTTGTGTCAAAGGTTCTTGTTTCACATTCGGTTCTGATTGAGATGTTCTGGCTTGTTGGTTTTTTTTGATAATTATTTTCCGAAGTTCTTTGTTCTTTGGTTGTGTCCTTGGTTCGAGTGGATTGGGCGAAAGTATTGTTGCTAGTTTTGTTTCCTAGGAGGACCCATTTTTCCTTGGAATACAGTATTTTGTGGACGCATTTGTGTAGATTGTGGGTTAAAACTCTTTTTAGTTGGTCCTTGATTATTCCTAGCGTATTGAGACCTAAAGTGTTAATTTTCATATTTTAGACATAGGTGCAGAGCTGTAGGCAAGTCTGCGGGTTCCTTCATGCCTAGAAGATCAGGCAGATGGCCCTTAAGCCCTCTTATAAACGTATCGGGCAAATGTTCATACAAGAAATATTATTAATTATCAGGGTTAATTGTGAGTTTACTGTCTGATAAAATTGTTGAATAGATTGGTTACCCTGAACCATGGTTGACATCTGGAACTCCAGTGTCGTAACATCTCGCTTGCCCGCGTAATGCGTTGTAAGGCAGTTAGAAATGCTGCTCCACTTGAGTGGAGTGTTATTTGCTTCTAACGCTGCATCTGCTTGACCAACTATTTTATTAGGAATAACGTTTAGTATTCCGTAATATTGGGTGGTACCCTTCTTGTGTTCATAGAGTTTTAGTAATCTTTCAACACTCTTTCTCCAGTAAGAAAACTCGCATGCTTCTCCCAAACCGGTACGAAGACATTTTATGATGTCAGGAAATTTTTTTGAAACCATCTATGTCACTCTGATGCTGGCGAAGAATGACCTGATCTACATTAGGAGGACGTTGAACGTGATGATTAAGTACACTTTCTATTATCTGTCTTCCTTGTTGTTCTAAAACTCGAGTTACAATAGAAGCAACAAGACCATCCAATTCTGGGGTTGAACTAACTCTTGGGTTGAAAGATCTGCATTTGATGCGCTCGAATGAAATGAGCAGTTGTATTCCTGGCCACTAGCGGAATGAGCGTGAAGATTGCCTACTATCGCTAAAGGATTACTCGTGGATGCAAATATAGGAGGGTTAGAAAAAGGAGGTGTGATGTGGGAAGAAGTGGGATTTGTTAATAAGTTGTTATTAATTGAAACTTGGGGAAATTGGCCTTGGCCTTGGTTTGGTTCTTGGGATTCACCTGTACCTGCCCTTGTTAAAACCATTTTCTCATTTAATGCTTATATTATTATGCTTATAATATTATATATATATATTATCACAAATGTTTTCCAAATTTAATTAGTTGTATTCAAATATTTAGAGTTAAGCGGTAACAACTTTTGAAAGAGAAATAAAAGTCTTTATCTTTGTAGCAATTTCAATTCTTAGAGATTCTATTTTTCTGAAAACTAACTTACTTACAGACTCACCAAGCCTGTTACTGGGATTTGTTCCGCTTTGCCCACAAGGTTACTGGGGATCCCTCGTTGACTCCTTGTACTGCTGCTTGGCCCCTACAGTTGAGATCACTGTTATAGGTTCTTTCGTACACTCACTGAATCTGCTCTACGCGAGTGCAGGAGCTACTTAAGATCCCTGGCTTCTTTTTAGTTAAAACTTTACGTTTTTCTCGAGCAGTGAATCTACTTAAATCACTGGCTTCTTGTTTTTACCGCGACTTGTTTTGTTGACCACCATTTTTTCTTCTAGTAAAACTTTACGTTTTTCGTGAGCACTAGAGCTACTTAAGGTCACTGACTGCGATACAAGACGAAAAAAAACTGAGCCCCTGCTGCTCAGGCGCCAATTAATCAAACGTTATTGGTTTGATTTAAAAAAAAAAATGTTTACTTTTATTTCAAATATTAGACGGGCAGCGATTCTGTCTTTGAATATAGACTGCCTAAATCTTAACAAAATTCATAGCTTAAATACTAATTATCTGCTGAGACAAGTGAAAAAGTCTATATGGTTTGGCTTCAAAATTAACATTTTTATATATACAAAAATTACAAATTTAAATAAAAGATATTGCAAATATTTTCTTCAGAAATTTTCTTCACTTATACAGTTCAACTTATAAAGTTCATGTAGCGAAGTGAGTTTACTGCGTATCTCTGTCAACATTAAAGATATGTAATGCTTCATCTAACACCAGCGTCGGAGATCGAGAAGCTGTTGCAGAGCTCTCAGAGTACGGGGCATTTCGCAATGAAATGGAACACATCTTCTATTTCCTGAGGTTAAAAGGATCACATAAAATTGGTAGTTCCGGGCAGAGAGATATAAAATTCAGCACCACATGTTCATCTCTAAATTTGAAGATAGTGCTTATCTTATCCACTTTATACTTGTTCAGAAAGTATGTATCTTCCTTCAGAAAATGTTTCACTTTACTACGTTATGCTATAATGGGAAACCTGGGTTTCTTTCAAGTATTTATTATATAATCTTTGACCAATTTTATTCAGTATGGAGCTTTTTGTCTTAACAAAGCCTGTTGCTCATCCAGTGTTATAGAAAATACGAAAACGCAGTCAGATTCTATTGCTTCCCATTCTTGAAGTAACACACTTAGTCTTATTTCGCAGCATTTAAAAAAGCACTAACTAAATTAATAATAATAATTCTAAATAGCGATTGAAACCTATAGCTATAAAACAACCTAAGTCATAACATTAATCTTTAACTTATTTACTTATTATCATACAAAAAATTAAATGATATTAAAACTATTTTTTTACCATTGATGTGATGAACAAACTTATTTTCTAGGGTAAGACGAGAAACATTTGTTGTTTGAGTTGTGATTGCTAACATGCAAATTCTTTCATATCTGTGAAACACTCTTTTTATATTGGATAAGATCGACTGATCCAAACGATTATCGAATAAAAAGCGATTCCAAAGTAAACTAAAAATTAGAGGTCTTATCTAACTGAATTCTTAAATGTTGACTATGTTGAACTATAGATGAATTTGATGGTGTTATGTATCTCTCTTTATTAAGACAGCTCACCAATAATAGAAACAATTTCACTAACTTCGTATTATCCTCCGGGTGTACCTGTCCTATGCCAATGAATGACCTTAGATACTCCCAATGAAGTATCACAGTTTATCGAACAGCATTAAAGTTATGCTCCTGATTAAGGCTTCCTGCTTACTTATCGGACCTACTTTCCAAATATTATGTAAAAATTCCTTTCCTCTTCGTTTTCATGCATATACTTGTATTTTTTTTTTATAATTTTGGGCTCAACTGCTTTGGGTACCCTTAAAATGCTTGAACACAGCACGGGCGAACGTTAAAAAGAAAATCTTGTAAATATAAACACTAGGTTAATTTATATTTTTTGCATATTTTTCTACACCTTATGGTGTAAATGCTTGATATGAGGTCCTTCTAAGTGTCAGTTTAATTAAACTCTAATATCAAGTAATGCATGAGTTCCTACTAGAGCACCGAAATCAAGCAGTGTTGGGCGCGGTAAGTACATAGGTGGATGACCACATGGGAACTCAGTACTCCGCGTGCTGTTGACAAAACGCGCCACATGGGCATAGTACCCCGGCGTTAAAACCCGAAACCTACAAATTAATTTGTTCGTTCCCTTGATAATAATAATAATAGTAAGGAGAGATGATGGTGATAACAATATATATCTTATAATTCAGCCGATTAATCGTATACATATCAGAGCAAGTGTGCTATAAAGCAGGATAAAAGCTAGACGAGCAATGAAATTCTGATTTACAGCAAACATATCTTGCTGAAGAAGTTGCTCTTCCAAGGCAAGGACAGGTGAAAATTGGCCAATATCCGGTTTGTGCATCGAGTGGAACATCTATAGGATTCACGCAGTAAAAAAATTGGCTATTGAAATCCGAGGTACACTGCAAAACTTACTTTTCACTTCGGCCATTAATATCGTACGTTGTCTAAATATTTGTTATATGCTTTGGACAAAGAATGGCGTTGGAAAACATATTCCTTACGGAATTAGAAAATTTCGTCTTCACCACCAGTTACAACTCGTTTGATTTTTATTAGCTCATATGGAGAAGATTTGAATGGGTTGTGTCTTCATTCAAATTTGAACAAGAGGGTGGCAGTTTCGGTAGACAAAATGACATCAACGATGAATCTTAGTTTTGGGAAAATGTTGATAAAATTGCTCCACTCGTATAGGAGAGTATTTGTATTTTTTTATTCTTGAAATTTAATCTTAATTTTACATAAAAGTATTTGCCTGAATTTAACAATGTTTAAAGGAAGAATAAGTCAGCTTAACAGAAATGTATTTCACTTTTCTTTAATTCACTATATAAGAAACAACTTAATTAAATAACTTAAATATATCAAAATTCTTGTTGAATTATACAATAATTAATTTAAATTTTTGTTCCAATAAATGCAAATAATCTTGCTTAAATTATCAAAAAGAATACAAAAGACATTTTTGTATATAGAAAGACTTAATTCTACCTCATCGGATTTAAAAGGCGCAAATTTAAATGCCATTATCTCAGGAACTGTATTCATTCACTGTTGAATATTGTCCGCACAAACAACTGGAAATTTATTTTAAAGTTCTAAAACCAAAACATTTGACATTTTGGTCTTTATTTTTCTACCTATTTTACAGTCAATGGAGCTAACTTTAATTTCTGCATCGTTGACTATCGATGTCGATATATGCGGCGAGTTCTAGACCATTCGTTTCCAATTTCTTTTTTTCTTTTCTCAATTGATTTAGAAAAAAAGCCGTTATTTGCTGCTAAAAATCCCAAGTCAGTTGCTTAGGTACCTTGTTCAAGTTATTCTTTGGCAGTTTTGACAGAAGCAGAATCCTCTTCATCGAATGAATGAAAAATGTTTACAATTTTTATATAATTTCCTGCATAGTATGAAACTGCTTCTATCCAGGTTCCCCTGGATCTGGTTCAACTTCCTTAAAATTTCTTACTTTTGAAGGAACTTTCAAAAATACTTTTTTTTTTACTTTCAATAAGAGGATCGACCACAGGAAATTGTCCTCTTATGGTTTCGTAAACTCTATTAAGTCCATTTGCTAGACACGTCACATGAGCTATTTAAGGGTAAAATACTTGAATTGCTTCAGCTGCCTTAACCAAGTATGAAGAAACATCCGACAAAAACAGCAGCTTAGTTTTTTTTTTCAAACTGCTCACCCAACATTTTTACCGAGTCATCGAAATGCCTGGCTATTGTTGAATGATTTACTTTGTCCATTAAAGCAGTATTAATTAAAAACTTCTCCTTTGCAACTGAGTTTCCAGGATCTAAAATGCCAATTATTACATTGGCAATACACCTGTTTGTAAATAAAAGAGAGGAAGAAAGAAAACAATGATTCACATTATGTTTATGTTTTACTGAACCACTAAAACCGTTGCTTCGTCTATAACAACCCACAACTTCCGGTTTCGCAATTTTGCCTTTATTTTTGCCATGGTTTTCTCATACAATACTTTACCCGAGCATCGAACTTGTCGAGTTGTAGAGGCTGAGTAAGGTCAATGATTCTCGAGACTTTCTCCAGATGTGTCCGGAAAATAAAGGGTATTCACTTTTCCCACCTTCTCCTACTCCCTCACTAGTCCCATCACTACTGGGTCGGATCAAGGTGTCATCCGACCCGTGCCGATGATAAACCTAACTGAGGGCCGATCATCTATCAGTCGTTAACGGAGTGTTCGGATACCTAACGACCTCCGGATAAACTAGCCTTATCTGTATAGAGCGGATCTATGTACATATGGACCTTCTTTCTCCCCTACTTGTGGGACCACTATGCAAAACTCTATAGGAAAAATAATACCCGATGCCGGTACTCTTTTATTACCGGGCGGTAATAAGGTCACTGGACCGACTACCGACAGGGCTCCTGTAATGCCGAGCAGAAGTTTTTTACAAGGCAAAAGCAACGAGCCCAAAACAAAGCTTTCAAGGAGCCGCAGGATCGTGGCAAGACATATTCCTACCATTTCCTCCACCCCTAGTTGCAGCAAGTCTGTTGCAGGTCATGGACGCCCGAAATGCGATATGTATCACCAAAACTTGCGGATCTATTCCGGAAGTGGGGAGAGATGCGGAGACAAAAAGGAAACTAAAGTGGTAGAACAAAATCCTCAAAGACGGACCAACACCGTTTCAAAATCACTAAAAGACTCCTCCAAGCACCAGGGATCATTGGAGGAAACCATTCCGGTTCCCAAAAGGCACAAAACGAGAACACCCCCAGGACATTCCGACGCTACATCTCTGAGGTCTTTTAGCGATATCCTAATGGATGAGATCACGATCGCGGTGATCGATAGAGCGACGCCGACGAATCCATTTCGGCAGACTGATGGCAGCTGGTCATATTGAAGCTTTCGAGCAACATCTTGACCATCAGTCGGGAAAACTCCGGACCACCTGCCATCACAAGCGACGCTTGCTGGTAACAGGGCCACATCAAGCTGATCGCTTGCAGTGACCAGAGATCCTTGGATCTCTATTAAAAAGCTAAAAGTGGTCTAGGACAGGTCTCGCCAGGTGCTTGGCTCGAGGTCGTGGCAAAGGAGGATATCCCTAGTAGACAAAGAGACCGACACTTCCGACTCATGCCTGTCTTAAGATAAGCACGTTGAAAATCTTTGGCATATTTGTACTGAGATGTCGATTTCTCTAAGCACTGCAGACAGTTCTGGGCTCTGTTAAATTATTTAAAATTTGTTTGACTGGGGTGGAAATAAAATCGGCGGCCAACCTCTCCTCCATTTTAGATATAAGATCAAAAATCTGTCCGCTCAACTCCATTATGATGTTTTTATCCCGTTCAATTGCTAAGATTCATCACTTTTTTTGGCACATTTGAAATAATTTCTTTCGCAAATAAATATGTAAATTGAAAGCTACGATTATTTACAACAAAATGGATAATTTCTTTAAAATTAACTTCACCCTGATAATTTAAAAAAAAATATTTAAACAGCCTTAAAAAGGCGAATCTGCCCCATTTCGGGAACAATCACCATCCGGATGGGGCACTTTCGATATGAATTTAGATGACGGATGTATTAAGAATCAATTAGTCAAATATTTTATATACAATATTATTAAATATTATAAGCAGGAACGTACTGTTTTATTTGAATAGTTAAACAAATCATAAATCTATAAACATAAAATTAAATGAATTCAGAAATTAATTTTAAACTAAAATTAAAAAAAAATTAAATTAAAATTAATTTAAAATCACATTCTAGAAAAAAAAAATAGTTAATTAAAGGAATTTATCCTAAAATAAAAAGACGTGTAAAAAAAATCATTTCACGTTGTATCGACTAATATCAACGTCCTTAAGAGAGGCAAGGTTTCAATATCTTGCCGATCCAGCTGGGTGTTCTGGTAGCCTTAACTAAATGTCACTCCTCAACATTAAGGGCATACCTTAAAAAAAAAACTTAAAAAATTACAAATTGTTTGATTTTTTTCCGGAAAAAATTGGCAGTCAATAGAAATTTGTTTGAATTCACAAATTTGGTTAACTGACCAACATGATATTTTGGAATTCGGGTGTCAAATTTCACTAAAATATAGTCATCGATGTTGAGTTCATTCTCGTGTTTCAGTCTATAGTCACTAGCGTTTGATACTTCTAAATCAAAGTGTCCATCATCATCTTTCACATATGGGCCAACAGACTTATCTGAATCTGCAACGCTGAATGTTGTCTTATAGCTTTTTTTGTCTTCTTGTTTGTACGTTAGTTCAGTGATTCTGTTTTTCTCAGGTGTCTCTGTATTAGTTATTGATTTATCTTGAAAAAAATCACTGAACGAGTTAAAAATCGGTTCAACCACAACAACTGCTGAAGACGAACTGTCATAGTTCGAGTACGATCTGAGAGAACAGTGCCGAACGAGTTACTATTAAACATTTTATTTAAGAATTACCCGCTTTTCTGTAAAAGCGAAAGTCGAAAGTACCCCATCGAAAGTACCCACCCTACCCTATATATACCCTCGCCACACTGAAAGCATCGGTTCCCACTAGATCACCGAAATCAAGCAGTGTTTGGCGCGGTAAGTACGTAGGTGGGGAACCTAACCACATGGTAAATCATGTGCTGTTGACAAAACGCGCCACATGGGCATAGTACCCCGGCGTTAAATCTCGGACCCTACAAATTAATTTGTATCGTTCCCTTGATAATAATTAATAATAATAATATATTTTTCACAACCAATTCGATTTTGGTTCTAGCATAGGAGAACTTTTTGTCGAACAGCTTGGTTAACAACTTGGAGTTTCAATTAATTGATCTAAAGGTGTGGTTATGACAAATGGTACGGAAACACATTACATAACGATACTCCAAAAAATGTATCTAACTTCATTGATGCAGCAGTCCATTACTTTTAACTTATGCTTTTGTCATTCAACGTGGCGAATTACATGATTTTGTCCTCCTGCAGATATTGAAAACTCGCATTCGCAGACATTACAATAAGCAACTGTGTTACGTTTGCTTGGTTTCAGAAATGTATATATTTTTTTTAAATCTTCCGAGAATTTACACTCCCTCTTACATTTTTTGTTTGTTGCTGCTGAAGTGGATGCCATTTTATTTCTATCTATGTAATGAAACGTTAATATTATTAATTATTGTGTTTACATTTGAGTTGCTTTTTGTTAACCTATCTACAACTAATCGTCCAATAAACTTCACTTCACAGCAAATTGTTTTGTTTTCGATTTAAAAATGACAGATTACAAGCCAAACTGACTATTCATACATATGGCGGCGGAACAGAGACTCAAAAACGGGACTGTTACAATAAAAGCGGGACGTATGGTCACTTTATGTAAGGGTATACTTGCAGGCCGTTGGTCGACTGGGTTTGATCATAAGATTGTTAATTGCGGCTGATATTTTAACATATGTTGCTGTTGTTGCGGCTGGAGCTCTTAGTTTAGCTGTGTCCCTGGCAGTCGATATATTCGTCGATGCCACAATTGTTATTGCGGAGACTGTGGTCGCTTATCAATAGTTTGGCTATGCTTAGCAAGGTTTACTAATTGATTAGAATGAAAACGTGGCAAAGTTAGGCTGTGAAAATCATTTTGCTTTCTTTTTTTTATAAAATTTTTGTTTGTTTTACTCTGTTCCGAAATCAATTTAGCCATAACAGGTGGTTGTATTCGCTAGGTTACTGGTTCGTCCTAGGAGTCGGTTACCAAAAATAGTCAAACCATTTAAGTCGTGCAGTCGTTTCCCACATACATCTACTACTTGCCTACATTTTAAATTATCCATGCTTACCATGTTTCGTTTGCTTCTAATAAAGAACAAGATTGAATAAAAAAATTCTTCAAAAATATTGTATCTGTGTGCTAATTTTGCGGTGAGGTCTTTTGACTAAGAAGATTTAGTTAAGAAGCTAAATTTATTTTAAAACTTAACTGTACGCAATTCTTAGTTATCTACATATCCATACACATTTATATATACATCGTTCCGAGAAAACCAGATAGAGGGACTGGGGTTGTTTTTCCTTTAGTTTTTTGAGCCAATTCGAAAAGTACACTTGGCTTGAGTGAGAACACTGAGTACAGATAGACACATTTATAGAGCAAGCATCAAAAATGTGCAATCACACATGTATTTGTTTGGGGGATGTATAATGAAACAAAATTAAGAATACCATATTACAATTATTTATCAACATATTAACAGAGCAGGAGTGATAAGACCTAGGACCCACCTCTAATTGAACCTAAATAAGGATGCCACCATATGCCGGACGAAAGTAAACGACTTGAAAGAGTCAAATCAACTATACAATAGTTACTCGTATACATAATTTCTTAATGTCAAGTCTTTAAATACTTTTCTGAAGGAAATGCACTGAATCATGCTATTGCAGTTTACCTGAATGAGGATGAATTTCTTAAGTAAAATACTTAAAAATTGATGACTTCAGCCAAGGCCCAATGATATCTTCAAAAACGAAAATCAGTTATTGTGTAATTGCTGTACGACTGATGGTCAAGTAGAAGTAATTCATTAAACTCGTAGACATAGACACATGAGTGTATAATTCTAAAAATATTTAAAACCACAAATTACTGTTCCTAGTGCTAAATCTTGGCAGTACAAAAAAGAAAAAAACCTTAAGTCGTTACCACAATTATGTGCAGACGATAACTACCGATATGCCCGTTAGAAGCTACTGACAAGATCCCCTTGTGAACTCGTAGAAGTTTCTGAAAACTAGAAGGACTGATCGATATTGCAGTGGTCTCATGGCTCTATAGCCATTTTCGTTTTCTCCGGCGGGTAGTATTGTATCATCGTCTCGGCATAATTTTCCGCAGACACAAGCTCGACCTTTTTGTAAAAAAAAAGAAGAAAAACAATCAATATTACCAACTTTATGGCTTTCTGGATACAATTATGATTTATTCATGTATCAGCATTGCATTATTCCATTTACACATAGAGATCTTTGATAGTCATATATGTATTCGTATATGTACTCGTATGTGCAGTTTTGCAAGTATTTAGTTTTTTTCTCATCTCTTTTTTCATGGTGGCGGTATTTGGTTGAAGGATTGAATGCAGGACTTGGATCCACTGCATTACAGTCGAAAGACGATCTGAACTCAATGGAGACTCTTGAGTCTCTGCGGGGCATGGATCTCCAGAGCCTTTGGGTTTCATGAGACGACTGGTAAAGTCACTGGATACCGAGTATGATACAGAGCGTACTGAGGCTTTGGACGACTTCGCCGACATGTATGTGGTAGATGACTTCGATGAGTTGGATGAAATAGATGACATCGAAGATGTTGAGGACTTAAAGGGTGTAGATGCGGACTTAGACTTGGCGTCCTTGTGTTAGGATTCTTACGTTGTCCAGACATTTTGTTTCTTGAATTTTCTGAAAACAGAAAAAAAATAAAAAAATACTTCATTAACAATTGTACCTATAACATTTTGTTTGTCCTCAATTTTAGTTATAGTCACGACTGGACTGTTCTGTTTGGTGGATCAATTGCAAATGAGAAGACTGTCTTTCGGAGAATGTGAGTGTGTTCAGTAATTTTACTTTAGGTCAGCTGACAATATCAACTGTTCAGTGGACTAGACACCTAATTCGTTGATTGAATTCATTCTAAGCGAATCGAAGTGCTCTATTAGTTTAGAGTTCATAGCTCTCTTTATTAACTAACACTAACACTAAGCTCCTGCTGGAAGCTGTTACCAAAATTTTACTTAAACTATGTCTCATTTAATGTGCGGTTGCGCAATACAATATTTGGAAAGATGTTATTTGATTTACAACTCACATTTTCTTGTTGGACATAAGTGGACAAAAGGATAATTAAATATGTTGCCATTCAGGGTGATACATACGAAAGAAACTCAAAAATGCAGATATAAAGGGTCTTCGCCAGGCATTATGAAAGACGAAATGCAGACTCTGGATGTTTTGTGTGCCACTAATTACGTGTAATGCTTCGTATTTCTCCCAAAAATCTCTACTGTTAAAGGGTCGCTTGCGGGGTCGGTCCTCTGTATCATTTCACAGGCCAATTTACTTGTATCATCTAGTTGGAGTCACCCCAAGCTCGCTGATATTTTTCTATTCAAGTCATCCAAATGTCTTTATGTCTCTTCTCCGAACCTCGACTGAATTTTGATTACATATTGCGTTTAGGACACGATTTTTCAAGGACCTACGGTGAAGATAGCAAAACTGGGTGAAACGCTCGGTCCGAAGTTTGTCCCCTATCGGTTTCTTAATATGGGAAGTTTTATGATATGTGTTTGTTTAATTTGATCTTCCTTTCATTTCCAACACAGATCACACACAGGGTAATGGAACCATAAAATTCGTGGAATTCGTGTCAAGTACTCTGCGTCTGCAATCAGATAGCAAAGGAGAAGGGGGTTACCAGCAATTGGTAAGTTGGTAGCTGAAGGTCCTGGGCCATCAGTCAAATTTTGTGATATAAGTTAATAGCCTATAAAATCAGGGGGCAGCAAAGCGTCTCATTATATAACGTCAACAAGTTGGTAACATAATTTTTGTTCATCGGCCTTCGGCAATAATGTCTTAGACCTGTTCTGCTGCAACTTACTTAGATCTTTTTCTCTCTTCCTAGAGACTATTACAGCCAAATAAATGTCGAAAATGCTACATGAGATCAACGAATTCCTAGCTGGTAACTTATTGAACTATTACTTAAGATTGCTCCATACACCATATAGTTCGACCCTCCTAAGAGCTAAGGGATGATAGCTCTTAGTCAAATCGCTAGTTTTGAAGTTTATTCTATATTTGTACTCGTATGTATTGGGTTGTTCAATACGTTCTTTTGTCTTTTTTATGGTTAAAGTAAAACACAAATTTTTTGTATATATGCCTATATTAATTCCATAGTTTATTACTTTTTTCCAACGTTCTAGAAAAGTCAGCTGTCTTATGGGTAAAAATATTTTCCAGGTACATTTTGATCTCACCTTCGGTATTGAATTGCCTTCCCTCCAAATTGTTTTGGAGAGAGCAGAACAGGTGATAGTCAGGACGCGCAAGGTCTAGAAAGTTTGGTGGGTGCTGCATAACTTCACAGCTAAATGAATTCAGCTTTTGTTTTATAACTAAAACTGTGCGTGGTCTGGCCTTCTCATAATAGAAAACAACGTCCTTTCGGTTCGCCAACTCTGGCCGTTTTTCTTCCACTGCTTCTTCCAAAATATCGAACTGAGATCAATATTTAACGGCATTTATTGTCTGATTTCGCGGATGCAATTTGAAGTTAAGGACAACTCGTCTGTCCCACCAAAAGCTCAACATGACCTTTTTGGGATGCAAATCTTGTTTACCGACCGATTGCGGTGTTTTAATAAGAGCGCATCATAACCTCTTATGTAGAATGTTTTTGTTAACTTTCCATTTTTCACCTCCCGTGACCACTGCTTTCAGAAAAGCTTCAAGCGAAATCCATCTCAACAAAGACTCACAAACCATTATGCGATTCATAATGTTTCTTTCTCTTAGTTCGTGAGAAGCCCAAACATCCACCTTTTTCGACATTTTAAGCCTTTTGAGTCTCTGCGAAACAATTGTATGAGCTGTGTTAAACCGCGATCTACCGCTTCATCAGATTCCTGTCGACGGTTTCAGCCAATGTTTGGTTGTCGTCTGTGGTGGGTGGTATCCTTCATTTAAAAAAAATAACTACATTGAACTTAAAACTCGTACTATCAAAGGAAATTCTTTTAACAGTGTAAAGGATAACCCTCTCTATCTCAATAAACAACAAGAATTTCATAACACATTTTACAGAGATTTTATAAAACTATAAACCCTACTTCCAAGAAAAAAACCACAGAACTTATTGAACAACCCAATATTAATCGTAACGAAGCTTGAAATCAATTTTACCTCGACCATTCAACAATGAGTAGATGAGCTAATATATGCGAGTTGAAAATTCAACCCGATATTAACTCAATTTTTCTACCAGTCCATGTATTTCATTTGGCCCATGCTTTACTCGTTAATGTAAACTATTTTGATTTGTAAATCTTTCTTCTTTCTACAGAGTCTATAGCTACAGAAAGTACGAGTATAGTCCAAGAGATCATTTGTGTTGCAGACATTCAGCTGGTTTTGTATTGTATCTATCGACAAACAGAAGCTACGAGTATGTATTTTAAAAAGGTGCCAATACTTAGTACACTATTTTAGAGAAATATAAATTTTTTCTTCCTTATACAGATGAGAATGATGAGGGAACCGCTTCCAAGCCCACCGACTATTCCAAGGGAGCCGAAGGACGTATTCCCTATAAGGCCTCCTCCACATATACAAAGACCTCCAAGGCGAGATGCATGAGAACAGTTTTTCTAGACACCGAATCCGCACCATAAACTTAAGGTCCAAACCAAATGTATCAAACTGTAGAGCATAGCAAAATTATTTACTAAATGGGTGCGGCATGTACGAGTAAGTAAGTGAACATCAAGATGTTCCCATCAACAATAGATCGGATTTTTTTACGTATACTTGAAATTTATTTTAAAATAATGTATTGTATTATTATTAATGTATTATTTTATTATTGTATTAATGTATTATTAATAAACTGAAACAATAAAGATAGTAAAACCACCCCCATAAACATGCTGACGTAATTATTAAAATTGCACATACTGCAATCTAGTGAAATTCACTAGGGTTCTGTGATAAAACTTGTCATGCGCATATCCGTACAGTGTATTTATATACTTGTGCTTACAGATAGTGAGTAGGCCGCCCTTGGATACATCGCCCACGTGAGCCTTCGTTGCCGTTGGTCTCACTATAACTGCATGATTAGTAGTAGGACTAATGAGTCCCAAACAAGCCAACATTTTTCTTGAAGAAAATATGTCCTAGATTCTCGTATCTATGACTGCAATACGATCATTTATAAAAATTTCAACTTGTGAAATCGACTCCCAATGGGAGTTTATCTCCATTTTCTTCTCGATTCTAATTGATATTTCATATGAGTTCTGTTGAAACTATGCATCCATCTCTATTTTGTATTGAATTCAGATGATTTACAATATGTGTGGTTAAGAATGGGATGACTTGAAAGGCTGTATTCGAATATGGTGTGCTGGAGAAGGCAGCAGCCGATTAAAACCATTATTATACTGCCGCTATACCAGGTGATCCATATCTCCAAAATATAGTTTCCGATGGATCCTTCTTCACGTTGTATTCATTTTGTAGCTGAGCCCTGTTCACCTGTGGCATTTTTAATTATTTTTCTATTTCTGTGTTAGAAAGGGGTATTTTAGATGTTTTTGTCCTTTGACAAATATATATATATATATATATATATATATGTATATAGCACAGTAACAAGGAGTAGTCGGTAACTAGTATATGTAAGTAAATTTTTTACTTCAAATTTTTCTTTGGCGAAAACGTAATTTGGCGTAATATCTCGCCTGCATGAGACGAAATGCCTGGAGAAATTATGGCAAAATATTTAATTTTGCAAGCAGGTATTCCTATTTCAATAGGCAAATTAGTTATAAAAAGAAAATATATGAGTACATTAAATATATGTACATAATAATAAAAACAAGAAGAAATAACAGTTTTAGTTTTTAAGCGCGATGACGAATTTAAATACATGTTTCCTTGATCGCTATGATTACTTTTTTAATGATCTGTTCACGACATTTCTGATAAACATAAAAGGCACTGGACCAGGTAGTTAGCTCACTTATTTATATTAGGAAATTAATTCTTCCAGCAAAATTTAAATTTTGCAATTTTGTGCGTTTTGGTAAATAAAGTTTTATCTACCAAGAGGTGTCATTTTAAATGTTGAGCCATTAATAAACTATCTACATCGAACTATTATTTCGCTGACTTTTGATAAGCAAATAGTAGGAGGTTATTAAATATGGATAAACTATCGCAAAACCTGTTGAAATACTGAAAATTTACTACTTCACTTCTCGCACAACTATAGAAAATGTAAAGTACCACGCACAACGCCGTACTTTCGCTAATTGGGTGACTGGTAATGAATGAACAAGATAAGAACTTTTTAGACAAAATTATTCTGAGTGAAGAGGTAAACGAACAAAACTGTGGCATCTGGGGCTCCGACAACCCAAGAGAAATAGTACTACATACAACCTCTCGATCTGCAACAAGTGATAGTTTAATACGGTTTTTGAGTTGGCGTGGCGGTGTCATTGGGAAATATTTTTTCAAAAATGATTCTAGTGTGACCGTTTCAGAGAATGATACAGAACGATGTGGACAGACTTGTGTTCACCCAAAATTGATGCTCTGGACGTGGACTATGTTTATTTTCCACAGGATGGAGTAAAATGTAACACAGCTGGTGAATTGAAAGCTGGTTCCATTTAAAGGTATAGGAAGCCATTGGATGTGTGATTTCTCGAAATGGAGACTTCACTTGGTCACCGAGATTGTACAATTTAACAGCGTTTGATCTTTTCCTTTGGGGCTATTAAGTCTGGCCTCAATATCTGATCTGTAATACAGTAGAATAATGCGAAAACATGACAAAAAAGTTTTATCGAAAGAATGACTGTTTGCAGGCAGAGCCGAGGTGGACACTTGGCAAATTCTGTACCTCAACCCTATCCTCAGAGTTTGTACTTTATGGTGAAATAAAAATATACTCACTTTTTAAAAAAAAAAAATATTTCGTTTTTCTTTCGACTTTAAATAACTTTATATTCCCCAAGATATGTAACTCTAAGGAGTTCGCAGGTTTTAAAAATATTTTAAATTACCATCCCGGAAGAACACTTCACTTTGCTGATCGCGGTAAGCAACTTATTTATATTGGACGAACAGAAAAAATATATATCTTAAATTCATGTGACCCTAGTCTGTGTGATGGTATTTTTATATTTTTGTACACGTATAATGTTTGCACATAGCTTTGCTGAAGAGACGTTAGGGAGGGAAAAGTTAGTGATTAGAAAACAAAGAACTGAGCAGGGCATTGCATTAGCGAGTTGGCAAGTAAGGCTTGAGTTTTGGAAGCATTATATTCCAACCTGTTGAAAGTTTCCCAATTGGTTATGCTGTGAATATCGGAATTTTATGAGCTTAATATACGCTACCGTTCCCGTTCTACACGCGAAGAGCAGGGACGTGAATCAGGGAACGAATATGAAAAGCACAGAGTATTGTCGTTAGCAAAGGAATATACTGAATTAAAAGTAGCAGACAAGAGATCGTTGATAAAAATTAAAGGAGTGTCGGATACAAAACGGAGCCATGGAAACACCAGCATTTATTTTTTGAACATCAAAACACGCAAAACAATATCAATTGAACGTTCCGAAAGGTAATATAATTTCTGATCCATTGAAAAAGAGAGTCATCGATCCCAAAGGCACGCATTTTCAACAAAAAAGCTTAATGCCAAATTCTTGCAAATGCCTTAGAAACATAAAGTGCAATTATCATACTTTCGCCAGATTGTCATACGCTTTAGTTCCCCTTTTCGGCTAGACAGTGGTTTTTGCAGCGAGGAAGAACACCTCTTCAGAGTAAGTGAATTCTAACCATTTGGATCAACGGATTTGTGATTGCTAAGATCTTTAAAAGTCTTGCTACTACACGAATGCAAAAGTCGATTTGTCCCATTGAAGATTCGACACACTAAAGTGTAGGCGAGGGCAAAGCACAATCTAGGAGTGCTAATTGGTCGCTAAGTGTGTAGCAAGCAGGTTGGCCTTGACAGCTGGAGTTGGAGCTGACAGCTGGAATATCATTGTAAATGAGCGTTAAATTGGAGGATGTGGCAAAATTTCTAACACTTTTGACGAATGACCAAAAATGTTTACTTCTTTTGGGACATTGTAGTATTTTTAGCCTCAGTTTTTGCTCGTATTGGAATTCTACACGTTTAAGAAAAATATTGCAGTCATTCCTATCTCGCTTAAACTTTTTTCGGTTTTCCTTTGTCTAGTTGGTCTTAAAGGACCGCTAAAATATTTGTCTAACCTTGACAGCCTCTTTGCAGTTCGAGTTATACTATGTCTTTTCTTTTGGTTTGATACTCTTCATCCGATGAGGGATAAAGGATCTCATTCGAAAGAGAATAGTGTCTGTGATCACATTAACAGCGGAATCCACGTCGTTTTCGAGGAAACATAACGACCAATTTAAATTCCTAAAGAAGCTGTTAAGACCACTCCAATTGGCTTACTCGTATTGCCATACGGTTCTTTCAGAAATCTTTTCTCTAACTGTGTGGTCGGTGTACGACAAATTAGCTGATATGACGCAATGGTCCGACGAGCCTAGAGGGGAGAGCACATCAACTTTGAACTTTTCAGGGTGAGAAGTTATGACTAGGGTGTTGGGGGTATTAATATCAAAATTCGGTATTCGAGTGGGTTTATTTATAAGCTGCGTTAAGTTGTCTTCCACAGCGAAAGATAGGGGGGGAAATTCGATAGAAAACCTGTCGACTGAAAAGGTCTAAGCCGGTGCGTTATCGTGGTGGAAGAAAATTTTTTCTTCTTTAAATGTGGTGCAGGAGCGACGTAGTATGCTCCTGTGATTGTTTTTTACTTCTCCAGATAGTCAACGTGAATCACAAATCTCGCCTCTCAAAAAACGGAGGTCGTCACTTTTCTGGCCGAAGGTACTGTCTTCGCTTTCTTTGGATTTTCACTAAGTGCTTAAATAGCTGTGCTTAAAGAGCTGTTTGATGAATAACCGGATTAGAAATGAGAACGCAACTTTTTTGGGTTTTGGCAATTTATTTTTCGATAAATACCTTTTCAACTCGGTAGACTTTTTTAAGCCCTCCGTATAATACGACTTTTATTGGCTTCTAAAATACTCCTCCGCGACGGCGATAATTTTTCGTTCGTTCCGGCGAGCGATTTTTTACGGTTTGAGATCAAAAAGTCGCAGGGAGCCAAATCCGGAGAATACGAAAGATGGGGAGAAATTCGATAGAAAATCTGTCGACTGAAAAGGTTTGAGCCGGTGCGTTATCGTGGTGGAAGAAAATTTTTTCTTCTTTAAATGTGGTGCAGGAGCGACGTAGTATGCTCCTGTGATTGTTTTTTACTTCTCTAGATAGTCAACGTGAATAACAAATCGCGCCTCCCAAAAAACGGAGGTCGTCATTTTCTGGCCGAAGGCACTGTCTTCGCTTTTTTTGGATCACATTCGGTTACATCACGGTTACGAAACGACACAGAAACTCCTCCGGATTCCGATTTAACAGGGTCAAGCACGTCTTTGATGTGGTCGCACGATTGCGCTTGTTCTCCGGTGTCCAACGCGCGGACGTCTTTTTCATGTCTAAAATCTCTTGCAGGATATGGCTTACGCGATAAGTTGAAATGCCTGCTATCTCTCAAATGTGTAAAGAAAGCAGCAGATAGTTCTGAAAGTTTGTAGAAGTAATAACTCCCTAAAGTTGTTTCCTCAAACTACTGATTCTGAGTTAGTGGCACAAAAAGTGCAGGGTATCTTCCCGTGAGTCTATGTCTTCGCAGTCTCTGGAAAGGTCATTATGGGTTGTGAGCAATACAAGAGCGTTGATGATACAGTTCTTCTTTTCAAGAGAATCTTACTTGTTCTGAATTTGCTGAATTTTGGACATAGTTGAATTGAGGTCTCGCAAGTTGAAAGGCCACCTTTCGTTGGCTTTTATATGTATCGTTCGCTCCACTTGTATTCACAGAGTGTAGAGTGGAAGTGTGATACTTTGATCTGCCAGTTCCCTTACTAGAAAGAATATTTTTCGCCCTAGTTCATATGCATGCTCATTGCCACTTCTTTGTCGCATAGCATAACATTATGGTGAAACTCGATTTGATTTAAGCTGCAGCGGCCTTGCTGGCTGGCCTGGTTATCACAGTAAATATAGTAATATCCTCATGGGATATTGCCTTTATTGCCGCAAGTAGGCTGCGTCTGCTACAGCCAATATCTCAGCATGGAAAACACTGCTTTAGCCCGGTATGCGTCGTGAGCATCGTTAGTTCAATTGATCGCACATGCTGATGATATTGACATGATCAAAAGAATGCGTAAGCGGCGAAGATGGGTTTGACTGTCAATAAATGCAAAACCAAATTTATACTATCAACAAAAAAGGACAGCCAACATCGACGTCTGAGGTAGAACCATACCCTTGACACATGTAAATTTAAGGTAGTTAAGAGGTGAGTGGAGGAGGAGATGCACCGACGAACTCTTCGACTTAGCCAAAAGAGTGAAGGTCTAACGACTAATATATGTGGGTTGAGAGACCTCAACCAACATAGTTAGTTGATTGAGGCTCAGATCTACAAGTTAAATGTCCAAGGAGAGGGTTTGAGATTTAGAAAAAACAGGCACCGGATTTTGAGCGCAAGCCTCTTACGTTCTAGTGGTAAAATATAAAAAATAGGTTTTGCGTGGAGTGGTAATGCTTAGTATTTGAGGTAGATACAGATAGAGTCAGGAATGAAAGTTTGGAATGAAAGTATTTATCATACCTAACTCGGCTACGCTGAAGCTGAAATAACCTTTTGAAGTGTATATACAAGAGATCGGCCGTAACTGAGAGCTAATCCTGTAGGTCAGCTTGATACTTTTTAAACCATTCACGGGTAGTTTGGACGCCTTTGTGTGACTTAGCGCCTAGTATGATCTCTAACGTTCATCCTTTTCAAAACAAAACCGTTGGATCTTTGAATTTTGAGCCTTACTACCACGGTATATTAGATAAACAATTTAACCAATTTGCACTAATTTACTGATGAAATATTCACATGTTTGTACCAAGCCTCTTCCTTTTATCCCTTGGTTATTTATTTCAAAAATTTTAAAAGCATTTTATGTTGAATGTTTAATGGATTCTTTAGTCAATGCTCCTTCTGGTAACCTGGCGTAACTTTAACAAACAAACAATATTTAACTTTCAGCTGCAGACCTTAAACTCATTGTGTCACCATGCGAAAAGTTCACTAAGTCTTCAACAATTATAGGCGATGGACGGGCTAAAATTGTTTTCGAAGGACACAGCTCGAAGGAAAATCCTAGTCATTCAGTAGCATGGTGTGAACTTTTAATAAGAATTACCCTACGTGGACGCTGTCTTTTGTCAATACCAATTCTTACAGAAGTCAGATCTTGAAGAACGTAAAGTCTTACGAGAAGAATCAAAATTTCTAAAAGAGCTAAATCAACCTAATACGAGAATAGTGAGTCATATTGCATTTTGGGACTCGGATGTGAGGAGCAGTACTGTTCTTATCACGGAACTAATGGAGTTGGGTTTACTTCAGTCGTAAGTTCATCACCAGACACCAAATTAATAAATATAACTTGTTTGAATACAGATACAGATGCATCGACAAAAGTACATACACTCATTGGAGTTTACAGATAATAAAAGGAATAGATAAACTGCATACTCATGATACAGTTATAATACATCGCGACATAAAATGCGGGAACATTCTCGTTTCAGGCTCTCCAGAGCGGTTAAAGATATGTGACATTGGCTTGGCAATGCGGCACCCCGCATTACATGCCTCCAGAAAATTACTCTAGGCAGTATGACGAGTTTGTGGATATATACTCATTCGGGTATTGGAAATGATTACAGGTACTTAACCATATAAAGTGTGTCGAAATAAGAAGCAAATTAAGCAAAAGGTTTTAAATGGTGAAAAACCAAAAAGTTTCTGTCAAATACGAGACAACAACACACAATTTGATTCTATGCCGATGGTAAATATGATGTTCTTTGAAAAAGTGAGACCCTTTAAAGACTTGTAAGTTGTAATTATTTAATTTGTTTTTTTTTATATATGTAATCCGCGCGCGCACGTACCCCTTTACTGGCTTTTCTCCAGCGCGCGGGCGGGTGGTGTAGTAGTTTGAAACTCAGGTGTATTAGGTTTCGATATTTTTCCCAGAGGTGGTTGTCAAACTGGACGGGACGAGTCAGTGCATCCTCAGTCTTAGTACGTTCTAGTTGTTAGTTCGTTACATTTTAGCCCAGCCAGCAACAACTCCAACATCAGTGTTATGCCTTCATTTCAGATTTAACGCCGACGGGATTTTCATATAACTACATACAAATTCTATGACACTCTGCTTGAGGAGTCAATGCATATACCACTACACCACGGCCACCCTCGTGAGAGTCCAGATTCGGCAAATATATTCTTGATGGGCGTTGAATGGAAAGTGCCTAAGCATGTTCTTACAGCGGCGTGGTATGGCGAAGAAATTAGTTGCAGAGATGCTTTCGAGATTTTCCCATAAATTAGTAGACCGTAATAAATTTTTGGTAAAATTATAAATTGAACAGATAAAAGAAACTTGATAATATTTACCCTGGTAGTAAGGCTTTTACTTTTACTTAAACTAATACAATGTTGCTTATAGCTATAATTTGATTCGAATATAATGCCTAGTATTTTTGAAAAGTTCACATTTTTGATACTTATAAGGGTAGATTCATCGTAAGGTTTGACTTTTAATAGGCTCTTTTTGACAGATAACGCGTGATTTCTGTCAAAATGTTTTGTCATTTTTGTTCAATATCGTTTGGCAAGTAATCGTGGAGAGACTCACACCACAACAGCGTCTTCAAATTATTCAGCTGTATTACAAAAATCAGCGTTCTGTGAGAAATGTTTTTCGTGTGATTCGAGGAACTTACGATGCGCATAATCGACCTACTAATACCACTATTGTCAATACCATTCTCAAATTTGAGTCATAGTTTAAATTAGTGAATAATATTCGACCGGTTAGACCACATTCAGCACGAAGTGAAGAAACTATAGCAGCTGAGAGTGTACGCGAAGACCGTGACGAACCGATCCGCCGCCGTTCTCATCAGCTTGGCTTGGCGTATTCGACAACTTGGCTTATTTTACGTAAGAATCTCGGCCTAGGAGCGTACGAAATTCAACTTGTGGAAGAATTGAAGCCAGGCGACTTGAATTTGCGCCATCTTTTCAGTGATGATGGTAAAACTCAATGAAAATCTGATGTTCTATCGTAAAGTTTTGTTTAGTGATGAAGCTTACTTCTGGCTCAAAGGAAACGTTAATAAACAAAATTGCGATATATGGACTGATGAGCAAATCGAAGAGTACCAAGAGCTACTATCACATCCATAAAAAATAGCGGTATGGTATATTTCTTCAAAAAAGAGGCAAATCAGAATGTTACCGTCAATGTTAACCGTTATTGCGCCATGTTAACGGACTATGTGCTTCCTTAAATTCAAGCACATGGTCTCGGTGAGCTCTGGTTTCAACAAAATGGCGCTACGACCCATACAGCGTGTGAAACAATGGACTTGTTGAGAAATCATTTTGATGAGCACTTAATTTTACATTTTGGTATGGTAAATTGGCCACTTAGATCATACGATATCACACCTTTGGACTATATTCTCTGGCATCATGTAAAGTCTCAGGTCTTCAGGAATAAACCAGCTACGATTGAGGTTTTGGACGCCAACATTACTCGTGTTAACTGCGAGATACCAGTCGCTATGCTCGAACGAGTCGCCCAAAATTGGATCTTCCAATTGGACTGTCTCAGACGTAGTCGTGGCCAATATTTACATGATATCATTTTCGAAAAGTAAATGCCATGAAACGTTCTTTAAACCGTTTTACATTCTAACTCAAACCTCACGATGAATCACCCTTTAGAACCCAAATACGACGTTAACTGATGTATCACCCCGATGGAAGTGTTGTGACCTGAAATTATAAATCTTCATAATGAAAGATATTCCTCCCCTAAAGTCTTTCACATCCCAAATCCAAATCGAAAAGAAGACAGTCAGGTGATATGCTCCCTGGCGAAGTCAACCCTGTAGTAGTAGAGCGCCATTACGACCTTCATAGCAACTTCATCCGCAGGTCCCTCAAGAAGCCCGTTATGGTCACTAATTGATGCGCCACCAACACGTTACCATCTTTCGCCCCTGAAGCACGTCCCTTTTAAATACCCTCTAGCTACTCATCCAGACAAAATAATAATAATAATAATAATAAATAAATAAAAAAAGGAGAAATGAATGTGTCTCGTATGTAAAACTACCCGAAGAACCGTGTATCGATCAGTCCCCTTGCTGGACTTTGGTTGTCATACTGAGAAAGAAAAATAGGTAAAATGTTAAAAAGACATTTATTGCAAGGTCAAGGGGTGACAATAACATGCAAGAGTATATATATATATAAAAGTAGCTTGTCTTAGAACTAGTGTCGGTTCTCGAATCTATGCATTCAATCAGAACCTAATAATAACAATACTAATATTGATACTGAACCGAGCCGAAAATAATTAATAAATATATTAGATAGATCTACCTCTAGTTACAGAGGATAACCGCTAGCCTGAACAACATCAATCATTAAAGATATCGCTGTAGATATTGAACTGAAGTCTATTTATTTGTTACAATAATAAATAGGTTGTAGTACAATATCAGCACTAAAACTAAAATGAAAAAAAAAAAAAAAAAAAAAATAATAATAAAACTTCACAATTTAATTCGTGTATCCTAGAGCGTCATCGCATAAATGATACGAACATAAAAGAGCAATGTCCAACTGACTTACCGAGCTTATGCCGGATGGATGTGTACAACTTACTTATAAAATACAATTAACAAAAAAAAAAAATATAGATATATGCATATATATATATGTATATATAAACGTAAGTAAATCTAGGTTATGACGGACACGGGATGTAAAGGTAAAGTGACCAGATTTATTTAAAGCAAAAGCCGGACACATTTTCTTTCATGTCAAATTATGGTTTTTTTTAAAGTAAAAAATTAAAATAGTACGCTTCATAAACGACAAATGACATATTTAAAAAAAAAAAAAAAAATAAAAAAAAAAAAAAAAACAGGCTTCATAACAATTTTTTGTTTTCGATATTTAAAAGAGATCAGTAAAAATGTATATTAATCTGCCAACATGTTATTTTTAAAAATACTTTAAAAAATCAGCCTCAATATTGCTAGCGTGCTTAGACAAAGTCAAGGTAATAATAAATAGTTTTCCAGAAAATAAAATAAAAGTAAATGCTTCAAATACTTACATATGATTAATTTTAATTCATATGTTTGGATGCAGAATGAATTTCTTTACATATTATTTTTAATTTTTTCATGTAATTTACATCACAATTTTGGTATTGCATTTTTAAAATTAGTATTGCTTTAACTGTTTCGACAGACAGCTGAGCATTTTTAACGGTCCCGATTTTATTTATTAACGAAAAAATTCTTTCTGTGACCGCATTAGTGCCAGACACTAAATATATTCCACTAGTTTTAAAATATTTTTAAGGGGAGCTCCTCTAATTGAAAAATATTGAACCTTGTCTTATTACCGCAAATCAACAGAAAAATGTTACTCTTTCCACCTAATTTTATATCGTCAAAATATATATTTATTTATATATCCAACTTCGTCCAACAAATCGTTTTCTGAAATTGTTTGGTCAGTTTTCTGCGACACAAATACAAAACTTTTTTCAACATCTTCCTATTTAATGCCTGTTTTAAGGCAAGCACATTGAAAATCTTTGGCATATTTATACTCAGATATCAATTTCTCTAAGTACTGCAAACAGTTTTTGTAAAAAAAAAAACTTTTAAACGCAATATAAATCTCTGTTAAATTATTTAAGATTTTTTTGACTGGGGTGGAAATGAAATCGGCGGCTCACCTCTCCTCCAATTTAGGTATAAGATCAAAAATCTGTCCGAACACCTCCATAATGGTGTTTTTATCCCATACAATTGCTAAAATTGTCTCATGAAACATGGAAGACTGATTATGAAGAAACATCAACCATAGTTATGAACTTAGGTCTTCAAAAATCGTCTGAAGAACAATGATACACTTATCAGTTGAGAGAAAACATGGTTTAAGTGGCTTGTACATTTTTAGCACACGTTCAATAGCAGGCAATAACGCTAGCGATCTAGTTTTGCAGAACCCTAATATGCGATTGTATTCCACTTCTACATCGGAGCAAAACTTTTTTAAGTTTTTTAACACGAACGGTGTATATATAGAAGTGGACGTATATTTTAATTATATACTTTTCTACATCTGCTGCAGTCTGTATTGCATTGTGTACAATATGTGCGGAACACCCGACTAGAACCAAAAGCTGTTTTAAATTATTATCTAGACGGCTAAATACATTATTTTTCCCACTCCTAGATAGCCCCCCAGAGTAAGTGTTGACGTTATCGGCGGATAAGCCAACAATTTTGTCGGACAGATGTATGTTGTTGGAGATAGTTGTCATTATTAGCTCACTTATAACTCCAACGTAGAGCATCCTTAGCTTTACGTCTTCCTGGTATGTGAAATATGTACCTCACAACAGTGAGGAACAGCTTCAGATCCTTTTTGTTGGATGCGTCATAGAAGTTGATACAAAATTTATTACTTCTATAACTCTTGATGTGCATACTGTGAGAGTAGGGTGAGGTGGGGCAGATTCACCTCTTTTTTTGGCACATGAATATTTAAAAAAATTTTTTTTATTAAAAGCTATGATTATTTACTACAAAATTCATAATTTCTTAAAAGTTAACATCACCCTGATAATTTAAAATTTAAACAGCATTAAAAAGGCGAATCTGCCCCATTGTGGGAAACAGTCGTCATCCGGGTGGGGCACTTTCGACATGAATTTAGATTACGCATGTATTAAGAATCAATTAGTCAAATATTTTATATACGATATTGTTATATATTATACGTAGGAACGTACTGATTTTATTTTAATAGTTAGACAAATCTTAAATCTATAAAATAAAAATTAAATGAGATCAGAAATTCATTTTAAACTAAAATTAAATTAAAAAATTAAATTTAACATCACATTCGAGAAAAAAAATAGTTAAGTAAAGGATAAATGTAAAATAAAAGGATGTGTTAAAAAAAAAATCATTTCACGTTGTATAGACTCCTATCAACATCTTGACGATCCAGCTGAGTGTTTTGGCAATGTCACTTCTCAACACTAAAGGCATATCCTCAAAAAAGGTTTAAAAAACTACCAATTGATTAGCAGTCAAGAGAAATTTGTTTGAATTCTCAAATTTGGTTATCTGACCAAAATGATATTTTGGAATTCGGGTAGTCAAATTTCACCAAAATATAGTCACCAATGTTGAGTTCATCCTCGGGTTTTAGGCTATAGTCACTTGCGTTTGATACTTCTAAATCAGCAGTCCATTATTTTTAACTTACGCTTTTGTCATTCGACGTGGCAAATTACATGATTTTGTCCTCCTGCAGATATTGAAAACTCGCCTTCGCAGACAATACAATAAGCAATTGTGTTACGTTTGTTTCAGAAATGTATAAATTCTTCCGAGAAGATGCCAGTTTATTTCTATATATGTATAATGAAACGTTAATATTATTAATTATTGTGCTTACATTTGAGTTGTTTTTTGTTAACCTATCTACAAGTACCCGTCCAATAAACTTCACTTCACAGCAAATGGTTTTGTTTTCGATTTAAAAATGACAAAAATCAAGCCAAACTGACTATTCATACATACATATGGCGGCGGGACAGAGACATCAAAAACGGGACTGTCCCAATAAAAGCGGGACGTATGATCACTTTATGTAAGGGTATGCTTGCAGGGCGTAGTTAATTACGGCTGATATTTCATCATCTGTTGCTGTTGTTGCGGCTGGAGCTCTTAGTTTGGCTGTGTCCGTGGCAGTCGATGCGTCGATGCCATACTTGCTATTGCGGAGACTGTGGTCGCTTAGAAATAGTTTGGCTGTGCTTAGCAAGGCATACTTATTGATTAGAATGATGGAGTGGCTAAGTAAAAGCGGTAAAATTTAAAGAATTAGCGAGGCTGAGAAACTCCCTTTGTTTTTTTATTTTTATAAGATTTTTGTTTGCTTTTCTCTGTTGCGGAACCAATTAAGCCATAACGATTGGTTGTTATCCATCGGTTACCAGAAATGGTCAATCAATTTCGGTCTTACAGTCGTTTCCAACATACATCTTCTATTTGCCTATATTTTAAACCATCCATGCTTACAACGTTTCGTTTGCTTCAAATAAGAACACGACTGAATGAAAATATCTGTGTGTTTTGTGTTGTATCTGGTGTATAAGACTGGAAAATTTTCAGATTTTTTTGCGGTGTGGTGGTTTGAATAAGAAGATTTAGTCAAGAAGCTAAAATTGTTTCAAAGCTAAACTGTACGCAATTCTTAGTTATCTACACATCCATACACACTCATATATACATCGTTCCGAGAAAACCAGATAGAGGGACTGGGGTTGTTTTTATTTTAATTTTTTGAGCCATATCGAAAAGTCCATTTGGATTGAGTGAGAACACTGAGTACAGGTAGATTTCCTTTATAAATCAAGCGTCAAAAATGTGCAATCACATATGTATTTGTTTGGGGGATACATAATGAAACAAAATTAAGAATATCATATTACAATTATTTATCACCACATAAACAGAGCTATCCAACTGCATAATTGGAATATACATAGGAGCAGGAGTGATAAGACATAGGACCCACCTCTAATTGAACCTAATTAAGGATGCCACCATATGCCAGAGGAAAGTAAACGACTTGAAAGAGTCAAATCAACTATACTGTCGGATAGTTGATCCGCAATTAATGCAATAAATAGCTACTCGTATACATAATTTCTTAATGTCACATATGTATTTTCAGAAAATTATTGTAGACTGGCTGAACTTCGGGGGAAATCGAAAGCTGATATCTTGTTGATGTTAACGCGTGTCAAGTCTTCAAATACTTCTCTGAAAGGAATGCACTTACTCATGCTATTGGAGTTTACCTGAATAAGGATGAATTTGTTAAGTAAAATACTTAAAAATTGATGACTTCAGCCACGACGGCCCAGTGATATTTTCAAAATACTGGTCAAGTAGAGGTAATCCATTATACTCGTAGACATAGACACATGTGTACCTAGATCTAAAAATGTTTGAAACCACATATTACTCTGGGTGTTCCTAGTGCTAAATCTTGGCAGTACAAAAGAGAAAAAAACCTCAAGTCGTTACCACAATTATGTGCAGACGATAACTACCGATATGCCCGTTAGAAGCTACTGACAAGATCTCCTTTTGAACTCGTAGAAGTTTCTGAAAACTAGAAGGACTGATCGATATTGTAGTGGTCTCATGGCACTATAGCCATTTTCTTTTTCTCTGGCGGGTAGTATTGTATCATCGTCTCCGCATAATTTTCCGCAGACACAAGCAGTACGACGAGTTCGTGGTTGTGCGTACTGGAAATGTTTACAGGTACCTTACCCTATAAAGAATGTCGATATGAGAAGCAAACTAAGCAAAGGTTTTAAGTGGTGAAAGACCAAAAAGTTTCTCTCAAATACGAGACCACATCACACGCAATTTTATTGAGTGGTGTATCAATTCTAGGCCGATGCTGAGACCTACAAACTAACAAATCTAAATATGATGTTCTTTGAAAAAATGGGACCCTTTAAAGGACTAGTAAGTACTAATTATTTAATTGAAATATTCAATTTGTTTACAAGATTTCACATAATTACAGAATGCACTGTCGGACCAATCGTCTGAAGAACCACTGTTACTTCTCTTGACACCAAAACATAATCTACCTATGCAACCTACATCTAAGGTAAATTAAATTTGTGTTTACTATAAACTAAAAATATTGATTTTTATTTGTATTCATTAAAAACAAACATAAAAGTCTTCCAAGATTGAAGCTGAATCTGTTGTTGTTACAGAGAAACCACAGCAGAAATTGACTGTTCCAAAAAAACGAGTATGTACCTTACAGCATCTCATAGTTATATTCTAATTGTATTCCTATACCCATTAGGAACGTTCAGAAAAGAACCAGGATGACGCAATGAGCAAAAAGCTCCAGCATCATAAGAAATTCATGGTTAAAAGCACAAAATTGTTCAAAATATAAAATAAAAATAAATAGTCGTTCCATTTTGAAAAGTATTCTCTTACAGCCATGGAAACACAATTAAGATCGCCTTTTCATTTCGCATTCTACGGAGAAGTCTAGTAAATAAAGAGCCTGGCAGCTCATTCCAGAGCAAGTTGTATGGGTTAGGAAAAAATTACGATATTCGAGACTACGTCTAGAGGTGGCATTAAAGGTATACAGGTGAACATTTATAGGGAGACAGGTGATACGATTGAATACAATGGAGCCCTGGATTTTAAAATAACGACAGAACAATATAAGGCAGGAGACATTTGTCAGTGTACGATTATGTCGATTGACTGTTTTGAATCAGCGCACGGTTTTGAATCCTATCTAGGAAGAGCAGAGAGATCTTTGGAGCACGTTACCAAACTGTGTACTGTACTTTAATATTTGCCAGATAAATCCTTTATATATTAGAGCCATATTAGACGTAGTGAAGTCGGTTGACTAAGGTTAGACATTCGAAAGCATTTCACACATAATGAGAATAAAATACTTTTTCGATTTCGATTCTGCAATTGTCATCATGTTTTGGAATCATTAAATTCCACTTGTTGGAGACTCCCCAATTAATATTGGAGTTTAATGAGCTGCCCTCTCTAAATAAGAAAAGTACACACATACATAGGTCCAAGAATGAATATGAAAAGCAGAGCCTAATATATTCAGCAAAACAATTCACTTGATAATCAGACTTACTTACTTACTTACTAACTAAGATAACGCCCCAGTCCAGGGTTTGTAGGCGTTTTCAGTTCAGGCGGTCCCTGATGATCTGCCTCCAGTTGGGTACTCTAAGTTGTTTAGTGTCGCCTTCCACTTATTGCCGTCATACGAGTATAGACGATATCTTTCTCTAATCTACCTAAGAGTTAAAATCAAAGACCAGTGTACAATTATAGCCCTTAAATATCTTCTACCAAACTAATATACGTCAACGAGACCAAAAGCTAATAATACACATCTTAATCCACGTTCTTCCAAAGATTCTCCTTGATTTTTATTGATAAGGCGCTAACAGCGAAGTGAAGAAGAAGAAGAAAGTTTGCTTTCTGATAAGCACTCATTATGATACTCAATAGTATGGTCTAGGTATACAAAACCCGTGACTACCTCAAAGTGGCAGACAAGAAAAAAAATGTCGGAGATATAACCCAGTCGTGTGGCATACTAGATTCATCAATCCAAAAAAGAGCCTTATTCTAAACTCTGTCAAATGCTTTGGAAATATCAATTACAACTATCATGCTTTTGCCAGATTGATGTAGACTTTGGTTCCACTTTTCGGTAAGACATGCTATCAGACCACCAATGACCTGTTGCTTTGCCGGTTAATCAGCATTTAAATGACCTTGGAGAGAAGGGTACCTAAGTGGAATGGCTCTGTAAGAGGAGAGAGAAGAAGATTTACCTTTTTAAGGTACGGGCTGGACAAATGCTGTCCTAAAGAGTAGAATAGATGAAAGGGGTTACGCAGTGGTTTTACCAGCGTTGAAGAACGCTTGTTCAGAAGATGGGGGGACCAGCAGATTTGTGTATGTTAGGACCGTTAAGTACTCTTGCTAATAAACGAACATTGATGATTGGATGCACTCAGGTGAAGGGGGAAACAGCGCACAATCTTAAATTGTTGAGCTGGTCACAGATGTAGGCAACCTCAGCGGTAATAGAATTGACCTCTTAATCAATCGTCTCAAAACCGAGTTGGTCTCGGGTTAACAAATGCTATTAAAATTACTGACTGCTTAACATATCAAGCAATTCCAGAAATTCCTGCTGGTGGAGGTAGACAAATCAGACAAAAACGGTCAGTCCAGAAGTTTATTACCATCTCAACAAAAAATGGCTGGCTCTGGATTGCATTCCATGACAGAGAAACCCAGAATGGGCTCATGTCGGCTGTAGCAAAAATAAAATGGTGATATAATATATAATGAAACAAAAGCACTATAATATCCCCAAATCATAAACATATATCGTATATTTCCGCCATGATGATTTCACGCAAAAGGACTTCTTCTTAAGCCAGGGAAAATTCTGATGGTTCAGCCACGGGTTGGCGAAGGAGAGAAATATTCTCTCAATAGACAAGAAGTAGAAAGATCGAATGCTTTTAAAACTAAAGAAATTGTTCTTTAACTTCTCACAAATTCTGGTGCATAAAACAAATCACAAGATGAAACCAGACCTGCGCACTGTGAACAACAAAGGCTTATTGATGTCTGTGGTACCCATACCCAGACCCAAACATCCTCAGCCGATGTAGACGCATTAAGAACGGTAGAAGAATCATCCTGAAGATAGCAGTCATTCCAAACATGTTGGCAGCTTTGTCGGGACCGCCCTAACTCAATAGTCGTGGGCTTAAAAATCTTTCAAGTCCTAAGTCAGCGTCAACGGTTCTGAGTTATCGTGTAATATGAATCACCTTGATGTAGATTTCATTCAGGAGTCACATATTTACAAAGACCAAATAAAGGGCATCCCAAGCGAGCTATTTTGAGATCTCTTTATTGAAGGCAGACAAAAGTAATATTTAGAATTTACTAGCCTTGGTGACGGCAATAACCGAGCCTCTAACCCCACTAAAGATATGACCGATATGACAGAAGCAGTTATTCGGTCAGTATATCTTCCAAGAAAATCCACCGAAGTAGAATTCCTCCCACTGAAGTCTAGAAATTAGTTTTATAATTTTCATAATCGAGGAAGGTCCTAGATCTCTCTCTGTCCACCCCATTAGTAAAAAGAAAACTCTATTGAAAATTGGCCGTATCACGGAAACTTCAATCTCAGAACTACACTTCTAGAAACATACAAACAAGCAAGATCCACAGATTGGGAATCTCATAGCCTAAAACTCATGGAAAATGTGGTCAAATAGTATGAGATATTAATAGAACAAAGCAAGGGGCATTCCGAAAGCGAGCAATAGAAACCCCCCTTGGTGGTCTAAAGAAGATCGCGAAGTTGAGATCTGAGACCAGAAAACTTTTAAGCAGAACGAAAAGAAATGGAGAATGGGATAAATATAAGAATAGCCACACTATTCTTTCTTTTATCAAAACCTTTCAAAACGGACAGTAGCGCATACATATTCAAAATCCTAATCAAATTGGGCAGCTTAAAAAGGCAGATGCCACTTTTTGAGATGCTAAAACTCATAAAAACTCCGTGCTTCTCCATTACTTCGACTGCCAGAGAAAGGATTGGTTGAGGGCAAACGCAATCCTTCAAAGCCCCGAGCTATAAGGGAGACTTCACCGTATTGCTCCAGAAGGGCACCCAAATCATAACATAGGGATTTATTCCAAGAAAATGAAGACAGATTACTCTGAGAAACATACTCAAGATTGGGGGATTAATCATTTTTATAACAAATTTTTTTTTTATTTTTTTGAAATAATTTCTTTGATAACCAAATCAAATACATATGTAAGCGATTGCACATTTTTTACGCTTATTTCTTGAATGTATGCATCTGAACCCAGCGTTCTCACTCAACTGAACCAACGGTACTTTTCAAATTAGCTCGAAAAATGAAAGGAGAAACAACCGCAGTCCCTATGTCTGATTTTCTCGGCACGATGTATATATACATATTTATATATAGGTGTGCTCATATGCACGGATATGTAGCTAACTTGAAATTTGAGTACAGTTCAGATATAAATCAATACCTAGTCGGTTCTTGACTAAATATGCGAGTGAACTTAGTCCACTGCACATGTTGCGATTTTTCGTTTCTGATAGAATAGCACTTTTCATTAATAAATAATTTGTTAAACGTAAACATTTCTTGTTAAGAATATCTAAGAATTTAAAGAACATCGCTTGCTTTAAAATCTAAACAAAAATTTGTTTTATAGTGTTTTAAAGAAGGACTTCTCAATATTTTCGTTGCTTATAGAAAACTATTAATCTAATATGGGTAGCCCTATAAGGGACGGGAGCTAGTTTTAGGGTCCACGCATTGAAGAAATTTGTTAAGAAATGCGTTCATGCTCATTGGCAGATTCAAAGCCAATAATGCCTTACATGCTACAGGTGGTCTAATAGGGACAGACCCTTTCAAGGCAGTTGCAAACATTGAACCTAAATTGGATATAACATCGTTCTGCAGAGTAGCATGCGGAAGAATTCTTTACGGTTCTTATCTAAAGGCGCTGGAAAAAAATATTTTTTAATCTTTCAATATTTTTAATGTTTTTTAATCGACTTGAATATTTAACCACTGCTTCCTACAGATACTACTACTCGTACCCTGATTCTCTTTTCTGTTGACACACTATATAAGAATTTCGTTTATAAAATATTTCCAACCCTTTATATATCTTCTGTATGAGAACGCCTGTTTAGAGGATAATAATCAATTATTTATAATAATAGCATTCCCAGTTTGGTGGTTAATTGGATTGAGGACGTTTAGGATGTTGCTTGCATTTACCACTGATTATAACAAATAAGTAAATAGAAAAATATACAATAGTTTTAGTTAGGCCAAGATAACTACTCCACATTAAACATGCAATTGCTTTTTATGACTTAAAGGCATCCCAAAGTTTTCAGGAATTTGAGTTCAAGGGTCAGTTTTTCGTGTTTCTGTCGATGATCAGAAACAGAAAGTTTAAGATTGAAATTAACTACTATACTAAAGACCTTACTACAATAAGATTGAACAACAAAAATTTTGGAAGAGAAATAAAATAAAACACCTCGAACCAATCAACCATGCCCAATCTGGAGTTATAAACCCACCCTAAAAAAATGCCCAAAAATACCATAGCAAACCTACCTAAACAATCTTCCAACCACCACCAACCTGAGTCCATAATTCCATTTCTGTATTTTACAATATCCACCCATATCCACACCCTATTTTATTCCGCCATATTGAGGTATTAATTGAATTTCCCATAAATTATTTAAGAAATCTTAATAGGCGTAGACAAAAAGATGAATTTTGAAAAAGGAGGGAAATATGAACAAACGATTTTGAGGTGATCTACAGAAAAGCGATCAGCCATTTAAAAAAAAAAAAAAGACAATAGGATAAAACTGGTTTAGTTCATTGAATAGCAGTCAATTTGGAATTTTTTGTAATATGATCTTTTTCATCATAATAAAACAAAATAGAAATTATAGGAAACAGGGGCATTTTCCATTATTTCGTATACGGCTACATGCCCAAATCAAATATAAGAAGCAAAAGTTCTTATTTCCAGCTGGCGCAAAAACCAATGACAACGTTGTTTTTTGGTGTTTTTCTTTTCGAAAAAATGTTCATTGTTCATTGAAAAAAAAACAAACAATCCACCAAACCTTCTCCGAAAACATTACATTTCCTCTTTGAGCGTTATTTTATTTTTTAATTTATTTATTGTATTTCTGTGATCAATAAATTTAGCTTACAAGCCACGAATTTGATATGTATCATATTAACAAACAGAACAACTACTAGTATTCGAGAATATAACAATTCGAACAGATAAAATGTTGTTGAAGTTTTCACTGCAACGGATTTAAAAGTAATGTGTCTACTTGATTTACTGAAAAGCCTAAGATTTCGCAAAATATGTTAATTTGTTCTATTTAAGCATACTCTCCGTCTCACCTGAGTATATGCAAAATATCTTTCTCTGTCAGAAGGTTCAAATAGGATGCATACTTGTATGTCGGGTTCTTAACAACATTGTCTGCTTGCTGCATTATTCAAATCTAAATGCTGCATTTGCTTCGAACTACATATAGTATTTACGTCAATAAGGAGCTCCCTTTATTTAGTTTCGTTGATTATTGTTAAAGTTATATACATAGTGCACCGAGATTTTTTGATAGAAATACTAATTAATTTAAAACAATTTGGAGTACACCAGATTGGTTCATTAGCGCGGTTATATCTTTATTTTCCAAGAAGGAAAATTTCGTCTGCTCGAGCAATTGTTTCTGGACATTGGCCCGAGTTTTATAACCCGATATTCGATACTCCGTCTACTCTAGGTAAGTGGAAATTCTCCCTTTATAGAAAATTCTATCCCAAAAATCTATTTGAAAAGCATACCAACTCAATACTTAAAAGAGTTTTTATGGAGAGTAAGAAATGTCAATGAATTAAATAGCCGTGGTTGAAAAATGCTTGCCATGAAATGTTTAAATACAGGTCTAGGCATATAATCACGTTGCCAATATTTCACTTAGGTCATCCTTTCAGTCCGATTCTTCAGCAATCTATCGGGCAAATCGATCACCGATCACTCACCTAATTGTGTGTCAACAAATCGAGTTGGTGCAGCGGCATCTTGTAGAAACCACATTTTAATGTTATCCATGTTTTGAAAGAAATTTTCGTAGAACCTGGTCAGGTGTTTTTCGCCGACTTTTTCACAAGAAGGTGTGCGCTAAGAACTCGTTCAGCACCAAAAAGCAGATGTTACCACAGTTTTGACGGACAACGACAGACCTTCGAATGTGAAATATTCTGTTTATAAGAAAAGCCCTAACACTCCTATCATTCGGACTCGGCAAACAATCCTAGGTACCCTTTCAGTGTGCTTAAAAAATAATCAACGGAACAAAGCAGTGAGTGGGAGAGACTATTCTTTAGCTCACCCGGAATTGTTTATTTTATCGGTGAAGCATACACTCCAGCCTGATAGTACGGGGGCTCAAACATGGACCCAAATTTGTTCATTCGTAATAGTCACACTCAGGATAAAAAAGAGGACTCGCTCTTAGATCGTCGATTGTTACAATATTAACAAATTTTCAACGTTTGGTACTTTCTTGTGTGTCCCCTATTTCCCCTTGTTAATTCTATCAACATATCGAATGGGGTATTTAGTAGCGTGTGATTCAGACAGATATGAGGATTCACATTCAAAAAACTTGGTCGAATTGGATTACTATCAATAACGCTAAACATATGAAAAAATTGTCCTGAATCGAAAACAATAATTTCCCGAATTATGATCAACTTAATTGCTGACGCCTTAAATTCAAAGTACCGTACTGGATTCGTTGCAAATTTTGTACCACAACGTGTTTCGACTCTATTCACATAAAAAAATAAATAGCACAATTCTGTGAAATTGCTAGAGCGGATATATACAGACAGATACGATATCAATACATTCTCGTATAAATGCTAATGAATCCGTCATCCAATATTTCGAAGTGTTTATTTGGATTCAATAAAATCTTAATAAACAATTTTTTTTTAGGTTTAAAGACAACATAACGTATGTCAGTTTGGCGATTCGTCATTCGGATATGCCACGATATCTATAGATTTATAAACTAGGAACATTTCGGTAAATCTGAATTAATAGTGGCTGATATTCATGATTTGGTTTATAATTCGAAGAGATCTTGTGAAAGCAAGTCAAGTTTTGTGAGGATTCAAAATAGTGAAAATGGACGATACGCAAGACTTAGGGTTAGTTGTAAACTATTTTTTTTAATTTGTGCATTATAATACGGCACTTAATTTTATGATAGTGAAAAAACATTCTACTACAGCACTTCGGAGGACGATGAGGAATCAGCTCCCAAATCTGCGTAAGTAGAATTATATTCAAATTGGAAAAAATACTTTGAAATGTAATTTTTATTTATTTATTTATTTTTATTTTTTTTTTTTTTCAAGTGTGCTATGGAAAGTCTACGGAAGCAGAGCTCAAAACAGGAAAACATTTACAAGGGCTGACAAGGGTGTTATTATAAGTTGCGTTAAGGGTCCAGGCAGTTCCAAGGCCAGGGCTTCTCAAAGTGCACAGGTTGAAACTGAGCCTAAGCCACTCGATGGAGGCCAGAAAGCTTCTACTTCAAACGCCACTCCTACAGGAAGTAACAAACGTAAAGGGATAAATCCCAAACGACGTTCACCTCTTGAATGGGAATGTGATAAAATTGCTGAGCTCTTTCGCGGGTTAAAAAATGAATAGGGAAAGGAGAAGGGCCACCATATTCACTTTTTCTTTTAAAAAGTCTCAAATGCAAACATACATGCAATAATGTGATAATTTTTCTCTTACCCGATATTTCCCATTGGAGAACAAAAAATATATTAAATAAAAAAAGCACTATTTCAAAAGCAAGCTTACATGTTTGTATATAAACTTTGATAAGGAAGTTGTTTACAGGATCTTTAGGACACAGCAGGATAAAGGTGTTTCTCTCAAATATTTTGTGTTTCTGAATCCATTGGGTACTTGTGTCCGTCGTCAAATGGCTTCATTTCGTCTCATCGCACTTAGGTGGGAAATAATGAGGTAAGCAGTCCAGGGGTGCCTTCTGAAATAAAAAAATAAGGTTATAAACGCGCAGATAGTTTTGCGAGATCGCGGAAGTATTACTACCTACTTGAACTGATTTATCAGAAAACAATTGATCTGCCCGTTCCTTGATGGAATTTGGATTTGTAGCAAGTGGTTTAAGAAAAATTTGGGGGAATATTGGAGTATTTACAGATCGAAGCAAAATGAATATAAGAAGCTGATTCGGATTTCGATAAATGATTCTTGGTAAAACCACCAGCGTAGTCAAAGTGCTCAAAAGAGGGAATCTGGTACGACTGGATTAATCCAGGAAACTAGCGTTCGCCAATGATATTCACATTAGTTTTTCTACATTTACACACGGATCAAATACCACTCGACAGCTGCTCGTTGGTGCCGGCGTAAAGGTCATTAAGTCGCATCCAGGAAAGCGGCTTCTTGCTTTTCTTCGTTTAAATATTATTTTTCCATCAAGTTCAAGTGAGTTTATTGCTTATTTGGAAGTAGATGTTCCAATATTGAGTCATAGACGTGTTCATTTTTTAGTAGCAAACTGCTCCCTTTGCAACTATCAGATAACAGTATCTATGTTATCTATCCATGTCGGATTGCTGATTTTTTGCGGCGGTACTTAAACGAGGGCATTGGCTCCATGAGTAAATGTAATATTTCAATTATTTTCAAAGGTGAGATACGCACCTTGAAAAAGGCCATTTAGCCACCAGACGCATTTCAAATTGAATTTCCGTGCATACTCCTGATAAAAGCGAATGGCATGGATGTAAAGGAATTGTGGAGTCAATTTTTTTGTATGGTACATTGTCCATCGATAATACTGCAAAGAAATTCGCACTTTTACGGTTAATTTTTCCATTTAGAAAAATAATTATTTGATTGCGGTGGTCTTGTTGGCGAGCTCCAGAAGTGACGCAGGCTGACTTGGAAGCATGCAATCTGCCTTATAACAGCGTGTTGTGTTTTAATTCTTGTTTTCCGTCTCCTGGCATCGTTGTTGTTTTTTTATATGTTGAAGGAATGTATTCTTTTTCCACGCGGAACTTCTGTGACAGCTGGATATTTGGATCTGGATTTAAATACATACTCGTATGGATAGAGTAATTTTTCAAGTATAAAGATCGGAGCTTGCTAAATTTTTCTGATGAAAATATGTGCAAATGTCCTTATGAAAGCCCATTAATTTATAGTTAGTACACCAATAGCATCTGTATAGGCATATACAAGATATTGGAACGATTATATTTAATTTGACGGAAGACTTTTGTAAGGATCACCCTATACACTGATAATGCTGGAATAAAAATATACGATTATGTATGTTGCAGATGGCGTAGTTCACATAATATCCTTCCTTGATATCCTACAGCCACTATGACACTCTACCAAAGGGGCCAACTCCTAGTTAGAGAGCCTGTTAACCTCTGTCGGAGACAGAACGGACCCCTGGGGCACACCAGCATTTATTTTGTGAACATCAGATTTGAATCCATCCAAAACAATTTGAATTCAACGTTCCGAAAGGTTGTCTCTAATCCATTAAAGAAGATATGCATCGGTCCCAAAAGCAGTAATTTTTGACCAAACTCTGTCAATTGCCTTAGAAATATCAAATCTGCTTTCAGCAGTTTGATTTACGCTTAGGTTCAACTTTCCGTGGTTCCACATGCTATCAAATTATCAGTGGACCTGTTGCTACGAAAACCGTACTACCGATCATTGAGAAGCATTCTTGTTTCGAGTTGACAGTTCATGAGCATTTCTACGACCTTGGAAAGAATGGATGGTGTAATGGGCCTGTAGGAGGAGAGAGAAAGAGATTCGCTTGTTTTAGGGACGGGCTGGACAAATGCTGCTTTCCATCTGCTCAGAAAGGATCCTTAAGAGTAGGATTTATGAAAAATGTTACGCAGTGGTTTTGCCAGCGTGAAAGAATACAGAGCTTAGAGAGTACAGCCTAGAGAGGGGAGCACATCAACGGTGTACTTGCCAGGTTGAGAAGTTAGAAACAAGGATATTTGCGGTATGATTATCAACGTCTGGAATTCGCGTGGGTTCATTTACAAGCTGCGTCAAATTGTTTTCCGCAGCGAAGATCTCAACACACCGTCCGATGGTGTCTGTCCAGAATGTCAAAGCCACCCAGAATTTTGTATATTGAAATCGCCCGTAATAATGATTTCAGTATGAGGATACAGGTATATAATTCTTTGAACGGAGCCAGGCAGCCCATCAAAGTCGTTATAAGTCGAATTGCTGTCTACTATGGGACTTCTGTAAATAAAGCAATAGTGGATAATTTTCTTACGGAGATGAATGGGATATTGTGGTGGAGTTTGGTAAGCTACTTTACTATACTAGTAAATGGTGAGAGAATAATAACGCCACTAGTTCGTAGCCAAGTAGATTCAGATCAGAGTTATCTGAGAGGTGTCTGCAGTGATCTACCTGCGTTTCACTAAGTGCCAAAATAGCAAGTCTGTATTTACAGACGTAGACGTACGCAGAATAGTGATTACAGGTAGCCAAATGCAAAAAACACAAACATCGACAATTCTATACACAGTGAACTAAAAATTCAGGATTGTTTTGCCGAACAAAATTACAAAAATAAAAACCAGTACACCAACAAAATTCATATCCATCGGTTGTTACATACACTCAGTCACTGCACGCGCTGTATGACAATGTAATACAACAACGGCAGTTAGTTGCACTGTCCTCGCGCGTTTGTTTTTCCTTGCACAAGTGTTTTTCGTTCACACGGTAAGCAACCAAGCAAGGTGACTCTTTGCCAAGCCAAAATCTACTGACAACCACACTTCAACATTACCCTCTAGTGCCAAATCGATGCCACAAATGTTGCACTGGCAACAAAAAGTACATCTTAAACAGGACGTTTGGTTAGTCCCCAGTCAGTCCATAGACTCAGAATTATCACAGTCTTCTCCCGAGATACCTCTATTTAAAAAAAGAGTGACCATCTAGAAGGCGAAGCAGATAATTCACATAAGAGCAACATCTAAAGAGGTCAGACAATTGTTTCCGCAGTGGATCCATCGTGATATTCCATATAAATGGACAACAACTGGACAACAAATGGACCCTTGAGTGCAACCCCGCTCAATGCTGCCCGACAGACAGCATTCAATTTGCCATGAATCAGAATTATCACAGTCTTCTCCCGAGATACCTCTATTTAAGAAAAAGAGTGACCATCTAGAAGGCGAAGCAGATAATTCACATAAGAGCAACATCTGAAGAGGTCAGACAATTGTTTCCGCAGTGGATCCATCGTGGTATTCCATATAAATGGACAACAAATGGACCCTTGAGTGCAACCCCGCTCTTAGCTTAGACAGTCCCTATCATATGGGGATTTTACAAAACCGCAACTGCCAGAGAAATAGCTTTACCATAAACCAATTTCCCGGCAGTTCAGTTCGCGCAACATAATCAGATTACTCTGCCAATATATCCAAGACTTAAGACAATATTATCACTGCTATTCAGAAGGCAGTCTTTAAGAAAAGACTGTAGAAAGCCAGCTTAGTCTTACGAGAGAAACAGCGATTAGCAAGAGAAGTTCTGCGTGTAGTTTCTGTATGCTGTCGTTACCGCTTGTAACTGAGCGTGCGCTAATTACAAAAAAAGAAAAAAAAAAGACGAAGTTCTTAACAACCTCAATGTTGTGAGTGGGCAGGCCGTCAAATCCATTATGACTGCTTCTATCTCTATAATCACGAATGCTGGCTGGCTATGTTCGCCCAATCATACATAAATGATGATGAGGTGAGATGATGCTTCTGTTTTTGTCCAGTGAGTCTTGCACGAACCTTTTTACGGTGATGATAAATAGGTCGTATGACAGCGCGTCGCCTTGACATAAAAGGTTTCGGTAAATTCATTATCTACGTGGATGGAGAAGAGAGGATTTTGCACAGTCACCCTGACGAGTTCACCCCCTCATAAGCTGACAAAGATATGGTGAGTGTCGACTTAAAATTCAAGATCTGTCGTATTGTCAACATTTGACAATGGTGGACTTACTTGGCCTGAAACTACACTGATATGGACCAACCAGGTTGTTCGCGAACGTTTTCAAAGGCGACTGAACAGATCCTACCGGCAATGTTAAAGGGGCCTCTTCCTCTATAACTGGCGAAAAGAAAAAGGTCTCTTTTCCTGAGGATCGGACAACTAAACTGAATGCATCGTGATTGCTTTTCCCACATCTTATTTTACAGGTGAACTGGTAAATGTTCCCAATCGGGTCATATCCAGCTGCAATAAATAAAATAGTCTGCAGGATTACTAGACATTAATATATGTTATGTTTAGGGAGACGGAATGCGTGGAAAGGGGGAATTCTTTATTCTGCAGAACTAATCTTAACATTTTTTCAACACCGACTCAACTTTTCGTTTCTTGTATCCCTGGCAAGTCTGTCTTAATCTATGGTAAAAATATTAGAATGTCATTCCTGCGGTTAGCCCTTCGGGTAGGGGAGTTAGAGTATACCCGAGGTAGGCATGCCTGTCGTAAAAGGCGACTAAAATGCACCCTCCGTATGCCGAGTTTGTGGGCATACAAAAAATGCAATGGACAATACCCCAGGTGGCAATCCAATTTCACTGGGAAATTCACCCTCTTGGGAGGTTGGCTCTACGGATAGTGAAGAGACCCATTTATTGCTATCAAATCCCTTTGCAAAAACATCAAAAGTACTCGTATCTCCACCATCTAGATTGCATATTTTCGGAAAACGAAGTCCGCCGGTTAATCAGGACTCAGTGAAAAGTAAATGCTTCGAACAAGAGAACAATGAACTCTGAGCTAAACTCAATGAAATGCAACGACTCTTTTACGAGCTTAAAAATGAAGTAGATTTTTTTTTTTATATAATACCATGCGCGCACCAAGGGGATATGATAGGATATATGATATAAGGATACCCTTTTACTGGCTTTTTCTCCAGGGCGCGGGCGGGTGGTGTAGTAGTTTGAAATTCAGGTGTATTAGGTTTCGAGGTGTTTGTCAAACTGGGCGGGACGATAAGCACAAGGTGTTAAGATTACTGACGCCGTGAACATAATCAAGAAGGTAAAGCAACAAACAGATAGCGACAAAGTACTGTAGTCAAACGCGGACTTAATATTTTCATGCTTACTTTTGATCGAAACGAGAAAGTCGCCGATATTTATAAAATTAAATCTATCTTAAATATCAGAGTCAAAATTGAGCCCATGCGCAAACTAACTATAATCCAATGCAAATTTTGTCAAGATTTTAGGCACACGCAGGCGTATTGTCAAAAAGACCCACGATGCGTAAAATGCGTAGGCAAACACTTCTCGGAATAGTGCAAAACAAATAAGCAAATTCCAGCAGTTTGTGCCAATTGCACAGTAAATCACTCAGATATTTACCGGAATTGCGAAAGAAATACAAAATATGCGAAAAAGTCCCACGAAATTCATTCATCCGGACCTAAAGATGCAATATCTAAAATCGATGAGCCTAAGACAGCTATGAGAGTCACAATGATGAAACCGGTAACGTAAAAGCATAAATCTGCTCAAAAAAAAAAACGTTGCCAGATCAAATGCAATTAAAAAACCTGTACCGGTGCGCGCAAGTTCATACATCAATAAAATAGATTCGGCCACTACAGATCCGCTGCCTCAAATTCTCGCAGGCATCTTAAAAAAACTAGATGAACAAATAAAAATAAATAAGCTCTTGTTTGGAAAACTAACCAAGTTCGAGTTCGTTGCTCGGAAAAAAACTAACAAAAATTAAAATGACTAAGATTTTAACATGGAACTCAAATGGCCTTCTGAAAAGAATCGACAAATTAGAATCTTTTCTATATGAAAGACTTGTTATTTCCCTCCGAGATATAAGATGGCAGACGACGACATCGATTACCAACTTGGGTCAAACTTTATTCTCGGTGGTGATTTCAACGCAAAGCATACAATTTGTGGTTTAAGATTCATTTCGACGAAGGGCAGGCTACTGTACCAAGCAAGTATAAACGTGGTTTGGACTTTTTTCGACGGGCAAGCCAACCTACTGGCCAACCTGCACAAATAAATTACCTGACCTGGTCGATTTTTTCATTACAAAAGTGGTCCCCAAATATCTCATGACTTTAGAAGAATCCTATTATCTCTGCTCAGATCACTCACCAGTTATCTTTAAAATCGGTAGGAGCATAGCAAAAACCAAAAGACCGCCCTAATTGACGAATAAGGAAACAAACTGGGATGGGTTCAGAAGAAATTGCAAGGAAAATATTGCTTTAAGAGTTCCACTTTCGATGCCGTTGCAAATAGAAGACGAAGTTGACAAGTTCGTGGAAATCATCCAAAGAGCTGCGTGGAACAACACTTCTTTTCGAACAAGAAGAATAAAATACAGAAAGCAAATATACGCACCCGATATAGAGGGCCTCCTATGAGAAAAAAGGAAAGCACGGAAGAGATGGCAACAATTACGTGCGCTACCGCATAAATCCTATTTGAACCGCCTATCAAATAAGCTAAAGCAAATGCTGCAAGAATATAACTGCGGATAACAGTTGCAATTATTCGCTCTGAAAACCGTGAAGTCGACTAAGAAACCGGTTATGCAATTGGCACCGATAAAAATAGCCGATGCGAATTGGCAAAAGAAGACAAAGAGAAAGCGAATTTGTTTGCCGACCACTTGAAAGAAACATTCAAACCGTTCGAAGGACGTCAATTGGCCCAAGAACTTAATCTCAGAACAGGATCCGACAACTACAATATAAAACCCGTATCACTGTCTGAGCTACAACAAACAATAAAAAGCCTAAAAAATAATAAGGCTCCAGGATACGATTTGATTACAAGTGAAATTCTAAAGCAGCTACCTCGAAAAGCGTTTGTCAAGCTCCTAAACATCATAAATTCTTCCATGAGACGTTCCAATATGTTCCAAGTGAATAGAAAGTCGCAGAAGTCATAATGGTTTCAAAACCGGGGACAAGTCCAAACGACAAAAAATCATACAGACCCATTGCACTCCTGCCGATAATTTCAAAAGTTTTCGAAATTCTTCTGCTTAAACGTTTAAAACCGATAACTGAAGAAAGACGATTGATCATGGATCACCAGTTCGGCTTCAGGGTCAAACATTTTACAATCGATCAGGTCTTTCGGATAACAAATGTAATTGAAAACGCGATAGAGGGAAAAAAGATATGTTCAAGCGTTTTCTCGATGTATCACAAGCCTTCGACAAGGTATGGCACGAGGGCTTGAAGTATAAGCTACAACAAATTTTACCGAGAGAAATGAAAAAAATACTTGAATCTCATCTTGAAAATAGACTGTTTCGGGTTAGATTTGGGATTAAATAATCTGAATTCAACGAAATTCTGGCTAACGTTCCACAAAGAAGCGTTCTGGGGCCATATCTTTTCTTTCTGTACACTAGAGACATACCTCTAGATGAAGACACTGTGGTAGCCACGTTCGCGGATGCCACGACGATCCTCGCCACAGGTCAAACAGTTGAATCCTCGACGGCAAAACTTTAACGAGCTCTGAACAAAATATTTAAGTGGACGAAGAGCTGACAAATCGTGCTAAACGAGACTAAGTCAACACACGTCAATTTCACGTACAGAAAGATAAACAACTTACCTCTATTCATCAACTCGGTGGAAGTAGAAATCACACGTAAATCACACGTAAAAAAGAAACGTGAAGAGCTCGAAATCAGGCTAAGAGAAATGAATTGGCTTATCGGAAGATACTCTAAATTAAGCACATATAACAAGCTGCTTATATATAAGCAAGAGCTAAAACCTTCGTGGACTTATGGTATACAACTATTTGGTTGTACCAAATCAAACAATATATCTGTCCTACAAACGTTCGAGAACAAAGCGCTTAGAGCAATCGTAAATGCTCCATGGTATATAAGGAATAGCGATATTCACAGCGATCTGGGAATTGCAACCGTGAAAGACGAAGTAACAAACTTTGCTCGTAAACTTCGCACTCGTCTTGTGCATCATTGCAACCAGGAAATAATCCGAAGATTGGACGAGACAAATCTTGTGCGGCGACTTTAAAGAACAAGACCGTTTGACTTAGCGCCTATGTATATTGGGTTGTGTGCAAATACGAACTTCATTGTTCTTTAAACGTTTGCTTAGGACGTCAATATTTTTTACTCGTATTAAGACATCAAAATATTCGATTACGTTTGTGGAGTTGGTGCCGTTCACAGAATAACAATTTCTTTAAGATTAGATAAACAATGTTAAAATGTCATTCATAGAAAATGTGGAAATTTTACAGGTGATCTGGTGCATGTTTTCCGGCTCTGATAAGCTCAGTATCTAAAGCAATAATTTCTTGAGTTTGGATACATATTTTGGTTTTCACTGTAGGTCCTTGGTCCTTGGACGATGTAGAGAGGCTGACCGTGAGACAAAGACGGGTAGATGAACTTCATCGAATTACCCTCGATAGACGTGATTAATTCGTCGCTGCCGTCACCAAAGCAGTGCTAGGTGTGGGTTAAGTCTGGTTAAGTCTGGTTAAGTCTATATGGCGGCCAAGCATGAATGCTTGTCAAGGATGATGAAGCTATCCTCGACCTTGACTGGGTGGCTCGTTAGAATGGGACCTCAAGTATCCAGGGATATGGAAGGTAAGTTGTATATTGGCTGGAGGTCAGAACCACAGCCAGTTACAGGTAGAATGGACGGAGCGGCATGCTGAAAAAGTGAAATAAAAAACAGAAATATACTCGTTTTATGTATGATAATAAATTGTAGTTGATTTGAGTAGTTCTTGAGCCACGGTCATATGTTCCATAGTGAGTACATCTAATTAAATAATATTTAGTTAATGAAAAGGTTGCTTAACAAATGAATAAAAGTGTATTAATAGTTTGGAATATTTTTATGATTAAAAAAAGGAATATAATGTATATATATCTTTAAAAGTTTCGTTTTTACTATCGCCTTTTATGAATGGGTGCGCGCTTAAAAATATTGTAAAAATCTTAAAAAATAAGGATATAACGAACTTTTGTATTTTCATTGTCGATGGGAGTACCTTTCTTAGACAGAGAGTTATAAATTTATTTATGTGTATATGTATGTACAATATGAAATAGGAACATACTCGCATTTGGATCTATGTGTCTAATTTATTAAACTTAATATTAATTCAAAGTCATTAGCATCTATGTGTCTAATTTATTAAACTTAATATTAATTCAAAGTCATTAGCATAAAAGTTGTCGGGTTTCGTTTGCTCATTCTGATTTTTTATGACCTTATTCATTCTGTGAGGCATATCTTATCCATTTCTGCCACAACATGTTGTAGCTGTTGCTTCTGTAGTTTCTGCTGTGACTTCGTCTGTTGCTTTCGTTGTTGTTGTTGCTGCTGATGTTGCTGCTGTTGTTGCTGTTGTTGGGCTTGTTGTTGAGTTGACGACCTTGCTACTTTTGATAACTATATGCACTCAAAAAGGATCTCACAACTTCAATGGAGTAGAGCTGAAAACGACAAATTTTTTCGTCCCTAAAGTGCAACCATTGCCAGTGTTTCAACCATCCACTCCTACGCACTCTCGAAATTACATCCCTTTTACCTTCTACTATCAAAACGTTAGAGGACTGTATCTGAAACCCGTGCTGTCTTGCGCCGATCTCACGCTTTATCATTTGAGGTCTACGCTCTGATTGAAACTGAACTGAGTTCCCGATATCAGAAATCAGGAATTATTCCCCCCTAGTTTCAATGTTTTTCGAGACGACGATCTTACCCGTCCAAGAGATGATTCTCCTTGTCGAGGTGTCTTACTGGCTGTCCACAATATCTTAAACTCTTCTCCAATCGCAGTTTCTACTTCATCTACGCTTGACTGCGTTTCAATAAAAATAACGCTCCCATGCGGGTCCTTGTACATTATGTGTTTCTACATCCTTCAGGCACAACATATCGAATCCTACCAACTCGATATCGATGCAATTGATCAAATAGTTAACTTATCTGATAATCTTGATGATATCACTGTATTCGGCGATTTCAATCTTGGACAAAATCAGACGATGAATCAACCAGTCAATCAGCCAAGCAAGTGTTGATGGAGTTACACAGAAAGGGAGTCTACTCCTCCAAAAGTTAATTTATAAATAAACCAAGCACGAACAATTAAAAAACGTATATTAAATTCATTTCATAACATTACCCAGTTTGAAATTAATTGAAATAAAATGTTAAAGTGCGGCTTATGTCATTTAAAAATTGAAAGACACGAACTTAATATTAAATGCATTATATGTAATGAAAATATATATGGATCAGCCAGCAATACCATTGGAAATGCTGTACAGTGAATTTGTGCAGCTGAAGGATGCAATGCTCACTAGAACCAAAGCGTTTGAAGAATGCAATGTATCTCTAAAGAAGAGAGTTGATTTTTCAGAAATAAAATTAAATGCTCTGGAACTGCGAGAGAATCGATGTGCAGTCGACATTGTTGGCAATAACAGATCTTACTGGAGATGAGATCAGTGAGAACGAAATTGTATCGTGCTTCGTTAAGAAAGTCAAACCTTGTGCACCAAATAAGAGATCGCCTAACTTCGTGTATGTAAAGTTCTCAACCGCAACACAAAAAAGATCTTAAATGAAGAAGATGCGTGCGAGAAGACACAAATCTTCCTCATATGGTTCTCAACATAACAACATCGGTGACAGCAGCAACAACAACATCGACATCAGCAACATCGGCAGCAACAACATTGGCAGCAACAACACCAGCAGCAGCAGCAGCAACATAATGAACAGCAAAATTTACATGAACGATTGTCTCACGAGGTATTTTAGAATGTTGCTAAAGATGGCTAGAAAGCTTAAAGACAAACAATTATGTAAATTTGTTTGGGTCAGGGATTGCTATATACACAGCATACAGGGTAAACGAAGGAGATAAAGCTATTAAAATTAATTTATTTGACGACATTTATAAAGTCGAAAATCTGATTTGATATTGTAATAATCTAATTAGTTCTCCTTCTAATATTAATAATAGTATCAATAGTAGGCTTTCTACTTCAATTCCTGATGATTCGAATTCTGATTCGAGATGTTTTTGTGTTCAGCCTTCAACAAATGATCTCTCATCTGATGTTTTTATTGTTCATCAAAATATTCGTAGTATGAGAACTAATTTTAGTTAATTTTTGTCTTACCTTACACCTCTGGAACATCTGCTAGATATTATCTTTCTTTCTGAAATTTGGATATTAGATGAAGAGAAATCAGATTATAATGTGATTCTTAATTTTACCTTTGATGCTACCTGTAATAACTCGTATGCAGCCGGTGGAGTTGCGGAATATTATAGGAATAGTATAAAAGATTGTGTAATTAATAAATATAAGTTGGAAAGTTCTGATATTATCAGTGTAAATTGTTCTTTTGTAAGGGAAAAAACTAAAATAGATTTCACTGCTTTAAAAAACCAATTAAATTATGAATTCTAGGATGAAGTCTATACAACTTCTAATCCGTTGTTATTGGGTCTATAACTTAATTCGTGCGGTTTGCTAAGAGATGGCGTAACTTGTATTATTCCATTGTTATTATTCCATTAGAACATGAGTTTCTACAATATGATATTAGGTCTCAGGAAAATTATACTTTATGTGTTAACATGAGGAACTTCGTAACTATTCCCATTGCTATTTATAAAGCACACTTTTGTCGGTTCTACTATGTTACAGCTCCCAGCTTATTTAATTCTTTGCCAGAAAACCTAAGGCGTGATAGGACAAAAACTGTATTTTTAAAAAATGTTAAAAAATGGCTTTTCACTTTCAACCATAATGAAATAGATTCGATTCTCATTCCAATGTTATAAATTGACTATAATTTACTATACTATAATATTTTTATCTACATTGCATTTAAATTTGAAATATCCTACGACTTTACCCCATATATATTGTTTTATTTTGTTATTATATTTTAAATTTTTTTCTTGTACTTTCGCCACTTGCCATATGGCAACAGATTGTGCAAAGCTATTTCTTAGACAAATTCATTGTATCCTGGATCATTTATATTTGTAAAAAATTATTTATATTTTGTCATGAAATAAAGGTTGAAAAAAAAAATCTTTTTTATCACAAACCTTTACTTCAGTAAAGAAAGCCCCTTCTGGGAGTGCTAAGTTAGTACAGTCAACAACTATGTATATGGGTAGGCAATTAAAACTCAGATGCATCACTGACCCTATAAAATCCTCTGTCTCGCTCTGTCCCCTCCCACTTTCGACCATTGATATCTCTCACTCTCCACTTCTTCTTTCTTTTTTCCACCACACTCCCATTAAACCAACCTCATCAGCAGTTGACTATTCTTACTACTTTCATAAAGCGAATTTTCTCTAAATTAACGTATAACTTAGTAAGTGTTCTTTTGATTTCGCCAATGTGTTCCTTTACGTTGCTCTCTCCATTTTTTTACAGAGAATTATTCTTATTTTTCTCTGTGTCCTCTTTTCGCGCAATAAAACCCCTTCTACAAGCCACGGTGGTATAATTATAAACTTCGCTCTCCACGTAACAAGAGAAACAAATTATGGGCAGTTTTTCTTCGATCTAATTCTCTTGCTGACTATTCCAACTAACTCTGGTTATGCCTCCAATTCGCACGACGGCCTTGTCTATGCATAAGCGAAGCTCTACGCTCCACTCCCTCCGCGGCATTAGACATTTTGTGTCACTTGACACCCCACGACATCTTCAGCAGTCAAGTTGCTGCGACTCCAGCTATTCGCCTTAATGCGACTACACTATAGATCTACTAGTGACAACTTCGGATCTGCATGCTGAATATAAGATCCCTTTATTCACCGCGTGCAGCCCAACAAATTTCCTGGACAGTTGCAAAGTAGATGATTCGCATTTAAGATTGGCCGGACAAAAGCAGCGCCTATTTGGATAGGGATTTTTTGTAAGAGGAACACTTGGGGGAGAAGTCTTGGGTTTCCGGCATGGTAAAGAGCGCTTTGTAACAACTTGGACTAAGGCTCCATTTTCAATCATTAACCTTATACGAGCGCACGCCCCCACAAAATAGAAAAATTACTACACCAAAGATAACTTCGATGTGCTTTTGGATAAAACTTACGAGCAGTGCTCTAGCTATGACTTTAAAATTGTTCTCGGCGATTTTAACGCACAGCTGTCGGAAGATATAGTCGTAGCTAACCGGTGGTTCTCACATCTCAATATTCATAAGCGGACTTCAAGATCTCCTGATCAATTAACACACTGACCAAATTGCGTTCGACGCAAGGCTCTCCTCCAGTATTTTGGGCATTCGAACGTTCCGAAGGGCCAACGTTATGGATATCCCGAGCATCACAAAAGCAAAATAATATTGCAGGGAAGTTCAATGTCGGATGGCTACATTCTAGAGATTTTTCGCCAGTATCAAGTATAGAAACCACTGGAAACATTGACAGAAAGCCATCAAAGATGCCGCTTCTAATAAGCTGGGTTTCACTCGGTCAACACAACGAAAATAACTACAATTGCACCTAAGACTAAGGCATACAAAGCGGCGCTGCATAAAAAGACTAGAGCTGTTCACGAGCTTTGTGAACAGAAGATGAAAGAAGAACACCAGTTTTTAAGGAGGAAAAAGAAAGAACATGAGGAAACTGAGAGATCCGACTCCAAAAATGAGACTCGGATATTTTACCGAAAGTTACAAAAAAAAAAAAAAACATGCCATTGACATAAATCCCGAACCGAAGCCTGTAGAGACGAATAAGGGAACTTAGTAGTAGTATCGCAGTTGGTCCTGAGGATTTATTAAGAACATTTCTGTAGATGGTGATGACAAACAGAGCTGATTAACTTTCAACCCGGATGATGTAAACCAACAATTATGTCCACCCGACCTGAAGGAAGTGAAGATAGCCATCCAAAGCTGCTGGACCGGACGACCTGACCGCTGAGCTCTTTAAAGCTCATCGCCTTCAAGTTTCTATCTGCTGTATTGTGTGAAAGCGCACCATCGACCAAATATTTACACTATCGCAAATCTTGATACAAACCCATGAGTTCTAAATCGATCCTCACCACCTACTCATCGATTTTAAGGTCACTTATAACAGCATCTATAAAAACGAGCTATACAGGGTAATGCCTATTTTTGACATCCCTACCAATCTCGTCCGCTTGTACAGGGTGACATTGGAGAATTCATGCTGATCTATCCAGATTGTTAGAGAACTCACCGAAACCCTTGATTTCAAAAAAAGCATTTCGCAAGTAAGATGAGTAGTTGACTAGAAATCAAAAACTAGCCAACTTACACTAAGAATTTTACTCTCCAAATAAATTATATGTGGCATCCATGGAGCGGAATAACCACTGAGTTCAAACATCTTTCTTTCGCATTCTATCCCATTTTCCAATGGAACATTCTATCCCATTTTGGGAACACTCAAGTGTATTCATACCCACTTGAGTGATAAGTTCTTAACAAAAAAAAAAAAAAACTTGTATAAACTTAGATCTGTGTAGACTCATTTCGGAGCAGCTGCAAGGGGATAGGGATTTGATTGCAGTTCCCTGTTCTGAGTCTGTCATTTTGTTGTACCCGCTAAACTGAAAAGAGATGTAAGTGAAGCAGCAGATAGTTCTAAGACTTCGTGGAAGAAATAACTTCCTAAAGTTCTTTGCCTCAAATTACTATGGCACAAAAAGTTGAGAGTATCCTCCCGTGATACTATGTCTCCACAGTATTTGCAGAAGTCGTCGTCGGTATGGCCTGCGAGCAATCAAACAAGCGTTGCCGAAAGTTTGGCTACTTCTGCTCCAACCAATTTCTCAGCATGGAAGAAACTGCTGTGGAATGAACGGATGTGCCATTGGATCGGTTACACCTAAAGGCAAAAACAGAATTTATTTGTCAAATACATTGTTGAAATTATTATTAACAGTTGAGGTCCAGAATAGTCTTAGACGACAGTTGGTATACGTTAAAGAGATCTGAAGCTCGTTACAGACAAATGAACTAAGCTAGAACTAAGTAGAACTAAAGGATGAATAGCGCAATCCACAGTATTATTGAAAAGATAAAGACAAACCCAGTCAATTTCCTAAAAACAAAATTTTATCAAAATTTTTCATAAAAAAAAATAGTTGTGAAACCCAATATGGATAATATATGTGTCTGATTTCGTTTAAACAATCGCTATCCGCCGTTCGTTTTACAAATTCCAGGAGATGATTATAACGGTTTTTTAGCGAGACCATTGTTTTTTTTAATGCTGATTATTGTTATAAAAAAAAAATCATGAAAGTGACCTACCTCGCTTCAATGAATTTGACGTCCATTGGGGTGCATTCCTAGCTCTTTCTCGAGAGGGCTGGCTCATCAAATACATCTTAAATGAAACGTGATCAGCCACTATCAATGAAAAATCTTCTCTAGTCAATTCTTCTGATGGGCTTCCCACCCAGTCCCAAAAGGCGTCCATATCCAAAATGTTGTCGAAAACCTTATATACCTTAACATTTTCACTTTTTATTTCCAACAGATTAACTTGCACTTAAAACGTAAGATCAACGATAATCCAATACGTGTCAGTTGAATTGCCGAAACCGCGCGATTCACTACTTCAGAAACAGTTCCAAACTGTATCTATACCTCACAAAAGATGGCTGCGATACGACGAATGAATACGTACAGGAATTGAGTGTGCCCTGTGCTGGTAGTTGTGCATTTAATAGTAGTAGAAGCAGTGTTGACATTATTTCTCCTTGCCAGGGAAGTTGACTCAGGGAATATTGAAACTTGTCGGATATGGGTTGTGTTGCAACGCAACTTATTTTTAAGTCGTTACAGATACACATATTTGTGTGTTTATCAAGAAAAGAAAACAGTTAATTGATCCTTCACTTTTCGGATGCATATTATTATTTTTTTTTTTTTTTACATTACCTAGACATTGTGGCTCGCAATTTGGGTTTTTTATTTTTTGACAAAAAAAACAAGTTTCATTGAAATTTAATTTGAAATGCAATTGATCCCATTAGTTACATCATTCAAATGTCATTCATGGAATCGATGGAGTGATGTGCTGGACCATGTTTCCCATGACTTTCTTGCATAATTTGGCTGACATTCCAGCAAATTCAGGGCGAATATTCGCTTCCAAGTCGCCTTAAGCTTCTGGCTTATTAACATAGACCAATGTAACACGTCTGAAGATGTAAAATTACATGAACATGAACGTACCACACGGCTAGTTAACAAGGTTGTTTCCTTAATAAACGTGCTACACGGGCTTTGTGACAAGAGTACTTGTACTTAAGGGTGGGTGTATCTTAAATGGTAGTGCCTTAGATTGAAAATCGAAATCCATTCACACGAAATGAGTGGTTAAATAGAATACAACACAAGTACTCCCCAATAAATGTTGGATGCCACCCATCGAGCGGATGACTACTGAACGCAGACATTCTTCATTCTCTTTCCATCCCACTAGCCAACATCCATACATATGACCACTCTAGGGTTAAGTTTGAATACAGGTATGGAGGTCTTCATTGGCTGTAGCCAACGCTGTTACATCACTTCGGAAAAAGTACGGCCCACTTGCATTTCTGGCATGAAAACCACACTAAGCAGCCACTGAGATCGTATTCAATGGCTACTGTTGGAGCAACTGCGGCTATTTGTTTATTCAAAGACATTTAACGAAAAATGTGCCTGAACTCTGAGGACAAAAATCTGGATTTTCTTCCATCTTCAATAGAAGCCAATCAACCAGAGATTGACATGCAAAAGTCGAAAAGTCCACTGTATTCGTTGTAGGTTCCTTTCAACGAAATTTCTCAAAAACAGATGAGTAAGCGGATTCAAGCTTAAACTAGCTTACAAAACTAGGACTTCAAAACTAATTACAATTAAGGGTTAGGAAGTAAGGGAATAGTGGAGGACATCTAGATTAAGACGGGAAGTGCTCAGGTTAAAATCAAAAAGTTGGAGGTTTGAGTTGACCTTACGAGGCATGCAGGAGATTGGTTCATTTGAACCATAAGAGGTGCTATGAGTTGAAATATAGAAGAGCAAATGGCAACGTAAATTACGATGGTTAGTATTGAAAGAAATAGAAATGTATGGGGAAGCGCAATCGACAGAACCAGAGAGCAGTCGATAAAGGAAGAGGATGTCAAATACGTCTCTGCGTTTTTCGAGGGTATTCAAGTTAAGAAGTTTGAGACGGTCATGATAAGCAGGTAAGATTAAGGGGTTAACCCAGTGTAGTCCTTGAAGGTCTAATCGAAGAAAACGACGTTGAATGTTCTCGATTCGGGATATAAGAACTCGCTGAAAGGGTGACCCCACTTCTAGAAGGGACCGAACAAAGGAAATGTTATGTAACCTTGTCACATAAGGGTTGAAAAATTCTTTAGTCCATCGTTTTATAAAAAAAATTTCTTTAATTCAAGTGATGAGATGTGTTTAAGGACTATCTTGTAAATATGTAAACGGAAGTTTAACTCGCTATTGAACCTGGGGTACAGGTCGGTCATGCAGAAAATGAAGTCGAGGGGGAAATTGATATGACTTACGTAACAAAGTCATAGATTGACATTTGGAGACATTAAGTTCAAAGCATTTTAGAAGGAATGTATGGTAGAGTCTTGGTGTGAAGAAATAGTTTTGAAGAATTTAGTTTCATCGGCGTAAAAGGATAAGGCGCAGTATTTAATAATCCGCTCAAGGTCGTTTATAGTTAAAATGACGAAGAGGGGACTTAGATGGCTACCTTTTGGGATACCGGAAGTGACTTAAAACGGGGTTGAGAAGGCTGACCTGAAACAAAAGCTATAATAAAGGTTCTCTAGATAAGAAGATATTTATTTTAACAACATGGGGACAAAACCGAGGTATCACAATTTGAAAAAGATCAATTGATGAGATATTTTATGGAAGGCCTTAGTCAAATCTGTAGCAATAACCTCGATTTCATTGACATTTTCTAGGGTTGAAAGCGCAAAGGATACGCGTTCAACTAAGTTTGTAGTAGTTGATCTACCTTTCAGAAATCCATGCTCATTGGATGATATACTTTAAATGACTTGCACTGAAAGCTTTGAACATCATTTAAAAAAACTTTCAAATATTTTAGGTATGTGAGAAAGCTTTTCAATGGGACGGTAGTTAGCTACTTCATTCTTTAATCCCTTTTTGTTGACCGGGGTTATTTAAAAGGTCTTCCAAACTTCTGGGAATTCCCCTTTTGTGTGGAGCAGATGAATTAGGGAGGAAAGTGGGTGCGAAAGATTGGAGGCACACATTTTGAGAAAATTGGCCCGTTTGGCCCGGATAAAAATTCATCATTAAGGTTTTGTTACTTTTTTTCGATCAGGGTAGGATCATTGATTGAGAGAGAGAGAGGGACCAATGCAGAAATTGGGAAGGTACTTCAAAAACTATATATTGGGTCAGGTACGAAGAAGTTGTCTGCAAATAATTGTTTAAAAAAGTTTTGCAAAGAGGTTGCCGATAGTATGTGGGTCGGTCGATGATATATTATCAAACGAGAGAGAGGGGTAAAACCGTCTGATTTTCTTTCGTAGTTGACGAATTGATAAAATGTTTTAGGGTCGTTGAAAACGTTGGTCTTCGCTGTGACAAGAAAGCTCTGATAGAGGCAGTTATAGAGCTGGGTAAATTGGGAGTAGTTTCCAAGATAGAACCAACAATTTGTGCGGAAAAAAACTGCCCATAATTTGTTTCTTTTGTTTCGTATCGAGCGAAATTTTCCGTTATATAATACCAGGGAGAGAAAGTCGATGGTGTTTATGGAATTAAAAACTTTACAGCTAAAAATGAAAACAGCATCCGATAAAGATAGGTTGGTAAAATCAAAAGAAGATTTACTGAGATAGATATTGATTTTGCGAAAATTAGCTTTATGGAAGTTGTGCGAAAAGATGGTAGGGGAAGAAGTAGACTTTTGTGGGGTGTTATGAACAAATAAGTGAAGAAGAAGGGGGTGAAAGTTGTCCGCATGTGATAGGGTTAAGGGACAAAACATTACTGTGGAGTTGATGGGATCGCTAGTGAAAACAGGATCTAGTTGGCTACTGATGAAGTTAGAGACGACACTTTCTTGGCATAGGCTTGAGTCTGTTACAAGATCAATAAATCAATTGACGCGATAAAAAAGAAGTGATCATCCGTTGGAATCCGGATATCGTCGATGGAATCAGTTAGGACGTAGGATTCGATAGGTTGAGTTGAGAGAATGAAGCAACACATAACGTATAGGGACCTCTGGGAAAGTTTTAATTTAATTGAAACAAAGTCAAGTTTGACAGAAGAAGAGATAGCGATGAGAGAATTCCCTTTGTATAGGGAATCAACTTTAGGGAGGGTAGGATCATAAGCCATAGGGAGAAAGTGAGAGTCATTCTGGAAAACATTATAAGAGGACAGGAATAGTTGATGGCCTTTAATGTCGGTAGTAAAATGTAAGAGGTAGCTGTTGTGATTAGCAGTAGGGTGTACAGAGATGATGCAAACAAGGAAGGCAAGTTAGGAACGAAAAAAATATGTATATATAACTTAAAACCGCGAGGTCATCCGCAACCTTTTGACGGGGTGTACTGGAAATTTCGTGGTACCTGGGACTAGTTATATCAGTAGGAAGACAAAGTGCCTACAGTACCAGCAACAGTTATATCAGCGCTGAGTACCTGCATCCTGGGTATCATGCTTGATCCAAAATTTAACCACAAGCAAAACATCAAATACAGAGTAAGAAATGCATGTGCCATCTTTTATGCCAGAAGCAAAACTTTTGGAAAGTGGGGAGTTCAACCAACAATTACCTTGTAGATGTACACAGCCTTAGTGAGTTTAATTCTTACCTACGCGTCACTAGTACGGTGGAGCAAAAGTTAAAATCTCGGAAAACTAATAAGGCTCCAAAGAACAGCGAACAGATTCTAAGAAACTAGGTGCTGGAACACACAGCCCTACATCACACCCATATGACAAACGGCCTGGTCACTTTTCCAACTGACTACATCAAAACCAAACTAAACTTCAAGGAAAACCTCCCCGTAGGATTTTCCACCAGAGCCCAGTAGAAGAAATACGAATTAATAAAGAACTTTGACACCGACATCCACATTGACATATAGCACAAACAAGGCATTGCTGTCCCCTATCAAAGACATGGAATCGGGTATTAAGCTGATCCAGAAGTGCGGATATTGGCAGAAACACGGCGATTAACACGACGTATTGGCCAGTTGGAGAACATGTTGTAAAACTAGATATCCCACACAATCCTCATTTCAACGAAAGTGAGAAGGAAACACTCTTCCGAATTCATCTGCAAATGTCCGGCACTAGCAAGAGCCAGACTGCGTGCACTAATCCAATCATTCTTCGATGACCTTCACGAATTCATAGGTAAAGGGATAGAGGTCTAGTCCCACTGTCTCACATCGTCAACTAGATTACATGAGTCGTGATAACAAAAAGGAACAGCTTGAAAGTCGTAATTCGGTTCATTAAAGCTGTAAGCGCAGTTTTCTGTCACTACAGATGCAAATGCTTCACCCCCTCCACAGATTCTTCACAACAAAGTTGCTTTTGTTTTCATTTTTAAATGTTGTACACAACGAAGGCAAAGTAAAATGTATAGGAAAGAAAAGAAAGATACTGATGTACATTGGTTACCATCAGGATAGCGTTTATCTTCGCTTGAAAGACAGAGGCATGTTTTTCTAACGAGGAGTGAAATCGAAAGTTGTAGCCCCGCAGAAAGACACAAGCACTGCATGCTAGATCGGTTTTGAAGGCATCCGTGAAGAGCCATAGGGAAAGCAAATTTCCTATTTCTTTCCGCAGCAGGATTCCATAAGACCAGAGTAATAAGACAGTATCACTGGGAACTCAGTACTCCGCGTGCTGTTGACAAAAACGCGCCACATGGGCATAGTACCCCGGGCGTTAAATCCCGGACCCAACAAATTAATTTGTATCGTTCCCTTGATAAAAATAATAATAATAATATTTAGTCCACTAAATTTTGTTATGAAAGATGAGAATCAAATACTTAACTTCTTTGGAGATGGTGGGCTTTCCTGAGCTCTTTGTTAGGAGATCGACATTCGGTGTGCTTCGGCCTCCTCTTCCCAAGCGTTCTGATATCTTTACAAATATTCGCGTAACTTCCAGAATAATCATCGAATTGACTTAAAATTTGTGTGCATATGCTTAAATATATATATTACCAAAATGAAACAAAAAAATTGATTTTTTTAAAATTCTAACTGTATATAACCCCTTAAGAATTAAATGGGTCAGCCCAATCTGTTTCATCCTTCCCATATGGAAAACAACCTCAGTTTTGAGCGGACTGACTGAAAACGTATTTTTTGTGCACCAATCGTCAATCGCGTGTAGGGCTGCTTACTAACCATAACGCAACAGATGGTATAGCTATTTTATCTGCACATGCTTGAGCAATTTGGAGACAGAACGCTACCTTCCGGACAAGCCCTGTTCACCATCGCAATCAGATATTGGCCGCATTCAAAATCACCAATCAGTTTCCTATATATCTTCATCGCTTTTGTTCACAGAGACAATGCTGTCTGCCCAGGTTGCATATGCAAACAAAACCACTCAATGTCAATGAAAATGTTCAGCGTGTCTGCGATTATGGCAACTAGATTTTAAAAGGCACTTTCTTAGGACCTTTCCTGATGGTAAGCACATTGAGGGCACATTGAGCTCGACTATTCTACTATTCTACCTTCTTCATATCCGGTTTTGTCGAAGGCACCTTCAATGGCTAAGAAAGCACATATTGGAATCTGTTTTTGTAAGTAGGCCTCTTTAATTTTGTTTTCCTGATTGCATAGTGGTGAGGTTACACAGGTGACCTTATGTTGAGAAGGTCTCTGATGTGTATATCGATACCTTTCCATGGTTTTCAGAAAAAATGATGTTAAACTTATGGGTCGATAAGTTTAGGCAGTTCACTTGATTTATCTGGTTTGTTGATAAATACTACGTTTACTTTCCTCCAGTTGATGCTAGACCTAAATAAATAACTGCCTTGTGAGAAATAGAAAGAATCTGTTCGTCTGATCTAGGTGGCCTGTATGGTTTAAATGAGTTTATGGCCTATTCTATATCCATTTGTCTATACTTAACATATTTCCAGATAGGCGTTTGTAGTTCGATTTAGGATAAGCTTGTGGCTTCAGCATTTACATATTATATGTTGTTTAAAAGGGTCGAGCCTGTGAAACGATTTTTTAAACAGACCTAAGTCATTCGATGTGTTATTTGAGATTTCTTTTTAAAGACGCGAGATTTCTAGCAGTTTTTTTTCTCTATAAAGCTCTCTTAAACTTTCATAATTTTTCGATTAAAGTGGTCTTGTTTAGTTCCTTATGACGGGTGTGTTTGAATTTTTTGAGGGCTCCACCATGGTAAACAGCTTTAACCATATTGCGTTTTAACTTGCAACTGCGCTAAAATGATAAAATAATGGCTCCATTTATTTGATCTTCTGACTCATTTACGTCCCAAATGGACTGTAGGTTATGAGGGCAGTGAATCAGCTTTGAAACAGACCTGCATACCCTACACCTTGAACCTGAAAATCTATTATACGATTATATACAATGAAAAGAGCAAATTAGCTCGGGCTCAAAGGATTTGCGATACTCCAAATCACGATTGAAACCATCTAGATAAACCAATGCCATCCTGTCATTATAGCCTTTGGTGACATGCGACACATGGCCGTCTTACAGAGTACCGCGTTCTGGTCCTCTGAGTCGAAGATGGACTTAGAATCCACAAAAAGTGTACATATGTAGTTTATTTTTTTCCAGTAGAAATGGCATCATAGAAAGTAAAGGAATTTTTTGCGATGCTATAGTCTTTGGTGTGCCAATACTTTCAAATGAAAATTTGCCAAATGTTGTCCACAACATTAAAAGACCACGAGACTTTTCGTGTTAAAAGTAAAAATTCTCCGCCAGCATTAAATTTAACTTTTCATTGTTGCTACGAATTACGGCGGTAAGAAAGTAAAACAGAGCTGAAATTAAATGCATTTCGTCAAATGACAGTTGTTATTTGAATGATAGTCTTAGTAAGCATTCTCGCTTTCTTTTACAAAGCGCGATTGGCCTACAGAGAAAGAAACACTTGTGCACTGTGTACACCAACGCCGCTATTGGTTTTTTATCGAAAGCTGTGATGATGTTCACATCATTGCTGCTAATGATATTGTTGTTGTTGCTACTGCGACTCGTCAATGAATTTGCTGTTAACTGTAGTGTAATATTTACACATAATTACTTCTTTTATAACCCTAATACTCAGCCTTTTTCTCTTACTTTCCTCTATCTTTGATTTTCCTTCTCTGTATTGTCCTTGATTGTTCTCTTCACTATCTACGCTATTCCTTTCCTTTATATTCCTTTGTATTTCTAAGGTGCTTAACAAAACTTTTTCTTTGTATTGGTTTTGCTCTTAATAGCTTAAATAGTCTATAATGAAAAATAATCTTTTTAATGACAGTGTGGATGAAAAATCTACGTACACAATGTGTTGTTTCCAACTTTTAAGGAAAGGTCTTAAGGTTTGTCCTATTAATCTACGGAGTCATTTACAAATAATGTATCTGCGGATTCTAGTATTGGTGTTGTCTGTGTCTGTGAAACTTGGTCTAAAAGTAATATCTCTGACAAGTTATGATATACCTACTCACAAAATGTCTAAGATCGATAGGTTTACAATTTATTGTAAATCTTCAGTTACATACAAAATTATATGTACCATAAGTCCATTGATTTAGAATCGGAGTTTTTATTTTGCCGACGGAACTTTAAAATGTTTACTAGCTTGTGCATACCTTTAAGACCGTAGTTGCTCTTCTCAACCGTTTTTCTCTTCCCAATAAAAATTTTCTTCTCCATATGAACACGTTATTGTCTGTGGAGATTTTAATGTAGACTTTCTAAGAAATGATTCTCGAGCATTTCAAATTAATGATTTTTCATCTTCTCTATCTATAATACTAAATATTCATCCCTAGTATATCCTTCTTTTCGATTATCTATCGCTCGACTGTATCTTTTCTACAGCTACAATATTAACTTCACCCACCACGCCGTTCCGCTGACTTTTTCGTAAAGGATTATTGATGCATAGATATTGATAACCTTAAATTTGCTGTCTTGTCTGTCCAATGGGATTCTTGTCGTCTAAACACTGATCCTAAAGTGAAAGTGCAATATTTTCAAAAAATAATCATACAATTATACAACCTATTTGTTTCTACTAAAACATTAAATATCCGAAATAACGGTTGTCCTTAGTTTTCAACGGATATTCTTAATACAATTAAGGTCCGCAATAGGTTTTATAATAAACTGAAGCGTAGTCCCTCAAACCTAAATTAGTTTACTTACAAAACTATACGAAATATGGTACATCTGTTTTCGTTATATGAATTATATACGTCAAATAGGTATTTCTAATAGGAAATGCAATGATGAATCTCAGTTTAATCCTGACCTCTTAAACATCATAGTTTCTCCTTTGAAAGCATACCTCAAGATTTTATTTTTATTCTATCTAAAAGTCTAAATCACCCTACAAATCTCTTCGAAATACTAACTGTGACCGAAAATAAAGTAAATAATTCTGTTGTAGTGATAAAATCTAACTCCATTGGTGAAGAAAGGGTAGATATGCGCTTTATTATTGTAGTTAAAAAGATTCTCCCATTTATAGTGTCCAACTTAACCCACATTCTCAACAAAAACATTAGAGAGCTCGTTCACGTATAATAAAAAAAGATTTCGCCCAAGAATAGACCGTTGCGGTACACCTGTTGTCATCGATAACTTTTCAGATGCTCAATCTCCAACGACTACGGATTGTCTTCTACCAGTCTTTCTACCAATTTTGCAGATGGGGTAGAAAAATTAAATTCGCTTATAAGTTTAGAGCACAAGAGTGCGTGGCTTATCGTATTGAAAGCTTTTGAGAAATCGAGAAGGATTAAAATAGTAAGCTCATTTCAATCGACACCATTTCGAATCCATCAGTGTTAAATAAGAGAGCGGTTTTGCAGCTTCCCTTTTTTCGAAATCCCGATTGACGTTTTGTGAGGTGCTGGATTAATTGTGCAAGTAGAAGCTTCTCAAATATCTTAAAAAATAAGGCAGAATTGCAATTGGTCTTTATTCAGATAAGTAACTATTGGCCTCTTTTGGTATGGGAACGATCTTGGGGTTTTTCCATTTTTTGGGATACACAAAGGTAGTTAAAATGGTATTGAAAATGTGTGTTATATATGGAAGAATGACTGACAATAACAGTTAAAAGAATTTAGGGTATATCCCATCTAACCCAGTTCCATTTGAATTCACTGACAATACCGCCTCCACGACATCAAGATCTGAGACACTGAGAAAAGAAGAACTTTCTGAGTTTCAGCTGCCACATCATATATACATCATACATCAGAATATTTGGACGAAGGGCATGATGTAAGTATTCGGTTGAGTGCATTGCATATATGAAAAAAAATTATTTTTCCCAATGATCAAAGAAACTTCGCCAATAAAGGATATATGGCCAATATCAAATTAAGTGAAAAAAAAAAGGTTGCTATGCTACTCACGATGGGAATAATTAATTATCGCAGATGAAGATTCCATTTATCCGAAATGTGTTTAAATTTGCTGAAAAAGAAGACAACAATGATAAGCTTTGGACAAGATTTGGATCTCGTAAGACAAAAATGTATCCTTACATCAAAAAAAAAAAAAAAAAAAAAAAAAAAAAAAAAAAAAAAAAAAAATCTTTGCGTAAATGAGATTATGGTGCCATCTAAGGAAAGAACATTATTGAAAATGTACCATATATTCCGAAAAAGCTCATAAAGTGGGGTTTAAAATTTGTTGTACTTTGTAGCTTTGTTGAGGTGATTCATGATTTCGAAATCTATCAGGAAAAAGGAACAATTCCTGCGCATTCACAAAAGGGGTTGTGCTTTGGTATAGCTATGAGATTAGCTAAAACAATATTTTACCAGATTGGACCTACTTATAAAATTAAAAGACCTGGGAATATGGGCAACTGGTGCTATCTGAGCAAACCGAATGGGAAAAGTTGTTTTGAGGCCAGAAAAAGATCTTCGTAAAGTAGGTCCAGAATTATATGACTACTAAATTGAAAACGAAAACAACACTTTTATCATGAAGTAGCTGGACAGCGGTATTGTACAGATGATATCCACATTGAATGGGGACAAATACCATATGTCTATGTAGTTGATCGATTTAATCAAACAGAAAAAAAAATTGATATCGAACGCCCAAATATAGTCCAGATGTATAATGAAAATTTGGGAGTAGTGAATAAAATGGATTTTCTTCTTTCGCTATACAGAATTTCCATCAAGACCAGAAAGTGGGCCGTACGTTACCATATAATGGATATAATCGGATTTCCAGACTTGCTAAACGGAATTGGTTGGTATGTATGCCAAGTTCGCCCAGAAAAACTGGATCATTTTCCAAATATGGATCATGCGTGTGCCAACATACTCGCACACTGTATTCCTATCGTCTTTGTACATTTTCTAATCCTTCCAGTAGTAAAAGCATTTCCTGGACTGTCTACAACTTTAAGTCTACTGATCTGATTTATGCAGCCCTAGTTTCTTATCCATCTTCTTCGATGCCTTTTTTCTTCTCGTCAAAGTCAAGGAGAGACTTTGCAGTCGATGGATGGGACGTCTCCTGTTGATACAACAACTGCAGACAAGATAGTGTGTCACTAAGAGTGCGGTAATATGATATTGGCGGTGGTCCTATTTTCGTCCCATTGTTCGGGGAAAACTTTAACACTGCAAGCTGTGCTGGTTAAATATTCTGCCGGGCAACTCTTCCTTTTACTAGGTTTTTAAATATGAGATAGTGTGCGTCGGCGTTTTTGCTTATTGGCTGATTTCTTTTACAAGAGCTTTGAAACTCAAAAAGAAGAGGACCATCAAACTGTGATTCAGAAATTTATAAGCATTCACATTCAAAAAAATCGGTTGAAGGGATTATTATCAATAACGCTAAACGTACCACCTGGATCAAAAAGTTGCCGGTGGTGTCAACGTGTGGCGCTCCCATTGTTCCGATTTGAGTTCTGTTTTTTTGTTAACTTGCTACATCTGTTGTTGACATTACCTCTAATTCTTAGCGTCATAGCTTGACATTTGCAAAAGTTAGGTAGCCAAGAGTACATTTTACCGTGTGTGTGTTAGCGACTTTTTTACAATTTTAGTAATGGAATTAAATTTGCAACAACGAACTTGTATTAAATTTTTCGTAAAAAATGGTGATGGTGAAAGAACATTGGAAATGTTGGACAAATGTTTTGGCAACGATTCTCTAAAGAAAACGGTTGCTTACCGGTGGCACGAGCTGTGCCATCGTGAGTCGATCGAAGATGATGAGCGCAGTGACAGACCATCGACTTCGAAAACCAACGAAAACATTGATGAAGTAAAAGAATTGTTGGTCAATAACCGCAAATTAACCATCAGGGAGACAGCGGAGGCCTTGAGCATTGCCTATTGATCAGTCCCAGACATTTTGGCTAATGATTTGGGTTTCCGTCGACTAGCATCAAAGTTGGAGCCAAAAGACCTCAATTTCATGCAAAAAAGAGACCTTGTTGACGTCACAATAGAGATGATTTGCGAGGCTGAATCTGATCCCAAATTCATCAAAATGATCATTACTGGAGACGAGACGTGGGCTTATGAGTACGACATGCAATCCAGACATCAGGCAAGTGATTGGCTTTCACCAAATGAGCCGAGACCAAAAAAACCACGCCGTTTTCAGTAAAAATAGCAGGCAATGTTCACGGTTTTCATGGATTACAACGGTGAAGCGCATCATGAATTTTTGCCAGAAGGCCAGACATTAAACAAAGGGTATTATTTGGGCATTATGAGACGTTTGCGTGATGCAATTCGCTGAAAGACGCCAGAATTGTGACAGAAAACTCGTGGATTTTGCACCATGATAACCACCGTCGCACAGTGCCATCATTATTCGTTATTTTTTGACGAAAAATGCAACAAATACCATTCAACAGCCACCAAAATCACCTGATTTGGCTCCCTGTGACTTCTTTCCGTTCAATCAAGTTAAAACACTACTACGGAGAACTCGTTTCAGCAGGCGAGGGGAAGTATTGAGAAAATCGCAGGAAGAACAAATGTACATACCGAAAACCGAATATAAAAAATGTTTCGAGGATTGGATTAATCGCTGGCATAAGTGTGTTGCAGTCGATGGGTATTACCTTGAAGGGGACATTATGGTTTTAGATGAATAAACTTGTACTTTTAATTTTCTGAATAGATTTACGGGAACTTTCTGATCAATGAAGTTCAAAGCTTTCGGTGCAAGTCATTTATGTCACCCAGTCAGCATGGATTCCTGATAGGTAGATCAACTACTACAAACTTAGTTGAATTCGTATCCTTTGCGCTTTCAGCCCTAGAAAATGACAACGAATTTGAAGTTATTGACGTTTTACGAAAAATGTCGGAAATGAAAGGAAACCGATAGTAGAGAAGTTTCAGCCTGAACAAATCAGTAGGTTTTGCCATATTTAACGAAGGTCGACGAGAAGTTAAGGCCAAGGAGCAATAAAAGGTCAAGTTCCGGCCGATGTTTAAAAATGAACCCGAAAGGAAAACTGGGAAACTATCAGCAAGCTCTTCGTTCCTATAACGCTTAAAATAAAATGGCCTGCACAATGAATCCAACGTTCGCAAAATTTAGAAAACTTTGCCACATCCGTGGCGCAGTATATAGTAACGACATTATTAGGAATATGTGGAATGGTCTAAAATTCGTCGGGCTTTACTGAACTTCCTCACCAACTCCAATTTATTTCAAGAATGGCAAGCGTCTTTGAAAGATTTTGCAATACTGAAAAAACTTAATCTTGTTTGGGTTATACCCAAGAGAGGTTTTAATGACGACCCTATGTACTCTGTTAAAGCTTCCATTTGCAGCAGTAAGCATAACTCTCCCTTGGAATGCTGTTTCCTATGGTTGTAAGAAAATACACCTAAAATAATTTGATTCCGTAAACTTTTTTTTATAATGAATCGGTAAATAAGAGTGGATATAACCAATATTCGCGGCCTAAAAAGAAATCACTTTTCTGCATACGAGAGCTGTTTGATGAATATCTGGACTGGAATGTAAGTGGCGCCACTTGATTTTTTTTTTTTTTTGACCATGAGAAAAGAACAGCATCGCTCCGTGATTCGATTCTTGTTTTTGAGTGACAAAACCTGCGAGGAAATCAAACCCGTTCTCGATGGTGTGTATGGGACCCATTCACCTTTCCGTACAAGCCTTTAGCACTGATTCGCAGAGTTTCGCCGTGGCCACACGTCAATTTTTGATGTACCGCGCCCAGATGGCCCAAAAACGGTTACCACAGAGGAAATCGTGGACAAAGTCCATGATACCGTATTGGTTGACCGCCAAGTGAAATTTCACGAGTTGGCTGAGATAGCAAGCTATTCAACTGAATGCCTTAGCCATATCCTGCATTAGATTTTGGGCACGAGAAAGTTGTCCGATCGTTGGTTGCCGCGTTTTCTCGCACCGAAAAATAAGCACAACCGTGAGACCACTTCAAAGACGTTCTTGGCGCTGTTTAATCGAAGTCCGGAGGAGTTTTTGCGTCATTTCGTGACTGCCGTTGGAACATGGATTCATTGGTATACACCAAACACCAAAGAACAACCGAAACAATGGGATTTACCCTTTGAGCGTTTTCCAAAGAAAGCGAAAACCGTGATCCACGTTGACTATCTGGAGAAGGAAAAAACAATTACAGGAGCATACTACGTCGATTTATTAGGCCGATTCAACGCTGATTTGAAGAAAAGGCGACCACATTTGAGAAAGAAAAAAAATTCGCCACAGCATGCTCGAATTGCGCTAAGCATTGCTCCCCCATCAACCGTTTTTTCCCTATTTGGCTCCCTGCAACCTTTTATTCCCAAACATTAAAAGATCGCTCGCCGGAAAGAAATACGGTTTCAACAAAAAGTCATCGTTGCCGCGAAGAAGTATTATACAGACCACCAAAGTCATAGTATACGGAGGGGTTAAAAAAGTTGCAGCAGCGCTGGCAAAAGTCAATCTAATTGAAAGGGGACTATATTGAAAAATAATATTTTAAAGCCTAGAAAAGTTGCGTTGTCATTATTCTTCAAATAGCCCTCATACGTCCACGTCTTTAAATACAGACCAGCTATTTTAGCACTTAGTAAAACACAGGTTGATTCCCGCCCACACCTCTAAGATCACTCTGATGTGAAGGTACCTAGCTACGATGTAGTGCCATTATTTCCCTCTGACTCCGGTCTCGCCAATGACGTGCGAAGTAATGAGGCTTATTACACTCCACCACAACGCAGTCCCTGTTCCCAACCGGAATTAAATTTCACGTGGTTAAAATTCCATATCCCTAAGCAAATAATCCACTATCCTACCAAATCCACAACCGAAATTCCTTACAGACCTAATCAACTGGGATCTCTTCCAAGCCGAACTCTACATCCGAATCCCTGCCCAACCAACCCTAACTAACATTAAACCTAAGAAAGAATCCTCTTTTATTACCAAGATAATTCGCTCCTTGGCAAATTTGGCAATCCTTCAGACCACAAATAAGATCCATCACAAAACATTTCCGTGGTGGGATCAAAATCTTAGCATTCTCCGAAAAAAAAAACATGATATCCCTATCCTGATGGCTGTAAAAAAATAAATTAATTGACACCAACCAAACAGCTTTCAAATCTGGCTGCGGGACCCAAGATTCACTTCTTCATTTAGATGCATTCATGTCCTCGGTACTCTCAGAAAAAAATCACATTTCTATTTCGATTCGCTCTGGAGTCGACTAAAAATTATGCAAAAGGAAACAAAGAGGAAGCGAATTTGTTTGCCGACCAATTGGAAGAAGCATTCAAACCGTTCGAAGGACGTCAATTGGCCCAAGAACTTAATCTCAGAACAGGATCCGACAACTACAATATAAAACCCGTATCACTGTCTGAGTTACAGCAAACAACAAAAAACCTAAAAAATAATAAGACTCCAGGATACGATTCGCTCTGAAAGGCCGTGAAGTCGACTAAAAATTATGCAATTGTCACCGATAAAACAGCCGACGGCGAATGGGCAAAAGGAAACAAAGAGGAAGCGAATTTGTTTGCCGACCAAATGGAAGAAACATTCAAACCGTTCGAAGGACTCAATTGGCCCAAGAACTTAATCTCAGAACAGGATCCGACAACTACAATATAAAACCCGTATCACTGTCTGAGTTACAGCAAACAACAAAAAACCTAAAAAATAATAATCCTCCAGGATACGATTTGATTACAAGTGAAATTCTAAAGGAGCTGCCTCAAAAAGCGTTTGTCAAGCTCCTAAACATCATAAATTCTTCCATGAGACGTTCCAATACGTTCCAAGCCAATGGAAAGTCGCAAAAGTCATAATGGTACCAAAACCGGGAAAATGTCCAAACGACAAAAAATCATACAGAACCATTTCACTCCTGCCGATAATTTCAAAAGTTTTCGAAATTCTTCTGCTTAAACGTTTAAAACCGATAACTGAAGAAACACGATTGATCCCAAATCACTAGTTCGGCTTTAGAGTCAAATATTCTACAATCAATCAGGTCTATCTTATCGTTCGACAAGGTATGGCACGAGGGCTTGAAGTATAAGATACAAAAAATTTTAACGAGGGAAATGAATAGAATACTCGAATCTCATCTTGAAAATAGACTGCTTCGGGTTAGATATGGGATTAAATACTCTGAATTCAAGGAAATTCAAAGCAAACGTTCCACGAGGAAGCAATATGGTTCTATACCTATTCTGTGGTAGCTACGTTCGCTAATGACACGGCGATCCTCGATACAGGACAAACAGTTGAATCCTCGACTGCTAAACTTCAATGAGCTCTGAACTAAATATTTGAGTGGACGAAGAGCTGCCGAATTGACACAAGTCAAAAGATAGACAACTTAAGTTTATTCAATAACTCGGTACAAATACCGTATGCAAACGAAGCAAAATATTTGCGAATGAGCCTAGATGCAAAATTGAAGTGGAAATCATACGTAAAAAAGAAACGTGATGATCTCGAAATCAGGCTAAGAGAAATGAATTGGCTTATCGGAAGATACCTTAAACTAAGCACATATAACAAGCTGCTTGTATATAAGCAAGTGCTAAAACCTTCGTGGACTTATGGTATACAATTATGGGGTTGTACCAAACCAAACAATATGTCTGTCCTACAGACGTTCCAAAACAAAGCGCTTAGAGCAATCGTAAATGCTCCATGGTATATAAGGAATAACAAGCTTTGCTCGTAAACTTCGCACTCGTCTTGTACATCATTGCAACCAGGAAATAATCCGAAGATTGGACGAGACAAATCTTGTGCGGCGACTTTAAAGAACAAGACCGTTCGACTTAGCGCCTTAAGGAGAAACCGCATGAAATAACGGTAATAGTAGGTGCCTTCGCTGGAAAGCTATCTACCAAACGCGATAAACTACAGAAGCTTGAGCTACTTGTTAAGAAACTTAGTCGTAGTCTTATAGAAAATGGGAGGTTTTTTAGTGAGTAAGAATCTCACACTACCATGAGCGCGTGCTTATGGTGGGCGCTGCTATGCCACTGTGGTAGGCAGCAGGTGCTCGTGCTTATGGTGCCTGCTGTGGTGATGCTGTGGTGCCCTTATGAGCGCGTGCTTATGGTGCCTATGAATGTTCTTACCTACCCACGGAGAAAAAAAAAAAAAAAACATTTCGATTCTAGCTGTGGATTTTGAACGTATCCATGTCATTTTAAATTAGTTAAAACAAAGGACGATTGGTCCAAAAGTTTTCAACATTATAAAGGCCTTCCTTAACAACCTGAAATTCTAATACTAAGACTAATAATACAATTTACTCACAAATTCATAATTTAAAAAATGAATTCCTCAAGGTTCCCTTTCAGTAATCTTATTCAAAATAGCGTTCAATAAAATAAGTAAAACAACTCGGGCATATCCTCAAACACATCACGTGCTTTATGCGGAAGATCTTATTTTTTTCACTAAATTAAAAGTCTTAGCAGAAGTATCACACCTTTTTTTAAGAAAAATAAAAAATTTGGTTGATTGGGGTGAAACCTCAGGGGCGAAGATATCTTTTTCTAAATGTGAGCTATTACATATTTCTAAAAAACACAAATATCCAAAAATAATACAAAATCGTGAGGTTGCACATAAATTTGAAAGCGAAATTAAAATTTTTACTATCGGTTAAAAAAAAACAATTCAAGGCATTTACGTTTTGAGAATGATATCATGTAAATGTTGGCCACGATTACGTCTGAGCTGGTCCATTCGGAAGGGCAATTTTGGGCGACTCGTTCGAGCATAGTAACTGGTATCTCGCGGTTAACACGAGTAATGTTGGCTCCCAAAGCGTCAATCGTAGCTGGGTTATTAATGAAGACCTGAAACTTTACATATCTCCAGAGAAAATAGTCCAAAGGTGTGATATCGCATGATCTAGGCGGCCAATTTACCGTAGCAAAACATGAAATCAAGTGCTCACCAAAATGATTTCTCAACCAGTCCATTATTTCACGCGCTGTATAGCTCGAAGCGCCGTCTTGTTGTAACCAGAGCACACCGAGACCATGTGCATGAATTTTAGGAAGCACATAGTCCGTTAACATGGTGCGATTACGGTTACCATTGACGGTAACATTCTGATTTGCTCATTTTTGAAAAAATATGGACCAATGATTCCACCAGCCCATAAACCATACCATACCGTTGTTTATAATAGATGTAATGATAGCTCTTGTTACTCTTCGGGTTGTTTCCATTGAGCCAGAAATGGACTTTATCACTGAACAAGATTTCACGATAAAAAACCGGATTTTCATTGAGTTTATCACTGAAAATATGACGCAAATTCAAGTCTCCTGGCTTCAATTCTTGCACAAGTTGAATTTTATGCGCTTTTTGGTCGAGATGCTCACAATACGCCAAGCCAAGCTGTTGAGAATGGCTATAGCTACAGGTGCTATAGTCTCTTCACTACGTGCTGGATGTGGTCTAAACGGTCGAGTATCGAGTATGTAAACTGCAACTCAAATTTGTGAATGGTATTGACAACAGTGGTTTCAGTAGGTCGATTATGCGCACCGTAAGTTCCTCGAATCGCACGAAAAACATTTCTCACAGAACGCTGAGATTCGTAATACAGTTAAACATTTTACAATTTGGAGACGCTGTTATGGTGTGAGTCTTTCCATGATGGCTAACCAAATGATACTGAACAAAAATGACAAAGCAGTCATAAACATAAACGAGGATCTAGACTCATTGCATCAATGGCCCCAACATAGCTACCTTGCCCTTAATCCTAAAAAAAACTAAAGCTTTGACAATCAGTAGAAACAAACAGACCAAATACCACCAGAGCTTTTTCTTAATGTGGTGTAGAAAATTAAAAATTTAGACATATATGTTAACAGCAAAAATTACGGCATTCTCCGTGGTCTTAGTCCAACTGCACTCTTCTTATCAACTAAGGTTAGGCCCCAGCTTGTCCAGTCATATGTTCTTCCTTCGATTTTGTATGAGTTATGAACTTTTTTGTAAATTGGACTATTGCTCTGAAAAAAAAAAAAAATAAATTTGTTGCAGACAACAGTTGTGCCAGATAAATTTTTAACCTAAACTGATATGATCTCATTTCAGCATACGACCAGAGAATATCTGGGCCCTCGCTTAATTCGCTTCTTAAATATCGCACTGTTGTAGCACTGTATGGAATCCTCGAGATAAAGCACCAAATTATTTATCATGCATTTTAGAATTTTCACGATCTCAAAGATCTTTGCAAATTAAACCACCCCGCCACAAATATTTAGTTAGTTCTAGATAGATTTTCGTCCATTCAATTCGCCTATGGAACCAACTTCCGATAGACATTAAACGTGCTAATGCATATCAATTTTAAAAAAACTGGCTTTTCATTACTACCTGGATGCAAACTGAAGTTTCCGATATTAAAGGTGACTAGACTTCTTTACTCAGCAATTTATCTTACTATTCTTTTCTGTTTTCATGTGTCTATATTTCTCTATTTTTTCACCCTTTTCCTTTCTTTTATAGTTCCAATTTTTACAAAAAATGATTGTCAAATAAATTTTCAACTTGTGCATAATCGAGGATCCCTATTTGGAAGATGATGTTGGTTTTCTGGGCCAACTTGTCTAACAACCAATTGCGTTCAGATACTCTGAAAATTTGATTACGTCCATTATATGGCATTCTTAAAATCTGTTGTTGACCCGCATGTTGGTGGTCCTACTGTTAAAGCAGGCATGGGTGAATTTAATGTTTTTTTTTAAGGACATAACACTCAAGCGGGTATGATTACACTTATAATGCCACAGCATGTGATAAGTTTCTTTTGAAATTGGGATACAAAGAGAAGAAAGATATTTGGGCTCAGTTGTTAGTTAGTCAGTTAAGCTATGAAGCTATGAAGATTCAACAAAACCGCGACCCACAATATCTCAAGACGAAGGATTGAAATCCCTTTTCAAAAGGCAACAGATGACGATGATGAAGAAACCTATATGGAGGAATGGCGATGAAACCCGTAAACAAATTTTCAACGAAGCTAATCTTCACGCTTCTGCAACAGTAGCACACATGAAGAAGTCAAAAATCAAATTAAGACATATCGAAAAATTAGAGACAACCATGGATAGAGAACGCTCATCACAGATTGTCAGCTATTCCATTTTGAAAGTTCACCATCGCTGGCAGCAAGAACAACAGTGGAAGGGAAATGTCCCACAAGCACCACTCGGTGCACCACTTATCATATTTTAGCTACCATGTACAATATATTGCAACTATTCACACTCTGTTAAAGCCACATTCCCCACAAATACTATTGCCGCCAGTTGGTCCAATCGAATCCAGTATGCTAAGGACCACCACCACCATCAGTCGAATGCAACCACAGTATATCCAAAACAACCTCCAAGTATTATTCGGTCTCACCATCACTATCGGCTCAAACCCAAGTAACACCATCCACCATTCACTGGCTATATATATATATTTTTTTATTTGTTCGTAACTCCTTTGCCAAAAATATTGAGGCTGTGTTGAAATACACACTCGTATTGATATCTAAATAAAAGAGTCTAAGACTTAACATTTGCAGTGTTTCTGAGAACTCATACAAAATGTGTTCGAATAGGTATGGGACCTATCACCACGGAGAGTTTTTCAGATCTATGGTAAGGCCAATTATAATATATCTTATGCGTTAGTTGTCTAGTAGAAAAAGCTCTTACGAAAATCTGTCACTGCTTCTTTTATCACACTCCAAAGAACGGTTAATCTCGGCTGCATGAGGACTTTCCGTACAAACAATTTAAGTTAGTTTGTTTTAGATGGTCAGAAGACATGTGCAAAGTAATTTTCGTTGTTAACAAAATTCAAAGAACCCTACTTCAAGTTATTACGTCTTGTGTAAATAGGTTTTCGTCCACCTCTTTTAAATAAGCGTAGAAAAATAGTTCTTTTGTTTCCTTATATTTTTTAACCCTACTAATAACGGGAACCCGCACTGCGTTGTCACTAACGAAGCTTAGCTCCACAGGTTCCGAACCCGTCTTCGGTGTCTTCTGCGTCCTTAGATTTGAGTCCTTTTATAGAGTCGCTCTTTTTTTTTTTTGGGTCAGATTTACACATCGGATCATTCATCCTGATGAACCTATTTTTGAAAGAAAAGGACGTACCGTATCCAGTTGAGCGAAATGATTCGAGAGGCAACTGGTAGTATTGGGTGAAATTTGAAAGGTTTATTTTGAGTGAGTTTATAAAGGAAAAAGTGAGTTGGTCTTTCGAAATTGTTTCAATATTGCGCCATTGGGTCCTGTCCTAAGCCGGAAATCAATTCTTTTCGGGGTCACAACGTTCACGGAAACTTGTTCTGTGGGTCTATCTTTCCATGGTTTTCCGAAGGAAATGAGCTGTCACAGTCAATTCAGATCATTCTGTAAATATGCTTGAGGATTTTTTTTATTTGTCCTCCATTTGATGAAATGGATTTCAGTTGAGTTGGAGTTTTTCATTCTTTAATTTAATTAATTTATTTTTTTCAGTTAATATGGTATAAATTAATCAAACATTATTGGTTTGATTTTAAAAAAAAAATTTCAAATATTCAAATATTAACAAAATTCATAGCTTAAATACTAATTATCTGCTGAGACAAGTGAAAAGCGTTGGTCGTCATGTTTGTTCTGATGCTGCCACAAACGTGATGGAATGTCGTTTTTAAATTGTGCTTCAGTTGCAATTTTCAGCAAATACCGTGAGAATGCTCAGGTTGAGAATTGGATCTGTTGTTAGGAGCTTCTGAATGTTTTTGTTGTTAACTCCTCCGCCTTTTAAAATAGAACGCCCTCGTTCGATGACATTGGCTTAATTGTTTTTAAAAGCTCTTCGACCCCTATTGCTCCAGCTATTGAAACTAGGTGTTCTCTTGATGCGCCTGCTGCTGAGTTCGATGTTTTTGAAACAAGTTCATCTGCATTAGATTCTTCTTTCGCCGATTTTTTTTCCGGTCTTTGCATGGTTTCCATATTTTGCTTATCGTTCTCCAAAGTATGAGTAGGATGATGAGAATTGTAAGCGTTGATAGTGCGAACATACCCATAGTTTTCTTGCGACTACTAATCTCTAATTCTTGGATGTAAGCGGTGTTATTTGCTTCCAGTTCTTTAATCATTTCTAATGAAAGCAGCTCTTTAATTTGTGACCTAACTGCTGATGGTTGTAGCAAAGCAGGAACGGGGTTGTGATTGGTGGTTTCTATGGCTTCAAACGTATATTCCTGGGCTTTGATGGTGGCATTATGAAATTGAATGATGTAAGTTCCATTCAACGCTACTTTAATGCCGTCAATTTCTATGTTGTCGTCTAATTGGTTAAGTAGGTTAATGCTAGGTGCTATTTCTTCGATTGTTGGAACATGCTGGTTGTTTATTTGCGTACATGAGGGAGGACGACTTGATAGAAGGTTGCTAATGCACTTGTCTTTACTTATATTAAAAATACAATTTTGATTATATATTGCAAGACTGTCAAAACTCTTGCATCTAGTGGTTATTCCATACATATTGTCCTTACATTTTAAAATTTCCTTAAAATCTAATTTTACAACATTTTTATTACTTTTAACAGGTTTTAATGAGCATTTTGTTACATGATTCCTTACAAGTTATTGGTAGGCTTAAAATGTATAGTAACACTGTATTATTTGAGACTATTTTGACCTCTAAGAATTCGACAGCCTAGGGCATGTCGTCTTAATTTATTATTTTCTGCATCAAACTTATTTCGATTTTCGACAGAATAAAAGTATTAACTCCGCCGGCTTTTCCCTATTGTATGGCGTATTCGATATTAATTATTTGTTCTTTTAAAGTATCAAGCTTTAATTTAAGGTTTAACAAAATGTCAAATATTGTTTTTTCGCTACCTCTTAGGTTTTTTTATTATTTCATTTGTGACATTACTTATTTCATTTATTCTTCTTAAAAATAGATTATAAACAATTCTCTGTTTTTGTTTTTGATTGTTGTTAGTTAAAACATTGTTTATCTTGTCTTCTATTATTTCAAAATTTCCATGCAGAACAGAGGAAATCTAGGGATCGTTTTGCTTTGAACTTGGGAACAAGGCTATTTCCTTTAGGGATTGTTGGTACTAATTGATGTCAATAACATAAATCAACTTAAAAGTTCCAGTTTGAACTTTTGCAATACCGGAGCTTATGGATGAGTTTTGAATTGGAATAATCGAGCATCTTTACATCCGCAGTAATAGGTGCAACCCAGAGCCTACAATAAATTTTAATTTTTTATTAGGGACTTATGGACAACTTTTCCTTATGTTGTTAAAATGGTTGCAGTACTGTTTTCTGAAACAGTTTTCTTTTTGTATTCAGGGGAGAGTTTGTTACCTAAAATTTTATTAATTTTAACATAAATAGTTTCTCCTACAGAATAATTTTTTAATGGAGCCCTATTCTTGTTGTGGGAGTTTAAGGCTGCGACTTGTTTGCTTTAAATCCTTTCTACGTTTTCTTGCTTTCTAATTCCAACTGTTATGGATTGTTCAGTTTTTCTTCTGCAAAAAAGACGTCTATTGGTTTTCTTATTGTCGTGGAGTGTATGGACATATTATATTCATAAAATGTCATATCTAATAATTCTGCAAATGTGTTATGAATTTTCTTGGACTTAAGACAACGCATTAAATCGGAAAGTGTGGAATGGAATCTCTCCACTTGTCCATTAGTTGAGCTGGTATAGGAGGGAACCTTGAATATTTTAATTTTGAAGAGGGTTTCTAACATAAAAGATACAGTGGTTGAACTTAAAGACTTTTCATTGTCTTGAACAATGGTTTCAGGGACGCCGAAGGCCAATATGAGTTCTCTAAGCAGTTGCTTTATGTCCTCGGTAGCTTTAGATTTTAAGATTCTTGTTAAAGTATATTTGGAGAATTTATCGATGGCAGTCAAGATTATTTTACCGTCAGTATAGTAAATATCGACATTCACAATTTGGCCGGGGAATTCGGGTATCATACTTGTTTTCCGTATAGATATTACACGCCTTTCTAACCCTTCTAACCTTTCTAATCATACCTGGAAAATAGTATTTTTTTAAGATTTGAACTCTGTTTTCCTTTGTATCTCCATGCGCTCTTTGATGTGTGTTAATAATGATGTTTTCTTGATCTGTCTCATTGGTTATGTCTGTAATTGAGTGGAACGAATTTTTTAATTGTTGAAATGGGTGGCATATATGGTTTGTATCATGCCCATTATTTGTTCGGAGGTTTTAATACAGTTTATGACTGAGGGGCTTAAGATTTTTTTGAGGATCAGCTTTAGCTTCTCTTGATTATAATTAGGTTCTGTCAGTACGTGTCTGTGATAGGTGGGGACAATTATTTCGAAAGTTTTGGAAGAAGTTGAGCCAAGTTGCAGAAAAATTTGGTTTTTGAACGCATTTTTGGGAGCCTCGAAACTTTGTATAAGGTTTTGGGATGAACTGTCATCGCTATGTTCTGTAGGTGTAAGCGAGTTTATTTGCGAATTCATTTGAGGAGGGCGTGACAGTGCGTCTGCCACGATATTACTTTTACCTGGTTTGTAGTGCAATTCGTAATTATGTTCTTCCAGAATTGCTTTCCACCGCTTCATCTTACTATTGTTGTTTTTTCTGCTAAGAGCATAGGTAAAAGGCTGGTGGTCGGTGTAAATTTTGACTTGTGCCGATCCATACAGGTAATTACGCACTGAATTCAATGCCCATATTATTGCTAACATCTCCTTCTCGTTAGCTGCGTAACCTTCTTCGGTTGGTCCAAGCGTTCGGGAAATGAATGTAATTGATCTGTTTCCTTGGGACAAAACTGCACCTAGAGCGAAATTATACGCGTCTGTAGTGACTTCAAATGGTTTGCTGAAATCTGGATACGTAAGAATTAGGTCTTTCGAAATAAGGGAATTTTTAATTTTGGCTTTGCAAGCTTTGCATAGTCTTTGCCAAAGCGGCGGTAATAGCCTGATAACCCAAGGAAAGTATGTAGATCTTTTAAGGTTCGAGGTAATGGAAATTTATTTATCGCTTCAACTTTTGCGGGGTTAGTTTTTATTCCTTCCGAGGAAATGATAAAACCGAGAAATTCAACTTCTTTTCTATAAAAAAGACATTTTTCTAACTGGACTTTCATATTTGCGTCATAGAGCGTTTGGAAAATTTCTTCAATGTGTCGGGCATGGTAACTCTCGGTTTTGCTGAATATGAATATGGAAGTCTTGTAAATTCGAACTTTCCGTTGTTTATAGAAAAAGCTGTTTTTTCTATGTCAGATTTCTTTAACGGGATCTGGTGGAACCCTCTTTTTAAGTCTAGGACTGTGAAAGTTTTATTTCTTCCAAGTTGAGCTAGAACTTCATTTATTTTTGGTATAGGGTAACGGTCGGCTATAGTTACGCTGTTAAGCTTTTTATAGTCTATTACCATTCTATACTGTTTTTTTGCGTTGGAGTCAGCCTTTTTTAGTACGATCCATACAGGAGAATTGTTTGGAGACCTGGAAGGTCTGATAATTCCGTCCTCTATAAGTTTCTGGACTTGCTCCTCAACTTCAGACTTTAGTGACATCGGGAAGGGATAGTATCTACTATAAATGGGTGAATCAGTTGAAGGTCAACTTTTCTTTGGGTTCATAGAAAAGGTTTGGAAATTTATTTATGGTGGAGCTTAAAAGATTTTGCTGTACCCCTGTCATATGACTTGTTTTGATATTGAGGGCGCTAACCATTGGAGAACGTAACTGTTTTCACAGAGTCTAATATTCTCATAGAGTTACCTTTCGTATCTACGATAGCGGATAGTTGTTTGAGGCTAAAGTTGCCAATGATGCCATGAAAGGTTCGCAAGGTGGGTAAGTGAAAGAACTTAAGGTTAATATTTTGATTATTAAATATCATTGTGTACTGAGTAGTTTGGACGTCTCCTGCTATAGATTTTGCAAAGAAAGTATTTTCATCATGTAAAGGTTTTGATACAAAGGATGATTGAATGTAATTTTTTGAAGATCCGGTGTCTATAAGAAATTTATAAATGTCACCACTCTTCGACTTACACTCGAAAAAAGGTAAGGAAGAGTCGCTTAACCTAAAAAATTTATGTCGACATGTTCCAATTCTTCGATTTGGGAAATATAGGTATCGGAAGACACGTCTATACTTTCGACATATTCACTGAAGGGTTGCTCGGCTTATCCGTCACTCAAATTGAGGTTTTCGTAGTATTGGCTTAGTTCTTCTGGGGATGGGTCAATGGGGAAATTAGGATGATGTCTCGTAACTTTGAGATTTTGAGGTATAGTTCCATCATGTCTTCTTGGTTTATTGTTGAAATTTTGTCGATTTTGGTGGTGTATGCCTCCAGCATGAGCACTAGGTCCTTGTGTCAAAGGTTCTTGTTTCACATTCGGTCCTGATTGAGATGTTTTGGCCTGTTTGTTTTTTTTGTGGTTGTGTCCTTGGTTCGAGTGGATTGGGCGAAAGTATTGTTTTTGGTTTTGTTTCCTAGGAGGACCCATATTTCCTTGGAATACAGTATTTTGTGGACGCATATGTGTAGATTGTGGGTTGTTCTAAAACTCGAGTTACAATAGAAGCAACAAGACCATCCAATTCTGGGGTTGAACTAACTTCTGGGGTTGAAAGATCTGCATTTGATGCGCTCGAATGAAATGAGCAGTTGTATTCCTGGCCACTAGCGGAATGAGCGTGAAGATTGCCTACTATCGCTAAAGGATTACTCATGGATGCAAATATAGGAGGGTTAGAAAAAGGAGGTGTGATGTGGGAAGAAGTGGGATTTGTTAATAAGTTGTTATTAATTGAAACTTGGGGAATTTGGCCTTGGCCTTGGTTTGGTTCTTGGGATTCACCGGTACTTGCCCTTGTTAAAACCATTTTCTTATTTAATGCTTATATTATTATGCTTATAATATTATATATATATATTATAACAAATGTTTTCCAAATTTAATTAGTTGTATTCAAATATTTAGAGTTAAGCGGTAACAACTTTTGAAAGAGAAATAAGTCTTTATCTTTGTAACAATTTCAATTCTTAGAGATTCTATTTTTCTGAAAACTAATTTACATGATGTACAGACTCACCAAGCCTGTTACTGGGATTTGTTCCGCTTTGCCCATAAGGTTACTGGGGATCCCTCGTTGACTCCTTGTACTGCTGCTTGGCCCCTACAGTTGAGATCACTGTTAGGGGTTCTTTCGTACACTCACTGAATCTGCTTTACGCGAGTGCGGGAGCTACTTAAGATCCCTGGCTTCTTTTTAGTTAAAACTTTACGTTTTTCGCGAGCACTGGATCTACTTAAATCACTGACTGCGATACAAGACGAAAAAAAACTGGGCCCCTGCCACACAGGCGCCAATTAATCAAACATTATTGGTTTGATTTAAAAAAAAAAGTTTACTTTCATTTCAAATATTAGACGGGCAGCGATTCTGTCTTTGAATATACACTACCTAAATCTTAACAAAATTCATAGCTTAAATACTAATTATCTGCTGAGACAAGTGAAAAAGTCTATATGGTTTGGCTTCAAAATTTATATTTTTATATAGATGTAATTATATGTACAAAAATTACAAATTTAAATAAAAGATATTGCAAATATTTTCTTCAGAAATTCAGTTCAACTTATACAGTTCATGTAGCGAAGTGAGTTTACTGCGTATCTCTGTCAACATTAAAGATATGTAATGCTTCATCTAACACCAGCGTCTGAGATCCGGAGAAGCTGTTCCAAAGTTCTCAGAGTACGGGGAATTTTGCAATGAAATGGAACACATTTTCTATTTCCTAAGGTTAAAAGGATCACATAAAATTGGTAGTTCCGGGCAGAGGGATATAAGATTCAGCATCACATGTTCAACTCTAAATTTGAAGATAGTGCTTATCTTATCCACCTAATACTTGTTCAGAAAGTATGTATCTTCCTTCATAAAATGGTTCAATTTACTACGTTAAGCTATAATGGGAAACATGAGTTTCTTTCAAGTATTTATTATATAATCTTTGACCAATTTTCTTCAGTATGGAGCTTTTTGTCTTAACAAAGCCTGTTAGTCAGATTCTATTGCTTCCCATTCTTGAAGTAACACACTTAGTCTTATTTCGCAGCATTTAAAAAAGCACTAACAATATTAATAATACTTATTCTAACTAAAGGCATAACATTAATCTTTAACTTATTTACTTATTATCATACAAAAAATTAAATGATATTAAAACTATTTTTTTATAATTGATGTGATGAACAAATTTATTTTCTAGGGTAAGACGAGAAACATTTGTTGTTTGAGTTGTGATTGCTAACATGCAAATCCTTTCATATCTGTGAAACACTCTTTTTATATTGGATAAGATCGACTGATCCAAACGATTATCGAATAAGAAGCGATTCCAAAATAAACTAAAAATTAGAGGTCTTATCTAACTGAATTCTTAAATGTTGACTATGTTGAACTATAGATGAATTTGGTGGTGTTATGTATCCCTCTTTATTAAGACAGCTCACCAATAATGGAAACAATTTCACTAACTTTGCATTATCCTCCGGGTGTACCTGTCCTATGCCAATGAATGACCTTAGATACTCCCAATGAAGTATTAGAGTTTATCGAACAGCATTAAAGTTATGCTCCTGATTAAGGCTTTCTGCTTACTTATCGGACCTACTTTCCAATTTTTACGTAAAAACTCCTTTCCTCTTCGCTTTCATGCATATACTTGTATTTTTTTTTTTTATAATTTTGGGCTCAAGGGCTTTGGGTACCCTTAAAATGCTTGGACACAGCACGGGCGAACGTTAAAAAGAAAATCTTGTAAATATAAACACTAGGTTAATTTATATTTTTTGTATATTTTTCTACAAGTCACCTTACAGTGAAAATGCTTGATATGAGATCCTTCTAAGTGCCAGTTTAACTGAACTCTTCAAGAAGTAATATCCAAGTAATGCATGAGTTCCCACTAGATCATCGAAATCAAGCAGTGTTGGGCGCGGTAACTACGTAGGTGGGTGACCACGTGGGAACTCAGTACTCCGCGTGCTGTTGACAAAACGCGCCACATGTGCATAGTACCCCGGCGTTAAAACCCGGAACCTTCAAATTAATTTGTTCGTTCCCTTGATAATAATAATAATAATAAGGAGAGATGATGGTGATAACAACATAAATCTTCCAATTCAGCCGATTAATCGTATACATATCAGAGCAAGTGTGCTATAAAGCAGGATAAAAGCTAGACGAGCAATGAAGATCTGATTTACAGCAAACATATCTTGCTGAAGAAGTTGCTCTTCCAAGGCAAGGACAGGTGAAAATTGGCCAATATCGGGTTTGTGCATCAAGTGGAACATCTATAGGATTCACGCAGTAAAAAAATTGGCTACTGAAATCCGAGGTACACTGCAAAACTAACTTTTCACTTCGGCCATTATTATCGTACGTTGTCTGAATATTTGTTATATGCTTTGGACAAAGAATGGCGTTGCAAAACATATTCCTTACGGAATTAGAAAATTTCGTCTTCACCACCAGTTACAACTCGTTTGATTTTTATTAGCTCATATGGAGAAAATCTGAATGGGTTGTCTCTTCATTCAAATTTGAACAAGAGGGTGGCAGTTTCGGTAGACAAAATGACATCAACGATGAATCTTAGTTTTGGGAAAATGTTGATAAAATTGCTCCACTCGTATAGGAGAGTATTTGTATTTTTTTATTCTTGAAATTTAATCTTAATTTTACATAAAAGTATTTGCCTGAATTTAACAATGTTTAAAGGAAGAATAAGTCAGCTTAACAGAAATGTATTTCACTTTTCTTTAATTCACTATATAAGAAACAACTTAATTAAATAACTTAAATATATCAAAATTTTTGTTGAATTATACAATAATTAATTTAAATTTTTGTTCCAATAAATGCAAATAATCTTGCTTAAATTATCAAAAAGAATACAAAAGACATTTTTGTATACAGAAAGACTTAATTCTACCTCATCGGATTTAAAAGGCGCAAATTTAAATGCCATTATCTCAGGAACTGTATTCATTCACTGTTGAATATTGTCCGGACAAACAACTGGAAATTTATTTTAAAGTTCTAAAACCAAAACATTTGACATTTTGGTCTTTATTTTTCTACCTATTTTACAGTCAATGGAGCTAACTTTAATTTCTGCATCGTTGACTATCGATGTCGATATATGCGGCGAGTTCTAGACCATTCGTTTCCAATTTCTTTTTTTCTTTTATCAATTGATTTAGAAAAAAAAGCCGTTATTTGCTGCTAAAAATCCCAAGTCAGTTGTTCAGGTACCTTGTTTAAGTAATTCTTTGGCAGTTTTGAGAGCAGCAGAATCCTCTTCATCGAATGAATGAAAAATGTTTAGAATTTTTATATAATTTCCTGCATAGTATGAAACTGCTTCTATCTAGGTTCCCCAACGGGTTGTAACTGGTTGCGGTGGAAGTGATAGATCTGGTTCAACTTCCTTAAAATTTCTTACTTTTGAAGGAACTTTCAAAAATACTTCTTATTTTTACTTTCAATAAGATGATCGACCTCAGGAAATTGTCCTCTTATGGTTTCGTAAACTCTATTAAGTCCATGTGCTAGACACGTCACATCAGCTATTTAAGGGTAAAATACTTGAATTGCTTCAGCTGCCTTAACCAAGAAGCATCCGACAAAATCAGCAGCTTAGTTTTTTTTTTTCAAAGTGCTCACCCAACATTTTTACCGTGTCATCGAAATGCCTGGCTATTGTTGAATGATTTACTTTGTCCATTAATGCAGTATTAATTAAAAACTTCTCCTTTGCAACTGAGTTTCCAGGATCTAAAATGCCAATTATTACATTGGCAATACACCTGTTTGTAAATAAAAGAGAGGAAGAAAGAAAACAATGATTCACATTTTGTTTATGTTTTACTGAACCACTAAAACCGTTGCTTCGTCTATAACAATCTACAACTTCCGGTTTCGCAATTTTGCCTTTATTTTTGCCATGGTTTTCTCATACAATCCTTTACCCGAGCATCGAACTTGTCGAGTTGTAGAGGCTGAGTAAGGTCAATGATTCTCGAGACTTTCTCCAGATGTGTCCGGAAAATAAAGGGTATTCACTTTTCCCACCTTCTCCTACTCCCTCACTAGTCCCATCACTACTGGGTCGGATCAAGGTGTCATCCGACGTGCCGATGATCAACCTAACTGAGGGCCGATCATCTATCAGTCGTTAACGGAGTGTCCGGATACCTAACGATCTCCGGATAAGAGAGCCTTATCTGTATACAGCGGATCTCCGTACATATGGACCTTCTTTCTCCCCTACTCGTGGGACCCCTATGCAAAACTCTATAGGAAAAATAATACCCGATGCCGGTACTCTTTTATTACCGGGCGGTAATAATGTCACTGGACCGACTACCGACAGGGCTCCTGTAATGCCGAGCAGAAGTTTTTTACAAGGCAAAAGCAACGAGCCCAAAACAAAGCTTTCAAGGAGCCGCAGGATCGTGGCAAGACATATTCCTACCATTTCCTCCACCCCTAGTTGCAACAAGTCTGTTGCAGGTCATGGACGCCCGAAATGCGATATGTATCACCAAAACTTGCGGATCTATTCCGGAAGTGGGGTGAGATGCGGAGACAAAAAGGAAACTAGAGTGGGCGAACAAAATCCTCAAAGACGGACCCCCACCGTTTCCAAATCACTAAAAGACTCCTCCAAGCACCAGGGCTCATTGGAGGAAACCATTCCGGTTCCCAAAAGGCCCAAACCGAGAACACCCCCAGGACATTCCGACGCTACATCTCTGAGGTCTTTTAGCGATATCCTAATGGATGAGATCACGATCGCGGTGATCGATAGGAGCGACGCCGACGGATCCATTTCTGCAGACTGATGGCAGCTGGTCAAATTGAAGCTTTTGAGCAACTTCTTGAATATCAGTCAGGAAAACTCCGGACAACCTGCCATCACAAACGACGCTGGCTGGTACCAGGGCCACGTCAAGCTGATCGCTTGCAGTGACCAGAGATCCTTGGATCTCTATTAAAAAGCTATAAGTGGTCTAGGAGAGGTCTCGCCAGCTGCTTGGCTCGAAGTCGTGGCAAACGAGGATATCTCTAGTAGACCAAGAAACCGACCCTGTGCCTGTTTTAAGATAAGCACATTGAAAATCTTTGGCATATTTGTACTGAGATGTGAATTTCTCTAAGCACTGCAGACAGTTTTTGTAAAAAAATTTTAAATGTAATATAAATGTCTGCCTAACTATTTGTTTGGGCTCTGTTAAATTATTTAAAATTTTATGTTTTTTTTATCCCCTTCAATTGCTAATATTTATCACTTTTTTTGGCACATTTGAAATAACTTCTTTCGCAAATAAATATTTAAATTGAAAGCTATAATTATTTACAACAAAATGCATGATTTCTTTAAAATTAACTTCACCCTGATAATTTAAAAAAAAAATTTAAACAGCCTTAAAAAGGCGAATCTGCCCCATTGTCGGAACAATCACCATCCGGAAGGGAGACTTCCGATATGAATTTAGATGACGGATGGATTAAGAAACAATTAGTCAACCATTTTATATAAAAATTTAATCTAAAATCACATTCTAGAAAAAAAAAATAGTTAAGTAAAGGAATTTATCCTAAATAAAAAGATGTGTAAAAAAAATCATTTTGCTTTGTATCGACTAATATCAACGTCCTTAAGAGAGGCAAGGTTTCAATATCTTGCCGATCTAGCTGGGTGTTCTGGTAGCCTTAACTAAATGTCACTTCTCAACACTAAGGGCATATCTTAAAAAAAGGCTTAAAAGATTACAAATTGTTTGATTTTTTTCCGGAAAAAATTGGCAGTCAATAGAAATTTGTTGGAATTCAAAAATTTGGTTATCTGACCAACATGATATTTTGGAATTCGGGTGTCTAATTTCACCAAAATATAGTCACCAATGTTGAGTTCATTCTCGGGTTTCAGTCTTTAGTCACTTGCGTTTGATACTTCTAAATCAAAGTCCCCATCATCATCTTCCACATATGGGCCAACAGACTTATCTAAATCTGCAACGCTGAATGTTGTCTTATAGCTTTTTTTGTCTTCTTGTTTGCGCTTTAGTTCAGTGATTCTGATTTTCTCAGGTGTTTCTGTATTAATTCTTGATTTATCTTGCAAAAAAACACTGAACGAGTTAAAAATTGGTTCAACCACCACAACTGCTAAAGAAGAAATGTCATAATTTGAGTACGATCTGAGAGAACAGTGCCGCACGAGTTGCTATCAAACATTTTATTTAAGAATTAACCGCTTTTCTGTAAAAGCGAAAGTCGAAAGTGCCCCATCGAAAGTACCCACCCTACCCTATATATTCCCTCGCCTAACTGAAAGCATCAGTTCCCACTCAGTCGTTCACAGACCTTTGTGGTGAGTAAACCTGTTTCGTGTTACGGCTTGACAAGTGTGAAGAAAATACATAGAAGTGTGCTTTTTAATAAGGACTATAAAAGTATTCGGTAGTTAAAGTGGTAAAGACGCGAACGGTAAATCTCGGGGTTTGTGGGTTCGATTCTCCAACCTGCGCAATTTCGTCTCCAATTTTTTTTTTCTTTATTTAATTTGTTACAAAAAAAACAAAAACAAAGAGTAATAAACATTTAAGCAAACCAGTTCTATGAGTGGAAGTAAGCGATCCGCTATACCGGTAGCGGGATCTGCAGATGGCATGATGTCGTCTGATGATCAAGCCGTTAGGCCACTCGAACTATCAAGGTCAACAACAACAACAAAACCATCAGACATCGCCATTAAGAGGAAGAGAAAGCTGAAGCCGACTCCAAATCTAATTAAGCGCACTTTCTTACCAGCTTCTCTTGAAATGCTGCATGGAAAATTGAATGAGAGTGCTGCGATAATATCGGCAACCGCAGCAATAAAGCCAAGGGGGCAGGTGTCGGATAATAACGACAGCCCTCATGTATATGACGGAGGGGAAGGCCACTACATGGGAGCAGACAACAGCTTCGCATCCCTAGAACCATCTGAGTTCGACGAAGAGGACGAGGTTGAAGCTCTGAACAACCACATCAAGAAGCTTGAACAAAAAGTGCTGGCTATAAAAGCAAAGCAAGTAGCAAGGAGGGAGATGGAGAAACAACTCCAGAGGCCGCAGCTGCAGCAAAATACAAACGTGGAGCTTCCACAGCAACAAAAAACAAAACAACCGCTTGGAAAACCAAATATACAGAAACCAGTAGAAAAAATTTCAAAAACATATGCACAAACGCAGCAAAAATATAAACAACAAAAACAAAAACCGTAGCAGAATAAGCAGCAACAACAGCAGCAACAACAGCGGCAACAACAACAACAACAACAGCAAAAGCAACAGCAGCAGAGACAACAACAACAGCAAGAGCAGAAATCTACCAAGCAGAAAGTGCCACCAATCAACACTTTCAAATTGGAGTTAAAGGACACCATCGAACTGTGTAAGTCGGCCATTGGCAACAATTTTTTTATAAAAAGATTATCTTTAAATAGGCATGCGATCCACTGTAACACAGTGGAGCGCTACCACAAAATTAAAAACCTTTTGAGGGATTGGACGACGAAATTCTTCTCCTACACCCCTAAGGGAGAAAAGCTGCAAACAATGCTGCTGAGGGGTTTGGAACCGTCGACTGATCCGGAGGAGCTCCTTCCACTGCTGAAAGAGAAGGAGTGCGAAGAGCTCAAATTCGTGGGGGTCAAGCCATTAGTCACGGCTAGAGCCAAAAGGGAGAAGCGCAAACTGTCGTTCTTCCTGGTTCAGCTAAGTCCCAGCAGCAAACTGGATGGTCTAAGGAGCATCAAAGTCCTAGACTACCAGGTTGTACATTGGGAAAAATTAAAGAGGAGCGAAAACATTTTACAATGTGTTCGCTGCCAAAGGTTCGGACACGCCGCGTCTAACTGCGAAATGCAGCCTCGATGCGTGAAGTGTAGAAAGAACCACAAATCTGAGGAATGCGCTCTAGGTAAGGACGGAGCGTCTGAAAAAAGCCAACTCTCTTGTGTTTTATGTGGGAACACGGGACATACCGCAAATTATCGGGGTTGTTCCAAATTCCAATATATCAAAAGATAAAATCTGGCTCGGCAGCAGAAAGTGGAAGTTAAACGTCCACCCGTGCACTTACAAACTCCAGCCGTTACTCCCCAGGTTACCTACGCCCAAATGGCGGCAGGTAGGTGAAATACGGTACAGCAAGCGAAGGTTGCTTCTCAGGCCCCAGTGCCTAGAGCACCGGAACCAGCTTCTGACATGCTAGCTATCTTGCTCTCTATCCAGAGTCAGATGGCACAGCTTCAACGTCATATAACTGAACAGACCGCGCGGGTTGATCAAATATACGCGCTGCTGCCGGGCCTAACGCAACTTTCGTCGTAATGGGTACGTACATGGGGGAGCAGACCCTGAAGGTCCTTGCAGTGAATGTTAATTCACTGATTAGGTTCGAACGAAGAGCCGCACTATTTAAGTTGCTCGAAGACCAAACCCCTGATGTGCTTTTGGCTAGCGAAACTAAGCTTACCAAAAGACACAAAATGAGGCACAGAAAATATAAAATAGTACGAAGAAACCGACCCAACTCCATACAAGGAGGAGGCGTTGCAATCTTTGTAAGAAAAGGAATACGCTTTAAAAGAGTATACAGTCGTGTAGTACGCAGGTTCCAGGTGCTGGAAGCATGCATCGTGTATATCCCTCTGCGTAGTGGAAAGCGGTTGTACATGGTGTCTGTCTATGCGCCTAAGGCTACTCAATCCACCGTATTCATCTCAGAGTTTGAGACACTTTTTAGATTCCTGAGGTTAGAATTGAAAGGCAATACTAGAGGGAACCTACTATTTAATTGGTGGGGTCAGCACAGTATAATGTATCGACTCGGCCTTAAGGCGACGGATAGTCCGTCGTTTCCCAGACACGGGTCCTATTTGGATCTCCTGTTGTTTGACTCACGAATACAACTGACTTACACTAACCCACAAACTACAAACTGTCTACGCACTTTCGTGTACCAGCACCGAAATAACTGTTCCCAACGAAACTGCGGAATTGGAAGAGTTTGTTCAAAGGCATTTCTACAATTATAGTCGAGTGCGTTGGACACACTTCTCTAGAATACTGACAAGAGCACTCTCCTCAAATTCGCTCTACCCACCGTCCAACAGAAATCTGTCAAACGAGGAGATTGATAAGTATTTAAGACTAATGGACGAGACAATCAAACAAACAATGGACAAAACGATACCTCGGTATTAACACACTGACAACGAAGACTTATTCCGCAACGCAACTATTGACGCACTGCACCGACATAAAAGTAGACTACTGTCAAGACTAAAAACCTTGTACAGACAGTTTACGGACAGACATAACCCGGAGATTATGATACTGAAGTCGTCGATTAAAAACCTCCAAACATTAATAAAGAAAAATTACAGAAATTCTACAAGTTTGTATTGGAACAATAGACCACCAGCAACCCGAATATGTTCCCGCAAATAAATAAAATATTTCGGAGAAAAAATCAAAACGACCTTCCATGTCTTAAAATCGCCCGAACGACGAACAACGAACAAATACTTTTAGCAGCAGGCATAGATCCAGGTGAGGCCGTTGATGATGACGACTTCTTTGTGATCGAGGATCCGCAGGAGAAGGTAGAGACTATAAGAGCGACTTTCCAGGAAGTGTACAAGGCGAATGAAACCATTGAAACCACGATCTGGAGAATCGAGTCCTTGTGCACAACTTCTACCTTCGAAATGAAATAGTGAATTGGCGATTCGAGAGCTCGGGTTTCACTCAGTTCAGTAGCGAAAATATGGCAAATAATGTCATCACCAATGAAAGGGTACTTCCACCGTTCATTTCGAAGGAAGAGCTCCAAATGGTCCTCGAATCGCTTAGAAGTAAAAAAATCAATGGGAATCGATGAAATACCTAATATTGTACTTCGACATCTCCCACTAGAAGCGGTGAACATTTATACCATCCTGTTTAATAATTCAATGAATAATGCCCATTATCCAGCACATTGGAAAACTGCGGTGGTACATCCCATCCCCAAAAGGGATAAAGATACTTGCAATCCGGCGAATCTCCGCTCGATCAGTCTTCTTCCAAACATCAGTAAGGTTTTCGAAAAGGTGATCAATAGAGTCCTGACTAAGTGGGTTGAGGACAATAATATAGTTCCGGATAATCAAAACTGGTTTCTGATATCCAATGGAATAAAGGCAAGAACCAGTGCACTGGTGCCTGTCTGATTGACTTGGAAAAAGCCTTCGATACCGTATGGTTAGAGGGACTCTTCTTCAAGCTGAACAGGCTGGGCATTACTAAACCACTTCTGTATATTCTTTACAACATGTTAACAGATAGACAGTTTATCGTGAAAAATGGCGATGTGACTTCTACTAGAACATTTTCCATTAAAAACGGTCTGCAACAGGGTGCGGTAAATTCGCCGATCCTATTCAACATTTACACAAGTGATCCGATGGGTTCACTTAACCATGCCATAGCGTACGCAGACGACTTAATAGCGTACAGATCAGGTCCAAAGATTGAGGTCATTAATATACTTTTGCAACGTGACTTCGACAAAATTAAGCGATATTGCGATGACTGGAAGTTGAAAATCAACTTTCAGAAGTCGGAAACCATTCTGTTTAGGACGCCTTTGTCTGGGGCCTCTAGCGATACCAGAAAGAATTGGCGAAAGTTTTCGATCGTGGGACAGCACGGGCAGCCACTTGCTTGTCGAAATGTAGTCAGATACCTTGGGATCTGGCTAGATCAATATCTATATTTTAACAAACATATAGATGTTGCTCTGGCCAGAGCCAGAGGTGCTTTTGCTCTTACAAAGAGACTGTTCTATAACAGCCAACTCGATTCGAGGGTGAAGGTGATCTGCTACATGGCTCTTATCAGGCCCATGCTTGTATTTGGATGTCCAGTGTGGCTCAACATGAGAGCAAGTTTATTGGAAAAGATTCGGGTGTTTGAGAGGGCTTGTCATAGGACTTGTCTTCGCTTATACAGAACACCAGAGTCTGAGTACATAAAATTCTATCCTAATGAGGTCTTGTACAATAGGGCGAACCTAATAAGAGTGGACAATTTCGTTATTAAGTTGACTCGAAGACACATTGCGAGAGCAATGACCTCATCGAACAACCTGATCTCCGGGGCTTTCTACCCTAATTATATGTATCATGAGAGAGTTCGCTTAGACGGTTTTGTTCCTCCAGAAGCATTCCTCTACCTCGATATGAAAGGTCTGATCCAGGACAGATTGGCGGTGCCGCTAATCTACCACGTCGCTCGAACAGCTGCGGACAGGCGACTCAACTACGACAGAGACGTCGCACGTGGCAGTGCGTAGCGTCTCCGTTTCAGTAGGTCGGTAGGGAGTCGCGACATTAGGGATGTTGCTCAGCAGCACCAGCAATTTTGGTGGCTGGCTGAGGGAGAGGAAGCTTCGTTGACGAATTCCTCAAGTAATGCGTAGCTTCTTTATGTGAAGCAAAGTGGGTCAGCCTAATTTTTTAGTCATGGCCGGCTTACACAGTTTTAAGGTAGGATTAAGTTAGATTTAAGAAAAAAAAAATATAAATATATATATATATATATATATGTGCATATATATATATATTATGTATATATATATTATGTATATATATATATTATGTGTGTATACATTAGGTATTAGGTGTAAGTAGGTTAAGTATATTAAGATATATTTTTAGATAGTTTGTAAGTTTTAATTTTAAGTTTTATATTTTAACAAAAAAGTCCAGGAACTAAGTTTTTTCTTAAATTTATTTTCTTAGTTTTAGTTGTAAATATGTAATAAATAGATATACTGTAAGATACGTCGAAAGACATAGTTTAAGCGTTAGGTTTAACATAGAGTGCCCGCATGGGGCCAGTAAGTTAGATTAAGATAATTTTAAGTTATTTAAGCTAATTTTTAAGCACTTTTTGTCTAGCATGTAAGTATTAATGAATTAAGTAAATAAAAATGCGTTTAAACTGTAACTGTAAGCATCAGTTTCCACTAGATCACCGAAATCAAGCAGTGTTTGGCGCGGTAAGTACGTAGGTGGGGAACCGAACCACATGGGAACTCACGTGCTGTTGACAAACGCGCCACATGGGCATAGTACCCCGGCGTTAAATCTCGGACCCTGCAAATTAATTTGTATCGTTCCCTTGATAATAGTTAATAATAATAATATATTTTTCACAACCAATTCGATTTTGGTTCTAGCACAGGAGAACTTTTTGTCGAACAGCTTGGTTAACAACTTGGAGTTTCAATTAATTGATCTAAAGGTGTGGTTATGACAAATGGTACGGAAACACATTACTGCCTCTGCAAGCGCTAACTCCTTCTCAAGATCTGTGTAGTCGCTACTCCAAAAAATGTATATAACTTCATTGATGCAGCAGTCCATTACTTTTAACTTATGCTTTTGTCATTCGACGTGGCGAATTACATGATTTTGTCCTCCTGCAGATATTGAAAACTCGCATTCGTAGACATTACAATAAGCAACTGTGTTACGTTTGCTCGATTTCAGAAATGTATATATTTTTTTTAAATCTTCCGAGAATTTACACTCCCTCTTACATTTTTTGTTTGTTGCTGCTGAAGTGGATGCCATTTTATTTCTATATATGTAATGAAACGTTAATATTATTAATTATTGTGCTTACATTTGAGTTGCTTTTTGTTAACCTATCTACAACTACCCGTCCAATAAACTTCACTTCACAGCAAATTGTTTTGTTTTCGATTTAAAAATGACAGATTACAAGCCAAACTGACTATTCATACATATGGCGGCGGAACAGAGACTCAAAAACGGGACTGTTACAATAAAAGCGGGGCGTATGGTCACTTTATGTAAGGGTATACATGCTGTGCCCCTGGCAGTCGATGTATTCGTCGATGCCACAATTGTTATTGCGGAGACTGTGGTCGCTTGTCAATAGTTTGGCTATGCTTAGCAAGGCATACTAATTGATTAGAATGAAGACGTGGCAAAGTTAGGCTGTGAAAATCATTTTGCTTTCTTTTTTTTATAAAATTTTTAGTTTGTTTTATTCTGTTCCGAAATCAATTTAGCCATAACGGGTGGTTGTATTCGCTAGGTTACTGGTTCGTCCTAGGAGTCGGTTACCAGAAATAGTCAAACCATTTAGGTCGTGCAGTCGTTTCCCACATACATCTTCTATTTGCCTACATTTTAAATTATCCATGCTTACCATGTTTCGTTTGCTTCTAATAAAGAACAAGATTCAATAAAAAAATTCTTCAAAAATATTGTATCTGCGGTGAGGTCTTTTGACTAAGAAGATTTAGTCAAGGAGCTAAAATTGTTTCAAAGCTTAACTGTACGCAATTCTAAGTTATCTACACATCCATACACACTCATATATACATCGTTCCGAGAAAACCAGATAGAGGGACTGGGGTTGTTTTTATTTTAATTTTTTGAGCCAATTCGAAAAGTACACTTGGCTTGAGTGAGAACACTGAGTACATATAGACACATTTATAGAGCAAGCGTCAAAAATGTGCAATCACACATGTATTTGTTTGGGGGATGTATAATGAAACAAAATTAAGAATACCATATTACAATTATTTATCAACATATTAACAGAGCAGGAGTGATAAGACCTAGGACCCACCTCTAATTGAACCTAAATAAGGATGCCACCATATGCCGGACGAAAGTACACGACTTGAAAGAGTCAAATCAACTATACAATAGCTACTCGTATACATAATTTCTTAATATCACATATGTATTTTCAGAAAATTATTGTAGACTGATTGAATTTCGGGGGAAATCGAAAAATGATATCTTGTTGATTTTAACGTGTGTCAAGTCTTCAAATACTTTTCTGAAGGAAATGCACTGAATCATGCTATTGCAGTTTACCTGAATGAGGATGAATTTCTTAAGTAAAATACTTAAAAACTGATGACTTCAGCCAAGGCCCAATGATATCTTCAAAAACGAAAATCAGTTATTGTGCAATTGCTGTACGACTGATGGTCAAGTAGAAGTAATTCATTATACTCATAGTGTCTAATTCTAAAAATATTTGAAACCACAAATTACTGTTCCTAGTGCTAAATCTTGGCAGTACAAAAAAGAAAAAAACCTAAAGTCGTTACCACAATTATGTGCAGACGATAACTACCGATATGCCCGTTAGAAGCTACTGACAAGATCCCCTTGTGAACTCGTAGAAGTTTCTGAAAACTAGAAGGACTGATCGACATTGCAGTGGTCTCATGGCTCTATAGCCATTTTCGTTTTCTCCGGCGGGTAGTATTGTATCATCGTCTCGGCATAATTTTCCGCAGACACAAGCTCGACCTTTTTGTAAAAAAAAAGAAGAAAAACAATCTATATTACCAACCTTATGGCTTTCTGGATACAATTATGATTTATTCATGTTTCAGCATTGCATTAATACATTTACACATAGAGATTTTTGATAGTCATATACGTACACCTATATGTACTCGTATGTGCATTTATGCACATGGTGGCGGTATATGGTTGAAGGATTCCCGCCAATGGAGGCTCTTGAGTCTCTGCGGGGCATGGATCTCCAGAGCCATTGGGTTTCATGAGACGACTGGTAAAGTCACTGGATACCGAGTATGATACAGAGCGTACTGAGGCTTTGGACGACTTCGCCGACATGGATGTGGTGGATGACTTCGATGTGTTGGATCAAATAGATGACATCGAAGATGTTGAGGACTTAAAGGGTGTAGATGCGGACTTAGACTTGGCGTCCTTGGTGTTAGGATTCTTACGTTATCCAGACATTTTGTTTCTTGAATTTTCTGAAAACAGAAAAAAAATAAATAATTCTTCATTAACAATTGTACCTATAAATTTTGTTTGTCCTCAATTTTAGTTATAGTCACAACTGGACTGTTCTGTTTGGTGGATCAATTGCAAATGAGAAGACTGTCTTTCGAGAATGTGAGTGTGTTCAGTAATTTTACTTTAGGTCAGCTGACAATATCAACTGTTCAGTGGACTAGACACCTAATTCGTTGATTGAATTCATTCTAAGCGAATCGAAGTGCTTTATTAGCTTAGAGTTCATAGCTCTCTTTATTAACTAACACTAACACTAAGCTCCTGCTGGAAGCTGTTACCAAAATTTTACTTAAACTATGTCTCATTTAATGTGCGGTTGCGGAATACAATATCTGGAAAGATGTTATTTGATTTACAACTCGCATTTTCTTGTTGGACATAAGTGGACAAAAGGATAATTAAATATGTTGCCAATCAGGTTGATACATACGAAAGAAACTCAAAAATGCAGATATAAAGGGTCTTCGCCAAACATTATAAAAGACGAAATGCAGACTCTGGTTTGATGTTTTGTGTGCCACTAATTACGTGTAATGCTTCGTATTTCTCCCAAAAATCTCTACTGTTAAAGGGTCGCTTGCGGGGTCGGTCCTCTGTATCATTTCACAGGCCAATTTACTTGGATCATATAGTTGGAGGCAGCCCAAGCTCGCTGGTTTTTTTGCTATTCAAGTCATCCAAATGTCTTTATGTCTCTTCTCCGAACCTCGACTGAATTTTGATAATATATTGTGCTTAGAACAGGATTTTTCAACGACCTACGGTGAAGATGGAAAAACTGGGTGAAACGCTCGGTCCGAAGTTTGTCCCCTATCGGTTCTTAATATGGAAAGTTTTATGATATGTGTTTGTTTGATTTGATCTTCCTTTCATTTCCAACACAGATCAAACACAGAGTAATGGAACCATAAAAAATATTCTGGAATTCGTGTCAAGTACTCTGCGCCTGCAATCAGATAGTAAAGGAGAAGGGGGTTACCAGCAATTGGTAAGTTAGTAGCTGAAGGTCCTAGGCCAGCAGTCAAATTTTGTGATATAAGTTAATAGCCTATAAAATCAGGGTGTAGTAAAGCGTCTCATTATATAACGTCAACAATGTCTTAGACCTGTTCTGCTGCAACTTACTTAGATCTTTTTCTCTCTTCCTAGAGATTATTATAGCCAAATAAATGTCGAAAATGCTACATGAGATCAACGAATTCCTAGCTGGTAACTTATCGAACTATTACTTAAGATTGCTCCATACACCATATAGTTCGACCCTCCTAAGAGCTAAGGGATGATAGCTCTTAGTCAAATCGCTGGTTTTGAAGTTCATTCTATATTTGTACTCGTATGTATTGGATTGTTCAATACGTTCTTATGTCTTTTTTATGGTTAAAGTAAAACACAAATTTTTTGTATATATGCTTATATTAATTCCATAGTTTATTACTTATTTCCAACGTTCTAGAGTCAGCTGACTTATGAGTAAAAATGTTTTCCAGGTACATTTTGATCTCACCTTCGGTATTGAATTGCCTTCCATCCAAATTGTTTTGGAGAGACCAGAACAGGTGATAGTCAGGACGCGCAAGGTCTAGAAAGTTTGGTGGGTCCTGCATAACTTCACAGCTAAATGAATTCAGCTTTTGTTTTATAACTAAAACTGTGCGTGGTCTGGCCTTCTCATGATAGGAAACAACGTCCTTTCGGTTCGCTAACTCTGGCCGCATCATAACCTCTTATGTAGAATGTTTTTGTAAACTTTCCATTTTTCACCTCCCGTGGCCACTGCTTCCAGAAAAGCCTCAAGCGAAATCCATTTCAAAAAACACTCACAAACCATTATGCGATCCATAATGTTTCTCTCTCTTAGTTCGTGAGAAGCCCAAACATCACCTTTTTCGACATTTTAAGCCTTTTGAGTATCTGCGAAACGATTGTATGAGCTGTGTTAAACCGCGATCTACCGCTTTATCAGATTCCTGTCGACGGTTTCAGCCAAAGTTTGGTTGTCGTCTGTGGTGGGTGGTATCCTTCATTTAAAAAAAATAACTACATTGAACATAAAACTCGTACTATCAAAAGAAATTCTTATAACAATGTAAAGGATAACCCTCTCTATCTCAATAAACAACAAGAATTTCATAACACATTTCACAGAGATTTTATAAAACTATAAACACTACTTCCAAGAAAAAAGCCACAGAACTTATTGAACAACCCAACAAGCTTGAAATCAATTTTACCTCGATCATTCAACAATGAGTAGATGAGCTAATAGACGCGAGTTGAAAATTCAAGCCGATATTAACTCAATTTTTCTAACAGTCCATGTATTACATTTTGCCCATGCTTTACTCGTAGATGTAAACTATTTTGATTTGTAAATCTTTCTTCTTTCTACAGAGTCTATAGCTACAGATAGTACGAGTATAGTCCAAGAGATCATTTGTGTTTCAGACATTCAGCTGGTTTTGTATTGTATCTATCGACAAACAGAAGCTACGAGTATGTATTTTAAAAAGGTGCCAATACTTAGTACACTATTTTAGAGAAATATAAATTTTTTTTTCCTTATACAGATGAGAATGATGAGGGAACCGCTTCCAAGCCCGCCGACTATTCCAAGGGAGCCGAAGGACGTATTCCCTATAAGGCCTCCTCCACATATACAAAGACCTCCAAGGCGAGATGCATGAGAACAGTTTTTCTAGACACCGAATCCGCACCATAACCTTAAGGTCCAAACTAAATGTATCAAACTGTAGGGCATAGCAAAATTATTTACTAAATGGGTGCGGCATGTACGAGTAAGTGCACATCAAGATGTTCCAATCAACAATAAATCGGATTTTTTTACGTATACTTCAAATTTATTTTAAAATAATGAATTATATTATTATTAATGTATTATTTTATTATTGTATTAATGTATTATTAATAAACTGAAACAATAAAGATAGTAAAACCACCCCCATAAACATGCTGACGTAATTATTAAAATTGCACATGCTGCAATCTTGTGAAATTCACTAGGGTTCTGTGATAAAACTTGTCATGCGCATATCCGTACAGTGTATTTATATACTTGTGCTTATAGATATTATATTATATATATTATATATTATATATATTATATTATATATATATATTATATATATTATACTGCCGCTAAACCAGGTGATCCATATCACCAAAATGTAGGTTCTGATGGATCCTTCTTCACGTTGTATTCGTTTTGTATCTGAGCCCTGTTCACCTGTGGCATTTTTAATTATTTTTCTATTTTTGTGTTAGAAGGGGTATTTTAGATGTTTTTGTCATTCTAAGCGAATCGAAGTGCTTTATTAGTCTAGAGTTCATAGCTCTCTTTATTAACTAACACTAACACTAAGCTCCTGCTGGAAGCTGTTACCAAAATTTTACTTAAACTATGTCTCATTTAATGTGCGGTTGCGGAATACAATATTTGGAAAGATGTTATTTGATTTACAACTCGCATTTTCTTGTTGGACATAAGTGGACAAAAGGATAATTAAATATGTTGCCAATCAGGTTGATACATACGAAAGAAACTCAAAAATGCAGATATAAAGGGTCTTCGCCAAACATTATAAAAGACGAAATGCAGACTCTGGTTTGATGTTTTGTGTGCCACTAATTACGTGTAATGCTTCGTATTTCTCCCAAAAATCTCTACTGTTAAAGGGTCGCTTGCGGGGTCGGTCCTCTGTATCATTTCACAGGCCAATTTACTTGGATCATATAGTTGGAGTCAGCCCAAGCTCGCTGATATTTTTCTATTCAAGTCATCCAAATGTCTTTATGTCTCTTCTCCGAACCTCGACTGAATTTTGATTATATATTGCGTTTAGAACAGGATTTTTCAACGACCTACGGTGAAGATGGAAAAACTGGGTGAAACGCTCGGTCCGAAGTTTGTCCCCTATCGGTTCTTAATATGGAAAGTTTTATGATATGTGTTTGTTTGATTTGATCTTCCTTTCATTTCCAACACAGATCACACACAGAGTAATGGAACCATAAAAAATATTCTGGAATTCGTGTCAAGTACTCTGCGCCTGCAATCAGATAGTAAAGGAGAAGGGGTTACCAGCAATTGGTAAGTTGGTAGCTGAAGGTCCTAGGCCAGCAGTCAAATTTTGTGATATAAGTTAATAGCCTATAAAATCAGGGGGCAGTAAAGCGTCTCATTATATAACGTCAACAATGTCTTAGACCTGTTCTGCTGCAACTTACTTAGATCTTTTTCTCTCTTCCTAGAGATTATTATAGCCAAATAAATGTCGAAAATGCTACATGAGATCAACGAATTCCTAGCTGGTAACTTATCGAACTATTACTTAAGATTGCTCCATACACCATATAGTTCGACCCTCCTAAGAGCTAAGGGATGATAGCTCTTAGTCAAATCGCTGGTTTTGAAGTTCATTCTATATTTGTACTCGTATGTATTGGATTGTTCAATACGTTCTTATGTCTTTTTTATGGTTAAAGTAAAACACAAATTTTTTGTATATATGCTTATATTAATTCCATAGTTTATTACTTTTTTCCAACGTTCTAGAAAAGTCAGCTGACTTATGAGTAAAAATGTTTTCCAAGTACATTTTGATCTCACCTTCGGTATTGAATTGCCTTCCATCCAAATTGTTTTGGAGAGAGCAGAACAGGCGATAGTCAGGACGCGCAAGGTCTAGAAAGTTTGGTGGGTGCTGCATAACTTCACAGCTAAATGAATTCAGCTTTTGTTTTATAACTAAAACTGTGCGTGGTCTGGCCTTCTCATGATAGAAAACAACGTCCTTTCGGTTCGCTAACTCTGGCCTCATCATAACCTCTTATGTAGAATGTTTTTGTAAACTTTCCATTTTTCACCTCCCGTGGCCACTGCTTCCAGAAAAGCCTCAAGCGAAATCCATTTCAAAAAACACCCACAAACCATTATGCGATCCATAATGTTTCTCTCTCTTAGTTCGTCAGAATCCCAAACATCCACCTTTTTCGACATTTTAAGCCTTTTGAGACTCTGCGAAACGATTGTATGAGCTGTGTTAAACCGCGATCTACCGCTTTATCAGATTCCTGTCGACGGTTTCAGCCAAAGTTTGGTTGTCGTCTGTGGTGGGTGGTATCCTTCATTTAAAAAAAATAACTACATTGAACTTAAAACTCGTACTATCAATAGAAATTCTTATAACAATGTAAAGGATAACCCTCTCTATCTCAATAAACAACAAGAATTTCATAACACATTTCACAGAGATTTTATAAAACTATAAACACTACTTCCAAGAAAAAAACCACAGAACTTATTGAACAACCCAATATTAATCGTAACGAAGCTTGAAATCAATTTTACCTCGACCATTCAACAATGAGTAGATGAGCTAATATATGCGAGTTGAAAATTCAACCCGATATTAACTCAATTTTTCTACCAGTCCATGTATTTCATTTGGCCCATGCTTTACTCGTTAATGTAAACTATTTTGATTTGTAAATCTTTCTTCTTTCTACAGAGTCTATAGCTACAGATAGTACGAGTATAGTCCAAGAGATCATTTGTGTTTCAGACATTCAGCTGGTTTTGTATTGTATCTATCGACAAACAGAAGCTACGAGTATGTATTTTAAAAAGGTGCCAATACTTAGTACACTATTTTAGAGAAATGTAAATTTTTTTTTCCTTATACAGATGAGAATGATGAGGGAACCGCTTCCAAGCCCACCGACTATTCCAAGGGAGCCGAAGGACGTATTCCCTATAAGGCCTCCACCACATATACAAAGACCTCCAAGGCGAGATGCATGAGAACAGTTTTTCTAGACACCGAATCCGCACCATAACCTTAAGGTCCAAACTAAATGTATCAAACTGTAGGGCATAGCAAAATTATTTACTAAATGGGTGCGGCATGTACGAGTAAGTGCACATCAAGATGTTCCAATCAACAATAAATCGGATTTTTTTACGTATACTTCAAATTTATTTTAAAATAATGAATTATATTATTATTAATGTATTATTTTATTATTGTATTAATGTATTATTAATAAACTGAAACAATAAAGATAGTAAAACCACCCCCATAAACATGCTGACGTAATTATTAAAATTGCACATGCTTCAATCTTGTGAAATTCACTAGGGTTCTGTGATAAAACTTGTCATGCGCATATCCGTACAGTGTATTTATATACTTGTGCTTATAGATAGTGAGTAGGCCGCCCTTGGATACATCGCCCACGTGAGCCTTCGTTGCCGTTGGTCTCAACTCAAAACATGAGTTCTGTTGAAACTATGCATCCATCTTTATTTTGTATTGAATTCAGATGATTTACAATATGTGTGGTTAAGAATGGGATGACTTGAAAGGCTGTATTCGAATATGGTGTGCTGGAGAAGGCGGCAGCCGATTAAAATCATTATTATACTGCCGCTAAACCAGGTGATCCATATCTCCAAAATGTAGGTTCCGATGGATCCTTCTTCACGTTGTATTCGTTTTGTATCTGAGCCCTGGTCACATGTGGCATTTTTAATTATTTTTCTTTTTCTGTGTTAGAAAGGGGTATTTTAGATGTTTTTGTCCTTTGACAAATATATATATATATATATAGCACAGTAACAAGGAGTAGTCGGTAACTAGTATATGTAAGTAAATTTTTTACTCCAAATTCTTCTTTGGCAAAAACGTAATTTGGCGGAATATCTCGCCTGCATGAGACGAAATGCCTGGAGAAATTATGGCAAAATATTTAATTTTGTAAGCAGGTATTCCTATTTCAATAGGCAAATTAGTTATAAAAAGAAAATATATGAGTACATAATAATAAAAACAAGAAGAAATAACAGTTTCAGTTTTTAAGCGCGATGACGAACTTAAATACATGTTTCCTTGATCGCTATGATTACTTTTTTAATGATCTGTTCACGACATTTCTGATAGACATAAAAGGCACTGGACCAGGTAGTTAGCTCACTTATTTATATTAGGAAATTAATTCTTCCAGCAAAATTTAAATTTTGCAATTTTGTGCTTTTGGTAAATAAAGGTTTATCTACCAAGAGGTGTCATTTTAAATGTTGAGACATTACTAATTACATTAACTACATTAAACTATTATTTCGCTGACTTTTGATAAGCAAATAGTAGGAGGTTTTTAAATATGGATAAACTATCGCAAAACCTGTTGAAATACTGAAAATTTACTACTTCACTTCTCGCACAACTATAGAAAATGTAAAGTACCAGGCACAACGCCGTACTTTCGCTAATTGGGTGACTGGTAATAAATGAACAAGATAAGAACTTTTTAGACAAAATTATTCTGACTGAAGAGGTAAACGAACAAAACTGTGGCATCTGGGGCTTCGACAACCCAAGAGAAATAGTACTACATACAATCTCTCGATCTGCAACAAGTGACAGTTTAATACGGTTTTTGAGTTGGCGTGGCGGTGTCATTGGGAAATATTTTTTCAAAAATGATGCTGGTGCGATCGTTTCAGAGAATGATACAGAACGATGTGGACAGACTTGTGTTTACCCAAAATTGATGCTCTGGACGTGGACTATGTTCATTTTCCACAGGATGGAGTAAAATGTAACACAGCTGGTGGATTGAAAGCTGGTTCCATTGAAAGATATAGGAAGCCATTGGATGTGTGATTTCTCGAAATAGAGATTTCAATTGGTCACCGAGATTGTACGATTTAACAGTGTTTGATCTTTTCCTTTGGGGCTATTAGGTCAAGCCCAATATCCGAGCTTTAATACAGTAGAATTATGCGAAAACATGACAAAAAAATTTTATCGAAAGAATGACTGTTTGCAGGCAGAGCGGACACTTGGCAAATTCTGTACCTCAACCCTATCCTCAGAGTTTGTACTTTATGGTGAAATAAAAATATACTCACTTTTTTAAAAAAAAAAATATTTCGTTTTTCTTTCGACTTAAAATAACTTTATATTCCCCAAGATATGTAACCCTAAGGAGTTCGCAGGTTTTAAAAATATTTTAAATTACCATCCCGGAAGAACACTTGACTTTGCTGATCGCGGTAAGCAACTTATTTATATTGGACGAACAGAAAAAATATATTTCTTAAATTCATGTGACCCTACTCTGTGTGATGGTATTTTTTTTTTTTTGTACCCGTATAATGTTTGCACATAGTATTGATGAAGAGACGTTAGGGAGGGAAAGGTTAGTGATTAGAAAACAAAGAACTGAGCAGGGCATTGCATTAGCGAGTTGGCAAGTAAGGCTTGAGTTTTGGAAGAATTATATTCCAATCTGTTGAAAGTTTCCCAATTGGTTATGCTGTGAATATCGGAATTTTATGAGCTTAACATACGCTACCGTTCCTGTTCTACACGCGAAGAGCAGGGACGTGAATCAGGGAACGAATATGAAAAGTATTGTCGTTAGCAAAGGAATACACTGAATTAAAATAGCAGACAAGAGATCGTTGATAAAAATTAAAGGAGTGTCTGATACAGAACGGAGCCATGGAAACACCAGCATTTATTTTTTGAACATCAGAACACGAAAAACAATATGAATTGAACGTTCCGAAAGGTAATATAATTTCTGATCCATTGAAAAAGAGAGCCATCGATCCCAAAAGCACGCATTTTCAACAAAAAAAAGCCTATGACAAATTCTTGCAAATGCCCTAGAAACATGAAGTGCAATTATCATACTTTCGCCAGATTGTCTTACGCTTTAGTTCCCCTTTTCGGCCAGACAGTGGTTTTTGCAGCGAGGAAGAACACCTCTTCAGAGTAAGTGAAGTCTTACCATTTGGATCAACGGATTTGTGATTGCTAAGATATTTAAAAGTCTTGCTACTACACGAATGTGAAAGTCGATTTGTCCCATTGAAGATTCGACACACTAATATGTAGGCGGAGACAAAGCACAATCTGGGACTGCTAATTGGTCGCTAAGTGTGTAGTAAACAGGTTGGCCTTGACAGCTGGAGTTGGAGCTGACAGCTGGAATATCATTGTAAATGATCGTTAAATTGGAGGATGAGGCAAAGTTTCTAACACTTTTGACGAACGACCAAAAATGTTTACTCCTTTTGGGACATTGTAGAATTTTTAGCCTCAGCTTTTGCTCGTATTGGAATTCTACACGTTAAAGAAAGATATTGCAGTCATTCCTATCTCGTTTAAACTTTTCTCGGTTTTCCTTTGTCTAGTTGGTCTTGAAGGACCGCTAAAATATTTTTCTAACCCTGACAGCCTCTTTACAGTTCGAGTTATACCATGTCTTTTCTTTTGGTTTGATACTCTTCATCCGATGAGGGATAAAGGATCTCATTCGAAAAAGAATAGTGACTGTGATCACATCAACAGCGGAATCCACGTCGTTTTCGAGGAAACATAACGACCAATTTAAATTCCTAAAGAAGCTGTTAAGACCACTCCAATTGGCTTACTCGTATTGCCATACGGTTTTTTCAGAAATCTTTTCTCTAACTCTGTGGTCGGTATACGAGAAATTAGCTGATATGACATAATGGTTCGACGAGCCTAGAGGGGAGAGCACATCAACCGTGAACATTTCAGGGTGAGAAGTTATGACTAGGGTGTTAGCGGTATGAATATCAAAATTCGGTATTCGAGTGAGTTCAATTATAAGCTGCGTCAAGTTGTTTTCCGCAGCGAATATCGGAATTTCCAGAATTTCGAAGCCACACAGAATTGCGCATATTGAAATCGCCAGTAACGACGATTTCAGTATGAGGATAGAGGGATACAATTCTTTGTATGGAGTCAGACAGAGCATCAAACTCGTTAAAGGTCGAAGTAATGTCCAGTTTGGGGTTTCTGTAAATAAGGCAATAGTGGATAATTTACTTAAAGGACTACATTGTGGTGGAGTTTGATAGGCTACATTACTTCGCACGTAAATGGCGTCAACGCGGTCAAAGAAAAATAAGGACATTTAATCGTGGCCAGGTAGTGTCAGATCAGAGTGATCTTAGAGGTGTGGGCGGGGATTAACCTGATTTTCACTAAGTGCTTAAATAGCTGTGCTTAAAGAGCTGTTTGATGAATAACCGGATTAGAAATGACAACGCAACTTTTTTGGGTTTTGGCAATTTATTTTTCGATAAATACCTTTTCAACTCGGTAGACTTTTTTAAGCCCTCCGTATAATACGACTTTTATTGGCTTCTAAAATACTCCTCCGCGACGGCGATAATTTTTCGTTCGTTCCGGCGAGCGATTTTTTACGGTTTGAGATCAAAAAGTCGCAGGGAGCCATATCCGGAGAATACGAAAGATGGGGAGAAATTCGATAAAAAATCTGTCGACTGAAAAGGTTTGAGCCGATGCGTTATCGTGGTGGAAGAAATTTTTTTCTTCTTTAAAGGTGATGCAGGAGCGACGTAGTATGCTCCTGTGATTGTTTTTTACTTCTCTAGATAGTCAACGTGAATCACAAATCGCGCCTCCCAAAAAACGGAGGTCGTCATTTTCTGGCCGAAGGCACTGTCTTCGTTTTTTTTGGATCACATTCGGTTACATCGAGGTTACGAAACGACACAGAAACTCCTCCGGATTCCGATTTAACAGGGTCAAGCACGTCTTTGATGTGGTCGCACGATTGCGCTTGTTCTCCGGTGTCCAACGCGCGGACGTCTTTTTCATGTCTAAAATCTCGTGCAGGATATGGCTTACGCGATAAGTTGAAATGCCTGCTATCTCTCAAATGTGTAAAGAAAGCAGCAGATAGTTCTGAAAGTTTGTAGAAGTAATAAGTCCCTAAAGTTGTTTCCTCAAACTACTGATTCTGAGTTAGTGGCACAAAAAGTGCAGGGTATCTTCCCGTGAGTCTATGTCTTCGCAGTCTCTGGAAAGGTCATTATGGCTTGTTAGTAATACAAGAGCGTAGATGATACAGTTCTTCTTTTCAAGAGAATCTTACTTGTACTGAATTTGCTGAATTTTGGACATAGTTGAGTTGAGGTCTCGCAGGTTGAAAGTTTTTTCCACCTTTCATTGGCTTTTATATGTATCGTTCGCTACACTTGCATTCTCAGAATGCAGAGTGGAAGTGTGATACTTTGATCTGCCAGTTCCTTACTAGGAAGAATATTTTTCGAGCTAGCTCATATGCAAGCTCATTGTCACTTCTTTGTCGTATAGCATAACATTATGGTGAAACTCGATTTGATTTAAGCTGCAGCGGCCTTGCTGGCTGGCCTGGTTATCACAGTAAATATAGTAATATCCTCATGGGATATTGCCATAATTGCCGCAAGTAGGCTGCTTCTGCTACAGCCAATATCTCAGCATGGAAAACACTGCTTTAGCCCGTTAGGCGTCTTGAGCATCGTAATTTCAATTGATTCATCATGCTGATGATATTGACATGATCAAAAAAATGCGTAAGCGGCGAAGATGGGTTTGACTGTCAATGAATGCAAAACCAAGTTTATACTGTCAACAAAAAAGGATAGCCAACATCGACGTCTGAGGTAGAACCAAATCCTTGACACATGTTAAGAGGTGAGTGGAGGAGGAGATGCAACGACGAACTCTTCGACTTAGCCAAAAGAGTGAAGGTCTAACGACTAATATATGTGGGTTGGGAGACCTCAACCAACATAGTTAGTTGATTGAGGCTCAGATCTACAAGTTAAATGTCCAAGGAGAGGGTTTGAGATTTAGAAAAAACAGGCACCGGATTTTGAGCGCAAGCCTCTTACGTTCTAGTGGTAAAATATAAAAAATAGGTTTTGCGTGGAGTGGTAATGCTTAGTATTTGAGGTAGATACAGATAGAGTCAGGAATGAAAGTTTGGAATGAAAGTATTTATCATACCTAACTCGGCTACGCTGAAGCTGAAAGAACCTTTTGAAGTGTACATACAAGAGATCGGCCGTAACTGGGAGCTAATCCTGTAGGTCAGCTTGATACTTTTTAAGCCTTTCACGGGTAGTTTGGACGTCTTTGTGTGACTTAGCGCCTAGTATGATCTCTAACGTTCATCCTTTTCAAAACAAAACCGTTGGATCTTTGACTTTTGAGCCTTACTACCACGGTATATTAGATAAACAATTTAACCAATTTGCACTAATTTGCTGATGAAATATTCACATGTTTGTATCAAGCCTCTTCTTTTTATCCCTTGGTTATTTATTTCAAAAATTTTAAAAGCATTTTATGTTGAATGTTTAATGAATTCTTTAGTCAATGCTCCTTCTGGTAACCTGGCGTAACTTTAACAAACAAACAATATTTAACTTTCAGCTGCAGACCTTAAACTCATTGTGTCACCATGCGAACAGTTCATTAAGTCTACAACAATTATAGGCGATGGACGGGCTAAAATTGTTTTCGAAGGACACAGCTCGAAGGAAAATCCTAGTCATTCAGTAGCATGGTGTGAACTTTTAATAAGAATTACCCTACGTGGACGCTGTCCTTTGTCAATACCAATTCTTACAGAAATCAGATCTTGAAGAACGTAAAGTCTTTCGAGAAGAATCAAAATTTCTAAAAGAGCTAAATCAACCTAATACGAGAATAGTGAGTCATATTGCATTTTGGGACTCGGATGTGAGGAGCAGTACTGTTCTTATCACGGAACTAATGGAGTTGGGTTTACTTCAGTCGTAAGTTCATCACCAGACACCAAATTAATAAATATAACTTGTTTGAATACAGATACAGATGCATCGACAAAAGTACATACACTGATTGGAGTTTACAGATAATAAAAGGAATAGATAACCTGCATACTCATAATACAGTTATAATACATCGCGACGTAAAATATAGGAACATTCTCGTTTCAGGCTCTCCAGAGCGGTTAAAGATATGTTACTTTGGCTTGGCAAATAGTAAAGATACTAAACCTGACGTTTACGTTTGCGGCACCCCGCATTACATGCCTCCAGAAAATTACTATAGGCAGTATGACGAGTTTGTGGATATATACTCATTCGGGTATTGGAAATGATTACAGGTACTTAACCATATAAAGTGTGTCGAAATAAGAAGCAAATTAAGCAAAAGGTTTTAAATGGTGAAAAACCAAAAAGGTTCTCTCAAATACGAGACAGCAACACACAATTTGATTCTATGCCGATGCTAAATATGATGTTCTTTGAAAAAGTGAGACCCTTTAAAGACTTGTAAGTTGTAATTATTTAATTTGCTTTTTTTTATATATATAATCCGCGCGCGCACGTACCCCTTTACTGGCTTTTCTCCAGCGCGCGGGCGGGTGGTGTAGTAGTTTGAAACTCAGGTGTATTAGGTTTCGATATTTTTCCCAGAGGTGGTTGTCAAACTGGACGGGACGAGTCAGTGCATCCTCAGTCTTAGTACGTTCTAGTTGTTAGTTCGTTACATTTTAGCCCAGCCAGCAACAACTCCAACATCAGTGTTATGCCTTCATTTCAGATTTAACGCCGACGGGATTTTCATATAACTACATACAAATTCTATGACACTCTGCTTGAGGAGTCAATGCATATACCACTACACCACGGCCACCCTCGTGAGAGTCCAGATTCGGCAAATATATTCTTGATGGGCGTTGAATGGATAGTGCCTAAGCATGCTCTTACAGCGGCGTGGTATGGCGAAGAAATTAGTTGCAGAGATGCTTTCGAGATTTTCCCATAAATTAGTAGACCGTAATAAATTTTTGGTAAAATTATAAATTGAACAGATAAAAGAAACTTCATAATATTTGCCCTGGTAGTAAGGCTTTTACTTTAACTTAAACTAATACAATGTTGTTTAAAGCTATAATTTGATTCGAATATAATGCCTAGTATTTTTGAAAAGTTCACATTTTTGATACTTATAAGGGTAGATTCATCGTAAGGTTTGACTTTTAATAGGCTCTTTTTGACAGATCGCGCGTGATTTCTGTCAAACTGTTTTATCATTTTTGTTCAATATCGTTTGGCAAGTAATCGTGGAGAGACTCACACCACAACAGCGTCTTCAAATTATTCAGCTGTATTACAAAAATCAGCGTTCTGTGAGAAATGTTTTTCGTGTGATTCGAGGAACTTACGGTGCGCATAATCGACCTACTAATACCACTATTGTCAATACCATTCGCAAATTTGAGTCATAGTTTAAATTAGTGAATAATATTCGACCGGTTAGACCACATTCAGCACGAAGTGAAGAAACTATAGCAGCTGAGAGTGTACGCGAAGACCGTGACGAACCGATCCGCCGCCGTTCTCATCAGCTTGGCTTGGCGTATTCGACAACTTGGATTATTTTACATAAGAATCTCGGCCTAGGAGCGTACGAAATTCAACTTGTGGAAGAATTGAAGCCAGGCGACTTGAATTTGCGTCATATTTTCAGTGATGATGGTAAAACTCAATGAAAATCTGATGTTCTATCGCAAAATTTTGTTCAGTGATGAAGCTTACTTCTGGCTCAAAGGAAACGTGAATAAACAAAATTGCGATATATGGACTGATGAGCAACTCGAAGAGTACCAAGAGCTACTATCACATCCATAAAAAATAGCGGTATGGTATATTTCTTCAAAAAAGAGGCAAATAAGAATGTTACCGTCAATGTAAACCGTTATTGCGCCATTTTAACGGACTATGTGCTTCCTTAAATTCAAGCACATAGTCTCGGTGAGCTCTGGTTTCAACAAAATGGCGCTACGAGCCATACAGCGTGTGAAACAATGGACTTGTTGAGAAATCATTTTGATGAGCACTTAATTTTACATTTTGGTATGGTAAATTGGCCACTTAGATCATACGATATCACACCTTTGGACTATATTCTCTGGCATCATGTAAAGTCTCAGGTCTTCAGGAATAAACCAGCTACGATTGAGGTTTTGGACGCCAACATTACTCGTGTTAACTGCGAGATACCAGTCGCTATGCTCGAACGAGTCGCCCAAAATTGGACCTTCCAATTGGACTGTCTCAGACGTAGTCATGGCCAACATTTACATGATATCATTTTCGAAAAGTAAATGCCATGAAACGTTCTTTAAACCGTTTTACATTCTAACTCAAACCTCACGATGAATCACCCTTTAGAACCCAAATGCGACGTTAACTGATGTATCACAACGATGGAAGTGTTGTGACCTAAAATTATGAATCTTCATAATAAAAGATATTCCTACCCTCAAGTCTTTCACATCCCAAATCCAAATCGAAAAGAAGACAGTCAGGTGATATGCTCCCTGGCGAAGTCAACCCTGTGGTAGTAGAGCGCTATTACGACCTTCATAGCAACTTCATCCGCAGGTCCCTCAAGAAGCCCGTTATGCTCACTAATTGATGCGCCACCAACACGTTACCATCTTTCGCCCCTGAAGATACAGCACGTCCCTTTTAAATACCCTCTAGCTACTCATCCAGACAAAAAAAAAAAAATAATAATAATAAATAAATAAAAAAAAGAGAAATGAATGTGTCTCGCATGTAAAACTACCCGAAGAACCGTGTATCGATCAGTCCCCTTGCTGTACTATGGTTGTCATACTAAGAGAGAAAAATAGGTAAAATGTTAAAAAGAGATTTATTGCAAGGTCAAAATAGGTGGAGGGGGTGACAATAACATGTAACGGTATATATATATAAAAGTAGCTTGTCTTAGAACTAGTGTCGGTTCTCGAATCTATGCATTCAATCAGAACCTAATAATAACAATACTAATATTGATACTGAACCGAGCCGAAAATAATTAATAAATATATTAGATAAATCTACCTCTAGTAACAGAGGATAACCGCTAGCCTGAACAACATCAATCATTAAAGATATCGCGGTAGATATTGAACTGAAGTCTATTTATTTGTTACAATAATAAATAGGTTGTAGTACAATATCAGCACTAAAACTAAAATGAAAATAAAAAAAATAATAATAATAAAACTTCACAATTTAATTCATGTATCCTAGAGCGTCATCGCGTAAAAGATGATACGAACATAAAATAGCAATGTCCAACTGACTTACCGAGCTTATGCCGGATGGATGTGTACAACTTACTTATAAAATACAATTAACAAAAAAAAAATATAGATACATGCATATATATATATGTATATATAAATGTAAGTAAATCTAGGTTAGGACGGACACGGGATGTAAAGGTAAAGTGACCAGATTTATTTGAAGCAAAAGCCGGACACATTTTCTTTCATGTCAAATTATGGTTTTTTTTAAGTTAAAAATTAAAATAGTACGCTACATAAACGACAAATGACATATTGAAAAAAAAAAAAAACAGGCTTCATAACAATTTTTTGTTTTCGATATTTAAAAGAGATCAGTAAAAATGTATATTAATCTGCCAACATGTTATATTTAAAAATACTTTAAAACATCAGCCTCAATATTGCTAGCGTGCTTAGACAAAGTCAAGGTAATAATAAATAGTTTTCCAGAAAATAAAATAAAAGTAAATGCTTCAAATACTTACATATGATTAATTTTGAAATTTAAAATTTAAAATTAATTCATATGTTTGGATGCAAAATGAATTTTTTTACATATTATTTATTATTTATTATATTATATATTATATATTATTTTATTTATTAACGAAAAAATTCTTTCTGTGACCGCATGAGTGCCAGGAAGACACAAAATATATTCCACTAGTTTTAAAATATTTTTAAGGGGAGCTCCTCTAATTGAAAAATATTGAACCTTGTCTTATTACCGCAAATCAACAGAAAAATGTTACTCTTTCCACCTAATTTTATATCGTCAAAATACATATTTATTTATATATTCAACTTCGTCCAACAAATCGTTTTCTGAAATTGTTTGGTCAGTTTTCTGCGACACAAATACAAAACTTTTTTCAACATCTTCCTATTTAATGCCTGTTTTAAGGCAAGCACATTGAAAATCTTTGGCATATTTATACTCAGATATCAATTTCTCTAAGTACTGCAAACAGTTTTTCTAAAAAAAAAACTTTTAAACGCAATATAAATCTCTGCTTAACTTTGTTAAATTATTTAAGATTTTTTTGACTGTGGTGGAAATGAAATCGGCGGCTCACCTCTGCTCCAATTTAGGTATAAGATCAAAAATCTGTCCGAACACCTCCATAATGGTGTTTTTATCCCATACAATTGCTAAAATTGTCTCATGAAACATGGAAGGCTGATTATAAAGAAATATCAACCATAGCTATGAACTTAGGTCTTCAAAAATCGTCTGAAGAACAATGATATAGTTATCAGTTGAGAGAAAACATGGTTTAAGTGGCTTGTACATTTTTAGCACACGTTCAATAGCAGGCAATAACGCTAGCGATCTAGTTTTGCAGAACCCTAATATGCGATTGTATTCCACTTCTACATCGGAGCAAAACTTTTTTAAGTTTTTTAACACGAACGGTGTATATATAGAAGTGGACGTATATTTTAATTATAATCTTTTCTACGTCTGTTGCAGTTTGTATTGCATTGTGTACAATATGTGCGGAACACCCGACTAGAACCAAAAGCTGTTTTAAATTATTATCTAGACGGCTAAATGCATTATTTTTCCCACTCCTAGATAGCCCTCCAGAGTAAGTGTTGGCGTTATCGGCGCAGAAGCCAAAAATTTTGTCGGACAGATGAGTGTTGTTGGCGATAGTTGTCATTATTGGCTCACTCATAACTTCCAACGTGGAGCATCCTTAGTTTTGCGTCTTCCTGGTATGTGAAATATGTACCTCACGACAGTGAGGAACAGCTTCAGATCCTTTTTGTTGGATGTGTCGGGAAATTGTTACAAAATTTATTACTTTTATAACTCTTGATATGCATACTGTGAGAGTAGGGTGAGGTGGGGCAGATTCAACACTTTTTTCGGCATATAAATATTTGAATAATTTTTTTTTTTTATTAAAAGCTATGATTATTTACTACAAAATTCATAATTTTTTAAAAGTTAACATCACCCTGATAATTTAAAATTTAAACAGCATTAAAAAGGCGAATCTGCCCCATTGTGGGGAACAGTCGTCATCCGGGTGGGGCACTTTCGACATGAATTTAGATTACGCATGTATTAAGAATCAATTAGTCAAATATCATTTCACGTTGTATAGACTCCTATCAACATCTTGACGATTCAGCTGAGTGTTCTGGCAATGTCACTTCTCAACACTAAAGGCATATCCTCAAAAAAGGTTTAAAAAACTACCAATTGATTAGCAGTCAAGAGAAATTTGTTTGAATTCTCAAATTTGGTTATCTGACCAAAATGATATTTTGGAATTCGGGTAGTCAAATTTCACCAAAATATAGTCACCAATTTTGAGTTCATCCTCGGGTTTTAGGCTATTATCACTTGCGTTTGATACTTCTAAATCAGCAGTCCATTATTTTTAACTTACGCTTTTGTCATTCGACGTGGCAAATTACATGATTTTGTCCTCCTGCAGACATTACAATAAGCAATTGTGTTACGTTTGTTTCAGAAATGTATAAATTCTTCCGAGAAGATGCCAGTTTATTTCTATCTATGTATAATGAAACGTTAATATTATTAATTATTGTGCTTACATTTGAGTTGTTTTTGGTAACCTATCTACAAGTACCCGTCCAATAAACTTCATTTCACAGCAAATGGTTTTGTTTTCGATTTAAAAATGACAAAAATCAAGCCAAACTGACTATTCATACATACATATGGCGGCGGGACAGAGACATCAAAAACGGGACTGTCCCAATAAAAGCGGGACGTATGATCACTTTATGTAATGGTATGCTTGCAGGCCGTTGGTCGACTGGGTTTGATCATAAGGTTGTTAATTACGGCTGATATTTCAACATCTGTTGCTATTGTTGCGGCTGGAGCTCTTAGTTTGGCTGTGTCCGTGGCAGTCGATGCGTCGATGCCATACTTGCTATTGCGGAGACTGTGGTCGCTTAGAAATAGTTTGGCTGTGCTCAGCAAGACATACTTATTGATTAGAATGATGGAGTGACTAAGTAAAAGCGGTAAACTTTAAAGAATTAGCGAGGCTGAGAAACTCCTTTTGTTTTTCTTATTTTTATAAGATTTTTGTTTGCTTTTCTCTGTTCCGGAACCAATTAAGCCATAACGATTGGTTGTTATCTATCGGTTACCAGAAATGGTCAATCAATTTCGGTCGTCAAGGAGCTAAAATTGTTTCAAAGCTTAACTGTACGCAATTCTAAGTTATCTACACATCTATACACACTCATATATACATCGTTCCGAGAAAACCAGATAGAGGGATTTTATTTTAATTTTTTGAGCCAATTCGAAAAGTCCATTTGGATTGAGTGAGAACACTGAGTACAGGTAGATTCATTTATAAATCAAGCGTCAAAAATGTGCAATCACATATGTATTTGTTTGGGGTATACATAATGAAACAAAATTAAGAATATCATATTACAATTATTTATCACCACATAAACAGAGCTATCCAACTGCATAATTGGAATATACATAGGAGCAGGAGTGATAAGACATAGGACCCACCTCTAATTGAACCTAAGTAAGGATGCCACCATATGCCAGACGAAAGTAAACGACTTGAAAGAGTCAAATCAACTATACTGTCGGATAGTTTCTTAATGTCACATATGTATTTTCAGAAAATTATTGTACAATAGGCTGGCTGAACTTCGGGGGAAATCGAAAGCTGATATCTCGTTGATGTTAACGCGTGTCAAGTCTTCAAATACTTCTCTGAAAGGAATGCACTTACTCATGCTATTGGAGTTTTCCTGAATGAGGATGAATTTGTTAAGTAAAATACTCAAAAATTGATGACTTCAGCCACGACGGCCCAATGATATTTTCAAAAACGAAAATCAGTTATTGTGCAATTGCTGTACGACTGATGGTCAAGTAGAAGTAATCCATTATACTCGTAGACATAGACACATGTGTACCTAGATCTAAAAATGTTTGAAACCACATATTACTCTGGGTGTTCCTAGTGCTAAATCTTGGCAGTACAAAAGAGAAAAAAACCTCAAGTCGTTACCACAATTATGTGCAGACGATAACTACCGATATGCCCGTTAGAAGCTACTGACAAGATCCTCTTTTGAACTCGTAGAAGTTTCTGAAAACTAGAAGGACTGATCGATATTGTAGTGGTCTCATGGCACTATAGCCATTTTCTTTTTCTCTGGCGGGTAGTATTGTATCATCGTCTCCGCATAATTTTCCGCAGACACAAGCAGTACGACGAGTTCGTGGATATATACTCATTCGGGTTGTGCGTACTGGAAATGTTTACAGGTACCTTACCCTATAAAGAATGTCGATATGAGAAGCAAACTAAGCAAAGGTTTTAAGTGGTGAAAAACCAAAAAGTTTCTCTCAAATACGAGACCACATCACACGCAATTTTATTGAGTGGTGTATCAATTCTAGGCCGATGCTGAGACCTACAAACTTACAAATCTAAATATGATGTTCTTTGAAAAAATGGGACCCTTTAAAGGACTAGTAAGTACTAATTATTTAATTGAAATATTCAATTTGTTTACAAGATTTCACATAATTACAGAATGCACTGTCGGACCAATCGTCTGAAGAACCACTGTTACTTCTCTTGACACCAAAACATAATCTACCTATGCAACCTACATCTAAGGTAAATTAAATTTGTGTTTACTATAAACTTAAAATATTGATTTTTATTTGTATTCATTAAAAACAAACATAAAAGTCTTCCAAGATTGAAGCTGAATCTGTTGTTGTTACAGAGAAACCACAGCAGAAATTGACTGTTCCAAAAAAACGAGTATGTACCTTACAGCATCTCATAGTTATATTCTAATTGTATTCCTATACCCATTAGGAACGTTCAGAAAAGAACCAGGATGACGCAATGAGCAAAAAGCTCCAGCATCATAAGAAATTCATGGTTAAAAGCACAAAATTGTTCAAAATATAAAATAAAAATAAATAGTCGTTCCATTTTGAAAAGTATTCTCTTACAGCCATGGAAACACAATTAAGATCGCCTTTTCATTTCGCATTCTACGGAGAAGTCTAGTAAATAAAGAGCCTGGCAGCTCATTCCAGAGCAAGTTGTATGGGTTAGGAAAAAATTACGATATTCGAGACTACGTCTAGAGGTGGCATTAAAGGTATACAGGTGAACATTTATAGGGAGACAGGTGATACGATTGAATACAATGGAGCCCTGGATTTTAAAATAACGACAGAACAATATAAGGCAGGAGACATTTGTCAGTGTACGATTATGTCGATTGACTGTTTTGAATCAGCGCACGGTTTTGAATCCTATCTAGGAAGAGCAGAGAGATCTTTGGAGCACGTTACCAAACTGTGTACTGTACTTCAATATTTGCCAGATAAATCCTTTATATATTAGAGCCATATTAGACGTAGTGAAGTCGGTTGACTAAGGTTAGACATTCGAAAGCATTTCACACATAATGAGAATAAAATACTTTTTCGATTTCGATTCTGCAAATGTCATCATGTTTTGGAATCATTAAATTCCACTTGTTGGAGACTCCAGAATTAATATTGGAGTTTAATGAGCTGCCCTCTCTAAATAAGAAAAGTACACACATACATAGGTCCAAGAATGAATATGAAAAGCAGAGCCTAATATATTCAGCAAAACAATTCACTTGATAATCAGACTTACTAACTTACTTACTAACTAAGATAACGCCTCAGTCCAGGGTTATAGGCGTTTTCAGTTCAGGCGGTCCCTGATGATCTGCCTCCAGTTGGGTACTCTAAGTTGTTTAGTGTCGCCTTTCACTTATTGCCGTCATACGAGTATAGACGATATCTTTCTCTAATCTACCTAAGAGTTAAAATCAAAGACCAGTGTACAATTATAGCCCTTAAATATCTTCTACCAAACTAATGTACGTCAACGAGACCAAAAGCTAAGGATACACATCTTAATCCACGTTCTTCCAAAGATTCTCCTTGATTTTTATTGATAAGGCGCTAACAGCGAAGTGAAGAAGAAGAAGAAAGTTTGCTTTCTGATAAGCACTCATTATGATACTCAATAGTATGGTCTAGGTATACAAAACCCGTGACTACCTCAAAGTGGCAGACAAGAAAAAAAATGTCGGAGATATAACCCAGTCGTGTGGCACACTAGATTCATCAATCCAAAAAAGAGCCTTATTCTAAACTCTGTCAAATGCTTTGGAAATATCAGTTACAACTATCATGCTTTTGCCAGATTGATGTAGACTTTGGTTCCACTTTTCGGTAAGACATGCTATCAGACCACCAATGACCTGTTGCTTTGCCGGTTAATCAGCATTTAAATGACCTTGGAGTGAAGGGTACCTAAGTGGAATGGCTCTGTAAGAGGAGAGAGAAGAAGATTTACCTTTTTAAGGTACGGGCTGGACAAATGCTGTCCTAAAGAGTAGAATAGATGAAAGGGGTTACGCAGTGGTTTTACCAGCGTTGAAGAACGCTTGTTCAGAAGATGGGGGGACCAGCAGATTTGTGTATGTTAGGACCGTTAAGTACTCTTGCTAATAAACGAACATTGATGATTGGATGTACTCAGGAGAAGGGGGAAACAGCGCACAATCTTAAAGTGTTGAGCTGGTCACAGATGTAGGCAACCTCAGCGGTAATAGAATTGACCTCTTAATCAATCGTCTCAAAACCGAGTTGGTCTCGGGTTAACAAATGCTATTGAAATTACTGACTGCTTAACATATCAAGCAATTCCAGAAATTCCTGCTGGTGGAGGTAGACAAATCAGACAAAAACGGTCAGTCCAGAAATTTATTACCATCTCAACAAAAAATGGCAGGCTCTGGATTGCATTCTATGACTGAGAAACCCAGAATGGGCTCATGTCGGCTGTAGCAAAAATAAAATGGTGATATAATATATAATGAAACAAAAGCACTATAATATCCCCAAATCATATACATATGTCGTATATTTCCGCCATGATGATCTCACGCAAAAGGACTTCTTCTTAAGCCAGGGAAAATTCTGATGGTTCAGCCACGGGTTGGCGAAGGAGAGAAATATTCTCTCAATAGACAAGAAGTCGAAAGACCGAATGCTTTTAAAACTACAGAAATTTTTCTTTAACTTCTCACAAATTCTGGTGCATAAAACAAATCACAAGATGAAACCAGACCTGCGCACTGTGAACAACAAAGGCTTATTGATGTCTGTGGTACCCATACCCAGACCCAAACATCCTCAGCCGATGTAGACGCATTAAGAACGGTAGAAGAATCATCCTGAAGATAGCAGTCATTCCAAACATGTTGGCAGCTTTGTCGGGACCGCCCTAACTCAATAGTCGTGGGCTTAAAAATCTTTCAAGTCCTAAGTCAGCGTCAACGGTTCTGAGTTATCGTGTAATATGAATCACCTTGATGTAGATTTCATTCAGGAGTCACATATTTACAAAGACCAAATAAAGGGCATCCCAAGCGAGCTATTTTGAGATCTCTTTATTGAAGGCAGACAAAAGTAATATTTAGAATTTACTAGCCTTGGTGACGGCAATAACTGAGCCTCTAACCCCACTAAAGATATGACCGATATGACAGAAGCAGTTATTCGGTCAGTATATCTTCCAAAAAAATCCACCGAAGTAGAATTCCTCCCACTGAAGTCTAGAAATTAGTTTTATAATTTTCATAATCGAGGAAGGTCCTAGATCTCACTCTGTCCACCCCATTAGTAAAAAGAAAACTCTATTGAAAATTGGACGTATCACGGAAACTTCAATCTCAGAACTACACTTCTAGAAACATACAAACAAGCAAGATCCACAGATTGGGAATCTCATAGCCTAAAACTCATGGAAAATGTGGTCAAATAGTATGAGATATTAATAGAACAAAGCAAGGGGCATTCCGAAAGCGAGCAATAGAAACCCCCCTTGGTGGTCTAAAGAAGATCGCGAAGTTGAGATCTGAGACCAGAAAACTTTTAAGCAGAACGAAAAGAAATGGAGAATGGGATAAATATAAGAATAGCCACACTATTCTTTCTTTTATCAAAACCTTTCAAAACGGACAGTAGCGCATACATATTCAAAATCCTAATCAAATTGGGCAGCTTAAAAAGGCAGATGCCACTTTTTGAGATGCTAAAACTCATAAAAACTCCGTGCTTCTCCATTACTTCGACTGCCAGAGAAAGGATTGGTTGAGGGCAAACGCAATCCTTCAAAGCCCCGAGCTATAAGGGAGACTTCACCGTATTGCTCCAGAAGGGCACCCAAATCATAACATAGGGATTTATTTCAAGAAAATGAAGACAGATTACTCTGAGAAACATACTCAAGATTGGGGGATTAATCATTTTTATAACAATTTTTTTTTTTTATTTTTTTGAAATAATTTCTTTGATAACCAAATCAAATACATATGTATTTATTTGTATCGATTGCACATTTTTTACGCTTATTTCTTGAATGTATGCATCTGAACCCAGCGTTCTCACTCAACTGAACCAACGGTACTTTTCAAATTAGCTCGAAAAATGAAAGGAGAAACAACCGCAGTCCCTATGTCTGATTTTCTCGGCACGATGTATATATACATATTTATATATAGGTGTGCTCATATGCACGGATATGTAGCTAACTTGAAATTTGAGTACAGTTCAGATATAAATCAATACCTAGTCGGTTCTTGACTAAATATGCGAGTGAACTTAGTCCACTGCACATGTTGCGATTTTTCGTTTCTGATAGAATAGCACTTTTCATTAATAAATAATTTAGAGTTTTAGGAGTTAGACGTAAACATTTTTTGTTAAGAATATCTAAGAATTTAAAGAACATCGCTTGCTTTAAAATCTAACAAAAATTTGTTTTATAGTGTTTTAAAGAAGGACTTCTCAATATTTTCGTTGCTTATAGAAAACTATTAATCTAATATGGGTAGCCCTATAAGGGACGGGAGCTAGTTTTAGGGTCCACGCATTGAAGAAATTTGTTAAGAAATGCGTTCATGCTCATTGGCAGATTCAAAGCCAATAATGCCTTACATGCTACAGGTGGTCTAATAGGGACAGACCCTTTCAAGGTAGTTGCAAACATTGAACCTAAATTGGATATAACATCGTTCTGCAGAGTAGCATGCGGAAGAATTCTTTACGGTTCTTATCTAAAGGCGCTGGAAAAAATATTTTTTAATCTTTCAATATTTTTAATGTTTTTTAATCGACTTGAATATTTAACCACTGCTTCCTACAGATACTACTACTCGTACCCTGATTCTCTTTTCTGTTGACACACTATATAAGAATTTCGTTTATAAAATATTTCCAACCCTTTATATATCTTCTGTATGAGAACGCCTGTTTAGAGGATAATAATCAATTATTTATAATAATAGCATTCCCAGTTTGGTGGTTAATTGGATTGAGGACGTTTGGGATGTTGCTTGCATTTACCACTGATTATTACAAATAAGTAAATAGAAAAATATACAATAGTTTTAGTTAGGCCAAGATAACTACTCCACATTAAACATGCAATTGCTTTTTATGACTTAAAGGCATCCCAAAGTTTTCAGGAATTTGAGTTCAAGGGTCAGTTTTTCGTGTTTCTGTCGATGATCAGAAACAGAAAGTTTAAGATTGAAATTAACTACTATACTAAAGACCTTACTACAATAAGATTGAACAACAAAAATTTTGGAAGCGAAATAAAATAAAACACCTCGGACCAATCAACCATGCCGAATCTGGAGTTATAAACCCACCCTAAAAAAATGCCCAAAAATACCATAGCAAACCTACCTAAACAATCTTCCAACCACCACCAACCTGAGTCTATAATTCAATTTCTGTATTTTACAATATCCACCCATATCCACACCCTATTTTATTCCGCCATATTGAGGTATTAATTGAATTTCCAGATAAATTATTTAAGAAATCTTAATAGGCGTAGACAAAAAGATGAATATTGAAAAGGGAGGGAAATATGAACAAACGATTTTGAGGTGATCTACAGAAAAGCGATCAGCCATTTAAAAAAAAAAAGACAATAGGATAAAACTGGTTTAGTTCATTGAATAGCAGTCAATATGGAATTTTTTGTAATATTTTCTTGTTAGATCTTTTTCATCATAATAAAACAAAATAGAAACTATAGGAAACAGGGGCATTTTCCATTATTTCGTATACGGCTACATGCCCAAATCAAATATAAGAAGCAAAAGTTCTTATTTCCACCTGGCGCAAAAACCAATGACAACGTTGTTTTTTGGTGTTTTTCTTTTCGAAAAAATGTTCATTGTTCATTGAAAAAAAAACAAACAATCCATCAAACTTTCTCCGAAAACATTACATTTCCTCTTTGAGCATTATTTTATTTTTTAATTTATTTATTGTATTTCTGTGATCAATAAATTTAGCTTACAAGCCACGAATTTGATATGTATCATGTTAACAAACAGAACAACTACTAGTATTCGAGAATATAACAATTCGAACAGATAAAAAGTTTTTGAAGTTTTCACTGCAACGGATTTCAAGTAATGTGTCTACTTGATTTCCTGAAAAACTTAAGATTTCGCAAAATATGTTAATTTGTTCTATTTAAGCATACTCTCCGTCTCACCTGAGTATATGCAAAATATCTTTCTCTGTCAGAAGGTTCAAATAGGATGCATACTCATACACAACATTGTCTGCTTGTTGCATTATTCAAATCTAAATGCTGCATTTGCTTCGAACTACATATAGTATTTACGTCAATAAGGAGCTCCCTTTATTTAGTTTCGTTGATTATTGTTAAAGTTATATACTTAGTGCACCGAGATCTTTTGATAGAAATACTACTTAATTTAAAACAATTGGGAGTACACCAGATTGGTTCATTAGCGCTGTTATATATTTATTCGCTGAAACTACATGCAAAAATCCAAGAAGGAAAATTCTGCTCGAGCAATTGTTTCTGGACATTGGCCGGAGTTTTTATTTCCCGATATTCGATACTCCGTCTACTCTAGGTAAGTGGAAATTCTCCCTTTATAGAAAATTCAATCCCAAAAATCTATTTGAAAAGCATACCAACTCAATACTTAAAAGAGTTTTTATGGAGAGTAAGAAATTTCAATGAATTAAATAGCCGTGGTTGAAAAATGCTTGCCATGAAATGTTTGAATACAGGTCTAGGCATATAATCACGTTGCCAATATTTCACTAAGGTCATCCTTTCAGTCCGATTTTTCAGCAATCTATCGGGCAAATCGATCACCGATCACTCACCTAATTGTGTGTCAACAAATCGAATTGGTGCAGCGGCATCTTGTAGAAACCACATTTTAATGTTATCCATGTTTTGAAAGAAATTTTCGTAGAACCTGGTCAGGTGTTTTTCGCCGACTTTTTCACAACAAGGTGTGCGCTAAGAACTCGTTCAGCACCAAAAAGCAGATGTTACCACAATTTTGACGGACAACGACAGACCTTCGAATGTGAAATATTCTGTTTATAAGAAAGGCCCTAACACTCCTATCATTCGGACTCGGCAAACAATCCTAGGTACCCTTTCAGTGTGCTTAAAAAATAATCAACGGAACAAAGCAGTGAGTGGGAGAGACTATTCTTTAGCTCACCCGGAATTGTTTATTTTATCGGTGAAGCATACACTCCAGCCTGATAGTACGGGGGCTCAAACATGGACCCAAATTTGTTCATTCGTAATAGTCACACTCAGGATAAAAAAGAGGACTCGCTCTTAGATCGTCGAGTGTCTAATCTTATGTTACAATATTAACAAATTTTCAACGTTTGGTACTTTCTTGTGTGCCCCCTATTTCCCCTTGTTAATTCTATCAACATATCGAATGGGGTATTTAGTAGCGTGTGATTCAGACAGATATGAGGATTCACATTCAAAAAACTTGGTCGAATTGGATTACTATCAATAACGCTAAACATATGAAAAAATTGTCCTGAATCGAAAACAATAATTTCCCGAATTATGATCAACTTAATTGCTGACGCCTTAAATTCAAAGTACCGTACTGGATTCGTTGCAAATTTTGTACCACAACGTGTTTCGACTCTATTCACATAAAAAAATAAATAGCACAATTCTGTGAAATTGCTGGAGCGGATATATACATACAGATACGATATCAATACATTCTCGTATAAATGCTAATGAATCCGTCATCCAATATTTCGAAGTGTTTATTTGGATTCAATAAAATCTTAATAAACAATTTTTTTGTAGGTTTAAAGACAACATAACGTATGTCAGTTTGGCGATTCGTCATTCGGATATGCCACGATATCTATAGATTTATAAACTAGGAACATTTCGGTAAATCTGAATTAATAGTGGCTGATATTCATGATTTGGTTTATAATTCGAAGAGATCTTGTGAAAGCAAGTCAAGTTTTGTGAGGACTCAAAATAGTGAAAATGGACGATACGCAAGACTTAGGGTTAGTTGTAAACTATTTTTTTTAATTTGTGCATTATAATACGGCACTTAATTTTATGATAGTGAAAAAACATTCTACTACAGCACTTCGGAGGACGATGAGGAATCAGCTCCCAAATCTGCGTAAGTAGAATTATATTCAAATTGGAAAAAATACTTTGAAATGTAATTTTTATTTATTTATTTATTTATTTATTTATTTATTTATTAATTTTTTTTTTCAAGTGTGCTATGGAAAGTCTACGGAAGCAGAGCTCAAAACAGGAAAACATTTACAAGGGCTGACAAGGGTGTTATTATAAGTTGCGTTAAGGGTCCAGGCAGTTCCAAGGCCAGGGCTTCTCAAAGTGCACAGGTTGAAACTGAGCCTAAGCCACTCGATGGAGGCCAGAAAGCTTCTACTTCAAACGCCACTCCTACAGGAAGTAACAAACGTAAAGGGATAAATCCCAAACGACGTTCACCTCTTGAATGGGAATGTGATAAAATTGCTGAGCTCTTTCGCGGGCTAAAAAATGAATAGGGAAAGGAGAAGGGCCACCATATTCACTTTTTCTTTTAAAAAGTCTCAAATGCAAACATACATGCAATAATGTGATAATTTTTCTCTTTCCCGATATTTCCCATTGGAGAACAAAAAATATATTAAATAAAAAAAGCACTATTTCAAAAGCAAGCTTACATGTTTGTATATAAACTTTGATAAGGAAGTTGTTTACAGGATCTTTAGGACACAGCAGGATAAAGGTGTTTCTCTCAAATATTTTGTGTTTCTGAATCCATTGGGTACTTGTGTCCGTCGTCAAATGGCTTCATTTCGTCTCATCGCACTTAGGTGGGAAATAATGAGGTAAGCAGTCCAGGGGTGCCTACTGAAATAAAAAAACAAGGTTATAAACGCGCAGATAGTTTTGCGAGATCGCGGAAGTATTACTACCTACTTGAACTGATTTATCAGAAAACAATTGGTCTGCCCGTTCGTAGATGGAATTTGGATTTGTAGCAAGTGGTTTAAGAAAAATTTGAGGGAATATTGGAGTATTTACAGATCGAAGCAAAATGAATATAAGAAGCTGATTCGGACTTCGAAGAATGATTCTTGGTAAAACCACCAGCGTAGTCAAAGTGCTCAAAAGAGGGAATCTGGTACGACTGGATTAATCCAGGAAACTAGCGTTCGCCAATGATATTCACATTAGTTTTTCTACATTTACACACGGATCAAATACCACTCGACAGCTGCTCGTCGGTGCCGGCGTAAAGGTCATTAAGTCGCATCCAGGAAAGCGGCTTCTTGCTTTTCTTCGTTTAAATATTATTTTTCCATCAAGTTCAAGTGAGTTTATTGCTTATTTGGAAGTAGAGGTTCCAATATTGAGTCATAAACGTGTTCATTTTTTAGTAGCAAACTGCTCCCTTTGCAACTATCAGATAACAGTATCTATGTTATCTATCCATGTCGGATTGCTGATTTTTTGCGGCGGTACTTAAACGAGGGCATTGACTCCATGAGTAAATGTAATATTTCAATTATTTTCAAAGGTGAGATACGCACCTTGAAGAAGGCCATTTAGCCACCAGACGCATTTCAAATTGAATTTCCGTGCATACTCCTGATAAACGCGAATGGCATGGATGTAAAGGAATTGTGGAGTCAATTTTTTGGTATGGTACATTGTCCATCGATAATACTGCAAAGAAATTCGCACTTTTACGGTTAATTTTTCCATTTAGAAAAATAATTATTTGATTGCGGTGGTCTTGTTGGCGAGCTCCAGAAGTGACGCAGGCTGACTTGGAAGCATGCAATCTGCCTTATAACAGCGTGTTGTGTTTTAATTCTTGTTTTCCGTCTCCTGGCATCGTTGTTGTTTTTTTATATGTTGAAGGAATGTATTCTTTTTCCACGCGGAACTTCTGTGACAGCTGGATATTTGGATCTGGATTTAAATACATACTCGTATGGATAGAGTAATTTTTCAAGTATAAAGATCGGAGCTGGCTAAATTTTTCTGATGAAAATATGTGCAAATGTCCTTATGAAAGCCCATTAATTTATAGTTAGTACACCAATAGCATCTGTATAGGTATATGCAAGATATTGGAACGATTATATTTAATTTGACGGAAGACTTTTGTAAGGATCACCCTATAGACTGATAATGCTGGAATAAAAATATACGATTATGTATGTGCAGATGGCGTAGTTCACATAATATCCTTCCTTGATATCCTACAGCCACTATGACACTCTACCAAAGGGGCCAACTCCTAGTTAGAGAGGCTGTTAACCTCTGTCGGAGACAGAACGGACCCCTAGGGCACACCAGCATTTATTTTGTGAACATCAGATTTGAATCCATCCAAAACAATTTGAATTCAACGTTCCGAAAGGTTGTCTCTAATCCATTAAAGAAGATATGCATCGGTCCCAAAAGCAGTAATTTTTGACCAAACTCTGTCAATTGCCTTAGAAATATCAAATCTGCTTTCAGCAGTTTGATTTACGCTTAGGTTCAACTTTCCGTGGTTCCATATGCTATCAAATTATCAGTGGACCTGTTGCTACGAAAACCGTACTACCGATCATTGAGAAGCATTCTTGTTTCGAGTTGACAGTTCATGAGCATTTCTACGACCTTGGAAAGAATGGTTGGTGTAATGGGCCTGTAGGAGGAGAGAGAAAAAGATTCGCTTGTTTTAGGGACGGGCTGGACAAATGCTGCTTTCCATCTGCTCAGAAAGGATCCTTAAGAGTAGGATTTATGAAGAATGTTACGCAGTGGTTTTGCCAGCGTGAAAGAACACAGAGCTTAGAGAATACAGCCTAGAGAGGGGAGCACATCAACGGTGTACTTGCCAGGTTGAGAAGTTAAAAACAAGGATATTTGCGGTATGATTATCAACATCTGGAATTCGCGTGGGTTCATTTACAAGCTGCGTCAAATTGTTTTCCGCAGCGAAGATCTCAACACACCGTCCGATGGTGTCTGTCCAGAATGTCAAAGCCACCCAGAATTTTGTATATTGAAATCGCCCGTAATAATGATTTCAGTATGAGGATACAGGTATATAATTCTTTGAACGGAGCCAGGCAGCCCTTCAAAGTCGTTATAAGTCGAATTGCTGTCTACTATGGGACTTCTGTAAATAAAGCAATAGTGGATAATTTTCTTACGGAGATGAATGGGTCATTGTGGTGGAGTTTGGTTAGCTACTTTACTATACTAGTAAATGGTGAGAGAATAATAACGCCACTAGTTCGTAGCCAAGTAGATTCAGATCAGAGTTATCTAAGAGGTGTCTGCAGTGACCTACCTCCGTTTCACTAAGTGCCAAAATAGCAAATCTGTATTTACAGACGTGGACGTACGCAGAATAGTGATTACAGGAAGCCAAATGCAAAAAACACAAACATCGACAATTCTATACACAGTGAACTAAAAATTCAGGATTGTTTTGCCGAACAAAATTACAAAAATAAAAATCAGTACACCAACAAAATTCATATCCATCGGTTGTTACATACACTCAGTCACTGCACGCGCTGTATGACAATGTAATACAACAACGGCAGTTACTGAGTGCAAACAACAGTATGGCCAGGCTGGAAGTTTGGGATGCCCGCATTGTGGATGTTATTTGCACTGTCCTCGCGCGTTTGTTTTTCCTTGCACAAGTGTTTTTCGTTCACACGGTAAGCAACCAAGCAAGGTGACTCTTTGCCAAGCCAAAATCTACTGACAACCACACTTCAACATTACCCTCTAGTGCCAAATCGATGCCACAAATGTTGCACTGGCAACAAAAAAGACATCTTAAACAGTATGAACGGCACGTTTGGTTAGTCCCCAGTCAGTCCATAGACTCAGAATTATCACAGTCTTCTCCCGAGATACCTCTATTTAAGAAAAAGAGTGACCATCTAGAAGGCGAAGCAGATAATTTACATAAGAGCAACATCTAAAGAGGACAGACAATTATCTCCGCAGTGGATCCATCGTGATATTCCTTGAGTGCAACCCCGCTCAATGCTGCCCGACAGACAGCATTCAATTTGCCATGAATCAGAATTATCACAGTCTTCTCCCGAGATACCTCTATTTAAGAAAAAGAGTGACCATCTAGAAGGCGAAGCAGATAATTCACATAAGAGCAACATCTGAAGAGGTCAGACAATTGTTTCCGCAGTGGATCCATCGTGGTATTCCATATAAATGGACAACAAATGGACCCTTGAGTGCAACCCCGCTCTTAGCTTAGACAGTCCCTATCATATGGGGATTTTACAAAACCGCAACTGCCAGAGAAATAGCTTTACCATAAACCAATTTCCCGGCAGTTCAGTTCGCGCAACATGGTCAGATTACTCTGCCAATATATCCAAGACTTAAGACAATATTATCACTGCTATTCAGAAGGCAGTCTTTAAGAAAAGACTGTAGAAAGCCAGCTTAGTCTTACGAGAGAAACAGCGATTAGCAAGAGTAGTTCTGCGTGTAGTTTCTGTATGCTGTCGTTACCGCTTGTAACTGAGCGTGCGCTAATTACAAAAAAAGAAAAAAAAAAGACGAAGTTCTTAACAACCTCAATGTTGTGAGTCAAATCCATTATGACTGCTTCTATCTCTATAATCACGAATGCTGGCTGGCTATGTTCGCCCAATCATATCAATGTTATCCGCATACATAAATGATGATGAGGTGAGATGATGCTTCTGTTTTTGTCCAGTGAGTCTTGCACGAAACTTTTTACGGTGATGATAAATAGGTCGTATGACAGCGCGTCGCCTTGACATAAAAGGTTTCGGTAAATTCATTATCTACGTGGATGGAGAAGAGAGGATTTTGCACAGTCACCCTGACGAGTTCACCCCCTCATAAGCTGACAAAGATATGGTGAGTGTCGACTTAAAATTCAAGATCTGTCGTATTGTCAACATTTGACAATGGTGGACTTACTTGGCCTGAAACTACACTGATATGGACCAACCAGGTTGTTCGCAAACGTTTTCAAAGGCGACTGAACAGATCCTACCGGCAATGTTAAAGGGGCCTCTTCCTCTATAACTGGCGAAAAGAAAAAGGTCTCTTTTCCTGAGGATCGGACAACTAAACTGAATGCATCGTGCTTGCTTTTCCCACATCTTATTTTACAGGTGAACTGGTAAATGTTCCCAATCGGGTCATATCCAGCTGCAATAAATAAAATAGTCTGCAGGATTACTAGACATTAATATATGTTAGGTTTAGGGAGACGGAATGCGTGGAAAGGGGGAATTCTTTATTCTGCAGAAGTAATCTTAACATTTTTTCAACACCGACTTAACTTTTCGTTTCTTGTATCCCTGGCAAGTCTGTCTTATTCTATGGCAAAAATATTAGAATGTCATTCCTGCGGTTAGCCCTTCGGGTAGGGGAGTTAGAGTATACCCGAGGTAGGCATGCCTGTCGTAAAAGGCGACTAAAATGCACCCTCCGTATGCCGAGTTTGTGGGCATACAAAAAATGCAATGGACAATACCCCAGGTGGCAATCCAATTTCACTGGGAAATTCACCCTCTTGGGAGGTTGGCTCTACGGATAGTGGAGAGACCCATTTATTGCTATCAAATCCCTTTGCAAAAACATCAAAAGTACTCGTATCTCCACCATCTAGATTGCATATTTTCGGAAAACGAAGTCCGCCGGTTAATCAGGACTCAGTGAAAAGTAAATGCTTCGAACAAGAGAATAATGAACTCCGAGCTAAACTCAATGAAATGCAACGACTCTTTTACGAGCTTAAAAATGAAGTAGATTTTTTTTTTATATAATACCATGCGCGCACCAAGGGGATATGATAGGATATATGATATAAGGATACCCTTTTACTGGCTTTTTCTCCAGGGCGCGGGCGGGTGGTGTAGTAGTTTGAAATTCAGGTGTATTAGGTTTCGAGGTGTTTGTCAAACTGGACGGGACGATAAGCACAAGGTGTTAAGATTACTGACGCCGTGAACATAATCAAGAAGGTAAAGCAACAAACAGATAGCGACAAAGTACTGTAGTCAAACGCGGACTTAATATTTTCATGCTTACTTTTGATCGAAACGAGAAAGTCGCCGATATTTATAAAATTAAATCTATCTTAAATATCAGAGTCAAAATTGAGCCCATGCGCAAACTAACTATAATCCAATGCAAATTTTGTCAAGATTTTAGGCACACGCAGGCGTATTGTCAAAAAGACCCACGATGCGTAAAATGCGTAGGCAAACACTTCTCGGAAGAGTGCAAAACAAATAAGCAAATTCCAGCAGTTTGTGCCAATTGCACAGTAAATCACTCAGATATTTACCGGAATTGCGAAAGAAATACAAAATATGCGAAAAAGTCCCACGAAATTCATTTATCCGGACCTAAAGATGCAATATCTAAAATCGATGAGCCTAAGACAGCTATGAGAGTCACAATGATGAAACCGGTAACGTAAAAGCATAAATCTGCTCAAAAAAAAAAAACGTTGCCAAATCAAATGCAATTAAAAAACCTGTACCGGTGCGCGCAAGTTCATACATCAATAAAATAGATTCGGCCACTACAGATCCGCTGCCTCAAATTCTCGCAGGCATCTTAAAAAAACTAGATGAACAAATAAAAATAAATAAGCTCTTGTTTGAAAAACTAACCAAGTTCGAGTTCGTTGCTCGGAAAAAAACTAACAAAAATTAAAATGACTAAGATTTTAACATGGAACTCAAATGGCCTTCTGAAAAGAATCGACAAATTAGAATCTTTTCTATATGAAAGACTTGTTATTTCCCTCCGAGATATAAGATGGCAGACGACGACATCGATTACCAACTTGGGTCAAACTTTATTCTCGGTGGTGATTTCAACGCAAAGCATACAATTTGTGGTTTAAGATTCATTTCGACGAAGGGCAGGCTACTGTACCAAGCAAGTATAAACGTGGTTTGGACTTTTTTCGACGGGCAAGCCAACCTACTGGCCAACCTGCACAAATAAATTACCTGACCTGGTCGATTTTTTCATTACAAAAGTGGTCCCCAAATATCTCACGACTTTAGAAGAATCCTATTATCTCTGCTCAGATCACTCACCAGTTATCTTTAAAATCGGCAGGAGCATAGCAAAAACCAAAAGACCGCCCTAATTGACGAATAAGGAAACAAACTGGGATGGGTTCAGAAGAAATTGCAAGGAAAATATTGCTTTAAGAGTTCCACTTTCGATGCCGTTGCAAATAGAAGACGAAGTTGACAAGTTCGTGGAAATCATCCAAAGAGCTGCGTGGAACAACACTTCTTTTCGAACAAGAAGAATAAAATACAGAAAGCAAATATACGCACCCGATATAGAGGGCCTCCTATGAGAAAAAAGGAAAGCACGGAAGAGATGGCAACAATTACGTGCGCTGCCGCATAAATCCTATTTGAACCGCCTATCAAATAAGCTAAAGCAAATGCTGCAAGAATATAACTGCGGATAACAGTTGCAATTATTCGCTCTGAAAACCGTGAAGTCGACTAAGAAACCGGTTATGCAATTGGCACCGATAAAAATAGCCGATGCGAATTGGCAAAAGAAGACAAAGAGAAAGCGAATTTGTTTGCCGACCACTTGAAAGAAACATTCAAACCGTTCGAAGGACGTCAATTGGCCCAAGAACTTAATCTCAGAACAGGATCCGACAACTACAATATAAAACCCGTATCACTGTCTGAGCTACAACAAACAATAAAAAGCCTAAAAAATAAAAAGACTGCAGGATACGATTTGATTACAAGTGAAATTCTAAAGCAGCTACCTCGAAAAGCGTTTGTCAAGCTCCTAAACATCATAAATTCTTCCATGAGACGTTCCAATACGTTCCAAGTGAATAGAAAGTCGCAGAAGTCATAATGGTTTCAAAACCGGGGAAAAGTCCAAACGACAAAAAATCATACAGACCCATTGCACTCCTGCCGATAATTTCAAAAGTTTTCGAAATTCTTCTGCTTAAACGTTTAAAACCGATAACTGAAGAAAGACGATTGATCATGGATCACCAGTTCGGCTTCAGGGTCAAACATTTTACAATCGATCAGGTCTTTCGGATAACAAATGTAATTGAAAACGCGATAGAGGGAAAAAAGATATGTTCAAGCGTTTTCTCGATGTATCACAAGCCTTCGACAAGGTATGGCACGAGGGCTTGAAGTATAAGCTACAACAAATTTTACCGAGAGAAATGAATAAAATACTTGAATCTCATCTTGAAAATAGACTGTTTCGGGTTAGATTTGGGATTAAATAATCTGAATTCAACGAAATTCTAGCTAACGTTCCTCAAAGAAGCGTTCTGGGGCCATATCTTTTCTTTCTGTACACTAGAGACATACCTCTAGATGAAGACACTGTGGTAGCCACGTTCGCGGATGCCACGACGATCCTCGCCACAGGACAAACAGTTGAATCCTCGACGGCAAAACTTTAACGAGCTCTGAACAAAATATTTGAGTGGACGAAGAGCTGACAAATCGTGCTAAACGAGACTAAGTCAACACACGTCAATTTCACGTACAGAAAGATAAACAACTTACCTCTATTCATCAACTCGGTGGAAGTAGAAATCACACGTAAATCACACGTAAAAAAGAAACGTGAAGAGCTCGAAATCAGGCTAAGAGAAATGAATTGGCTTATCGGAAGATACTCTAAATTAAGCACATATAACAAGCTGCTTATATATAAGCAAGAGCTAAAACCTTCGTGGACTTATGGTATACAACTATTTGGTTGTACCAAATCAAACAATATATCTGTCCTACAAACGTTCGAGAACAAAGCGCTTAGAGCAATCGTAAATGCTCCATGGTATATAAGGAATAGCGATATTCACAGCGATCTGGGAATTGCAACCGTGAAAGACGAAGTAACAAACTTCGCTCGTAAACTTCGCACTCGTCTTGTGCATCATTACAACCAGGAAATAATCCGAAGATTGGACGAGACAAATCTTGTGCGGCTACTTTAAAGAACAAGACCGTTTGACTTAGCGCCTATGTATATTGGGTTGTGTGCAAATACGAACTTCATTGTTCTTTAAACGTTTGCTTAGGACGTCAATATTTTGTACTCGTATTAAGACATCAAAATATTCGATTAGGTTTGTGGAGTTGGTGCCGTTCACAGAATAACAATTTCTTTAAGATTAGATAAACAATGTTAAAATGTCATTCATAGAAAATGTGGAAATTTTACAAGTGATCTGGTGCATGTTTTCCGGCTCTGATAAGCTCAGTATCTAAAGCAATAATTTCTTGAGTTTGGATACATATTTTGGTTTTCACTGTAGGTCCTTGGTCCTTGGACGATGTAGAGAGGCTGACCGTGAGACAAAGACGGGTAGATGAACTTCATCGAATTATCCTCGATAGACGTGATTAATTCGTCGCTGCCGTCACCAAAGCAGTGCTAGGTGTGGGTTAAGTCTGGTTAAGTCTGGTTAAGTCTATATGGCGGCCAAGCATGAATGCTTGTCAAGGATGATGAAGTTATCCTCGACCTTGACTGGGTGGCTCGTTAGAATGGGACCTCAAGTATCCAGGGATATGGAAGGTAAGTTGTATATTGGCTGAAGGTCAGAACCACAGCCAGTTACAGGTAGAATGGACGGAGCGGCATGCTGAAAAAGTGAAATAAAAAACAGAAATATACTCGTTTTATGTATGATAATAAATTATAGTTGACTTGAGTAGTTCTTGAGCCACGGTCATATGTTACATAGTGAGTACATCTAATTAAATAATATTTATTTAATGAAAAGGTTGCTTAACAAATGAATAAAAGTGTATTTATAGTTTGGAATATTTTTATGATTAAAAAAAGGAATATAATATATATATATCTTTAAAAGCTTCGTTTTTACTATCGCCTTTTATGAATGGGTGCGCGCTTAAAAATATTGTAAAAATCTTAAAAAATAAGGATGTAACGAACTTGTGTATTTTCATTGTCGATGGGAGTACCTTTCTTAAACAGAGAGTTATAAATTTATTTATGTGTATATGTATGTACAATATGAAATAGGAACATACTCGCATTTGGATCTATGTATCTAATTTATTAAACTTAATATTAATTCAAAGTCATTAGCATAAAAGTTGTCGGGTTTCGTTTGCTCATTCTGATTTTTTATGACCTTATTCATTCTGTGAGGCATATCTTATCCATTTCTGCCACATCATGTAGCAACATTGTGTCGGTATATATAAGATCACCGTATAAATCGATGACACCTTCTATCTCTGGGTGTTTCGTTAGACTGGGTGGTCTCTTAGACCGGTCCACATTGAAGTATAATCCTAAAATTGCACAAAGATCTTCCTGACTCATGTGCCAAACCAACCTTATGTCTTTTATTGAAATGCCACTCGAATCTAGCCGTTGATGGTAATCTCGTTCTGGTACTTTTTTATTCTGTAACGAAATATAAATAAATTATCATTAAGAAAATAAATTGTTTTTAACTTTAAAACTAACCCTAGCTATGTATTTATACATTGAATTTCTAAGAGACTCACATTAGTGGGAGGATTAAGTTGCCTCTGTGGGTCGTACTGATGCTGTTGTTGCTGCTGTAGCTTCGCCTGTTCTGTTCGTTGTTGTAGTTGTTGTTGCTTCTGTTGTTGCTGTAGTTTTTTCATATGGTATTTTCGTTCTTGTTATTGCTGTTGATTCTATTGTTTCTGCAGTTGGGGATGTTGTAGCTGTTGCTTCTGTAGTTTCTGCTGTGACTTCGTCTGTTGCTTTCGTTGTTGTTGTTGCTGCTGATGTTGCTGCTGTTGTTGCTGTTGTTGGGCTTGTTGTTGAATTGACGACCTTGCTACTTTTGATAACTATATGCACTCAAAAAGTATCTCACAACTTCAATGGAGTAGAGCTGAAAACGACAAATTTTTTCGTCCCTAAAGTGCAACCATTACCGATGTTTCAACCATCCACTCCTACGCACTCTCGAAATTACATCCCTTTTACCTTCTACTATCAAAACGTTAGAGGACTGTATCTGAAACCCGTGCTGTCTTGCGCCGATATCACGCTTTATCATTTGAGGTCTACGCTCTGATTGAAACTGAACTGAATTCCCGATATCAGAAATCAGGAATTATTCCCCCCTAGTTTCAATGTTTTTCGAGACGACGATCTTACCCGTCCAAGAGATGATTCTCCTTGTCGAGGTGTCTTACTGGCTGTCCACAATATCTTAAACTCTTCTCCAATCGCAGTTTCTACTTCATCTACGCTTGACTGCGTTTCAATAAAAATAACGCTCCCATGCGGGTCCTTGTACATTATGTGTTTCTACATCCTTCAGGCACAACATATCGAATCCTACCAACTCGATATCGATGCAATTGATCAAATAGTTAACTTATCTGATAATCTTGATGATATCACTGTATTCGGCGATTTCAATCTTGGACAAAATCAGACGATGAATCAACCAGTCAATCAGCCAAGCAAGTGTTGATGGAGTTACACAGAAAGGGAGTCTACTCCTCCAAAAGTTAATTTATAAATAAACCAAGCACGAACAATTAAAAAACGTATATTAAATTCATTTCATAACATTACCCAGTTTGAAATTAATTGAAATAAAATGTTAAAGTGCGGCTTATGTCATTTAAAAATTGAAAGACACGAACTTAATATTAAATGCATTATATGTAATGAAAATATATATGGATCAGCCAGCAATACCATTGGAAATGCTGTACAGTGAATTTGTGCAGCTGAAGGATGCAATGCTCACTAGAACCAAAGCGTTTGAAGAATGCAATGTATCTCTAAAGAAGAGAGTTGATTTTTCAGAAATAAAATTAAATGCTCTGGAACTGCGAGAGAATCGATGTGCAGTCGACATTGTTGGCAATAACAGATCTTACTGGAGATGAGATCAGTGAGAACGAAATTGTATCGTGCTTCGTTAAGAAAGTCAAACCTTGTGCACCAAATAAGAGATCGCCTAACTTCGTGTATGTAAAGTTCTCAACCGCAACACAAAAAAGATCTTAAATGAAGAAGATGCGTGCGAGAAGACACAAATCTTCCTCATATGGTTCTCAACATAACAACATCGGTGACAGCAGCAACAACAACATCGACATCAGCAACATCGGCAGCAACAACATTGGCAGCAACAACACCAGCAGCAGCAGCAGCAACATAATGAACAGCAAAATTTACATGAACGATTGTCTCACGAGGTATTTTAGAATGTTGCTAAAGATGGCTAGAAAGCTTAAAGACAAACAATTATGTAAATTTGTTTGGGTCAGGGATTGCTATATACACAGCATACAGGGTAAACGAAAGAGATAAAGCTATTAAAATTAATTTATTTGACGACATTTATAAAGTCGAAAATCTGATTTGATATTGTAATAATCTAATAATTTCTCTCACTAATATTAATAACAGTATCAATAGTAGGCTTTCTTCTTCAATTCCTGATGATTCGAATTCTGATTCGAGATGTTTTTGTGTTCAGCCTTCAACCAATGATCTCTCATCTGATGTTTTTATTGTTCATCAAAATATTCGTAGTATGAGAACTAATTTTAGTTAATTTTTGTCTTACCTTACACCTCTGGAACATCTGCTAGATATTATCTTTCTTTCTGAAATTTGGATATTAGATGAAGAGAAATCAGATTATAATGTGATTCTTAATTTTACCTTTGATGCTACCTGTAATAACTCGTATGCAGCCGGTGGAGTTGCGGAATATTATAGGAATAGTATAAAAGATTGTGTAATTAATAAATATAAGTTGGAAAGTTCTGATATTATCAGTGTAAATTGTTCTTTTGTAAGGGAAAAAACTAAAATAGATTTCACTGCTTTAAGAAACCAATTAAATTATGAATTCTAGGATGAAGTCTATACAACTTCTAATCCGTTGTTATTGGGTCTATAACTTAATTCGTTCGGTTTGCTAAGAGATGGCGTAACTTGTATTATTCCATTGTTATTATTCCATTAGAACATGAATTTCTACAATATGATATTAGGTCTCAGGAAAATTATACTTTATGTGTTAACATGAGGAACTTCGTAACTATTCCCATTGCTATTTATAAAGCACACTTTTGTCGGTTCTACTATGTTACAGCTCCCAGATTATTTAATTCTTTGCCAGAAAACCTAAGGCGTGATAGGACAAAAACTGTATTTTTAAAAAATGTTAAAAAATGGCTTTTCACTTTCAACCATAATGAAATAGATTCGATTCTCATTCCAATGTTATAAATTGACTATAATTTACTATACTATAATATTTTTATCTACATTGCATTTAAATTTGAAATATCCTACGACTTTACCCCATATATATTGTTTTATTTTGTTATTATATTTTAAATTTTTTTCTTGTACTTTCGCCACTTGCCATATGGCAACAGATTGTGCAAAGCTATTTCTTAGACAAATTCATTGTATCCTGGATCATTTATATTTGTAAAAAATTATTTATATTTTGTCATGAAATAAAGGTTGAAAAAAAAAATCTTTTTTATCACAAACCTTTACTTCAGTAAAGAATGCCCCTTCTGGGAGTGCTAAGTTAGTACAGTCAACAACTATGTATATGGGTAGGCAATTAAAACTCAGATGCATCACTGACCCTATAAAATCCTCTGTCTCGCTCTGTCCCCTCCCACTTTCGACCATTGATATCTCTCACTCTCCACTTCTTCTTTCTTTTTTCCACCACACTCCCATTAAACCAATCTCATCAGCAGTTGACTATTCTTACTACTTTCATAAAGCGAATTTTCTCTAAATTAACGTATAACTTAGTAAGTGTTCTTTTGATTTCGCCAATGTGTTCCTTTACGTTGCTCTCTCCATTTTTTTACAGAGAATTATTCTTATTTTTCTCTGTGTCCCCTTTTCGCGCAATAAAATCCCTTCTACAAGCCACGGTGGTATAATTATAAACTTCGCTCTCCACGTAACAAGAGAAACAAATTATGGGCAGTTTTTCTTCGATCTAATTCTCTTGCTGACTATTCCAACTAACTCTGGTTATGCCTCCAAATTGCACGACGGCCTTAGACATTACAACCAATTGCAACAAGCTAAGCAGAGTCCAAAGAACAGCATGTCTATGCATAAGCGAAGCTCTACGCTCCACTCCCTCCGCGGCATTAGACATTTTGTGTCACTTGACACCCCACGACATCTTCAGCAGTCAAGTTGCTGCGACTCCAGCTATTCGCCTTAATGCGAATACACTATAGATCTACTAGTGACAACTTCGGATCTGCATGCTGAATATAAGATCTCTTTATTCACCGCGTGCAGCCCAACAAATTTCCTGGACAGTTGCAAAGTAGATGTTACTAGCATTTAAGATTGGCCGGACAAAAGCAGCGCCTATTTGGATAGGGATTTTTTGTAAGAGGAACACTTGTGGGAGAAGTCTTGGGTTTCCGGCATGGTAAAGAGCGCTTTGTAACAACTTGGACTAAGGCTCCATTTTCAATCATTAACCTTATACGAGCGCACGCCCCCACAAAATAGAAAAATTACTACACCGAAGATAACTTCGATGTGCTTTTGGATAAAACTTACGAGCAGTGCTCTAGCTATGACTTTAAAATTGTTCTCGGTGATTTTAACGCACAGCTGTCGGAAGATATAGTCGTAGATAACCGGCGGTTCTCACATCTCAATATTCATAAGCGGACTTCGAGATCTCCTGATCAATTAACACACTGACCAAATTGCGTTCGACGCAAGGCTCTCCTCCAGTATTTTAGGCATTCGAACGTTCCGAAGGGCCAACGTTATGGATATCCCGAGTATGGCAAAAGCAAAATAATATTGCAGGGAAGTTCAATGTCGGATGGCTACATTCTAGAGACTTTTCGCCAGTATCAAGTATAGAAACCACTGGAAACATTGACAGAAAGCCATCAAAGATGCCGCTTCTAATAAGCTGGGTTTCACTCGGTCAACACAACGAAAATAACTACAATTGCACCTAAGACTAAGGCATACAAAGCGGCGCTGCATAAAAAAACTAGAGCTGTTCACGAGCTTTGTGAACAGAAGATGAAAGAAGAACACCAGTTTTTAAGGAGGAAAAAGAAAGAACATGAGGAAACTGAGAGATCCGACTCCAAAAATGAGACTCGGATATTTTACCGAAAGTTACAAAAAAAAAAAAAACATGCCATTGACATAAATCCCGAACCGAAGCCTGTAGAGACGAATAAGGGAACTTAGTAGTAGTATCGCAGTTGGTCCTGAGGATTTATAAAGAACATTTCTGTAGATGGTGATGACAAACAGAGCTGATTAACTTTCAACCCGGATGATGTAAACCAACAATTATGTCCACCCGACCTGAACGAAGTGAAGATAGCCATCCAAAGCTGCTGGACCGGACGACCTGACCGCTGAGCTCTTTAAAGCTCATCGCCTTCAAGTTTCTATCTGCTGTATTGCGTGAAAGCGCACCATCGACCAAATATTTACACTATCGCAGATCTTGATACAAACCCATGAGTTCTAAATCGATCCTTACCACCTACTCATCGATTTTAAGGTCACTTATAACAGCATCTATAAAAACGAGCTATACAGGGTAATGCCTATTTTTGACATCCCTACCAATCTCGTCCGCTTGTATAGGGTGACATTGGAGAATTCATGCTGATCTATCCAGATTGTTAGAGAACTCACCGAAACCCTTGATTTCAAAAAAAGCATTTCGCAAGTAAGATGAGTAGTTGACTAGAAATCAAAAACTAGCCAACTTACACTAAGAATTTTACTCTCCAAATAAATTATATGTGGCATCCATGGAGCGGAATAACCACTGAGTTCAAACATCTTTCTTTCGCATTCTATCCCATTTTCTAAAATGGGAACACTCAAGTGTATTCATACCCAATTGAGTGATAAGTTCTTAACAAAAAAAAAAAAAAAATAAAAAAAAAAAAAATAAAAATAAAAAAAAAACTTGTATAAACTTAGATCTGCGTAGACTCATTTCGGAGCAGCTGCAAGGGGATAGGGATTTGATTGCAGTTCCCTGTTCTGAGTCTAAGTCATTTTGTTGTACCCGCAAAACTGAAAAGAGATGTAAGTGAAGCAGCAGATAGTTCTAAGAGGTCGTGGAAGAAATAACTTCCTAAAGTTCTTTGCCTCAAATTACTATGGCACAAAAAGTTGAGAGTATCCTCCCGTGATACTATGTCTCCACAGTATTTGCAGAAGTCGTCGTCGGTATGGCCTGCGAGCAATCAAACAAGCGTTGCCGAAAGTTTGGCTACTTCTGCTCCAACCAATTTCTCAGCATGGAAGAAACTGCTGTGGAATGAACGGATGTGCCATTGGATCGGTTACACCTAAAGGCAAAAACAGAATTTATTTGTCAAATACATTGTTGAAATTATTATTAACAGTTGAGGTCCAGAATAGTCTTAGACGACAGTTGGTATACGTTGAAGAGATCTGAAGCTCGTTACAGACAAATGAACTAAGCTAGAACTAAGTAGAACTAAAGGATGAATAGCGCAATCCACAGTATTATTGAAAAGATAAAGACAAACCCAGTCAATTTCCTAAAAACAAAATTTTATCAAAATTTTTCATAAAAAAAAATAGTTGTGAAACCCAATATGGATAATATATGTGTCTGATTTCGTTTAAACAATCGCTATCCGCCGTTCGTTTTACAAATTCCAGGAGATGATTATAACGGTTTTTTAGCGAGACCATTGTTTTTTTTAATGCTGATTATTGTTATAAAAAAAAAATCATGAAAGTGACCTACCTCGCTTCAATGAATTTGACGTCCATTGGGGTGCATTCCTAGCTCTTTCTCGAGAGGGCTGGCTCATCAAATACTTCTTAAATGAAACGTGATCAGCCACTATCAATGAAAAATCTTCTCTAGTCAATTCTTCTAATGGGCTTCCCACCCAGTCCCAAAAGGCGTCCATATTCAAAATGTTGTCGAAAACCTTATATACCTTAACATTTTCACTTTTTATTTCCAACAGATTAACTTGCACTTAAAACGTAAGATCAACGATAATCCAATACGTGTCAGTTGAATTGCCGAAACCGCGCGATTCACTACTTCAGAAACAGTTCCAAACTGTATCTATACCTCACAAAAGATGGCTGCGATACGACGAATGAATACGTACAGGAATTGAGTGTGCCCTGTGCTGGTAGTTGTGCATTTAATAGTAGTAGAAGCAGTGTTGACATTATTTCTCCTTGCCAGGGAAGTTGACTCAGGGAATATTGGAACTTGTCGGATATGGGTTGTGTTGCAACGCAACTTATTTTTAAGTCGTTACAGATACACATATTTGTGTGTATATCAAGAAAAGAAAACAGTTAATTGATCCTTCACTTTTCGGATGCATATTATTATTATTATTTTTTTTTTTTACATTACCTAGACATTGTGGCTCGCAATTTGGGTTTTTTATTTTTTGACAAAAAAAAACAAGTTTCATTGAAATTTAATTTGAAATGCAATTGATCCCATTAGTTACATCATTCAAATGTCATTCATGGAATCGATGGAGTGATGTGCTGGACCATGTTTCCCATGACTTTCTTGCATAATTTGGCTGACATTCCAGCAAATTCAGGGCGAATATTCGCTTCCAAGTCGCCTTAAGCTTCTGGCTTATTAGCATAGACCAATGTAACACGTCTGAAGATGTAAAATTACATGAACATGAACGTACCACACGGCCAGTTAACAAGGTTGTTTCCTTAATAAACGTGCTACACGGGCTTTGTGACAAGAGTACTTGTACTTAAGGGTGGGTGTATCTTAAATGGTAGTGCCTTAGATTGAAAATCGAAAGCCATTCACACGAAATGAGTGGTTAAATAGAATACAACACAAGTACTCCCCAATAAATGTTGGATGCCACCCATCGAGCGGATGACTACTGAACGCAGACATTCTTCATTCTCTTTCCATCCCACTAGCCAACATCCATACATATGACCACTCTAGGGTTAAGTTTGAATACAGGTATGGAGGTCTTCATTGGCTGTAGCCAACGCTGTTACATCACTTCGGAAAAAGTACGGCCCACTTGCATTTCTGGCATGAAAACCACACTAAGCAGCCACTGAGATCGTATTCAATGGCTACTGTTGGAGCAACTGCGGCTATTTGTTTATTCAAAGACATTTAACGAAAAATGTGCCTGAACTCTGAGGACAAAAATCTGGATTTTCTTCCATCTTCAATAGAAGCCAATCAACCAGAGATTGGCATGCAAAAGTCGAAAAGTCCACTGTATTCGTTGTAGGTTCCTTTCAACGAAATTTCTCAAAAACAGATGAGTAAGCGGATTCAAGCTTAAACTAGCTTACAAAACTAGGACTTCAAAACTAATTACAATTAAGGGTTAGGAAGTAAGGGAATAGTGGAGGACATCTAGATTAAGACGGGAAGTGCTCAGGTTAAAATCAAAAAGTTGGAGGTTTGAGTTGACCTTACGAGGCATGCAGGAGATTGGTTCATTTGAACCATAAGAGGTGCTATGAGTTGAAATATAGAAGAGCAAATGGCAACGTAAATTACGATGGTTAGTATTGAAAGACATAGAAATGTATGGGGAAGCGCAATCGACAGAACCAGAGAGCAGTCGATAAAGGAAGAGGATGTCAAATACGTCTCTGCGTTTTTCGAGGGTATTCAAGTTAAGAAGTTTGAGACGGTCATGATAAGCAGGTAAGATAAAGGGGTTAACCCAGTGTAGTCCTTGAAGGTCTAATCGAAGAAAACGACGTTGAATGTTCTCGATTCGGGATATAAGAACTCGCTGAAAGGGTGACCCCACTTCTAGAAGGGACCGAACAAAGGAAATGTTATGTAACCTTGTCACATAAGGGTTGAAAAATTCTTTAGTCCATCGTTTTATAAAAAAAATTTCTTTAATTCAAGTGATGAGATGTGTTTAAGGACTATCTTGTAAATATGTAAACGGAAGTTTAACTCGCTATTGAACCTGGGGTACAGGTCGGTCATGCAGAAAATGAAGTCGAGGGGGAAATTGATATGACTTACGTAACTAAGTCATAGATTGACATTTGGAGACATTAAGTTCAAAGCATTTTAGAAGGAATGTATGGTAGAGTCTTGGTGTGAAGAAATAGTTTTGAAGAATTTAGTTTCATCGGCGTAAAAGGATAAGGCGCAGTATTTAATAATCCGCTCAAGGTCGTTTATAGTTAAAATGACGAAGAGGGGACTTAGATGGCTACCTTTTGGGATACCGGAAGTGACTTAAAACGGGGTTGAGAAGGCTGACCTGAAACAAAAGCTATAATAAAGGTTCTCTAGATAAGAAGATATTTATTTTAACAACATGGGGACAAAACCGAGGTATCACAATTTGAAAAAGATCAATTGATGAGATATTTTATGGAAGGCCTTAGTCAAATCTGTAGCAATAACCTCGATTTCATTGACATTTTCTAGGGTTGAAAGCGCAAAGGATACGCGTTCAACTAAGTTTGTAGTAGTTGATCTACCTTTCAGAAATCCATGCTCATTGGATGATATACTTTAAATGACTTGCACTGAAAGCTTTGAACTTCATTTAAAAAAACTTTCAAATATTTTAGGTATGTGAGAAAGCTTTTCAATGGGACGGTAGTTAGCTACTTCATTCTTTAATCCCTTTTTGTTGACCGGGGTTATTTAAAAGGCCTTCCAAACTTCTGGGAATTCCCCTTTTGTGTGGAGCAGATGAATTAGGGAGGAAAGTGGGTGCGAAAGATTGGAGGCACACATTTTGAGAAAATTGGCCCGTTTGGCCCGGATAAAAATTCATCATTGAGGTTTTGTTACTTTTTTTCGATCAGGGTAGGATCATTGATTGAGAGAGAGAGAGGGACCAATGCAGAAATTGGGAAGGTACTTCAAAAACTATATATTGGGTCAGGTACGAAGAAGTTGTCTGCAAATAATTGTTTAAAAAAGTTTTGCAAAGAGGTTGCCGATAGTATGTGGGTCGGTCGATGATATATTATCAAACGAGAGAGAGGGGTAAAACCGTCTGATTTTCTTTCGTAGTTGACGAATTGATAAAATGTTTTAGGGTCGTCGAAAACGTTGGTCTTCGCTGTGACAAGAAAGCTCTGATAGAGGCAGTTATAGAGCTGGGTAAATTGGGAGTAGTTTCCAAGATAGAACCAACAATTTGTGCGGAAAAAAACTGCCCATAATTTGTTTCTTTTGTTTCGTATCGAGCGAAATTTTCTGTTATATAATACCAGGGAGAGAAAGTCGATGGTGTTTATGGAATTAAAAATTTTACAGCTAAAAATGAAAACAGCATCCGATAAAGATAGGTTGGTAAAATCAAAAGAAGATTTGCTGAGATAGATATTGATTTTGCGAAAATTAGCTTTATGGAAGTTGTGAGAAAAGATGGTAGGGGAAGAAGTAGACTTTTGTGGGGTGTTATGAACAAATAAGTGAAGAAGAAGGGGGTGAAAGTTGTCCGCATGTGATAGGGTTAAGGGACAAAACATTACTGTGGAGTTGATGGAATCGCTAGTGAAAACAGGATCTAGTTGGCTACTGATGAAGTTAGAGACGACAGTTTCTTGGCATAGGCTTGAGTCTGTTACAAGATCAATAAATCAATTGACGCGATAAAAAAGAAGTGATCATCCGTTGGAATCCGGATATCGTCGATGGAATCAGTTAGGACGTAGGATTCGATAGGTTGAGTTGAGAGAATGAAGCAACACATAGCGTATAGGGACCTCTGGGAAAGTTTTAGTTTAATTGAAACAAAGTCAAGTTTGACAGAAGAAGAGATAGCGATGAGAGAATACCCTGTGTATAGGGAATCAACTTTAGGGAGGGTAGGATCATAAGCCATAGGGAGAAAGTGAGAGTCATCCTGGAAAACATTATAAGAGGACAGGAATAGTTGATGGCCTTTAATGTCGGGATTCAGATAGAGCGCAAACGTCTCACGTTTTGGTAGTAAAATGTAAGAGGTAGCTGTTGTGATTAGCAGTAGGGTGTACAGAGATGATGCAAACAAGGAAGGCAAGTTAGGAACGAAAAAAATATGTATATATAACTTAAAACCGCGAGGTCAACGGCAACCTTTTGAGGGGGTGTACTGGAAATTTCGTGGTACCTGGGACTAGTTATATCAGTAGGAAGACAAAGTGCCTACAGTACCAGCAACAGTTATATCAGCGCTGAGTACCTGCATCCTGGGTATCATGCTTGACCCAAAATTTAACCACAAACAAAACATCAAATACAGAGTAAGAAATGCATGTGCCGTCTTTTATGCCAGAAGCAAAACCTTTGGAAAGTGGGGAGTTCAACCAACAATTACCTTGTAGATGTACACAGCCTTAGTGAGTTTAATTCTTACCTACGCATCACTAGTACGGTGGAGCAAAAGTCAAAATCTCGGAAAACTAATAAGGCTCCAAAGAACAGCGAACAGATTCTAAGAAACTAGGTGCTGGACCGCACAGCCCTACATCACACCCATATGACAAACGGCCTGGTCACTTTTCCAACTGACTACATCAAAACCAAACTAAACTTCAAGGGAAACCTCCACGTAGGATTTTCCACCAGAGCCCAGTAGAAGAAATACGAATTAATAAAGAACTTTGACACCGACATCCACATTGACATATAGCACAAACAAAGCATTGCTATCCCCTATCAAAGACATGGACTCTGGTATTAAGCTGATCCAGAAGTGCGGATATTGGCAGAAACACGGCGATTATCACGACGTATTGGCCAGTTGGAGAACATGTTGTAAAACTAGATATCCCACACAATCCTCATTTCAACGAAAGTGAGAAGGAAACACTCTTCCGAATTCATCTGCAAATGTCCGGCACTAGCAAGAGCCAGACTGCGTGCACTAATCCAATCATTCTTCGATGACCTTCACGAATTCATAGGTAAAGGGATAGAGGTCTAGTCCCACTGTCTCACATCGTCAACTAGATTACATGAGTCGTGATAACAAAAAGGAACAGCTTGAAAGTCGTAATTCGGTTCATTAAAGCTGTAAGCGCAGTTTTCTGTCACTACAGATGCAAATGCTTCACCCCCTCCACAGATTCTTCACAACAAAGTTGCTTTTGTTTTCATTTTTAAATGTTGTACACAACGAAGGCAAAGTAAAATGTATAGGAAAGAAAAGAAAGATACTGATGTACATTGGTTACCATCAGGATAGCGTTTGAAAGACAGAGGCATGTTTTTCTAACGAGGAATGAAATCGAAAGTTGTAGCCCCGAAGAAAGACAAAAGCACTGCATGCTAGATCGGTTTTGAAGGCATCCGTGAAGAGCCATAGGAAAAGCAAATTTCCTATTTCTTTCCGCAGCAGGATTCCATAAGACCAGAGTAATAAGACAGTATCACTGGGAACTCAGTACTCCGCGTGCTGTTGACAAAAACGCGCCACATGGGCATAGTACCCCGGGCGTTAAATCCCGGACCCAACAAATTAATTTGTATCGTTCCCTTGATAAAAATAATAATAATAATATTTAGTCCACTAAATTTTGTTATGAAAGATGAGAATCAAATACTTAACTTCTTTGGAGAATCGGATGGTGGGCCATTCTTCTTTCTTGTGTGCTTTCCTGAGCTCTTTGTTAGGAGATCGACACTCGGTGTGCTTCGGCCTCCTCTTCCCAAGCGTTCTGATATCTGTACAAATATTCGCGTAACTTCCAGAATAATCATCGAATTGACTGAAAATTTGTGTGCATGTGCTTAAATATATATATTACCAAAATGAAACAAAAAAATTGATTTTTTTAAAATTCTAACTGTATATAACCCCTTAAGAATTAGATGGGTCAGCCCAATCTGTTTCATCCTTCCCATATGGAAAACAACCTCAGTTTTTAGCGGACTGACTGAAAACGTATTTTTTGTGCACCAATCGTCAATCGCGTGTAGGGCTGCTTACTAACCATAACGCAACAGATGGTATAGCTATTTTATCTGCACATGCTTGAGCAATTTGGAGACAGAACGCTACCTTCCGGACAAGCCCTGTTCACCATCGCAATCAGATATTGGCCGCATTCAAAATCACCAATCAGTTTCCTATATATCTTCATCGCTTTTGTTCACAGAGACAATGCTGTCTGGCCAGGTTGCATATGCAAACAAAACCACTCAATGTCAATGAAAATGTTCAGCGTGTCTGCGATTATGGCAACTAGATTTTAAAAGGCACTTTCTTAGGACCTTTCCTGATGGTAAGCACATTGAGGGCACATTGAGCTCGACTATTCTACTATTCTACCTTCTTCATATCCGGTTTTGTCGAAGGCACCTTCAATGGCTAAGAAAGCACATATTGGAATCTGTTTTTGTAAGTAGGCCTCTTTAATTTTGTTTTCCTGATTGCATAGTGGTGAAGTTACACAGGTGACCTTATGTTGAGAAGGTCTCTGATGTGTATATCGATACCTTTCCATGGTTTTCAGAAAAAATGATGTTAAACTTATGGGTCGATAAGTTTAGGCAGTTCACTTGATTTATCTGGTTTGGGGATAAATACTACGTTTACTTTCCTCCAGTTGATGCTAGACCTAAATAAATAACTGCCTTGTGAGAAATAGAAAGAATCTGTTCGTCTGATCTAGGTGGCCTGTATGGTTTAAATGAGTTTATGGCCTATTCTATATCCATTTGTCTATGCTTAACATATTTCCAAATAGGCGTTTTTAGTTCGATTTAAGCTTGTGGCTTCAGCATTTACATATTATATGTTGTTTAAAAGGGTCGAGCCTGTGAAACGATTTTTTAAACAGACCTAAGTCATTCGATGTGTTATTTGAGATTTCTTTTTAAAGATGCGAGATTTCTAGCAATTTTTCCAGGTCCTCGCAATTTTTTCTCTATAAAGCTCTCTTAAACTTTCATAATTTTTTCGATTAAAGTGGTCTTGTTTAGTTCCTTATGACGGGTGTGTTTGAATTTTTTGAGGGCTCCACCATGGTAAACAGCTTTAACCATATTGCGTTTTAACTTGCAACTGCGCTAAAATGATAAAATATTGGCTCCATTTATTTGATCTTCTGACTCTATTATATCCCAAATGGACTGTATGTTATGAGGGCAGTGAATCAGCTTTGAAACAGACCTACATACCCTACACCTTGAACCTGAAAATCTATTATACGATTATATACAATGAAAAGAGCAAATTAGCTCGGGCTCAAAGGATTTGCGATACTCCAAATCACGATTGAAACCATCTAGATAAACCAATGCCATCCTGTCATTATAGCCTTTGGTGACATGCGACACATGCCCGTCTTACAGAGTACCGCGTTCTGGTCCTCTGAGTCGAAGATGGACTTAGAATCCACAAAATGTGTATATATGTAGTTTATTTTTTTCCAGTAGAAATGGCATCATAGAAAGTAAAGGAATTTTTTGCGATGCTATAGTCTTTGGTGTGACAATACTTTCAAATGAAAATTTGCCAAATGTTATCCACAACATTAAAAGACCACGAGACTTTTCGTGTTAAAAGTAAAAATTCTCCGCCATCAATTGTGTTTAAATTTAACTTTTCATTGTTGCTACGAATTACGGCGGCAAGAAAGTAAAACAGAGCTGAAATTAAATGCATTTCGTCAAATGACAGTTGTTATTTGAATGATAGTCTTAGTAAGCATTCTCGCTTTCTTTTACAAAGCGCGATTGGCCTACAGAGAAAGAAACACTTGTGCACTGTGTACACCAACGCCGCTATTGGTTTTTTATCGAAAGCTGTGATGATGTTCACATCATTGCTGCTAATGATATTGTTGTTGTTGCTACTGCGACTCGTCAATGAATTTGCTGTTAACTGTAGTGTAATATTTACACTTAATTACTTCTTTTAAAACCCTAATACTCAGCCTTTTTCTCTTACTTTCCTCTATCTTTGATTTTCCTTCTCTGTATTGTCCTTGATTGTCCTCTTCACTATCTACGCTATTCCTTTCCTTTATATTCCTTTGTATTTCTAAGTTGCTTAACAAAACTTTTTCTTTGTATTTGTTTTGCTCTTAATAGCTTAAATAGTCTATAATGAAAAATAATCTTTTTAATGACAGTGTGGATGAAAAATCTACGTACACAATGTGTTCTTTCCAACTTTTAAGGAAAGGTCTTAAGGTTTGTCCTATTAATCTACGGAGTCATTTACAAATAATGTATCTGCGGATTCTAGTATTGGTGTTGTCTGTGTCTGTGAAACTTGGTCTAAAAGTAATATCTCTGACACAAGTTATGATATACCTACTCACAAAATGTCTAAGATCGATAGGTTTACAATTTATTGTAAATCTTCAGTTACATACAAAATTATATGTACCATAAGTCCATTGATTTAGAATCGGAGTTTTTATTTTGCCGACGGAACTGTAAAATGTTTACTAGCTTGTGTATACCTTTAAGACCGTAGTTGCTCTTCTCAACCGTTTTTCTCTTCCCAATAAAAATTTTCTTCTCCATATGAACACGTTATTGTCTGTGGAGATTTTAATGTAGACTTTCTAAGAAATGATTCTCGAGCATTTCAAATTTCAAAACACTGATCCTAAAGTGAAAGTGCAATATTTTCAAAAAATAATCATACAATTATACAACCTATTTGTTTCTACTAAAACATTAAATATCCGAAATAACGGTTGTCCTTAGTTTTCAACGGATATTCTTAATACAATTAAGGTCCGCAATAGGTTTTATAATAAACTGAAGCGTAGTCCCTCAAACCTAAATTAGTTTACTTACAAAACTATACGAAATATGGTACATCTGTTTTCGTTATATGAATTATATACGTCAAAAAGGTATTTCTAATAGGAAATGCAATGATGAATCTCAGTTTAATCCTGACCTCTTAAACATTATAGTTTCTCCTTTGAAAGCATACCTCAAGATTTTATTTTTATTCTATCTAAAAGTCTAAATCACCCTACAAATCTCTTCGAAATACTAACTGTGACCGAAAATAAAGTAAATAATTCTGTTGTAGTGATAAAATCTAACTTCATTGGTGAAGAAAGGGTAGATATGCGCTTTATTATTGTAGATAAAAAGATTCTCCCATTTATAGTGTCCAACTTAACCCACATTCTCAACAAAAACATTAGAGAGCTCGTTCACGTATAATAAAAAAAGATTTCGCCCAAGAATAGACCGTTGCGGTACACCTGTTGTCATCGATAACTTTTCAGATGCTCAATCTCCAAAGACTACGGATTGTCTTCTACCAGTCTTTCTACCAATTTTGCAGATGGGGTAGAAAAATTAAATTCGCTTATAAGTTTAGAGCACAAGAGTGCGTGGCTTATCGTATTGAAAGCTTTTGAGAAATCGAGAAGGATTAAAATAGTAAGCTCATTTCAATCGACACCATTTCGAAAACATCAGTGATAAATAAGAGAGCGGTTTTGCAGCTTCCCTTTTTTCGAAATCCCGATTGACGTTTTGTGAGATGCTGGATTAATTGTGCAAGTAGAATCTTCTCAAATATCTTAAAAAATAAGGCAGAATTGCAATTGGTCTTTATTCAGATAAGTAACTATTGGCCTCTTTTGGTATGAGAACGATCTTGGCGTTTTTCCATTTTTTGGGATACACAAAGGTAGTTAAAATGGTATTGAAAATGTGTGTTATATATGGGAGAATGACTGACAATAACAGTTAAAAGAATTTAGGGTATATCCCATCTAACCCAGTTCCATTTGAATTCACTGACAATACCGCCTCCACGACATCAAGATCTGAGACACTGAGAAAAGAAGAGCTTTCTGAGTTTCAGCTGCCACATCATATATACATATATTTGGACGACGGGCATGCTGTTGAGTGCATTGCATATATGAAAAAATTACCTTTTCCCACTGATCAAAGAAACTTGGCCAATAAAGGATATATGGCCAATATCAAATTAAGTGAAAAAAAAAGGTTGCTATGCTACCCACGATGGGAATAATTAATTATCCCAAAACAAAAATCCAACCAAAATACCATCTATTTCGAACTCAATGGGCAGACAAAGATTCCATTTTATCCGAAATGTGTTTAAATTTGCTGAAAAAGAGGACAACAACAAAAAAAAAAAAACATTATTGAAAATATACCATATATTCCGAAAAAGCTCATAAACTCGGGATTAAAATTTGTTGTACTTTGTAGCTTTGTTGGTGTGATTCATGATTTCGAAATCTATTAGGAAAAAGAAACAATTCCTGCGCATTTACAAAAGGGGTTTTGCTTTGGTATAGTTATGAGATTAGCTGAAACAATATTTTACCAGATTGGACCTACTTATAAAATTAAAAGACCTGGGAATATGGGCAACTGGTGCTATCTGAGCAAACCGAATGGGAAAAGTTGTTTTGAGGCCAGAAAAAGATCTTCGTAAAGTAGGTGCAGAATTATATGACTACTAAATTGAAAACGAAAACAACACTTTTATCATGAAGTAGCTGGACAGCGGTATTGTACAGATGATATCCACATTGAATGGGGACAAATACCATATGTCTATGTAGTTGATCGATTTAATCAAACAGAAAAAAAAAAATTGATATCGAACGCCCAAATATAGTCCAGATGTATAATGAAAATTTGGGAGTAGTGAATAAAATCGATTTTCTTCTTTCGCTATACAGAATTTCTATCAAGACCAGAAAGTGGGCCGTACGTTGCCATATAATGGATATAATCGGATTTCCAGACTTGCTAAACGGAATTGGTTGGTATGTATGTCAAGTTCGTCCAGAAAAACTGGATCATTTTCCAAATATGGATCATGCGTGTGCCAACATACTCGCACACTGTATTCCTATCGTCTTTGTACATTTTCTAATCCTTCCAGTAGTAAAAGCATTTCCTGGACTGTCTACAACTTTAAGTCTACTGATCTGATTTATGCAGCCCTAGTTTCTTATCCATCTTCTTCGATGCCTTTTTTCTTCTCGTCAAAGTCAAGGAGAGACTTTGCAGTCGATGGATGGGACATCTCCTGTTGATACAACAACAAGATGGTGTGTCACTAAGAGTGCGGAAATATGATGTTGGCGGTGGTCCTATTTTCGTCCCATTGTTCGGGGAAAACTTTAACACTTCAAGCTGTGCTGGTTAAATATTCTGCCGGGCAACTCTTCCTTTTACTAGGTTCTTAAAAATGAGTTGGTGTGCATCGGCGTTTTTGCTTATTGGCTGATTTCTTTGGCAAGAGCTTTGAAACTCAAAAAGAAGAGGACAATCAAACTGTGATTCAGAAATTTATAAGCATTCACATTCAAAAAATCGGTCGAAGGGATTATTATCAATAACGCTAAACGTACCACCTGGATCAAAAAGTTGCCGGTGGTGTCAACGTGTGGCGCTCCCATTGTTCCGATTTGAGTTCTGTTTTTTTGTTAACTTGCTACATCTGTTGTTGACATTACCTCTAATTCTTAGCGTCATAGCTTGACATTTGCAAAAGTTACGTAGCCAAGAGTACATTTTACCGTGTGTGTGTTGGCGACTTTTTTACAATTTTAGTAATGGATTTAAATTTGCAACAACGAACTTGTATTAAATTTTTCGTAAAAAATGGTGATGGCGAGCGAACATTGGAAATGTTGGAAAAATGTTTTGGCAACGATTCTCTAAAGAAAACCAACGAAAACATTGATGAAGTAAAAGAATTGTTGGTCAATAACCGCAAATTAACCATCAGGGAGACAGCGGAGGCCTTGAACATTGCCTATTGATCAGTCCCAGACATTTTGACTAATGATTTGGGTTTCCGTCGTCTAGCATCAAAGTTGGAGCCAAAAGATGATTTGCGAGGCTGAATCTGATCCCAAATTCATCAAAAGGATCATTACTGGAGACGAGATGTGGGCTTATGAGTACGACATGCAATCCAGACATCAGGCAAGTGAATGGCTTTCACCAAATGAGCCGAGACCAAAAAAACCACGCCGTTTTCAGTAAAAATAGCAGGCAATGTTCACGGTTTTCATGGATTACAACGGGGAGCGCATCATGAATTTTTGCCAGAAGGCCAGACATTAAACAAAGGGTATTATTTGGGCATTATGAGACGTTTGCGTGATGCCATTCGCTGAAAGACGCCAGAATTGTGACAGAAAACTCGTGGATTTTGCACCATGATAACGCACCGTCGCACAGTGCCATCATTATTCGTAATTTTGTGACGAAAAATGCAACAAATACCATCCAACAGCCACCAAAATCTCCTGATTTGGCTCCCTGTGACTTCTTTCCGTTCAATCAAGTTAAAACACCACTACGGAGAACTCGTTTCAGCAGGCGAGGGGAAGTATTGAGAAAATCGCAGGAAGCACAAATGTACATACCGAAAACCGAATATAAAAAATGTTTCGAGGATTGGATTAATCGCTGGCATAAGTGTGTTGCAGTCGATGGGTATTACCTTGAAGGGGACATTATGGTTTTAGATGAATAAACTTGTACTTTTAATTTTCTGAATAGATTTACGGGAACTTTCTGATCAATGAAGTTCAAAGCTTTCGGTGCAAGTCATTTATGTCACCCAGTCAGCATGGATTCCTGATAGGTAGATCAACTACTACAAACTTAGTTGAATTCGTATCCTTTGCGCTTTCAGCCCTAGAAAATGACAACGAATTTGAAGTTATTGACGTTTTACGAAAAATGTCGGAAATGAAAGGAAACCGATAGTAGAGAAGTTTCAGCCTGAGCAAATCAGTAGGTTTTGCCATATTTAACGAACGTCGACGAGAAGTTAAGGCCAAGGAGCAATAAAAGGTCAAGTTCCGGCCGATGTTTAAAAATGAACCCGAAAGGAAAACTGGGAAACTATCAGCAAGCTCTTCGTCTAAAATTCGTCGGGCTTTACTGAACTTCCTCACCAACTCCAATTTATTTCAAGAATGGCAAGCGTCTTTGAAGGATTTTGCAATACTGAAAAAAACTTAATCTTGTTTGGGTTATACCCAAGAGAGGTTTTAATGACGACCCTATGTACTCTGTTAAAGCTTCCATTTGCAGCAGTAAGCATAACTCTCCCTTGGAATGCTGTTTCCTATGGTTGTAAGAAAATACACCTAAAATAATTTGATTCCGTAAACTTTTTTTTATAATGAATCGGTAAATAAGAGTGGATATAACCAATATTCGCGGCCTAAAAAGAAATCACTTTTCTGCATACGAGAGCTGTTTGATGAATATCTGGACTGGAATGTAAGTGGCGCCACTTGATTTTTTTTTTTTTTTTGACCATGAGAAAAGAACAGCATCGCTCCGTGATTCGATTCTTGTTTTTGAGTGACAAAACCTGCAAGGAAATCAAACCCGTTCTCGATGGTGTGTATGGGACCCATTCACCTTTCCGTATAAGCCTTTAGCATTGATTCGCAGAGTTTCGCCGTGGCCACACGTCAATTTTTGATGTACCGCGCCCAGATGGCCCAAAAACGGTTACCACAGAGGAAATCGTGGACAAAGTCCATGATACCGTATTGGTGGACCGCCAAGTGAAATTTCACGAGTTGGCTGAGATAGCAAGCTATTCAACTGAATGCCTTAGCCATATCCTGCATTAGATTTTGGGCACGAGAAAGTTGTCCGATCGTTGGTTGCCGCGTTTTCTCACACCGAAAAATAAGCACAACCGTGAGACCACTTCAAAGACGTTCTTGGCGCTGTTTAATCGAAGTCCGGAGGAGTTTTTGCGTCATTTCGTGACTGCCGTTGAAACATGGATTCATTGGTATAAACCAAACACCAAAGAACAATCGAAACAATGGGATTTACCCTTTGAGCGTTTTCCAAAGAAAGCGAAAACCGTGGTCCACGTTGACTATCTGGAGAAGGAAAAAACAATTACAGGAGCATACTACGTCGATTTATTAGGCCGATTCAACGCCGATTTGAAGAAAAGGCGACCACATTTGAGAAAGAAAAAAAATTCGCCACAGCATGCTCGAATTGCGCTAAGCATTGCTCCCCCATCAACCGTTTTTTCCCTATTTGGCTCCCTGCAACCTTTTATTCCCAAACATTAAAAGATCGTTCGCCGGAAAGAAATACGGTTTCAACAAAAAGTCATCGTTGCCGCGGAGAAGTATTATACAGACCACCAAAGTCATAGTATACGGAGGGGTTAAAAAAGTTGCAGCAGCGCTGGCAAAAGTCAATCTAATTGAAAGGGGACTATATTGAAAAATAATATTTTAAAGCCTAGAAAAGTTGCGTTGTCATTATTCTTCAAATAGCCCTCATACGTCCACGTCTTTAAATACAGACCAGCTATTTTAGTACTTAGTAAAACACAGGTTGATTCCCGCCCACACCTCTAAGATCACTCTGATGTGAAGGTACCTAGCTACGATGTAGTGCCATTATTTCCCTCTGACTCCGGTCTCGCCAATGACGTGCGAAGTAATGAGGCTTATTACACTCCACCACAATGCAGTCCCTGTTCCCAACCGGAATTCAATTTCACGTGGTTAAAATTCCATATCCCTAAGCAAATAATCCACTATTGCTTTATTCACAGAAGCCCCAAACAGGACATTACTTCGACATTTAACGAGTTTGATGCGCTGTCTGAATTCATACAAAGAATTGTATCCCTGTATCCTCATATTGAAATCGTCATTACGGATGATTTCAATACGTACAAGTCTGGGTGGCTTCGAAGTTCTGGACAGACAACACCCGAAGGACGGTGTGTTGAGATCTTCGCTGGGAATACTCGAATACCGAATTTTGATAGTCATACCGCCAACATCTGGACTTGTTTTTAACTTCTCACCCTAATAAGTACACCGTTGATGTGCTCTCCCCTCTAGGCGCTCGTCGAACCATCGTGTCATATCAGCTAATTTCTCGTACACCGACTACACATTTAGAGAAAAGATTTCTGAAAGAACCGGATGGCAATACGAGTAAGTTAAATGGAGTGGTCTTAACAGCTTTTTTAAAATTTTAATTGGTCGTTATGTTCCCTCGATAGCGACGTGGATGCCGCTGTTGATATGGTCACAGGCACAATTCCCTTTGAAATGAGATCCTTTATCCCTTATCGGATGAAGAGTATCAAGCCAAAATAAAAGGCATGGTATGACTCGAGCTGTAAAGAGGATGTCAGGATTTCATATTTTATCGGTCCTTTAAGACCAACCAGACAGATGAAAATTGAAAAGAGCTTAAACGAGCCAGGAATGACTACAATATCTTTCTTAAACGTGTGAAATTTCAATACGAGCAAAAGCTGAGGCAAGAAATACTACAAAGTCCCAAAAGAAGTAAACATTTTTGCTCATTTGTCAAAAGTGTTAGAAATTCTGCCTCATCCTCGAACCAACGCTCATTTATAATTACATTCCAGCTGCCGGCTCTTTGAATAAGGCCAACCTGGTTGCTGTTCACCTTTCGGCCAGATCTACACTCCCGGATTGTGCTTTGTCTACGCCTTCAGTTGAGTGAGTCGAATCTTCAATAGGTCAAATCGACTTTCACACTCCTGAAGTAGCAAGAGTAGTCAAGATCTTAGCGTTCACACACCCGCTGGTCTAGATGGTATATTTCCCCTTATTCTGAAGAACTGTTCTTCCTCGCTGGCAAAACCTCTGTGTACAATCGGTATTAAGTTTGTAGGCTGCTGACATCTTAATGGTAAACTACGTTCTTTTCAGGCACATAACTTGCAACACATCATAGGCATAAGTGACGTGACATCTCGTGACTTCATTCGGAAGATGTCGAAAACGTGTGATATTATGAGATTGGTTCTGTCTTAGAGTAGAAACAGAAAGATCTCATCGTCATTTGGCTTTGAAAAGTTGGGACAAACTAATGGAAAATGGATGAAAAAGCCGAAGCCATATTTTATCATATAACTTGTGAGCGTTTCCACGTTCTCTCATTTTTCCTTTTCCAAATCCAAATAAAAATAAATACATAGTTTGTAACATACTTTTTATTATTTTCTTATTTTATTTATTTTTCCCATAATAAAAAAACATTTTGTTGGCATGGCTCAAAAGCCTTCCCACAAATCGGGTAACCGCTTAGTAAGTTTCGACGAGTCCCATCTTTCAGACCCTCTGAACCCCCTCCTATTTCCCCGAATAAAAGATTAAAACCATCCAGCAGTATATTCTCCGATTTTCCTGAACTATCTTCAAAATCGATTTACAAAAACCAACGCTTTGTACACATAACCTCCAAGGAAAAACCTCCTTCTTCTGTCAGTGTTCTTGTGCTAAAAAAAATCATTGATTCAATCAGCACACAATATCAAAAGATCTCCCTGCTGAGGGATGTCTCTTTATTGATTCTCACAAAAGACCAGAATATAGTTGACAAATTTATAAAATCAAAAGCCTTTCAAACTATTTGCCCAGTTGAGATAAAACTCCATGCTTAGCTCAATCACTCCATAGGCATTGCATATGCACCCTGCCTTATAAATGAATTCAGACGAGAAATAAATTCCCACAGGGCTTATGATATTCACCTTCGATTTATTTCAAAGTCTGAGCACAATCAATATTTCCCTGAGCCAAATTCTCAAGCACAAAAACAAATGGTGCAAAAAGTCAGCCGCTTATGAAACTTGTAATCACCCTCCTCATAAAGACAAAAGCTGCACGCGCACTCTCTGCGCAAATTGTTCTGGGACCCACCCAGCTTCATCTAAAATATGTCCAAGATATATCCAAAGTAAAGAAATCATTGAGACAAAAACAAAAAATAAATGCTCCTTAGCTGAAGCTAGATGCATTCATTCGGAACGGAACCACTAAACTTTTCTCGTCTCCACTGATCTTTATTCAGCTAAAATCAAAAATCAAACCCTCGAAAAAAGCAATCCCAATTTATCCACTTCTTCTTCTTCTTCCAGTCATTATACAGCCAACCCCTCTTCCTCTTCTAAACACTGTACTACCGCTGATAATGAAAAAAAAACAATTCATAATAAAATAGGGAAAAACACATAACACATAACTATGAAGTTAAGCCTAAATCCTCTCTAGATCTACCACAATCACAACAACCAAAAATACTTCAGCATCAACACCAACAATTAATAATACCAATTACAATCAGAGTAAAATCTCTCATCAAAAACCCTCTCTTCAAACACAAAGTGTAATGATTATAGACGTAGATTACAGTTCTTAAGATAATAAACTATCCCCACGACTGGCCAAACCTTATTGGAGAGGGCACTCGTCGGCGGTGGCGGCGGAAATACTTTATTATTAGGTGGGGGAGCACTTCTATTGTTACATTATATTGTACTGGTAACAAGGTGCCTAACACCACCTATAACAATCTAAAAATACTGCAATGGAACATGAATGGTTATTTTAATAACTACCATGAGCTTCAATTGTTTATCAAAACAATAGAACCATGTATTTTCTCTATTCAAGAGACACATATTAAACGCAATTTTCAACCATTTCCACGTTTTACAAAAGAATATTCACCAAATTTCCACAACCTTCCCCACATCACAAATTCCAAACAAGGTACTGGACCTCTAGTACACAAAGCACTACCCTACAAGTTCTTTCTGATTGATTCCAACATATCTGCCCTCGCTGTGGAAATAGAACTAAAATTCAGACTTACCATCATCTCAATTTATATTCCAAAAAACCAAATATTCAACTCCAATGATCTCGAGGGCATTGGAAAGAACATTACCACCCTAATTGTTTTAACTGGTGATTTTAATTCTTGGTCCCCCGCGTGTGGTTCTCCTAGTATCAATAATCGAGGCAAGCTAGTTAAAAACTTCATCGCCAATTCCGGACTAGCAATTTTAAATGACAGGCGAGCTACCCTATCGACCCACGGTACATACTCCCACATCTATCTTTCGCTCATCCCTACCCACCTCACCCAGACATCTTCCTGAGAGGTCTGCGATAACTTAAGTCGTAGTGATCATTTCTCGATTCTTACCAAAATATCTTTAGACACCAGTTCATTCCTACCAAATCCACACCCGAAATTCCTTACAGACCTAATCAACTAATCAACTCTCCATCCGATTCCCTGCCCAACCAACCTTAACTAACATAAAACCGAAGAAAGAATCCTCTTTTATTACCAAGATAATTCGCTCTGTGGCAAATTTGGCAATCTTTCAGACCACAAATAAGATCCATCACAAAACATTTCCGTGGTGGGATCAAAATCTTAGCATTCTCCGAAAAAAAAAAACAAGATATCCCTATCCTGATGGCTGTAAAAAAATAAATTAATTGACACCAATCAAACCTGGCTGCGGGACCCAAGATTCACTTCTTCATTTAGATGCATTCATCTCCTCGGTACTCTCAGAAAAAAATCACATTTCTATTTCGATTCGCTCTGGAAGGCCGTGAAGTCGACTAAAATTTATGCAATTGGCACCGATAAAAACAGCCGACGGCGAATGGGCAAAGGGAAACAAAGAGAAAGCCAATTTGTTTGCCGACCAATTGGAAGAAGCATTCAAACCGTTCGAAGGACGTCAATTGGCCCAAGAACTTAATCTCAGAACAGGATCCGACAACTACAATATAAAACCCGTATCACTGTCTGAGTTACAGCAAACAACAAAAAACCTAAAAAATAATAATCCTCCAGGATACGATTTTATTACAAGTGAAATTCTAAAGGAGCTGCCTCAAAAAGCGTTTGTCAAGCTCCTAAACATCATAAATTCTTCCATGAGATGTTCCAATACGTTCCAAGCCAATGGAAGTCGCAAAAGTCATAATGGTACCAAAACCGGGAAAATGTCCAAACGACAAAAAATCATACAGAATCATTTCACTCCTGCCGATAATTTCAAAAGTTTTCGAAATTCTTCTGCTTAAACGTTTAAAACCGATAACTGAAGAAAAACGATTGATCCCAAATCACTAGTTCGGCTTTAGGGTCAAATATTCTACAATCGATCAGGTCTATCGCTAAAGGGGAAAAAGATATGTTCAAGCGTTTTTCTCGATGTATCGCAAGCGTTCGACAAGGTATGGCACGAGGGCTTGAAGTATAAGCTACAAAAAATTTTAACGAGGAAAATGAATAGAATACTCGAATCTCAACTTGAAAATAGACTGCTTCGGGTTAGATATGGGATTAAATACTCTGAATTCAAGGAAATTGAAAGCAAACGTTCCACGAGGAAGCAATATGGTTCTATACCTATTCTGTGGTAGCTACGTTCGCTAATGACACGGCGATCCTCGATACAGGACAAACAGTTGAATCCTCGACTGCAAAACTTCAACGAGCTCTGAACAAAATATTTGAGTGGACGAAGAGCTGGCGAATTGACGCAAGTCAAAAGATAGACAACTTACCTTTATTCAATAACTCGGTACAAATACCGTATGCAAACGAAGCAAAATATTTGCGAATGAGCCTAGATGCAAAATTGAAGTACAAATCATACGTAAAAAAGAAACGTGATGATCTCGAAATCAGGCTAAGAGAAATGAATTGGCTTATCGGAAGATACCTTAAACTAAGCACATATAAGAAGCTGCTTGTATATAAGCAAGTGCTAAAACCTTCGTGGACTTATGGTATACAACTATGGGGTTGTACCAAACCAAACAATATGTCTGCCCTACAGACGTTCCAAAGCAATCGTAAATGCTCCATGGTATATAAGGAATAACAAGATTTGCTCGTAAACTTCGCACTCGTCTTGTACATCATTGCAACCAGGAAAAAATCCGAAGATTGGACGAGACAAATCTTGTGCGGCGACTTTAAAGAACAAGACCGTTCGACTTAGCGCCTTAAGGAGAAACCGCATGAAATAACGGTAATAGTAGGTGCCTTCGCTGGAAAGCTACCTACCAAACGCGATAAACTACAGAAGCTTGAGCTACTTGTTAAGAAACTTAGTCGTAGTCTTATAGAAAATGGGAGGTTTTTTAGTGAGTAAGAATCTCACACTACCATGAGCGCGTGCTTATGGTGGGCGCTGCTATGCCACTGTGGTAGGCAGCAGGTGCTCGTGCTTATGGTTCCTGCTGTGGTGATGCTGTGGTGCCCTTATGAGCGCGTGCTTATTGTGCCTATGAATGTTCTTACCTACCAACGGAGAAAAAAAAAAAAAAAACATTTCGACTCTAGCTGTGGATTTTGAACGTATCCATGTCAATTTAAATTAGTTAAAACAAAGGACGATTGGTCCAAAAGTTTTCAACATTATATAGGCCTTCCTTAACTACCTGAAATTCTAATACTCACAAATTCATAATTTAAAAAATGAATTCCTCAAGGTTCCCTTTCAGTAATCTTATTCAAAATAGCGTTCAATAAAATAAGTAAAACAACTCGGGCATATCCTCAAACACATCACGTCCTTTATGCGAAAGATCTTATTTTGTTCACTAAATTAAAAGTCTTAGCAGAAGTATCACACCTTTTTTTAAGAAAAATAAAAAATTTGGTTGATTGGGGTGAAACCTCAGGGGCGAAGATATCTTTTTCTAAATGTGAGCTATTACATATTTCTAAAAAACACAAATGTCCAAAAATAATACAAAATGAGGTTGCACATAAATTTGAAAGCGAAATTAAAATTTTTACTATCGGTTAAAAAAAACAATTCAAGGCATTTACGTTTTGAGAATGATATCATGTAAATGTTGGCCACGATTACGTCTGAGCTGGTCCATTCGGAAGGCCAATTTTGGGCGACTCGTTCGAGCATAGTAACTGGTATCTCGCGGTTAACACGAGTAATGTTGGCTCCCAAAGCGTCAATCATAGCTGGGTTATTAATGAAGACCTGAAACTTTACATATCTCCAGAGAAAATAGTCCAAAGGTGTGATATCGCATGATCTAGGCGGCCAATTTACCGTAGCAAAACATGAAATCAAGTGCTCACCAAAATGATTTCTCAACAAGTCCATTATTTCACGCGCTGTATAGCTCGAAGCGCCTTGTTGTAACCAGAGCACACCGAGACCATGTGCATTAATTTTAGGAAGCACATAGTCCGTTAACATGGTGCGATTACGGTTACCATTGACGGTAACATTCTGATTTGCTCATTTTTGAAAAAATATGGACCAATGATTCCACCAGCCCATAAACCATACCATACCGTTGTTTATAATAGATGTAATGATAGCTCTTGTTACTCTTCGGGTTGTTTCCATTGAGCCAGAAATTGACTTTATCACTGAACAAGATTTCACGATAAAAAACCGGATTTTCATTAAGTTTATCACTGAAAATATGACGCGAATTCAAGTCTCCTGGCTTTAATTCTTGCACAAGTTGAATTTTATGCGCTTTTAGGTCGAGATGCTCACGTTAAAAACACCAAGTTGTCAAGCCACAATACGCCAAGCCAAGCTGTTGAGAATGGCTATAGCTACAGGTGCTATAGTCTCTTCACTACGTGCTGGATGTGGTCTAAACGGTCGAGTATCGAGTATGTTAACTGCAACTCAAATTTGTGAATGGTATTGACAACAGTGGTTTCAGTAGGTCGATTATGCGCACCGTTAGTTCCTCGAATCGCACGAAAAACATTTCTCACAGAACTCTGAGTTTCGTAATACAGTTAAACATTTTACAATTTGGAGACGCTGTTATGGTGTAAGTCTTTCCATGATGGCTTACCAAATGATACTGAAAAAAAATGACAAAGCAGTCATAAACATAAACGAGGATCTAGACTCATTGCATCAATGGCCCCAACATAGCTACCTTGCCCTTAATCCTAAAAAAAACTAAAGCTTTGACAATCAGTAGAAACAAACAGACCAAATACCACCAGAGCTTTTTCTTAATGTGGTGTAGAAAATTAAAAATTTAGACATATATGTTAACAGCAAAAATTACGGCATTCTCCGTGGTCTTAGTCCAACTGCACTCTTCTTATCAACTAAGGTTAGGCCCCAGCTTGTCCAGTCATATGTTCTTCCTTCGATTTTGTATGAGTTATGAACTTTTTTGTAAATTGGACTATTGCTCTGAAAAAAAAAAAAACTAAATTTGTTGCAGACAACAGTTGTGCCAGATAAATTTTTAACCTAAACTGATATGATCTCATTCCAGCATACGACCAGAGAATATCTGGGCCCTCGCTGAATTCGCTTCTAAAATATCGCACTGTTATAGCACTGTATGGAATCCTTGAGATAAAGCGCCAAATTATTTATCATGCATTTTAGAGTTTTCACGATCTCAAAGATCTTTGCAAATTAAACCACCCCGCCACAAATATTTATTTAGTTCTAGATAGTTTTTCGTCCATTCAATTTGCCTATGGAACCAACTTCCGATAGACATTAAACGTGCTAATGCATATCAATTTTAAAAAAACTGGCTTTTTATTACTACCTGGATGCAAACTGAAGTTTCCGATATTAAAGGTGACTAGACTTCATTACTCAGCAATTTATCTTACTATTCTTTTCTGTTTTCATGTGTCTATATTTCTCTATTTTTTCACCCTTTTCCTTTCTTTTATAGTTCCAATTTTATCAAAAAATGATTGTCAAATAAATTTTCAACTTGTGCATAATCGAGGATCCCTATTTGGAAGATGATGTTGGTTTTCTGAAAATTGAAAATTTGATTACGTCCATTATATGGCATTCTTAAAATCTGTTGTTGACCCGCATGTTGGTGGTTCTACTGTTAAAGCAGGCATGGGTGAATTTAATGTTTTTTTTTAAGGATATAACACTCAAGCGGGTATGATTACACTTATAATGCCACAGCATGTGATAAGTTTCTTTTGCATTTGGGATACAAAGAGGAGAAAGATATTTGGGCTCAGTTGTTAGTTAGTCAGTTAAGCTATGAAGCTATGAAGATTCAACAAAACCGCGACCCACAATATCTCAAGACGAAGGATTGAAATCCCTTTTCAAAAGGCAACAGATGACGATGATGAAGAAACCTATATGGAGGAATGGCGATGAAAGTCGTAAACAAATTTTCAACGAAGCTAATCTTCACGCTTCTGCAACAGTAGCACACATGAAGAAGTCAAAAATCAAATTAAGACATATCGAAAAATTAGAGACAACCATGGATAGAGAACGCTCATCACAGATTGTCAGCAATTCCATTTAGAAAAATTGAAAGTTCACCATCGCTGGCAGCAAGAACAACAGTGGAAGGGAAATGTCCCACAAGCACCACCCGGTGCACCACTTATCACATTTTAGCTACCATGTACAATATATTGCAACTATTCACACTCTGTTAAAGCCACATTCCCCACAAACACTATTGCCGCCAGTTGGTCCAATCGAATCCAGTATGCTAAGGACCACCACCACCATCAGTCGAATGCAACCACAGTATATCCAAAACAACCTCCAAGTATTATTCGGTCTCACCATCACTATCGGCTCAAACCCAAGTAACACCATCCACCATTCACTGGCTATATATATATATATTTTTATTTGTTCGTAACTCCTTTGCCAAAAATATTGAGGCTGTGTTGAAATACACACTCGTATTGATATCTAAATAAAAGAGTTTAAGACTTAACATTTGCAGTGTTTCTGAGAACTCATACAAAATGTGTTCGAATAGGTATGGGACCTATCACCACGGAGAGTTTTTCAGATCTATGGTAAGGCCAATTATAATATATCTTATGCGTTAGTTGTCTAGTAGAAAAAGCTCTTACGAAAATCTGTCACTGCTTCTTTTATCACACTCCAAAGAACGGTTAATCTCGGCTGCATGAGGACTTTCCGTACAAACAATTTAAGTTAGTTTGTTTTAGATGGTCAGAAGACATGTGCAAAGTATATTTTCGTTGTTAACAAAATTCAAAGAACCCTACTTCAAGTTATTACGTGTTGTGTAAATAGGTTTTCGTCCACCTCTTTTAAATAAGCGTAGAAAAATAGTTTTTTTGTTTCCTTATATTTTTTAATCCTACTAATAACGGGAACCCGCACTGCGTTGTCACTAACGAAGCTTAGCTCCACAGGTTCCGAACCCGTCTTCTGTGTCTTCTGCGTCCTTAGATTTGAGTCCTTTTATAGAGTCGCTCTTTTTTTTTTTGGGTCAGATTTACACATCGGATCATTCATCCTTAATTATAATAGGACTTACTGTTGAATTTAGCGGATGTGAAGGATCAGGAGATGTGGTCTGATGAACCTATTTTTGAAAGAAAAGGACGTACCGTATCCAGTTGAGCGAAATGATTCGAGAGGCAACTGGGAGTATTGGGTGAAATTTGAAAGGTTTATTTTGAGTGAGTTTATAAAGGAAAAAGTGAGTTGGTCTTTCGAAATTGTTTCAATATTGCGCCATTGGGTCCTGTCCTAAGCCGGAAATCAATTCTTTTCGGGGTCGAAACGTTCACGGAAACTAGTTCTGTGGGTCTATCTTTCCATGGTTTTCCGAAGGAAATGAGCTGTCACAGTCAATTCAGATCATTCTGTAAATATGCTTGAGGATTTTTTTTTATTTGTCCTCCATTTGATGAAATGGATTTCAGTTGAGTTGGAGTTTTTCATTCTTTAATTTAATTAATTTATTTATTTTAGTTAATATGGTATAAATTAATCAAACATTATTGGTTTGATTAAAAAAAAAAAAAAATTCAAATATTAGACGGGCAGCGATTCTGCCTTCGAATATAGACTGCCTAAATCTTAACAAAATTCATAGCTTAAATACTAATTATCTGCTGAGACAAGTGAAAAGCGTTGGTCGTCATGTTTGTTCTGATGCTGCCACGAACGTGATGGAATGTCGTTTTTAAATTGTGCTTCAGTTGCAATTTTCAGCAAATACCGTGGGAATGCTCAGGTTGAGAATTGGAGCTGTTGTTAGAAGCTTCTGAATGTTTTTGTTGTTAACTCCTCCGCCTATTAAATTCGAACGCCCTCGTTCGATGACATTGGCTTAATTGTTTTTAAAAGCTTTTCGATCCCTATTGCTCTAGGCATTGAAACTAGGTGTTCTCTTGATGCGCCTGCTGCTGAGTTCGATGTTTTTGAAACAAGTTCATCTGCATTAGATTCTTCTTTCGCCGATTTTTTTTCCGGTCTTTGCATGGTTTCCATATTTTGCTTATCATTCTCCAAAGTATGAGTAGGATGATGAGAATTATAAGCGTTGATAGTGCGAACATACCCATAGTTTTCTTGCGACTACTAATCTCTAATTCTTGGATGTAAGCGGTGTTATTGGCTTCCAGTTCTTTAATCATTTCTAATGAAAGCAGCTCTTTAATTTGTGGCCTTACTGCTGATGGTTGCAGCAAAGCAGGAAGGGGGTTGTGATTGGTGGTTTCTATGGCTTCAAACGTATATTCCTGGGTTTTGATGGTGGGATTATGAAATTGAATGATGTAAGTTCAATTCAACGCTACTTTATTGCCGTCAATTTCTATGTTGTCGTCGAATTGGTTAAGTAGGATAATGCTAGGTGCTATTTTTTCGACTGTTGGAACATGCTGGTTGTTTATTTGCGTACATGAGGGAGGACTACTTGATAGAAGGTTGCTAATACACTTGTCATTACTTATATTAAAAATACAATTTTGATTATATATTGCAAGACTGTCAAAACTCTTGCATCTAGTGGTTATTCCATACATATTGTCCTTACATTTTAAAATTTCCTTAAAATCTAATTTTACAACATTTTTATTATGTTTAACAGGTTTTAATGAGCATTTTGTTAAATGATTCCTTACCAGTTATTGGTAGGCTTAAAATGTATAGTAACACTGTATTATTTGAGACTATTTTGACCTCTAAGAATTCGACAGCCTAGGGCATGTCGTCTCAATTTATTATTTTCTGCATCAAACTTATTTCGATTTTCGACAGAATAAAAGTATTAACTCCGCCGGCTTTTCCCTATTGTATGGCGTATTCGATATTAATTATTTGTTCTTTTAAAGTATCAAGCTTTAATTTAAGGTTTAACAAAATGTCAAATATTGTTTTTTCGCTACCTCTTAGGTTTTTTTATTATTTCATTTGTGACATTACTTATTTCATTTATTCTTCTTAAAAATAGATTATAAACAATTCTCTGTTTTTGTTTTTGATTGTTGTTAGTTAAAACATTGTTTATCTTGTCTTCTATTATTTCAAAATTTCCATGCAGAACAGAGGAAATCTAGGGATCGTTTTGCTTTGAACTTGGGAACAAGGCTATTTCCTTTAGGGATTGTTGGTACTAATTGATGTCAATAACATAAATCAACTTAAAAGTTCCAGTTTGAACTTTTGCAATACCGGAGCTTATGGATGAGTTTTGAATTGGAATAATCGAGCATCTTTACATCCGCAGTAATAGGTGCAACCCAGAGCCTACAATAAATTTTAATTTTTTATTAGGGACTTATGGACAACTTTTCCTTATGTTGTTAAAATGGTTGCAGTACTGTTTTCTGAAACAGTTTTCTTTTTGTATTCAGGGGAGAGTTTGTTACCTAAAATTTTATTAATTTTAACATAAATAGTTTCTCCTACAGAATAATTTTTTAATGGAGCCCTATTCTTGTTGTGGGAGTTTAAGGCTGCGACTTGTTTGCTTTAAATCCTTTCTACGTTTTCTTGCTTTCTAATTCCAACTGTTATGGATTGTTCAGTTTTTCTTCTGCAAAAAAGACGTCTATTGGTTTTCTTATTGTCGTGGAGTGTATGGACATATTATATTCATAAAATGTCATATCTAATAATTCTGCAAATGTGTTATGAATTTTCTTGGACTTAAGACAACGCATTAAATCGGAAAGTGTGGAATGGAATCTCTCCACTTGTCCATTAGTTGAGCTGGTATAGGAGGGAACCTTGAATATTTTAATTTTGAAGAGGGTTTCTAACATAAAAGATACAGTGGTTGAACTTAAAGACTTTTCATTGTCTTGAACAATGGTTTCAGGGACGCCGAAGGCCAATATGAGTTCTCTAAGCAGTTGCTTTATGTCCTCGGTAGCTTTAGATTTTAAGATTCTTGTTAAAGTATATTTGGAGAATTTATCGATGGCAGTCAAGATTATTTTACCGTCAGTATAGTAAATATCGACATTCACAATTTGGCCGGGGAATTCGGGTATCATACTTGTTTTCCGTATAGATATTACACGCCTTTCTAACCCTTCTAACCTTTCTAATCATACCTGGAAAATAGTATTTTTTTAAGATTTGAACTCTGTTTTCCTTTGTATCTCCATGCGCTCTTTGATGTGTGTTAATAATGATGTTTTCTTGATCTGTCTCATTGGTTATGTCTGTAATTGAGTGGAACGAATTTTTTAATTGTTGAAATGGGTGGCATATATGGTTTGTATCATGCCCATTATTTGTTCGGAGGTTTTAATACAGTTTATGACTGAGGGGCTTAAGATTTTTTTGAGGATCAGCTTTAGCTTCTCTTGATTATAATTAGGTTCTGTCAGTACGTGTCTGTGATAGGTGGGGACAATTATTTCGAAAGTTTTGGAAGAAGTTGAGCCAAGTTGCAGAAAAATTTGGTTTTTGAACGCATTTTTGGGAGCCTCGAAACTTTGTATAAGGTTTTGGGATGAACTGTCATCGCTATGTTCTGTAGGTGTAAGCGAGTTTATTTGCGAATTCATTTGAGGAGGGCGTGACAGTGCGTCTGCCACGATATTACTTTTACCTGGTTTGTAGTGCAATTCGTAATTATGTTCTTCCAGAATTGCTTTCCACCGCTTCATCTTACTATTGTTGTTTTTTCTGCTAAGAGCATAGGTAAAAGGCTGGTGGTCGGTGTAAATTTTGACTTGTGCCGATCCATACAGGTAATTACGCACTGAATTCAATGCCCATATTATTGCTAACATCTCCTTCTCGTTAGCTGCGTAACCTTCTTCGGTTGGTCCAAGCGTTCGGGAAATGAATGTAATTGATCTGTTTCCTTGGGACAAAACTGCACCTAGAGCGAAATTATACGCGTCTGTAGTGACTTCAAATGGTTTGCTGAAATCTGGATACGTAAGAATTAGGTCTTTCGAAATAAGGGAATTTTTAATTTTGGCTTTGCAAGCTTTGCATAGTCTTTGCCAAAGCGGCGGTAATAGCCTGATAACCCAAGGAAAGTATGTAGATCTTTTAAGGTTCGAGGTAATGGAAATTTATTTATCGCTTCAACTTTTGCGGGGTTAGTTTTTATTCCTTCCGAGGAAATGATAAAACCGAGAAATTCAACTTCTTTTCTATAAAAAAGACATTTTTCTAACTGGACTTTCATATTTGCGTCATAGAGCGTTTGGAAAATTTCTTCAATGTGTCGGGCATGGTAACTCTCGGTTTTGCTGAATATGAATATGGAAGTCTTGTAAATTCGAACTTTCCGTTGTTTATAGAAAAAGCTGTTTTTTCTATGTCAGATTTCTTTAACGGGATCTGGTGGAACCCTCTTTTTAAGTCTAGGACTGTGAAAGTTTTATTTCTTCCAAGTTGAGCTAGAACTTCATTTATTTTTGGTATAGGGTAACGGTCGGCTATAGTTACGCTGTTAAGCTTTTTATAGTCTATTACCATTCTATACTGTTTTTTTGCGTTGGAGTCAGCCTTTTTTAGTACGATCCATACAGGAGAATTGTTTGGAGACCTGGAAGGTCTGATAATTCCGTCCTCTATAAGTTTCTGGACTTGCTCCTCAACTTCAGACTTTAGTGACATCGGGAAGGGATAGTATCTACTATAAATGGGTGAATCAGTTGAAGGTCAACTTTTCTTTGGGTTCATAGAAAAGGTTTGGAAATTTATTTATGGTGGAGCTTAAAAGATTTTGCTGTACCCCTGTCATATGACTTGTTTTGATATTGAGGGCGCTAACCATTGGAGAACGTAACTGTTTTCACAGAGTCTAATATTCTCATAGAGTTACCTTTCGTATCTACGATAGCGGATAGTTGTTTGAGGCTAAAGTTGCCAATGATGCCATGAAAGGTTCGCAAGGTGGGTAAGTGAAAGAACTTAAGGTTAATATTTTGATTATTAAATATCATTGTGTACTGAGTAGTTTGGACGTCTCCTGCTATAGATTTTGCAAAGAAAGTATTTTCATCATGTAAAGGTTTTGATACAAAGGATGATTGAATGTAATTTTTTGAAGATCCGGTGTCTATAAGAAATTTATAAATGTCACCACTCTTCGACTTACACTCGAAAAAAGGTAAGGAAGAGTCGCTTAACCTAAAAAATTTATGTCGACATGTTCCAATTCTTCGATTTGGGAAATATAGGTATCGGAAGACACGTCTATACTTTCGACATATTCACTGAAGGGTTGCTCGGCTTATCCGTCACTCAAATTGAGGTTTTCGTAGTATTGGCTTAGTTCTTCTGGGGATGGGTCAATGGGGAAATTAGGATGATGTCTCGTAACTTTGAGATTTTGAGGTATAGTTCCATCATGTCTTCTTGGTTTATTGTTGAAATTTTGTCGATTTTGGTGGTGTATGCCTCCAGCATGAGCACTAGGTCCTTGTGTCAAAGGTTCTTGTTTCACATTCGGTCCTGATTGAGATGTTTTGGCCTGTTTGTTTTTTTTGTGGTTGTGTCCTTGGTTCGAGTGGATTGGGCGAAAGTATTGTTTTTGGTTTTGTTTCCTAGGAGGACCCATATTTCCTTGGAATACAGTATTTTGTGGACGCATATGTGTAGATTGTGGGTTGTTCTAAAACTCGAGTTACAATAGAAGCAACAAGACCATCCAATTCTGGGGTTGAACTAACTTCTTGGGTTGAAAGATCTGCATTTGATGCGCTCGAATGAAATGAGCAGTTGTATTCCTGGCCACTAGCGGAATGAGCGTGAAGATTGCCTACTATCGCTAAAGGATTACTCATGGATGCAAATATAGGAGGGTTAGAAAAAGGAGGTGTGATGTGGGAAGAAGTGGGATTTGTTAATAAGTTGTTATTAATTGAAACTTGGGGAATTTGGCCTTGGCCTTGGTTTGGTTCTTGGGATTCACCGGTACTTGCCCTTGTTAAAACCATTTTCTTATTTAATGCTTATATTATTATGCTTATAATATTATATATATATATTATAACAAATGTTTTCCAAATTTAATTAGTTGTATTCAAATATTTAGAGTTAAGCGGTAACAACTTTTGAAAGAGAAATAAGTCTTTATCTTTGTAACAATTTCAATTCTTAGAGATTCTATTTTTCTGAAAACTAATTTACATGATGTACAGACTCACCAAGCCTGTTACTGGGATTTGTTCCGCTTTGCCCATAAGGTTACTGGGGATCCCTCGTTGACTCCTTGTACTGCTGCTTGGCCCCTACAGTTGAGATCACTGTTAGGGGTTCTTTCGTACACTCACTGAATCTGCTTTACGCGAGTGCGGGAGCTACTTAAGATCCCTGGCTTCTTTTTAGTTAAAACTTTACGTTTTTCGCGAGCACTGGATCTACTTAAATCACTGGCTTCTTGTTTTTACCGCGACTTGTTTTGTTGACCACCATTTTTCCTTCTAGTTCAACTTTACGTTTTTCGTGAGCACTGGAGCTACTTAAGGTCACTGACTGCGATACAAGACGAAAAAAAACTGGGCCCCTGCCACACAGGCGCCAAATAATCAAACATTATTGGTTTGATTTAAAAAAAAAAGTTTACTTTCATTTCAAATATTAGACGGGCAGCGATTCTGTCTTTGAATATACACTACCTAAATCTTAACAAAATTCATAGCTTAAATACTAATTATCTGCTGAGACAAGTGAAAAAGTCTATATGGTTTGGCTTCAAAATTTACATTTTTATATAGATGTAATTATATGTACAAAAATTACAAATTTAAATAAAAGATATTGCAAATATTTTCTTCAGAAATTCAGTTCAACTTATACAGTTCATGTAGCGAAGTGAGTTTACTGCGTATCTCTGTCAACATTAAAGATATGTAATGCTTCATCTAACACCAGCGTCTGAGATCCGGAGAAGCTGTTCCAAAGTTCTCAGAGTACGGGGAATTTTGCAATGAAATGGAACACATTTTCTATTTCCTAAGGTTAAAAAGATCACATAAAATTGGTAGTTCCGGGCAGAGGGATATAAGATTCAGAATCACATGTTCAACTCTAAATTTGAAGATAGTGCTTATCTTATCCACCTAATACTTGTTCAGAAAGTATGTATCTTCCTTCATAAAATGGTTCGATTTACTACGTTAAGCTATAATGGGAAACATGAGTTTCTTTCAAGTATTTATTATATAATCTTTGACCAATTTTCTTCAGTATGGAGCTTTTTGTCTTAACAAAGCCTGTTGTTCATCCAGTGCTATAGAAAATACGAAAACGCAGTCAGATTCTATTGCTTCCCATTCTTGAAGTAACACACTTAGTCTTATTTCGCAGCATTTAAAAAAGCACTAACAATATTAATAATACTTATTCTAACTAAAGGCATAACATTAATCTTTAACTTATTTACTTATTATCATACAAAAAATTAAATGATATTAAAACTATTTTTTTATAATTGATGTGATGAACAAACTTATTTTCTAGGGTAAGACGAGAAACATTTGTTGTTTGAGTTGTGATTGCTAACATGCAAATCCTTTCATATCTGTGAAACACTCTTTTTATATTGGATAAGGTCGACTGATCCAAACGATTATCGAATAAGAAGCGATTCCAAAGTAAACTAAAAATTAGAGGTCTTATCTAACTGAATTCTTAAATGTTGACTATGTTGAACTATAGATGAATTTGGTGGTGTTATGTATCCCTCTTTATTAAGACAGCTCACCAATAATGGAAACAATTTCACTAACTTTGCATTATCCTCCGGGTGTACCTGTCCTATGCCAATGAATGACCTTAGATACTCCCAATGAAGTATTAGAGTTTATCGAACAGCATTAAAGTTATGCTCCTGATTAAGGCTTTCTGCTTACTTATCGGACCTACTTTCCAATTTTTACGTAAAAACTCCTTTCCTCTTCGCTTTCATGCATATACTTGTATTTTTTTTTTTTATAATTTTGGGCTCAAGGGCTTTGGGTACCCTTAAAATGCTTGGACACAGCACGGGCGAACGTTAAAAAGAAAATCTTGTAAATATAAACACTAGGTTAATTTATATTTTTTGTATATTTTTCTACAAGTCACCTTACAGTGAAAATGCTTGATATGAGATCCTTCTAAGTGCCAGTTTAACTGAACTCTTCAAGAAGTAATATCCAAGTAATGCATGAGTTCCCACTAGATCATCGAAATCAAGCAGTGTTGGGCGCGGTAACTACGTAGGTGGGTGACCACGTGGGAACTCAGTACTCCGCGTGCTGTTGACAAAACGCGCCACATGTGCATAGTACCCCGGCGTTAAAACCCGGAACCTTCAAATTAATTTGTTCGTTCCCTTGATAATAATAATAATAATAAGGAGAGATGATGGTGATAACAACATAAATCTTCCAATTCAGCCGATTAATCGTATACATATCAGAGCAAGTGTGCTATAAAGCAGGATAAAAGCTAGACGAGCAATGAAGATCTGATTTACAGCAAACATATCTTGCTGAAGAAGTTGCTCTTCCAAGGCAAGGACAGGTGAAAATTGGCCAATATCGGGTTTGTGCATCAAGTGGAACATCTATAGGATTCACGCAGTAAAAAAATTGGCTACTGAAATCCGAGGTACACTGCAAAACTAACTTTTCACTTCGGCCATTAATATCGTACGTTGTCTGAATATTTGTTATATGCTTTGGACAAAGAATGGCGTTGCAAAACATATTCCTTACGGAATTAGAAAATTTCGTCTTCACCACCAGTTACAACTCGTTTGATTTTTATTAGCTCATATGGAGAAGATCTGAATGGGTTGTGTCTTCATTCAAATTTGAACAAGAGGGTGGCAGTTTCGGTAGACAAAATGACATCAACGATGAATCTTAGTTTTGGGAAAGTGTTGATAAAATTGCTCCACTCGTATAGGAGAGTATTTGTATTTTTTTATTCTTGAAATTTAATCTTAATTTTACATAAAAGTATTTGCCTGAATTTAACAATGTTTAAAGGAAGAATAAGTCAGCTTAACAGAAATGTATTTCACTTTTCTTTAATTCACTATATAAGAAACAATATATCAAAATTTTTGTTGAATTATACAATAATTAATTTAAATTTTTGTTTCAATAAATGCAAATAGTCTTGCTTAAATTATCAAAAAGAATACAAAAGACATTTTTGTATATAGAAAGACTTAATTCTACCTCATCGGATTTAAAAGGCGCAAATTTAAATGCCATTATCTCAGGAACTGTATTCATTCACTGTTGAATATTGTCCGGACAAACAACTGGAAATTTATTTTAAAGTTCTAAAACCAAAACATTTGACATTTTGGTCTTTATTTTTCTACCTATTTTACAGTCAATGGAGCTAACTTTAATTTCTGCATCGTTGACTATCGATGTCGATATATGCGGCGAGTTCTAGACCATTCGTTTCCAATTTCTTTTTTTCTTTTCTCAATTGATTGAGAAAAAAAAAAAAAGTGTTATTTGCTGCTAAAAATCCCAAGTCAGTTGTTCAGGTACCTTGTTTAAGTAATTCTTTGGCAGTTTTGAGAGCAGCAGAATCCTCTTCATCGAATGAATGAAAAATGTTTACAATTTTTATATAATTTCCTGCATAGTATGAAACTGCTTCTATCTAGGTTCCCCAACGAGTTGTAACTGGTTGCGGTGGAAATGATAGATCTGGTTCAACTTCCTTAAAATTTCTTACTTTTGAAGGAACTTTCAAAAATACTTCTTATTTTTACTTTCAATAAGATGATCGACCTCAGGAAATTGTCCTCTTATGGTTTCGTAAACTCTATTAAGTCCATGTGCTAGACACGTCACATCAGCTATTTAAGGGTAAAATACTTGAATTGCTTCAGCTGCCTTAACCAAGTATGAAGAAGCATCCGACAAAAACAGCAGCTTAGTTTTTTTTTGCCTGGCTATTGTTGAATGATTTACTTTGTCCATTAAAGCAGTATTAATTAAAAACTTCTCCTTTGCAACTGAGTTTCCAGGATCTAAAATGCCAATTATTACATTGGCAATACACCTGTTTGTAAATAAAAGAGAGGAAGAAAGAAAACAATGATTCACATTTTGTTTATGTTTTACTGAACCACTAAAACCGTTGTTTCGTCTATAACAACCCACAACTTTCGGTTTCGCAATTTTGCCTTTATTTTTGCCATGGTTTTATCATACAATCCTTTACCCGAGCATCGAACTTGTCGAGTTGAAGAGGCTGAGTAAGGTCAATGATTCTCGAGACTTTCTCCAGATGTGTCCGGAAAATAAAGGGTATTCACTTTTCCCACCTTCTCCTACTCCCTCACTAGTCCCATCACTACTGGGTCGGATCAAGGTGTCATCCGACCCGTGACGATGATCAACCTAGCTGAGGGCCGATCATCTATCAGTCGTTAACGGAGTGTCCGGATACCTAACGATCTCCGGATAAGAGAGCCTTATCTGTATACAGCGGATCTCCGTACATATGGACATTCTTTCTCCCCTACTCGTGGGACCCCTATGCAAAACTCTATAGGAAAAACAGTACCCGATGCCGGTACTCTTTTATTACCGGGCGGTAATAATGTCACTGGACCGACTACCGACAGGGCTCCTGTAATGCCGAGCAGAAGTTTTTTACAAGGCAAAAGCAACGAGCCCTAAACAAAGCTTTCAAGGAGTTGCAGGATCGTGGCAAGACATATTCCTAGACATATTCCCTAGTTGCAACAAGTCTGTTGCAGGTCATGGACGCCCGAAATGCGATATGTATCACCAAAACCAGCGGATCTATTCCGGAAGTGGGGTGAGATGCGGAGACAAAAAGGAAACTAGAGTGGGCGAACAAAATCCTCAAAGACGGACCCCCACCGTTTCCAAATCACTAAAAGACTCCTCCAAGCACCAGGGCTCATTGGAGGAAACCATTCCGGTTCCCAAAAGGCCCAAAACGAGAACACCCCCAGGACATTCCGACGCTACATCTCTGAGGTCTTTTAGCGATATCCTAATGGATGAGATCACGATCGCGGTGATCGATAGGAGCGACGCCGACGGATCCATTTCTGCAGACTGATGGCAGCTGGTCAAATTGAAGCTTTTGAGCAACTTCTTGAATATCAGTCAGGAAAACTCCGGACAACCTGCCATCACAAACGACGCTGGCTGGTACCAGGGCCACGTCAAGCTGATCGCTTGCAGTGACCAGAGATCCTTGGATCTCTATTAAAAAGCTATAAGTGGTCTAGGAGAGGTCTCGCCAGCTGCTTGGCTCGAAGTCGTGGCAAACGAGGATATCTCTAGTAGACCAAGAAACCGACCCTGTGCCTGTTTTAAGATAAGCACATTGAAAATCTTTGGCATATTTGTACTGAGATGTGAATTTCTCTAAGCACTGCAGACAGTTTTTGTAAAAAAATTTTAAATGTAATATAAATGTCTGCCTAACTATTTGTTTGGGCTCTGTTAAATTATTTAAAATTTGTTTGACTGGGGTGGAAATAAAATCGGCGGCCAACTTCTCCTCCATTTTAGATATAAGATCAAAAATCTGTCCGCTCAACTCCATTACGTTGTTTTTATCCCCTTCAATTGCTAATATTTATCACTTTTTTTGGCACATTTGAAATAACTTCTTTCGCAGATAAATATTTAATATTTATTGAAAGCTATGATTATTTACAACAAAATGCATGATTTCTTTAAAATTAACTTCACCCTGATAATTTAAAAAAAAAAATTTAAACAGCCTTAAAAAGGCGAATCTGCCCCATTGTGGGAACAATCACCATCCGGAAGGGAGACTTCCGATATGAATTTAGATGACGGATGGATTAAGAAACAATTAGTCAACCATTTTATATAAAAATTTAATCTAAAATCACATTCTAGAAAAAAAAAATAGTTAAGTAAAGGAATTTATCCTAAATAAAAAGATGTGTAAAAAAAATCATTTTGCTTTGTATCGACTAATATCAACGTCCTTAAGAGAGGCAAGGTTTCAATATCTTGCCGATCTAGCTGGGTGTTCTGGTAGCCTTAACTAAATGTCACTTCTCAACACTAAGGGCATATCTTAAAAAAAGGCTTAAAAGATTACAAATTGTTTGATTTTTTTCCGGAAAAAATTGGCAGTCAATAGAAATTTGTTGGAATTCAAAAATTTGGTTATCTGACCAACATGATATTTTGGAATTCGGGTGTCAAATTTCACCAAAATATAGTCACCAATGTTGAGTTCATTCTCGGGTTTCAGTCTTTAGTCACTTGCGTTTGATACTTCTAAATCAAAGTGTCCATCATCATCTTCCACATATGGGCCAACAGACTTATCTGAATCTGCAACGCTGAATGTTGTCTTATAGCTTTTTTTGTCTTCTTGTTTGTACGTTAGTTCAGTGATTCTGTTTTTCTCAGGTGTCTCTGTATTAATTATTGATTTATCTTGAAAAAAATCACTGAACGAGTTAAAAATCGGTTCAACCACAACAACTGCTGAAGAAGAACTGTCATAGTTCGAGTACGATCTGAGAGAACAGTGCCGAACGAGTTACTATTAAACATTTTATTTAAGAATTACCTGCTTTTCTGTAAAAGCGAAAGTCGAAAGTGCCCCATCGAAAGTACCCACCCTACCCTATATATACCCTCGCCACACTGAAAGCATCGGTTCCCACTAGATCACCGAAATCAAGCAGTGTTTGGCGCGGTAAGTACGTAGGTTTGGAACCTAACCACATGGTAAATCATGTGCTGTTGACAAACGCTCCACATGGGCATAGTACCCCGGCGTTAAATCTCGGACCCTGCAAATTAATTTGTATCGTTCCCTTGATAATAATTAATAATAATAATATATTTTTCACAACCCATTCGATTTTGGTTCTAGCACAGGAGAACTTTTTGTCGAACAGCTTGGTTAACAACTTGGAGTTTCAATTAATTGATCTAAAGGTGTGGTTATGACAAATGGTACGGAAACACATTACTGCCTCTGCAAGCGCTAACTCCTTCTCAAGATCTGTGTAGTCGCTACTCCAAAAAATGTATCTAACTTCATTGATGCAGCAGTCCTTTACTTTTAACTTATGCTTTTGTTATTCGACGTGGCGAATTACATGATTTTGTCCTCCTGCAGATATTGAAAACTCGCATTCGCAGACATTACAATAAGCAACTGTGTTACGTTTGCTCGGTATATATTTTTTTTAAATCTTCCGAGAATTTACACTCCCTCTTACATTTTTTGTTTGTTGCGACTGTGGTCGCTTATCAATAGTTTGGCTATGCTTAGCAAGGCATACTAATTGATTAGAATGAAGACGTGGCAAAGTTAGGCTGTGAAAATCATTTTGCTTCCTTTTTTTATAAAATTTTTAGTTTGTTTTACTCTGTTCGCTAGGTTACTGGTTCGTCCTAGGAGTCGGTTACCAGAAATAGTCAAACCATTTAGGTCGTGCAGTCGTTTCCCACATACATCTAGTATTTGCCTACATTTTAAATTATCCATGCTTACCATGTTTCGTTTGCTTCTAATAAAGAACAAGATTCAATAAAAACATTCTTCAAAAATATTGTATCTGTGTGTTTATTTTGCGGTGAGGTCTTTTGACTAAGAAGATTTAGTTAAGAAGCTAAAATTATTTTAAAGCTTAACTGTACGCAATTCTTAGTTATCTACACATCCATACACATTCATATATACATCGTTCCGAGAAAATCAGATAGAGGGACTGGGGTTGTTTTTCCTTTAGTTTTTTGAGCCAATTCGAAAAGTACACTTGGCTTGAGTGAGAACACTGAGTACAGATAGACACATTTATAGAGCAAGCGTCAAAAATGTGCAATCACACATGTATTTGTTTGGGGGATGTATAATGAAACAAAATTAAGAATACCATATTACAATTATTTATCAACATATTAACAGAGCAGGAGTGATAAGACCTAGGACCCACCTCTAATTGAACCTAAATAAGGATGCCACCATATGCCGGACGAAAGTACACGACTTGAAAGAGTCAAATCAACTATACAATAGCTACTCGTATACATAATTTCTTAATATCACATATGTATTTTCAGAAAATTATTGTAGACTGATTGAATTTCGGGGGAAATCGAAAGCTGATATCTTGTTGATTTTAACGTGTGTCAAGTCTTCAAATACTTTTCTGAAGGAAATGCACTGAATCACGCTATTGCAGTTTACCTGAATGAGGATGAATTTCTTAAGTAAAATACTTAAAAACTGATGACTTCAGCCAAGGCCCAATGATATCTTCAAAAACGAAAATCAGGTATTGTGCAATTGCTGTACGACTGATGGTCAAGTAGAAGTAATTCATTATACTCATAGACATAGACACATGAGTGTCTAATTCTAAAAATATTTGAAACCACAAATTACTGTTCCTAGTGCTAAATCTTGGCAGTACAAAAAAGAAAAAAACCTAAAGTCGTTACCACAATTATGTGCAGACGATAACTACCGATATGCCCGTTAGAAGCTACTGATCGACATTGCAGTGGTCTCATGGCTCTATAGCCATTTTCGTTTTCTCCGGCGGGTAGTATTGTATCATCGTCTCGGCATAATTTTCCGCAGACACAAGCTCGACCTTTTTGTAAAAAAAAAGAAGAAAAACAATCAATATTACCAACCGTATGGCTTTCTGGATACAATTATGATTTATTCATGTTTCAGCATTGCATTAATACATTTACACATAGAGATTTTTGATAGTCATATACGTACACCTATATGTACTCGTATGTGCATTTATGCACATGGTGGCGGTATATGGTTGAAGGATTCCCGCCAATGGAGATCTCCAGAGCCTATGGGTTTCATGAGACGACTGGTAAAGTCACTGGAAGCCGAAGATGGTACAGAGCGTACTGAGGCTTTGGACGACTACGCCGACATGGATGTGGTGAATGACTTCGATAAGTTGGATGAAATAGATGACATCGAAGATGTTGAAGATTTAAAGGGACTTAGACTTGGCGTCCTTGGTGTTAGGATTCTTACGTTGTCCAGACATTTTGTTTGTTGAATTTTCTGAAAACAGGAAAAAAATATAAAAAATTTAATTAACAATTGTATCTATAATATGCTGTAGATTAGTTTGTCCTCAGTTTTAGTTATAGTCACGACTAGACTGCTCTGTTTGGTGGATCAATTGCAACTGAGAAGACTGGCTTTCGGAGAATGTGAATGTGCTCAGTACTTTTACTTTAGGTCGGCTGACAATTTTAACTGTTCAGTGGACTAGACAACTAATTCGTTGATTGAATTCATTCTAAGCGAATCGAAGTGCTTTATTAGTTTAGAGTTCATAGCTCTTTTTATTGACTAACTCTGACATTAAGTTGCTGCTGGAAGCTGTTATCAAAATTTTACTTTTACTATGTCTCATTTAATGTGCGGTGGCTAAATACAATATTTGGAAAGATGTTTAATGATTTACAACTCGCATTTTCTTGTTGGACATAAGTGGACAAAAGGATAATGGAATATGTTTCCATTCAGTGTGATACATACGAAAGAAACTCAAAAATACAGATATAAAGGGTCTTCGCCAGGCATTATGAAAGACGAAATGCAGACTCTGGTTTGATGTTTTGTGTGCCACTAATTACGTGTAATGCTTCGTATTTCTGCCAAAAATCTCTTCTGTTAAAGGGTCGCTTGCGGGGTCGGTCCTCTGTATCATTTCACAAGCCAATTTACTTGGATCATCTAGTTGGAGTCACCCCAAGCTCGCTGACATTTTTCTATTCAAGTCATCCAGATGTCTTTATGTCATTCTCCGAACCTCGACTGAATTTTGATTAAATATTGCGTTTAGGACAGGATTTTTCAACGACCTACGGTGAAGATGGAAAAACTGGGTGAAACGCTCGGTCCGAAGTTTGTCCCCTATCGGTTTCTTAATATGGAAAGTTTTATGATATATGTTTGTTTGATTTGATCTTCCTTTCATTTCCAACACAGATCACACACAGAGTAATGGAACCATAAAAAATATTCTGGAATTCGTGTCAAGTACTCTGCGCCTGCAATCAGATAGTAAAGGAGAAGGGGGTTACCAGCAATTGGTAAGTTGGTAGCTGAAGGTCCTAGGCCAGCAGTCAAATTTTGTGATATAAGTTAATAGCCTATAAAATCAGGGGGCAGTAAAGCGTCTCATTATATAACGTCAAGTTGGTGACATAATTTTTGTTCATCGGCCTTCGGCAACAATGTCTTAGACCTGTTCTGCTGCAACTTACTTAGATCTTTTTCTCTCTATCTAGAGATTATTATAGCCAAATAAATGTCGAAAATGCTACATGAGATCAACGAATTCCTAGCTGGTAACTTATCGAACTATTACTTAAGATTGCTCCATACACCATATAGTTCGACCCTCCTAAGAGCTAAGGGATGATAGCTCTTAGTCAAATCGCTGGTTTTGAAGTTTATTCTATATTTGTACTCGTATGTATTGGGTTGTTCAATACGTTCTTATGTCTTTTTTATGGTTAAAGTAAAATACAATTTTTTTGTATATATGCTTACATTAATTCCATAGTTTATTACTTTTTTCCAACGTTCTAAAAAAGTCAGCTGACTTATAAGCAAAAATGTTTTCCAAGTACATTTTGATCTCACCTTCGGTATTGAATTGCCTTCCATCCAAATTGTTTTGGAGAGAGCAGAACAGGTGATAGTCAGGACGCGCAAGGTCTAGAAAGTTTGATGGGTGCTGCATAACTTCACAGCTAAATGAATTCAGCTTTTGTTTTATAACTAAAACTGTGCGTGGTCTGGCCTTCTCATGATAGAAAACAACGTCTTTTCGGTTCGCTAACTCTGGCCGTTTTTCTTCCACTGCTTCTTCCAAAATATCGAACTGAGATGAATATTTAACGGCATTTATTGTCTGATTTCGCGGATGCAACTCGAAGTAAAGGACAACTCGTCAGTCCCACCAAAAGCTCAACATGACCTTTTTGGGATGCAAATCTTGTTTACCGACCGATTGCGGTGTTTTAACAAGAGCGCATCATAACCTCTTATGTAGAATGTTTTTGTAAACTTTCCATTTTTCACCTCCCGTGGCCACTGCTTTCAGAAAAGCCTCAAACGAAATCCATTTCAAAAAACACTCACAAACCATTATGCGATCCATAATGTTTCTCTCTCTTAGTTCGTGAGAAGCCCAAACATCCACCTTTTTCGACATTTTAAGCCTTTTGAGTCTCTGCGAAACGATTGTATGAGCTGTGTTAAACCGCGATCTACCGCTTTATCAGATTCCTGTCGACGGTTTCAGCCAAAGTTTGGTTGTCGTCTGTGGTGGGTGGTATCCTTCATTTAAAAAAAATAACTACATTGAACTTAAAACTCGTACTATTAAAAGAAATTCTTATAACAATGTAAAGGATAACCCTCTCTATCTCAATAAACAACAAGAATTTCACAACACATTTCACAGAGATTTTATAAAACTATAAACACTACTTCCAAGAAAAAAACCACAGAACTTATTGAACAACCCAATATTAATCGTAACGAAGCTTGAAATCAATTTTACCTCGACCTTTCAACAATGAGTAGATGAGCTTATAGACGCGAGTTGAAAATTCAACCCGATATTAACTAAATTTTTCTAACAGTCCATGTATTACATTTTGCCCATGCTTTACTCGTAAATGTAAACTATTTTGATTTGTAAATCTTTCTTCTTTCTACAGAGTCTATAGCTACAGATAGTACGAGTATAGTCCAAGAGATCATTTGTGTTGCAGACGTTCAGCTGGTTTTGTATTGTATCTATCGACAAACAGAAGCTACGAGTATGTATTTTAAAAAGGTGCCAATACTTAGTACACTATTTTAGAGAAATATAAATTTTTTTTTCCTTATACAGATGAGAATGATGAGGGAACCGCTTCCAAGCCCACCGACTATTCCAAGGGAGCCGAAGGACGTATTCCCTATAAGGCCTCCTCCACATATACAAAGACCTCCAAGGCGAGATGCATGAGAACAGTTTTTCTAGACACCGAATCCGCACCATAACCTTAAGGTCCAAACTAAATGTATCAAACTGTAGGGCATAGCAAAAGTTATTTACTAAATGGGTGCGGCATGTACGAGTAAGTGCACATCAAGATGTTCTCATCAACAATAGATCGGATTTTTTTAAGTATACTTCAAATTTATTTTAAAATAATGAATTGTATTATTATTAATGTATTATTTTATTATTGCATTAATGTATTATTAATAAACTGAAACAATAAAGATAGTAAAACCACCCCCATAAACATGCTGACGTAATTATTAAAATTGCACATGCTGCAATCTTGTGAAATTCACTAGGGTTCTGTGATAAAACTTGTCATGCGCATATCCGTACAGTGTATTTATATACTTGTGCTTATAGATAGTGAGTAGGCCGCCCTTGGATACATCGCCCACGTGAGCCTTCGTTGCCGTTGGTCTCACTATACCTGCATGATTAGTAGTAGGACTAATGAGTCCCAAACAAGCCAACATTTTTCTTGAAGAAAATATGTCCTAGATTCTCGTATCTATGACTGCAATACGATCATTTATAAAAATTTCAACTTGTGAAATTGACTCCCAATGGGAGTTTATCTCCATTTTCTTCTCGATTCTAATTGATATTTCATAAAATCAAAACATGAGTTCTGTTGAAACTATGCATCCATCTTTATTTTGTATTGAATTCAGATGATTTACAATATGTGTGGTTAAGAATGGGATGACTTGAAAGGCTGTATTCGAATATGGTGTGCTGGAGAAGGCGGCAGCCGATTAAAATCATTATTATACTGCCGCTAAACCAGGTGATCCATATCTCCAAAATGTAGGTTCTGATGGATCCTTCTTCACGTTGTATTCGTTTTGTAACTGAGCCCTGTTCACCTGTGGCATTTTTAATTATTTTTCTATTTCTGTGTTAGAAAGGGGTATTTTAGATGTATTTTTCATTCTAAGCGAATCGAAGTGCTTTATTAGTTTAGAGTTCATAGCTCTCTTTATTAACTAACACTAACACTAAGCTCCTGCTGGAAGCTGTTACCAAAATTTTACTTAAACTATGTCTCATTTAATGTGCGGTTGCGGAATACAATATTTGGAAAGATGTTATTTGATTTACAACTCGCATTTTCTTGTTAGACATAAGTGGACAAAAGGATAATTAAATATGTTGCTAATCAGGGTGATACATATGAAAGAAACTCAAAAATGCAGATATAAAGGGTCTTCGCCAGACATTATGAAAGACGAAATGCAGACTCTGGTTTGATGTTTTGTGTGCCACTAATTACGTGTAATGCTTCGTATTTCTCCCAAAAATCTCTACTGTTAAAGGGTCGCTTGCGGGGTCGGTCCTCTGTATCATTTCACAGGCCAATTTACTTGGATCATCTAGTTGGAGTCACCCCAAGCTCGCTGACATTTTTCTATTCAAGTCATCCAAATGTCTTTATGTCATTCTCCGAACCTCGACTGAATTTTGATTATATATTGCGATTAGGACAGGATTTTTCAACGACCTACGTTAGAGATGGAAAAACTGGGTGAAACGCTCGGTCCGAAGTTTGTCCCCTATAGGTTTCTTAATATGGAAAGTTTTATGATATGTGTTTGTTTGATTTGATCTTCCTTTCATTTCCAACACAGATCACACACAGAGTAATGGAACCATAAAAAATATTCTGGAATTCGTGTCAAGTACTCTGCGCCTGCAATCAGATAGCAAAGGAGAAGGGGGTTACCAGCAATTGGTAAGTTGGTAGCTGAAGGTCCTAGGCCAGCAATCAAATTTTGTGATATAAGATAATAGCCTAAAAAATCAGGGGGCAGTAAAGCGTCTCATTATATAACGTCAACAATGTCTTAGACCTGTTCTGCTGCAACTTACTTAGATCTTTTTCTCTCTTCCTAGAGATTATTATAGCCAAATAAATGTCGAAAATGCTACATGAGATCAACGAATTCCTAGCTGGTAACTTATCGAACTATTACTTAAGATTGCTCCATACACCATATAGTTCGACCCTCCTAAGAGCTAAGGGATGATAGCTCTTAGTCAAATCGCTGGTTTTGAAGTTTATTCTATATTTGTACTCGTATGTATTGGGTTGTTCAATACGTTCTTATGTCTTTTTTATGGTTAAAGTAAAATACAATTTTTTTGTATATATGCTTACATTAATTCCATAGTTTATTACTTTTTTCCAACGTTCTAAAAAAGTCAGCTGACTTATAAGCAAAAATGTTTTCCAAGTACATTTTGATCTCACCTTCGGTATTGAATTGCCTTCCATCCAAATTGTTTTGGAGAGAGCAGAACAGGTGATAGTCAGGACGCGCAAGGTCTAGAAAGTTTGATGGGTGCTGCATAACTTCACAGCTAAATGAATTCAGCTTTTGTTTTATAACTAAAACTGTGCGTGGTCTGGCCTTCTCATGATAGAAAACAACGTCTTTTCGGTTCGCTAACTCTGGCCGTTTTTCTTCCACTGCTTCTTCCAAAATATGGAACTGAGATGAATATTTAACGGCATTTATTGTCTGATTTCGCGGATGCAACTCGAAGTAAAGGACAACTCGTCAGTCCCACCAAAAGCTCAACATGACCTTTTTGGGATGCAAATCTTGTTTACCGACCGATTGCGGTGTTTTAACAAGAGCGCATCATAACCTCTTATGTAGAATGTTTTTGTAAACTTTCCATTTTTCACCTCCCGTGGCCACTGCTTTCAGAAAAGCCTCAAACGAAATCCATTTCAAAAAACACTCACAAACCATTATGCGATCCATAATGTTTCCCTCTCTTAGTTCGTGAGAAGCCCAAACATCCACCTTTTTCGACATTTTAAGCCTTTTGGGTCTCTGCGAAACGATTGTATGAGCTGTGTTAAACCGCGATCTACCGCTTTATCAGATTCCTGTCGACGGTTTCAGCCAAAGTTTGGTTGTCGTCTGTGGTGGGTGGTATCCTTCATTTAAAAAAAATAACTACCTTGAACTTAAAACTCGTACTATTAAAAGAAATTCTTATAACAATGTAAAGGATAACCCTCTCTATCTCAATAAACAACAAGAATTTCACAACACATTTCACAGAGATTTTATAAAACTATAAACACTACTTCCAAGAAAAAAACCACAGAACTTATTGAACAACCCAATATTAATCGTAACGAAGCTTGAAATCAATTTTACCTCGACCTTTCAACAATGAGTAGATGAGCTTATAGACGCGAGTTGAAAATTCAACCCGATATTAACTAAATTTTTCTAACAGTCCATGTATTACATTTTGCCCATGCTTTACTCGTAAATGTAAACTATTTTGATTTGTAAATCTTTCTTCTTTCTACAGAGTCTATAGCTACAGATAGTACGAGTATAGTCCAAGAGATCATTTGTGTTGCAGACATTCAGCTGGTTTTGTATTGTATCTATCGACAAACAGAAGCTACGAGTATGTATTTTAAAAAGGTGCCAATACTTAGTACACTATTTTAGAGAAATATAAATTTTTTTTTCCTTATACAGATGAGAATGATGAGGGAACCGCTTCCAAGCCCACCGACTATTCCAAGGGAGCCGAAGGACGTATTCCCTATAAGGCCTCCTCCACATATACAAAGACCTCCAAGGCGAGATGCATGAGAACAGTTTTTCTAGACACCGAATCCGCACCATAACCTTAAGGTCCAAACTAAATGTATCAAACTGTAGGGCATAGCAAAATTATTTACTAAATGGGTGCGGCATGTACGAGTAAGTGCACATCAAGATGTTCCAATCAACAATAAATCGGATTTTTTAACGTATACTTCAAATTTATTTTAAAATAATGAATTATATTATTATTAATGTATTATTTTATTATTGTATTAATGTATTATTAATAAACTGAAACAATAAAGATAGTAAAACCACCCCCATAAACATGCTGACGTAATTATTAAAATTGCACATGCTGCAATCTTGTGAAATTCACTAGGGTTCTGTGATAAAACTTGTCATGCGCATATCCGTACAGTGTATTTATATACTTGTGCTTATAGATAGTGAGTAGGCCGCCCTTGGATACATCGCCCACGTGAGCCTTCGTTGCCGTTGGTCTCACTATACCTGCATGATTAGTAGTAGGACTAATGAGTCCCAAACAAGCCAACATTTTTCTTGAAGAAAATATGTCCTAGATTCTCGTATCTATGACTGCAATACGATCATTTATAAAAATTTCAACTTGTGAAATCGACTCCCAATGGGAGTTTATCTTCATTTTCTTCTCGATTCTAATTGATATTTCATAAAATCAAAAGATGAGTTCTGTTGAAACTATGCATCCATCTTTATTTTGTATTGAATTCAGATGATTTACAATATGTGTGGTTAAGAATGGGATGACTTGAAAGGCTGTATTCGAATATGGTGTGCTGGAGAAGGCGGCAGCCGATTAAAATCATTATTATACTGCCGCTAAACCAGGTGATCCATATCTCCAAAATGTAGGTTCCGATGGATCCTTCTTCACGTTGTATTCGTTTTGTATCTGAGCCCTGTTCACATGTGGCATTTTTAATTATTTTTTTTTTTCTGTGTGGGAAAGAGGTATTTTAGATGTTTTTGTCCTTTGACAAATATATATATATATATATATAGCACAGTAACAAGGAGTAGTCGGTAACTAGTATATGTAAGTAAATTTTTTACTCCAAATTCTTCTTTGGCGAAAACGTAATTTGGCGTAATATCTCGCCTGCATGAGCGAAATGCCTGGAGAAATTATGGCAAAATATTTAATTTTGCAAGCAGGTATTCCTATTTCAATAGGCAAATTAGTTATAAAAAGAAAATATATGAGTACATAATATATATGTACATAATAATAAAAACAAGAAGAAATAACAGTTTCAGTTTTTAAGCGCGATGACGAACTTAAATACATGTTTCCTTGATCGCTATGATTACTTTTTTAATGATCTGTTCACGACATTTCTGATAGACATAAAAGGCACTGGACCAGGTAGTTAGCTCACTTATTTATATTAGGAAATTAATTCTTCCAGCAAAATTTAAATTTTGCAATTTTGTGCGTTTTGGTAAATAAAGGCTTATCTACCAAGAGGTGTCATTTTAAATGTTGAGAAATTACTAATTACATTAACTACATTAAACTATTATTTCGCTGACTTTTGATAAGCAAATAGTAGGAGGTTATTAAATAAGGATAAACTATCGCAAAACCTGTTGAAATACTGAAAATTTACTACTTCACTTCTCGCACCGCACAACTATAGAAAATGTAAAGTACCACGCACAACGCCGTACTTTCGCTAATTGGGTGACTGGTAATAAATGAACAAGATAAGAACTTTTTAGACAAAATTATTCTGGATGAAGAGGTAAACGAACAAAACTGTGGCATCTGGGGCTTCGACAACCCAAGAGAAATATCACTACATAAAATTTTATCGAAAAAATGACTGTTTGCAGGCAGAGCCGAGGCGGACACTTGGCAAATTCTATACCTCAACCCTATCCTCAGAGTTTGTACTTTATGGTGAAATAAAAATATACTCACTTTTTTAAAAAAAAAAATATTTCGTTTTTCTTTCGACTTAAAATAACTTTATATTCCCCAAGATATGTAACCCTAAGGAGTTCGCAGGTTTTAAAAATATTTTAAATTACCATCCCGGAAGAACACTTGACTTTGCTGATCGCGGTAAGCAACTTATTTATATTGGACGAACAGAAAAAATATATTTCTTAAATTCATGTGACCCTACTCTGTGTGATGGTATTTTTTTTTTTTTGTACCCGTATAATGTTTGCACATAGTATTGATGAAGAGACGTTAGGGAGGGAAAAGTTAGTGATTAGAAAACAAAGAACTGAGCAGGGCATTGCATTAGCGAGTTGGCAAGTAAGGCTTGAGTTTTGGAAGAATTATATTCCAATCTGTTGAAAGTTTCCCAATTGGTTATGCTGTGAATATCGGAATTTTATGAGCTTAACATACGCTACCGTTCCTGTTCTACACGCGAAGAGCAGGGACGTGAATCAGGGAACGAATATGAAAAGTATTGTCGTTAGCAAAGGAATACACTGAATTAAAATAGCAGACAAGAGATCGTTGATAAAAATTAAAGGAGTGTCTGATACAGAACGGAGCCATGGAAACACCAGCATTTATTTTTTGAACATCAGAACACGAAAAACAATATGAATTGAACGTTCCGAAAGGTAATATAATTTCTGATCCATTGAAAAAGAGAGCCATCGATCCCAAAAGCACGCATTTTCAACAAAAAAAAGCCTATGACAAATTCTTGCAAATGCCCTAGAAACATGAAGTGCAATTATCATACTTTCGCCAGATTGTCTTACGCTTTAGTTCCCCTTTTCGGCCAGACAGTGGTTTTTGCAGCGAGGAAGAACACCTCTTCAGAGTAAGTGAAGTCTTACCATTTGGATCAACGGATTTGTGATTGCTAAGATATTTAAAAGTCTTGCTACTACACGAATGTGAAAGTCGATTTGTCCCATTGAAGATTCGACACACTAATATGTAGGCGGAGACAAAGCACAATCTGGGACTGCTAATTGGTCGCTAAGTGTGTAGTAAGCAGGTTGGCCTTGACAGCTGGAGTTGGAGCTGACAGCTGGAATATCATTGTAAATGAGCGTTAAATTGGAGGATGAGGCAAAGTTTCTAACACTTTTGACGAACGACCAAAAATGTTTACTCCTTTTGGGACATTGTAGAATTTTTAGCCTCAGCTTTTGCTCGTATTGGAATTCTACACGTTAAAGAAAGATATTGCAGTCATTCCTATCTCGTTTAAACTTTTCTCGGTTTTCCTTTGTCTAGTTGGTCTTGAAGGACCGCTAAAATATTTTTCTAACCCTGACAGTCTCTTTACAGTTCGAGTTATACCATGTCTTTTCTTTTGGTTTGATACTCTTCATCCGATGAGGGATAAAGGATCTCATTCGAAAAAGAATAGTGACTGTGATCACATAAACAGCGGAATCCACGTCGTTTTCGAGGAAACATAACGACCAATTTAAATTCCTAAAGAAGCTCATCAACCGTGAACTTTTCAGGGTGAGAAGTTATGACTAGGGTGTTAGCGGTATGAATATCAAAATTCGGTATTCGAGTAAGTTCATTTATAAGTTGCGTCAAGTTGTTTTCCGCAGCGAATATCGGAATTTCCAGAATTTCGAAGCCACACAGAATTGCGCATATTGAAATCGCCAGTAACGACGATTTCAGTATGAGGATAGAGGGATACAATTCTTTGTATAGAGTCAGACAGAGCATCAAACTCGTTAAAGGTCGAAGTAATGTCCAGTTTGGGGTTTCTGTAAATAAGGCAATAGTGGATAATTTACTTAAAGGACTACATTGTGGTGGAGTTTGATAGGCTACATTACTTCGCACGTAAATAGCGAGACCGCGGTCAAAGGGAAATAACGACATTTAATCGTAGCCAGGTAGTGTCAGATCAGAGTGATCTTAGAGGTGTGGGCGGGGAACAACCTGTTTTTCACTAAGTGCTTAAAAAGCTAGTCTGTATTTACAGACGTGGACGTACGAGAGCTGTTTGATGAATAACCGGATTAGAAATGACAGCGCAACTTTTTTGGGTTTTGGCACTTTATTTTTCAATATAATCCCTTTTCAACTCGGTCGACTTTTTTAAGTCCTCCGTATACTACGACTTTTGTTGGCGACTAAAATACTTCTCCATGACGGCTATAATTTTTCGTTCGTTCCGGCGAGCGATTTTTTAAGGTTTGAGATCAAAAAGTCGCAGAGAGTCATATCCGGAGAATACGGAAGATGGGGGAGAAATTCGATAGAAAACCTGTCGACTGAAAAGGTCTAAGCCGGTGCGTTATCGTAGTGGAAGAAAATTTTTTCTTCTTTAAATGTGGTGCAGGAGCGACGTAGTATGCTCCTGTGATTGTTTTTTACTTCTCTAGATAGTCAACGTGAATCACAACTCGCGCCTCCCAAAAAACGGAGGTCGTCATTTTCTGACCGGGTAAAACCCATCGTTTCGATAATTCTTTGGTTTCTTGTGTATACCAATGAATCCTCACTTCATTGACGGTTACGAAACGACGCAGTAACTCCTCCGGGTTCGGATTTAACAGGGTCAAGCATGTCTTTGAAGTGGTCACACGATTGCGCTTGTTCTCCGGTTTCCAACGCGCGAACGTCTTTCTCATGTCTAAAATCTCGTGCAGGATATGGCTTAGGCGATTAGTTGAAATGCCTGCTATCTTAGCCAACTCTAGAATTTGTAAAGATAGCAGCAGATAGTTCTGAAAGTTTGTAGAAGAAATAAGTCCCTAAAGTTGTTTCCTCAAACTACTAATTCTGAGTTAGTAGCACAAAAAGTGCAGGGTATCTTCCCGTGAGTCTATGTCTTCGCAGTCTCTGGAAAGGTCATTATGGCTTGTGTGTAATACAAGAGCGTAGATGATACAGTTCTTCTTTTCAAGAGAATCTTACTTGTTCTGAATTTGCTGAATTTTGGACATAGTTGAGTTGAGGTCTCGCAAGTTGAAAGTTTTTTCCACCTTTCATTTTCTTTTATATGTATCGTTCGCTACCCTTGTATTCTCAGAGTGCAGAGTGGAAGTCTGATACTTTGATCTGCCAGTTCCCTTACTAGAAAGAATATTTTTTGAGCTAGCTCATATGCAAGCTCATTGTCACTTCTTTGTCGCATAGCATAACATTATGGTGAAACTCGATTTGATTTAAGCTGCAGCGGCCTTGCTGGCTGGCCTGGTTATCACAGTAAATATAGTACTATCCTCATGGGATATTGCCTTAATTGCCGCAAGTAGGCTGCTTCTGCTACAGCCAATATCTCAGCATGGAAAACACTGCTTTAGCCCGTTAGGCGTCTTGAGCATCGTAATTTCAATTGATTGCACATGCTGATGATATTGACATGATCAAAAGAATGCGTAAGCGGCGAAGATGGGTTTGACTGTCAATGAATGCAAAACCAAGTTTATACTGTCAACAAGAAAGGACAGCCAACATCGACGTCTGAGGTAGAACCACACCCTTGACACATGTAAATTTATGGCAGTTAAGAGGTGAGTGGAGGAGGAGATGCACCGACGAACTCTTCGACTTAGCCAAAAGAGTGAAGGTATAACGACTAATATATGTGGGTTGAGAGACCTCAACCAACATAGTGTTCGAAATAAGAGACAGTTAGGGTAAGATCTAGTTAGCTGATTGAGGCTCAGATCCACAAGTAAAATGTCCAAGGAGAGAGTTTGAGATTTAGAAAAAACAGGCACCGGATTTTGAGCGCAAGCCTCTTACGTTCTAGTGGTAAAATATAGAAAATAGGTTTTTGCGTGGAGTGGTAGTACTTAGTATTTGAGGTAGATACAGATAGAGTCAGGAATGAAAGTTTGGAATGAAAGTATTTATCATACCTAACTCGGCTACGCTGAAGCTGAAGTGTATATACAAGAGATCGGCCGTAACTGGGAGCTAATCCTGTAGGTCAGCTTGATACTTTTTAAGCCTTTCACGGGTAGTTTGGACGTCTTTGTGTGACTTAGCGCCTAGTATGATCTCTAACGTTCATCCTTTTCAAAACAAAACCGTTGGATCTTTGACTTTTGAGCCTTACTACCACGGTATATTAGATAAACAATTTAACCAATTTGCACTAATTTGCTGATGAAATATTCACATGTTTGTATCAAGCCTCTTCTTTTTATCCCTTGGTTATTTATTTCAAAAATTTTAAAAGCATTTTATGTTGAATGTTTAATGAATTCTTTAGTCAATGCTCCTTCTGGTAACCTGGCGTAACTTTAACAAACAAACAATATTTAACTTTCAGCTGCAGACCTAAAACTCATTGTGTCACCATGCGAAAAGTTCATTAAGTCTACAACAATTATAGGCGATGGACAGGCTAAAATTGTTTTCGAAGGACACAGCTCGAAGGAAAATCCTAGTCATTCAGTAGCATGGTGTGAACTTTTAATAAGAATTACCCTACGTGGACGCTGTCTTTTGTCAATACCAATTCTTACAGAAATCAGATCTTGAAGAACGTAAAGTCTTTCGAGAAGAATCAAAATTTCTAAAAGAGCTAAATCAACCTAATACGAGAATAGTGAGTCATATTGCATTTTGGGACTCGGATGTGAGGAGCAGTACTGTTCTTATCACGGAACTAATGGAGTTGGGTTTACTTCAGTCGTAAGTTCATCACCAGACACCAAATTAATAAATATAACTTGTTTGAATACAGATACAGATGCATCGACAAAAGTACATACACCGATTGGAGTTTACAGATAATAAAAGGAATAGATAACCTGCATACTCATAATACAGTTATAATACATCGCGACATAAAATATGGGAACATTCTCGTTTCAGGCTCTCCAGAGCGGTTAAAGATATGTGACTTTGGCTTGGCAAATAGTAAAGATACTAAACCTGACGTTCACGTTTGCGGCACCCCGCATTACATGCCTCCAGAAAATTACTCTAGGCAGTATGACGAGTTTGTGGATATATACTTATTCGGGTATTGGAAATTATTACAGGTAGTTTACCATATAAAGTATTTCGAAATAAGAAGCAAATTAAGCAAACGGTTTTAAATGGTGAAAAATCAAAAAGTTTCTCTAAAATACGAGACCACAACACACGCGATTTGATTGAGTGCTGTATCGATTCTAGGCCGATGCTAAATATGATGTTCTTTAAAAAAGTGAGACCCTTTAAAGGACTTGTTTTTTTTTTTTTTTTTTTTTTTTTGTATTATACCGCGCGCACGTACCCTTTACTAGCTTTTCTCCAGGGCACGGGCGGGTGGTGTAGTAGTTTGAAACTCAGGTGTATTAGGTTTCGATATTTTTCCCAGAGGTGGTTGTCAAACTGGACGGGACGAGTCAGTGCATCCTCAGTCTTAGTACGTTCTAGTTGTTAGTTCGTTACATTTTAGCCCAGCCAGCAACAACTCCAACATCAGTTTTATGCCTTCATTTCAGATTTAACGCCCACGGGATTTTCATATAACTACATACAAATTCTATGACACTCTGCTTGAGGAGTCAATGCATATACCACTACACCACGGCCACCCTCGTGAGAGTCCAGATTCGGCAAATATATTCTTGATGGGCGTTGAATGGAAAGTGCCTAAGCATGTTCTTACAGCGGCGTGGTATGGCTAAGAAATTAGTTGCAGAGATGCTTTCGAGATTTTCCATAAATTAGTAAACCGTAATAAATTTTTGGTAAAATTATAAATTGAACAGATAAAAGAAACTTCATAATATTTACCCTGGTAGTAAGGCTTTTACTTTAACTTAAACTAATACAATGTTGCTTAAAGCTATAATTTGATTCGAATATAATGCCTAGTATTTTTGAAAAGTTCACATTTTTGATACTTATAAGGGTAGATTCATCGTAAGGTTTGACTTTTAATAGGCTCTTTTTGACAGATCACGCAAGATTTCTGTCAAACTGTTTTGTCATTTTTGTTCAATATCGTTTGGCAAGTAATCGTGGAGAGACTCACACCACAACAGCGTCTTCAAATTATTCAGCTGTATTACAAAAATCAGCGTTCTGTGAGAAATGTTTTTCGTGTGATTCGAAAAACTTACGGTGCGCATAATCGACCTACTAATACCACTATTGTCAATACCATTCGCAAATTTGAGTCATAGTTTAAATTAGTGAATAATATTCGACTGGTTAGACCACATTCAGCACGAAGTGAAGAAACTATAGCAGCTGAGAGTGTACGCGAAGACCGTGACGAACCGATCCGCCGCCGTTCTCATCAGCTTGGCTTGGCGTATTCGACAACTTGGATTATTTTACGTAAGAATCTCAGCGTACGAAATTCAACTTGTGGAAGAATTGAAGCCAGGCGACTTGAATTTGCGTCATATTTTTAGTGATGATGGTAAAACTCAATGAAAATCTGATGTTCTATCGCAAAATTTTGTTCAGTGATGAAGCTTACTTCTGGCTCAAAGGAAACGTTAATAAACAAAATTGCGATATATGGACTGATGAGCAACTCGAAGAGTACCAAGAGCTACTATCACATCCATAAAAAATAGCGGTATGGTATATTTCTTCAAAAAAGAGGCAAATCAGAATGTTATCGTCAAAGTTAACCGTTATTGCGCCATGTTAACGGACTATGTGCTTCCTTAAATTCAAGCACATAGTCTCGGTGAGCTCTGGTTTCAACAAAATGGCGCTACGAGCCATACAGCGTGTGAAACAATGGACTTGTTGAGAAATCATTTTGATGAGCACTTAATTTTACATTTTGGTATGATAAATTGGCCACTTAGATCATACGATATTACATCTTTGGACTATATTTTCTGGCATCATGTAAAGTCTCAGGTCTTCAGGAATAAACCAGCTACGATTGAGGTTTTGGACGCCAACATTACTCGTGTTAACTGCAAGATACCAGTCGCTATGCTCGAACGAGTCACCCAAAATTGGATCTTCCAATTGGACTGTCTCAGACGTAGTCGTGGCCAACATTTACATGATATCATTTTCGAAAAGTAAATGCCATGAAACGTTCTTTAAACCGTTTTACATTCTAACTCAAACCTCACGATGAATCACCCTTTAGAACCCAAATACGACGTTAACTGATGTATCACCCCGATGGAAGTGTTGTGACTTGAAATTATGAATCTTCATAATGAAAGATATTCCTACCCTCAAGTCTTTCACATCCCAAATCCAAATCGAAAAGAAGACAGTCAGGTGATATGCTCCCTGGCGAAGTCAACCCTGTGGTAGTAGAGCGCTATTACGACCTTCACAGCAACTTCATCCGCAAGTCCCTCAAGAAGCCCGTTATGCTCACTAATTGATGCGCCATAAACACGTTACCATCTTTCGCCCCTGAAGATACAGCACGTCCCTTTTAAATACCCTCTAGCTACTCATCCAGACAAAAAAAAAAAAAAATAATAATAATAAATAAATAAAAAAAGGAGAAATGAATGTGTCTCGTATGTAAAACTACCCGAAGAACCGTGTATCGATCAGTCCCCTTGCTGGACTTTGGTTGTCATACTGAGAAAGAAAAATGTTAAAAAGAGATTTATTGCAAGGTCAAAATAGGTGTAGGGGGTGCCAATAACATGCAAGGGTATATATATATAAAAGTAGCTTGTCTTAGAACTAGTGTCGGTTCTCGAATCTATGCATTCAATCAGAACCTAATAATAACAATACTAATATTGATACTGAACCGAGCCGAAAATAATTAATAAATATATTAGATAAATCTACCTCTAGTTACAGAGGATAACCGCTAGCCTGAACAACATCAATCATTAAAGATATCGCGGTAGATATTGAACTGAAGTCTATTTATTTGTTACAATAATAAATAGGTTGTAGTACAATATCAGCACTAAAACTAAAATGAAAAAAAAAAAAATAATAATAATAAAACTTCACAATTTAATTCGTGTATCCTAGAGCGTCATCGCATAAATGATACGAACATAAAAGAGCAATGTCCAACTGACTTACCGAGCTTATGCCGGATGGATGTGTACAACTTACTTATAAAATACAATTAACAAAAAAAATAAATATAGATATATGCATATATATATATGTATATATAAACGTAAATAAATCTAGGTTAGGACGGACACGGGATGTAAAGGTAAAGTGACCAGATTTATTTGAAGCAAGAGCCGGACACATTTTCTTTCATGTCAAATTATGGTTTTTTTTAAAGTAAAAAATTAAAATAGTACGCTTCATAAACGACAAATGACATATTTAAAAAAAAAACAGGCTTCATAACAATTTTTTGTTTTTGATATTTAAAAGAGATCAGTAAAAATGCATATTAATCTGCCAACATGTTATTTTTAAAAATACTTTAAAAAATCAGCCTCAATATTGCTAGCGTGCTTAGACAAAGTCAAGGTAATAATAAATAGTTTTCCAGAAAATAAAATAAAAGTAAATGCTTCAAATACTTACATATGATTAATTTTAAAATTTAAAATTAATTCATATGTTTGGATGCAGAATGAATTTCTTTACATATTATTCTTAATTTTTTCATGTAATTTACATCACAATTTTGGTATTGCATTTTTAAAATTAGTATTGCTTTAACTGTTTCGACAGACAGCTGAGCATTTCTAACGGTCCCGATTTTATTTATTAACGAAAAAATTTTTTCTGTGACCGCATTAGTGCCAGGAAGACACAAAATATATTCCACTAGTTTTAAAATATTTTTAAGGGGAGCTCCTCTAATTGAAAAATATTGAACCTTGTCTTATTACCGCAAATCAACAGAAAAATGTTACTCTTTCCACCTAATTTTATATCGTCAAAATACATATTTATTTATATATCCAACTTCCTCCAACAAATCGTTTTCTGAAATTGTTTGGTCAGTTTTCTGCGACACAAATACAAAACTTTTTTCAACATCTTCCTATTTAATGCCTGTTTTAAGGCAAGCACATTGAAAATCTTCGGCATATTTATACTCAGATATCAATTTCTCTAAGTACTGCAAACAGTTTTTGTAAAAAAAACACTTTTAAACGCAATATAAATCTCTGCTTAACTCTGTTAAATTATTTAAGATTTTTTTAAATGGGGTGGAAATGAAATCGGCGGCTCACCTCTCCTCCAATTTAGGTATAAGATCAAAAATCTGTCCGAACACCTCCATAATGGTGTTTTTTTGTCTCATGAAACATGGAAGACTGATTATGAAGAAACATCAACCATAGTTATGAACTTAGGTCTTCAAAAATCGTCTGAAGAACAATGATACACTTATCAGTTGAGAGAAAACATGGTTTAAGTTGCTTGTACATTTTTAGCACACGTTCAATAGCAGGCAATAACGCTAGCGATCTAGTTTTGCAGAACCCTAATATGCGATTGTATTCCACTTCTACATCGGAGCAAAACTTTTTTAAGTTTTTTAACACGAACGGTGTATATATAGAAGTGGACGTATATTTTAATTATAATCTTTTCTACGTCTGCTGCAGTCTGTATTGCATTGTGTACAATATGTGCGGAACACCCGACTAGAACCAAAAGCTGTTTTAAATTATTATCTAGACGGCTAAATACATTATTTTTCCCACTCCTAGATAGCCCCCCAGAGTAAGTGTTGGCGTTATCGGCGGATAAGCCAACAATTTTGTCGGACAGATGTATGTTGTTGGAGATAGTTGTCATTATTAGCTCACTTATAACTCCAACGTAGAGCATCCTTAGCTTTACGTCTTCCTGGTATGTGAAATATGTACCTCACAACAGTGAGGAACAGCTTCAGATCCTTTTTGTTGGATGCGTCATAGAAGTTGATACAAAATTTATTACTTCTATAACTCTTGATGTGCATACTGTGAGAGTAGGGTGAGGTGGGGCAGATTCACCTCTTTTTTTGGCACATGAATATTAAAAAAATTTTTTTTTATTAAAAGCTATGATTATTTACTACAAAATTCATAATTTCTTAAAAGTTAACTTTACCCTGATAATTTAAAATTTAAACAGCATTAAAAAGGCGAATCTGCCCCATTGTGGGGAACAATCGTCATCCAGGTTGGCACTTTCGACATGAATTTAGATTACGCGCATGTATTAAGTATCAATTAGTCAAATATTTATATACGATATTATTATATATTATAAGTAGGAACGTACTGTTTTTATTTGAAAAGTTAAACAAATCTTAAATCTATAAAATAAAAATTAAATGATATCAGAAATTCATTTTAAACTAAAATTAAATTAAAAAATTAAATAGTTTAGTAAAGGATAAATGTAAAATAAAAGGATGTGTTAAAAAAAAATTATTTCACGTTGTATAGACTCCTATCAACATCCTTAAAAAAGGCAAAGTTTGAATATCTTGACGATCCAGCTGAGTGTTCTGGCAATGTCACTTCTCAACACTAAAGACATATCCTCAAAAAAGGTTTAAAAAACTACCAAGTCAAGAGAAATTTGTTTGAATTCTCAAATTTGGTTATCTGACCAAATTGATATTTTGGAATTCGGGTAGTCAAATTTCACCAAAATATAGTCACCAATGTTGAGTTCATCCTCGGGTTTTAGGCTATAGTCACTTGCGTTTGATACTTCTAAATCAGCAGTCCATTATTTTTAACTTACGCTTTTGTCATTCGACGTGGCAAATTACATGAAAACTCGCATTCGCAGACATTACAATAAGCAATTGTGTTACGTTTGCTCGGTTTCAGAAATGTATAAATTCTTCGGAGAAGATGCCAGTTTATTTCCATCTATGTATAATGAAACGTTAATATTATTAATTATTGTGCTTACATTTGAGATGTTTTTTGTTAACCTATCTACAAGTACCCGTCCAATAAACTTCACTTTACAGCAAATGGTTTTGTTTTCGATTTAAAAATGACAAAAATCAAGCCAAACTGACTATTCATACATACATATGGCGGCGGGACAGAGACATCAAAAACGGGACTGTCCCAATAAAAGCGGGACGTATGATCACTTTATGTAATGGTATGCTTGCAGGCCGTTGGCCGACTGGGTTTGATCATAAGGTTGTTAATTACGGCTGATATTTCAACATCTATTGCTGTTGTTGCGACTGGAGCTCTTAGTTTGGCTGTGTCCGTGGCAGTCGATGCGTCGATGCCATACTTGCTATTGCGGAGACTGTGGTCGCTTAGAAATAGTTTGGCTGTGCTTAGCAAGGCAAACTTATTGATTAGAATGATGGAGTGGCTAAGTAAAAGCGGTAAAATTTAAAGAATTAGCAAGGCTGAGAAACTCCTTTTGTTTTTCTTATTTTTATAAGATTTTTGTTTGCTTTTCTCTGTTCCGGAACCAATTAAGCCATAGCGATTGGTTGTTATCTATCGGTTACCAGAAATGGTCAATCAATTTCGGTCGTACAGTCGTTTCCAACATACATCTTCTATTTGCCTATATTTTAAACTATCCATGCTTACAACGTTTCGTTTGCTTCAAATAAGAACACGATTGAATGAAAATGTCTGTGTGTTTTGTGTTGTATCTGGTGTATAAGACTGGAAAATTTTCAGATTATTTTGCGGTGTGGTGGTTTGAATAAGAAGATTTAGTCAAGGAGCTAAAATTGTTTCAAAGCTTAACTGTACGCAATTCTAAGTTATCTACACATCCATACACACTCATATATACATCGTTCCGAGAAAACCAGATAGAGGGACTGGGGTTGTTTTTATTTTAATTTTTTGAGCCAATTCGAAAAGTCCATTTGGATTGAGTGAGAACACTGAGTACAGGTAGATTCATTTATAAATCAAGCGTCAAAAATGTGCAATCACATATGTATTTGTTTGGGGTATACATAATGAAACAAAATTAAGAATATCATATTACAATTATTTATCACCACATAAACAGAGCTATCCAACCGCATAATTGGAATATACATAGGAGCAGGAGTGATAAGACATAGGACCCACCTCTAATTGAACCTAAGTAAGGATGCCACCATATGCCAGACGAAAGTAAACGACTTGAAAGAGTCAAATCAACTATACTGTCGGATAGTTTCTTAATGTCACATATGTATTTTCAGAAAATTATTGTACAATAGGCTGGCTGAACTTCGGGGGAAATCGAAAGCTGATATCTTGTTGATGTTAACGCGTGTCAAGTCTTCAAAAACTTCACTGAAGGGAATGCACTGACTCATGCTATTGGAGTTTACCTGAATGAGGATGAATTTGTTAAGTAAAATACTTAAAAATTGATGACTTCAGCCACGACGGCCCAGTGATATTTTCAAAATCGAAAATCAGTTTTTGTGCAATTGCTATACGACTGATAGTCAAGTAGAAGTAATTCATTATGTTCGTAGACATAGACACATGTGTGTCTATATCTAACAATGTTTGAAACTACATATTACTCTGGGTGTTCCTAGTGCTAAATCTTGGCAGTACAAAAAAGAAAAAAACCTCAAGTCGTTACTACAATTATGTGCAGACGATAACTACCGATATGCCCGTTAGAAGCTACTGACAAGATCTCCTTTTGAACTCGTAGAAGTTTCTGAAAACTAGAATGACTGATCGATATTGTAGTGGTCTCATGGCTCTATAGCCATTTTCTTTTTCTCCGGCGGGTAGTATTGTTTCATCGTCTCCGCATAATATTCCGCAGACACAAGCAGTACGACGAGTTCGTGGATATATACTCATTCGGGTTGTGCGTACTGGAAATGGTTACAGGTACCTTACCCTATAAAGAATGTCGATATGAGAAGCAAACTAAGCAAAGGTTTTAAGTGGTGAAAAACCAAAAAGTTTCTCTTAAATACGAGACCACAACACACGCAATTTTATTCAGTGGTGTATCAATTCTAGGCCGATGCTGAGACTACAAACTTACAAATCTAAATATGATATTCTTTGAAAAAATGGGACCCTTTAAAGGACTAGTAAGTACTAATTATTGAAATATTCAATTTGTTTACAAGATTTCACATAATTACAGAATGCACTGTCGAACCAATCGTCTGAAGAACCACTTTTACTGCTCTTGACATCAAAACATAATCTACCTATGCAACCTATATCTAAGGTAAATTAAATTTGTGTTTACTATAAATTAAAAATATTGATTTTTATTTGTATTCATTAAAAACAAACATAGAAAGTCGCCCAAAATCTTCCAAGATTGAAGCTGAATCTGTTGTTGTAACAGAGAAACCACAGCAGAAATTGACTGTTCCAAAAAAACGAGTATGTACCTTACAGCATCTCATAGTTATTTTCTAATTGTATTCCTACACCCATTAGGAACGTTCAGAAAATAACCAGGATGACGCAATGAGCAAAAAGCTCCAGCATCATAAGAAATTCATGGTTAAAAGCACAAAATTGTTCAAAATATAAAATAAAAATAAATAGTCGTTCCATTTTGAAAAGTATGCTCTTACAGCCATGGAAACACAATTAAGATCACCTTTTCATTTCGCATTGTACGGAGAAGTCAAGATACTGACTAGTAAATAAAGAGCCTGGCAGCTCATTGCAGAGGCAAGTTGTATGGGTTAGGAAAAAATTACGATATTCGAGACTACGTCTAGAGGTGGCATTAAAGGTATACAGGTGAACATATATAGGCAGACAGGTGGTACGATTGGATGCAATGGAGTCCTGGATTTTAAAATAACGACAGAACAATATAAGGCAGGAGACATTTGTCAGTGTACGATTATGTCGATTGACTGTTTTGAATCAGCGCACGGTTTTGAATCCTATCTAGGAAGAGCAGAGAGATCTTTGGAGCACGTTACCAGACTGGGTACTGTACTTAATATTTGCCAGATAAATCCCTTATATATTAGAACCATATTAGACGTAGTGAAGTCGGTTGACTAAGGTTAGACTTTCGAAAGCATTTCACACATAATGAGAATAAAAAACGTTTTCGATTTCGATTCTGCAAGGGTCATCATGTTTTGGAATCATTAAATTCCACTTGTTGGAGACTCCCCAATTGATATTGGAATTTAATGAGCTGCCCTCTCTAAATAAGAAAAGTACACACATACATAGGTCCAAGAATGAATATGAAAAGCAGAGCCTAATATATTCAACAAAACAATACACTAGATAATCAGACTTACTAACTTACTTACTAACTAATATAACGCCCCAGTCCGGGTTTGTAGGCGTTTTCAGTTCAGGCGGTCTCTGGTTATCTACCTCCAGTTGGGTACTCTAAGTTGTTTAGTGTCGCCTTCCACTTATTGCCGTCATACGAGTATAGACGATATCTTTCTCTAATCTACCTAAGAGTTAAAATCACAGACTAGTGTACAATTATCGCCGTTAAATATCTTCTTCTAAACTAATATACGTCAACGAGACCAAAAGCTAAGGATACACATCTTAATCCACATTCCTCCAAAGAATCTCCTTAATTTTTCTTGATAAGGCGCTAAGACCTCCTTAGAGTCAAGAAACAGTGAAGAGAAGGAGGAAAGAGGAAAACTTAGTTTGCTTTCTGATAAGCACTCATTATAATACTCAATAGTATGGTCTAGGTATACAAAACCCGTGACTACCTCAAAGTGGCAGACAAGAAAAAAAATGTCGGAGATATAACCCAGTCGTGTGGCACACTAGATTTATCAATCCAAATAAGAGCCTTATTCTAAACTCGGTCAAATGCTTTGGAAATATCAATTACAACTATCATGCTTTTGCCAGATTGATGTAGACTTTGGTTCCACTTTTCGGTAAGACATGCTATCAGACCACCAATGACCTGTTGCTTTGCCGGTTAATCAGCATTTAAATGACCTTGGAGAGAAGGGTACCTAAGTGGAATGGCTCTGTAAGAGGAGAGAGAAGAAGATTTACCTTTTTAAGGTACGGGCTGGACAAATGCTGTCCTAAAGAGTAGAATAGATGAAAGGGGTTACGCAGTGGTTTTACCAGCGTTGAAGAACGCTTGTTCAGAAGATGGGGGGACCAGCAGATTTGTGTATGTTAGGACCGTTAAGTACTCTTGCTAATAAACGAACATTGATGATTGGATGTACTCAGGAGAAGGGGGAAACAGCGCACAATCTTAAAGTGTTGAGCTGGTCACAGATGTAGGCAACCTCAGCGGTAATAGAATTGACCTCTTAATCAATCGTCTCAAAACCGAGTTGGTCTCGGGTTAACAAATGCTATTGAAATTACTGACTGCTTAACATATCAAGCAATTCCAGAAATTCCTGCTGGTGGAGGTAGACAAATCAGACAAAAACGGTCAGTCCAGAAATTTATTACCATCTCAACAAAAAATGGCTGGCTCTGGATTGCATTCCATGACAGAGAAACCCAGAATGGGCTCATGTCGGCTGTAGCAAAAATAAAATGGTGATATAATATATAATGAAACAAAAGCACTATAATATCCCCAAATCATAAACATATATCGTATATTTCCGCAATGATGATTTCACGCAAAAGGACTTCTTCTTAAGCCAGGGAAAATTCTGATGGTTCAGCCACGGGTTGGCGAAGGAGAGAAATATTCTCTCAATAGACAAGAAGTAGAAAGATCGAATGCTTTTAAAACTAAAGAAATTGTTCTTTAACTTCTCACAAATTCTGGTGCATAAAACAAATCACAAGATGAAACCAGACCTGCGCACTGTGAACAACAAAGGCTTATTGATGTCTGTGGTACCCATACCCAGACCCAAACATCCTCAGCCGATGTAGACGCATTAAGAACGGTAGAAGAATCATCCTGAAGATAGCAGTCATTCCAAACATGTTGGCAGCTTTGTCGGGACCGCCCTAACTCAATAATCGTGGGCTTAAAAATCTTTCAAGTCCTAAGTCAGCGTCAACGGTTCTGAGTTATCGTGTAATATGAATCACCTTGATGTAGATTTCATTCAGGAGTCACATATTTACAAAGACCAAATAAAGGGCATCCCAAGCGAGCTATTTTGAGATCTCTTTATTGAAGGCAGACAAAAGTAATATTTAGAATTTACTAGCCTTGGTGACGGCAATAACTGAGCCTCTAACCCCACTAAAGATATGACCGATATGACAGAAGCAGTTATTCGGTCAGTATATCTTCCAAGAAAATCCACCGAAGTAGAATTCCTCCCACTGAAGTCTAGAAATTAGTTTTATAATTTTCATAATCGAGGAAGGTCCTAGATCTCTCTCTGTCCACCCCATTAGTAAAAAGAAAACTCTATTGAAAATTGGCCGTATCACGGAAACTTCAATCTCAGAACTACACTTCTAGAAACATACAAACAAGCAAGATCCACAGATTGGGAATCTCATAGCCTAAAACTCATGGAAAATGTGGTCAAATAGTATGAGATATTAATAGAACAAAGCAAGGGGCATTCCGAAAGCGAGCAATAGAAACCCGCCTTGGTGGTCTAAAGAAGATCGCGAAGTTGAGATCTGAGACCAGAAAACTTTTAAGCAGAACGAAAAGAAATGGAGAATGGGATAAATATAAGAATAGCCACACTATTCTTTCTTTTATCAAAACCTTTCAAAACGGACAGTAGCGCATGCATATTCAAAATCCTAATCAAATTGGGCAGCTTAAAAAGGCAGATGCCACTTTTTGAGATGCTAAAACTCATAAAACCTCCGTGCTTCTCCATTACTTCGACTGCCAGAGAAAGTATTGGTTGAGGGCAAACGCAATCCTTCAAAGCCCCGAGCTATAAGGGAGACTTCACCGTATTGCTCCAGAAGGGCACCCAAATCATAACATAGGGATTTATTCCAAGAAAATGAAGACAGATTACTCTGAGAAACATACTCAAGATTGGGGGATTAATCATTCTTATAAAAATTTTTATTTTTTATTTTTTTGAAATAATTTCTTTGATAACCAAATCAAATACATATGTAAGCGATTGCACATTTTTTACGCTTATTGTCTGAATGTATGCATCTGAACCCAGCGTTCTCACTCAACTGAACCAACGGTACTTTTCAAATTAGCTCGAAAAATGAAAGGAGAAACAACCGCAGTCCCTATGTCTGATTTTCTCGGCACGATGTATATATACATATTTATATATAGGTGTGCTCATATGCACGGATATGTAGCTAACTTGAAATTTGAGTACAGTTCAGATATAAATCAATACCTAGTCGGTTCTTGCCTAAATATGCGAGTGAACTTAGTCCACTGCACATGTTGCGATTTTTCCTTTCTGATAGAATAGCACTTTTCATTAATAAATAATTTGTTAAACGTAAACATTTTTTGTTAAGAATATCTAAGAATTTAAAGAACATCGCTTGCTTTAAAATCTAACAAAAATTTGTTTTATAGTGTTTTAAAGAAGGACTTCTCAATTTTTTCGTTGCTTATAGAAAACTATTAATCTAATATGGGTAGCCCTATAAGGGACGGGAGCTAGTTTTAGGGTCCACGCATTGAAGAAATTTGTTAAGAAATGCGTTCATGCTCATTGGCAGATTCAAAGCCAATAATGCCTTACATGCTACAGGTGGTCTAATAGGGACAGACCCTTTCAAGGCAGTTGCAAACATTGAACCTAAATTGGATATAACATCGTTCTGCAGAGTAGCATGCGGAAGAATTCTTTACGGTTCTTATCTAAAGGCGCTGGAAAAAATATTTTTTAATCTTTCAATATTTTTAATGTTTTTTAATCGACTTGAATATTTAACCACTGCTTCCTACAGATACTACTACTCGTACCCTGATTCTCTTTTCTGTTGACACACTATATAAGAATTTCGTTTATAAAATATTTCCAACCCTTTATATATCTTCTGTATGAGAACGCCTGTTTAGAGGATAATAATCAATTATTTATAATAATAGCATTCCCAGTTTGGTGGTTAATTGGATTGAGGACGTTTAGGATGTTGCTTGCATTTACCACTGATTATTACAAATAAGTAAATAGAAAAATATACAATAGTTTTAGTTAGGCCAAGATAACTACTCCACATTAAACATGCAATTGCTTTTTATGACTTAAAGGCATCCCAAAGTTTTCAGGAATTTGAGTTCAAGGGTCAGTTTTTCGTGTTTCTGTCGATGATCAGAAACAGAAAGTTTAAGATTGAAATTAACTACTATACTAAAGACCTTACTACAATAAGATTGAACAACAAAAATTTTGGAAGAGAAATAAAATAAAACACCTCGAACCAATCAACCATGCCCAATCTGGAGTTATAAACCCACCCTAAAAAAATGCCCAAAAATACCATAGCAAACCTACCTAAACAATCTTCCAACCACCACCAACCTGAGTCCGTAATTCCATTTCTGTATTTTACAATATCCACCCATATCCACACCCTATTTTATTCCGCCATATTGAGGTATTAATTGAATTTCCCATAAATTATTTAAGAAATCTTAATAGGCGTAGACAAAAAGATGAATTTTGAAAAAGGAGGGAAATATGAACAAACGATTTTGAGGTGATCTACAGAAAAGCGATCAGCCATTTAAAAAAAACAAAGACAATAGGATAAAACTGGTTTAGTTCATTGAATAGCAGTCAATTTGGAATTTTTTGTAATATTTTCTTGTTAGATCTTTTTCATCATAATAAAACAAAATAGAAACTATAGGAAACAGGGGCATTTTCCATTATTTCGTATACGGCTACATGCCCAAATCAAATATAAGAAGCAAAAGTTCTTATTTCCAGCTGGCGCAAAAACCAATGACAACGTTGTTTTTTGGTGTTTTTCTTTTCGAAAAAATGTTCATTGTTCATTGAAAAAAAAAACAAACAATCCATCAAACTTTCTCCGAAAACATTACATTTCCTCTTTGAGCGTTATTTTATTTTTTAATTTATTTATTGTATTTCTGTGATCAATAAATTTAGCTTACAAGCCACGAATTTGATATGTATCATGTTAACAAACAGAACAACTACTAGTATTCGAGAATATAACAATTCGAACAGATAAAATGTTTTTGAAGTTTTCACTGCAACGGATTTAAAAGTAATGTGTCTACTTGATTTACTGAAAAGCCTAAGATTTCGCAAAATATGTTAATTTGTTCTATTTAAGCATACTCTTCGTCTCACCTGAGTATATGCAAAATATCCTTCTCTGTCAGAATATCCTTCTCTGTCAAATAGGATGCATACTCGTATGTCGGGTTCTTAACAACATTGTCTGCTTGTTGCATTATTCAAACCTAAATGCTGCATTTGCTTCGAACTACATATAGTATTTACGTCAATAAGGAGCTCCCTTTATTCAGTTTCGTTGATTATTGTTAAAGTTATATACTTAGTGCACCGAGATCTTTTGATAGAAATACTACTTAATTTAAAACAATTTGGAGTACACCAGATTGGTTCATTAGCGCGGTTATATCTTTATTCGCTGAAACTACATGCAAAAATCCAAGAAGGAAAATTTCGTCTGCTCGAGCAATTGTTTCTGGACATTGGCCGGAGTTTTTATTTCCCGATATTCAATACTCCGTCTACTCTAGGTAAGTGGAAATTCTCTCTTTATAGAAAATTCTATCCCAAAAACCTATTTGAAAAGCATACCAACTCAATACTTAAAAGAGTTTTTATGAAGAGTAAGAAATTTCAATGAATTAAATAGCCGTGGTTGAAAAATGCTTGCCATGAAATGTTTAAATACAGGTCTAGACATATAATCACGTTGCCAATATTTCACTAAGGTCATCCTTTCAGTTCGATTCTTCAGCAATCTATCGGGCAAATCGATCACCGATCACTCACCTAATTGTGTGTCAACAAATCGAGTTGGTGCAGCGGCATCTTGTAGAAACCACATTTTAATGTTATCCATGTTTTGAAAGAAATTTTCGTAGAACCTGGTCAGGTGTTTTTCGCCGACTTTTTCACAACAAGGTGTGCGCTAAGAACTCGTTCAGCACCAAAAAGCAGATGTTACCACAATTTTGACGGATAACGACAAACCTTGAAATGTGAAATATTCTGTTTATAAGAAAGTCCCTAACACTCCTTTCATTCGGCAAACAATCCTAGGTACTTTCAGTGTGCTTAAAAAATAATCAATGGAATAAAACAGTGAGTGGGAAAGACTATTCTTTAACTCACCCGGAATGTTTTATTTTATCAAATAAGGCCGATAATGCCACCAGTATTCAAGTTTAGTATATTTTCATTTGTACTGGATCTACGTATATCGATAGTTCCGACACGTATGAGTGAACCTTGATACAAGATTTGCAAAAATATCACATGCATCTGCTAAGTCTAACAGAATTTTCTGTCGAAGGTTCTATCTCTAAAATAAATACTCGTAAAACACAAAAAAATAAGAAACATTTAAGATGTTTTCTGGAACCCAATGAAGGGACTTCCTAACTCATAAAGTCGTGGAATATCGTAATTTCAGTTAGCATGTACTACATTATTTTATTTCTGGGTGTCACACACGTCGTACCAATTATTTTATCTTGGATCGATTCGGGAACGAAGCACTAAAACAAACAACTAGTTCATTACTATAGTCCCCTTCCTGTGTCGAACAATATTATTCTCGATGACTAAGTGCTATTAAAAATAATCGAAAAAAAACACTTGCAACTCTGGCTAGTACCTTTCATTCCCGTATGCGTCAATGAACTTCCAATAAGAGATATCTCCCCTTCCGAGGGCAAACATGCACAAGCAATAACAAAAAGTGATCTAGCATAGTATTGGGTAGAGCTTTTTGTTGCTTTCAACATAACAATTGGTGTTGACCGACTATCACTATAGTATGCCATGATAGGTCGAGTATGTCACATACAAAATAAATAAACTAAACATAGAAAGCAAACTTTCCATATATTGGAAAATCAAAACCGGTTTTCTTCTGATCGTCCCTACTCGTGTGAACATGTCCGTGGATTCGTGTGAATTGTCAACAATGTCAAAATTTGAGAATGACGTCTCCCATATAAAGCTTTAACCAGGAGAGCATGTTCCGAAAAAATGTAAATTACAATTCATGAATAAATTGGATTATAAAATTAAATGGAAAGTACATATATGTATTATAATTCAATTGTCGTATTAATTTTTCGTAAGAAGGAATAGATAAGGATTAATGATTATTTTGATTGTTTTTATTTGTGAAAATCTAACTTTACAGAAAAAATTTTGCAAAATTGAATTTAGAATATTAGTAATTGCACAAACAAAATAATGAACAATGTGAACAAATAATGTGCTTCATAAGTCTATTTGGTACAACAGACTAATTCGTTTTTAAAAAAATATGGGTGGGACTGGACACATTTAGCTCAGAATACAGAAAAAAAATTTGAATTACACGAAAAATGGTAACTAACTTATATGAATTTCTAAATTTCAAAAAAATTTGCCTACGGTCAACGCAAAATGTCCATTTTCTGACCGACTTTTAAGTAGGTACAAATAAACATAGATTACTTGTAAAGAAACAGATCTGTTGAAAACAATTATAAACTTAATTCCTTCCGACAAAACTAATAAGTTTGTACTAGGTTGGGTGAAAAGTATACTCCTTGGGAATAAAAAAAAACTTTTTATAAATGTTTTTTTTTTTTTTTTATTTTATTCAATATAGTCCCCTTTTAGTTTGATACACTTATTCCAGCGATTTTCCTACTTCTTGATCCTCTGAAAAGTAATTTTCCGTGGCGTCGATGATTTTCTCGCGTGAGTTGAATTTTTTATTGATGAGCCGTCTTTTGAGGTTTGGGAAGAGATAATAGTCCGAGGGAGCCAAATCGGGCGGATACGGTGGATAGACAGCAATTGGAGCCGTAAGTCATTGATTTTATCCATGGTTGCGATGCTCTTGTGCGCCGGTGCATTGTCTTGCAAAAACAAATTTTATTTTCGCCTCATGTGAGGCCGTTTTGCAGCGATTTCGGCCTTCAGTCACTCCAATAATGAACAGTAATACTCGCTGGTGATGGTTTTTCCTTTTTCGAGGTAGTCCACGAAGAGTATGCCATAACAATCCCAGAAAACCGACGCCATAACCAATCCGACCCATCGAGCCTCCCTCGGCCGCTTCGGAATACTCGTGCCGGCTTCAGTCCATTGCCGGGCACTCATTCCGTTCTCTGGGGTGTAATAGTGGATCCATGTTTCATCAACAAGTCCAAACACGCTATCGAAGTGCTCCCGCGTTCGTGTTTTTGGTCAAGAGTAAGTATGCGCGGCACCCAGAGGCAGGATAACTTTTTCATATGCAGAATATTGCCCAAAATATGGCGTGTGAGTTCAGTACTTTGTGGTATCTGCTAGCTCGCGGGCCTTCACTTTCCGATCAGCCAACACCATTTCATGTATTTTTATGACATTGTCCTCTGTAACCGCATCGGAGGGCCTGCCGCTGCGGACTTAATCGGTAGTGGAGTTGCGGCCACCACGAAACTCTCAAAATCAATATTTGACGGTGTAATCTGACGGAGCATTAACTTCAAAATATGAAGTTAATTTTTTAATTTTATTCTGATACTTTCCCCTTTTTGTGCACTTGAAACAAAAAAAGAGGTTTCTTTCCATATATTCTATTATCTTGACTTTTTCACCACGTTGAAATAAATATTCACCAACTAAAATATTTTTTCTTTTAGTTTTGCTCTTATTTTAGGTACGTACAAAGTGAACATTACGTGAAATTTGCTGTCATTTTGGCCATTCTGACAGGTTCTGGAAATAGACAATAGATTGGTGATTCACTTACAATGTGTCTGTACGAAAGTTCCGGGATTGGAATGTATTAGTTGAGTTTGACACCTAGTTTAATTACAAACAGATCGACTGCCGAAGAAGACCTAAAATTTAAAATTTATTGTGCTGTTGGCGGTGGGTTAGTTTTCTTCACTTCAAACGAATATACCGTATATAAAAAAAAAAAAAATACGATGGCCACGAACTGGGAGCTTCTCATCCAAAAACTGGCTGAAATAATGGATGAAGAACCGGAGGATATCGAACTATATTGCTTGCTTTTTGGTGTCATGCTTAAAATTGTTTTACAAATGTACTTTTTTCCATAATGATTTAATAAAAAAAAAATATTAAAAGTATATGTGTGTTCTGTGTTGTATCTGGTGTATAAGATTGGACAATTTTCAGATCATTTTGCGGTTTGGTATTTTAGCTACTCGAATGGGATCCTGATTTCATCAGATTTTGGTCGTTTCTCTAAGAAGATTTAGTCAAGAAGCGACTTCGTTTCCAAGCTAAAGTGTACGCAATTCTAAATATCTACTCATTCCTACCCATACATATATACATCGTACCGAGGATATCAGATAGAGAGACTGGGGTTGTTTCTGCTTTCTTTTTTAAGTCAATTTGAAGAGTTACGTTGGCTTGAATGAGAACACTGTGTTTAGGTAGATTCATTTATAAAGCGAGGGTAAAAAATGTGCAAATGCATTTGCTTTGGGGCTATATATTAAAAAAAAATAAAATAAAATAAAAACATCATATTTCAATTATTTATCACCGTGTAGTGTTGGGCGCGGTAAGTACGTAGGTGGGGGACCACATGGGAACTTAGTACTCCGCGTGTTGTTGACAAAACGCGCCACATAGGCATAGTACCCCTGCGTTAAATCCCGGACCCTAAAAATTAATTTGTATCGTTCCCTTGATAATAATAATAATAATTATCACCATGTACGTAAAGCTATCCAACTACATAATCGGAATATACCTAGGAGCAGGTGTGATAATACCATGAACCCACGTCTAATTTACCCTAAGCAAGGATATTACTATTTTTCACATGAAAAAGCCAAATTAACTATGTATACACTCGGATGTATATAGAATATGCAATTTTTCTATTTTGTACTATCTATATGAAAACAATGCCCTTAGAACTTCAATTCACATGCGTGTTTACTGATTTCTGACGCCCACTGTGCATGTTGACCCGGGCTGGATTATTTCAACTCGAGATAAATGTATATACATACTGATGTATGAATGCATGTATGTATATAAAGGCATTATGAAAATCCCCTATAGGAACTAGTACAGTTTACTACTGGCATGTAGAATTTTTTTAATGAAAAATAAAACGTTATTGACAAATAATAAAATTACAAGTCAATAGTTAAATAAATAGATCACTAGCTACTAGGGCCTTTGGCTCATTGAAATAACTTAAATTAAATGTTTATGTTCAGTCTTGAAACTATTTCGTTTACAAATTTTACGCTGCTTGGTGATATCGTATTACGGTTAAAAGTTCTTTGAAAATTTGATTAGCAATGGATAAAGAGGTTGAGTTGACGTGTGTGCATTGAAGGATATGTAAAATATTTAAAGTTGACCTTTGATTGCAGAAATTGCAATGAGGTGCGAGTTCTAAGCCTTATGTATTTTATTACTAGGTCTAAGTTGTTCAGTTGGAAAGGTTGCCTTTACAGCTCCAGAGTTAATAGTTGAATAGTAGTGCGAATATTGGAGCTAATCATTCATGTTTCTGTTTTTCATACAGGGTTTTATATACCTAGTGCTGCCATAAGTTTTGTTACACAATTTACAGCGCTTATCGCCCAAAACTCTTTTTTGGGGACACATGCACTGAACAGTGAAGAATACTAGCCAGTATGGTTTCAGTTTGCAAATTTTTTACACGAAGTAGTCCTTAAAGAGAATCGAGTCGTGGTAATAGCATTGCATAAGTTTGGAAAGGGTTCTGGCTTGCAAGTGTATATATAAACATATAAAAGTAGCTTGGCTTAGAACTAGTGTCCGTTCTCGAATCTATGCATTAAATCAAAACCAAATTATAACAATACTAAGATTGATACTGAACCGAGCCGAAAATAATTAATAAATATATTAGAAAAATCTACCTTCTGTTACAAAGGGTAACGGCTAGTCTGAGCAACATTACTTATTAAAGATATCGCGGTAGATATTGAACTGGAATCTATTTATTGGTTACAATATATAGGTTGTAATAAAATATCAGCATTAAAACTAAAATGAAAATAAAAAAAATAATAAAACTTCACAATTTAATTCATGTATCCTAGAGCGTCATCACATAAAAGATGATACGAACAGAAAAGAGCACTGTCCATCTGACTTGACAACTGTCCAACTGATGTAAAGGTAAAGTGATTAGATTTATTTGAAGCAAAAGCCGGACACATTTTCAAAACTCCGCAGGGAGTAGAAATTATGATTTCTTTTAAGTAAAAAATTAAAACAGTATGCAACATAAACGACAAATAACATATTTTTTTTTTTTTTTTTAAGAACAGATTTCATAATAATTTTTTGTTTTTGATATTAAGAGATAAAGAGATCAGTAAAAATATATATTAATCTCCCAATAATTTATTTTCAAAAATACTTAAGAAAATCAGCCTCAATATTGCTAGCGTATTTAGACAAATTCAAAGTAATAATAAATAGTTTTCCAGAAAATAAAATAAAAATAAATGTTTTAAATACGTACATATGATTAATTTTAAAATTTAAAATTAATTATTGTATTTGGATGCAGAATGGATTTCTTTAAGAATCCCATTACATATTATTTTTAATTTTTTCATAAAAATTATCACAATTTTAGTATTGCATTTTTAAAATTTTATTACCTAAACTGTTTCGTCAGACAGTTGAGCATTTTCAATGGTCCCGATTTTATTTATCAAAAAAATTCTTTCCGTGACCGCATTAGTGCCAAGAAGACACATAATATATTCAACTAATTTAAAAATATTTTTAAAGGGAACTCCTCTATTTGAAAAATATTGAAAATTGTCTTATTACCGCAAATCAACAAAAAAATGTTGCTCTTTCTACTTAATTTTATATCGTCAATATATATATTTATTTATATATCCAACTTCGTCCAACAAATTGTTTAGACAGTTTTCTGCGACACAAATACAAAACTTTTTTCAACATCTTCCCATTTAATGCCTATTGAAAGTCTTTGGCGTATTTATACTGAGATGTCTATTTATCTAAGTACTGAAGACAGTTTTTGTAAAAAAAATTTTAAATGCAATTTAAATCCCTGCTGAACTATTTGTCCGGACCCTGTTAAATTATTTAAAATTCGTTTGGTTGTGGTGGAAATGAAATCGGCGGCCAACCTCATATACAAGATCATACAAGATCAAAAATCTGTCCTCTCAGCTCCATTATTTTGTTTTTATCCCCTTCAATTGCTAAGATTCAACACTTTTTTTGGCAAATTTGAAATAACTTCTTTCGCAAATAAATATGTAAATAATTTTTTTTATTGAAACCTATGATTATTTACTACAAAATGCATAATTTCTTAAAAGTTAACTTCAGCTTGATAATTAAAAAAAAAAAAAAAAAAAATTAAACAGCCTTAAAAAGGCGAATCTGGCCCATTGTGGGAACAATCGTCATTCGGGTGGGGCACTTTCGACATGAATTTAGATGACGCATATATTAAGAATCAATAAGTCAAATATTTAATATACGATATTATTTTATATTATACGTAGGAACGTACTGATTTTATTTAATAGTTAAGCAAATCTTAAATCTATAAGCATAAAAATTAAGTGAAATCAGAAATTAATTTTTAAACTAAAATTAATTAAAAAATTATATTTAAGATCACGTTCGAGAAACAAAAATAGTTAAGTAAAGGATATGTGTAAAATTTCACGTTGTATCGATTCATATTAATGTCCTTAAAAAAGGCATCTTGACGATCCAGCTGGGTGTTCTGGTAGCTTTAACTAAATGTCACTTCTCAACACTAAAGACATATCCTTAAAAAGAGGTTAAAAAAATTACCAATTGTTACCAAGAGAAATTCGTTTGAATTCTCAAATTTGGTTATCTGGCCAATATGATATTTTGGAATTCGAGCTTAAAATTTCACCAAAATATAGTCATCAATGTTGAATTCACCCTCGGGTTTTAGTCTATAGTCATTTGCGTTTGATACTTCTAAACCAAAGTCCCCATCATCATTTTTCACATATGGCCCAACTTATCTGAATCGACACCGTTCGTTTTTTTTTTGTCTTCTTGTTTGCGCTTTTCTCAAGTGTCATAGTATAATTTTTGTTTAACCTTTCAAAAAATCACTGAATGAGTTAAAAATCGGTCTAACAACCACAACTGCTGAAGAAGAACTGTCATAGTTCGTGTACGATCTGAGAGAACAGTGTCGCACGAGTTGCTATCAAACATTTTATTTAAAAATTAATCGCCTTTCTATAAAGTGCCCCATCGAAAGTATCCACCCTACCCTACATTTTTCACAACCAATTCGATTTTCGTTCTAATACAGGAGAACTTCTTGTCGAACAGCTTGGTTAACAACTTGGAGTTGCAATCCATTGATCTGAAGCTGTGGTTATGACAAATGGTACGGAAACTCATAACTGCCTCTGCAAACGCTAACTCCTTCTCACGATTTGTGTAGTCGCTACTCCGAAAACATGTGTCCAACTTTATTGATGCAGCAGTCCAATACTTTGAACATATGCTTTTGTCTCTCGATGTGGCGAATTACATCATTTTGTCCTCCTGCAGATATTGAAAATTAGCATTCGCAGAAATTACAATAAGCAATGGTGTTACGTTTGCTCGGTTTCAGGAATCGATTTTTTTTTTTTAAATCTTCCGAGAATTTACACTTCCTCTTGCATTTTATGTTTGCTGTTGCTGAAGTGGATGCCATTCTATTTTTATCTATGTATAATAAAAAGTTAATGTTATTAATTATTGTGCTAACATTTGAGTTGCTTTTTATTAACCTATCTACAATTACACGTCCAATAAACTTCACTTCACAGGAAAATATTTTGTTTTCGATTTAAAAATCACAGATTACAAGCAAAACTGACAATTCATACATATGGCGGCGGGACAGAGACCTTAAAAACGAGAATGTCCTATTAAAAGCGGGACGTATGGTCACTTTATGTAAGGGTATGCTTGCAAGCCGTTGATCGCCTGGGTTTGATCGTAAGGGTGGTATTTACGGCTGGTATTTCAACAATCTGTTGCCGTTATTGTGGCTAGATTCCGTGGCAGCCGATATATGCGTCGATGCCACACTTGTTATTGCGGAGACTGTGGTCGCTTAGCAATAGTTTGGCTATGCTTAGCAAGGCATGCTAATTGATTAGAACGATCAAGTAGCTAAGTAAAAGGGGCAATAATGAAAGCATTAGCGAGGCTGAGAAACTCCTTTTGGTTTTCTTATTTTTATAAAATTTTTGTTTGTTTTTCTCTGTTCCGGAACCAATTTAGCCATAACGATTGGTTGTATTCTCTTAGGAGTCGGTTACCAGAAATGGTCAATCAATTTCGGTCGTACAGTCGTTTCCCACATACATCTTCTATTTGCCTATATTTTAAACTATCAATGCATATTATTTTTCGTTTGCTTCAAATAAGAACACGATTGAATGAAAATATCTGTGTGTTTTGCGTTGTATCTGGTGTATAAGACTGGACAATTTTCAGATTATTTTGCGGTGTGGTCGTTTGAATAAGAAGATTTAGTCAAGAAGCTAAACTTTTTTCAAAGCTAAATTGTACGCAATTCTTGGTTATCTACACATCCATACACATACATATATTCATCGTTCCGAGAAAACCAGATAGAGGAACTGGGGTTGTTTCTCCTTTAATTTTTCGAGTCAATTTGAAAAGTACAGTTGAATTGAATAAGAACACTGTGTTCAGGTAGATTCATTTTTAGAGTGAGCGTCAAAACTGTGCAAACACATTTCTTTTGGGGCTATATAATTAAAAAATAAAAACAAAAAAAAAAACTTCATATTTCAGTCATTTATCACCGTATAAATAGAATAAACATAAAAGCACGAGTGATAAGACCTAGAACTCACTTAAAGTTGAACCTAAATAAGAATGCCACCATTTGTCTCACGGAAGTAAACGACCTAAAAGTGTCAAATCAACTATACTATAAAAATGTTTGAAACCACAAATTACTCTGGGTGTTCCTAGTGCTTAATCTTAGCAGCAACAAAATCTCAAGTCGTTTCCGCCCTTATTTGCAGACGATGAATGCCGAACAGTTAAACTATAACCCTCTAGATCCCTGAGAACTCAAAGAAACTTCTGAAAACTAGAAGGACTGATCGGCTTAGTTAAGTTGCTACATATCTGCACTCAGTCAAAGTTAAGCTTTCCGGAATTGCAGTAGGCCCATAGTTCTACAGCCATTTTCTTCTTCTCCGGCGGATAGTATTGCACCATCGTCTCCGCATAACTCCGCAGACACAAGCTCGACCTTTCTGTAAAAAGAAGAAGAAAAACAATCGATATTACCAACTTTATGGCTTTCTGGATACAATTATGATATATTCATGTATCAGCATTGCATTGGTACATATACACATAGATTTTGGATAGACATATACGTACTCGTATATGTACTCGCATGTGCTCTTATGCAAGAATTTATTTTTTTTTTTTTTTGCCATCTTTTTTCGTATTTGGTTGAACGATTTCCGCCTATGGATTGTGGAGATGATCAGGAATCAGTAGAGACTCTTGAGTCTCTGCGAGCTATGGAATCTCCAGAGTCACTGGAACCCGAGCATGGTACGGGGCGTTCTGAGGTTTTGGACAACTTCGCCGACATAGATGAGTTGGGTAAAATAGATGACATCGAAGATGTTGAGGACTTAAAGGGTATAAATGCGGACTAAGACTTGGCGTCCTTGGTGTTGGGATTCATACGTTGTCCAGACATTTTGTTTGTAGAATTTTTTTGAAAACAGATAACAAAAAAAAAAATAAAAAATTTTTCAGTACCAATTGTATAACATGTTGTGGATTCGTTTGTCCTCACTTCTGGTTATAGTCACGACTAGACTGCTCTGTTTGGTGGATCAATTGCAACTGAGAAGACTGGATTTCGGAAAATGCGAATGTGTTCAGTGCATTTAATTTAGGTCAGCTGACAACTTCAACTGTTCAGTGGACTAGACAACTAATTCGTTGATTGAATTCATTCCAAGCGAATCGAAGTGCTTTATTAGTTTAGAGTTCATAGCTCTTTTTATTGACTAACTCTGACATTAAGCTGCTGCTGGAAGCTGTTATCAAAATTTTACTTTTACTATGTCTCATTTAATGTGCGGTGGCTGAATACAATATTTGGAAAGATGTTTAATGATTTACAACTCGCATTTTCTTGTTGGACATAAGTGGACAAAAGGATAATGGAATATGTTTCCATTCAGTGTGATACATACGAAAGAAACTAAAAAATACAGATATAAAGGGTCTTCGCCAGGCATTATGAAAGACGAAATGCAGACTCTGGTTTGATGTTTTGTGTGCCACTAATTACGTGTAATGCTTCGTATTTCTCCCAAAAATCTCTACTGTTAAAGGGTCGCTTGCGGGGTCGGTCCTCTGTATCATTTCACAGGCCAATTTACTTGGATCATCTAGTTGGAGTCACCCCAAGCTCGCTGACATTTTTCTATTCAAGTCATCCAAATGTCTTTATGTCATTCTCCGAACCTCGACTGAATTTTGATTATATATTGCGGTTAGGACAGGATTTTTCAACGACCTACGTTAGAGATGGAAAAACTGGGTGAAACGCTCGGTCCGAAGTTTGTCCCCTATCGGTTTCTTAATATGGAAAGTTTTATGATATGTGTTTGTTTGATTTGATCTTCCTTTCATTTCCAACACAGATCACACACAGAGTAATGGAACCATAAAAAATATTCTGGAATTCGTGTCAAGTACTCTGCGCCTGCAATCAGATAGCAAAGGAGAAGGGGGTTACCAGCAATTGGTAAGTTGGTAGCTGAAGGTCCTAGGCCAGCAATCAAATTTTGTGATATAAGATAATAGCCTAAAAAATCAGGGGGCAGTAAAGCGTCTCATTATATAACGTCAACAATGTCTTAGACCTGTTCTGCTGCAACTTACTTAGATCTTTTTCTCTCTTCCTAGAGATTATTATAGCCAAATAAATGTCGAAAATGCTACATGAGATCAACGAATTCCTAGCTGGTAACTTATCGAACTATTACTTAAGATTGCTCCATACACCATATAGTTCGACCCTCCTAAGAGCTAAGGGATGATAGCTCTTAGTCAAATCGCTGGTTTTGAAGTTTATTCTATATTTGTACTCGTATGTATTGGGTTGTTCAATACGTTCTTATGTCTTTTTTATGGTTAAAGTAAAATACAATTTTTTTGTATATATGCTTACATTAATTCCATAGTTTATTACTTTTTTCCAACGTTCTAAAAAAGTCAGCTGACTTATAAGCAAAAATGTTTTCCAAGTACATTTTGATCTCACCTTCGGTATTGAATTGCCTTCCATCCAAATTGTTTTGGAGAGAGCAGAACAGGTGATAGTCAGGACGCGCAAGGTCTAGAAAGTTTGGTGGGTCCTGCATAACTTCACAGCTAAATGAATTCAGCTTTTGTTTTATAACTAAAACTGTGCGTGGTCTGGCCTTTTCATGATAGAAAACAACGTCCTTTCGGTTCGCTAACTCTGGCCGCATCATAACCTCTTATGTAGAATGTTTTTGTAAACTTTCCATTTTTCACCTCCCGTGGCCACTGCTTCCAGAAAAGCCTCAAGCGAAATCCATCTCAAAAAACACTCACAAACCATTATGCGATCCATAATGTTTCTCTCTCTTAGTTCGTGAGAAGCCCAAACATCCACCTTTTTCGACATTTTAAGCCTTTTGAGTCTCTGCGAAACGATTGTATGAGCTGTGTTAAACCGCGATCTACCGCTTTATCAGATTCCTGTCGACGGTTTCAGCCAAAGTTTGGTTGTCGTCTGTGGTGGGTGGTATCCTTCATTTAAAAAAAATAACTACATTGAACTTAAAACTCGTACTATCAAAAGAAATTCTTATAACAATGTAAAGGATAACCCTCTCTATCTCAACAAACAACAAGAATTTCATAACACATTTCACAGAGATTTTATAAAACTATAAACACTACTTCCAAGAAAAAAACCACAGAACTTATTGAACAACCCAATATTAATCGTAACGAACCTTGAAATCAATTTTACCTCGACCATTCAACAATGAGTAGATGAGCTTATAGACGCGAGTTGAAAATTCAACCCGATATTAACTCAATTTTTCTAACAGTCCATGTATTACATTTTGCCCATGCTTTACTCGTAAATGTAAACTATTTTGATTTGTAAATCTTTCTTCTTTCTACAGAGTCTATAGCTACAGATAGTACGAGTATAGTCCAAGAGATCATTTGTGTTGCAGACATTCAGCTGGTTTTCTATTGTATCTATCGACAAACAGAAGCTACGAGTATGTATTTTAAAAAGGTGCCAATACTTAGTACACTATTTTAGAGAAATATAAATTTTTTTTTCCTTATGCAGATGAGAATGATGAGGGAACCGCTTCCAAGCCCACCGACTATTCCAAGGGAGCCGAAGGACGTATTCCCTATAAGGCCTCCTCCACATATACAAAGACCTCCAAGGCGAGATGCATGAGAACAGTTTTTCTAGACACCGAATCCGCACCATAAACTTAAGGTCCAAACTAAATGTATCAAACTGTAGTGCATAGCAAAAGTTATTTACAAAATGGGTGCGCCATGTACGAGTAAGTGCACATCAAGATGTTCTCATCAACAATAGATCGGATTTTTTTACGTATACTTCAAATTTATTTTAAAATAATGAATTGTATTATTATTAATGTATTATTTTATTATTGTATTAATGTATTATTAATAAACTGAAACAATAAAGATAGTAAAACCACCCCCATAAACATGCTGACGTAATTATTAAAATTGCACATGCTGCTATCTTGTGAAATTAACTAGCTTTCTGTGATAAAACTTGTCATGCGCATATCCGTACAGTGTATTTATATACTTGTGCTTATAGATAGTGAGTAGGCCGCCCTTGGATACATCGCCCACGTGAGCCTTCGTTGCCGTTGGTCTCACTATACCTGCATGATTAGTAGTAGGACTAATGAGTCCCAAACAAGCCAACATTTTTCTTGAAGAAAATATGTCCTAGATTCTCGTATCTATGACTGCAATACGATCATTTATAAAAATTTCAACTTGTGAAATCGACTCCCAATGGGAGTTTATCTCCATTTTCTTCTCGATTCTAATTGATATTTCATAAAATCAAAAGATGAGTTCTGTTGAAACTATGCATCCATCTTTATTTTGTATTGAATTCAGATGATTTACAATATGTGTGGTTAAGAATGGGATGACTTGAAAGGCTGTATTCGAATATGGTGTGCTGGAGAAGGCGGCAGCCGATTAAAATCATTATTATACTGCCGCTAAACCAGGTGATCCATATCTCCAAAATGTAGGTTCCGATGGATCCTTCTTCACGTTGTATTCGTTTTGTATCTGAGCCCTGTTCACATGTGGCATTTTTAATTATTTTTCTTTTTCTGTGTGAGAAAGAGGTATTTTAGATGTTTTTGTCCTTTGATATATATATATATATATATATAGCACAGTAACAAGGAGTAGTCGGTAACTAGTATATGTAAGTAAATTTTTTACTCCAAATTCTTCTTTGGCGAAAACGTAATTTGGCGTAATATCTCGCCTGCATGAGCGAAATGCCTGGAGAAATTATGGCAAAATATTTAATTTTGCAAGCAGGTATTCCTATTTTAATAGGCAAATTAGTTATAAAAAGAAAATATATGAGTACATAATATATATGTACATAATAATAAAAACAAGAAGAAATAACAGTTTCAGTTTTTAAGCGCGATGACGAACTTAAATACATGTTTCCTTGATCGCTATGATTACTTTTTTAATGATCTGTTCACGACATTTCTGATAGACATAAAAGGCACTGGACCAGGTAGTTAGCTCACTTATTTATATTAGGAAATTAATTCTTCCAGCAAAATTTAAATTTTGCAATTTTGTGCATTTTGGTAAATAAAGGCTTATCTACCAAGAGGTGTCAATTTAAATGTTGAGAAATTACTAATTACATTAACTACATTAAACTATTATTTCGCTGACTTTTGATAAGCAAATAGTAGGAGGTTATTAAATAAGGATAAACTATCGCAAAACCTGTTGAAATACTGAAAATTTACTACTTCACTTCTCGCACCGCACAACTATAGAAAATGTAAAGTACCACGCACAACGCCGTACTTTCGCTAATTGGGTGACTGGTAATAAATGAACAAGATAAGAACTTTTTAGACAAAATTATTCTGACTGAAGAGGTAAACGAACAAAACTGTGGCATCTGGGGCTTCGACAACCCAAGAGAAATAGCACTACATACAATCTCTCGATCTGCAACAAGTGACAGTTAAATACGGTTTTTGAGTTGGCGTGGCGGTGTCATTGGGAAATATTTTTTCAAAAATGATGCTGGTGCGATCGTTTCAGAGAATGATACAGAACGATGTGGACAGACTTGTGTTTACCCAAAATTGATGCTCTGGACGTGGACTATGTTCATTTTCCACAAGATGGAGTAAAATGTAACACAGCTGGTGGATTGAAAGCTGGTTCCATTGAAAGATATAGGAAGCCATTGAATGTGTGACTTCTCGAAATGGAGATTTCAATTGGTCACCGAGATTGTACTATTTAACAGCGTTTGATCTTTTCTTTTGCGGCTATTAGGTCAAGCCCAATATCCGAGCTTTAATACAGTAGAATTATGCGAAAGCATGACAAAAAAATTTTATCGAAAAAATGACTGTTTGCAGGCAGAGCCGAGGCGGACACTTGGCAAATTCTGTACCTCAACGCTATCCTCAGGGTTTGTATTTTATGGTGAAATAAAAATATACTCACTTTTTAAAAAAAAAAAAAAATATTTCGTTTTTCTTTCGACTTAAAATAACTTTATATTCCCCAAGATATGTAACCCTAAGGAGTTCGCAGGTTTTAAAAATATTTTAAATTACCATCCCGGAAGAACACTTGACTTTGCTGATCGCGGTAAGCAACTTATTTATATTGGACGAACAGAAAAAATATATTTCTTAAATTCATGTGACCCTACTCTGTGTGATGGTATTTTTTTATTTTTGTACCCCTATAATGTTTGCACATAGCATTGATGAAGAGACGTTAGGGAGGGAAAAGTTAGTGATTAGAAAACAAAGAACTGAGCAGGGCATTGCATTAGCGAGTTGGCGAGTAAGGCTTGAGTTTTGGAAGCATTATATCCCACTCTGTTGAAAGTTCCCCAATTGGTTATGCTTTGAATATCGGAATTTTATGAGCTTAACATACGCTACCGTTCTCGTTCTACACGCGAAGAGCAGGGACGTGAATCAGGGAACGAATATGAAAAGTATTGTCGTTAGCAAAGGATAACACTGAATTAAAATAGCAGACAAGAGATCGTTGATAAAAATTAAAGGAGTGTCTGATACAGAACGGAGCCATGGAAATACCAGCATTTATTTTTTGAACATCAGAACACGAAAAACAATATGAATTGAACGTTCCGAAAGGTAATATAATTTCTGATCCATTGAAAAAGAGAGCCATCGATCCCAAAAGCACGCATTTTCAACAAAAAAAAGCCTATGACAAATTCTTGCAAATGCCCTAGAAACATGAAGTGCAATTATCATACTTTCGCCAGATTGTCTTACGCTTTAGTTCCCCTTTTCGGCCAGACAGTGGTTTTTGCAGCGAGGAAGAACACCTCTTCAGAGTAAGTGAAGTCTTACCATTTGGATCAACGGATTTGTGATTGCTAAGATATTTAAAAGTCTTGCTACTACACGAATGTGAAAGTCGATTTGTCCCATTGAAGATTCGACACACTAATATGTAGGCGGAGACAAAGCACAATCTGGGACTGCTAATTGGTCGCTAAGTGTGTAGTAAGCAGGTTGGCCTTGACAGCTGGAGTTGGAGCTGACAGCTGGAATATCATTGTAAATGAGCGTTAAATTGGAGGATGAGGCAAAGTTTCTAACACTTTTGACGAACGACCAAAAATGTTTACTCCTTTTGGGACATTGTAGAATTTTTAGCCTCAGTTTTTGCTCGTATTGGAATTCTACACGTTAAAGAAAGATATTGCAGTCATTCCTATCTCGTTTAAACTTTTCTCGGTTTTCCTTTGTCTAGTTGGTCTTAAGGGACCGCTAAAATATTTTTCTAACCCTGACAGCCTCTTTACAGTTCGAGTTATACCATGTCTTTTCTTTTGGTTTGATACTCTTCATCCGATGAGGGATAAAGGATCTCATTCGAAAAAGAATAGTGACTGTGATCACATCAACAGCGGAATCCACGTCGTTTTCGAGGAAACATAACGACCAATTTAAATTCCTAAAGAAGCTGTTAAGACCACTCCAATTGGCTTACTCGTATTGCCATACGGTTTTTTCAGAAATCTTTTCTCTAACTGTGTGGTCGGTATACGAGAAATTAGCTAATATGACGCAATGGTCCGACGAGCCTAGAGGGGAGAGCACATCAACCGTGAACTTTTCAGGGTGAGAAGTTATGACTAGGGTGTTAGCGGTATGAATATCAAAATTCGGTATTCGAGTAAGTTCATTTATAAGTTGCGTCAAGTTGTTTTCCGCAGCGAATATCGGAATTTCCAGAATTTCGAAGCCACACAGAATTGCGCATATTGAAATCGCCAGTAACGACGATTTCAGTATGAGGATAGAGGGATACAATTCTTTGTATAGAGTCAGACAGAGCATCAAACTCGTTAAAGGTCGAAGTAATGTCCAGTTTGGGGTTTCTGTAAATAAGGCAATAGTGGATAATTTGCTTAGGGAGACGGAATTTTAACCACATAAAATTCAATTCCGGATTGGAATAGGGGCTGTATTGCGGTGGAGTTTGATAGGCTACATTACTTCGCACGTAAATAGCGAGACCGCGGTCAAAGGGAAATAACGACATTTAATCGTAGCCAGGTAGTGTCAGATCAGAGTGATCTTAGAGGTGTGGGCGGGGAACAACCTGTTTTTCACTAAGTGCTTAAAAAGCTAGTCTGTATTTACAGACGTGGACGTACGAGAGCTGTTTGATGAATAACCGGATTAGAAATGACAGCGCAACTTTTTTGGGTTTTGGCACTTTATTTTTCAATATAATCCCTTTTCAACTCGGTCGACTTTTTTAAGTCCTCCGTATACTACGACTTTTGTTGGCGTCTAAAATACTTCTCCACGACGGCTATAATTTTTCGTTCGTTCCGGCGAGCGATTTTTTAAGGTTTGAGATCAAAAAGTCGCAGAGAGTCATCCAAATGTCTTTATGTCATTTTCCGAACCTCGACTGAATTTTGATCCTATATTGCGTTTAGGACAGGATTTTTCAACGACCTACGGCAAAGATGGCAAAACTATGCGAAGCGTTCGGTGGAAAGTTTCGATGATATGTGTGTTTGTGATTTTTATTTCCAGATCCACAGATGATCCACAGATCAGAAACATGATAATAGAAATATTAAAAATGTATTGGAATTCCTGTCAAGTACTCTTTGTCTTTAATCAAATTACCTGATCTTAAGTCACTTGATTTCTTCTTGTGGGGCTACTTAAAAAGTGAAGTTTACAGAAAAAAAGCCAACAACACGTGAGGACATGAAAAGACGAATAACTGAAGCTTGCCGGAAAATTACGCCAGAGATACTTCTCAGTCAGTTCTGTTGGTTCATTTAGATCGCGGATAGACAAGTGTATTGAAGTGAATGGTCACATTTTCGAGCATTTGTTGAAATAGTCTCGGAAAATAAACGTCGAAATGGGAAGAATTCAATGATTGAGCAGTCGGAGGCAAGGGGACTAACTCTAATTGATCACCCCGGAGGAAACAAAATACTGCTACGTCCACGTCGTTGCTTCTGGGTTATGCTAGACGCAGTATGTAAAAACAAGGACAAGCCTACGAGCAATACGACTGAGCAATGAAAATCAGGAATTATCATTAAAAAATCAAAAGTGACCTTCGTAATTTTGATGTATTTTATGTCCCTTTGAGAACCTTGCATATTTTTCGAGTAATTTAGATGTCTCAAGTTTAAAAAAACTCAAGTGAGTAGGCCATCCTTGGACAGCCTACGTGAGCCTTCATTGCCGTTGGTCTAACTATACCTGCATGAATAGTACTAGGACTAAGGAGCCCCGAACAAGACAACATTTTTCTTGAAAATAATATATCCTAGATTCTCGTATCGATGACGGCAATAAAATCGTATATAAAAATTTACGAAATCGACTCCCAGCGGGAGTGTCTCTTCATTTTCTTCTCGATTCTAATTGATATTTCATAACATCAACACATGTGTCCATCTTTATTTTGTATTGAATTCAGATGGTATACAATAACATATGTGTAGTTAAGAATGTGCTGGCTTGCAAGGCTGTACTCGAATATGGTGTGCTGGTGAAGGCGACAGGCGATTAAAATCATTATTATACTGCCGCTAAGCTAGGGGATCCATATCTATGAAATATAGGTTTCGATGGATCCTTCTTCACGTTGTATTCGTTTTGTATCTGTGCCCTGTTCACCCGTTTCATTTTTTGTTATTTTTCTATTTTTGTGTTTGAAAGGGATATTTTACATGTTTTTGTCCTTTGACAAAAAAAAAATATATATATATATATTTCTAACACAGTAACAAGGAGTATTCGGTAACTAGTATATGTTACTCCAAATTCTTCTTTGGTGAAATCGTAATTTGGCGTAATATCTCTCCTGCATAAGACAAAATGCCTGACAAATTATGTCAAAATTTTTATTTTACAAGCAGATGTTCCTGCTTTAATAGGCAAATTAATTATAAAAGGAAAAAGAGTACAAAATAATAAAAAGTTTTTGACAATGATGATGAATTTAAGGACATGTATCCTTGATCGCTTTGATTACTTTGAAATGATCTATTCACGACATCTCTGCTTTGATGTCTGACATTTAAGGCACTGGACCAGATGGTTAGCTAACTTATTTATATAAAATTTATATTTTGCAATTTTGTCCGTTTTTTTCTAAATAGGGGCCAAGAGGTGTGTTTTAAAACTTTGCGCCATTATTAAACTGTCTATACCAAACTATTATTTGAATGAATGGTGATAATCAAATAATAAGTAAGGTTATTAAATATGAATAAACTATCGCACTTCTACTCCCCTTCTCGCACAACTATAAAGAAGTTTATGGATTGCCATGAATTTTTTGATCAGGATAGTGATGTGAAAATTCCAACTCGTTTTGATCTGGCAAATTCAGCGTAAAATATCTCCGCCGTACCTAAGGGGGTGACTGAAAAGCCAGATGTGTCCATTTATATACGATAACAGGAATTGGTCCTATCCGTAACCACTTTGTTATAAATTTTGCATAAAAATCTTAACTCACATGATTATAAGATCCAGCTGATACGAGAGTTGGAGCCAGCAGACCACAACGCTGTACTTTTGCTAATTGGGTACCTGTAAGTGAATGAACAAGATCAGCATTTTTTAGACAAAATTATTATGAGTGAAGCGGTAAAAAAAACAAAACTGTTGCATCTGGGGCTCCGAAAACCCAAGAGAAATAGTACTACATACAACCTCTCGATCTGCAACGAGTGACAGTTTAATGCGGTTTTTGGGTTGGCGCGGCGGAGTCATTGGGAATTGTTTTTTTGAAAATGGTGCTGGTGCGAATGTTTCAGAGAAAAATACAGAACAATGTGGACATACTTTTTTTTTACCCAAAATTGATGCTCTAGACATGGACTATGTTTAATTTCCACAGTTGGTGGAAAAAATTAAGTCATTGGATGTGTGATTTCTCAAAATGGAGGCTCCAATTTGCCACCGAGATCTTACGATTTAACATCGTTTGACCATTTCATTTGGGCCTATTAAGTCTACCAAGATATCCGAGCTGTTATTTATGAAATATAGTCGAATACATGATGAAAAATTTCATCAAAAGTATGGCTATTTGCAGCAGAGCCCAGACGGACACTTGGCAGATTCTGTACCTTATCCCTATCCTCAGAGTTTGTACTTTATACTGCAATAAAAATAACCTCACTTTTTAAAAAAAAATGTTGCGTTTTTCTTTCGACTTAAAATGACCTTATATCCTCAAATATAACTTTTAGGAATTCGCAGGTTTAAAAAACATTTTAAATTGCCATCACGGAAGAACACTTGACTTTACTGATCGCGGTAAGCAACTTATTTATATTGGACGAACAGAAACAATATACCACATTTCTTAAATTAATGTGTCCATATTCCGTGTGATTTAATTTTTTTTATTTTTGTACCCGTATAATGTTTGCACATAGCATTGGCGAAAGGACGTTAGGGAGGTACAAGTTAGTGACTAGGAAACAAAGAGATGAGCAGGGCATTCCATAAGCGATTTGGCGAGCAAGGCTTGAGTTTTGAAAGCAATATATTCCAGTATAGGAATTTAATGAGCCCAGCATACGCTGTCGTCCCGTTTTACACGCGAAAAGCAGGGAAGTGAACCAGGGAAAGAATATTAATAGCATAGATAACTATCGTTAGGAAAGGAATATATTGGATTAGAAGTAGCTGACATGAGATCGTTGATAAAAAGTGTCGGATACTGTTGGAAATTAAATTCAACCCACTAGGGTTGACTCAACCTAAGTTTTATGTACATCTGTAAAAGTAGTATAAACTATCAATGTTAACTTTCATACAATAAACATCGAAAATACTGAAATGTCGATTCACATATAAAAGGAAAACCTTACATAACGTATTGGAGATCGGCAGTTTTATTTAACGTTTTAATTAAAAAAATTAAACAGATACAGAACGGAGCCATGGGCACACCAGCATATAATTTTTGAACATCAGAACATTAAAAACAACTTGAATTGAACGTTCCGAAAGGTAATTTCTGATCCATTGCACGCATAGATCCCAGAAGCACGCATTTTCAACAAAAAAGCCTGGTGCCAAACTCTTTCAAATGCCTTAGAAACATGAGGTGCATTTATCATGCTTTCGCCTGATTGTCTTACGCTTTGGTTCCCCTTTTCGGTGAGACATGCCATTAAATCACGTGTGAACCCGTTGCTGCGAAAACCGTACTGGCGGTCATTTCGTGTTTCGAGATATTTCATGAGCTGACGGCTTGCCAACGTTTTCATGACCTTGGGAAGAAGGGATGTAAGTACAATGGGTCTATAGGGCTACGGAGAATAAGATTCGCAGTTATAGGGACCGACAAAACATTTTTCTAACCCTGACAGCCTCTTTACAGCTCGAGTTATACCATGTCTTTTCTTTTGGTTTGATACTCTTCATCCGATGACGGATAAAAGATCTAATTCCGAAGAAAATAGTGTCTGTGATCACATCAACAGCGGCATCCACGTCGTTTTTGAGGAAACATAATGACCAATTTAAATTCCTAAAGAAGCTTTTAAGACCACTCCAATTGACTTGCTCGTATTTGCAGACGGTTCTTTCATAATTATAACTCTAATCGTCAGTGTACAAGAAATTAGTTGATATGACGCAATGGTCCGATGAGCCTAGAGCGGAGAGCACATCAACGGTGAACTTGTCTGGGTAAGAAGTTATGACTAGGGTGTTGGCGGTATGAATACCAAAATTCGGTATTCGAGTGGGTTCATTTATAGGCTGCGTTAAGTTTTTTTCCGCAGCGAAGATCTCAACACCGTCCTTCGGGTGTTGTCTGTCCAGAATTTCGAAAGCACACATAATTGTTCATATTGAAATCGCTCGTAACGAAGATTTCAGTATGAGGATAGAGGGATACAATTCTTTGTATGGAGTCAGACAGCGCATCAAACTGGTTAAAGGTCGAAGTTGTGTTCAATGGCACTACATGATAGCCAGGTAGCTTCAGATCACAGTAAACTTAGAGGTGTGGGCAGGGATCAACCTGTGTTTCACTAAGTGTTAAAATAGCTGGTCTGTATTTCAACTTTCTCCTTTCAACTCGATAGGCTTTTGCCAGCGTTGCTGCAACCCCTCCGTATACTACGACTTTTGTTGGCCTGTAAAATTACTTTTCCGATCTTTCAAGGTTTGGGTACAAAAGGCCGCAGGGAGACAAATCCGAATACGGAGAATGGGGAAGCAATTCTTAGTCCAATTCGAACAGTTTGGCTATGGCAACTGTAAAGGATTGATCCAGTACATCATGTGTAATCGACGTGATATGCTCCTGTAATTAGTTTTTTTTTCTCCAGATAGTCAATGTGGGTCACACCTCGCGCGTCCCTTAAAACGTTCGGTGTCACCTTTTCGGCCGAAGGCACGGTCTTTGCTTTCTTTATAGCACGTTCACCGGGTAAAACCCATTGTTTCGATTGTTCTTTTTTGATTGGTGTGTATCAATGAATCCATGTTTCAACGACGGTCACGAAACCGCGGAAAAACTCCTCCGGATTTCAATTATACTGCGCCAAGCACGTCTTTAAAGTTGTCTCACGATTGCACTTATTTTTTGGTGTGAGCAAACGCGGCACTTATCGCTTGGATATGTTTTCCGCGTCCGAAGTCTCGTGCAGGATATGAAATGCCTGCTTTCTCAGCCAACTCTCGAATTTTCACTCGGTTTTCCGCCAATACGATATCATGGATTTTGTTCACGGTTTCCTCTGTGGTAACCGTTTTTGGGCCACCTGGGCGCTGTCCATCAAAAAACGACGTGTGGTCAGGGCGAACCTCTGCGAACCAATGGTAAAGGCTTGTACGATTTGTCTTATACACACCGTCGGGAAGGGGTTTGATTTCCTCGCAGGTTTTGTCACTCAAAAACAAAAATCGAATCGCGGACCGATGCTGTTCTTTTTCCATGGTCGCAAAAAATACTAAAGCTATGTTTTGAAATGGGTGTGTGGTGTGTCAGGGTGTCATGGGGGTTAAAAGAAGTTATACCAAATGATGGCATCTTGACTCAGTGGGTCCACCTACCTTCCAGTCCGGATACTCATCAAACAGCCCTCCTAAGTAAAAAAGTGATTTCTTTTTAGGCCGCTAATATTGGTTATATCCACTCTTAATTCCCGATTTATTATAAAAAAAGCACAGCTGTGAAGTTAAAATTCAAAGTTGGCTTACCGAATCAAATTGTTAAAGGTGTTATGCTCTTACAACAATAGGAAAAAGCATTCCAGTAGAAAGTTATGCTTACTACTGCAAATCGAAGCTTCAACAAAGTACATAATGTCGTCATTAAAACGATTTTCAGTATTGCAAAATAATTCAAAGAAGCTTGCCATTTTTGAAATAAATTAAAGTTAAAGGGGAAGTTCAGTACAGCCCGACGGCTTTTCCACCATTCAACATATTCCTCACAATGTCGTCAAATATTGTACTTATTCCACATATCTACATTGCTACTACCCCACATATGTGGTTGGCAAAGTTTTATAAATTCTTTCGGCCTCTTCTTTTAACCTCGGCCGAAACTTGACCTTCTATTGCTCATTGGCATTGACTTTCCGTTGATCTTCGCTTAATATGGCGAAACCAGCTGGTTTGCTCAGGCTAAAGCTCCTCTAATATCGGTATCCTGCCGTTTTTATTTCCGTCGCTTTCATGTCTCCTTTACATTTTTCGTAAAACGATATGTACGAGTATGTTAAACCTGGACGAACGACAGAGTTTTCGCCCCATTTAAGCCACACCACACTGAGTGTGCGCGACACTGTCATAACAATTGCCTTGGTGGTTAATGATAGAGCCAAGATATGTAAACTTTTTGCACCTTCCCACGATGACTCCTTCTGAATACATGTAGAAAGGAAGAAAATGAAATAAAAATGAAATTTCCAATTAATTCTACTTTTTTCAATTTGTATGCATTTTTATTGTATCACTTAATGTACTGTTACTTGCTAGACAAAAAAATTGGCTTAATTAACCTAAAATTATATAATTTTAACTTACTGGCCCCATGCGAGCACTCTAAGTTAAACCTAACACTTAAATAATGTCTTTTGACTTATCTTATTGGGTATATATTTTAATTCGTGCGGTTTTTTTCTTCAAAATTTGAACGTTTATTTAAGAAAAGCATGTACAATAGTATTATTCAAAGTATTGCCCATCTGAAGCTATGACTTTTTCTCAACTTTTTATCAGTTTGCGGATCCCATCCCAAAAGAATTGCGCCGGCTTGGCAGCCAAGAATGAATCAGATATTCTGCTCTGATATGAACCGTATTTCAGTAAGGGCGTTCTGCATCGACCGGAACAAATGGTAGTCAGAAGGGGCAAGGTCTGGGGTATAAGGCGGGTGGGGTAAGACTTCTCATCCACTGTTTTCCAAATAGTTATTAACCGGAATAGCAACGTGGGGTAGAGCGTTGTCATGATGGAAAATTACTGCTTCGTGTCTGGTCGCATATTCCGGGCGTTTTTCCGCTACTGCTCTCTTCAAATGGATTAATTGTGTTCGGTAGCATTATCCGTTGATGGTTTCACCCAGGTTTAGGAGCTCATAATACAGCACACCCATCTGATCCCACCAAATTCAGAGCATTACCTTCGCGCCATGGATATTCGGCTATGCCGTTGATTTGGCTGGTTGGCCGGGTTTCACATGTGATTTTTTGCGTTTGGGGTTATCGTAATGGATCCATTTTTCACCTCCACTAACAATCCGAAGCAAAAATGACTTCCTTTTGTGGCGTTCCAGCAGGATTTCAGACATGCAAAACCGCCAATCGACGTCTTTCGGCTTGAGTTCATGTGGAACCCAATTTCCTTGCTTTTAAATATATCCAACTGCTTTTAAATGTTTTGAAATGGCTGCTTGAGTGACACCCACTCTGCCACTCTTCTGCCAGCTCTTCTTGTGTTTGGCAACAATCTTTATAGAGTAATGCTTCCAGTTCTTCATCTTCATACTTTTTTGGCTGCCCAGGACGTTCATCGTCTTCCAAGCCAAAATCATCACTTTTAAATCGTGCAAACTACTTTTGGCACGTTCGCTCGTGTTCACCATAGGCTTCCAGCAAAATATGATGACTTTCGGCAGCAGTTTTCTTCATTTTTTACAAAAACAAACTTAGTAACCTGAATTAAATCTACTATGTAAATGTAAATGTAAGACCTCAAATACTAGAGCTACATCCATGAATTACATAGGTCAGCAAAACAACAAAGTTTTTTGAAGTTTTTATTTCAATGATTGTTTTCTAATTCTTTTAACCGAAAAATAGCCGATTTATTTTTGAAAAACTTTGCTTTTGTACCTTTTACAACGACATGAATATATAAACGGTGACTATGTTGAGTTAAGTAAAATCGGTAAGGACCGCTGGGAGAAGATTTTTAGCGATACAACATATTTTGTATAGCGGTACTTCAAGAATGGCCATAAGAGCTAAAAGTGATAGTATGCCAACTATGAGAGCGAACATCTCGTGATCAATTCAGTGATTCCCGAACCGCATCACAATTACTCCAATGAATTAATAAGCATCATTTCGTCACTAATAGAATTTCGCGCCCACCAACTTTTAACCGTATCACCCGTCTCGCTATGAATGTTCATCAGTACACCCTCATGCATACTTTGGGCTGTACTGCAGACTATTGTGATCCGTTCCTAAGCCGTATAACTTATAACTCCCTTATGGAAAGCCCATAACATTTAAAACTAGCGTCCATCGGTACCTCTCCATCTTTCCTCCCTGATTTTTTGCGCAAGGCTTGCTGTATTTTGTACGATTATAGCCAAGCTCTAAACAACTTTCTGAGTATTTGGTTAAGCAATGGGATCTTCATCACCGTCTCCATCCCTGTGATTTTTTATACAAAACTGCGGGGTAACTCTTCCTTTTACTAGGTTTTTAAGTATGAGATGGTGGACGTCGGCGTTTTTGCTCATTGCCTGATTTCCTTTTGTCATTTATTGACCAAGACGTCAAATCTTCAATTGTGGTCCTTCTAGGGTATCCACTCATTGTATTGTTGCCAATCTTAAGAAAGTGATTCTGGAATATATTCAGTGTCCAAGAATGGTAGGACTCCTGAAAGCAATACCAGGCACACATGGTTACCCCGCTTAAATATGGGTCGTGCATACTCCTTAGGATGGTGGTCCAATATCCGATAGATAACATGTGTAACCTCATCGATAAAATATCATGGATTCTTGCAGCCAAAGCTTTATCCATCTCCGGATGAAAGTAAATCTCAATCAAAGCCTTCTTTATCTTCATAGACAAATCGAACTTTTTCCCACGCTGATCATCTCGAAACCTAAACATTATGCAAATGTGATCGTTATTATACTTGCCCAACATTGCCTGGACATATTGGACAAATTGAATCAAAAAATTTGACAGCGGTTAACTTGTTATTGGACTGGGGCAATTGGCTAAATATTTCTTAAAATTCTCTCAGATAAACTCGAAGGGTGTTGAAACCTTGCACAGGTTCCGGGGATTAGAAAAGCTACTCATTGTGATTGATGTTATATTTGGAACATAAAATGACAATTTTTGGGCGACTTCTTCTACATATGGATTCTGGATGCACTTGATGGATCATACTAGTCAGCTTCTTCATTCTCGGAGAGTATGAAAGTCGCTTTAGACCAGACACTCACCAGGCGTGATGAGACAGACAATACAGCTACATTATCTGCATATGCCTGAACAAAGACGTCAGAACATGCAACGGGGCCATTTCTGGCGATAAGGCGCCCATAGAACTTGTGCCATGAGCCTATAAAAGCATATATCCTATATGTCTTCGATTTCCCATATATCTGAAACAGAATTAATTAGAATAGAGTTCGCTCATGTCATTAACTGTAACAGCCTCGTTTGCATCAAGGACATCTCGGCGTCAACACTACACCATGAATCCTGTTCATTACTGATAATTCGAATGCTTATGACGGCTAAAAACTTGACATAAAGCACTTACGTATTCGTAACTGACTGTGATAAAACATTTGTTTGATTTTTAAAGTGATGCTGCAGTGTTTCCGCATTGAAAAACAACCGCCGCGCCGTACTGTACAATTAACTCTCAAATCTGTTTTGTCTCTCAGGTGTTTTGATACGTAGAGTTGGCAAGGCAGTAGAGAATGAATCAGTCAGTCGTCACCACTCAGTGTGTTGGTCGTGTTTTTATTTTAAGCATAAACATAGAAAATCGGTGCATCTTATATATATAAGTGAATGTTAATTGTTGAAGGAAATCCAAGAATCCAAAGGACGAAAAATCAACGGTGACTACTACAAGTTTTCCGGATTCAGGGTGAGTTCTTCTGAAAATTTAAGTTCGGATGTATGATAATTTGTAATTTTTAATAATATTAAATAAAAGCGTCTTTGGCAAAAAGTTTCAGTGGCAAGAGCTTTGGAACTCGGAAAGCAGAGGACAATGGATAAAGAAAGCTTATCAATAACGTGGCTAAATAGAATACACGGAAACACAGTTTTTCACTGGACACGGATATTTCAACGCTTTTCTTTTGGTGAAGCAAACACTGCAGCCTGATAGTACGAGGGCTCTCCATTATACAATGCAAACCACACTTTTTTTGTTTGCGTATCTGTCCATAAAATCTGGTCGAAAAGATGCTAGGGAGCGCTCAAACATGGACCCAAATTTGCTCATTCGTAATAGTCACACTCAGGATAAAAAAGAGGACTCGCTCTTAGATCGCCGAGTGTATTATCGTATGATACAATTTTACCAAATTCCCCTTGTTAATTCTATTTACATATGGAATGTGGTAAGTAGTAGCGTGTGATTCAGACAGATATGACGATTCACACTCAAAAAACTCGGTCGAAGGAGATTACTATCAAAAACGCTAAACATATGAAGAAATTGTCCTGAATCGAAACCAATAATTTCCCGAATTATGATCAACTTAATCGCTGACGCCTTAAATTCGAAGTACCGTACTGAATTCGTTGCAAATTTTGTACCACAACATGTTTCGACTCTATTCACATAAAAAAATAAATAGCACAATTCTGTGAAATTGCTGGAGCGGATATATACAGACAGATACGATATCAATACATACTCGTATAAATGCTAATAAATCCGTCATCCAATATTTCGAAGTGTTTATTATGATTCAATAAAATCCTAATAAACAATTTTTTTTGTAAGTTTAAAGACAACATAACGTATATCAGTTTACCGATTCGTCATTCGGATATGCCACGATATCTATAGATTTATAAACTAGGAACATTTCGGTAAATCTGAATTAATAGTGGCTGATATTCATGATTTGGTTTATAATTCGAAGAGATCTTGTGAAAGCAAGTCAAGTTTTGTGAGGATTCAAAATAGTGAACATGGACGATTCGCAAGACTTAGGGTTAGTTGTAAATTATTCCATACTGCGTTTTTTTTTTTAATTTGTGCATATTAATACGGCACATAATTTTATGATAGTGAAAAAACATTCTACTATAGCACTTCGGAGGACGATGAAGGATCTGCTCCCAAATCTGCGTAAGTAGAACTATATTCAAATTGGAAAAAATACTTTGAAATATAATTTTTTTTTTTTTATTTTTTATTTATTTTTTTTTTTTTCAAGTGTGCTATGGAAAGTCTACGGAAGCAGAGCTCAAAGCAGGAAAACATTTACAAGGACTAACAAGGGTGTTATTATAAGTTGCGTTAAGGGTCCAGGCAGTTCCAAGGCCAGGGCTTCTCAAAGTGCACAGGTTGAAACTGAGCCTAAGCCACTCGATGGAGGCCAGAAAGCTTCTACTTCAAACGCCACTCCTACAGGAAGTAACAAACGTAAAGGGATAAATCCCAAACGACGTTCGCCTCTTGAATGGGAATGTGATAAAATTGCTGAGCTCTTTCGCGGGCTAAAAAATGAATAGGGAAAGGAGAAGGGCCACCATATTCACTTTTTCTTTTAAAAATTCAATAATGTGATAATTTTTCTCTTTCCCGACATTTCCATTGGAGAACAAAAAATATATTTAATAAAAAAAGTACTATTTCAAAAGCAAGCTTACATGTTTGTATATAAACTTTGATAAGGAAGTTGTTTACAGGATCTTTAGGACACAGCAGGACAAAGGAGTTTCTCTCAAATATTTTGTGTTTCTGAATCCATTGGGTACTTGTGTCCGTCGTCAAATGCCTTCATTTCGTCTCATCGCACTCAGGTGATGAATAATGAGGTAAGCTGTCCAGGGGTGCCTACTGAAATAATTTTCGAGATCGCGGAAATATTACTACCTACTTGAACTGATTTATCAGAAAACAATTGATCTGCTCGTTCCTTGATGGAATTTAGATCTGTAGCAAGTGGTTTAAGAAAAATTTGGGGGAATATTGGAGTATTTACAGATCGAAGCAAAATGAATATAAGTAGCTGATTCGGATTTCGAAGAATGATTCTTGGTAAAACCACCAGCGTAGTCAAAGTGCTCAAAAGAGGGAATCTGGTACGACTGGATTCATCCAGGAAAGCGTTCGCCAATGATATTTACATTAGTTTTTCTATATTTACACACGGATCAAATACCACTCGACAGCTGCTTGTCGGTGCCGGCGTAAAGGTCATTAAGTCGCATCCAGGAAAGCGGATTCTTGCTTTTGTTCGTTTAAATATTTTTTTTTTCCATCAAGTGCAAGTGAGTTCATTGCTTATATGGAAGTAGAGATTCCAATATTGAGTCATAGACGTGTTCATTTTTTAGTAGCAAACTGCTCCCTTTGCAACTATCAGATAACAGTATCCCATGTCGGATTGCTGATTTTTTGCGCCGGTACTTAAACAAGGGCATTGACTCCATGAGTAAATGTAATATTTCAATTATTTTCAAAGGTGAGATACGTACCTTGAAGAAGGCCATTTAGCCAACAGACGCGTTTCAAATTGAATTTCCGCGCATAATCCTGATAAAAGCGAATGGCATGGATATAAGGGAATTGTGGAGTCAAATAATTTGAAATGCTAACTGGTATGGTACATTATCCATCAATAATACTGCAAAGAAATTCGCACTTTTACGGTTAATTTTTCCATTCAGAAAAATAATTATTTTATTGTAGTGGTTTTGTTGGCGAGCTTCAGAAGTGACGCAGGCTGACTTGGAAGCATGCAATCTGTTTCATTACAGCGAGTTGAGTTTTAATTCTTGTTTTCCGTCTACATCGTTGTTTTTTTTTTTATATGTTGATGGAATGTCTTATCTTATTTTACGCGGAACTTATTTCGCAATTCTATTTTTTTTGTACTTGTGTCTATTCTTCTGTGACAGCTGGATATTTGGATCTGGACTTAAATACATACTCGTATGAATAGAGTAATTCTTCAAGTATAGAGAACGGTGCTGACTAAATTTTTCTGATGGAAATATGTGCAAATGTCCTTATGAAAGCCCATTTATTTATAATTAGTACACCAATAGAATCTGTATAGGTATATGCAAGATATTGGAACGATTATATTTAATTTGACGGAAGACTTGTGTAAGGATCACCCTATACACTAATAATTCTGGGATAAAAACATATGGGATATGTGCAGATGGCGTAGTTCACATGATATCCTTCCTTGATATCCTACAGTCATCATGACGCTCCACCAAAGACACAACTTCTAGTTGGAGAGGTTAGATTCTAGTTCTGTCGGAGACAGAACTGACCCCTGGGGCACACCAGCATTTATTTTGTGAACATCAGCCTTGAATCCTTCCAAAACAACTTGAATTCAACGTTCCGAAAGGTTGTCTCTAATCCATTGAAGAAGATATGCATCGATCCCAAAAGCAGGAATTTTTGACCAAACTCTGTCAATTGCCTTAGAAATATCAAATGTAATTATCTTGCTTTCAGCAGATTGATTTACGCTTAGGTTCCACTTTCCGTGGAGATATGCTATCAAATTATCAGTGGACCAGTTGCTACGAAAACCGTACTACCGATCATTGAGAAGTATTCTGGTTTCAAATTGACAGTTTATCAGCATTTCTACGACTTTAAAAAGAATGGATGCTGTAATGGGCCTGTAAGAGGAGAGAGAAAAAGATTCGCTTGTTTTAGGGACTGGCTGGACAAATGCTGCTTTCCATCTGCTCAGAAAGGATCCTTAAGAGTAGGATTGATGAAAAAGCTTACGCAGTGGTTTTGCCAGCGTGAAAGAATAATATGGTGCGTTGAGCCTAGATAGGGGAGCACATCAACGGTGTACTTGCCAGGTTGAGAAGTTAGAAACAAGTCCAGGATATTTGTGGTATGATTATCAACGTCTGGTATTCGCGTGGGTTCACTTACAAGCTGCTTCAAGTTATTTTCCGCAGCGAAGATCTCAACACACCGTCCGGTGTTGTCTGCCCAGAATATCTAAGCCACCCAGAATGGTGTATATTGAAATCGCCCGTAATAATGGGTTCAGTATGAGGATACAGGTATATAATTCTTTCAACGGAGCCAGATAGCCCATCAATGTCGTTATAAGTCGAATTGCTGTCTACTATGGGACTTCTGTAAATAAAGCAATAGTGGATAATTTTCTAACGGAGATGAATGGGGCATTGTGGTGGAGTTTGGTAAGCTACTTTACTATACAAGTAAATGGTGAGAGAATAATAACGGCACTAGTTCGTGGCCAAGTAGCTTCAGAACAGAGTTATCTGAAAGGTGTCGGCAGTGATCTACCTCTGTTTTACTAAGTGCCAAAATAGCAAGTCTGTATTTACAGACGTGGACGTACAGAATAGTGATTACAGGAAGCCAAATGCAAAAAACACAAACATCGACAATCCTATACACAGTGAACACACATTCAGGATTGTTTTGCCGAATCAAATTACAAAAATAGAAACCAGTACACCAACAAAATTCATATCCATCGGTTTTTATATACACTCAGTCACTGCACGCGCTGTATGACAATGTAATACAACAACGGCAGTTACTGAGTGCAAACAACAGTACGGCCAGGCTGGAAGTTTGGGATGCCTGCATTGTGGATGTTATTTGCACTGTCCTCGCGCGTTTGGTTTTCCTTGCACAAGTGCTTTTTGTTCACACGGTAAGCCACCAAGCAAGGTGACTCTTTGCAAAGCCAAAATCCATTGACAACCACACTTCAACATTACCTTCTAGTGCCAAATCGATGCCACAAATGTTGCACCGGCAACAAAATGTTCACCTTACACAGTATAAACGGCACGTTTGGTGAGTCCCTAGTCAGTCCGCAGACTAAACTTTACGTGGCCAACAACACTCAGTAGTTGTTCCTCAGTTGGATAAGGTGACGGAATTCATTTTCTCACCTATTGTTGTGCCAAGATACTTGACCTTAGTCACATATTTAAGGTTCGCACCACTCAGGGGTATTAAATAAGCGCTACAGACAGCATTCAATTTGCCATGAATCAGCATTATCACAGTCTTCTCCAGAGATACCTCTATTTAAGGAAAAGACTGACCATCTAGAAGGTGAAGCAGATAATTCACATAAGAGCAACATCTGAAGAGGTCAGACAATTGCTTCCGCAGTGGATCCATCGTGATATTCCATATAAATGGACAACAAATGGACAACAAATGGACGACAAATGGACCCTTGAGTGCAAACCCGCTCTTCGCTTAGACAGTCCCTACCATATGGGGATTTTAAAAAAACGCAACTGCCAGAGAAATAGCTTTACCATAAACCAATTTCTCGGCAGTTCAGTTCGCGCAACATGGTCAGATTACTCTCTCAATATAAATTGTCCAAGACTTAAGACTATATTTTCACTGCTATTCAGAGAGCAGTTTTTAAGAAAAGACTGTAGAAAGCTAGTTTAGTCTTACGAGTGGAACAGCGATTTTCAAGAGTAGTTCTGCGCGTAGTTTCTATGGGATATCGTTGCCGCTTGTAACTGAGCGTGCGCTATTTACAAAAAAAAGAAAAAAAAAGACGAAGTTCTTAACAACCTCTATGTTGTGACTGAGCAGGCCGTCAAATCCATTATGGCTGCTTCTATCTCTATAATCAGGAATGCTGGCTGGTCCATTGAGTCTTCCACGATCCTTTCTACGGCGGTGATAAGTAGGTCGTATGACAGCGCGTCTCTTTGACATAAAAGGTTTCGGTAAATTCATTATCTACGTGGATGGAGAAGAGAGAAATTTTCACAGTCACCCTGACGAGTTCACACTCTCATAAGACGACAAAGTTATGGTGAGTGTCGATCTAAAATTTAAGACCTGTCGTATTGTCAACACTTGACAATGGTGGACTTACCTGGGCTGAAACTGCACTGATATGGACCAACCAGGTTGTTCGTGAACGCATTCAAAGGCGACGAAAAAGATCCTACAGGCAATGTTTACGGGGCTTCTTCCTCTATAATTTTGTGCTTGTATCCCGGGCAAGTCCGTCTAATTCTCTGATAAAAATATTCGAATGTCATTCCTGCAGTTACCCCTTCGGGTAGGGGAATTAGAGTATACCCAAGGTAGGCATGCCTGTCGTAAAAGACGACTAAAATGCACCCTCTGCATGCCAAATGCGTGCACATACAAAAAATGTAATGGACAAAACAAACGAAAGTAATACCCCAGGTGGCAACCCAATTTCACTTGGAAATTCACCTTCTTCAAAGGTAGGCTCTACGGATTGTTTGGAGACCCATTTATTGCTATCAAATCCATTTGCAAAAACATCAAAGGTACTTTGATCACCAACATTTAGATCGCATATTTCCGGAAAACGAAGTCCGCCGGTTAATCAGGGCTCAGTGAAAAGTAAATGCTTCGAACAGAAAAACAATGAACTGCGAGCTAAGCTCAATGGAATTCAAAGACTCTTTTACGTGCTTAAAAATGAAGTAGAATTACTTCGAAAATAAAGCGAGGTTCTACAAAACTCTCGCTTATCTATAGATTGCAAGTCAGTGGAATACTTGAAGAACTTGCTCGCGAAACCAATCCGGCACTCGTGAAAAGGCCCAACAAAAAACTTAAGGCAGGCTCATCTCCCGAAATTTTATAACCAAGAGATGAAAATAAGCCCACTGTACCAACCAAGACAAAACCCCAAACGAAACCTTGCCCTCCACATGCAATAAATATGGTCGGAATTGCAGACTACGGAAAGTTATGGGACCTTCTCCAAAGAACACTAAAAGGAAAGTTCAATATGAAATTTAACACCGATAAAATTCAATGGTATACTTAGGAAAATTAGTTTGAAAAACCGTTACGAGTCTTAGCTAGGGGACTTCACCCGTCGTGCAAAAAAGAAGACGTAATAGAAGACGTAGAAGCACAAGGTCTTAAGACCACTGACACCGTGAACATAATCAAGAAGGTAAAGCAACAAACGGATAGCTACAAAGATACCGTAGTCAAACGGTATATGGTCGAAACGAGAAATTCGACGATATTTATAAAATTAAATCTATCTTAAATATCAGAGTCAAAATGGAGCCCATGCGTAAGTACAAATAAACTATGTATAATCCAGTGCAAACATTGTCAAGATTTTAACCACACTCGGGTCTATGCGCAGGCAAACACTTCTGGGAAGAGTGCAAAACGAATAAGCAAATCCCAGCAGTTTGTGCTAATTGCACAAGAAATCACCCAGCTAATGACCGAAGTTGCGAAATCGCCAAAGAAATAAAAAAGAGGCGAAAATGTCCCACGAAATTCATTCACCTGGACCTTAAGTTGCAATATCCTAAAACCGATGAGCCCAAGACAGCTATGAGAGTCACAATGTAGAAACCGGTAACGCAAAAGAATAAATCTGCTCAGAAAAATATTGCCGAATCAAATGCAATTAAAAAACCTGTACCGGTGCGCGCAAGTTCATATGCTCAGGTCGCGTCAAAAGCCAACAAAATAAATTCGTCCACTATAGATCCGCCGCCTCAAATTCTCGCAGTCATCTTAGAAAAACTAGATGAACACATAAAAATAAATAAGCTCTTGTTTGAAAAACTAACCAAGTCCGAGTTCGTTGCTCGGAAAAAATCTAACAAAAATTAAAATGACAAAGATTTTAACATGGAACTCAAATGGCCTTCTAAAAAGAATCGATAAATTAGAATCTTTTCTATGGAAAGACCGTATAAAAAATATGCCTGATTTCGGAAACACACTTAAAAAAGTGAGTTAAACCCAGCTTCCGTAAACATAAATCATATAGACTATAATATAGCAACTTGTTATTTCCCTCCGAGATATAAGATGGCAGACGACGACCTCGATCGCCTTTTTTACCAACTGCGGTCAAACTTTATTCTCGGTGGTGATTTCAACGTAAAGCATACAATTTGGGGTTAAAGATTCATTTCGACGAAGGGCAGGCTACTGTACCAAGCAAGTATGAAAAGTGGTTTGGACTTTTTTTCGACGGGCAAGCCAACCTACTGGCCAACCGGCACAAATAAATTACCTGACCCGGTCGATTTTTTCATTACAAAAGGGGTCCCCAAATATCTCAAGACTTTAGAAGAATCCTATTATCCCTGCTCAGATCACTCACCAGTAATCTTTAAAATCGGCAGGAGCATAGCGAAAACCGAAAGACCGATCTAATTGACGAATAAGGAAACAAACTGGGATGGGTTCAAAAGAAATTGCAAGGAAAATATTGCTTCAAGTGTTCCACTTGCGATGCCGTTGCAAATAGAAGACGAAGTTGACAAGTTCGTGGAAATCATCCAAAGATCTGCGTGGAACACTTCTTTTCGAACAAGAGGAGTAAAACACGGAAAGCAAATATATATATATATATATATAGAAGGTCTTCTACGAGAAAAAAAGAAAGCACGGAGGAGATGGCAACAATTACGTGCGCTACCGCATAAATCCTGTTTGAACCGCCAATCAAATAAGATAAGGCAAACCTGCAAGAATATAAGAACCGTGAGACTTCTAATTACCGCGAAGGCCTGACTGCGGAAAAGAGTTCTAATTATTCGCTCTGAAAAGCCGTGAAGTCGACTAAGAAACCGATTATGCAATTGGCACCTATAAAACAGCCGATGGCGAATGGGCAAAAGGAGACAAAGAGAAAGCGAATTTGTTTGCCGACCACTTGGAAGAAACATTCAAACCGTTCGAAGGACGTCAATTGGCCCAAGAACCTAATCTCAGAACAGGATCCGACAACTACAATATAAAACGCGTATCACTGTCTGAATTACAGCAAACAATAAAAAACTTAAAAAATAATAAGGCTTAAGGATACGATTTGATTACAAGTTAAATTCTAAAGGAGCTACCTCAAAAAGCGTTTGTCAAGCTCCTCCATATTATAAATGCTTCCTAAGACTTTTATACATTCCAAGCCAATGAAAAGTCGCAAAAGTCATAATGGTTCCAAAACCGGGGAAAAGTCCAAGCGACAAAAAATCATACAGACCTATTACACTCCTACCGATAATTTCAAAAGTCTTCGAAATTCTTCTGCTTAAACGTTTAAAACTGATAACTGAAAAAAGACGATTGATCACGGATCACCAGTTTGGCTTTAGGGCTTGAAGTATAAGCTACAACAAATTTTACTGAGAGATATGAATAGAATACTTGAATCTGATCTTGAAAATAGACTGTTTCGGGTTAGATATGAGATTGAATACTCTGAATTCAAGGAAATTCAAGCTAACGTTCCACAAAGAAGCGTTCTGGGACCATACTTTTTCTTTCTGTGCACTAAAGACATACCTCTAGATGAAGAGACTGTGGTAGCCACGTTCGTGGATGACACGACGATCCTCGCCACAGGACAAACAGTTGGATCCTCGACTGCAAAACTTCAACGAGCTCTGAACAAAATATTTGAGTGGACAAAGAGCTGGCGAATCGTGCTAAATTAGACTAAGTCAATACACGTCATTTTCACGTACAGAAAGATAAACAACTTACCTTTATTCATCTACTCGGTATAGGCAAGTTCTAAAGCCTTCGTGGACTTATGGTACACAACTATGTGGTTGTACCAAACCAAACAATATGTCTATCCTACAGACGTTCCAGAACAAAGCGCTTAGAGCAATCGTAAATGCTCCATGGTATATAAGCAATAGCGATATTCACCGCGATCTGGGAATTGCAACCGTGAAATACGAAGTAACAAGCTTTGCTTGTAAACTTCACACTCGTCTTATGCATCATTGCAACCAGGAAATAAGCCGGACATTGGACGAGACAAATCGAAATCAAAGAACAAGACCAATTGATTTAGCGCCTTAAGGAGAAACCGCATAAAATAACGGTAATAGTAGGTGCCTTCGCTGGAAAGCTACCTACCAAGCGCGATAAACAACAGAAGCTTGAGCTACTTGTTAAGGAAACTTTGTCGTAGTCTAATAGAAAATGGAAGGTGTGAGTAAGAATATAACACTAACACTAAGGCTGTACAATTTAATCACACATTCATAATTTTAAAAATGAATTCCCCAAGGTTCCCTACTTTTAGTAATCTCATTCAAAAAGGCGTCAGGGGCGAAGATATCTTTTTCTAAATGTGAGCTATAACATATTTGTAAAAAACACAAATGTCCAAAAATAATACAAAATCGACTACGTCTACGTCTGCTTGGGTCCATTCGGAAGGTTCAATTTTGGGCGACTCGTTCGAGCATAGTGACTGGTATCTAGCGGTTAACACGAATAATGTTAGCTCCCAAAGCGTCAATCATAGCTAGGTTATTAATGAAGACCTGAGACTTTACATATCTTCAAAGAAAATAGTCCAAAGGTGTGATATCGGACTATCTAGGCGGCCAATTTACCGTAGCAATATATGAAATCAACTGCTCACCAAAATGATTTCTCAACAAGTCCATTCGTAAGTTCCTCGAATCGCACGAAAAACATTTCTGACAGAACTGATTTTCGTAATACAGTTGAACATTTTACAATTTGGAAACGCTGTTGTGGTGGGAGTCAGTTTGATAGGAGTCACGCGTAATCTATCAAAAATAGCCTATTGAAAATCAAACCTCAGGATGAATGACCCCTTACCAATCTGGACCAATCAACTGCACTAATGCACTTATGAAAGTCACTGAAGACTTACGCTGTGGAATAGATGACAACCAAAATGCCTTAGTTGTGCTGCAGGATTTTTCTTAAGCATTTGATGCTGTAAGCCACCAAATACTTATTGCAAAGCTTACAAATCAATTCGGCTTTGAAATTACAGCAAGTAAACTTATAGCTTCATAGTTTTTTATTTGTGCTTTTTATAAATGACGTTTCAAAAAATATTCAAAACTGCTATCACCACATTTATGCTGATGACTTGGAACATTATAAATTGTTCGAAAAATGTGATGAATCAGAAGCAGTAGCAGGCATAAACGAGGATATAGACTCATTGCATCAATGGTCCCAACATAACCAACTTGCCCTCAATCCTAAAAAAAATAAAGCTTTAACAATCAGTAGACCAAATACCAAAAGAACTTTTTCTTAATGGCTTAAAATAGATTTCGTGTCGAAAATTAAAAAGTTAGACACATATTTTAACAGCAATATGACCTGACATGATCATATTAATAGTGCCGGCAAAACTTACGGCATTATTTGTGGTCCTAATCCAATTGCACCCTTCTTGCCAACTAAGGTTAACCGCCAGCTTGTCAGGTCATATGTTCTTCCTTCGGTTTTATATGGGTATGAACTTTTTTGTGAATTGGACTATTGCTCTGAAAAAATAAATAAATAAATAAATAAATGTTGCATACAAAAATTGTGCCAGATAAATTTTCAACTTTAACCGATATGACCACGTTTCAGCATATGCCCAGAAAATAACTGGGCTCTCCCTAAATTCGCTTCTAAAATATCGCACTGTTGTAGCATTGCATGGAAACCTCAAGAATAAAGCATCAAATTAACTATCATGCATTTTAGATTCTACACGATCTCAAAGATCTTTGCAAATTAATCCACCCCGCCACAAATTTTCGTCCATTCAATTCGCCTATGGAACCAATTTCTGTAGGCATTAAACGTGTTCATGCAAATCAGTTTAAAAAAAAACTGGCTTTTTATTACCATCTGGGTGCAAACTGAAGTTTCCGATATTAAAGATGACCAGACTTCATTACTCAGCAATTTATCTTACTATTCTTCTTTTCTGTTTTCATGTGTCTATCTTTCTCTTCTTCCTCTTTTTTGTTCTATCTTTCACCCTCTTCGTATCTTTTATAGTTTCAATTTTATCAAAAGAAATGATTGTCAAATAAATTTTTAACTTGTGCATAATTAATATTAGCTATAAGCTTACCTGTACAGATATAATTTTAAACATATATGAAAATATGGAAAATACAAGATGAGTGCATTTCGCAATCGAGGATCCCTATTTGGAAGATGATGCTGGTTTTCTGGCCCAACTTGGCTACAAACCAATTGCATTCAGCTAGTCTGGAAATTCGATTACGTTCAATATATTGCATTCTTAGGCTCTGTTGTTGACCCACATGTTGGTGGTCCTACCGTTAAAGCAGCCATGTGTAAATTTACTGTTTTTTTTTTTTTAAGGATTTAACACTTAAGTAGGTATGATTACACCTATAATGCCACAGCATGTGCTAAGTTTCTTTGGAATTGGGATACAAAAAGAGGAAAGATCTTTGGGCTCAGTTGTTAGTTAAGCTATGAAGATTCAACAAAACCGCCACCCACAATATCTCAAGACAAAGGATTGAAATCCCTTAAGAGGCAACAGATGACGGTAATAAAGAAACCTAAATGGAGGAATGGCGATGGAAGACGTAAACAAATTTTCAACGAAGATAACCGCCACTCTTTTGCAGCAGTAGCTCAAATGAAGAAGTCAAAAATTAAATTAAGACATATCGAAAAATTAGAAACAACCATGGATAGAGAACGCTCATCACAGATTGTCAGCAATTCCATTTAGAAAAAGTGAAAGTTCACCATCGCTGGCAGCAAGAACAACAGTGGAAAGGAAATGTCCCACAAGCACCACCCGGTGCACCACTCACCACATCTCAGCTACCATGTACAATATATTGCAATCATTCACACACTGTTAAAGCCACATTCCTCATAAGCACTATTGCCAAAAGTTGGTCCAATCGAATTCATTATGCCAAGGACCACCATCACCACCATCAGTCGAATGCAACCATCTTACAACAGAAACCCCCACAGTAGATACCAATACAACCGCTGATAATTATTCCGTCTCACCATCTCCATTGGCTCAAACCTAAGTAACACCATCCACCATTCACTGGCTATATATATATATATATATATATATATATATATTTTTTTTTTAACTCCTTTGCCAAAAAATATTAACGCTATGTTGTAATTCGCACTCTAGGACTTAATTTTTGCAGTGTTTCTGATAACTCATACGAAATGTGTTCGAAGGGGTATGGGACCTATCACCACGGAGAGTCTTTCAAATCTATGGTAAGGCCAATTATAATATGTCATATGCGTAAATTGTGTAGTAGAACAAGCTCTTACGAAAATCTGTCACTGCTACTTTTATCACACTCCAAAGGACGGTCTATCTCGGATGCATGAGGTCTTTCCTTAGCGCTTTAGCCTAGATGCATTTCCGTCCCCAAGATATTGTACCTATATCATGGGCTGTACTCTCAAAGCTATTTTCCTTTTAAATACATTTAATGAAATCTTCTGCAGGATATGTTATTATTTCTTAAAAAAAGATATAAACAATTTAGGTTAATGTGTTTTAGATGGTCAGAAGGCATGTGCAAAGTGTTTTTTTTTTTTTTTTAATTTGCCGACTATCAAACATTATCATGCATCCGACGTTTATATGCATTATATATATTTTCGCTGTTAACAAAATTCAAGGAACCCTACTTTCAAGTTATTACGTGTTGTGTAAATAAGTTTTCGTCCACCTCTTTTAAATGAGCGTATAATAATAGTTTTTTTTTTTATATTTTTTAATCCTACTAATAACGGGAATCCGCATTGCGTTGTCACTAACGAAGGTTAGCTCCACGGGTTCCAAACCCAGTCTTCTGCGTTCTTAGGTTCGAGCTTGTATAGGGTCGCAGTTGTGTTTTTTTTTTTTTTGTTTTTTTTTTTATAGTAGGAGGAATTACTGTTGAATTTAGCGGATGTGAAAGATTAGGAGATAGAAAATTACGTACCGTATCGAGTTGAGCGAAATGATTCGAGAGGCAACTGATAGTGTTGGGTGAAATTCGAAATGTTTATTTTGAGTGAGTTTATAAAGGAAAAAGACCATTGGGTCCTGTCTTAAAACAGAAAACTATTCTTTTCGGGGACACAACTTTCACGGAAACTAGTTCTGTGGGACTATCTTCCCATGGTTTTGCGAAAAAAATTAGCAGACTGTCACAGTCAATTCAGATCATTTTGTGAACTTGCTTGAGGATTTTTTTTTTATTTTTCCTCGATTTGATGAAATGGATTTGAGTTGAGTTTGAGTTTTTCATAAATTATTCCTTTAATTTAAATAATTTATTATTTTTAATTAATATGGTAAATATGTATATACATTTTCTATACAAAAAAATAACTATCTGAGTACCAAGAACTTTTTAGGCACTATCGGTTTTCTCAATGTTGACCAAGGGATTTTGCAGAAAGTCCTATGACAAGCTCGACTTGTTATAAAAGTTAGTATATTTTTCTATTACCACCTCTGGTTTTTTTTTAATCAAACGTAGAACTAAATCAAGCAATTCCTTATATAAAAAAAAAATACTAATATTATTGTAATATTATGTGTATACTTAGTCTATATGGCTTGGCTTCAAAATTTACATTTTTATATAGGTGTATTTAAATGTACAAAAATTCCAAATTTAAGTAAAAGATATTGCAAATATTTTCTACAGAAATTTTCTTCACCTATACAGTTCATGTAGCGAAGAGAGTTTACTGCGTATCTCTGTCAACATTAAAGATATGTAATGCTTCATCTAACTCCAGCGTCAGAGGTCCGGAGAAGCTCTTGCAGAGCTCTCAGCGTACGGGACATTTCGCAGTGAAATGGAACACATACTCTCATTCCCTGAGTTTACAACGATCATATAAAGCTGGTAGTTCCGGGCAGAGAGTTATAAAATTCAGCATCAAATGTTCACCTCTAAATTTGAAGATAGTGCTTATCTTATCCGCCTAATACTTTTTTAGAAAGTATATATCTTCATGCAGGAAATGGTTGACTTTACTATGTGAAGCTTTATAATAGGAAACCTGAGTTTCTTTCAAGTATTTATTATATACTCTTTGACCAATTTTCTTCAGTATGAAACTTATTTTTTGTCTTAACAAAGCCTGTTGCTCATCCAGTGTTATAGAAAATACGAAACCGCAGTCAGATTCTATTGCTTCCCCTTCTTGAACAAACATAGTCTTATTTCGCAGCATTTAAAAAAGCACCAACAAAATTAATAATACTTATTCTAAAAAGTGATTGAAACCTATAGCTATAAAACGACCTAAGGCATATAATTATTCTTGAACTTATTTATTTATTTTTAAAACAATTAAATGATACTTAAACTATTTTTTACCATTGATGTGATGAACAAACTTATTTTCTAGGGTAAGACGAGTAACATTTGTTGTTTGAGTTGTGATTGTTAACATGGAATTCCTTTCATATCTTTAGAAACACTCTTTATATTCTTACAGTCGATCTTATCCAAATGATTATCGAAAAAAACGATTCCTGTCCTATGTCAATGAATGACCTTAGATACTCCCAATGAAGTGTCAGAGTTTATCGACCAGCTTTAAAGTTATGCTCCTGATTAAGGCTTTTCTGCTTACTTATCGGACCTATTTTCCAGTTATTACGTAAAAATTGCTTTACTCTTCTTTTACATTTATAAACTTATATTTTTTTTTATAATTTGCTTGCGCTCAAAGGCTTTGTGTACCCTTATAATGCTTGGACACAGCACGGGCGAATGTTAAAAAGAAAATCCTGAAAATATTAACACTAGGTTAATTTTTATTTTTATATATTTTTCTACAAGTCACCTTATGGTGTAAATGCTTAATATGATGTCCTTCTAAGTGTCAGTTTAACTTAACTTTGCAAGAAGTAATATCCAAGTAATGCATGAGAGTGTAAGAAGGACAATAATTCACGTTGTCTTCTTTCAACTAGTTTGTTGGGCTGTTGCGTTAGAATCTCCTCCCCGTCGTCTGGTAAATTACTCCGAAAATCAATCTCTATGCAAACCTTATTCACCTCGTAGCACAGTAATGGAACAAAATACTCCGATGGATGCATGACGAAATTTCTCTAGTATTTAAACTTCGGGAACAGGTCACTTCTAACTTGAATTCAGCCTTCCTTCGAAGGATATTATTTCTATATCTTATATAAAAAAAGGAGAGATGATGGTGGTACCAATATAAATATTCCAACTCAGCTGCTTAATCGTATACAAATCAGAGCAAGTGTGCTATAAAGCATTTTATCCTACTAGACCAACAATGAAGATCTGATTTACAGCAAAAATGTCTTGCTGAAGCCAACTGAAAATTGCCCAATATTCAATTTGCGCATTGTAAATTGTAAAAAAATTGGCTACTGGAATCCGAGGCACACTACAAAACTTACTTCTCACTTAGGCCACAAATATCGTACTTTATCTGAATATAGTTTATATGCTTTGGACAAAGAATGGCGTTAGAAAACAGGTTCCTTACGGAATTAGAAAATTTCGTCTTCACCACCAGTTACAACTCGTTTGATTTTTCTTAGCTCACATAGACAAGATCTGAATGGGTTTTTTGATGAATCTTAGTTTTGAGAAAATTTTGATGAAATTGCTCCACTCGTATAGGAAAGTATTTGTATATGCCTACATTCAACAATGTTTAGTGTTAGAATAAGTCAGCTTAACAGAAATATCATTCACTTTTCTTTAATTCACCATATAAAAAACAACTTAATTAAATAACTTAAATATATCAAATTTCTTGTTGAATTATACAATAATTAATTTAAATTTTTGTTCCAATAAATGCAAATAATCTTGCTTAAATTATCAAAAAGAAAACTAAAGAAATTTTTGTATACAGAAAAACTTATTTCTACCTCATCGGATGTAAAAGGCGCAAATTTAAATGCCATAATCTAAGGAACAAGGATACAGTTCTAAGGAACTGTATTCATTCATATAATTTTTACATAATTTTCTGCATAGTATGAAACTGCTTCTATCCAGGTTTTCGTAAACTCTATTAAGTCCATGTGCTAGACACGTCACATGAGCTATTTAAGAGTAAAATACTTGAATTGCTTCAGCTGCCTTAACCAAGTATGAAGAAGCATCCGACAAAAACAGCAGCATAGTTTTTTTTTACAAACTGCTCACCCAACATTTTTACCGAGTCATCGAAGTGCCTGGCTATTGTTGAATGATTTACTTTGTCCATTAAAGCAGTATTAATGAAAAACTTCTCCTTTGCAACTGAGTTGTCAGGATCTAAAATGCCAATTATTACATTGGCAATACACCTGTTTGTAAATAAAAGAGAGGAAGAAAGAAAACAATGATTGACATTTTGTTTATGTTTTACTGAACCACTAAAATTAATTTCAAATTTGAATGTTTGCTGCATCCGTTGTTTCGTCTATACCAACCCACAACCTCCGGTTTCGCAATTTTGCCTTTTATTTTGCCATGGTTTTCTCATACAGTCCTCTACCCGAGCATCGAACTTGTCGAGTTGTAGACGCTGAGTAAAGTCAATGATTCTCGACACTTTCTCCAGATGAGTCCTGAAAGTAAAGGGTGCTCACTTTTCCCATCTTCTCCTACTTCCTCACTAGTCCCATCACCCCTGGGCCGGATCAAGGTGTCATACGTCATTTACATAGAACGCCGAAATGCGATACGTATCATCAAATCCTGCGGATCTATTCCGGAAGTGGAGAGAGGTGCGGAAACTAAAAGGAAACTAGAGTGGGCGAACAAAATCCTCAAAGACGGACCCCCCACCATTTCCAAATCAGTAAAAGACTCCTTCAAGCGCCAGAGATCATTGGAGCAAACCATAAACAAACAATTTAAACAAGTGGTTTCTGAATCGGTTTATAACATCAACTTAACGAACTATGTATCCCAAGAAAATATCCCAAAAGCAAAAAAACAAATTAAACTTTCTTGTTGCAAATTATTTTAGTTTTTTTGGCGAACCAAACGAAATGTGTTTCATTCATTCACTAATAACGTGAAGGGAAGAATTCGCACAACTTTCAACGACCCTATTTATTCAAAACACTAACCATATCCCATGTCACTAAAAACGAAAATAGATAAACAAATTTGTGAATTATTTTATGATGAAGTTATCCGACGGTCACCGTATAATTCCCCTGTATGGAAAAAAGCGAATGCCTCCGGTGGGCGAAAGTTCCGCATGGTAATCGACTACAGGAAATTAAATTTGGTAACGATCTCTGATCGATACTTTATTCCAGAAACTAACGGAGTCCTAGTTCAACTAGGAAAAAATAAATACTTTTCGGTGCTAGACTTTAAAAGCGGCTTTCACCAAATTCCTCGTCACGAAATTGAAAAGATCTCATTCTTCGAGAATGAGTTTGTTAGACTCCCCTTGAAAATACGCTCCAGATATTTTTCAACGTGCTTTGGACGATATATTACAAGAACACATCGGGAATACCTGTCACGTATATATCGACGATATAATCGTTTTAAACCAAGATGCCGAAACTCGCTTCCAAAACTTAGATAACATTTTTAAGACCCTGCAAGAAACTAATCTCCGAGTACAATTAGACAAGTACAAAGACTTACGATCATTTCTTGGTCTTTCGGGATTTTACCGGAGATTCATCAAGGATTACTATAATTTGGAAAAACCCCTTACAGCCGGTTTAAGACGGGTGGATGGACGTACATCCAAATCTGCTTCAAGTTAAAAACTCATGTTTTTAGATGAGGAAGCCAACGAAGCCATAAACAAAATCAAGAATTCTCTTGTCTACGAGGACGAGGACGCATTAAGCAACAAAAACACAAATAACAAAATGAAACGTTGGAAGGCTATACTCGAAGAATATAATAACGAAATAAAATATAAGCCTGGAGAGCCAATATTGTTGCAGATGCATTGTCAAGACCTCCAAAAGAAACCCAGATTAATTCCCTTATTGCCACTAAACACAGCGATGGAAGTTCCGGACTAGAGCTCATTCAAATTGCCGACGTACCAATCAACGTTTCTAAAAATCAATTTTTTTTTTCCATATGAAATAGTCCATCATACGAACTTTAAATAGTCTTCCCTACATATCGTATGGACACTATAACTGAAACAAACTACACCCATGCAAAGTTAATAAACATCCTCAAAAAGTACCTATGGTAAATCCATCCGTAAATAATTCCATCAAAACAGAAGAGCAAAGTTTAGACCAAATAAGGGAAATATATCCCACTCACTGTTGTCAATACCGAACGCGTTTTGCCAGGAATTAATTCATCGATCTCACTGATGAAAATCTATAAGAAGGGGATATTATAAAAGAACATAACCGTGCTCACCGCAACGTGCGCAAAAACAAAATTCAACTTTTACAAACATTTTATTTTCCTAGCATGAAACAAAAAATAGAGAAAATTACCGAAATTTGTAAGGAGAATAAATATGACAGGCACCCTAATAAACCCGAATTCCAACCAACCCCTTTTCCTACATACCCCGGTCAGATGATTCCTAATGACATTTATTTTACGAACAAACATGCTACTTTAACCGTCATAGACAAATTCTCGAAATACGCCTTATCAAAAAAATTGAAATCAAGATCCGCAGCAGATATTAAGGAACCCCTTAGAGCGTTGATATTAGCTTTCGGTGTCAAACAAACCATAGTCATGAACAATAAAAAGCACTATAAGCACAATAAGCACTACTTCGATCAAATTTATGTTAGAAAATATGTTTAATATAAACGTTTTTAAAGCTCCACCTTACACAAGTTCCGTAAACGGTCAAGTAGAAAGTTTTCACCCGTCACTTTCTGAATTGATCCGCTGTCTCAAAACAGGGAACTTCCACTCTTGTTTTTCAAAACTATAAGACAAATGTATTTGTGAGTAAAAGCGTTCTTTACATTCCGTAACCAACAAAAAAAGGATCGACATATTTTGTGGTAGACAACAACTAAATAATCCAGAGAAACTTGAACTTGTACGTCAAGAAATCACGAACAAATTACAGGCAAAACAGCAAGCTGATTTACAATATAATGATACCATATAAAGAAAAGGCCACTTAAAATTTATGCTGAGGGAGAAGTTATCTATATTAAAATTAACAAGAAAATAGGAAATAAATTAGGTCCCAGATATAAAAAAGAAATAATAGCCCGAGATAACAATTCAATAGTAAAAACTAAGTCAGGAACAATTATTCACAAAAATCTCATCAAAAATTAATCTTTTAATAGAGCACTGCTATTATCATGCAGCGCAGAAACTAGGAACTTTTAGTACTGGTAGTGCAAAAGTATTGTACAAAATGAATCGTTTAAGACTGTTCGTATAATCGAGAGTGAAACCTACTAGGTAGCAGTAGAACAATTGGAAGCTTTGCTAGCGTCATCAATTCGAAAGGATCATCTCTTGTATCCTATCTTTACATTTGAAATTTCCCGGTTAAAAATGTACATTTCTAGACTAATAATAAATAATAGATCTAAGAGGCCATTGAACTTTTTAGACGGTGCGTGGAAATGGATCGCGGATAGCCCGGACCACCACCATCACGAAATTATAACAGACAGAATAAACAATGTAGTTAGAAATAACAACAATCAAATAATAATAAACAAAAAGCCTTAAGATAAGTTGAAGGAGCTAACCAATACAACAAAAAATTTAATAAGAGCTTTTTCAGAAAACAATAATAAATATACCGAAAGAATTATGAAAATAAAATATAAATTAGATATAATGAAGGAGGAGTTAGTAAATGTCGCATACGCCGTCCATTGGGCGAAAGTGAATGAACTATCTGTGAATATCGTCCTCATAATAATTATTTCGGCCATCATCATATTCGCATGTAGAAATACAAATAATAAAAGCCATAATCCAAGTAGAGAAGTAGTCTTAAACACCAATAATACAACATTCACCTATATTGGTAAAAAAGACATTCCTCACCTTATGTCGTCAATTGCAACTGTCGAGGATGTTCGTCGTTAAGGATGGCGGAGTTAACGCCACAATAGTGCAAAATGCAAAACATACATGTTCCCACGGTACCAAAGATTGAGACATGGAAGCAGCTCGTGTCATCGTTTCCACGAGCAGAGGAAACTTCCAACGATACCTGAGTTATCAGAAAACATCCGCTGCTAAACATGCTTTAGCATCGTATTTGGGAACGCTTCGAGTTAGGTATTGGTTGTAATGTTAGTTTAGTTCTTAGTTAGCTTTAAGAAGTATAACAATAAAATTTATTTTTTTAAATAAATATTATAGAATAGCTTAATTTGTCAAGGTAGTGTACAAAAAAAAAAAAAAAAAAACGGAGTAACCACCGTGTGGCGCTTCCATTGTTCCGATTTGAGTTCTGTTTTTTTTGTTAAGTTGGCACATCTGTTTTAAATTCCCTTTATATCTTAGCGTCATAGTTTGACATTCGCAAAAGTTACGTAGAATCAACAGTACATCTATCTATGTGTGTGTTGGCGATTTTTTACAATTTTAGAAATGGATTTAAACTTGCAACAATGAACTTATATTAAATTTTGCGTTAAAAATGGATTTAATGGTGCGCGAACGTTGGAAATGATGGAAAAGTGTTTTGGCAACGATTCGCTAAAAAAACGGGCTTTTACCAGTGGGACGAGCGGTTCAAAAGTAGTCGTGAGTCAATCGAAGATAAGGAAAGCAGCGGCAGACCATCTGAAGGTAGCGGAGGTCTTGAACATTGCCTATTGGTCCGGCATGATCATGAAAAAAAAAAAAAAACACCGTGTTGACTTCGCAAAAGTGATGATTTGCGAGGCTGAATCCGATCCAACATTCATCAAAAGGATCATTACTGGAGACGAAACGTGGGTTTATGGGTACGACATGCAATCCAGATATCAGGAAAGTGAATGGCGTTCATCAAATGAACCGAGACCAAAAAAACCACGCCGTTTTCAATCAAAAAAGAAGGCAATGCTCACGGTTTTCATGGACTACAACGGTGTAGTGCATTATGAATTTATCCCAGAAGGCCAAAGAGTAAACAAAGAGTATTATTTGGGCGTTATGAGACGTTTACGTGAAGCAATTCGCCGAAAGACACCAGAATTGTGGGCAGAAAACTCGTGTATTTTGCACCATGATAACGCACCGTCCTACAGTGCCATCATTTCTGCCATCGTATTTTTTGATGAAATATGCAACAAATACCATCCAACAGGCACCAAATTCACCTGATTTGGCTCCCTGTGACTTCTTTCTGTTCAATCGAGTTAAAACACCAATACGGGGAACTCGTTTCAGCAGCCAAGATGAAGTAATGGAAAAATCGCAGAAAGAACTGATGGACATACCGAAAACCGGATATAAAAAATGTTTCGAGGATCGGATCAAGCGCTGGCATAAGTGTGTTGCAGGCGATGGGGATCACTTCCGGGTGATCGAGGTGATAGGACGCGACTAGCTAACGGATATTTGCGCATTTACATTGGCAATCCTTTCTTCATTTTCATAAGGCACACGACACCGCAAACAACAGTTCTCATCTCAATCGTGAACAGTGGATCTAAGAAGGTAGTTGTGAAAAGTTCAACTTGTGAAAAAAAGATAGAAAATGCACAAAGTTTATTCGGCTACGTTAAAACAAAACAGAATCAAATTCCTAGTCTTAGTATTTATATAATTTTCTCCATTTTAGAAAATGCCAAAAATTAAGGCAACAACCAATGATTGGTTGGAACAACTTTGTTGTGCAAAATTTGCAAGAAAACGGTTTGTGCTGAAAAAATATTCACCGTCAAGCAACATTTGAAGACAACCAGGCATTTGGAACTTTTGCAGAGAAAAGACCGAAAAACGCAACAATTTCTCGGGCAATTATCATCGAATAACCAAAATCAAAATGATGCACTTGCAGAGGATTTTTGCTGTGTATTCATTGCAGCGAATATTCCATTGCATAAAATTCGCAATGAAAACTTGAAATTGTTTATAGAAAAATATACGGAATATGTATAATATAAGGTAGTTACGCTTATTTGTCTAGCGCTGTTAAAAGAGTCTATAAAGAGATGTTCCAATCGCTATTTAGAATTTCTATTATTTTTTTGTTAATGCTTTTTTAAATGCTGCGAAATAAGACTTAGTGTGTTCAAAAATGGAAAGCAATAGAATCTGAATGCGTTGTCGTATTTTCTATACCACTGAATGAGCAACAGGCTTTGTTAAGACAAAAAATAATCTCCATACTGAAGAAAATTGGTCAAAGATTTTATTATAAATACTTGAAAGAAACTCAGATTTCTTAATATAAAGCTTAACATAGTATGAAACATTATCTGCAGGAAGATACATACTTTCTGAAGAAGTATTAGGCGGATAAGGTAAGGACTATCTTCAAACTTAGAGATGAACATATGATGTTGAATTTTACATCCCTCTGCCCGGAACTACCCGTTTTATGTGATTTTAGCAATCTCAGAGAGTGAGAGGATGTGTTCTATTTCACTGCGAAATGCCCCATACACTGAGAATTCTGGAACAGCTTCTCCGGAGCTCCGATGCTTGAGCTTAATGAAGCATTACACATCTTAATGGTGACAGAGATGCGCAGTAAACTCACTTCGATACATGAACTGTATGAGTAAAGAAAATTTCTGAAGAAAATATTTGCAATATCTGCTGCTTAAATTTATAATTTTAGTTCATATAAATACACCGATATACAAGTGTAAATTTTGAAGCCAAACCATATAGACTAAGTACACACATTATATTATAATAGAATTTTTAATTTTTTTTTTTTTTTGATATAAGGAATTGCTTAATTTAGTTCTACGTTTGATTTAAAAAAAAATCAAGGTTATATCAGAAAAAAATACTAACTTGAATAACAAGTTGAGCTTGTCATAGAATTTTCAGCAAAATCCCTTGGTCAATATTGAGAAAACCGATTATTTTTTTTGTATAGAAAATGTTATATGGTATATTAATTGAAGAAATATATTATGAAAAATTCAAACTCAACTCAAATCCATTTCATCAAATGGAGGCAAAATAAAAAAAAATCATCGAGCATTTTCACAGAATGATCTGAATTGACTGTCTGCTCATTTTCTTCGGAAAACCATGGGAAGATAATTCCACAGAACTAGTTTCCTTGAATGTTGTGACCATCAAAAGAACTGATTTCCGGTTTAACACAGGATTAAATGTCACAATATTAAAGCAATATCGTTCGGACTTGGCAAACTATCGTAGGTACCCTTTCTCTTGTGCTTAAACAATAATCAACCGAACAAAACAGTGAGTGGGAGAGACTATTTTTTAGCTCAACCCGAATTGTTTATTTTATCAAATAAGAACCGATAATGCTACCAGTATGTAAGTTTGGCATATTTTCATCTGTACTGGATCTACGTATACCGATGGTTACGGCACGCATGGTTGAACTTTGACATAATGTTTTGCAAATATATCACATGCATCTACTAAGTCTGACAGAATTCCCTAACGAAGGTTCTATCTCTAAAATAAACAAAACACAAAAAAATGGAAGATATACTCATGGTTCTAAACATTCCTAATTCTAATATCGCTTCGGGTTGCATTTTGGCAATTGTTGAGATATAATGGCTCTTATACATGTAGCGATTTTGTTTATTATTACCCCGCCTTAGGCAATAATAAAACGGAATTAGTGCACTGGTAGCTTACGCATAACCCAGAGTCCTTACGGTAGGGCAGCTCGATGTAACGCAATCTTAAAGCCATCCTGATACTTTCTTAATCCCTCGCAAGGACCCTCCCTGCTACCTCACTTCACCCTTACGACCCCGAGCACAAGCAACTCTAGAGAGGCCAGACCGGACAAAAAGTAGTAGGGGGACCGACCCGTTTACAGCTGTGGGCATGCTTGTTTGAGCTCCAACCTATGCTCGCCGGAAGGGGGTGATTTTGCTTACCAAGGCCGTCCTCATCCGTCAATCATGCCGTGCTCTTGATGGTAGCTGAGCGGTAAATACTACTAAAAGGTGGAATCCGTATACGTCCTCAGCTGATGTACAACCCCGATGGATATGACCTGAAATTATGAACCTTCACCTCAAGTTTATCTCATCCCAAACATACTTCAAAAAGAAGAAAGCCAGATGATATACTCTTTGGCGGATTCAGTCCCCTTGACAAACTTGGGTTGTCATATTGAGAAAGAAAAAAGAGAAGAGAAGACAAAAAGTAAAATGCTAAAAAAAAACTATTTATTTCAAGGTTGAAAGAGATGACAATAACTTGCAAGGGTATATACACATAAAAGCACCTTGTCTTAGAACTAGTGTCGTTTCTCGAATCTATGCATTTAATCAATACCTAATAATATCAATACTTAGATTAATACTGAACCGAGCCGAAAAGAATATAAAAATATATTAGATAAATCTACCGCTAGTTACAGAGGGTATCCGCTAGCTTGAGCAACATCGCTCAATAAAGATATCGCGGTATTTTACTGAAAACTATTTATTGGTTACAATAATAAATAGGTTACAGTACAATATCAGTACTAAAACTAAATAGAAAATAATAAAACTTTAAAATTTAATTCATGAGTCCTAGCGCGTCACCACATAAAAGCTGATACGAACATAAAAGAGTAATCTCCAGTTGACTTACCGAGCTTATGCCGGAGGGATGTGCATAACTTACGCGGGTTGATATGACCTGTCGACTACCATGCCTTATAGTTAATATGAGAAAGTGGTTAGGCTCTCGTTCTTCCATTAAATAAGAGACGCTTACACTTAGGCTTAAATTTTTCTCATTTAAATACAAATAAATAATAAAAATATAGATATAAGCACATATATATGTATATGAAATTATGATATATACAAATGTATATATATTTTTACGCAAGTAAATCTATTTGCATAGATACGCTGCCAAAATACCCCAATCCTTGCTTGGAAAGAAAGGGGACGGGATGTAAACGCCAAGTGACCATATTTATTTGTAACATTGTGACATTTTCAAAACTCCAGAGTAGAAATTATGATTTTTCTAAGTAAAAAATTGAAAAAGTACGCAACATAAACGACAAATGACATAACTTTTTTTTAAAAAAATAGGAATAGACTTCATATCAATTTTTTGTTTTGGATATTAAAAAGAGCTCAGTAAAAATGTATATTAATCTCCCAACATTTTATTTTTAAAAATACTTTAAGAAATCAGCCTCAAAATTGCTAGCATATTTAGACAAAGTCAAAGTAATAATAAATAATTTTCAAGAAAATAAAATAAAAATAAATGTTTAAAATACATACATATGATTTAATTATAAATTTAAAATTAATTCTTATATTTGGATGCAGAATGAATTTCTTTAAGCATCCCATTACATATTATTTTTATTTTTTTCATAAAAATTATCACAATTTTGGGTTTGCATTTTTAAAATTAATATTGCGTTAACTGTTTCGCCAGACAGTTGAGTTTTTCAACGGTCCCGATTTTGTTTATTGACGAAAAAATTCTTTCCGTGACCACATTAGTGCCAGGCAGACACAAAATATATTCCACTAGTTTTAAAATATTTTTAAAGGGAACTCCTTTATTTGTCCGGACCCTGTTAAATTATTTAAAATTCGTTTGACTGGGGTGGAAATGAAATCTCCAATTTAGATATAAGTTCAAAAATCTGTCCGCTCAACTCCACTATGGTGTTATTATCCCCTTCAATTGCTAAGATTCAACATTTTTTGGCACATTTGAAATAACTTCTTTAGCAAATAAATATTTAAATATTGTTTTTTTTTTTATTGAAAGCTATAATTATTTACTACAAAATGCATAATTTCATAAAAGTTAATTTTACCCTGATAATTAAAAAAAAAAAAAAAAAATTAAACAGCCTTAAAAAGGCGAATCTGCCCCGTTGTGGGGAACAATAGTCATCCGGGTGAGGCACTTTCGACATGAATTTAGATGACGCAATGTATTAAGAATCAATTAGTCAAATATTTTATATACGATATTTTTATATATTATAAGTAGGAACGTACTGTTTTTATTTGAATAGTTAAACAAATCTTAAATCCATAAACATAAAAATTAAATGACATCAGAAATTCATTTTTAAACTAAAATTAAATTAAAAAGACTAAATTTGAAATCACATTCGAGAAAAAAAAAACAATTAAGTAAAAGATAGATGTAAAATAAAAGGATGTGTTAAAAAAAATCATTTCACGTTGTATTGACTCCTATCAACATCCTTAAAAAAGGTCAGGCTTGAATATCTTGACAATCCAGCTGGGTGTTAGTAGCTATAACTAAATGTCACTTCTCAACACTAAAGACATATCCTCAAAAAGAGGTCTAAAAAACTACTAATTTGTGTTGTTTCCGGAAAGAATTAGCAGTTAAGAGAAATTCGTTTGAATTCTCAAATTTAGTTATCTGTCTAACATGATATTTTGGAATTCGGGCGTCAAATTTCACCAAATTATAGGCACCAATGTTGAATTCATCCTCGAGTTTCAATCTATAGTCACTTGTCTTTGATACTTCTAAATCAAAGTCCCCATCATCATCTTCCACATATGGCCCAACAGACTTATCTGAATCTGCAACGCTGAACGTATCTGAATCCTTTTGTTTTCTTTTTTTTTTTATAAAATGTTTGGTTATTTTACTCTGTTCCGGAACCAATTATCTATATCGGGTGGTTGTATTCGCTAGGTTGCTTGGTCGTCCTAGGTGTCAGATACCGGAAATGGCCAATCCATTTAGGTCGTACAGTCGTTTCCCACATACATCTACATACTATTTGCTTACATTTTAAATTATCAATGCTTACTATGTTTCGTTTGCTTCTAATAAAGAACATTATTGAATGAAAAAATTGTTAAAAAATATTTTATCTGTGTGTTCTGTCTTGTATCTGGTGTATGTTAAGTTTGAAGAATTTTCAGGTAATTTTGCGGTGTAGTCTTTTGAGTAAGAAGATTTAGTCGAGAAGCTGAAATTGTTTAAAAGCTTAACTGTACGCAATTCTTAGTTATTTACACATCCATACATATCCATATATACTTCGTTCCGAAAAAATCAGATAGATGGATGTTCAGATGGGGTTGTTTCTCCTTTAATTTTTTGAGCCAATTCGAAAAGTACATTTGGCTTGAATGAGAACATTGGGTTCAGGTAGATTCATTTATAGAGTGACCGTCAAAAATGTGCAATCACATATGTATTTGTTTAGGGGATACATAATGAAACAAAATTAAGAATATCATATTACAATTATTTTTCACCATATAAATAGAGCTATCCAACTACATAATTGGAATACACATAGGAGCAAGAGTGATAAGACCTAGGACCCACCTCTAATTGAACCTAAATAAAGATGCCACCATATGCCGGACGAAAGTAAATGACTTGAGTCAAATCAACTATACTATCGAATAGTTGATCCGCAATTAATACAATAAATAGTTACTCGTACACATAATTTCTTAATGTGACGAAATTCAGCCCATACTCGTATGTACATATGTATTCTCGGTAGAGTATTGTAGACTGATTGAACTTCGGGGGAAATCGAAAGCTGATATCTTGTTTATGTTAACGCGTGCCAATTCTTCAAGTACTCATCAGAATAGAATGCACTGTCTCATGCTATTGGGGTTTGTTTGATGAGGATGAACTGATTAAGTAAAATACTTAAAAATTGTTAACTTCAGCCACGACGGCTTAATGATATTTTTAAGAACGAAAATCAGTTATTGTGCAATTGCTGTACGACTGATGGTCAAGTAGAAGTAATCCATTATAGACAAAGACACATGAGTGTTTAGCAATAAATAAGTTTGAAACCACAAATTACTCTGAGTGTTTCTAGTGCTAAATCTTGTCAGCACCAAATGAAAAACCTCAAGTCGTTACTACCATTATTTGCAGACGATCCCCTTGTGAGCTCGTAGAAGTTTCTGAAAACTAGAAGGACAAAATTATGATTTATCTATGTATCAGCATTGCATTAATACATTTACACATAGAGATTTTTGATAGATGTATACGTACTCGTATATGTACTCAGATGTGCCCTTATGCAAGCATTTAGTTTTTTTTTTTGTCATCTTTTTTTCATGGTAGAAGTAAATATACAAGAATTTTATTTATAAGTATATTATTTTCTTTAATTTTTTTAGGGGGTGATGTGATTAGTTTTTTTTTCAGTTAATGATTATTTCTTTTGTTTTTATTTGAGTTCGAGGGACTTTACCTCGTTTTCGTTATGATAAATTAATATATTTAGCTTGAAAGATGTTTTTACCTTTTTCTTTAAATTATTTATTATTTTTTATTGGATTACGGATTTGTTTTTTATATTTAATTTAATTAATTGTTTTTAGTATTAAGTTAATACCATAGAACATTTTAGTTTCTATATTATGTTTTCAAAACATATGCTTATTCAAGCTTATTAACTAATAATTTTAATTTAATAAATTATCTCAGCATTTGGAAATTAATGGATTAATTATATAGTATATAAAATATAAAATAGTTAAAATTTGTCCAATAATAATGTATGGATGTTTTACAGGTCGAGGTCCAATTCAGGTTAGTAGAATAGCAATAATTAATATGAATCAATGATTCCTCGAAATTTACTTAATCTATAAAATGGTATAATTATTAAAATTGCAATTGATATTACTAGTGCAATAGGTCCTCCTAATTTATTAGGAATTGAACGTAAAATTGCATATGCAAATAAAAAAAACATTCTGGTTGAATATGAAGAGGAATAACTAATGGTTTAGCGCGAATAAAATTATCTGGATCTCCTAATATATATGGATTTCCTAATGTTAAAATTGTTAATAATATTATTATAAGGAATCTTATGATATCTTTATATGTAAAATATGGATGAAATGGAATTTTATCTAAATTTAAGTTTAGTCCTATAGGATTTCTAGATCCTGTTTGATGTAGAAATAATAAATAAAAAATAAAGATGAGGTGGATGACTTCGATGAGTTGGATCAAATAGATGACATCGAAGATGTTGAGGATTTAAAGGGTGTAGATACGTCCTTGGTGTTAGGATTCTTACGTTTTCCAGACATTTTTTCTTTTTTTTGTAGAATTGTCTGAAAACAGAAAAAATAAAAAATTCTTTATTACCAACTGTCTTATATGTTGTAGATTCGTTTGTCCTTACTTATGGTTATAGTCACGACTTGACTGCACTGTTTGGTGGATCACTTGCTTCTGAGAAGATTGGCTTTCGGAGAATGTGAATGTGTTCAGTGCTTTTACCTTAGGTCAGCTGACAATTTCAACTATTCAGTGGTCTAGACCACTAATTCGTTGATTGAATTCATTTTAAGCGAATCGAGTTGCTTTATTAGTTTAGAGTTTATAGCTCTCTTTATTGACTAACTCTAACACTAAGCTCCTGCTGGTATCTGTTGCCAGAATTGTACTCATTTTATGTGCGGCGGCGGAATACAATATTTAGAAAGATGTTAAGTGAATTACAACTCGCATTTCCTTGTTGGACCTAAGTGGACAAAAGGATAATTAAATATGTTGCCATTCAGTGTGATACACACGAAAGAATCTCACAAACAGATAGGCATTATGACAGACGAAATGCAGAATCTAGTTTGATGTTTTGCATGCCACTAATAACGTCTAATTCTGCGTATTTCTCCCACGAATCTGTACTATTAAAAGATCGCTTGTCGGATCGGCTATACTCTCGGTTCTCTGTATCATTTAACAGGCCAATTTACTTGGATCATCTAGCTGGTGTCATCGCTGATATTTTTCTATTCGAAGCATCTAAATCTTCTCCGAACCTCTGCTGAATCTTGATCCTAAATTGCTTTTAGGACACGATTTTTCAACGACCTGCGGTAAAGATGGTAAAGATGGCAAAACTGGCTGAAACACTCGGTCAGAAGTTTGTCCCCTATCGGTTTCTTAATATGGAAAGTTTCGATGATATGTGTTTTTTTGATTTGATCTCGCTTTCATTTCCAACACAGATCAAAATAGGGTAATGAAAGCATCAAAATTGTAATGGATTTCGTGTCAAGTACTCTGTGCCTGCAATCAGATAGCAAAGGAGGTGTGGTTACCAGCAATTAGAAGTTGGTAACTAAGGCCCTATACCAGCAGTCTAATATTGTGATATGAGCTTATAGCCTAGAAAATCAGGTGGCAGTAAAGTGTCTCATTATATAACGTCGAGAACTTGGTAACATAATTTTTGTTCATCGGCCTTCAGCACAATTGACTTTGACTTAACATTGACTTGGACCTGTTCTGTTGCAACTATCTTAGGTCTTTACATCTATTTCCAGTGATAATAATCTAAGATTGAATGCCGAAAATGTAATATAAGATAAACGAATTCCTAACCATTAACTTATCGAACTCTTACGCAAGATTGTTCCATACCCCACTTATACAGTTCGACTCTCCTAAGAGCTCAGGGATGATAGCTCTTAGTCCAATCGCTGGTTTTAAAGTTTATTCTATATTTATACTCGTATGTATTGGGTTGTTCAATAAGGTCTTCGGTTTTAATCGGAACTGAATTGCCTTCCGTCCAAATTGTTTTGGAGAGAGCAGAACAGATGATAATCAGAAGGCGCATGATCTGAAGAATACGGTGGGTGCTGAATAAGTATTGTCGCTAAAGCTGTGTGTGATCAAGCGTTGTCATGATGGAAAACAACGTCCTTTCTGTTCGCCAACTCTGGCCGTTTTTCTGCAACTGCTTCCTTCAAAGTATCGAGCTGAGAGCAATTTTTAACGGCACTTTTTTCTGATTGGGTGCAAGCAACTCGAAGTAAAGGACACCTCGACAGTCCCAACAAATGCTCAACATTATTTTTTGGGATGCAAATCTTGTTTACCGACCAATTGCCTTGTTTTACCAGGAGCGCACCATAACCTCTTATGCCGAATGTTGTTTAAGTTATCTATCCTATCCTATCGCATCCCGAAACCACTGCTTTCAAGAAAGCCTGAAACGAAGTCCATCTCAACAAAGACTCACAAACCATTAGGCGTTCCATAATGCTTCTTTCACTGTTCATGTGAAACCCAAACATCCACTTTTTTCGACATTTCAAGCCTTTTGAGTCTCTGCAAAACTATTGTATGAACTGTGTTAAACCGCGATCTCCCGCTTCATCAGATTCCTGTCATTTGCAGCCAAGGTTTGGTTGTCGTCTGCAGGGGATAATATCCTTCATTTAAAAAAAAAAAATTGCACTTAAAGTACGTCCTATCAAAAGAAAATCTCATAGAAATGTAAAGGATAACCCTATACACTACAACAATTTCATAACACATTTCACAGAGATGTTATAAAACGATAAACACTACTTCCAAGAAAAAAAACATCAGAACTTGTTGAACAACCCAATATTAAGCGAAACGCTCAATTTTACCTCGACCATTCAACAATGAGAAGATGAGCTTATAGACGCGAGTTGAAAATTCAACCCGTTATCAACTCAACTTTTCTATCAGTCCATGTATTACATTTGGCCCATGCTTTATTCGTAAATGTAAACTATCTTGATTTGTAATTTTTTCTTCTTTCTACAGCGACCATAGCTACAGATAGTACGTGTATAATCCAAAAGATCATTTGTTTTGCAGACATTCAGCTGGTTTTGTATTCTTTCTATCGACAAACAGAAGCTACGAGTACGTGTTTTAAGAAGGTGCCAATACACAGTATACTTTTTTAGAGAAACCTAAATTTTTTCTTCCTTATACAGATGAGAATGATGAGGGAACCACTTCCAAGCCCACCGACTATTCCAAGGGAGCCGAAGGATGTGTTCCCTATAAGGCCTCCTCCACATATACAAAGGCCTCCAAGGCGAGATACATGGTAACAGTTTTTCTAGACAGCGAATCCGCACCATAAACCTAAGGTCCAAACCAAATGTTTCAAACTGTAGGGCATAGCAAAAGTTATTTACTAAATGGGTGCGGCATGTACGAGTAAGTAAGTGCACATCAAGATGTTCCCAACAAAAATAGATCGTAATTTTTTCTATGTATACTTGAAATTTATTTTTAAAAAATGTATTTTCTAAATTCTATTAAATTAGATCTAAAAGTGAAACAATAAAAATAGTAAAACTACCCCCCCCCCCCCCCCCCCCTAAACATTCTGACCTATTTATTATATTTGCACATTCTGCAATCTTGTGAAATTCACTAAGGTTTTGTGGTAAAACTTGTCATGCGCATATTTGTACAGTGCTTACGGATTTTGCCTAGGCCCCCCTTGGCTACATCGCATATTTGAGTCTTCGTTGCCGTTAGTCTCACTTTACCTGCATTAATAGTAGTGGGACTAAGGAGCCCCGAACAAGACAACATTTTTCTTGAAGAAAATATGGTATATCCTAGATTCTCTATGACTGCAGTACGATCATTTATGAAAATTTCAACTTGTGAAATCGACTCCCAATTGGAGTGTCTCTTCATTTTCTTTTCGATTCTCCTTGATATTTCATAAAATCAAAACATGAGTGCCTTGGTAACTATGTGTCCATCTTTATTTTGTATTGAATTCAGATGGTTTACAATATGTGTGGTTAAGAATGGGCTGGCTTCGAATGTGTTCAATGGTGTTCTGGCGAAGGCGACAGTCGATTAACATCATTATTAAACTGTCGCTAAGCCAGGGGATATATACTTCTAAAATATAGGTTTCAATGGATCCCTCCTCGCGTTGTATTCTTTTTGTATCTGAAATCTGTTCACCTGTGGTATTTTTGGTTATTTTTCTATTTCTGTGTTAGATATATTGTATATGTAGCACAGTAACAACGAGTAGTAGGTAACTAGTATATGTATAGTAAATTCACCAAAAAATGCTATTTTGTAATTTGGCGTAATTGCTTACCTGCTTTAATAGGGAAATTAGTTATAAAAAGAAAACGACATCAATATTTGAGTACATGTGGTGTATATACATAATAATAAAAACAAGAAGAAATAACATTTTCAGTTTTTGATAATGATGAATTTAAGAACATGTTTCCTCGATCACTATGATTACTTTGAAATGATCTGTTTACGACATCTCTGCTTTGATATCTGGCAGACATTAAGGGCACTGGACCAGGTGGTTAGCTAACTTATTTATATAAGGAAATTTATTCTTTGCGAAAAATTTACATTTTGTAATTTTGTCCTTTTTGTCTAAATAGAGGCTGTCACCTCACCTCACCTCACACAAATAGGTGTCATATTAAATTTTGCGGCATTATTGAATTGTCTACATCAAACTATTATTTGGATGACTTCTGATAAGCAAAAAGTAGGAGGTTATTAAATACGGATAAACTATCGCACAGCGTGCTAAAATACTGAACATTTACTATTTCCCTTCTCGAACAACTATAGAATATTTAAAGGATGGACTTTAGTGATGTGAAAATTTTAACTTGTGTTCATCTGGCAAAGTCAACTGAAAATATCTCCGCCGTAGTTAAGAGTGTGACTGAAAATCCAGATGTGTCGATTTCTATACGATAACAGGAATTGGTTTTGTCCGTAGCCTCTTTGTAATACATTTTGCATAAAGATCTTAACTTACATGATTATAAGATCCAGCTGATACGAGATACAGCAGACCATGCACAACGCTGTACTTTCTCTAATTGTGTGCCTGTTAATGAATGAACAAGATTAGAATTTTTTAGATAAAATTATTCTGAGTAAAGAGGTAAGTAAACGAAACTGTCGCATCTGGGGCTCTGACAACCCAATAGGAATAGTACTACATACAACCTCTCGATCTGCAACAAATGACTGTTTAATGCGATTTTGGATTGGCGCGGCGGTGTCATTGGGAAATATTTTTTCGAAAATGATGCTGGTGCGACCTTTGCAGAGAATGATACAAAACGATGTGGACAGACTTCTTTTTACTCAAAATTGATGCTCTGGATGTGGACTATGTTCATTTTCCACAGGATGGTGTAAACTGCAACACAGCTGGTAGAACCATGGTTTCATTGAATGATATAGGAAGCCATTGGATGTGTGATTTCTCGAAATGAGGACTTCAATTGGTCACCGAGATCGTACGATTTAATAGCGCTTGGTCTTTTCCTTTGGGGCTATTAAGTATTGCTCAATATCCGACCTGTAATACAGTAGAATTATGCGAAAACGTGACTAAAAGTTTAATGGAAAGAATGACTGTGTGCAGGCAAAGCCGAGGCGGACACTTGGCAGATTCTGTACCTCATACCTATCCCCAGAGTTTGTACTCTATAGTGAAATAAAAATTTGCGTTTTTCTTTCGACTTAAAATGATTTTATATTCCCAAATATAACTCTAAGGAGGTCGCAGGTTTTAAAAATATTTTAAATTGCCATCCCGGAAGTACACTTGACTTTACTGATCGCGGTAAGCAACTTATTTATATTGGACGAACAGAAAAAATATATTTCTTAAATTCATGTGTCTCTACTCCGTGTGATGATATTTTTTTATTTTTGTACCCGTAAGACGTTTGCACATAGCATAGGCGAAGGGAAGTTGGGAAGGGAAAAGTTAGTGACTAGGAAACAAAGAGCTGAGCAGGGCATTCCATAATCGAGTTGGCTAAGTAAGACTTAGGAAAGAATCACGATATATCAGAGTTCAGAGTTGCTTCGGTCTTTGAGAAATTTTCATGTTTCGTGATATTTCATAAGCTGACGGCTTATCAACGTTTCCATGATTTTGGAAAGAAACAATTTGTCTGTAGGAGTAGAGACTGGAAAATTCGCCTTTTTAGGGACGGGCTGGATAAATGCTGTTTTCCATCTTCTAGGAAAGTGTCCTAAGGGTAGGACCATTTGTATAAATGGATGAATTGTGATACTGAATTACAAATGTTCTAGAAAGGTTTACTTAATTGTTGTTGACGAAAATGGATCCATTAAACTAATTTAAAAGAATCGTTGTTGGAAGTAGCTAAACTACAAGAGCCTTTGTGTTGAACATGGGGCAACTCCGTACAAATTTCTGTATTTAATTCTATAGTATTGGATTCCTTACATATCGTTATTGTATCTATTACAATTTTCTCTTACTCCGTAAGATACATGTTTCCATTTCAAAACTAACACTTCAATACTAATATTCTATTTTAATTACTGTTTGCCATTTTTATTGATTTAATCAACAAATTACTATAATCGTATGTGGCTACTTCCGTTTCTGGAATACCTATGTACTAATTAAATGTGTAACATGGTTGACCTACTGGACGGCTTCTTCTAAGTTGTTTAGTTAATGTTAATTCCATATTTGTTAAAATAATTCAGCTTACTCTTTTTATTTTTATCCATAACAAGGCGTGTTTAATATTTGTTAATTGTTCTTTCACAATGCTTAACTTATATCTAATAACTGTATAGTTTCTTTCTTCCAGGTATTTAAAAAATTTGTTATATAGATGATTGATTAATTTTTTATTATTATTTATTTATTAAGTATCGCTTATACGGTAAGGTAAGGTACAAATATGTGCAAGTATGTATTGCATTTATAGCTCAGGAAATGGTAGAAAAAATAAGTTTACAATTTATATATAAAAAAATAAAAAACAAAAAACTAATTAAAGATTTTAGATTCTAATTATTTCATTGACCAGATATTTTAAGAGAGCGAGTGAGAGAGAGCACTTACATTTATTAGTGCTTTTTATTTCTCAAATATTTATGGGCAAGGAAATCCACAGCCGTACAAAATATACGGAAAATTGGCATTCAGGAGTCCAGCAGACTGATACATGATCTACTTGACTGAAGAAGCTTAGCTTATTGAATATGTATGCCGTTTGCTTAGTTTGAATTATATCATGCAAGAGACTTAGGGTTCTGTATTTGAGCACATTATTAAATGTACATTCGCTGATTTGCTTTGAGTAAGAGAAAATATGATCATATCGTTTTAGGTAAAATAAAAATCGGGTAATATTATTACATACGACATTGAGCTTTTTTCTAGAGTCGTAGTTAGGGCAGCTAAAAGATGACGAACAATATAGCAGAATCGTCATTAATAGGGTTTTCATTAAAAAGAGCTACATTGGCGAATATAGTGGCGTTAATGTGAGTAGACTAAGTAGGGGTCCGATTAAATATCAGACCAAGGTTGTTGGCGGAGTCAACGTACTCTATTGGATTTTGGGCTACTTGGATTGGTGGAAGGTGAGTAAAATCCAGTTTTTTGTGCGGATCACAAGTGCTTTTGTTTTTTGGGCATTAAGGCGCAGTTCATTCTTAGCATTCATTTGGCTTCTTGAATCAAATTCATTGGAAAGCTTAAGTGAATTTGGACATCATCAGCGAACATATGGATTGTGCTATGCTTAACAACCTTGGGCATTTCATTTAAGTAGAACGTAAAAAACAATGCTTCAAGAATAGAGCCTTGCGGTACTCCCCTTTATTGGCAAAGAGCATTAACATCGGTTAAGCGTTACAACCCACCGCTGTAACCCTTATAAATAGAAAAGTATAAGTTTTGTAGTGGGCAATGAGTAGTGGCAAAATTGAACTCTTTCCTAAGCTTTAAGCAAAGAATTGTGTGGTTAATTGTGCCAAATGTTTTTGAAAAGTCAATGTACGTTGGGATTGTAGCATGATTTTCGTCAACAGCTTTCCAAATTTCATTGATGACCATTAATAATACAGTCATACAACTTCGTTTTTGACAGAAACCAAATTGGTAATCGAACAACAGTTTTTTACTTAAGAGATAGTTATGCATTTGAATTATTGAACTTTTGAAATCAATGACAAAATTGAGATAGGTCTGAATTCCACTGCATTTCTATTCAATTTCTTAGGAATAGGAATAGTTTAAGCGTCTTTTCAATGAGCGGGAAAGACTGATGTCGTTGAAATTGAGTTGAAGACATATGTAAATAAAAGGCAGTAAATATAAAAACAGAAGCTTAAGTAATTTTGGGTGGATTTCGTCGAATCCTATAGCGTTTGATTTGACCAATAGTACCGCTTCTGCAACTTCATCTTTGCGTTGCATGAAGTATGATTCTTTACAGTCGTCCGGTGACTGGTCGAAAGTGGTTAAGCTTACTCAGGAAGGATCACTTGACGCAAAGGAAATCGAGTTAATTTGGTTGCAGTCTATATCATCAGGAGTTTTTGGCCTTTGCTTTCCTAACCCAACTTTACAGAATCTACGAAAATATGAATAAATTCATCTATTTTAGATTGCAAGTTTTGGGTGTTAATATGGCAGATATGAAGGCCCTTGCATCATGCCAACAAGATATTCGTTAGCTCCAACTATGAACATTTTTTTTTTTTGTAGAGGTGAAAATAAAGTGAAAACCTTACCATGACCATTGAAACTGTTAAATTATTTCGAAAGCTATTAATTATGTTTGTACTAGTAAATATATTCAAAATGAAATTGAATAAAATAAAACCTGATAAAAGAAAGAAAGGTACAGCGGCGAAAAACTAAAACAGCAGCTCTGAATTCTCGTTGAGAGTTCTTGTGTTTGCTTTTAGTTGGGTGATAGCTTCCAATGTTTGGTGGGTTTGAATGACAAAGATCCATCCTTTTTTAGATAAAGGTAAACTAGGCCCAACTTGGTGCGGGCTGCGAATATTTTGTTTTAATTTTTTATCACCTGCTTATAATAATAATTTTGAAATAATCGTGGTCGAGTATACTATACTATCCACTTCAAGGTAGTACCCATAAAATTTTACGCTCTTTGAATCCTGATTTTAAGTTTAAAGTTGTTAAGTTGGTTGAGGAGGAGATGATGACAGGAAAAGGAAATTAGGATAACTATCTTCCTGAATGATTTTATAAGTCTTTTTGAGTAATTTGAGTAATCCAAGGTTTAGACTTTGGCGAAAACGATGGAAAGGAGGATCTGAAAAAAGAGTATTTATTTCTTATATTATTCGTATGTACTATTTTTCGGAATTCGGTTAATACGGTAGTTGATTTGTCCTCTTTCACGTTTGTTTATTTTAATCCTTGTGTTGACACGCAAAAAAACCCCCAGCATCTGCCAACCGAGTACCAGGGTACTCTACCTACGAAACTATTGGTAATTTGTAAATAAAAATAATTATCGATCAATATTTAATTACTCATATTCTATGAAGGTATTTCTACCTGAATATAACAATTAAATTATGTACAGTAACCTTGGAAGTATTTTTGTTCTTTTACAACTGAATAATATTCGAGAACACTTTTGAAACACGTAGAAACAAGCATTACTATATATTGAAGTATTCAACCCGTATAACTCAGTTCTTATCGTTGTTAATGTTGTCCTCTTCAAAGTAATTACCCTCAGATATAAAACACTTGTGCCAACTTTTTTTCAAACCTCGAAGCACTCCTCATAAGCACTTTTTGTTATAGCCCTGAGCTCTTCTAGGTTTGCAGTTTTTATTTCTTCAATCGTTGCAAATCTCCCTCCCTTAAATTTTGGGAACAGGAAAAAGTCGCATGTGGCCAAATCCGGTGAATATGGTGGCTGAGGCATGTCTGTCATGTTGTTTTTGGCCAAAAACTCTTTCACAAGCAACTATTCTTCTGATGAAAATTAAGAAGTTTCGGAATAAATTTCGGCGACACACGTCGCATGCCCAAAACATACGAAAAAATTGCATGACACGAGCCGATCGATATGCCAATATCCTCAACAACTTCTCTTATGCTATTTCGACGATTTTGTAGAACAATTTTCTTTACAGCTTCGACGTTATCATCTTGTGTCAATGTTCTGGGGCGTCCAGAGCGAGGCATCTTCTTGACCATCTTGGAAGACGATTACGACGAAAGTCGTAAGTGACAACGAAGTAGCTTCAGCTGTTTCAGCCAGCACTATTACAACTTTTGTGGCAAAAAACAAAATGGTTTGGAAACTCCGCCTGATAGCCAACAAACTCCTGCTAGAAATATTGTCAGGCAGAGAGCTGGAACGCCTAAAAGTACGGAAAAGTTATCGATCTCTGGCACATTCCAAAATTTCATGAAGTTGGAAGGGGTTGATATTGTCCAGATTACAATATCAAACATCTACAGCTACGGTAACTGAAATGTACCCTTTTTTTGGAATCTTGATAGTTGCTGGTGCACATAACTTAAACACGGACCAAATAGACGAAATGTTGAAGAAAAACTCATCCCGCTATCGTGCAACGATGGGATGAAGGCGATTTCAGTCGCAAAACGTTTTATACGTTTTTATGATTACACTACATGTCAGGAACGAACAGTTAATGATAAAGCTACACAGACGCAGTACGAAAAACTCCATGATTTTTGGCCAACAATCATATTGCAAAATGTGATATTTATTATTGGGTATATATATTACTTCGTGCTTTTTTCAAAATTTAAACGTTTATTTAAGAAAAACATTTACAATAGTATTATTTTAGATATTGCCCATCTGAAGCTGTGATCTTTTCTCATCTTTCTGGCAATTTGTGGATGCAATCCCAAAAGAACTGCCCCGGCCTTTCAGCCAAGAATGAATCAAGCCAATTTTTGATATCCTGCTCTGATGTGAACCGTATTTCAGTGAGGGCGTTCTGCATCGACCGCAAAAAATACGGTCCCATCCACTGTTTTCCAAATAGTTCTTAACCGGAATAGCAATGTGGGGACGAGCGTTGTCATGATGGAAAATTATTGCCTCGTATCTGGTCGCATATTCCGGGCGTTTTTCGGCTGTTGCTCTCTTCAAACGGATTAATTGTTTTCGGTAGCGTTGTCCATTGATGGTTTCTCGCGGTTTTAATAGCTCATAATACAGCACACCCATCTGATCCCACCAAATACAGAGCATTGCCTTCACGCCATGGATATTCGGCTTTGCCGTTGATTTGGCTGGTTGGCGCGGTTTCACATATGATATTTTTCATCACCAGTAACAATCCGATGCAAAAATGACTGCCTTTTGTGCCGTTCCAGCAGCATTTCGGACACGCAAAACCGCCTTTCGACATCTCTCGGCTTGAGTTCATGTGGAACCCTATTTCCTTGCTTTAGATATATCCAGCTGCTTTTAAACGTTTTGAAATGGCTGCTTTAGTGACACACAAAGATTCTGAGAGCTCTTCTTGTGTTTGGCAGCAATCTTCATAGAGTAATTCTTCCAGTTCTTTCAAACTTTTTTGGCTGCCCAGGACGTCCATCGTCTTCCAAGCCAAAATCACCACTTTTAAATAGTGCAAACCACTTTTGGCACGTTCGCTCAGCTAGCGCATGTTCACCATAAACTTCCATCAAAATATGATGACTTTCGGCAGCAGTTTTCTTCATATTAAAGTAATGAAGAAGAACTCCCCGCAAAAACACTTTTTCAGGCACAAAGTTCGACATATTTGAGTAAAAAAAAAAATTATTGTTGTTTATGCTTCAAATGAATGACATATATCGAAATGACGTACAATGACAGTAGCTTTCCAACGCATGTTCCAATGGAATAATAAAAATGGAAAAATACAAGTTACACCGCACGAATAAGTTATAGACCCAATATATAATTATTACCGGCCCGATCTCCTATGAAGCTGCTTACTAAGGGTACGTTTTGGTCAGAACTCTTCCATTGTTTCTCAGAAAGCGGTTTACAAAAGCCACCAGCTTGTTTGTTACACCTTGTTTATTTACCGGAAACCTTGGCGAAGGTGTAAGTTGGTAAATTCGTTTTTCGGTATACATATATATACATATAATAAATACCTACCGGGTAGTTAAAAAAAATATTTCTATCACTACTTACGCATATGTTCCACAAAATAATGCATTATTCGCATTGGAACCAACAGTTTAACTAATGCTGATGCAGTTTCAGGTATTCATTTTGTATTATGTAAGTCAGTGAGTTTACATAGAACTAAGGCTCCCAATGTTATAAGAAACATTCAATAAAGCGATGTTTGAAAAATAATGTTTGTTTTTTTTTTTTTTTTTTTTCTGTGGAACCTATTCACTAAACTTTCAAATGTCGGAAATTTCTTCCCAGATTTGTTCCAAGTACACAAGATAAGCATAGAAAACAACACCGACACAGTGCTGGACGAAATTTGAGCCGCCCTTTTAAGCTTTATCTAAATACGAATATGTACGGATATGCTCTATTATGCATATTTTCGGAAATTTTATTTTGGTAAAAAAGATTCTTACTGAGTCACTGCTTAAAATAAACGATTCTCCTCCTATGTAAGCATATATCACGGCTTACTAGTAATCAGTATCCGATAGATATTTGTGCAGCTAAGACATGTTGGCTTGTATTATAATTTCCTTGTGGGCAACTCCATAAGTGTGTGCACTATTTGGATTCAGTGGAGTTTCCATTGAAAAATCGAGGAAGGATATATGTACATACGAGTATATTCACTAATATAAAGATTGTGTTGCGGTCTAGTCTCAACTTATACATACATATCTCATATATCCAAGAAAGTGTGCTGTAAATCATTTGTTGTAAAAAATTGTTTAAAGTTACTTGTTTAATAGAAAATAGAATCTTAGTCGTTAAATGTGAAAAAGTGTTGGTGTTAATTATAGAATTGATAAAAGTGACTGTGTCAGTGTTTGATAATGTCCTCGAAATATTTTTGGTGCTTGATGTTCGGTGTGTCCTTTAGTGCGCCCAACAAGTTTTTTATAATCTTGGCTGGTAAAATGAATTTCGCAAACAGGAAAGAGCCCCACGCTACCGTCGAGTGAATTTGGTGGCTATATGATGGTAGTTGTATTGTTCTCGCCTAGAAATGCCCGCACAATCAATCCGAAATGCACAAATTTTCCTGCCTATTGATAGTCTGACCTCTCCTACTCCCTTATTTAATGCCATGCAAGCAACGCTTTTGAAATCGTTTGAAGTGAGTGCAATCATATCAATATTGAAAACTAATTTAAAAAATTCTTCTAAATCATGGGCGATGATGGATAAAACCATTGACGAACTCCGTTGCAGTTACTACATTTTTGCTTGTTTAAGATCTTCCGACAACTAACTCCCTCTCAGCCAGAAATTTCTTTATTTCTATCATCTCCATCAAAGCATTCGACAAAGTAAGAATGCATACGAAACAAGGTCAATAAAAAAAAATATATAATGTAGGGCACAATATAATAAAAAAATTACAACTGTATCAGAACATGACCAATGGGCACATAAAAGCGCGAGTTTCTCACTGAGATACCAATTGTCACCTACAGGATTGTCGGTTAACAAGATTTGGGACCTAAAAAACATTCTGACCTGCCTTCAGAGGAGTCCTGCATAATCAAAAGCGATGATATAGACTTCAGACAGATCTTAATTGCAGCAAATGTCTCGAGACTACTTCCCACTTGCTATAAATGATTCAAGAGCGCCGGTTATGTCTTCCTTGTCCTCCCGAACTAGGGCTGTGATTCGATGAACCCCTTTGCTGGTTTTATTGCCCATTCTCTCGATGTGGCCGAGTTGTTGTATCATCTTCTCCACTTTTCTATCGAGAGTTTTCAATAATTTGCTTATTTTCGAGGACTTGGCTCCCTTTATGGTAAAACTGGCAAAATAAATGTTTAGTAGAGCATACCTTCGACTTTCCGAACTAGGAGTTTTGAACCTATTTGTTTCGGGAAATAGGAGAAACTGCGGTTTCCTAAGGTTGACCTAAGCGGCGAATTTGTCGTTCTATTTGTCCTAATTTATTTTGTTGTCAACTCCTTTCGCCGGTTCTTCAAAGCCTATATGATTGCACGCTGGGAGTGGCCCACAATGTCTTTGTTGTCCGATTACCAAGAAGTCGAGCAGGAAATGCCTTTTGTGCATCTCCTTGTCTAAATTCGGTTCACGTTTCAAATAGTTTGCACATGGCACTACGTGTTTTAGACGTCATTTTTCCTCTAATCCTGATTTTGACTAACGCCTTGTAGAGTTTAAGACGACAAATGCTTTGAAATCGATGATGAGAACGAAGGTGAAGGTGCCTTAGTGTGAAAATTTAGTCTAACGTCGATCTATCAGACCGGATGATATACTGGCACATACCGAATATTGTATTGAAAAAGGGCTTGAGACGTTCACACATAACGTTGGATACGATCCTATATGCGACATTAAACAGGGATATGCAGTTAAAGAATTACCGCACAAACGAATAATATGAAATAACACATGTTGATTGTAGGACATTGAAGTTTGAACCAATTGGCCGCCCGCAGGAAGTGTGAGTGAATTTCTCCTTTAACCACTTTTAGGGTAACATGGACCAAACTGCACGCTTGTTTGCTTTTATGTCACCATGCCCTGGAACTCAGAGTAGTGACCCTGAAGCAATAGCCCGAGTTGCGCGATTAAATTATTGGTGGTGCACCTGGATCATATTAGATTAGCCTGTGTGACCTACAGTATTATCCATGTTGTGTACGACCATCAGGTACACCAACGAGACATAGTGACCCAGTGATGACATGCCATGCCTTATGCCAAACCTAAGTTCAGAAAAGACATAGTGTCCTTATGGAGATCAGCCGCCTTAGTGACTGTGCATTTAATAATTGGAACTACCGGGTTGTGGAGTTTAGACATTGGATAAGGTTTCCTCATCTATCTTCACAATGGGTAACCAAATGCGAGTCCTTGGTCTCATTGTGATGTCACTAGAAAGAACTATGGGTCGCTTACCTAAGCAACACATTTACTAAAGAGGTCCCTGGAGAATTAATCTTCGTATTTGATTACCCGATATCCCCTAACCTTCTCGGCGGAGTTAAAACTAGTCAGTGTTCTTCGGCTATGTCTTCTTGCTGCGACCTGAAGGTGGTCTCTGACCACCTCGTAGGGCCCCCAATTATGAAGGCTTCGTCTAATAAAATGCGAGGGCAGAGCAATGTACTAGTCTTATTGTAAAGATTTTCAGATGACGCCACCGAAGGTTGCTACGATTTGAACAGTTCCAGGCGGCCGGTCATATTTCTGTTAATGGTAGGACCACCGGTAGTCAATACCAGGACTTAAATCATGCTACCGTGGGAGTCAGAAGCCCCCGGATCTCGGTTCGGACCTGACTTGTTAGAGGTAGGCCTCCTTGTGTAACCGTTGGTTGGACCCATTGTAGAGTTGTAAATAAGTACTGGGTGTTGTGATTCTACGATCACCAATAGGTTTTAGATCGGCTTCGACCTAAACCGAGGGTAAAAATTGTGCCTCAACACAAATTCTGCTTTGCTATTATACTCTTAACGTAGGTAAGCGATAGCAAGGCCTATCCTTGTTTCAATGGATGTAGCGATAGGCATACCGTGGAACTAATTCTTCTTGATATGTGTTCACGGTTAGCTGCATGACTCGTTGACCACCTCGGCAAGGAGTCGGTTTTGAAAAACACTGGCTGATGACGTATTTAGTTGGGTTTTGGTGTTGACAGCCGTACCTAATGCAGCCCGTGCCCTTTCCTCTTTCTTGAAGGTGAGACATGCATATCTCATAGTCTAGTCATCAACCATGCTTTCATCCACCAATACCTGAATGTTTATTTGGCTTATGCACCCGACCAAAATATCATCTTCATGTTTGGTAGACCAACATAACTCTTTGATAGGTAAGACAACATAACGTATACTGGGAAGGCGGGTGGCTTTTTCATTGACTGGAAGTAGTAGTTTTAGATGTGATCTTTGCATTTATCTTTTTTAGTTTACTCTTGAATAAAACTTAATCAAAAAGACCTTCCAACGAAAATCTGGTTGCGCTTATACCGGCTAGAGCTTTATACGTGTACATACGAGTACACGAACGATTTTAGCATGATATGGTTTGTAACTCAGCAATATTTGCAACGAATATGGAATGCAGCACTTCTTTTTTTTCATCCATAGTAAGTTACTGATAGGGCTAAAACTAACATTGTAATTCATTTCAGGAGTTCCAGACACAGGTTCGACTGAAGCTGTGCGAGGGCTAGATGCTGTTTTGATGCATTATACCTAGTAGAGGCGTCGGCAACACTACTTATTCGCACACTCCATTTAACATAAGACTTGTACGTATCTTTGTGTTGTTAAAGATAATGTTTGTTGCTATTACTTGTCACCACTCAGGTTTTTGTGTTTTATTTTCAGAATACTCCGCAAGATATTCCACCAACTGTGGCATTGCTGGATGTTTAAGGTACCATCGATATTTGCTTACTCTAGGGTATGTATCCCTATCACTTTTTTATGAGAGATGGAAATAACTATGTCAGATAATGATGCAAAAGAAAGGTGAAAGACAAGCGGCAGTAAAATCTTACATTCACATGAACATCACATTCTTGTTAAATAAGACTGTTGTCTTTTCCACATCTCTCACCATCTGTGGTGTGGTAAATTACGCATCCTGTATGAAATTACACTGATATTGTCATAATGATAAAGTCAGAGCTCTTCTATGCTGAAAGCTTATTTAGTTTAGTCTGAATTGATCTTCTTTTAGTGCTAGCTGCCTATAGTTACCTTGGTGTCGGATCATTCAAGATTCGTTTAAATTTGAACATGCCACCTAAGACAACTTCTTACTTTATAGCGTTGTTCATCCGGAATGGATTCAAATTATTCATGTCTCATATAATCCGTACTTCGCAGAAGTTGTTCCTTTGAATAGTTGAGTAGGTTTTAAGGCTCACATGACGAAGTACCCTAACACATTACTCTAAGTATTCATATTTTATTTCTTCTACTAGGTTAATCCGGACAAGCATGACATCTCTAAGTACCCAATCTACATACATATTTGGGTATCCAAATATAATATAATTTTTTAATTTTTAAAAACTCCCTGCTGAGGGATAAACACATTCCGATATGTTTGTCCAATATGAAAATGTTCGCAAAACAACATTTTCGCTGGACATGCCGTTCTTGGGGCTTGATAAATATCTGGATTTCGCAGGGCACAGTGATTTTAAGGATTTTTAAGTTCGGGCTGGCGCAATAGCACTTCTTTCGTCATGGACATTTGTTCGATTTCTTCTTTTGGCGCTACCCTAACTGCTGTGGAGTGGAAACATTTGAGCCTTTGCCTCAGCGACTCTTGAATTGATGTAAACGATATGCATAAAATCTCGTAAAATTACCAAAGTTAAAGTCACGTTTCAAAGAGACCACCAATATCTGGCGTGACTAACTGAAAGACATTAAATGTAACAAGAAAACGTGCCAGTAGTAGGGTCATAAACTGTCTTCTTGTTGGTTTATTTTGGTAACCAATATCTTCATTTTAGAACAATGCTACGCACTTAATGTGTCTGGATGGTGTGAAATCATTATCGGGGAACATAAAGGAAACTGTGGACTATGCTTGCAAGGCCAGCACGTAGTACATGCTCTGCAGAAATTAAAACCAAACGTCCCGCCATAGTTTGACTTTCTTTTCGATTTTGTGTTCTCATATTAAAAGAACGAATATGATGTTCAAAAGTCAATTTATAGGATTGGGTTAGCAATGTGAGAGTTTTTAGAAGACTAAGTAAATTGCAAAAGTTCCAAACTGAGTTTTTTCTTTACAGAAAATTACGTCTTATAGACAGACATCAGTCTTTGTTTTTTACAGTTGAACCTAAACTTTAGCCGGAAATTGCAAGTCTATAAACGAAAATTGTTATGGACAAGGAAATTGGCTCATTTAGGTATGATTCCCTCTGTTTAGCGATACTTCCAAGGAATTAATGTTACTTAGTTCCCATTTGCGTGTTCTTGGTATGTTAAGTGTTTAATTTGAAATCAATAACCTGCTAGAAGTACCGTTTTGTCATATATCTCTATCAAATATTAATAATTTTCTCCCTCACCTCCTTTTTTGTATTTTCATGACACTCCACTTAAACACTACACCTTCCGAAATTCTCTTTTCTTACAAATTCCCAAAAAATTAATTCATATCCCAGCAGGCCTTTGTTTGGACATACTAATCTTTTCTTGTCTAATCTCCCCATTTTTTATAGGAAGATATTTATTTCTATTTAATTTTATGTCGCCTTTCTCCCAGTGCTGCCTATATAGTGCGCAATCGAATCTTAACAACAATGAGTGTGTTTTCCTCAGTTCGTCAATTATAAAGGAAAATATGATCTCTAGCTTCGCTTATTCTCTTTCGGAAACAAATCATCAACCGATTCACTTTTTTTCAAATAATCATGTGGTGACTGTTCCTTCGTATTGGACCTCTTTTACTTTCTATTTTTTTTAGACCTTATCTCTTGCAAACATTTGATTTTTTGGAAGAAAAATCATATCAACTTAATGCTGAATTTTTAATTGGTCCGGATGGTCTCACGGGCGTATTCCTCAAAAAGTGTTAATCCAGCCTTGCATTCCCCCCTTCCTTATGATTGAAACAAAAAAAAAACAATAAAGGATTATAAAATGCTGTAACCAGTTGCTTAGTTCATGACTATCGCTATAGGTTTCCCAAAAGACATCTCATCTCCTTGTATTTCAAAAAGTAATCATATAGGCACTCTTCTTTTCATCTTAACCATCAAAGATCTTTATAGGCATATTTAACACACTGACCATACACAACCGCAAGACAGTTTGGTTCTCCACGACGAAATGACATTGGCATTTTGTATTACTGTGGGAGCCAATTTTCCGTTCTCACGTTGACAAAATAATGCTAAAGGCGAACTCATCTCTTTGTTTTAATAATAAAGGTTAAAGGGCTTATTTGTTTAGAAGTGAGAAAAACCAAGATCATTTTTTTTTGTTTGCCATTCGTGAGCTCTGCTGGAAGTACCCTTTCATCTTACGCTCATATCTATACGACCTCAACTTTACCAATTCGAATGCCTTTAACGAATACAGGGACGAGACAGATATTCAGACCATTCATCTACTACTCTAAGGTTTCTTACTTTACCATATAACTTAAGACTTTGCTTGTATGAAACTGAAAAAATGGCAAATTAAAAACAAAAAGAAATTAAAATTATCTGGGGAAGTTCCTTCATCGACACGAAAAAGAAAATTCGAAAAAAAATGCCCTCTGAAACAGCAAAGTAAACTTAAAACATGACTTTATTTTCGATCCATATAAATATCTAACGTTATTCGGTGACAAATGTGAAAAGCGAAGCAAAGTGGAAGGAAAAAATAAATGTGTTTTAAGTGAAAGTTAGTTAAGGAAATACATTCACCTTATAAATTAAGAGACGTTTTACCTCATTCAATTGAAATTCGATTAAATTCTAACACCTAAGCTATTTTATAACCAAGTTAAAAATTCCATCATTAAACTAACCTATAAATGGTAAAAAGAGGAATATCCCACACCTCTCCGGAACACTCAGGAAATAAAAAACGCCACCAAAGCTTGAATGAAATTGAACCAAAACTCGCTATGGGATCTACTTCTACTCTGAGTGTTAAGAGAATGCAGGATATTCTACTCGAAAACAACAAAAAACTTGTGAAGATCTGCTTCAAAGGCAGATCTGCAAGATTTATTTAAACAAATCTCAGCGACAAGAAGAACTTGAGCAAAAAGTTATATATCTGGAAGAACAAAACAAACGTCTTGAGAACCAGCTTGACCGACTCGTACAGATGAGTACTGAAGCGAATCTTGTTGTTCATCTGCCTGTTGAAGATCAAGTAGACATGAGCGAAAAGGCAAAATCCATTTGAGCCGGGTTAGTTGACTCAACTCCGAATCAAATCGTCGAGTCTGCGTATAGGATACACAGCCATAACACGAAAAAGTCTACGATAGTTCTAAAGATGAGATCAAAGGTGTCTTCCTGGAGCGTGATGAGGAACGCCTTCAAATTGAAGGATACTAGAATAAGCATCCAAAAAGACTTACCCTTTAACGTTAGACAACGTCAGGCTTAAATGATTCCAATCATGAAGGAGCTTCGTCAAAAAGACGCATCAATAAAGGTTTTTTTACGGGATGACAAGCTCCACATTGCCAAGAATGTCTTTACTTGGGACTCCGCGCTTGGATTGAGGTGTGGTGAAAAAAGTGGAATTGGAATAATACAATCTATTTTCGGTGACATTTCGTTAGATAAAAATCTTTTTATTAATGAAATCAGAAGTACAAACAAAACAGCTACAAAAGAGAAAACTTCTCACAAAACTTCAAATTTGACGGCTAATGTCAATCGCAGCAGTGATGCCAAACTTAGCAAAACACCAATATGAGAAAAATCTTTGGGTCATCCATAAGCTCTAAGGCGGCTGTTCGTGACGCATAATGTGCCCATATCTACCAGAATGATGCTGAAAAAAACATAGTTATCAAGAAAATATGTAAAAAGTTTTGATATTTTTGTATTATTTGAAACACATCTATTAGATAATGAAGAAATTAGATTTAAAAATACTTTCTCAAACTATGAATTAATCTGGTCTCCTGCTATAAAAACTTCACTTTTTGGGAGAGGAAGTGGTGGAACACTATTCGGCTTTCGTGACGACCTCGAAGGACTGTATAGGAGTATATTTGTAAAAGCTGGCGAAATGGATTTAATTAACTTAAAACTAAATACACTGGATGTAGTTTTGGTACCAATCTACTTAAACTGTTATCATTGGCAGCGTGATTTCGATAAACTCTGCGACTCACTGCACTCCTTGGACTGTACGGATATAATGCTTATTGGGGATTTTGATGGTAGTGTAGGACTCACACAATATAATTTCACATCGGGATACAGCAGTACTCTGCTGAAACCGTGTCGCAAATCTAAAGACCCAATTTCTGATAACAAAGGAGCAAAAATAATTGAACTTGCTCATGAGTATGATATGTGCTTGTTGAATGGTAGTTGCGAAGGAGATCCAGATGGCGAATTGACCTTTATCAGTGGAACATCATGCTCAATAATAGATTACTGTTTTGTTTCGGGAAATTGGATTAAGCTTCTAGACAGTATTCAAGTAGGAACCGAGATATTTTTGGACCACATGCATGTTCGAGATTACAATTGAAATAATTAGTTATATGTTTTAATTAATTATATATATTTTAATATATGATAATGTAAAATATAGTATATGTAAAAGGGGAAATGTAAAACATTCGTAATCCACTGCATTACCAATAATAATGATATGCAGAAAATTCCCAGTATAAATGATTTTAATTAAAACCCAGTATATTGCATACCTTTTGGGAATAAAAGATACAATAAAATTAATAAGCAAATGAATCGGACACGTTTTATTTTGCTCCGCTGTTTTTTAATTTTGCGGGTGGTGACCATTAAAAAGGATTCAACACAACCCCTTTATCGATTTTCTTCGATTTTATCTTCGAGTGGTAACGAGTGATACTAAATCAATCAACGTGTGTGATAAAACTATAGTATAAGATTAAAAAAAAAAAAAAAAAAACCAGACATTGACTTAAAGAAGACAAAAGTGAAGAACAAAACTACCAGTGAGTTTTTTTTAAGGTGCAAATCGATATCCTGCGTCGTGCACTTTCTCTCTTTTTTTTAATTGTGTTTTAAAAAGCATAAGACCAACAAAATATTGCAGTAAAATTGCAGCTATAACCGTCATCTCCGTTGTTCGACCATTTTACCGTTCCAGTGAACAGTTCTGCTCACCGTTGGACTACTTTGCAAAAGCACATCCACCTTTGAGTCCGTTGCTACCGCAAAGGCTCCGTTTAGATATCAGCTACAACTGTGCGACATACATCTGGGATATCGTTTCGATTTCAAATCAATTTTCTGCAGATCTCTGGAAATTTAAATAATCTAAAAGATACGTAAGTTGAACTACACACCCATTTTAATTTTTTTTTTCTCTTACGAGTATTTTTTTTTTATTTTAATTGATTTCAAAAATGAGCACTGCTCTAAAGGTCCAAAAGAATTTGCTAAAGCAAATTACAAAGGATTGGGAAAATTTTGGAAAGAGATCCCCGAAGGAGAAGACAAAAAATTACATCTCCAACAGGATTGCCGTGCTGGAGGAAAATTTCAAGATTAGTACCCAACATAACACCGATGGAATATCCTCAATGGAAAGGAAAGGAAGATGAATTAGAGGAAATCTTCGACAGGATTAAAGATAATTACCTGGACTACAAAACAGCGCTATTAGATAGCATGGATAAACTTCAAGCAACAGTTCAGACAGACGGTAAGTGATAATATAAGTACCTCTAGCGATAAGAACATCATTCGATTACCGAAAATAAATTTACCAGTCTTTTTGGGGGAATATGAATCCTGGAGATCATTTCATGATCTTTTTGTATCTTCAATACATACAAATAAACCACTAACAGAGGTTGAGAAATTGCATTATTTGAAATCTAGTTTGGGCGGTGAAGCCGAGCGTCTCCTTCAACATTTAGTCATTGACAACGGGAACTATAAACTAGCATGGGACATTCTCACATTTCGCTATGACCATAAACGTATCCTTGTTAATGCACAACTGAGAATCTTTTTTGCACAAGACAACATTAGCCACGAGACCGCTGCACATCTGGAAAAATTGCTAGATACATCAGTGGAATGTCGACACGCTTTGAAAAATCTCGATGTACCGGTGGAACACAGGCATGTTATCCTTATCTTTTGTTTAGTGAAAAAACTTCCTACAATAACACAACAACTTTGGGAAGAAAAGCTAGGGACAGACAAAGCATTACCAAAGTTTGAAAGTTTCACTGAATTTTTAGAAGCGAGGCTTAGGACATTGGAGGCAGTTGGTTAACGGGAAGATATAGGAGTCAGTAAGATCTTTAGGGCACCATTAACAAAACCAAAATCGTTTGACTTGAAGCAGAATCAAAAGAGTCAGTTCAGCTGTAAAGTGTGCAATAAAGGGCCTCATTCACTGTGGACCTGCAACCGGTTTTTAAAAATGGACATCGCGTCTCGCAGGAATATCTTGAATAAAATCGGCATATGCGAGAATTGTCTGGCATACAGTCATGCAGCCCAACAGTGTCCCAGCAGAGTCAGATGCTACTTTTGTCAACAACTTCACCACTCCCTTTTACTCATTAACCCCCCTTCACACTCAAAATTCAATTCACACACAACAAATACCCAATACTACACAACACATGCAGCGCCTAATTCGGTCACAACCACCCCCACACAATCTCATTTATTTACAGTACACTTAAACGCTACCCCTTTTCAGCCCACACAACAGGTCAACACTTTTCACGCAATAGAATCCCATGTAAAGTAAGTAAGATCCTCTTCAGGTATAGACGTTACACTCCGCGGATTGATAGATCCGGGTTCAGAGCCCACCTTTATTACTGATCGGGCAATCAGAAGATTAGGTATGAAGGGAAAACGAACTTTCGTAGAGGTATCCGGGTTGGGGAAGATCAGCAGCGGAGATTGTCACAGCTACGTTGACCTTAGGTTAGAATCTCTGCACTCGGTCTATGAAACCAGCACCCGAGCCTTAATATCGAATCGCAGACTGGACTTTTTTGGAGGTTTTGGATCAAATACGTGTAGATCAGCGGGAAGTTGCCTTTTCTTTGCCCTTAGATACCCCAGATCACGTCAACACTCTAGGAATTAAGTGGTAGACGATGGCTTTTCTTTTCAGAACATTCATCTCGACGGTGTTCACCCAACAAAAAGGACAATTCTATCCACCATTGCTAAGCTCTTCTATCCTTTAGAATGGATTTCACCCTGCGTCGTCAAGGGCAAAATTTTGATGCAGAAACTGTGGCGTAGCGAGCTGAAGTGGGACGAGCCTATTTCATTGGAGTTGAAGAAGGAGTGGAACGCTTTTCGTGAGGAATTGCCGCAGCTTGGAAAGATCCGTATCCCTCGATGGATCCACACGCACAGCACTCTTAAGGAACTAGAATTACACAGTTTCAGTGACGCATCCGAGAAGGCATACGGTGCCGCTATATACCTTCGAGTTCTCGATTCCAACGACGTAATCCATGTACAGTTGCTTATGTCAAAGACCAGAGTCGCTCCAGTAAAAACCCAAACAGTGCCACGACTAGAACTCTGTGGAGCTGTTACTCTTGCAAAACTGCTGGACTATACTTCTAAGGTTTTAGGCTTTCTAGATGTGAAGCAATATGAGTAGACTGACTCAACCATTGCGTTATCGTGGATTGCTGCTATTCCAACTAAGTGGGCCACCTTTGTCAACAACCGGATAGCCGAAATACAACGACTGGTGAATCCAGAAAGCTGGAAGCACATTCCCAGTGAAATGAATCCTTCGGTTATAGCATCCAGAGGAACAACGCCTTCTGCCTTACATGCTAACAGACTATGGTGGAATGGGCCAGATTTTCTGCGAGAATCTTGGGAGTTCCAATGTCTACAACAACCGACGAGCTTAACTACAAGCGAGGAGAAATGGTCAGTTAAAGCTCACATGGGGATTCAGGTAAAAAATGATTTTTATACTCTAATATCAAAACACTCTAATCTTATAAAACTTATAAGGATCGTCAACGATTTATAACAAATTTACGAAACATACCTGAGTCGAGAAAAGGTAATTTACTCTCTCCAGTCGAAATTCAGTCTGCCACACTGTTCGCTGTAAAGCTTGTACAGGCAGATATGTTCACTCCCGACGTGAAAGCCAAAGCTCCAAGCTCGCTCTGTTCTTATACGGACTCTGACGGAATCTTTCGAGTCGGAGGTAGATTGCAACAGGCGGATCTTCCATTTCATCAACGACACCCAATCATACTCAAAGGAAATCATCATTTCACAAAGCTTTTGATTGCTGATGCTCATCTGCGAACGTTTCATGGAGGACTACAGCAAACCACAGCATATTTGCGCAACAGGTACTGGATCCTTAAATTTAAAAATTGTGTTAAGGAATATTTACATAGCTGCACCATCTGCTTTCGGTATCGAGCTAAAACGTCGCACCAACTGCTGGGCAATCTACCGGCCCCAAGAGTGCGCATCTCCCAACCATTTACACATTCCGGGCTTGACTACGCAGGCCCGATCGAAGTAAAGTCATGGAAAGGACGGGGGGCCAAAACCTTTAAGGCGTACTTTACCATTTTTGTGTGTTTGGCTACCAATTCCATATACATCGAATTGGTGAGCGACCTTACTACAAACGCATTCATAGCAGCCCTACGACGATTCACATCGAGAAGATGATTATGTTCGCATATATTTAGCGATAATGGGACGAACTTCATGGGATCCAACAAGGAATTGAAGAAGTCATTTGAGAAATCGAAGTTAAATTGGAAGGATGTGGTAGAAAGGATCTCCAAAGAAGTAATAGAGTGGCATTTTATTCCTCCAGCTTCCCCCCACTTTGGCGGACTGTGGAAGCCGGAGTGAAATCAATAAAATACCACCTTAAAAAGATCATCGGCACCGACACTTACACATTTGAGGAACTCACCTACAATAAATTCGAGACTATTATGTCCTATGACCGACAATCCTCACGATTTCACGGCTCTCACTCCCAGACACTTCCTTGTTGGATGACCTCTAAACTCAATACAACAGCTATTCTGGAAGCAGTGGAAAGCTGAATATTTTACGCGTCTGCAACAGCGCCCAAAGTGGCACAAAATTGAGGAGCAACATAAGATAGGAGATCTAGTCGGGATCAAGGATGATCACCTACCCCCCACAAAATGGAATTTAGCACGCGTCATAAGCACGTATCCTGGGACAGATAACCTGGTTCGAGTTGTCAGGTTGAAAACACAGAATGGAGAAATAAAACGACCGATCACAAAAATTTGTTTACTTCCGACGAACATCACATATAAAGACGACGAATTAATTTAATCGCTTATCATCTCTTACAAAACATACACAATAAAAATCAACAATAATAAATGTTCATAAAATATATTCATACAAAACCTTCAAAATGCTGACGGCAAATCATAAAATTCAAAATGCCGAAGGCAAATCACAAAACAGTACAACACACAAAATTCTAAAATTTATTGTTTTGGTACAACACATCAACAAAACCACACCCATTTACAAACAAGGAAACACATGCGTAACCATTTCACTCGCACCAATTTCGCAACGAATCCAAATACCAATACCATAAACGCGCCTTCGTTTTATTTATTTTTTTTTCATACTATCCTCTTATTTTTTCTCACAAAAAAAAAAAAATGTATATATATATATATATTCACTAATGCCCTTTTTTCAAGTTTTTGTTTTCTCCAGGTACAAAATGTACATTTCGCAAATTGGAGTTCAAGGACAACACGACACTTCACCGGAATCCAAATCGTTTACAAACTTCCTACACGTATTACGATCACGAAAGAGAGAAGAAGAAGGATGAGCAACTTTCATTGCGAAATACGATGCACAGTTGCAACAACAATGGCCATTGACCCCATAAGGCATACTCAAATATTTGTCAATTTACTTTAAATTACCTTGTCAACACACCATACTTAGAATATAATTTTCAACATCGCCATACTAGGAACTTCAGAGTTTGAGTAAAACCCTTTATTTCTTTTATATTTTTGTATTTTTTTTTTTTTTGACGCAACAACAACACAACACTTACCCTACACATTATACCGGTTGGCCATCAAACAATTAACATCAATAAGGAACGAAGATGAATAAATCAAACGAAGAAGAAAATGGCTGTGGAAGATCGACAAGGAAAGCACCAACATGAAGGCAGAGACACTTTACTTAATTAATGGTCCAAACACATTGAGAACTATGTTCAAGGCCGGAGGGGATGTTCGAGTTTACAATTGAAATAATTAATTATATGTAATAAAATATATGATAATGTAAAATATAATATATGTAAAAGGGGAAATGTAAAACAGTCGTAATCCAGAAAATTCCCAGTTTGGGGATAAAAGACACAATAAAATTGATAAGCAAATGAATCGGACGCCTTTCATTTCGCCCCGCTCATTTTTAATTTTTCGTGTGGTGACCATTATAAAGGATTCAACAATCCCTTTATCGATTTTCAATGCCCTTGGAAAAAAACCCTTAATTCTACTGCTAGCGGCAACTATGCTTGCACAAAACTATTAAGACTTCTGCCGAAATTTGTCTGCAATGACCGAATAATGGAATCGTATCAGCGAAACATGAATGTGAATCTTATGGAACTACGCACACAGCGTTATACAGCCAATATTGAAGCTCTAACGGAAATAATAAAGAAGTCCATTCCGCAACAGAAAGACTTAAAAACTCATAAAATATATACACAAAAATGGTATGATTCTGATTGCATGAAAGCTAGAACCAAATCTTTTAAATTTCTCAAACTTCTAAGGTCGAATAACTCCAATATCTTTAAAACACTCTATCAAGATGCCAGCAAGGAATACAAACACATCTATTACATCAAAAAAGTAGCCTTTGAACAACAAAACATTGCGATTATAAATAATTCAAAATCTTCTGCTCAGTTCTGTAAAGCTGTCAAATACCTAAACGGATACACGTCTAACATCTCTGTAACTCTTAAAGCCCCGCAACTCAGGACTCATTTCGATAAACTTCTTAATGCGCCATTAACTTCGCCACTACTTCAATGTGCAGTCCCTCTGCTCTTAGACGAAAAATTAGACTCTGCATTTACCCTGGGAGAAGTCAATGAAGTAATATGCAAATCGAAATCAAATAAAGCACCTAGTATTGATCGCATCCCATTTGAGTTCTATAAAAATTGCACATATGAGCTTATGAATTCTCTCACAATTGAATTTAATCGAATATTCGACTCTGCTAATATCTCCGACGTATTCAGGAAAGCTATAATTTTTCCCCTACACAAAAAATGCGATTACAGGGACCCGAAGAAATGTAGAGGAATCATATTTTTAAACACTTCAGCCAAATTGTTTGCTTCATTAATTTACAAAAGATTGTATGAATGGGTACAAGAACATAACATCCTTAAAGAATTCCAACCTGGATTTAGGAAAGGTTATTCTACAATCGACCAGACATTCTGCTTAACAAACATTTCTGAAGTATATAAGAGCAAGAAAAAAAAGTTGTAAGCCTTCTTTGTAGATTTTCGAGCAGCGTTTGGTTCAATACCTCGTGAAGCACTTTTTTTCAAGCTTTCCAAAATCGGTGTATCAAGTAAAATTATTCGAATTCTGGGAGCCTTGTATGAGAATAACATTGCATATGTATGGGATGGAGACTTAATTTGTGAAGAGTTCGAAACTTCAATGGGTGTTAAACAAGGCTGTATTTTAATTGCTGTTTTTTATATTATACACCAATGATATAACAGATGATGTCAAAGGTGTAATAAAATTCAACGGTGTATCAATTCCTGCGCTGATGTATGCTGATGATATCGTCTTTCTGGGCGACACAACCCAAGGTATGCAGTTAATGATAAACAGGCTTAATGCTTTCTGTAAAAGTTGGAATCTCACTGTAAATCTTGATAAATCAAAAATGATGATATTCAGAAATGCAGGAGGACGCTTCTCACATTTGGAAAAGTGAAAGTTAGACGGGGAAGGGATTGAGGTAGTATCCAGATACAGATAGCTAGGTATCCATATATCGTCCTCCTTAAATTTCAAACCACACTTTAAGGAAAAATTAGCTGTTGCTAAAAGAGCTATCTGTTTGATTTGGGAACGTTGCTTCAAAAATAAATATGTATCGCAAAGTGCAAAACAAACTTTGTTCCACTCAACCGCAGCGTTGATAATGCTTTACGGAGCTCAGATATGGGTACTTTTTGAAGAAGTTTTTCCGATTACCAAAAAATACCCGGAACTATATGCTACATCTTGAAACGGGAACTCCTCGTTTCCTATCAATGTTAGGAAAACATGATGGAAAAAACGATGGAAAGTCTTATATGATTACTCAGTAGCAGCACTTTGTTATAGAAACGTATCATAGATGGAGATTTTTAATGTAAAACTTAAGTATGTACTTTGTCAACCTGGTAGACGGCCACAGGCCAAACTATTAAAGACTTAGGTTAATCGTTATATTGTTAAACATTTATTGGAAATAAAAGTCAACTAACTAAAAAATAACTATTAATTATCTAACGTTATTCACCCAAAAAGTTACAGATTATAGAAAAGACCAGTATACTGATAGGCAATATCGTGAGAAGCAAAAGTATCTAAAATGTAGATATATGATCATCTAATTTCTGAATCTTAACATTGTCCAAGTATTGGGAGATATTTCCATACGGCATTTCGGGTGGTGTATCTATGTACAAAAAGTTACAGATTATAGAAAAGACCAGTATACTGATAGGCAATATCGTGAGGAGCAAAAGTATCTAAAATGTAGATATGGGATTATCTAATTTCTGAATCTAAACATGGTCCAAGTATTGGGAGAAATATCCATACGGCATTTCGGGTGGTGTATCTATGTACATCTGTGAAGAGTGAAACTATTTCGAATACATGTAATTGGAAGTGAATGAAACGTATATAACACACCTTATAATAGGGTTTCGTTCTGAGAAATTTAAGCAAATTCTATGCACGAATACGTGTATTTACGACTTCACCTTTGAGCGTAAGGACACACCTCACACATCAAAGAATGTAAATGTTCACATCTAGAGTAAACTAGTGAAAATAACTATTTTGGGGCATAAGCCTCGCCCAAAGCAAGCATAGAAGCATAGATAATTTACGACCGATAGCAGAAGTTACCAATCAATAGTTAACGAAAAACTACATAATATTATCGATGCTGTCGATCATTTTTGCTGAACACACCCAGCTTGTTTGAATACCACTACGAATCTATCTGCCAACGGATAAAGTAATGTGTGTTGAAAAAGTAAGACCACCGCTTATTCTCTATTTTAAGATATTAATTTTGTTTTTTTAAGGTTGAAATAGAATAAATATGAGAGATTTGGAGTGTTGTAATTCCCCGAGTATTCCAAAGCCTGTATGGCCTACGAGGCCATGGTGGGCTCAAGGGCCTCTACGTCCTCCAAGACCAAGGTATTAAAATGCGAAAGGGACTAAAACCAAACCACCGACTGAGATTTAAAGCCGAACACTGCAACCTAAAAATGACTTACTCCAACAGCAATTAAATTCTTATTTTCTAAACATACTCGAACAAAAAGTCCACATCAGCACTTGAACTGCTGTTTGGCCACTACTCCATTGGTATACAATTTTCTACAATACATAAAACATAACAAAAAAAAAAAAAAAACAAATTTTCTAAATTCCAAATTATTTTCTATATTACTATGAACATATCTCAAATGTTGAAACTATCATAGAATAACTTGTATATAACCACACTCACAACAGATTTTTTCCCAAATGTGAAAAAATCTTTTTCTAATATCGAATTTTGAATTCTTTATTTTGAAATGTAACTTTCTTCTTTGCGTTTTGAAATGTAAGTTTACTATCATGCAAATACAAAATGTGGCATAAGAACCACCCTGGCGTTTGTAGATTGATCTGATTCGAGTTACTCGTATGTTCGTCGAAAAAAGAGATGTCTGACTCTGTGTGATATCACTGTTGTGTTATTTTCCAATTGCCATAAAATTCCCAAAACAAATTTATTACTTAAACTGTTGTTGAAATTAGTATTTGGTATAAGTACGAGTATTTAGCGCTACTCATTCAGTCTGGAAATTTCGTTAGCATTTTTAACTGAATTTCGTAATGGATGCATTGGACATATTTGGCACATTTTATTGTTTTTGTTCAGGAAAAACCAGAATGGAAGTGAAGCCAATAGAGAAATCCAAAATGTGTATGCAAGTTCAAATGCCGACGTTGGTTTGCAAATTTTAAAAATTTCAATTTTGACCTTAAGGATGAACCTCGTTCTGGTAGGCCAGAAGAGCTAGACGATGAGCTCCTATGGTCCATCATCGAAAGATGTCCCGCTGTTATGGTAAGGGAAATCAATATAAGCTATATGACCGTTCGCCAACACCCTACAAATATGAGAAATCGAAGCCTGCACTGCACATCTATCGCGTCACAATCAAGAGCCGTTTTTGGTGAATCTCGTTACTGGAGATGAAAAACGGATTCTTAATCATCGCCACGAATGGCTTAGCCCAGAAGATAGACCAACATCATATCCCAAATATATACCTCACCGGCTCAAGCTGTTACTGTCTGCATGGTAACATGCAGAAGTCTACTGTCAACAGCTATGCAGATTGAAGTCGGTACTAGAGTTGAAACCGCCAGGTCTAGCTAAGGGGGATCTTATCCATCAGGATAACGCTCACCGTCATACAGTTAGGACCATCAACGGCATTAATTTTAAATCCCGGGAAGATGTCCTTGGCTCTAGACCCTTGGGATATTTTTTTTTTTATTTTGTCATAGCCAACTTAAGAAGTTATGTGAGAGGAGAGCAGAAGTGTTGTCTGTGCAATACATACTTACGTTACAAACTAATATTCTGGTAGACGGTGATGATATTAAAAACTCTCGTACTAGGATGTAAGTTTAAAGCATTTTGTACAAGATTCATACTACTTTGTTGAAAAACTACTGGGTATTGCAAATTCAACACGAGTGTATTTTATCACTAAGAACTGGACACTTTTAACTTTTTTGTTTTTTCATGCAAAACTGTAGCCAAACTGGTGATACACGTATATACTATGCATAAAAGCTTTGTGGGAATCGTGTACCTGTTAGTTCATTTTGTTCCCAAAATCTGCGTGAGTATCTGAATGAGTATCGAATTCCTATCGCATTTGAAGCTCCAGACTGAGGACTTATTGAATTCCAGATTGAAGAGACAATATTCCTAATATAAGAGAAATGCTTTAAAAGCCCAGGGTACTAAGGTCTCTAGGGGCGCTGAGGAATTTCTTTTCGTTCATGCCAATAGCAACACTTCGCGATTGTCAGATATTGAAGACCATAGTCAAACTGCTGTTGGAATAGCTATTGGACGGAAGAGCTGAATTAAAACATAAATTTCTATTGACACCTGTAGACGAACATTGAAGCAATTGTGATACAAATTTTATAAGGTTTGCTTGGAAATAATTTCATGTAATTCCAATATTAAAGAGGGGTCTCATAGGCTAAAGAAAAGCCATATGTGGAGCCTAAACACAAAACTAATAGGCAAAAAAGTTATTGGACACTGGTATTGGTCACCAATCAAGTATCAAAACATTTTACAAAAATAGCTTTTCCCGAAAGTGGGTTTGAGGGCTTAGTGATAAGCATACGAAGTGAGACGAGTGTTACAAAAGCTATTGGAGGTTTCAAAGGAGCACTGCTGGTGCTTCTGCTATACGGGAAACCAACCAAGACCTGTTTTCTGCGGAAGTCGTTCCCTTGATTTAATGGCATTCCATTAATGAAATGAAAAAATGAAAAAGAAAGTAGAACGAAAACCGGCAATAATTCACTTGTGAAGGGTGTCAAAAATTAGTGGACACTATGCCACAGCAAGTTGATGCTGTCACGAGCAAATAAAGGCAATGTAACACAGTGGTGAAAACACATTTAGACTACGTAGATCAACTCTTTTGCATTTAATTTTATCCAACTGCAAACTACTCTTCCAAAGATACAATTTTTATTACAATACATAATTTCTTTAACTTGAAATAAAGTTTTTCAGTTCTACTATAAAAACAAATAGACATTAAAAGAGTTAGAAAACACATAAGTATTCTATATCCAATTTACAATCCAAATTTATAATATAACCAATGAACCAACTATTTTGCACTTGGGCTGGCATGAGTTCATTGAAAAAAGACAAACGTGATGCTTGGTTTCACCAAGGATTTTACTCTCGTTGACATGGAGACTAACAAACCAGAAAGCAATCTTGATTATAATAAAACTAAAGGTGGGGTTGATGAGATATGCAAAGAATGCTCTAACCACTCTTGCAGCCGCCGTAAACAAAGGTAGCCGATGGCCTGATTTTACAAAGTTATAAAATTAATTCCTGTATCCAAGATTGAAAGAAGGATTTTTATAAAATGTCTTGCAGGAAAATTGGTTATACTTCTTTTGGTTTGACCTCACTCTATCCACTTGATGCTCCACACAATTGCATCAAGTGCAAAAAAGGCATATAACTGCAATGTGCTTCAAAAGTAGGCCAGAATTGTGCTAATGATGTTGTAGAGTTCCTCTTGTTAAAAAAATAATTATTTGCTAGGATACCTAACTCATAAGATTTTTAAGTTTGTCCCAAAAAAAGATTTCCAAGCTTCTAAAAATGTGCCATTTAAAAGAAGGCAATTTTGAGCGGAATACTGTCCTTCTTATCAAAGGAAATGGAAAAGCTTGTACATTCGATTCGAGCACATCACGTCTCAAGGTAAAACAATAGATGAAGATCTGATTTAATCTTTAATCTTGACTGATTTTTTGAAAGTAATCCACACGTATTATCACGAACTATTTGTAAAGGAATATATATAAAACTTTACTGGATCAACGCTCCTTAGCATCGACAATTTTTTTAAACTCCCCAATAAGCAGAATTTTTGCAACAAACACTTTGCTGGGATGATCATATTAGAGAAGTCATTGGGAGAATATATTTAGTCCTTAGAGATTGAACAATGTCCAAGTAATATACATACAAGTACACCGAATAAAAGCGGAGCTGTACTTGCTAAGTCGATTGTCACTATCATTGTGACTTATGGATATATTGTATGTACGTAAAGAGAGCATATCCATTACATAATTAACAAGCAACCCTTGTAAATAACAGTCGTTCTATGTTACTGTAAATCCATGCTTTACTTGCAGAGTAACAAAAATGCAGTTTTTCGTTCATACCATTACATTATGGACCTTATAGCATAAAAAACATAACTAACACGCCGAGCTTTGAGAGTATCTTGTTTAAGTACATAACCAGCAACGAAAATCAAAATTTTAATAACTTTTTTTTTAGTGTAAACTTTATGTTTTTTATTATATACTTTGTCAAGATATATAAGTGATATATTAAGTGCCTATGTTTTCTTTTTTTTATATAATACCGCGCGCGTACCAAGGGGATATGAATACCCTTTTACTGGATTTTACTAAAAGGCGCGGGCGAGTGGTGTAGTAGTTTGAAAATCAGGTGTATAAGGTTTCGATATTTTTCCCAGGGGTGGTTGTCAAACTGGACGGGCGAGCTAGTACATCCTCAAGTGGGTCTTTAGTACGTGCTAGTTGTTAGTTCGTTACATTTAGCCCAGTCAGCAACCACTCCAACATCAGTGTTATGCCTTAATGTCAGAGTTGACGCCGACGGGATTTTCATATAACTATATACAAATTCTATGAAAAAACTTTTTTACAGAATTGCCTCGCACGGGACTCGAACCCACGACCCTCTGCTTGAGGAGTCTATGCATATACCACTACACCACGGCCACCCCACTAGAAAATAAAAATATTTCATATTAACATTGGTAAACATGGTAAATTAAATTAAACTCAACGTAAATTACACATTCAAAATCCTTCACTTATTTAAATCTATAGAGAGTATCTAGTTTAAATTTACACTATTTTCTTCATTTTAAATTGACCCAAACGTCAAATTGAGTATGCGCACTGTCCAAAATAATTTGAAAAACATTTCCACATCTGCCACTGGCATCTTTTGTGTATATTTTTTGTGGTTAAAAGTATTCCCACTTTTATAAATTCTTTTAAATTACACTAATTATCTTGCTGATAGCCATTTAACCTGATCGGTTTAAGCAGAAAGCCCTTCGGGAAATATAATACGGCGTCCCATGAGCAAAAAATGACGGTGGTAATATACATAAGCAAGTCGGCTTCGGCTTCACAAACCTAAGGAGAAATAATCGCGATAAATACAACAACATGTTCGGCAAAGAACGACTTTACTGTTGGAGAACGTCCAACGTATTTGGGGAACCCAACTCTCATTTCAACCTGATGGAGGAAATGATCTTGTTAAAACCTTGCACTAGCTCATATGCCCACAGGAATACATGTCCGCTGAATAGAATATGAGCTTCCAGTCTAGAGCCTTCCTGTCATAATCGGGAGAAACTAGCAGAAAAACAGTATGGCTTTAGTGAAAATTCCAGCTACATTCAACAAATTACCAAAACCGAGGATTTTACAGTGCTATATATGAAAATAAGGAGGACGACGAACTATGGTAAATGGTATACAGAGAACAGCTAGAGCAGCGCCATTTACGGTACGTATTTCGGGTAAGCGGTTAGCTAAGAAAAAGCTTTGTTTTAAGTATTTATCCCGTAAGCAGACACATTATAATAATTCGTATCAAGTATATAGTACAAGGTCAATATACACTTGATATGGAATAGCAGAGGAAAGACAATGCAACCATAGAACCTTGCTACAGCTAGAAGGCAAAGTTTTTCTGAGTTTCTGAGTATTTGTGAGTTTCTTTCTTTTAATCAAGCAGAATGGCGACATATTTAACTATCCTTTTGTTCACGTAGGTTCAACCAGGAAATGCGAGCTGCGAATCACTCCACATCTCAACTCAACTCAAAATGGGACACATAAAATGAGCGTCAGACGCACCCATAAGTAATTGTTGTCAAAAGGAGTTTACAAAATGAATCAATAAGAGGACTACGAACTTGAGGGCAATAAAGCACTTCGATTCGCTTAAAACGAATTCAATCAAATAAATATATAAATACGAATCGCTTGTCTAGTCCACTGAACAGTTCAAATTGTCAACTGACCTAAAGTAAAAGCACTGAACACATTCATATTTTCCGAAAGCCAGTCTTCTTAGTTGCAAGCGATCCACCAAACAGTTCAGTTCAGTCGTGACTATAGTATACCCAAAAGTAAGGACAAATGAATCTACAACATGTTATACAATTGGTAATGAAAAATTTTTTTCTGTTTTCATAAAACTCTACAAAGAAAATGTCTGGACAACGTAAGAATCCTAACACCAAGGATACCAAGTCTAAGTCCCCATCTACAACCTTTAAATCCTCAAGATCTTCGATTTCATCCACTATATGGAAGTACCATAAGATGGTACTCAGTACCATAAGATGGTACTCAGTACCATAAGATGGTACTCAGTACCATAAGATGGTACTCAGTACCATAAAATGGTACCAGTACCATCCTCGGTTTCCAGTTACTTCACCAGTCGTCCCATGAAGCCCAGAGGCTCGGAGGTTCCATGGCCCGCAGAGACTTAAGAGTTTCAATTGTGTCCGGATCGTCTTATGATTCTAATGCAGTGGATCAAAGACCTCCACAATCCATGGGCGGAAATCCTTCAACTAAATATCGCAGCCATGAAAAAAGATGACAAAAAAGGGCACATACGAGTACATATAAGAATACGTATATGACTATGCAAAATTACCTATGCAGCAATTTTCAAGTACACGCGTAAACCGGGACAAGATATCGGCTTTCGATTTCTGCCGAGGTTCAATCAGTCTACAATACCTGTCTGAAAACACATGCTTACATGTACATACGATTATGTGCTGAATTTTGTAAAATTAAGAAATGATACAAATGCAACCATCTGCGATTTATTTTGGGGATTGTGCCTATTTTCTTCATTTGCATTTAAACAAAAAAAAAGAACCAACAAATGTGCTATAAACGATTATTGTTCTCATTTATACCATGTCAATGGTACCATGGATGATCTTTTTTAAGATCGAAGAGCATTTGATTCTGTTTGGCAGAACACTCAGTTTTGAAAGGATTTCCTGAAAGCCTTAAATTTCTATGAAACTTAGACACTTTATTTCTGTGCTTCACAAGGAAATCAGGCTGCCAGATCTGAGGGGCTTTAGCTATTCGGCAGAAATTACCTTACAATGAGGAATCTATATAGACTTGGCTGCAGCTTATCTATAACCAATTGTAGTCAGGCGAATTCAACTACAACCGATTACACGTGGAAAGCAGCTGGTTTTGGGCTGGCCAGAATCTGGTTACCTGAGAAGTGCAGTCTGCTGGTATCATCGAATTTTTTTTGCTTTTCGGAAAAGCCTTTATGAGAGGCATTCTTCGAAATCTGAATAAGCCTCAAATCCTTATCTGCACAAAAATAGATCACTATTATAGCAACTTAATTTGACAGTTGTAAGAATGTCAAATTGAATCATCAGCAACAACCAGCTCTCTCTCATTTGTCATACACATTTGTCTTATAAAGTTATGTACATAGAGGTCATCAACTTCAAAACTCTGTAAAATTCTAAACAGCTGTTAACATAACTGACCACCGAGGCTACATGTTAAGTTAGCCGAGGGCAAACCAGGAATTCTTAATTAACTGTCTGCCAGCGACAAGAGCATTTTTTTAAAATAAACGTTTTGAAGAACCGTGTGTTTTGTTTTTGATAGACATTTTCTGGCTACAGCTAAGCCGTTTTTTTAATTAAACAAAATAATATAAATATAAATAATTTCCTGGCAACTCAGCCCAGAACAAACAGTTTTCCCTACATATCATATGGACACTATAATTGAAACAAACTACACCCAAGCAAAGTTAATAAACATCCTCAAAAAGTACCTATGGTAAATCCATCCGTAAATAAAGCCATCAAAACCGAAGAGCAAATTTTGGACCAAATACAGGAAATATATCCCACTCACTTTCGTCAATACCGTACGTGTTTCGCAAGCAATTTAGTCATCGATTTCACGATGAAAATCTACAATAAGGGGAAATTATAAAAGAACATAACCGTTCTCACCGTAACACGCGCAAAAACAAAATTCAACTTTTACAAACATTTTATTTTCCTAACATGAAACAAAAAATAGAGAAAATTACCAAATTTGTAAGGAGAATAAATATGACAGGCACCCTAATAAACCCGAACTCTAACCAACCCCTTTTCCTACATACCCCGGTCATAATGACATTTATTTTACGAACAAACATACTACTTTAACCGTCATAGACAAACTCTCGAAATACGCCTTATCAAAAAAATTGAAATCAAGATCGGCGGCAGATATTAAAGAACCCCTTAGAGCGTTGATATTAGCTTTCCGTGTCAAACAAACCATAGTCATGAACAATAAAAAGCACTATAAGCACAATAAGCACTACTTCGATCAAATTTATGTTGGAAAATATGTTTAATATAAACGTTTTTAAAGCTCCACCTTACACAAGTTCCGTAAACGGTGAAGTAGAAAGATTTCACCCGTCACTTTCTGAATTGATCCGCTGTCTTAAAACAGTTAACATCCACTCTTGTTTTTCAAAACTATTAGACAAATGTATTTGTGAGTAAAAGCGTTCTTTACATTCCGTAACCAATAAAAAAAGGATCGACATATTTTTTGGTAGACAACTACTAAATAATCCGAAGAAACTTGAACTTTTACGTCAAAAAAAAAACACGAACAAATTACAGGCAAAACAGCAAGCTGATTTACAATATAATGATACCATATAAAGAAAAGGCCACTTAAAATTTATGCTGAGGGAGAAGTTATCTATATTAAAATTAACAAGAAAATAGGAAATAAATTAGGTCCCAGATATAAAAAAGAAATAATAGCCCGAGATAACAATTCAATAGTAAAAACTAAGTCAGGAACAATTATTCACAAAAATCTCATCAAAAATTAATCTTTTAATAGAGCGCAGAAACTAGGAACTTTTAGTACTGGTAGTGCAAAAGTATTGTACAAAATGGATCGTTTAAGACTGTTCGTATAATCGAGAGTGAAACCTACTAGGTAGCAGTAGAACAATTGGAAGCTTTGCTAGCGTCATCATTTCGAAAGGATCATCTCTTGTATCCTATCTTTACATTTGAAATTTCCCGGTTAAAAATGTACATTTCTAGACTAATAATAAATAATAGATCTAAGAGGCCATTGAACTTTTTAGACGGTGCGTGGAAATGGATCGCGGATAGCCCGGACCACCACCATCACGAAATTATAACAGACAGAATAAACAATGTAGTTAGAAATAACAACAATCAAATAATAATAAACAAAAAGCCTTAAGATAAGTTGAAGGAGCTAACCAATACAACAAAAAATTTAATAAGAGCTTTTTCAGAAAACAATAATAAATATACCGAAAGAATTATGAAAATAAAATATAAATTAGATATAATTAAGGAGGAGTTAGTAAATGTCGCATACGCCGTCCATTGGGCGAAAGTGAATAAACTATCTGTGAATATCGTCCTCATAATAATTATTTCGGCCATCATCATATTCGCATGTAGAAATACAAATAATAAAAGCCATAATCCAAGTAGAGAAGTAGTCTTAAACACCAATAATACAACATTCACCTATATTGGTAAAAAAGACATTCCTCACCTTATGTCGTCAATTGCAACTGTCGAGGATGTTCGTCGTTAAGGATGGAGGAGTTAACGCCACAATAGTGCAAAATGCAAAACATACATGTTCCCACGGTACCAAAGATTGAGACATGGAAGCAGCTCGTGTCATCGTTTCCACGAGCAGAGGAAACTTCCAACGATACCTGAGTTATCAGAAAACATCCGCTGCTAAACATGCTTTAGCATCGTATTTGGGAACGCTTCGAGTTAGGTATTGGTTGTAATGTTAGTTTAGTTCTTAGTTAGCTTTAAGAAGTATAACAATAAAATTTATTTTTTTAAATAAATATTATAGAATAGCTTAATTTGTCAAGGTAGTGTACAAAAAAAAAAAAAAAAAACGGAGTAACCACCGTGTGGCGCTTCCATTGTTCCGATTTGAGTTCTGTTTTTTTTGTTAAGTTGGCACATCTGTTTTAAATTCCCTTTATATCTTAGCGTCATAGTTTGACATTCGCAAAAGTTACGTAGAATCAACAGTACATCTATCTATGTGTGTGTTGGCGATTTTTTACAATTTTAGAAATGGATTTAAACTTGCAACAATGAACTTATATTAAATTTTGCGTTAAAAATGGATTTAATGGTGCGCGAACGTTGGAAATGATGGAAAAGTGTTTTGGCAACGATTCGCTAAAAAAACGGGCTTTTACCAGTGGGACGAGCGGTTCAAAAGTAGTCGTGAGTCAATCGAAGATAAGGAAAGCAGCGGCAGACCATCTGAAGATAGTGGAGGTCTTGAACATTGCCTATTGGTCCGGCATGATCATGCAAAAAAAAAAACACCGTGTTGACTTCGCAAAAGTGATGATTTGCGAGGCTGAATCCGATCCAACATTCATCAAAAGGATCATTACTGGAGACGAAACGTGGGTTTATGGGTACGACATGCAATCCAGATATCAGGAAAGTGAATGGCGTTCATCAAATGAACCGAGACCAAAAAAACCACGCCGTTTTCAATCAAAAAAGAAGGCAATGCTCACGGTTTTCATGGACTACAACGGTGTAGTGCATTATGAATTTATCCCAGAAGGCCAAAGAGTAAACAAAGAGTATTATTTGGGCGTTATGAGACGTTTACGTGAAGCAATTCGCCGAAAGACACCAGAATTGTGGGCAGAAAACTCGTGTATTTTGCACCATGATAACGCACCGTCCTACAGTGCCATCATTTCTGCCATCGTATTTTTTGACGAAATATGCAACAAATACCATCCAACAGGCACCAAATTCACCTGATTTGGCTCCCTGTGACTTCTTTCTGTTCAATCGAGTTAAAACACCAATACGGGGAACTCGTTTCAGCAGCCAAGATGAAGTAATGGAAAAATCGCAGAAAGAACTGATGGACATACCGAAAACCGGATATAAAAAATGTTTCGAGGATCGGATCAAGCGCTGGCATAAGTGTGTTGCAGGCGATGGGGATCACTTCCGGGTGATCGAGGTGATAGGACGCGACTAGCTAACGGATATTTGCGCATTTACATTGGCAATCCTTTCTTCATTTTCATAAGGCACACGACACCGCAAACAACAGTTCTCATCTCAATCGTGAACAGTGGATCTAAGAAGGTAGTTGTGAAAAGTTCAACTTGTGAAAAAAAGATAGAAAATGCACAAAGTTTATTCGGCTACGTTAAAACAAAACAGAATCAAATTCCTAGTCTTAGTATTTATATAATTTTCTCCATTTAAGAAAATGCCAAAAATTAAGGCAACAACCAATGATTGGTTGGAACAACTTTGTTGTGCAAAATTTGCAAGAAAACGGTTTGTGCTGAAAAAATATTCACCGTCAAGCAACATTTGAAGACAACCAGGCATTTGGAACTTTTGCAGAGAAAAGACCGAAAAACGCAACAATTTCTCGGGCAATTATCATCGAATAACCAAAATCAAAATGATGCACTTGCAGAGGATTTTTGCTGTGTATTCATTGCAGCGAATATTCCATTGCATAAAATTCGCAATGAAAACTTGAAATTGTTTATAGAAAAATATACGGAATATGTATAATATAAGGTAGTTACGCTTAATTGTCTAGCGCTGTTAAAAGAGTCTATAAAGAGATGTTCCAATCGCTATTTAGAATTTCTATTATTTTTTTGTTAATGCTTTTTTAAATGCTGCGAAATAAGACTTAGTGTGTTCAAAAATGGAAAGCAATAGAATCTGAATGCGTTGTCGTATTTTCTATACCACTGAATGAGCAACAGGCTTTGTTAAGACAAAAAATAATCTCCATACTGAAGAAAATTGGTCAAAGATTTTATTATAAATACTTGAAAGAAACTCAGATTTCTTAATATAAAGCTTAACATAGTATGAAACATTATCTGCAGGAAGATACATACTTTCTGAAGAAGTATTAGGCGGATAAGGTAAGGACTATCTTCAAACTTAGAGATGAACATATGATGTTGAATTTTACATCCCTCTGCCCGGAACTACCCGTTTTATGTGATTTTAGCAATCTCAGAGAGTGAGAGGATGTGTTCTATTTCACCGCGAAATGCCCCATACACTGAGAATTCTGGAACAGCTTCTCCGGAGCTCCGATGCTTGAGCTTAATGAAGCATTACACATCTTAATGGTGACAGAGATGCGCAGTAAACTCACTTCGATACATGAACTGTATGAGTAAAGAAAATTTCTGAAGAAAATATTTGCAATATCTGCTGCTTAAATTTATAATTTTAGTTCATATAAATACACCGATATACAAGTGTAAATTTTGAAGCCAAACCATATAGACTAAGTACACACATTATATTATAATAATATTTTTAATTTTTTTTTTTTTGATATAAGGAATTGCTTAATTTAGTTCTACGTTTGATTTAAAAAAAAATCAAGGTTATATCAGAAAAAAATACTAACTTGAATAACAAGTTGAGCTTGTCATAGAATTTTCAGCAAAATCCCTTGGTCAATATTGAGAAAACCGATTATTTTTTTTGTATAGAAAATGTTATATGGTATATTAATTGAAGAAATATATTATGAAAAATTCAAACTCAACTCAAATCCATTTCATCAAATGGAGGCAAAATAAAAAAAAATCATCGAGCATTTTCACAGAATGATCTGAATTGACTGTCTGCTCATTTTCTTCGGAAAACCATGGGAAGATAATTCCACAGAACTAGTTTCCTTGAATGTTGTGACCATCAAAAGAACTGATTTCCGGTTTAACACAGGATTAAATGTCACAATATTAAAGCAATATCGTTCGGACTTGGCAAACTATCGTAGGTACCCTTTCTCTTGTGCTTAAACAATAATCAACCGAACAAAACAGTGAGTGGGAGAGACTATTTTTTAGCTCAACCCGAATTGTTTATTTTATCAAATAAGAACCGATAATGCTACCAGTATGTAAGTTTGGCATATTTTCATCTGTACTGGATCTACGTATACCGATGGTTACGGCACGCATGGTTGAACTTTGACATAATGTTTTGCAAATATATCACATGCATCTACTAAGTCTGACAGAATTCCCTAACGAAGGTTCTATCTCTAAAATAAACAAAACACAAAAAAATGGAAGATATACTCATGGTTCTAAACATTCCTAATTCTAATATCGCTTCGGGTTGCATTTTGGCAATTGTTGAGATATAATGGCTCTTATACATGTAGCGATTTTGTTTATTATTACCCCGCCTTAGGCAATAATAAAACGGAATTAGTGCACTGGTAGCTTACGCATAACCCAGAGTCCTTACGGTAGGGCAGCTCGATGTAACGCAATCTAAAAGACATCCTGAAACTTTCTTAATCCCTCGCAAGGACCCTCCCTGCTACCTCACTTCACCCTTACGACCCCGAGCACAAGCAACTCTAGAGAGGCCAGACCGGACAAAAAGTAGTAGGGGGACCGACCCGTTTACAGCTGTGGGCATGCTTGTTTGAGCTCCAACCTATGCTCGCCGGAAGGGGGTGATTTTGCTGACCAAGGCCGTCCTCATCCGTCAATCATGCCGTGCTCTTGATGGTAGCTGAGCGGTAAATACTACTAAAAGGTGGAATCCGTATACGTCCTCAGCTGATGTACAACCCCGATGGATATGACCTGAAATTATGAACCTTCACCTCAAGTTTATCTCATCCCAAACATACTTCAAAAAGAAGAAAGCCAGATGATATACTCTTTGGCGGATTCAGTCCCCTTGACAAACTTGTGTTGTCATATTGAGAAAGAAAAAAGAGAAGAGAAGACAAAAAGTAAAATGCTAAAAAAAAACTATTTATTTCAAGGTTGAAAGAGATGACAATAACTTGCAAGGGTATATACACATAAAAGCACCTTGTCTTAGAACTAGTGTCGTTTCTCGAATCTATGCATTTAATCAATACCTAATAATATCAATACTTAGATTAATACTGAACCGAGCCGAAAAGAATATAAAAATATATTAGATAAATCTACCGCTAGTTACAGAGGGTATCCGCTAGCTTGAGCAACATCGCTCAATAAAGATATCGCGATATTTTACTGAAAACTATTTATTGGTTACAATAATAAATAGGTTACAGTACAATATCAGTACTAAAACTAAATAGAAAATAATAAAACTTTAAAATTTAATTCATGAGTCCTAGCGCGTCACCACATAAAAGCTGATACGAACATAAAAGAGTAATCTCCAGTTGACTTACCGAGCTTATGCCGGAGGGATGTGCATAACTTACGCGGGTTGATATGACCTGTCGACTACCATGCCTTATAGTTAATATGAGAAAGTGGTTAGGCTCTCGTTCTTCCATTAAATAAGAGACGCTTACACTTAGGCTTAAATTTTTCTCATTTAAATACAAATAAATAATAAAAATATAGATATAAGCACATATATATGTATATGAAATTATGATATATACAAATGTATATATATTTTTACGCAAGTAAATCTATTTGCATAGATACGCTGCCAAAATACCCCAATCCTTGCTTGGAAAGAAAGGGGACGGGATGTAAACGCCAAGTGACCATATTTATTTGTAACATTGTGACATTTTCAAAACTCCAGAGTAGAAATTATGATTTTTCTAAGTAAAAAATTGAAAAAGTACGCAACATAAACGACAAATGACATAATTTTTTTTTAAAAAAATAGGAATAGACTTCATATCAATTTTTTGTTTTGGATATTAAAAAGAGCTCAGTAAAAATGTATATTAATCTCCCAACATTTTATTTTTAAAAATACTTTAAGAAATCAGCCTCAAAATTGCTAGCATATTTAGACAAAGTCAAAGTAATAATAAATAATTTTCAAGAAAATAAAATAAAAATAAATGTTTAAAATACATACATATGATTTAATTATAAATTTAAAATTAATTCTTATATTTGGATGCAGAATGAATTTCTTTAATCATCCCATTACATATTATTTTTATTTTTTTCATAAAAATTATCACAATTTTGGGTTTGCATTTTTAAAATTAATATTGCGTTAACTGTTTCGCCAGACAGTTGAGTTTTTCAACGGTCCCGATTTTGTTTATTGACGAAAAAATTCTTTCCGTGACCACATTAGTGCCAGGCAGACACAAAATATATTCCACTAGTTTTAAAATATTTTTAAAGGGAACTCCTTTATTTGTCCGGACCCTGTTAAATTATTTAAAATTCGTTTGACTGGGGTGGAAATGAAATCTCCAATTTAGATATAAGTTCAAAAATCTGTCCGCTCAACTCCACTATGGTGTTATTATCCCCTTCAATTGCTAAGATTCAACATTTTTTGGCACATTTGAAATAACTTCTTTAGCAAATAAATATTTAAATATTGTTTTTTTTTTATTGAAAGCTATAATTATTTACTACAAAATGCATAATTTCATAAAAGTTAATTTTACCCTGATAATTAAAAAAAAAAAAAAATTAAACAGCCTTAAAAAGGCGAATCTGCCCCGTTGTGGGGAACAATAGTCATCCGGGTGAGGCACTTTCGACATGAATTTAGATGACGCAATGTATTAAGAATCAATTAGTCAAATATTTTATATACGATATTTTTATATATTATAAGTAGGAACGTACTGTTTTTATTTGAATAGTTAAACAAATCTTAAATCCATAAACATAAAAATTAAATGACATCAGAAATTCATTTTTAAACTAAAATTAAATTAAAAAGACTAAATTTGAAATCACATTCGAGAAAAAAAAAAACAATTAAGTAAAAGATAGATGTAAAATAAAAGGATGTGTTAAAAAAAATCATTTCACGTTGTATTGACTCCTATCAACATCCTTAAAAAAGGTCAGGCTTGAATATCTTGACAATCCAGCTGGGTGTTAGTAGCTATAACTAAATGTCACTTCTCAACACTAAAGACATATCCTCAAAAAGAGGTCTAAAAAACTACTAATTTGTGTTGTTTCCGGAAAGAATTAGCAGTTAAGAGAAATTCGTTTGAATTCTCAAATTTAGTTATCTGTCTAACATGATATTTTGGAATTCGGGCGTCAAATTTCACCAAATTATAGGCACCAATGTTGAATTCATCCTCGAGTTTCAATCTATAGTCACTTGTCTTTGATACTTCTAAATCAAAGTCCCCATCATCATCTTCCACATATGGCCCAACAGACTTATCTGAATCTGCAACGCTGAACGTATCTGAATCCTTTTGTTTTCTTTTTTTTTTTATAAAATGTTTGGTTATTTTACTCTGTTCCGGAACCAATTATCTATATCGGGTGGTTGTATTCGCTAGGTTGCTTGGTCGTCCTAGGTGTCAGATACCGGAAATGGCCAATCCATTTAGGTCGTACAGTCGTTTCCCACATACATCTACATACTATTTGCTTACATTTTAAATTATCAATGCTTACTATGTTTCGTTTGCTTCTAATAAAGAACATTATTGAATGAAAAAATTGTTAAAAAATATTTTATCTGTGTGTTCTGTCTTGTATCTGGTGTATGTTAAGTTTGAAGAATTTTCAGGTAATTTTGCGGTGTAGTCTTTTGAGTAAGAAGATTTAGTCGAGAAGCTGAAATTGTTTAAAAGCTTAACTGTACGCAATTCTTAGTTATTTACACATCCATACATATCCATATATACTTCGTTCCGAAAAAATCAGATAGATGGATGTTCAGATGGGGTTGTTTCTCCTTTAATTTTTTGAGCCAATTCGAAAAGTACATTTGGCTTGAATGAGAACATTGGGTTCAGGTAGATTCATTTATAGAGTGACCGTCAAAAATGTGCAATCACATATGTATTTGTTTAGGGGATACATAATGAAACAAAATTAAGAATATCATATTACAATTATTTTTCACCATATAAATAGAGCTATCCAACTACATAATTGGAATACACATAGGAGCAAGAGTGATAAGACCTAGGACCCACCTCTAATTGAACCTAAATAAAGATGCCACCATATGCCGGACGAAAGTAAATGACTTGAAAGAGTCAAATCAACTATACTATCGAATAGTTGATCCGCAATTAATACAATAAATAGTTACTCGTACACATAATTTCTTAATGTGACGAAATTCAGCCCATACTCGTATGTACATATGTATTCTCGGTAGAGTATTGTAGACTGATTGAACTTCGGGGGAAATCGAAAGCTGATATCTTGTTTATGTTAACGCGTGCCAATTCTTCAAGTACTCATCAGAAGAGAATGCACTGTCTCATGCTATTGGGGTTTGTTTGATGAGGATGAACTGATTAAGTAAAATACTTAAAAATTGTTAACTTCAGCCACGACGGCTTAATGATATTTTTAAGAACGAAAATCAGTTATTGTGCAATTGCTGTACGACTGATGGTCAAGTAGAAGTAATCCATTATAGACAAAGACACATGAGTGTTTAGCTATAAATAAGTTTGAAACCACAAATTACTCTGAGTGTTTCTAGTGCTAAATCTTGTCAGCACCAAATGAAAAACCTCAAGTCGTTACTACCATTATTTGCAGACGATCCCCTTGTGAGCTTGTAGAAGTTTCTGAAAACTAGAAGGACTGATCGATATTGCAGTGGGATCATGGCTCTACAACCTTTTTTTTTCTCGGGTAGGTAGTATTGTATCATCGAATCCGCATAATTTTGCGCAGCCACAAGCTCGACCTTTCCGTAAAAAGAAGAGGAAAAACAATCGATACTACCAACTTTATGGCTTTCTGGACAAAATTATGATTTATCTATGTATCAGCATTGCATTAATACATTTACACATAGAGATTTTTGATAGATGTATACGTACTCGTATATGTACTCGGATGTGCCCTTATGCAAGCATTTAGTTTTTTTTTTGTCATCTTTTTTTCATGGTAGAAGTAAATATACAAGAATTTTATTTATAAGTATATTATTTTCTTTAATTTTTTTAAGGGGTGATGTGATTAGTTTTTTTTTCAGTTAATGATCATTTCTTTTGTTTTTATTTGAGTTCGAGGGACTTTACCTCGTTTTCGTTATGATAAATTAATATATTTAGCTTGAAAGATGTTTTTACCTTTTTCTTTAAATTATTTATTATTTTTTATTGGATTAAGGATTTATTTTTTATATTTAATTTAATTAATTGTTTTTAGTATTAAGTTAATACCATAGAACATTTTAGTTTCTATATTATGTTTTCAAAACATATGCTTATTCAAGCTTATTAACTAATAATTTTAATTTAATAAATTATCTCAGCATTTGGAAATTAATGGATTAATTATATAGTATATAAAATATAAAATAGTTAAAATTTGTCCAATAATAATGTATGGATGTTCTACAGGTCGAGGTCCAATTCAGGTTAGTAGAATAGCAATAATTAATATGAATCAATGATTCCTCGAAATTTACTTAATCTATAAAATGGTACAATTATTAAAATTGCAATTGATATTACTAGTGCAATAGGTCCTCCTAATTTATTAGGAATTGAACGTAAAATTGCATATGCAAATAAAAAAAAACATTCTGGTTGAATATGAAGAGGAATAACTAATGGTTTAGCGCGAATAAAATTATCTGGATCTCCTAATATATATGGATTTCCTAATGTTAAAATTGTTAATAATATTATTATAAGGAATCTTATGATATCTTTATATGTAAAATATGGATGAAATGGAATTTTATCTAAATTTAAGTTTAGTTCTATAGGATTTCTAGATCCTGTTTGATGTAGAAATAATAAATAAAAAATAAAGGTGAGGTGGATGACTTCGATGAGTTGGATCAAATAGATGACATCGAAGATGTTGAGGATTTAAAGGGTGTAGATGCGTCCTTGGTGTTAGGATTCTTACGTTTTCCAGACATTTTTTCTTTTTTTTGTAGAATTGTCTGAAAACAGAAAAAATAAAAAATTCTTTATTACCAACTGTCTTATATGTTGTAGATTCATTTGTCCTTACTTATGGTTATAGTCACGACTTGTCTGCACTGTTTGGTGGATCACTTGCTTCTGAGAAGATTGGCTTTCGGAGAATGTGAATGTGTTCAGTGCTTTTACCTTAGGTCAGCTGACAATTTCAACTGTTCAGTGGACTAGACCACTAATTCGTTGATTGAATTCATTTTAAGCGAATCGAGTTGCTTTATTAGTTTAGAGTTTAAAGCTCTCTTTATTGACGAACTCTAACACTAAGCTCCTGCTGGTATCTGTTGCCAGAATTGTACTCATTTTATGTGCGGCGGCGGAATACAATATTTAGAAAGATGTTAAGTGAATTACAACTCGCATTTCCTTGTTGGACCTAAGTGGACAAAAGGATAATTAAATATGTTGCCATTCAGTGTGATACAAACAGATAGGCATTATGACAGACGAAATGCAGAATCTAGTTTGATGTTTTGCATGCCACTAATAACGTCTAATTCTGCGTATTTCTTCCACGAATCTGTACTATTAAAGGATCGCTTGTCGGATCGGCTATACTCTCGGTTCTCTGTATCATTTAACAGGCCAATTTACTTGGATCATCTAGCTGGTGTCATCGCTGATATTTTTCTATTGGAAGCATCTAAATCTTCTCCGAACCTCTGCTGAATCTTGATCCTAAATTGCTTTTAGGACAGGATTTTTCAACGACCTGCGGTAAAGATGGTAAAGATGGCAAAACTGGCTGAAACACTCGGTCAGAAGTTTGTCCCCTATCGGTTTCTTAATATGGAAAGTTTCGATGATATGTGTTTTTTTGATTTGATCTCGCTTTCATTTCCAACACAGATCAAAATAGGGTAATGAAAGCATCAAAATTGTAATGGATTTCGTGTCAAGTACTCTGTGCCTGCAATCAGATAGCAAAGGAGGTGTGGTTACCAGCAATTAGAAGTTGGTAACTAAGGCCCTATACCAGCAGTCTAATATTGTGATATGAGCTTATAGCCTAGAAAATCAGGTGGCAGTAAAGTGTCTCATTATATAACGTCGAGAACTTGGTAACATAATTTTTGTTCATCGGCCTTCAGCACAATTGACTTTGACTTAACATTGACTTGGACCTGTTCTGTTGCAACTAACTTAGATCTTTACATCTATTCCCAGTGATAATAATCTAAGATTGAATGCCGAAAATGTAATATAAGATAAACGAATTCCTAACCATTAACTTATCGAACTCTTACGCAAGATTGTTCCATACCCCACTTATACAGTTCGACTCTCCTAAGAGCTCAGGGATGATAGCTCTTAGTCCAATCGCTGGTTTTAAAGTTTATTCTATATTTATACTCGTATGTATTGGGTTGTTCAATAAGGTCTTCGGTTTTAATCGGAACTGAATTGCCTTCCGTCCAAATTGTTTTGGAGAGAGCAGAACAGATGATAATCAGAAGGCGCATGATCTGAAGAATACGGTGGGTGCTGAATAAGTATTGTCGCTAAAGCTGTGTGTGATCAAGCGTTGTCATGATGGAAAACAACGTCCTTTCTGTTCGCCAACTCTGGCCGTTTTTCTGCAACTGCTTCCTTCAAAGTATCGAGCTGAGAGCAATTTTTAACGGCACTTTTTTCTGATTGCGTGCAAGCAACTCGAAGTAAAGGACACCTCGACATTCCCAACAAATGCTCAACATTATTTTTTGGGATGCAAATCTTGTTTACCGACCAATTGCCTTGTTTTACCAGGAGCGCACCATAACCTCTTATGCCGAATGTTGTTTAAGTTATCTATCCTATCCTATCGCATCCCGAAACCACTGCTTTCAAGAAAGCCTCAAAACGAAGTCCATCTCAACAAAGACTCACAAACCATTAGGTGTTCCATAATGCTTCTTTCACTGTTCATGTGAAACCCAAACATCCACTTTTTTCGACATTTCAAGCCTTTTGAGTCTCTGCAAAACTATTGTATGAACTGTGTTAAACCGCGATCTCCCGCTTCATCAGATTCCTGTCATTTGCAGCCAAGGTTTGGTTGTCGTCTGCAGGGGATAATATCCTTCATTTAAAAAAAAAAAATTGCACTTAAAGTACGTCCTATCAAAAGAAAATCTCATAGAAATGTAAAGGATAACCCTATACACTACAACAATTTCATAACACATTTCACAGAGATGTTATAAAACGATAAACACTACTTCCAAGAAAAAAAACATCAGAACTTGTTGAACAACCCAATATTAAGCGAAACGCTCAATTTTACCTCGACCATTCAACAATGAGAAGATGAGCTTATAGACGCGAGTTGAAAATTCAACCCGTTATCAACTCAACTTTTCTACCAGTCCATGTATTACATTTGGCACATACTTTACTCGTAAATGTAAACTATCTTGATTTGTAATTTTTTCTTCTTTCTACAGCGACCATAGCTACAGATAGTACGTGTATAATCCAAAAGATCATTTGTTTTGCAGACATTCAGCTGGTTTTGTATTCTTTCTATCGACAAACAGAAGCTACGAGTACGTGTTTTAAGAAGGTGCCAATACACAGTATACTTTTTTAGAGAAACCTAAATTTTTTCTTCCTTATACAGATGAGAATGATGAGGGAACCACTTCCAAGCCCACCGACTATTCCAAGGGAGCCGAAGGATGTGTTCCCTATAAGGCCTCCTCCACATATACAAAGGCCTCCAAGGCGAGATACATGGTAACAGTTTTTCTAGACAGCGAATCCGCACCATAAACCTAAGGTCCAAACCAAATGTTTCAAACTGTAGGGCATAGCAAAAGTTATTTACTAAATGGGTGCGGCATGTACGAGTAAGTAAGTGCACATCAAGATGTTCCCAACAAAAATAGATCGTAATTTTTTCTATGTATACTTGAAATTTATTTTTAAAAAATGTATTTTCTAAATTCTATTAAATTAGATCTAAAAGTGAAACAATAAAAATAGTAAAACTACCCCCCCCCCCCCCCCCCCTAAACATTCTGACCTATTTATTATATTTGCACATTCTGCAATCTTGTGAAATTCACTAAGGTTTTGTGGTAAAACTTGTCATGCGCATATTTGTACAGTGCTTACGGATTTTGCCTAGGCCCCCCTTGGCTACATCGCATATTTGAGTCTTCGTTGCCGTTAGTCTCACTTTACCTGCATTAATAGTAGTGGGACTAAGGAGCCCCGAACAAGACAACATTTTTCTTGAAGAAAATATGGTATATCCTAGATTCTCTATGACTGCAGTACGATCATTTATGAAAATTTCAACTTGTGAAATCGACTCCCAATTGGAGTGTCTCTTCATTTTCTTTTCGATTCTCCTTGATATTTCATAAAATCAAAACATGAGTGCCTTGGTAACTATGTGTCCATCTTTATTTTGTATTGAATTCAGATGGTTTACAATATGTGTGGTTAAGAATGGGCTGGCTTCGAATGTGTTCAATGGTGTTCTGGCGAAGGCGACAGTCGATTAACATCATTATTAAACTGTCGCTAAGCCAGGGGATATATACTTCTAAAATATAGGTTTCAATGGATCCCTCCTCGCGTTGTATTCTTTTTGTATCTGAAATCTGTTCACCTGTGGTATTTTTGGTTATTTTTCTATTTCTGTGTTAGATATATTGTATATGTAGCACAGTAACAACGAGTAGTAGGTAACTAGTATATGTATAGTAAATTCACCAAAAAATGCTATTTTGTAATTTGGCGTAATTGCTTACCTGCTTTAATAGGGAAATTAGTTATAAAAAGAAAACGACATCAATATTTGAGTACATGTGGTGTATATACATAATAATAAAAACAAGAAGAAATAACATTTTCAGTTTTTGATAATGATGAATTTAAGAACATGTTTCCTCGATCACTATGATTACTTTGAAATGATCTGTTTACGACATCTCTGCTTTGATATCTGGCAGACATTAAGGGCACTGGACCAGGTGGTTAGCTAACTTATTTATATAAGGAAATTTATTCTTTGCGAAAAATTTACATTTTGTAATTTTGTCCTTTTTGTCTAAATAGAGGCTGTCACCTCACCTCACCTCACACAAATAGGTGTCATATTAAATTTTGCGGCATTATTAAATTGTCTACATCAAACTATTATTTGGATGACTTCTGATAAGCAAAAAGTAGGAGGTTATTAAATACGGATAAGCTATCGCACAGCGTGCTAAAATACTGAACATTTACTATTTCCCTTCTCGAACAACTATAGAATATTTAAAGGATGGACTTTAGTGATGTGAAAATTTTAACTTGTGTTCATCTGGCAAAGTCAACTGAAAATATCCCCGCCGTAGTTAAGAGTTTGACTGAAAATCCAGATGTGTCGATTTCTATACGATAACAGGAATTGGTTTTGTCCGTAGCCTCTTTGTAATACATTTTGCATAAAGATCTTAACTTACATGATTATAAGATCCAGCTGATACGAGATACAGCGCACAACGCTGTACTTTCTCTAATTGTGTGCCTGTTAATGAATGAACAAGATCAGCATTTTTTAGACAAAATTATTCTGAGTGAAGAGGTAAACAAACAAAACTGTCGCATCTGGGGCTCTGAAAACCCAAGAGAAATAGTACTACATACAACCTCTTGATCTGCAACAAGTGCCAGTTTTGGGTTGGCGCGGCGGTGTCATTGGGAAATATTTTTTTGAAAATGATGCTGGTGCGACCGTTTTAGAGAATGATACAGAACGATGTGCACAGACTTCTTTTTACCCAAAATTGATGCTCTGGACGTGGACTATGTTCATTTTCCACAGGACAGAGTAAAATGCAGCACAGCTGGTGGAACCATAATTCCATTGAATGATATATGAAGCCATTGGATTTTTGATTTCTGGAAATGGGGGCTTAAATTGGCCACCGATATCGTACGATTTTACAGCGTTTTACCTCTTCCTTTGGGCCTATTAAGTCTACTCCAATATCCGTGCCATTATTAGTGAAATACAGTTGAAAACGTAATAAAATGACTATTTGCAGGCAGAGCCGAGGCGGACACTTGGTATATTCTGTACCTCATCCCTATCCTCAGAGTTTGTACTTTATACTGCAATAAAAATATCCTCACTTTAAAAAAAAAAATGTTGCGTATTTCTTTCGACTTAAAATTACCATATATTCGCAAATATAACTCTTAGGAGTTCGCGGTTTTAAAAAATATTTTAAATTGTCATCACGGAAGAACACTTGACCTTACCGATGGCGATAAGCAACTTATTTATATTGGATGAACGGAAAAATTATATTTTTTAAATTCATGTGTCCCTACTGATGATATTCTTTTATTTTTGTGCCCGTATAATGTTTGCACATAGCATTAACGAAGGGAAGTTGGTTAGTGTCTAAGTGACTAAGAAACAAAGAGCTGGGCAGGGCATTCCATAAGCGATTTGGCGATCAAGGATTGAGCTTTGGAAGCATTATATTCCACTCTGTTGAAAGTTCCCCAATTGGTTATGCTTTGAATATCGGAATTTAATGAGCTTAACATACGCTGCCGTTCTCGTTCTACACGCGAAGAGCAGAGACGTGAATCAGGAAACGAATATGAAAAGCATAGGAATATATTGGACTAGAAGTAGCAGACAAGAGATCGTTGATAAAAATAAAAGGAGTGTCGGATACCTATTGGAGGCTTTGGAGGTATGCCATAAAATCACCTGTCGACCCGTTGCTGCGAAAACCGTACTGGCGGTCATTTCGTGTTTCGAGATGTTTCATGAGCTGACGGTTTACCAGCGTTTTCATGACCTTGGAAATAAGGTAAATGAGTTTGTTTTCCATCTGTTTGGAAAGGGTCCTAAAGAGTAGGGGTGATAAAAAGCTTACGTAGTGGTTTTGCCAGCGACGAAGAACACCTCTTCAGAACATGGGGAGATATACCATCTGGACCAGCGGATTTGTGAATGATAAGATCTTTAAGAACTCTTGCTAACACACGAGTGCAAAAGTCAATTTGTACCAATGAAGATTCGACGCACTCAATTGTAGGAGGAGACAAAGCACAATTTGAGAGTATTGACTTGGCCTTTTCCAAAGAGCTGACAGCTGGAATATCATTGTAAATGAGCGATGAGTTTGAGGGTGAGTAAACAAAAATGTTTACTTCTTTTGGGACATTGTAGTATATTTTGCCACAGCTTTTAGTTTCATTGAAGTTTCACACGCTTAAGATAGATATTGCAGTCATTCCTGCCTCGTTTAAGCTTTTTTCGGTTTTCCTCTGTCGGGTTGGTTTTGAAGGACCGATAAAACATTTTTCTAACCCTGACCGCCTCTTTACAGCTCGAGTTATACCATGTCTTGTCTTTTGGTTTGATACTCTTCATCCGATGAGTGATAAAAGATCTAATTCCGAAGAAAATAGTGTCTGTGATCACATCAACAGCGGCATCCACGTCGTTTTCAAAATTCACATCAAAATTCGGTATTCGAGTGGGTTCATTTATAAGCTTCGTCAAGTTGTTTTCCGCAGGGAACACCTCAACACACCGTCCTTCGGGTGTTGTCTGCCCAGAATTTCGTAGCCACACAGAATTGAGCATATTGAAATCGACCGTAACGACGATTTCAGTATGAGGATAGAGGGATACAATTCTTTGTATGGAGTCAGACAGAGCATCAAACTCGTTAAAGGTAGAAGTGATGTCCAGTTTGGGGTGTCTATAAATAAGGCAATAGTGGATAGTTTGCTTAGGGAGACGGAATTTTAACCACATAAAATTCAATTCCGGATTGGAATAGGGGCTGTATTGCGGTGGAGTTTAATAAGCTACATTACTTCGCACGTAAATAGCGAGACCGCGGTCAAAGAGGAATAACGATGCTTCATCGTAGCCAGGTATTTTCTGATCAGAGTGATCTTAGAAGTGTGGGTGGGGATCAACCTGTGTTTCACTAAGTTGATGAATAACCGGTTTAGAAATGACAATGCAACTTTTTTGGGTTTTGAAAATTTGTTTTTCAATATAATCCCTTTTTTAACCCCATCCGTATACTACGACTTTTGTTGGCCTGTAAAATACTCCTCCCCGAGGGCGATCACTTTCCGTTAGGCCCGTTCTACTTTCCGGGAAGCGATCTTTTAAGGTTTGAGATCAAAAAGTCAAAGGGAGCCAAATTCGGGGAATACGGAAGATGGGGGAGAAATTCTTAGTGGAATTCGGACAATTTGGCTGTGTAGACTGCAGAGGTTTGAGCCGGTGCGTTATCGTGGTGGAAGAGCAATTCTTTCTTCTTTAAATGTGGTCGTTTTTTCTTCAATTTGGCGTTGAATCGGCCCAATAAAGTGTCGTGGTATACTCCTGTGATTGTTTTTTCCTTCTCCAGATAGTTAACGTGGATCACACATCGCGCGTCCCAAAAAACGGTGGCCGTCACCTTTCCGGTCGAAGACACTGTCTTCGATTTCTTTGGTGCACATTCAACGGGTAAAACCCATTGTTTCGATTATTCTTTGATCTCTAGTGTGTATCAATAAATACTCGTTTCATCGGCGGTCACGAAACGACGCAATACTTCTCCGGATTCCGATTTTACACTGTCAAGTTCGTCTTTGAACTGGTCTCACGATTGCGCTTATTCTCCGGTGTGAGCAAACGCGGCAGCCATCGCGAGGACATCTTTCTCGTGTCTAAGATCTCGTGCAGAATATGGCTAACGCGATTAGTTGAATAACCTGTTATCTTAGCCAACTCGCGAGTTTGTAAAGAGATGTAAGTGAAGCACCAGATAGTTATGAAAGTTTGTGGAAGTAATAGCTCCATAAAGTTTTTTCCTCAAATTACTGAAGCTGAGTAAGTGGCACGAAAAGTAGAGGGTATCTTCCCGTGGGCCTATTTCATCACAGCTCTGGAAAGGTTGTTATGGCCTATGAGCAATACAACAAGCGTAGGTGATCCAGTTCTTCTTTTCAGGATAATCTTACTTGTTCTGAAATTGCTGAGTTCCGGACATAATTGTCTTGAGATCTCGCAGGTTGAAAGGTTTTTTCACCATAAACAATTTAACCAATTTGCACTAATTTACTGATAAAATATTCACATGTTTGTACTAATCCTCTTCTTTTAATACTTTGATTCCTTATTTCTGCAATTTTGAAAGGATTTTATGTTGAATGTTTAATGGATTTTTTAGTCAATGCTCCTTCTGGTAACCTGGCGTAATTTTAACAAACAAACAATATTTAACTTTCAGCCGCAGACCTTAAACCCATTGTGTCAGCATGTGGAATTTTCATTAAGTCTACAACAATTATAGGCAACAGAGGGACTAAAATTCATTTTTTCTTCTTAATTTTTTTGTTTATAATTCCTCCGAGAGGCACAAATCAATGCCAGATTTAGAACAATTGTATACATATGTATATATATAATATATATATCCATGGGCACATATATACATTTGCCCTGAGAGGGTAATTATTTTCATAAAATGAATACTACATGTGTATTAATAAAAAAACACATTTTCAGCAATCTTTAGTGGACCTTAGCGGACAACGTTCAGGGTTCACTAAGGTCCACTTAACGAATTTAAGTAAAGGGTTGTGAGTCCCATCTAGTACAATACGTATGTATGTACTACAATAGATCGCACCCTTCAACAAAAAATAAAAAAAATTAAATAAAATAGGTTCCACGTTGGTTTTCATATGCCAACATAACTTTACACCAGCAAAAAAAAAAAAAAAAAAAAAAAATTAGAATACGCTTAATCGAAGGAATCATGCAGAACATTTACTTTTCAATCAAGCCATATGTATGAAAACAAAAAAAAAAAAAAAAGGCTAAAATCCTATAAGTATAGTTTATTTTTGAAAGTGTTGTAAAAGCCACAGAAAAGTAACAATTTCCACATTCTCGTACACACCTAATATAGATCACAAAAACATACCCAACGGCTGGAATTTGTGCACAAACTTCAACGCCTGAAGCTTCGTATAAAACTGTAAGTACACATCAAATATTTTCTTCGGCTTGATTTATAAACTTTGCTTAACTTAAACTATAAAATTTTATTAAATGCATACTAACTACTCTGCCTAACTAAATCTAAAACATACAGTTGTACCAGATATGTAAATATATACACCTAAATACTTATCATTTAACAATACATACAATTCTTGTACTAATTAATTTATACCTACTTACCTACTTACTTAAATATCTACTATATATATATATATATACCAATTATCATAATTAGTTATAACATATAATATTAATCTACATACATATGTACGTTTGAATATAACACATACAGTTTACATTCAAAAATTTATTCTTATACAAACTCTTTAACAATTTTAAATCTAAATCACATTAACTTGTCTTACAACTTATATATATTCCTAAATTATACCTAATTGTCGTTGCTACCAACTCATACCAACATTCACACATCCATAAGCATATATCTATAAATATATATTTATCCATTAATTTACAATAAATTTATCTTGGGATATACTACTTATCAGACTGTTTGGCCATTCTTCCATTTTCTCCATGTATTAAAGCAACATGAAGTGCTAGAATTATTCGCGATCGTTGAAACAACCAGTTAGGAAAGTGTTTGAAAACAATAACTAGCGACTATTCTAACAAAATTTTAGAAAGGAATAGTCATGGCGCAGATGGCTACGCCAGTTGCAGAGGGCGGGTTCCATTAGGTGTCGTTTAATCTAAGACTCCATACATAGTTTTAATGTGCTCATACAACTCTTTTTTATTATTCCAATAGTCGAGGACCTAAAGTCACAAGTTTCACATTTTTTTAATATCTTTTAATTTTATCGGCACGATAAATCTGTGAGAATCAGAAACAATCAGCAAGATCCCACCCCACCGAAGAGATAACGCCGTGCAACTGCAAGCGTGCCATTTACTGCTAACAAATAAGTGTTTAATCTATCAATGAAACACTCTAATTATCTTACAAAACACATGCAATTTGATTAAGTGGTGTACCGATTCTACGCCGATGCTGAAGCTTACAAATCTAGATATGATGTTCTTTGAAAAAATGGTACCTTTAAAGGACTTGTAAGTTGTAATCATTTAATTGAAATATTCAATTTGTGTACAAGATTTCACATCATTACAGAATAAACTGTCGGACCAGTAGTCTGAAGAACCACTTTTACTGCCCTTAACATTACAACATAGTCTACTTTACCAACCTACATGTAAGGTAAATTAGATTTGTGCTAACTATAAACTAAAAACATTGATTTTTATTTATATTCATTAAAAACAAACATAGAAAGTTGCCCAAATGTCTTCTAAGATTGAAGCTGAATCTGCTCTTGTTACAAAGAAATCACAACAGAAATTGACTGTTCCAAAAAAACGAGTATGTACCTTACAGCATCTCATAGTTGTTTTCTAACTGTATTCGTACACCCATTAGCAACGTCCAGAAAAGAAGCAGAATGACGCAATGAGCAAAAAGTTCCAGCATCATTAGAAATCATCATTAAAAGCACAAATTGTTCAAAATATAAAAATAAAAATAAATAGTCGTTCCATTTTGAAAATTATGCTCTTATAGCCATGGAAACATAATTAAGATCGCCTTTTCATTTCGCATTTTATGGAGGACTCAAGATACTGACTAGTAATGACCTGGCAGTTCATTCCAGAAGTAAGTTGTATTGCTTAGGAAAGAGTTTCGATATTCGGGACTACTTCCAGATGATGAATTAAAGGTATACAAGTGAGCATTTACAGGGAGACAGGTGGTACGATTGAACGCAATGGAGCCCTGGATTTTAAAACAACGAGAGAACAATGTAAGGCAGGAAACATTTGTCCGTGTACAAGTATGTCGATTGACTGTTTTGAATCATCGCACGGCTTGGAATCCTGATGTATATTGTAATATGGAACACGATGTTGTTGGATTAGGCATTAATTAGTCTTTTGACAAAGCGAATTAGTGGAAACAGTTTACGTATACTCTGAACTCAACTTTGTACTGATCTAGTTCTGGTTTGTTATCATGTGATGAGTATGACCTGTTCTCACAATGTTAGTTACGTTACATCGTCTATGTATATGTGACTTATATGATATTGTGTGTAGAACTTATATACATAGTATATGGTGTACATGTAATATATACAAATATATTACAATGCTTCCCCTAATTCGCTTTTCACCAATTAAAATTTTTGTTTTTATAAAAGATATACAAAAAAGCATATAAAATTCACAACAGTAAATATAATTCATACTTATTTAAATTCATTCAAAATATAAAATTATAATTGCATTTAAAACTCAATAGATAAACATAACAAATCTTTGCAACATATTCATTTCACCACTTTTTTAAATTCAAACGTGATCTTAAAGGATCAGATTTACAATAAACCGTTAGTTGCAATTTTTGGAGAAAAAAAAGGAATTCCGGCGCACTCTCTTTTTTGATATTTTGTATTTTGTACGAGAATCCCGACAGAAATAATGCGTTTCTTTGAAGCCTATTGGCAGAGAGTGCCGGAATTCCTTTTTTTTCTCCAAAAATTGCAACTAACGGTTTATTGCCGGTCACCAAGGTAAATCTGTTGCCAAAAAGATGTTGGTGAAATTTTTTTACACCAAAAACAATTCCCAATGCTTCCCTTTCTATCTGAGAATATTTCATCTGAGTGGCGGATAATCTCTTTGAGGCAAATGAAATGGGCCTTTCGATTTTATCTTTATCAACTTGCACCAGCACCGCTTCTATGCCTACAGAACTTGCATCAACTATCAATTTTAATTCAAGTGTAGACTAAACATTATCAAAAGTCTTTTGTTGTTTTGATCCCCATTGAAATTTGTTGCCATGTTTGGTATAAATTGGCTGTAAAAGTTTTCTACACCTAAAAAAGACGGTAGTTCTAGTATGGTTTTAGGCGGTGATAACTTTGTAACAGCTTCTACCTTCTTTTTATCTTTGTGAAGGCCATCTTTGTCAATAATATGACCTAAATAGTTGACAGAAGTCTTGAAAACTTCGCATTTGCCGTTGGAAACCTTTAGTCCAGCATCCATCAATTTTGATAGATTTATAATCTATCTAAATGTTGTTGTCTATTTTGAGCAGAAATAAGAATGTCATCTACGAAAAGTTTAACCCCTGGGATTCCTAGCAACAGGCTATCTATGAGGCAATTCCATACACTTATCTTTTGTATCGCAACAAGAATAAAGTTGTGGATATTGTGGTTAAATCGCTGGGTCTTTCGTCTAATAAGAGCTGCTGGTAAGCCATCGAAAAATTAATTTTGGAAAATTCAGAAGCTCCATGAATCTGAGCTTATATTTCCTCCAATTTGGGAGAGGAATATTGATCTACCGATAATAACTTTGGCTTTGCGTCATCTTTCAACTTTAAGGATACGAAATGCTTATTAAAACAACCTAGTCCTCCATCAAAAAATTTTTAGAATTTTGCTAATACTTGCATTAAATCCTGGTCTCTAGGCTCAATAAAGTTCACTTATTTAATAACTACATTAAAGGCATGCATCCAATTTCTACCAAGTAAAGGTGGGCTTCCATTTTCGATAATAAAAATATTAAACCCACAGGATTTAGCATGTTTCCATTATAACTTCTCAGCGTCAAATCACATTTATTCAGCTTTAAATTGGGAAAATGTTTATCGAATGTAGTCTTTGACATTGCAGAAATTGATGCCCCGCTGTCAATTTCCATTTTAAATGGAATTCCATTAACAGCAACACTGGCTGTATTCGGTTTTAAAATCGAGTTAAGTCTGAAATAAAAAATTGGTAAGTCATTTTCGGAGCCCTCATTTGAATTACTAATATCATTGCCACTGTCATTACCATCGCAAATGAAATTATGATTTCTATTACTAGTGCTTAAATTACACACTTCGAATTTCTCCGTCAAATACTGCTTCCACACGCACTCCACTGTTTGAGCTATTTGAAGTGATCCAGTGTTAAATTTAAATCTTTTGGGCCCATAACAAATTTATCTCGGAATGTAGAGATGATTCCCAAAATAGCATTTTGTTGCCAAACTTCTGACTCTAGCTACCCACTGTTTGAGTTACTTTTCTTCTTCTTTGTGAGATTCGTAAATTTTATAACGTTCAGCGAACCCCGAAGTAGCTGGCTTAAAGTGTTCTTCTTGTGTTTTTAAGAGTTAATCGTGCTCTGTTTTCTCAGATGCTGACGGATGAACTAAATTTGTTAAAAGCTTAAGAGTGTTATCGGGAAGCGATATCAAAAGTAAAGATCTTTTCTGTTTGCTTTCCGTAATTTTTGTTTGCAATAAAAATTTGTTCGATTTTGCATTTAAAGATGCTCCATTCATTGTGTTAATGGTTGAATTTCGGAAGTTAGCCTATCAGTAACATATAAGCTGTGTTTTCTTGTTCTTTAATTACGATCTTTATGCGCTGTTCGGAATAAGTCTCTGGAAATTTTTCACTTTCACTTCCTGAACCTGAGTCAATTTTAGGAGGCATTAATGATTAAATTAATTAAAATTATTTTTTCTCGACTGACAGACACTCGTCGTACACTCGTCGCCAATTCATGTACATTGTAAGATAAAACACAATGTTGAAAGTTCCAAACAAGAAAAAAAAAGTTGGATATATAACCCAGCCGTGGGGCACACTAGATTGATCGATCCAAAAAAAAGCCTGATTCCAAACTCTATCGAATGCTTTTGCAATATCAAGTACAACTCTGATGCTTTTGCCAGATTGATGTAGACTTTGGTTCCGCTTTTCGGTAAGACATGCTTTCAAACCACCAGTGACCTGTTGCTTTGCCGGTGACCTTGGAGAGCAGGGCACCTAAGTGCAATGGGTCTGTAAGAGGAGAGAAAAGAAGACTTACCTTTTTGGGTACGGGCTGGACAAATGTTGTCCTAAAGAGTAGGATAGATGAAAGGGATTACGAAGTGGTTTTATCAGCGTTGAAGAACACTTCTTCAGAATATGGGGGAACCACCGGATTTGTTTATGTTAGGCCCGTTAAGTAATCTTGCTAATACACGAACATTGATGATTGGATGCCCTCTGGTGAAGGGGGAAACAGCGCACAGTCTTGAAGGGCTGAGCAGGCATCGTCGGCAGTAATCTAATTGACATCTTAATCAATCGTCTCAAAGCCGAGTTGGTCTCGGGTTAACAAATGCTGTTGAAATCACAAGAATTAAAGAAAAAAAAAAAAGCCGAAAGAGTCGCTGACTGCTCAACGTTTCAAGCAAATCCAAAAATGCCTGCTGGTGGAGGTAGACAAATCAGGCAAAAACGGTCAGTCTCTGAAATTTGTTACCATCTTAACAAAAAATGGATGGCTCTGGGTTGCATTCCATGACAGAGAAACCCAGAATGGGCTCATGTCGACTGTAGCAAAAATAAAATCGTGATATAATATAATATATAATATATAAAAAACTCCATTGAAAATTGGCCTTATCATGGAAACTTCAATCTCAGAACTACACTTCTAGAAACTTACAAACAGGCAAGATCCACAGATTGGGAATCTCAACGACTAAATCTCATGGAAAACGTGGTCAAATAGTATGAGATATTAATAGAACCTTGCAACGGGCATTCCGTGAAAAAACTAGAGCGAGCAATGGAATCCCCCCCTAGGTGGTCTAAAGAAACTCGCGAAGTTGAGATCTGAGACCAGAAAGCTCTTAAACAGAGCGAAAAGGAACAGAGAATGGGATAAATATAAGAATAGTCCCACCATCGAAAGATCTAAGAGAGAATCGTGGAATAATTTTTATCAAAACCTTGCAAAACGGGCAGCAGCGCACACATATTCAAAATCCTAATCAAATTGGGTTGTTTAAAAAGGCAGATGCCACTTTTTGAGAAGCTAAAACTCATAAAAACTTCGTGTTCCTCCATTACTTCGGCTGCCAGAGAGAGGATTTGTTGAGGGAAAACGCAATCATTCAAAGCCCCGAGCTATAAGGTAGTATTTACTGTATTGCTTCAGAAGGGCACCCAAATAATAAAATGACGATAGAAGCATACTCAAAATTGGGGAAGAATAATTCTTATAATAATTTTTTTTTTTTTATTTTTTCGAAATAATTTCTTTGATAACCAAATTAAATACATATGTATGCGATTGGACATTTTTTACGCTCACTGATTGAATGTGTGCATCTGAACCCAGCGTTCTCACTCAACTGAATCAACGGTACTTCTCAAATAAGCTCGAAAAATGAAAGGAGAAACAACCCCAGTTCCTATTTTTAATTTTCTCGGCACGATGTACGGATATGTAGATAACTTAGAATTGCGTAAAGTTTAGCTGTGAAACAATACCTATACGCTTCTTGACCAAATAACAACTCCGCATGTTGTCATTTTTCATATCTGATAGGATAGCACTTTTCATTAATAAATAATTTGTTAGACGTATAAATTTTTGTTAAGAATATCTAAGAATTTAAAGCTTAGAAATCACTTGCTTAAAAATCTAAACAAAAACTAGTTTAACAGTGTTTTAAAGAAGTATTTTTCAGTTCTTTGGTTGCTTGCAGAAAATTATTAATAAAATATGGGTAGCCCTAAAGGGACGGGAGTTAATTTTAAGGTCCAGGCATTTAAGAAATTTGTTAAGAAATTTGTTAAGAAAAGTGTTCATGCTCATTGGCATATTCAAAGCATATTTTTTTAATGCCTTACATGCTCCAGCTGGTCGGCCACGAAAAACGCTGCGCTAATAGAGACAATCCCTTTCAAGGCAGTTGCAAACATTGAATTTAAACTGGATATTACATCATTCTGCAGAGTAGCATGCAGAAGAATTCTTTACGTTTCTTATCTAAAAGCGCTGGAAAAAATATTTATGAATTGTTAAATCGACTTGAATATTTGTCCACTGTTTACTACAGATACTACTACTCGTGCCCTCATTACTCAATTATTTATAATAATCGCATTCCCAGTTTAGTGGGATATTGCTTGCATTTACCACTGATTATTACAAATCCTAGGTGGAGTGAAAAGTAACCTCTTTGACCGCCGGAATTTCAGTGCGATATTATCTTTAGTTTTGTTTTGACAGCTGATTGTTGTTGACGTGTTTGGCATCATGTTGAGTGTGGGAAAAAACGATTTTCGTTATCTCATAAAACATTATTTTTTGAGAGGCAAAACGGGGAAGCAAACAAAAGAAAAGTTGCATAAATGTTGTGGGGCTAATGCTCCGTCAGACTACACCATCAAATATTGGTTTTGAGAGTTTCGTGGTGGCCGCAACTCCACTACCGAACAAATCCGCAGCGCCAGGCCCTCCGATGCGGTTACAGAGGACAAGACATCAGAGAACAGAATGAGTGCCCGGCAATAGACTAAAGCCGGCACGAGTGCTCCGAAGCGACCGAGGAAGGCTTAATGCGTCGGAAAGGTAATGGCGTCGGTTTTCTGGGAATGTTATAGCAAACTCTTAGTGAACTACTTCAAAAAGGAAAAACCATCATCAGCGAGTATTACTGTGCATTATTGGAGCGATTGAAGGCTGAACTTGCTGCAAAACGGCTTCATATGAAGCGAAAAAACAATTGTTTTTGCAAGACAATGCACCGGCGCACAAGAGCATCGCAACCATGGCTAAAATTAATGACTTACGGCTCCAAGTGCTGTCGCATCCACCGTATTCGCCCGGTTTGGCTTTCTCTGAGAATTATCTCTTCCCAAACCTTAAAAGATGGCTCTTCAATAAAAAATTTAGCTCACGCGATGAAATCATCGACACCACGAAGGAGTATTTTGCAGACCTTCCTGAAAATGAAATAAGTGTATCAAACTAAAACAATTTTTTTTTCATTTGCAAGGTGGTTGCTTTTTACCACATTTAGTAAGTAAATAGAAAAATATACAATAGTTTAGGTTAGGCTAAGACAACTACTCCACATTAAACATGCAGTTGCTTTTTATGACTTAAAGTCATCCCATCGTTCTCATTAATTTGAGATCAAGGGTCAGTCTTTGGTGTTTCTGTCGATGATCAGGTATTGAAAGTTTAAGATAGTAATTGCAATAACTATTATACTGACGACCTTACTAGAATTAGATTCAAAAACAAAAATCATCCAGCAGAAATAAAATAAAACACCTCGAACCAATCAACTATGCCCAATCTGGAGTTATTAACCCACCCTAAGAAAATGCCAGAAAATACCATAGCAAACCTACCTATAAAAACACACCCTATCGTATTCCACCATATTGGCGTATTAATTGAATCTGCCATTAATTATTTAAGAAACCTGAATAGGCGTACACAAGCAGATGAATGTTAAGAAGGGATGGAAATGTGATCAAACGATTTTGAGGTGTATCTACAGAAAATCCATCAGCCATTTAAAAAAAAAAAGACAATACCATAAAACAGGTTTAGTTCATTGAATTTGGAATTTTTTGTAAATTTGTCTTATTAGATCCTTTTCATCATAATAAAACGAAATAAAAACTATAGGAAACAGAGGCATGCTCCATTATTTCGTACACGGTTACATGCCCAAATCAAATATAAGAAGCAGAAGTTCTTATTTCCAGGTGGCGCAAAAACCAATGACAACGTTGATGTTTGCCGTTTTTCTTTTCAAAAAAATCTTCTTTGCGGCCGCCAATTGACGAAAAAATTAACAAATAATCTATGCCATCAAAACTTCTCCGAAAACAATACATTTTCTCTTTGAGCATTATTTTATTTTTTAATTAATTTAATGTATTTCTGTCATCAATAAATTTAGCTAACAGGTCACGAATTTGATATGAATCATTTTAACAAACAGAACAGTTACTAGTATTCGAGCGGATAAAATGTTTTTGAAGCTTTCATTGCAACGCATTAAAAAGTAATGTGTCTACTTGATTTACTGAAAAGCTTAAGATTTCGCAAAATATGATAATTTATTCTATTTAAGCATTCTCTCAGTCTCACCTGAGTATATGCAAAACATCTTTCTCTGTCAGAAGGTTCAAATAACATAGTATGCATACTCTTATATCGGGTTCTTAACAACATTGGTTGCTTGTTGCGTTATTCAAACCTAAATGCTGCATTTACTTCGAACTACATATAGTATTTACGTTAATAAGGAGCTCCCTTCGTTTAGTTTCGTTGATTCTTGTTAAAGTACTAAGATCTTTTGATAGAAATACTACTTACTTTAAAACAATTGGGAGTACACCAGGTTAGTTCATTAACGCGGTTATATCTTTATGCTGAAATTACAGGCAAAAATCAAGAAGCAAAATTTCGTCAGCTCGAGCAATTGCTTTTGGACATTGGCCGGAGTTTTTATTTCCCGATATTCGATCCTCCGTCTACTCTAGGTAAGTGGAAATTTTCCCTCTATAGAAAATTCTATCCGAAAACCTATTTGAAAAGCATACCAACTCAATACTTAAAAGAGTTTTTATGGAGAGTAAGAAATTTCAATCAATTAAATGGCCATATTTGAAAAATGTTTGCCATGAAATGTTTGAATACAGTTGTGTTCATATAATCACGTTGTCAATATTTGACAAAGGTAATCCTTTCAGTCCAATTCTTCAGCAATTTATCGCGTAAATCGATCAACGGTCACTCACCTAATTATGTGTCAACAAATCGAGTTGCTGCAGCGGCATCTTGTGGAGACCATATCCAACCCAGATCAATGTCATCCATGTTTTGTAAGAAATTTTCGTAAAAGCTAGTCGAGTGTTGTTCGCCGACTTCTACTCTAGAAAGTGTGCGCTAAGAACTCGGTCAACACCAAAAAGCAGATGTCACCACAATTTTGACGGACAACGACAAACCTCCGAATGTGAAATATTCTGTTTATAAGAAAGTCCCTAACACTCCTATCGTTCGGACTCGGCAAACAGTCTTAGGTACCCTTTCGTTGTGCTTAAAAAATTATCAATGTAACAAAACAGTGAGTGAGAGAAACTATTCTTTAACTCAACCGAATTGTTTATTTTATCAAATAAGGACCGATAATGCCACCAGTATATAAGTTTGTAATATTTTCATCTGTACTGGATCTACGTATATCAATAGTTCCGACAAGCTAGAGTGAACCTTAAGACAAGATGTGCAAAAATACCACATGCAACTGCCAGGTCTAACAGAACTTCCTATCGAAGGTTCTGTCCCTAAAATAAATAAAACACAAAAATCCTTTTAAAATGCTTTCTGGATCCCAATAAAGGGACTTCTCAACTCATAAAGTCGAGGAATATCGTAATTTCAGTTAGCATGTACCTCATTATTTTATTCCCGGGTATCACACACATCGTACCAATTATTTGATCTTGGAACGATCCGCAACGAAACATTAAAACAAACAACTGTGTCGAACAATATTATTCTCGATCACTAAGTGCTATCCAAAATAATTGAAAACAACACTTGCAACTCTAGCTAGTGGCTTTCATTCCCGTATGCGTCATTGAACTTCCAATAAGAGATATCTCCCCTTCCGACGAGAACTATGCACAAACAATAACAAATAGTGAACTTGCATAGTATTGGGTAGAGCTTTTTGTTGCTTTCAACATAACAATTGGTGTTGACCGAGTACAACTATAGTATGCCATGATAGTTCGAGTATGTCACATACAAAATGAATAAACTAAACAAAGATAGCAAACTTTTCATATATTGGAAAATCAAAACCGGTTTTCTCTTGATCGCCCCTACTCGTGTGAACATATTCGTGGATTCGTGTGAATTGTCAACAATGTCAAAATTTGAGAGTGACGTCTCCCATATAAGGCTTTTACCAGGAGAGCATGTTCCGAAAAAATGTAAATTACAATTCATGAATAAATTGGATTATAAAATTAAATGGAAAGTACATATATGTATTATAATTCAATTGTCGTATTAATTTTTCGTAAGAAGGAATAGATAAGGATTAATGATTATTTTGATTGTTTTTATTTGTGAAAATATAACTTTACAGAAAAAATTTTGCAAAATTGAATTTAGAATATTAGTAATTGCAACAAACAAAATAATGAACAATGTAAACAAATAATGTGCTTCATAAGTCTATTTGGTACAACAGACTAATTCGTTTTTAAAAAAATATGGGTGGGGCTGGACACATTTAGCTCAGAATACAGAAAAAAAATCTGAATTACACGAAAAATGGTAACTAACTTATATGAATTTCTAAATTTCAAAAAAAAAACTATCTACGGTCAACGATTTTAATTTTAAAATGCATATTTTCTGACCGATTTTTAAGTAGGTACAAATAAACACTGATTACTTGTAAAGCATCTGTTGAAAACAATTATAAACTTAATTCCTTCCGACAAAACTAAATTAAGTTTAGATATCAAAAGTCTTGCTGCACATTGTATGTTGGCTATTCTGGGATTGTTTTTTTTAACAAAAAAAGCCATTAAAATACCACTTCTTTTGTACTTTATAATGTGTGAAAAGAAAACATTCTGGAAATTTTTAGAAAACCCTTAAATTTAATGAAAATCACAAATGTTTTCCCAAAAAACTAAAAATGATCAAAAACGTTAATTTATTAATTATTAGTATTATTAATTAATTATTTTTTTTTAACACATGTCAAACTTAAAGAACAACAGGGAAATTGAAAATAAAAAATACCCTTAATTAACAATCCCTTTCATTGATGTCCAGAGTCAAAAGTTTGTGCCTAAGCGTGAAAAATGCTAATACAAATGATTGAGAATACAAGTTAAGTTTGATTGCAAACTTGGGGTTTCTTTCCATATATTCGTTAATCTCCACATTTTCACCACGTTGAAATAAATATTCACCAACTAAAATATTTTTCTTTTTAGTTTTTCTTTTATTTTAAGTACGTACCTGTCATTTTGGCCATTCTGATAGGTTCTGGAAATGGAGAATAGATTTATAATTCACTTACTTTCGCACAGACAGAAAGCTCCGGGATTGGAAATGTATTAGTAGAGTTCATATCTAGTTTAATTACAAACAGATCGGCTGCCGAAGAAGACCTACATTTTAAAATTTATTGTGCTGTTGGCGGCGGGTTAGTTTTTTCACTTCAAACGAATATACCGTATATACACAAAAAAAACGATGGCCACAATCTGGGAGCTACTCATCCAAAAACTGGCTGAAATTATGGATGAAGAACCGGAGGATGTCGAACAATATTGCTTGCTTTTTGGTGTCATGCTTAATATTGTTATCCTAGCATTGCTTTTACAAGTGTACTTTTTTCCATTTGTTTTGGGGCTATATATTTAAAAAAAAATAAAACATAATATTTCAATTACTTATTACCATGTAAGTAAAGCTATCCAACTACACAATTGGAATATACGTAGGAGCAGGAGTGATAAGACCGCGACCCCACGTCTAATTTACCCTTAGCACGGATATCACTTTTTTTCACACGAAAAAGTTAAATTAACTATGTATATATCGGATATATATGGAATATGCAATTTTTCTATTTTGTACTATCTATATGAAAACTATGCCCTTAGATCTTCAATTTAAATGCGTGTTTACTGATTTCTGACGCCCACTGTGCATGTTGCATCGGGCTGGATTATTTCGACTCGAGATAAATGTACACACATACTGATGTATGAATGCATGTATGTATATTAGGACATTGTGAAAATCCTCTAAAGGTACTAGTACACTCTGCTACTGGCATGTACGATTTCTATAATGAAAAATAAAACATTATTGACAAATAAGAAAATTACAAGTCAATAGTTAAATAAATAGAGCACTAGCTACTACGGCCTTGGGCTCAGTCATTGAAAGTTTCTTTGGTATTTAAAAGTTTGTGAGTAGTATTTGTGTGCCCCATTCTAAGTCTTATGCATTTTATTACTAGGTCTGGGTAATTCAGTAGGAAAGGTTGCAATTACAGCTCCAGGGTTAATAGTTGAATAGTAGTGCGAATATTGGAGCTAATCATTCATGTTTCTGTTTCATACAGGGTTTTATATACCTAGTGCTGCCATAAGTTCTGTTACACAATTTACAGTGCTTATCGTCCAAAACTTTCTTTTCCGAACACATGCACTGATCAGTGAAGAATACTAGTCAGTTTGGTTTCAGTTTGCAAATTATTCACACGGAGTGGGCCATAAAGAGATTCGAGTCCTGGTAATAGCATTGCATAAGTTTGGAAACATTTCAGGTTATTGCTAGTTTTAGCGAATTGTCTGGAGAAGAGAACAGGCCAAGAAGTGGTCTCCCGTGCGTAGTCCGTACGAATGCAGTAGTAACGGCAGTGCGTTAACGAATTCGGCGATTATGTCCAAGTAATTGGATATATCAACCAGATCCGTGTCTAGGTTGATTTGGGATCATCTGTATATGAAAGCCTATCGTCGGTCAACGGGTAATCTTCTACCTCCTCAACTTAAAAATATTTTGTTTACGGATTTTTTTATTTTATTACTGAAGGTGAAAATCTCAAAAGACACTCTGGGGATTTTTAACTCAGAGTAGTGTAGGACTCTAACCGCACTAAAACCACCTCCATATCATGATCAATCAAAAAGAAATTGACAAATGATATATATTTTTTTCGACGTTATGTTGTGTTTGAGAAGGTATTATAATTTGAATACCCGATCTCAAAATTTTTAAACTAAAATTTCGTGAGGTTCGAATTTTATTTCGTACATTCAAGACGTCTTCCACCTCAGGATTGAAATGCATATGCAAACGCTCGTTATGACGAGTTGCGTACCTTTTGATAACATCGGCTACAGAATCAATCTGCATGTCATTATTTTTAATGTACCAAGGGGCATTTACTTTGTTTTGGAAGGTGTGTATTATTTGTAAAATAGTTTTCTTCGCACAACCCCATAATTAGGGTCCTAACGGGTTTTAGTATCTGATTATATAATAAAATTTTATTTTCAGTGGATATTATGTGAATTATGTCCCAACAACCGATAAAGTTTTCTATGTCTAATATTAAGTTCTTCTACTTTTTTTTACATGTTCCTTCCATCTCAGTTTTGCATCCAGATCCATACCTAGATACTTAGCTGTGTTAGAATAAGGAACTGCTTGGTTATTTATTACTAAAGGAACATTCGTAATTTTCTGATTTGTAAAATTGATATAGTTGGACTTTGGCTCAATAAGTTTAATTCGCCATCGTCGCGTCCAATTACATATCTCGTCAACTGAATTTTGTAGTTTTTCTGTTGCTTTAGCCACGCATCCATCAGTTGATAGAAGAGGAGTGTCGTCGGCGACAGTGGCAATCATCGTATCACTCACATTCGTTATATCTCTGAATACGCTGGGCCATAGCGAACACTAAAAAATCTATCTGCTATATAGGACTTTAGTATCTCGTAGTACTGTCCAGGTAGGTCCCTATGTAGTTTATATTCTAAGCCCTTATGCCAAACCTTGTCAAAAGCGTGTGCAACGTCTAAAAATATTGTATAACAAACTTGTTTCTTTTCAAGTGCATTTTCTATAACATTAGTTATACGATGTGCCTGGTCTGTTGTCGAGTGCCTACTTCTAAACCCAAACTGATGGGTGGGAATAAATCTTCTTTGCTCTATGATTCCATCTACTCTTTTAAGGAGCAGTTTTTCAAATATTTTTGATAACACCAGTAAGAGTGAGATTGGTCTGTAAGAAGAAACTTCCGTTAGAGGTTTACCTTGTCTAGGTATAATAATAATCTCTGTTATCTTCCAGTAATGTGGAACATATCTTTGTTGACAGCAAGCATTTATTATAAGCTGAAGCTTTATCAGCGCTATACAGGGTAATTCTTTCAGGATTTGGGCAGTTTTCTGTTAGAAAGTTTATAAATAGATGTTTTGATCTGTTTTAGCGAAACATAAGGGATTATGTCTTCATCAACTTTATGTAAGTATTCAAGACGTTCGTCATTCCACGCTAGGTGGAAAAGGTTTAAAGATAATTGTCAGCTGCTCCGAAAAAAGTTGGGTCTTTTTTTTGGGTCGCCGATCCATTTCCCATTAGATGTTTTTAATGTGGGATCTAAATATTTAGCCTTCCAAAGGGAGTAGTCTGTGGCTTTGTCAGCAGATAAGTTTCGGAGGTATTTGCTAAGAGATCTGATTTCAAAAACACCGATACATTTCTTAAGTTGGTTGTTTAACCTATTAAATATAGCTTTATTGCCAGGATATCTTGCAATTTCCTGCGAGCTCTTCTCTTTTCTAATAAAAGTTCCCTAATTTCTGCGGAATATATATCCGATGCTTGTGTATTTTGTTGATAACTCGGTGTACTATCTCCCGCTGCCTGTTGTACATCGAGAATGAATTGTTCCAACTCGATACCAATATTGCTAATTGTGACTAGTTGAGACTTAAGTTTAATAAATTGTTCGAGAAGTTCCTTAAATTTACACCAGTTCGTTCTTTTGTGGGTTAGTTTAACAATTTTCATTTGTTCTAATGACAAGCCGTTGACAGGTAGGATAACGGGCGTATGATCCGACGGCAGATCATCGCTGCTTTACCTTTATTTCCTTTCTATTGATACCTTGCGTTACAAAGAAATCTATAAAGTCGGGTATTTTTGCTGGTTCAGACGGCCAATTAGTAGGCGAACCAGTTGAGATAAAATCGCAGTCTTAATGTCGCCCTGCTTTGTAAAGCTTCCTGCCTTTGCCGTTTGTTTTAGTACCAAATGGTATTTTGTTTAGTTTTTTGTTTTTAACATTTATTTGTTGCCTGTTTTTATTTTTATTTATTTATATTACTTATGTTTTGTTGATGTTCGATTGTAACTTTGTTTTTTCTTTGTACATACTCTTTTGCAGCTGAAAAACCTCTGTAACTAGCTGGGTGGTTTCCATATCAGTTGATACATTTCTCTTTCTCATCGTTCTTTAGTGGACAACTATCTGTTGGATGTTTTCCTTCACATTTAACGCATGCAAAGTCTCTTTTACAGTAGCTTTGCTTATGCCCAAAGGCTTGACATAGTTTAAACTTCTCTGAAGTGGTTCAATCTTAACAATAATACCCAATATCGGGTTAATAGCGTATACCTCTTCGATATCTTCTTGATTGTGAAAGGAAAGTATAAAAAGAGGTAGTTTTATATTTCTTGTCGTTGGTTTTACATCAAGACTATGTGTTTTTTCATTTTTTAATAAATTTTTGGCTTCTAAGGTTTTAAATTTTCTATAGGTCAAATCTTCAACAATATCATGTTCATCACACGAGTAGTGAAGACCTTTAGCGAGTACTCTTAATGGTCTAATAGCCTTAATTTCGTAAAGCTGCCATTGCAAATCTGTTTTCCATAGCTCATCAGTGATTTCTCTATAAGTAGCTCTGTCGTCCACAGTTATTTTCCAACTATTGTTGGTATATGATCTGAGCTAGAAAGTATTTTTTGTTTTTTCGTTGATTATTATTACCATCAAATTTGTTTAATCCAGAGATCATTATTGGTAGTTGTAATGACTGCCTTTTTCTTCCAGTATTATTCTTTTCAAGCCTTTTATTATTTGCATTAGCCTGTGTGTTCGCGTATTTTGCCACACTTTCACGATTTCGTGGAGATATCTTTGGGCTTTCTTCTGCTTTTTGTTTGAAAATGCTTCTACCTCTAGTGCAAGCTCTTCCTCACCTGTAAGGTATTCGCGACTAGTTGGGCTTCGTTTAAATGCATATTCTTTTCAGAGTCTTGATTTCTTCTCGGAGTAAATTTACTTCTTTTTAAGCTATTTTAAGCTACTTTTTTAAAGTAATAAGTGTGTTTTTTGCCTCTTCCATGTTTTTGTTACTCGCTGAGTCCGTTTTTTCGCACATAGGCGCTTCAGGCGGACTTCGTTTCCGCTTGTTTACGGATGAGAAAATTTTTAAGGTGGAAGAGGTTTTCAAGAAACAAAATAACAAATTTTATGCCACTTCATCAAAGGAATTGGAAAAAGTTGTTCCAAAGGTTCAACGTGTACATCATCCCGCTTCCGGAATGGTTTGGTGGGGGGTCTCTCTCCATTTCTGTGAAAAGAGCAGAAAACTGTTGAAAAAGTTTAGCAGAAGATATGCTGGAGTGTGTTGTAAAGGGTTTTATCAATACCTTTAACAGGGCTCAGAGCAGCGTCCACCTTCTTCATGGAAACCGTACGTGCCACTATAGTCCAATGGCCACACCGTTCGGAAGCTTGTGTTAAAGCAAAAGGCAGTCATTTCGAGTGAATCCCTTTTTTTTAATAATCAATATTGTTACTTAATAAATGAAACAATTTTGGATCCAATATGTTTAATGTTTTTTTTTATATCGTTTTATATTTGTAACAGAACCTATAACAGGACTAGGTAGTTTAATGTGTAGTTTTTGATATATTGAATGAAAGAGATGAGTGGTTGTTTGAGAGCTAGCCGCTGAGAGCAGAACTTCTGAATCCGCATACAAATTTCCCACCATGCCTGGTTGATAAAATTATAGATTGAACAGATTAAAGAAACTTGATAATATTTATCCCGGTAGTAAGGCTTTTCCTTAAACTTATACAATGTTGCCTAAAACTACAATTTGATTCGAATATAATGCCTAGTAATTTTGAAAAGTTCACATTTTTGATACTTGTAGGGGGTAATTCTTCGTGAGGTTTGATTTTCAATAGGCTTTTTTTGGCAGATCACACGTGACTCCTGTCAAACTGCTTTGTCAATTTTGTTTAGTATCATTTGGCAAGTCATCATGGAAAGACTCACACCACAACAGCGTCTCCAAATTGTTCAGCTGTAATACGAAAATCAGCGTTCTGTAAGAAATGTTTTTCGTGCGATTCGAGGAACTTACGGTGCGAATAATCGACCTACTAATACCATTATTGCCAATACCATTCGCAAATTTGAGTACCAGTTTACAAAAGTGAATAATAATCGACCGGTTAGACCACATCCAGCACGAAGTGAAGAGAGAAGAGTGTGAATCGATTCGTCGTCGTTCTCAGCAGCTTGGATTGGCGTATTCGACAACTTGGCGTATTTTACGTGAGGATCTCGGCCTAAAAGCATACAAAATTCAACTTGTACAAGAATTCAAGCCAGGTGACTTGAATTTGCGTCCTTTTTTCAGTAAATGGGCTATGGAAAAACTCAATGAAAATCCGGTGTTTTATCGTGAAATTTTGTTCTGTGATGAAGCCCATCTCTGGCTCAATGGATACGTTTATAAACAAAATTCTGATATTTGGGCTGATGAGCAACCTGGAGAGTACCAAAAGCTACCATTTTATCCATTAAAAACATCGGTATGGTGTAATATATGGACTGGTGGAATTATTGGTCCTTATTTATTTTAAAAATGAGGCAAAATAAATGGTAACCGTTATCGCGCCATGTTAACGGACTATGTGCTTCCTGAAATTCAAGCACATGGTCTCTGTGATCTCTGGTTTTAACAAGACGAAGCTACGAGCTAAAGAGCGCGTAAAACAATGGACTTGTTGATAAATAATTTTTATGAGCACTTAATTTTACGTTTTGCTACGGTAAATTGGCCGTCTAGATCGTGCGATATCACACCTTTGGACTATTTTCTCTGGGGGTATGTAAAGTCTCAGGTCTTCACGAATAAGTCAGCTATGATTGAGGCCTTGGACGCTAATATTACTGGTGTTATCTGCGAGATACCAGTCGCCATGGTCGAACGAGTCGCACAAAATTGGACCTTCGGAATGGACCACTTCAGACGTAGTCGTGGCCAATATTCACATAAGGTAATTTTTGAAGAGTAAATGTCATGAAACGTCCTTTTAACCGTTAATAAAAATTTTAAGTTTGCTTTAAAATTTAAATATTTCGTTTTACATTATAAATCAAACCTCACGATGAATCTCCCTTTAGAACCCGAATACGACTTTAGCTGATGTATCACCCCGATAGAAGGGTTGTGACCTGAAATTATGAACCTTCATCATGAAAGATATCTCTCCCCTCAAGTCTTTTACATCCCAAATCCAAATCGAAAAGAAGAAAGCCAGGTGATATGCTCTCTCTCTGGTAGAGCGCTATTACGGCCTTCATAGCAACTTCATCCGCAGGTTCCTCAAGAAGCCCGTTATGCTCACTAATTGATACGTCACCAACACGTTACCACCTTTCGCCCCTGGAGATACATCACGACCCTTTTAAATACCCTCTAGCTACTCATCCAGACAAAAAAAAAAAAAATAATAAATAAATAAAAAAAGGAGAAATGAATGTGTCTCGTATGTAAAACTTCCCGAAGAACCGTGTATCGATCAATCAAGTTGATGGACTTGGGTTGACATACTGAGAAGGAAAAAAAATTTAGTGAAGCCAATAGGTAAAATGTTAAAAAGAGTTTTATTTCATTGTTGAAAGAGTGGCGGAGGGGGGTGGCAATCACGTGTAGGATATATATAGTGTTTTCTATTAAGGACTTGACAAATTTTTTTTTAAATAAAAGGCACACCATTTGAGATATTTCAAAAACTTTATTATTGGCTTGAAGTACAATCAAAACATTTATGAATGGAACTCGACTTCGTTCATATGGTCACCGCGGGCACGCTTGCAGCGGCCGATTCGTTGTACCCAATTTTCAACAACTCGGCCACACATTTCGGCCGAAACGTGTTGTCGTGGGCGTGTTGCCATAAACCAATGACTTAACGTAGCCCCACATAAAATAGTCAAGCGGCGTTAAATCGCACGAACGAGGCGACCAATCGACTGGCCCATGTCATGAGATTACACACTCACCATACTTACTGTTCAATTAATCGATTGTAGCGTGTGCTGTGTGGCTTGTGGCACCATCCTGTTGAAACCACATGTCGCCCAAGTCCATATCTTCCAATTCGCGCCAAGAATGATCGGTGATCATGGCGCGATAACGCTGACCATTCACAATAACGTGACGATCGTTACCGTCGATGAAAAAATATGGCCCAATAACGCCGCTGGCATGCAAACCGCACCAAACAGTTATTTTTTGTGGATGAAGTGGTGATTCATGAAGAACATATGGGTTTTCACCCGACCAATAACGCATATTTTGCTTATTGACGAACCCATTGAGCCAAAAATGAGCTTCGTCGCTGAAGATTATTTTGCGATGAAATTCATCGTCTTGGCGCATCTTCTCCAGAACCCAATCGCAGAACGTACGTCGCTTCAAATGGTCCATCGGCTTCAATTCTTGAGTCAGCTTGATCTTGTATGGGTGTAAGCCAAGATCCTTACGCAAAATACGCCATAATGTGCTCTGAGCGATGCCCAATTCTTGAGAACGCCGTTGAATTGTCTGATTTGGATAGTTTGCTACGGACGCCTGAACGGCAGCGATATTTTCAACATTTCGACCAACCCGTTGTCTCACTGACACGGCAACATCACACAACGAATATGTAGACTCAATTTTTGCACATTTTTGTTAGTAGACAGGCAACTAGGGCGAGAATTACGACCGAAAATTGAAGCTAACGCTCTTAAAGTTGCAGTCACCTACTCTGAATATCTGTAGAAAATTTTTTTAATTAGCAGACTTTGCTCGTTAGTGTACTTTACTATGATGAGAATATTGAGCTTACTGAATAAATTGACAGTGACAGTTTGATGATTAGTGAAAGAGTGCGTTAACAAATTAAATTCAAAATTGTCAAGTTCCTATTGGAAAACTCTATATATACATATAAAAATAGCTTGCCTTAGAAATAGTGTCGGTTCTCGAATCTATGCATTAAATCAGAACCTAATAATAACAATCCTAAGATCGATACTGAACCGAGCTGAAAAGAATTAATAAATACATAAGATAAATCTACCTTTAGTTTTAGAGGGTAACCGCTAGCCTGAACAACATCGCTCATTAAAGATATAGCGGTAGATATTGTACTGAAATCTATTTATTGGTTACAATAATAAATAGATTTTAGTAAAATATTAGCACTAAAACTAAAATGAAAGTAAAAAAAATATTAAAACTTTACAATTTAATTCATGTATCCTAGAGCGTCATCATATAAAAGATGATATGAACATAAAAGAGCACTGTAAAGGTAAAGTGACCAGATTTATTTGAAGCAAAAGTCGGACGCATTTTCAAAACTCCGCAGGGAGTAGAAATTATGATTTTTTTTTAAGTAAAAAATTAAAATTGTACGCAGCATAAACGACAAATGACATTTTTTTGTTTTTTTTTTTAAAGAATAGACTTCATAACAATTTTTTGTTTTGGATATTAAAAGGAGATCAGTAAAAATGTATATTAATCTCCCAACATTTTATTTTCAAAAAAATCTAAAAAAAATCAGCCTCAATATTGCTAGTGTATTTAGACAAAATCAAAGTAATAATAAAAAGTTTTATAGAAAATAAAATAAAAATATATCTTTCAAATACCTACTAATGATTTAATTACAAATTTAAAATTAAGTCTTATATTTGGACGCAGAATAAATTTCTTTAAGAATCCAATTACATATTATTTTTAATTTTTTCATAAAAATTATCACAATTTTGGTTTTGTATTTTTAAAATGTTATTGCCTAAACTGTTTCGTCAGACAGTTGAGCATTTTCAACGGTTCCGATTTTATTTATCGACGAAAAAATTCTTTCCGTGACCGCATTAGTGTCAGGAAGACACAAAATATATTCGACTAGTTTAAAAATATTTTTAAAGGGAACTCCTCTATTTGAAAAATATTGAAAATAGTCTTATTACCGCTAATACAGCATTCCAAGGGTGCTGGCATTCAAGTTGTCGCAACCAAAACGGGTTTTCGGTAGCCCAGTAATGCATATTATGTCGATTAACCGTACTGTCAGAGAATAACACCTTGGGGAAGAAAAGGGGGTCTTGTTCAATTTGCTGAATAGCCCATTGATAGAAGAAAAACCGGTTGCGAAAATCCTCACTAGAAAGCTCTTGATGCATTGAAACATGATAAGGATGGTATTTATGTTGATGTAATATCTTACATTGAGAAATTCCTGATTCATGACTCATTTGGCGAGTGCTAATGTGAGGATCGTGTGCAACGGCAGTTAACACTGCTATTTTATTGTCCCCAACAGCCACCCTATCTGAACGATTCCTTTTCTTTGGTTGCACACTTCCTTCACCAGTAAATTGTTGGATAACCCGATAAAAGGAAGCGCGCGATCGTATTTGGTCTGGGAAACGTTGGGCGTAGAGAGCAACAGCGCCATCGATGTTCCTTCCACTTTCTCCATAACTCAATATCATTTCAATTTTCTCTTGAATTGAAATAGCCTGCGTTATAAATCTGGAAAACGTTACTAATAATAATCAGTTCCTCAAAACAAATGTCCAACTTCTAAATAAAGTACAGTTCCGTTCAAGTAGAAAAAAAGGGCAGAGTGAACATCATATACTCTCACATAAGTTAGGACAATTTGTCACTATCTGAAATTTCTTTGAGTTTTAACTTCACTCGAGGCAATAACGACTTCCTCAAAACAAATCTCGACCTTCTTGTTAACTTGGTTAACAATTTGGAGTTAAAATCCATTGATCTAGAGGTGTGGCTATGACAAATGGTACGGAAACACATCACTGCCTCTGCAACCGCTAACTCCTTCTCACGATCTGTGTCGTCGCTACTCCCAAAAAATGTGTCGAACTTTATTGATACAGCAGTCCAATACTTTGAACCTATGCTTTCGTCTTTCGATGAGGCGAATTACATCATTTCGTCCTCCTGCAGATATTGAAAACTCGCATTCGCAGACACTACAATAAGCAATTGTGTTACGTTTGCTCGGTTTCAGGAGTGGATATTTCTTTTTTTAAATCTTCCGAGAATTTACACTCCCTTTTCCATTTTTTGTTTGCTGCTGCTGAAGTGGATGACATTCTATTTCTATCTATTGGGTATATATTTTAATTCGTGCGGTTTTTTTTTTCAAAATTTGAACGTTTATTTAAGAAAAACATGTACAATAGTATTACGCAAAGTATTGCCCATCTGAAGCTATGACTTTTTCCCATCTTTCTGGCAATTTGTGGATCCCATCCCAAAAGAACTGCGCCGGCTTGGCAGCCATGAATGAATCAAGCCAATTTTTTGCTATTCTGCTCTGATGTGAACCGTATTTCAGTGAGGGCGTTCTGCATCGACCGGAACAAATGGTAGTCAGAAGGGGCAAGGTCTGGGCTATAAGGCGGGTGGGGTAAGACTTCCTATCCACTGTTTTCCAAATAGTTGTTATCCGGAATAGAAACATGGGGCCGAACGTTGTTATGATGGACAATTATTGCCTCGTGTCTGGTCGTATATTCCGGGCGTTTTTCGGCTACTGCTCTCTTCAAACAGATTAATCAAAAAAAATCACCCGATTTTATCAGCTCATAATGCAGCACGCCCATCTGATTTCACCAAATACAAAGCATTACCTTCGCGCCATGGATATTCGGCTTTGCCGTTGATTTGGCTGGTTGGCCGGGTTTCACATGTGATTTTTTGCGCTTGGGGTTATCGTAATGGATCCATTTTTCACCACCACTAACAATCCGATGCAAAAATGACTTCCTTTTGTGGCGTTCCAGCAGGATTTCAGACATGCAAAACCGCCAATCGACGTCTTTCGGCTTGAGTTCATGTGGAACCCAATTTCCTTGCTTTTAAATATATCCAGCTGCTTTTAAATGTTTTGAAATGGCTGCTTGAGTGACACCCAAAGATTCTGCCAGCTCTTCTTGTGCTTGGCAACAATCTTTATAGAGCAATGCTTCCATTTCTTCATCTTCATACTTTTTTGGCTGCCCAGGACGTTCATCGTCTTACAAGCCAAAATCACCACTTTTAAATCGTGCAAACCACTTTTGGCACGTTCACTCAGCTAGCGCATATTCACCATAAACTTCCACCAAAATACGATGACTTTCGGCAGCAGTTTTCTTCATATTAAAGTAATGAAGAAGAACTCCCCGCAAAAACATTTTTTCAGGCACAAAGTTCGACATATTTGAGTGAAAAAAAAAATTGTTGTTTACGCTTCAAATGAATGATATATACTGAAATGACGTACAATAACAGTAGCTTTCCAACGCATGTTCCAATGAAATAATAAAAATGGAATAATACAAGTTACGCCATCTCTTACCAAACCGCACGAATAGTTATATTATATTATTATTATACCCAATATGTATAATGAAACGTTAATATTATTAATTATTGTGCTATACTTTGAGTTGTTTCTTATTAACCTATCTACAACTACACGTCCAATAAACTTCACTTCACAGGAAATTGTTTTGTTTTCGACTTAAGAATGACAGATTACAAGCAAAACTGACAATTCATACATATGGCGGCAGGACAGACTCCTTAAAAACGGGACTGTCCTACTAAAAGCGGGACGTATGGTCACTTTACGTAAGGGTATGCTTGCAGGCCGTTGGTCACATGGGTTTGATCGTAAGGGTGGTATTTACGGCTGGTATTTTAACATCTATTGCTGTTATTACGGCTGAAGCTCTTAGTCTGGCTGTGTCCGTGGCAGCCGATATATGCGTCGATGCCACGCTTGCTATTGCGGAGACTGTGGTCGCTTAGCAATAGTTTGGCTGTGCTGAGCAAGGCATACTAATTGATTAGAATGATAGAGTGGCTAGGTAAAAGGGGGCAATAATGAAAGCATTAGCGAGGTTGAGAAACTCTTTTTGTTTTCCTTTTTTTTATAAAATTTTTATTTGTTTTACTCTGTTCCGGAACCAATTTAGCCACAAGGAGTGTTTATATTCTCCTGGGAGTCGGTTACCAGAAATGGTAGTACAGTCAGTCGTCTCCCACAATCATCTACTATTTGCCTATATTTTAACCCATATATGCTTACTGTGTTTCGTTTGCTTCTTATAAGAACACGATTGAATGAAAAAATTGTTAAAAAATATTGTATCTGTGTGTTCTGTGTTGTATCTGGTGTAGAAGATTGTAAAATTTTCAGATCATTTTGCGGTGTGGTCTTTTCACTGAGTAGATGTAGTCAAGAAGCTAAAATTATTTCAACGGTAAACTGTTCGCAATTCTAAGTTATCTACACATCCGTACACCTACATATATATGTACATCGTTCCGAAAAAATCAAATGTAGGGATGGGGGTTATTTCTCCTTTAATTTTATGAGCCAATTCGAAAAGTACATTTGGCTTGAGTGAGAACACTGGGTTCATGTAGATTCATTTATAGAGTGAGCGTCAAAAATGTGGAAACGCATTTGTGTTGGGGCTATATAATAAAAAAAAAATAAATAAATAAATAAATAGGACTATCCAACTACATAATGGGAATATACATACTAGCAAGAGTGATACTCTAATTGAACCCTAATAAGGATGCCACCATATGTTAAACGAAAGTAAACGATTTGAAATTAATGCACTAAATAGCAATTAATGCACTAAATAGCTACTCGTATACATAATTTCTTAATATTACGAAATTCAGCACATTTTCGTATACATATGTATATTCGGTAAAGTATTGTAGACTGATTGAACTTCGGGGGAAATCAAAATCTGATATATTGTTGATGTTAACGCGTGCCAATTCTTCAAGTACTCACCAAAAGAAAATGCACTAACTCATGCTATTGGGGTTTACCTGAATGGGGATGAACTCTTAAAGTAAAATTCTTAAAAATTTATGACTTCAGACACGACGGCCCAATGACATTTTCAAAAACGAAAATCAGTTATTGTGCCATTGCTGTACGACTGAGGATCCAGAAGACGTTATCCATTATACTCGTAGGCATAGACACATGCGTATCTAGATATAAAAAAGTTTGAAACCACAAATTACTCTGGGTGTTCCTAGTACTAAATCTTGGCAGCACCAAAAAAAAAAAACTTCAAGTCGTTACCACAATTATGTGCAGACGGTGACTACCGATATGCCCGTTAGAAGCTACTAACAAGATCCCTCGTAGAAGTTTCTGAAAACTAGAAGGACTGATCGATATTGCAGTGGGTTCATGGCTCTACAGCCATTTTTTTTTCTCCGGCGGGTAGTATTTTACAATCTTCTCCGCATAATTTTGCGCAGACACAAGCTCGACCTTTCTGTAAAAAGAAGAAGAAAAACAATCGATACTACCAACTTTATGACTTTCCGGATACAAATTATGATTTATTTATGTATCAGCATTGCATTATCAATTTTACACATAGAAATTTTCGCGTGTACTTACAGATAGTGAGTACGCCACCTTTGGATACATCGCCTACGTGAGCCTTCGTTGCCGTTGGTCTCACTATACATGCATGAATAGAAGGAGGACTAAAGAGCACCGAACAAGACAAAATTTTTCTTGAAGAAAATATGGTATATCCTAGATTCTCGTATCTATGACTGCAATACAGTCCTTTATTAAAATTTTAACTTCTGAAATCGACTCCTAATGGGAGTGTCTCTTCATTTCTTTTCGATTCTACTTGATATTTCATAAAATCAAAACATGGGTGCTGTGGAAACTATGTGTCCATCTATATTTTGTATTGAATTCAGATGGCTTACAATATGTGTGGTTAAGAATGGGCTGGCTTGAAAGACTGAATTCGAATATGGTGTGCTGGCGAAGGCGACAGTCGATTAAAATCATTATTATACTGCCGCTAAGCCAGGGGATTCATATTTCCGAAATATAGGTTTCGATGGATCAATCCTCGCGTTGTATTCTTTTCGTATCTGAGTCCTGTTTACCTGTGGTATTTTTGGTAATTTTTCCATTTCTGTATTAGAAAAGGATATTTCCTTTGAATGATAAATGAAACCATTGAATGTGTGATTTCTCGAAATGGAGGAGTTTACAGGGTTTGACCTCTTCCTTTGGGTCTATTGAGTCTACCCCAATATCCGAGCTATTATTAGTAAAATACAGTCGAAAACGTGATAAAAGATTTTATCGAAGGAATGACTGTTTGCAGGCAGAGCCGAGGCGGAAACTCGGCAGATTCTGTACCTCATCCCTATCCTCAGAGATTGTGCTTTATACTGCAATAAAAAAAAATGTTGCGTTTTTCTTTCGACTTAAAATTACCTTATATTACCAGATATAACTCTTAGGAGTTCGTAGTTTTTAAAAATATTTTAAATTGTCATCACGAAAGAACACTGTACTGATCGCGGTAAGCAACTTACTTATATTTAATGAACAGAAAAATTATATTTCTTAAATTCATGTGTCCTTACTGAAAATATTCTTTTATTTTTGTACCCGTTTAATGTTTGCACATACCATTAACGAAGGGAACTTAGGGAGGGAAAAGTTAGTGATTAGGAAACAAAGAGCTGAGCAGGGCATTCCATAAGCGATTTGGCGAGCAAGGCTTGAGTTTTGGAAGCATTATATTCCCTTCTGTTGAAATTTCCCCAATTTTTAATACTTTGAATATCGGAATTTAATAAGCTTAACATACGCTGTCATTCCCGTTCTACACGCATGAGCAGGGACGTAAATCAGGGAACGAATGTGAAAAAGACAAGAGGTCGTTGATGAAAATTAAAAAGAGTGTCAGATACGGAACGGAGCCATTGACAAACCAGCATATATTTTTTGAACATCAGAACATTCAAAACAACTTGAATTGAACGTTCCGAAAGGTAATTTCTGATCCATTGAAGAAGAGAGTCATCGATCCCAAAAGAACGCATTTTCCACAAGAGAGCCTGGTGTCAAACTCTTTCAAATGCCTTAGAAACATCAAGGGCAATTATAATGCTTTCACCAGATTGTCTTACGCTTTGGTTCCCCTTTTCGGTGAGGTATGCCGTCAAATCACCTGTGAACCCGTTTCTGCGAAAACCGTACTGGCGGTCATTTCGTGTTTCGAGATATTTCATGAGCTGACAGTTTACCAGCGTTTCCATGACCTTGGAAAGAAGGGACGTAAGTACAATGGGTCTATAGGGGGAGAGAGAATAAGATTCGCAGTTTTAGGGACCGACAAAACATTTTTCTAACTCTGACAGCCTCTTTACAGCTCGAGTTATACCATGTCTTTTTTTTGGTTTGATACTCTTCATCCGATGACGGATAAAAGATCTATATCCGAAGAAAATAGTGTCTGTGATCACATCAACAGCGGCATCCACGTCGTTTTTGAGGAAACATAATGACCAATTTAAATTCCTAAAGAAGCTTTTAAGACCACTCCAATTGACTTACTCGTATTTCCAGACGGTTCTTTCATAATTATAACTCTAATCGTCAGTGTACAAGAAATTAGTTGATATGACGCAATGGTCCGATGAGCCTAGAGCGGAGAGCACATCAACGGTGAACTTGTCTGGGTAAGAAGTTATGACTAGGGTGTTGGCGGTATGAATACCAAAATTCGGTATTCGAGTGGGTTCATTTATAGGCTGCGTTAAGTTTTTTTCCGCAGCGAAGATCTCAACACCGTCCTTCGGGTGTTGTCTGTCCAGAATTTCGAAAGCACACATAATTGTTCATATTGAAATCGCTCGTAACGAAGATTTCAGTGTGAGGATAGAGGGATACAATTCTTTGTATGGAGTCAGACAGCGCATCAAACTCGTTAAAGGTCGAAGTTGTGTTCAATGGCACTACATGATAGCCAGGTAGCTTCAGATCACAGTAAACTTAGAGGTGTGGGCAGGGATCAACCTGTGTTTCACTAAGTGTTAAAATAGCTGGTCTGTATTTCAACTTTCTCCTTTCAACTCGATAGGCTTTTGCCAGCGTTGCTGCAACCGCTCCGTATACTAAGACTTTTGTTGGCCTGTAAAATTAATTTTCCGATCTTTCAAGGTTTGGGAACAAAAGGCCGCAGGGAGACAAATCCGAATACGGAGAATGGGGAAGCAATTCTTAGTCCAATTCGAACAGTTTGGCTATGGCAACTGTAAAGGATTGATCCAGTACATCATGTGTAATCGACGTGATATGCTCCTGTAATTAGTTTTTTTTTCTCCAGATAGTCAATGTGGGTCACACCTCGCGCGTCCCTTAAAACGTTCGGTGTCACCTTTTCGGCCGAAGGCACGGTCTTTGCTTTCTTTATAGCACGTTCATCGGGTAAAACCCATTGTTTCGATTGTTCTTTTTTGATTGGTGTGTATCAATGAATCCATGTTTCAACGACGGTCACGAAACCGCGGAAAAACTCCTCCGGATTTCAATTATGCTGCGCCAAGCACGTCTTTAAAGTTGTCTCACGATTGCACTTATTTTTTGGTGTGAGCAAACGCGGCACTTATCGCGTGGATATCTTTTCCGTGTCCGAAATCTCGTGCAGGATATGAAATGCCTGCTTTCTCAGCCAACTCGCGAATTTTCGCTCGGTTTTCCGCTAATACGAGATCATGGATTTTGTTCACGGTTTCCTCTGTGGTAACCGTTTTTGGGCCACCTGGGCGCTGTCCATCAAAAAACGACGTGTGGTCAGGGCGAACCTCTGCGAACCAATGATAAAGGCTTGTACGATTTGTCTTATACACACCGTCGGGAAGGGGTTTGATTTCCTCGCAGGTTTTGTCACTCAAAAACAAAAATCGAATCGCGGACCGATGCTGTTCTTTTTCCATGGTCGCAAAAAATACTAAAGCTATGTTTTGAAATGGGTGTGTGGTGTGTCAGGGTGTCAGGGGGGTTAAAAGAAGTTATACCAAATGATGGCATCTTGACTCAGTGGCTCCACCTACCTTCCAGTCCGGATACTCATCAAACAGCCCTCCTAAGTAAAAAAGTGATTTCTTTTTAGGCCGCTAATATTGGTTATATCCACTCTTAATTCCCGATTTATTATAAAAAAAGCACAGTTGTGAAGTTAAAATTCAAAGTTGGCTTACCGAATCAAATTGTTAAAGGTGTTATGCTCTTACAACAATAGGAAAAAGCATTCCAATAGAAAGTTATGTTTACTACTGCAAATCGAAGCTTCAACAGAGTACATAATGTCGTCATTAAAACGATTTTCAGTATTGCAAAATAATTCAAAGAAGCTTGCCATTTTTGAAATAAATTAAAGTTAAAGAGGAAGTTCAGTAAAGCCCGACGGCTTTTCCACCATTCAACATATTCCTCACAATGTCGTCAAATATTGTACTTATTCCACATATCTACATTGCTACTACCCCACATATGTGGTTGGCAAAGTTTTATAAATTCTTTCGGCCTCTTCTTTTAACCTCGGCCGAAACTTGACCTTCTATTGCTCATTGGCATTGACTTTCCGTTGATCTTCGCTTAATATGGCGAAACCAGCTGGTTTGCTCAGGCTAAAGCTCCTCTAATATCGGTATCCTGCCGTTTTTATTTCCGTCGCTTTCATGTCTCCTTTACATTTTTCGTAAAACGATATGTACGAGTATGTTAAACCTGGACGAACGACAGAGTTTTCGCCCCATTTAAGCCACACCACACTGAGTGTGACCGACATTGTCATAACAATTGCCTTGGTGGTTAATGATAGAGCCAAGATATGTAAACTTTTTGCACTTTCCCACGATGACTCCTTCTGAATACATGTAGAAAGGAAGAAAATGAAATAAAAATGAAATTTCCAATTAATTCTACTTTTTTCAATTTGTATGCATTTTTATTGTATCACTTAATGTACTGTTACTTGCTAGACAAAAAAATTGGCTTAATTAACCTAAAATTATATAATTCTAACTTACTGGCCCCATGCGAGCACTCTAAGTTAAACCTAACACTTAAATAATGTCTTTTGACTTATCTTATTGGGTATATATTTTAATTCGTGCGGTTTTTTTCTTCAAAATTTGAAATTTATTTAAGAAAAGCATGTACAATAGTATTATTCAAGGTATTGCCCATCTGAAGCTATGACTTTTTCTCAACTTTTTATCAGTTTGCGGATCCCATCCCAAAAGAATTGCGCCGGCTTGGCAGCCAAGAATGAATCAGATATTCTGCTCTGATATGAACCGTATTTCAGTAAGGGCGTTCTGCATCGACCGGAACAAATGGTAGTCAGAAGGGGCAAGGTCTGGGCTATAAGGCGGGTGGGTTAAGACTTCTCATCCACTGTTTTCCAAATAGTTATTAACCGGAATAGCAACGTGGGGTAGAGCGTTGTCATGATGGAAAATTACTGCTTCGTGTCTGGTCGCATATTCCGGGCGTTTTTCCGCTACTGGTCTCTTCAAACGGATTAATTGTGTTCGGTAGCGTTTTCCATTGATGGTTTCACCCGGGTTTAGGAGCTCATAATACAGCACACCCATCTGATCCCACCAAATTCAGAGCATTACCTTCGCGCCATGGATATTCGGCTATGCCGTTGATTTGGCTGGTTGGCCGGGTTTCACATGTGATTTTTTGCGTTTGGGGCTATCGTAGTGGATCCATTTTTCACCTCCACTAACAATCCGAAGCAAAAATGACTTCCTTTTGTGGCGTTCCAGCAGAATTTCAGACATGCAAAACCGCCAATCGACGTCTTTCGGCTTGAGTTCATGTGGAACCCAACTTCCTTGCTTTTAAATATATCCAGCTGCTTTTAAATGTTTTGAAATGGCTGCTTGAGTGACACCCACTCTGCCACTCTTCTGCCAGCTCTTCTTGTGTTTGGCAACAATCTTTATAGAGTAATGCTTCCAGTTCTTCATCTTCATACTTTTTTGGCTGCCCAGGACGTTCATCGTCTTCCAAGCCAAAATCATCACTTTTAAATCGTGCAAACTACTTTTGGCACGTTCGCTCGTGTTCACCATAAGCTTCCAGCAAAATATGATGACTTTCGGCAGCAGTTTTCTTCATTTTTTACAAAAACAAACTTAGTAACCTGAATTAAATCTACTATGTAAATGTAAATGTAAGACCTCAAATACTAGAGCTACATCCATGAATTACATAGGTCAGCAAAACAACAAAGTTTTTATTTCAATGATTGTTTTCTAATTCTTTAAACCGAAAAATAGCCGATTTATTTTTGAAAAACTTTGCTTTTGTACCTTTTACAACGACATGAATATATAAACGGTGACAATGTTGAGTTAAGTAAAATCGGTAAGGACCGCTGGGAGAAGATTTTTAGTGATACAACATATTTTGTATAGCGGTACTTCAAGAATGGCCATAAGAGCTAAAAGTGATAGTATGCCAACTATGAGAGCGAACATCTCGTGATCAATTCAGTGATTCCCGAACCGCATTACATTTACTCCAATGAATTAATAAGCATCATTTCGTCACTAATAGAATTTCGCGCCCACCAACTTTTAACCGTATCACCCGTCTCGCTATGAATGTTCATCAGTACACCCGAATGCATACTTTGGGCTGTACTGCAGACTATTGTGATCCGTTCCTAAGCCGTATAACTTATAACTCCCTTATGGAAAGCCCATAACATTTAAAACCAGCGTCTATCGGTACCTCTCCATCTTTCCTCCCTGATTTTTTGCGCAAGGCTTGCTGTATTTTGTACGATTATAGCCAAGCTCTAAACAACTTTCTGAGTATTTGGTTAAGCAATGGGATCTTCATCACCGTCTCCATCCCTGTGATTTTTTATACAAAACTGCGGGGTAACTCTTCCTTTTACTAGGTTTTTAAGTATGAGATGGTGGACGTCGGCGTTTTTGCTCATTGCCTGATTTCCTTTTGTCATTTATTGACCAAGACGTCAAATCTTCAATTGTGGTCCTTCTCGGGTATCCACTCATTGTATTGTTGCCAATCTTAAGAAAGTGATTCTGGAATATATTCAGTGTCCAAGAATGGTAGGACTCCTGAAAGCAATACCAGGCACACATGGTTACCCCGCTTAAATATGGGTCGTGCATACTCCTTAGGATGGTGGTCCAATATCCGATAGATAACATGTGTAACCTCATCGATAAAATATCATGGATTCTTGCAGCCAAAGCTTTATCCATCTCCGGATGAAAGTAAATCTCAATCAAAGCCTTCTTTATCTTCATAGATAAATCGAACTTTTTCCCACGCTGATCATCTCGAAACCTAAACATTATGCAAATGTGATCGTTATTATACTTGCCCAACATTGCCTGGACATATTGGACAAATTGAATCAAAAAATTTGACAGCGGTTAACTTGTTATTGGACTGGGGCAATTGGCTAAATATTTCTTAAAATTCTCTCAGATAAACTCGAACGGTGTTGAAACCTTGCACAGGTTCCGGGGATTAGAAAAGCTACTCATTGTGATTGATGTTATATTTGGAACATAAAATGACAATTTTTGGGCGACTTCTTCTACATATGGATTCTGGATGCACTTGATGGATCATACTAGTCAGCTTCTTCATTCTCGGAGAGTATGAAAGTCGCTTTAGACCAGACACTCACCAGGCGTGATGAGACAGACAATACAGCTACATTATCTGCATATGCCTGAACAAAGACGTCAGAACATGCAACGGGGCCATTTCTGGCGATAAGGCGCCCATAGAACTTGTGCCATGAGCCTATAAAAGCATATATCCTACATGTCTTCGATTTCCCATATATCTGAAACAGAATTAATTAGAATAGAGTTCGCTCATGTCATTAAATGTAACAGCCTCGTTTGCATCAAGGACATCTCGGCGTCAACACTACACCATGAATCCTGTTCATTACTGATAATTCGAATGCTTATGACGGGTAAAAACTTGACATAAAGCACTTACGTATTCGTAACTGACTGTGATAAAACATTTGTTTGATTTTTAAAGTGATGCTGCAGTGTTTCCGCATTGAAAAACAACCGCCGCGCCGTACTGTACAATTAACTCTCAAATCTGTTTTGTCTCTCAGGTGTTTTGATACGTAGAGTTGGCAAGGCAGTAGAGAATGAATCAGTCAGTCGTCACCACTCAGTGTGTTGGTCGTGTTTTTATTTTAAGCATAAACATAGAAAATCGGTGCATCTTATATATATAAGTGAATGTTAATTGTTGAAGGAAATCCAAGAATCCAAAGGACGAAAAATCAACGGTGACTACTACAAGTTTTCCGGATTCAGGGTGAGTTCTTCTGAAAATTTAAGTTCGGATGTATGATAATTTGTAATTTTTAATAATATTAAATAAAAGCGTCTTTGGCAAAAAGTTTCAGTGGCAAGAGCTTTGGAACTCGGAAAGCAGAGGACAATGGGTAAAGAAAGCTTATCAATAACGTGGCTAAATAGAATACACGGAAACACAGTTTTTCACTGGACACGGATATTTCAACGCTTTTCTTTTGGTGAAGCAAACACTGCAGCCTGATAGTACGAGGGCTCTCCATTATACAATGCAAACCACACTTTTTTTGTTTGCGTATCTGTCCATAAAATCTGGTCGAAAAGATGCTAGGGAGCGCTCAAACATGGACCCAAATTTGCTCATTCGTAATAGTCACACTCAGGATAAAAAAGAGGACTCGCTCTTAGATCGCCGAGTGTATTATCGTATGATACAATTTTACCAAATTCCCCTTGTTAATTCTATTTACATATGGAATGTGGTAAGTAGTAGCGTGTGATTCAGACAGATATGACGATTCACACTCAAAAAACTCGGTCGAAGGAGATTACTATCAAAAACGCTAAACATATGAAGAAATTGTCCTGAATCGAAACCAATAATTTCCCGAATTATGATCAACTTAATCGCTGACGCCTTAAATTCGAAGTACCGTACTGAATTCGTTGCAAATTTTGTACCACAACATGTTTCGACTCTATTCACATAAAAAAATAAATAGCACAATTCTGTGAAATTGCTGGAGCGGATATATACAGACAGATACGATATCAATACATACTCGTATAAATGCTAATAAATCCGTCATCCAATATTTCGAAGTGTTTATTATGATTCAATAAAATCCTAATAAACAATTTTTTTTGTAAGTTTAAAGACAACATAACGTATATCAGTTTACCGATTCGTCATTCGGATATGCCACGATATCTATAGATTTATAAACTAGGAACATTTCGGTAAATCTGAATTAATAGTGGCTGATATTCATGATTTGGTTTATAATTCGAAGAGATCTTGTGAAAGCAAGTCAAGTTTTGTGAGGATTCAAAATAGTGAACATGGACGATTCGCAAGACTTAGGGTTAGTTGTAAATTATTCCATACTGCGTTTTTTTTTTTAATTTGTGCATATTAATACGGCACATAATTTTATGATAGTGAAAAAACATTCTACTATAGCACTTCGGAGGACGATGAAGGATCAGCTCCCAAATCTGCGTAAGTAGAACTATATTCAAATTGGAAAAAATACTTTGAAATATAATTTTTTTTTTTATTTTTTATTTATTTTTTTTTTTTTCAAGTGTGCTATGGAAAGTCTACGGAAGCAGAGCTCAAAGCAGGAAAACATTTACAAGGACTAACAAGGGTGTTATTATAAGTTGCGTTAAGGGTCCAGGCAGTTCCAAGGCCAGGGCTTCTCAAAGTACACAGGTTGAAACTGAGCCTAAGCCACTCGATGGAGGCCAGAAAGCTTCTACTTCAAACGCCACTCCTACAGGAAGTAACAAACGTAAAGGGATAAATCCCAAACGACGTTCGCCTCTTGAATGGGAATGTGATAAAATTGCTGAGCTCTTTCGCGGGCTAAAAAATGAATAGGGAAAGGAGAAGGGCCACCATATTCACTTTTTCTTTTAAAAATTCAATAATGTGATAATTTTTCTCTTTCCCGACATTTCCATTGGAGAACAAAAAATATATTTAATAAAAAAAGTACTATTTCAAAAGCAAGCTTACATGTTTGTATATAAACTTTGATAAGGAAGTTGTTTACAGGATCTTTAGGACACAGCAGGACAAAGGTGTTTCTCTCAAATATTTTGTGTTTCTGAATCCATTGGGTACTTGTGTCCGTCGTCAAATGCCTTCATTTCGTCTCATCGCACTCAGGTGATGAATAATGAGGTAAGCTGTGCAGGGGTGCCTACTGAAATAATTTTCGAGATCGCGGAAATATTACTACCTACTTGAACTGATTTATCAGAAAACAATTGATCTGCTCGTTCCTTGATGGAATTTAGATCTGTAACAAGTGGTTTAAGAAAAATTTGGGGGAATATTGGAGTATTTACAGATCGAAGCAAAATGAATATAAGTAGCTGATTCGGATTTCGAAGAATGATTCTTGGTAAAACCACCAGCGTAGTCAAAGTGCTCAAAAGAGGGAATCTGGTACGACTGGATTCATCCAGGAAAGCGTTCGCCAATGATATTTACATTAGTTTTTCTATATTTACACACGGATCAAATACCACTCGACAGCTGCTTGTCGGTGCCGGCGTAAAGGTCATTAAGTCGCATCCAGGAAAGCGGATTCTTGCTTTTGTTCGTTTAAATATTTTTTTTTTCCATCAAGTGCAAGTGAGTTCATTGCTTATATGGAAGTAGAGATTCCAATATTGAGTCATAGACGTGTTCATTTTTTAGTAGCAAACTGCTCCCTTTGCAACTATCAGATAACAGTATCCCATGTCGGATTGCTGATTTTTTGCGCCGGTACTTAAACAAGGGCATTGACTCCATGAGTAAATGTAATATTTCAATTATTTTCAAAGGTGAGATACGTACCTTGAAGAAGGCCATTTAGCCAACAGACGCGTTTCAAATTGAATTTCCGCGCATAATCCTGATAAAAGCGAATGGCATGGATATAAGGGAATTGTGGAGTCAAATAATTTGAAATGCTAACTGGTATGGTACATTATCCATCAATAATACTGCAAAGAAATTCGCACTTTTACGGTTAATTTTTCCATTCAGAAAAATAATTATTTGATTGTAGTGGTTTTGTTGGCGAGCTTCAGAAGTGACGCAGGCTGACTTGGAAGCATGCAATCTGTTTCATTACAGCGAGTTGTGTTTTAATTCTTGTTTTCCGTCTACATCGTTGTTTTTTTTTTATATGTTGATGGAATGTCTTATCTTATTTTACGCGGAACTTATTTCGCAATTCTATCTTTTTTGTACTTGTGTCTATTCTTCTGTGACAGCTGGATATTTGGATCTGGACTTAAATACATACTCGTATGAATAGAGTAATTCTTCAAGTATAGAGAACGGAGCTGGATAAATTTTTCTGATGGAAATATGTGCAAATGTCCTTATGAAAGCCCATTTATTTATAATTAGTACACCAATAGAATCTGTATAGGTATATGCAAGATATTGGAACGATTATATTTAATTTGACGGAAGACTTGTGTAAGGATCACCCTATACACTAATAATTCTGGGATAAAAACATATGGGATATGTGAAGATGGCGTAGTTCACATGATATCCTTCCTTGATATCCTACAGTCATCATGACGCTCCACCACAGACACAACTTCTAGTTGGAGAGGTTAGATTTTAGTTCTGTCGGAGACAGAACTGACCCCTGAGGCACACCAGCATTTATTTTGTGAACATCAGCCTTGAATCCTTCCAAAACAACTTGAATTCAACGTTCCGAAAGGTTGTCTCTAATCCATTGAAGAAGATATGCATCGATCCCAAAAGCAGGAATTTTTGACCAAACTCTGTCAATTGCCTTAGAAATATCAAATGTAATTATCTTGCTTTCAGCAGATTGATTTACGCTTAGGTTCCACTTTCCGTGGAGATATGCTATCAAATTATCAGTGGACCAGTTGCTACGAAAACCGTACTACCGATCATTGAGAAGTATTCTGGTTTCAAATTGACAGTTTATCAGCATTTCTACGACTTTAAAAAGAATGGATGCTGTAATGGGCCTGTAAGAGGAGAGAGAAAAAGATTCGCTTGCTTTAGGGACTGGCTGGACAAATGCTGCTTTCCATCTGCTCAGAAAGGATCCTTAAGAGTAGGATTGATGAAAAAGCTTACGCAGTGGTTTTGCCAGCGTGAAAGAATAATATGGTGCGTTGAGCCTAGATAGGGGAGCACATCAACGGTGTACTTGCCAGGTTGAGAAGTTAGAAACAAGTCCAGGATATTTGTGGTATGATTATCAACGTCTGGTATTCGCGTGGGTTCACTTACAAGCTGCTTCAAGTTATTTTCCGCAGCGAAGATCTCAACACACCGTCCGGTGTTGTCTGCCCAGAATATCTAAGCCACCCAGAATGGTGTATATTGAAATCGCCCGTAATAATGGGTTCAGTATGAGGATACAGGTATATAATTCTTTCAACGGAGCCAGATAGCCCATCAATGTCGTTATAAGTCGAATTGCTGTCTACTATGGGACTTCTGTAAATAAAGCAATAGTGGATAATTTTCTAACGGAGATGAATGGGGCATTGTGGTGGAGTTTGGTAAGCTACTTTACTATACAAGTAAATGGTGAGAGAATAATAACGGCACTAGTTCGTGGCCAAGTAGCTTCAGAACAGAGTTATCTGAAAGGTGTCGGCAGTGATCTACCTCTGTTTTACTAAGTGCCAAAATAGCAAGTCTGTATTTACAGACGTGGACGTACAGAATAGTGATTACAGGAAGCCAAATGAAAAAAACACAAACATCGACAATCCTATACACAGTGAACACACATTCAGGATTGTTTTGCCGAATCAAATTACAAAAATAGAAACCAGTACACCAACAAAATTCATATCCATCGGTTTTTATATACACTCAGTCACTGCACGCGCTGTATGACAATGTAATACAACAACGGCAGTTACTGAGTGCAATGTTATTTGCACTTTCCTCGCGCGTTTGGTTTTCCTTGCACAAGTGCTTTTTGTTCACACGGTAAGCCACCAAGCAAGGTGACTCTTTGCCAAGCCAAAATCCACTGACAACCACACTTCAACATTACCTTCTAGTGCCAAATCGATGCCACAAATGTTGCACCGGCAACAAAAAGTTCACCTTACACAGTATGAACGGCACGTTTGGTGAGTCCCTAGTCAGTCCGCAGACTAAACTTTACGTGGCCAACAACACTCAGTAGTTTTTCCTCAGTTGGATAAGGTGAGGGAATTCATTTTCTCACCTATTGTTGTGCCAAGATACTTGACCTTATTCACATATTTAAGGTTCGCACCACTCAGGGGTATTAAAGGAGCGCGACAGACAGCATTCAATTTGCCATGAATCAGCATTATCTCCAGAGATACCTCTATTTAAGGAAAAGACTGACCATCTAGAAGGTGAAGCAGATAATTCACATAAGAGCAACATATGAAGAGGTCAGACAATTGCTTTGGCAGTGGATCCATCGTGATATTCCATATAAATGGACAACAAATGGACAACAAATGGACAACAAATGGACCCTTGAGTGCAAACCCGCTCTTCGCTTAGACAGTCCCTACCATATGGGGATTTTAAAAAAACGCAACTGCCAGAGAAATAGCTTTACCATAAACCAATTTCTCGGCAGTTCAGTTCGCGCAACATGGTCAGATTACTCTGCCAATATAAATTGTCCAGGACTTAAGACTATATTTTCACTGCTATTCAGAGAGCAGTTTTTAAGAAAAGACTGTAGAAAGCTAGTTTAGTCTTACGAGAGAAACAGCGATTTTCAAGAGTAGTTCTGCGCGTAGTTTCTATGGGATATCGTTGCCGCTTGTAACTGAGCGTGCGCTATTTACAAAAAAAAGAAAAAAAAGACGAAGTTCTTAACAACCTCTTTGCTGTGACTGGGCAGGCCATCAAATCCATTATCTATTTCTATCTCTTTAATCAGGAATGCTAGCTGGCTATGTTCGCCTAATCACATCAATGTTATCCGCATACATAAATGATGATGAGGTGAGATGATGCTTCTGTTTTTGTCCAGTGAGTCTTCCACGATCCTTTCTACGGCGATGATAAATAGGTCGTATGACAGCGCGTCGCCTTGACATAAAAGGTTTCGGTAAATTCATTATCTACGTGAATGGAGAAGAGAGAAATTTTTACAGTCACCCTGACGAGTTCACACTCTCATAAGACGACAAAGTTATGGTAAGTGTCGATCTAAAATTCAAGACCTGTCGTATTGTCAACACTCGACAATGGTGGACTTACCTGGCCTGAAACTGCACTGATATGGACCAATCAGATTGTTCCTGAACGGATTCAAAGGAGACGGAAAAGATCCTAGAGGCAATGTTTACGGGGCTTCTTCCTCTATAATTTTGTCCTTGTATCCCGGGCAAGTCCATCTTATTCTCTGATAAAAATATTCGAATGTCATTCCTGCGGTTACCCCTTCGGGTAGGGTAATTAGAGTATACCCGAGGTAGGCATGCCTGTCGTAAAAGGCGACTAAAATGCACCCTCTGTATTCTGAGTGTGTGGACATACAAAAAATGGACAAAACAAACTGAAGTAATACCCCAGGTGGCAACCCAATTTCACTTATAAATTCACCTTCTACGGAGGTAGGCTCTACGGAATGTGGGGAGACCCATTTATTGCTATCAAATCCCTTTGCAAAAACATCAAAGGTACTCCGATAACCAACATTTAGATCGCATATTTCCGGAAAACGAAGTCCGCCGGTTAATCGGGACTCAGTGAAAAGTAAATGCTCCGAACAGAAGAACAATGAACTCCTAGCTAAGCTCAATGAAATGCAACGACTCTTTTACGAGCTTTAAAATGAAGTAGATTCACTTCAAAAATAAAGCGAGGTTCTAAAAAACTCTCGCTTATCTAAAGATTGCAAGTCAGTGGAATACCTGAAGAACTTGCTCGCGAAACCAATCCGGTACTCGTGAAAAGGCCCAACAAAAAACTTAAGGCAGGCTCATCTCCCGAAATTTTACAACCAGGAGATGAAAATAAGCCCACTGTACCAACCAAGACAAAACCCCAAACGAAACCTCGCCCTCCACATGCAATAAATATGGTCGGAATTGCAGACTACGGAAAGTTATGGGACCTTCTCCAAAGAACACTAAAAGGAAAGTTCAATATGAAATTTAACACCGATAAAATTCAATGGTATACTTAGGAAAATAAGTTTGAAAAACCGTTACGAGTCTTAGCTAGGGGACTTCACCCGTCGTGCAAAAAAGAAGACGTAATAGAAGACGTAGAAGCACAAGGTTTTAAGACTACATAATGAAGAAGGTTAAGCAACAAACGGATAGCGACAAAGATACCGTAGTCAAACGTGTACTTCCTATATGGTCGAAACGAGAAAGTCGACGATATTTATAAAATAAAATCTTAAATATCAGAGTCAAAATGGAGCCCATGCGTAATCCAATGCAAACGTTGTCAAGATTTTAACCACAATCGTACCTATGCGCAGGCAAACACTTCTGGGAAGATTACAAAACAAATAAGCAAATCCCAGAAGTTTGTGCCAATTGCACAAGAAATCACCCAGCTAATTACCGAAGTTGCGAAATCGCTAAAGAAATACAAAAGAGGCCAAAAAGTCCCACAAAATGCAATATCATAAAACCGATGAGCCCAAGATAGCTCTGAGAGTCACAATGAAGAAACCGGTAACGCAAAAGAATAAATCTGCTCTAAAAAACGTTGCCGAATCAAATGCAATTAAGAAACCTGTACCGGTGCGCGCAGGTTGATACGCTGAGGTCATGTCAAAAGCCAACAAAATAGATTCGGCCACTATAGACCCGCTGCCTCAAATTCTCGCAGTCATCTTAGAAAAACTATATGAACAAATAAAAATAAATAAGATCTCGTTAAGTTAAATTATAAAGGAGCTACCTCAAAAAGCGTTTGTCAAGCTCCTCCACATTATAAATGCTTCCATGAGACTTTTGTACATTCCAAGCCAATGGAAAGTCGCAAAAGTCATAATGGTTCCAAAACCGGGGAAAAGTCCAAACGACAGAAAATCATACAGACCTATTACACTCCTGCCGATAATTTCAAAAGTCTTCGAAATTCTTCTGCTTAAACGTTTAAAACTGATAACTGAAGAAAGACGATTGATCACAGATCACCAGTTCGGCTTTAGGGTTTGAAGTATAAGCTACAACAAATTTTACTGAGAGATATGAATAGAATACTTGAATCTGATCTTGAAAATAGTCGGTTTCGGGTTAGATATGGGACTAAATAATCTGAATTCAAGGAAATTCAAGCTAAGGTTCCACAAAGAAGCGTTCTGGGGCCATATCTTTTCTTGCTGTACACTAGAGACATACCTCTAGATGAAGACACTGTGGTAGCCACGTTCGCGGATACCACGACGATCCTCGCCACAGGACAAACAGTTGATTCCTCGACTGCAAAACTTGAACGAGCTCTGAACAAAATATTTGAGTGGACGAAGAGCTGACAAATCGTGCTAAACGAGACTAAGTCAACACACGTCAATTTCACGTACAGAAAGATAAACAACTTACCTCTATTCATCAACTCGGTGGAAGTAGAAATCACACGTATATCACACGTAAAAAAGAAACGTGAAGAGCTCGAAATCAGGCTAAGAGAAATGAATTGGCTTATCGGAAGATACTTTAAACTAAGCACATATAACAAGCTGCTTATATATAAGCAAGAGCTAAAACCTTCGTGGACTTATGGTAAACAACTATTTGGTTGTACCAAATCAAACAATATATCTGTCCTACAGACGTTCCAGAACAAAGCGCTTAGAGCAATCGTAAATGCTCCATGGTATATAAGGAATAGCGATATTCACCGCGATCTGGGAAATAAAACCATAAAAGACGAAGTAACAAGCCTTGCTCGTAAACTTCGCACTCGTCTTGTGCATCATTGCAACCAGGAAATAATCCAGAGATTGGACGAGGCAAATCTTGTGCGGCGACCTCAAAGAAAAAGACCGTTCGACTTAGCGCCTTAAGGAGAAACCGCATGAAATAACGGTAATAGTAGGTGCCTTCGCTGGAAAGCTAGCTACCAAACGCAATAAACTACAGAAGCTTGAGCTACTTGTTAAGAAACTTAGTCGTAGTCTTATAGAAAACGGGAGGTTTTTTAGTGAGTAAGAATCTCACACTACCATGAGCGCGTGCTTGTGGTGGGCGTTGCTATGCCACTGTGCTTATGGTGCCTGCTGTGGTGATGCGGTGGTGCCCTTATGAGCGCGTGCTTATGGCGCCTATGAATGTTCTTACCTACGGAGAAAAAAAAAAAAAAAAAACATTTCGATTCTATCAGTGGATTTTGAACGTATCCATGTCATTTTAAATTAGTTAAAACAAAGAACGATTGGTCCAAAAGTTTTCAACACTATAAAGACCTTCCTTAACAACCTGAAATTCTAATACTAAGACTAATAACACAATTTAAATGCTTCAATCGTAAATGCTCCATGGTGTATAAGGTATAGCGATATTCACAGCGATCTAGGAATTGCAACCGTGAAAGACGAAGTAACAAACTTTGCTCGTAAACTTCGCACTCGTCTTGTGTATCATTGCAACCAGGAAATAATCCGAAGATTGGACGAGACAAATCTTGTCTCGACTTTAAAAAACAAGACCGTTTGACTAAGCGCCTATGTATATTGAGTTGTGTGCAAATACGAACTTCATTGTTCTTTAAACCTTTGCTTAGGACGTCAATATTTTGTACTCGTATTAAGACATCAAAATATTCGATTACGTTTGTGGAGTTGATGCCGTTCACAGAATAACAATTTCTTTAAGATTGGATAAACAATGCTAAAATGTCATTCATAGAAAATGTGGAAATTTTACAGGTGTTCTGGTGCATGTTTTCTGGCTCTGATAAGCTCAGTATCTAAAGCAATAATTTCTTGAGTTTGGATACATATTTCGGTTTTCACTGTATTTTTTCGGGACAAATGGCAGCCTATCGAAGTATTCGAAGGTCCTCGGACGATGTAGAGAGGCTGACCGTGAGACAAAGACGGGTGGATGAACTTCATCGAATTACCCTCGATAGACTCGATTAATTTGTCGCTGCCGTCACCAAAGCAGTGGTAGGTGTGGGTTAAGTCTGGTTAAGTCTGGTTAAGTCTGGTTAAGTCTATAAGGCGTAGAAGCATGAATGCTTGTCAAGGCAAATGACGTTATCCTCAAGCGTTTTGAATGCAAAAAAAGATCATGCCTGGGTGACTCGTTAGAAAGGGACCTCAAGTATCCAGCGATACGGAAGGTAAGGGGAATATTTGCTGAGGCTCAGGACCATAGCCGGTCACAAGTAGAATGGACGGAGCGGCATGCTGAAAAAGTGAAATAAAAAACAAAAATATAAAGGTTCCATGATAATAGCATAGTAGTTTATTTGAGTAGTTCTTGAGCCACGGTCATACATAGTGAGTATATCTAGTTAAATAATGTTTAGTGAATGAAAAGCTTGCTTAACAAATAAGGATATAACGAACTTCTATAATACCTTTATAACCTTTCTTAAACAGAGATTTATAAATCTATTTATGTTTATATGTATGTACAATATAAAATAGGAACATACTCGGATTTGGAGCTATGTGTCTAATTTATTAAACTTAATATTAATTCAAAGTAATTAGCATAAAAGTTGTCGGGTTTCGTTTGCTCATTCTGATTTTATATGATCTTATCCATTCTGTGAAGCATATCCGAATCCATTTCTGCTACATCATGTAGCAACATTGTGTTGGTAAATATAAGATCAACGTATAAATCGATGTTACCTTCTATCTCTAAGTGTTTCGTTAGACTGGGTGTTTTTTTTAGACCAGTTCATATTGAAGTGCAATCCTAAAAGTGCACAAAGATCTTTCTGACTCATGTGCCAAACCATTCCTAGCTATGTTTTCATACATTTAATTTCTAAGAGACGCACATTAGTGGGAGGATTTAGTTGCCTCTGTGGCTCGTATTGGTGCTGTTTTTGCTGCTGTGGCTTCGCCACAATGCAATGAGCAAAAAAAGGGGTCGGCCCATCAACGTCAAAAAAAGATAATCAGCACTGATGTCTGAGGCCAGTTATGACTATCCAATGCTTATGACCCTATCTTAAGCAACGAAATATTTAAGACGCTCATGATCCCTTTCCTTTCGATATTGATATTCGGAGCGGATGAAAGCCCTCTTAGTTAGTGATATTTGGCTTAGTGGAAGTGACTTAGAGGTATATCGACTGCATAAGGACTTGGATCTGGTCAAGAAGTTTAGTTTATAGTGATTAAGGAAAAGAGGGCATAGACACCACAGCCTAGAGGAAGTTCGATTCCACCCCACTTGTGTAACGCAGTATATAAAAATTTTATCTAAGGAAGTGCACGCAGTTGGAAGGAGACATCAACTATCTATCGATTTAGCTGGATAGATATGTCTGAAAATATGCTTGTTCTCCCTTTTTTGTTTTTTTTTTCCTTTTTTTGTGATTCGACTTACGATGCGTTTTCCCGCAACCATTATAAGAGCTGTATCAAAGTCAGCTAACCTACCACCAAAGAGGAAGCAATTGCTTGGTCTGCCGGCGCTCTGTACGGTCATACTGTTTGCAGTTATGTTCATATAAGACTCAATTGCCAATGGAAACTCTAACCGATTTGGGTTCTGAAAAACTCTCATCTGACCCTTACCTACCAACTACGTTCAGTGAAGTCTTGGATTCTCGAACTAGGCTGAAAGTGTTGAGAGCTTTCAGGAAGACTTTAAGTGCAGGAAGGCTTAAGGCTGTCACAATAGGTGCAAATGCTCCTCCCACTCCGTCGATTTTTCACAATATAGTTCGTTGCCATTAGAATTCCGTGATCCAAACTAGGAGTGAAATCTATCTAGAAGACAGCAGCACTGCATCTTAAATCGGTGTTGGACCTATTCGTGAAGAAGGGTGCCCCTTCTTTTGAGAGTAAATATGAAACTTGTGTTATATCTAGCTTTACTCCTACGGCTATCATTTCTGCAATACCTCGCAATCTGCGCTGTTTTGCCAAATTCCCCTCATATTCCTGGCTTAGGTAGTATGCAAAGATCTTTCGTTCTTCTTTGTAACGCCTCATTGTACTCCCCTCGTTACGTTGCCAGCACTAAAACGATATTTCCTTATGGTGGTCTGGTAGAATAGAACACATCACATCACTGCAGGTTGCCTGCGCTTGTTGGTAGTAGCATAACCTTCCCAAAATGAATTAGGACCCTTAATCACAAAGGCTCTAGCAGCCGTTCCACATCAATATTCTTCAACTTCAGCGTTTTCTTCTTTGTATCCGAGGTATTCATATTTGCACCATATCTTCAACAAGGTACTAATCCCAGTGGTATTAACAACCGGAAACTTTTCCCAGATGGGAGTGGTAGAGCTATAGTTTTCCAACCGTTCTACCAAGAGAATACTCTTTTGAATATTTTGAACTATGTTAACGAATTTAGACTTAGCATGAATCTAGTAATCCGGCGTTCGCTACCATGCTTAAACTTATTGCTTTTGCCTAAGGACAAATTGTATTTTTTCCAATAACAAAGTTCTGATGGACCACATTTAGATGCGGTTGCTTTCCCTAGAAAAATCTCTTGGAAATGCTCAAGACACTCCTATCAAACTTCAAAAGTCACCATGTCTTGGAATAACAAAAGATCATCTCAAAATTGTATTCGATTGCCGCTGATGACTCCTTTATTGAGTAATTCGCTTCAATATCCTCTTTTTCTACTGAGATCGTAGCATACGGTAGGAAATTTTGCCCTAAAAATATTAAAATTGGGATAACATAAATGTTATAATGTTGACATTTAAGAGGCTGCATCTGACTCAAAGAACACCACTCCGTGAAGAAGGAAAATAATTGGATAATCAGTCTATCAGACAACATTGAAACTACCACCACTAAAAATTTTATGATTCTTTTATTAACGTAAAGATCCGGAAATTCAGTAAGATCTGAAAGTTAATGTACAAATGTAATGATATGTATGAGTACACACATATGTACGAGTATATGAATTCATTTAGATTTTTTATCGGAATTAAAAATTAGCACTTGCAACGGACACAGGACATTCCTGTAGCCATGGTGCTCAGCTGTGATTGAAAGACTTTTATAGATTCGGGATCGTAACGGGAAAATTACCAGGTGACACATAATTTATAATGAACGGATGCTTTTCAAATAGATGCTTTGGATCGAGATTTTTCTCGTTTTGCTCTTGCTGATTATTGAAAAGGTGGCAAGAGCTTTAGTCAGAGTAGAACATGGTTTGGACGTCGGATTGAGGGAGGAAGAATATGGGATGGGATTTGGAACCATACATGCGAGGGATCATCTGCCGATAACTTCCACACATAACTGGGTGCAATTGTGACTGAGAAGTTCCTTTCATATTGGTCACTGCCATTTCGTTATCACTGCGTGGTGGGTTCTTCCTTGTTCCTGTTAGAGAGAACAAAAAATTAAAACGCTTAAATTAGATTTTTTTTAAGTAGGTTAAAATAAATTACAAATTCAAAGCAAGGTGCAAAGTGTATTATACATATATTTATGAGCTGATAAGACAATTATCGAAAATGTAGCAAATTGACAACAATAAGAACTAGTCCTTACTATTATAGCCAGTATCATACAAACATCATATCACTTTTGTTGTGACACTCAATCCAGTCAGACGTGTTTTTCCTATCTATTAACTCACCTGTTCAGTTCTCAGTCAAAATTTTCGTAAAATTGCATTTTTCGGTCCTTTACCCCCAGTGCTCGAATACATTTAATTTATTTTTTTTTTGTCTGCTGGCATATTTCAGTACAAAGTCTCTATTTATACTAAACTGCAACAAAACAATAAAAACAATAATTCGATCTGTATACCCTCACTGACCTACGCAACTAATTTATCTACGGGACCGTGTGTTTAGTGCAACATCACCTATTTAAACATGTCTTGCGAAATTGCAAATTGTGTAATCGATGATAACAATACTGACTGAGTAGCCTGCAAGGGCATCTGTGGTAAAGCCTTTCATGCCGTTTGTGTCAAAAATTCACAAAAAATTCTCCGATAATCTCCTTTTGTTTTGTGATAAGTGTAAGAGTATCTCACTCTTGAATGTGCTTTTGGCAATAAGATGCCTAAACACTCAAATGACTCCTACCAAGACATACTTGCCAAAAAAATTACGGACTAAATTTCGGTTGTCGAAAGCAATGTTAAAAGTGTTGAAGAACTACGTAACTCAGTCCAGAACTCAGCCGATGTTATAAAATCCAAAGTGAAATACATAGATAAACAAATTGCCGGCCTAACCTAACTGAAGCCTGTAGAGACGAACAAGGGAACATAGTAATAGAGTCGCAGTCGATCTTGCGGATTTGGAAAGAACATTTCTGTAGCCCGTGATGACAAATACCGCTGATTAACTTTCAACCCGGATGATTTAGATCAACAATTATGTCCACTCGACCTGAACTAAGTGAAGATAGCCAGGTCAGGAGGGCCTGACCACTGAGCTCTTTAAAGCTGCAAGCAATGACTAAGTAAGGAGCATACACGAACTCATCTGTAAAATATGGTCGGACGAAAGTATGCCCGATGAACTGAATCTCAACATTGTTTGTCCGATTTTCAAGGCAGAACGTCCCCTGAACTGCGCCAACTTCAGAAGTAATAACTTCCTAAAGTTCTTTGCCTCAAATTACTATGGCACAAAAAGTTGAGGGTATCCTCCCGTAAGATTATGTCTCCACACTATTTGCAGATTTCGTCGTCGCTATGGCCTGTGAGCAATAAAGCAAGCGTTGTTTGCGTTTGGCTACTTCTGCTTCAACCGATTTCTCAGCACGAATTATTTCTCTCCACATAAAGGCAAAAACACAATTTATTTGTCAAATACATTGTTCAATTCATCATTAGCAGTTGGAGCAGGGAATAATTTTAGACGACAGTTTGTATACGTTGAAGAGATCTGAAGCTCGTTACAGGCAAATGAGCTAAGCTAGAACTAAGTAGAACTAAAGGATAACTAGCGCAATCCACAGTATTTGTTGCAGTCGATTGGTAACACTTTAATTGCGTATGGAGTACTTAAGAAACCTAACAAGCTCTTTCATCCAATTTACTCTCTTTAACTTTCTCATTTCTTTTTATTGTTCTATTCTTCTTCATCTTCTTTTCTTATGGAATTTTTCTCTTTCTTGTAGTAGTTTTTTGTCGGCCTTCTGCACACAAACCACCTGGACTCGGCGGTGTTTAATATTGTAATCGGTATTTTTTTTATTCTTATTTATAATTAAAATAAGGTTTCTTTTTTCTTTCCTGGCCCTTTCTCGAAAGTGCTGACTCATCAAATACTGCTTAAATGTATTTTGATCAGCCGCAATCAATGAAAAATCTTCTCTAGACCCAGTGCCAAAAGGCCTCCGTATCCAAAATGTTGTCGGAAAGCTTCTCATTCGAGTGCCTTAACATTTTCACTTTTTGTTTCCAACAGATTAACTTGCACTTAAAACGTAAGATCAACGATAATCCAATACGCGTCAGTTGAATTGCCGAAACAGCGCTCTTCACTACTTCAGCGAACAGTTTCAAACTGTATCTATACCTCACAAAAGATGGCTGCGATACGACGAATGAATACGCACAGGAATTGAGTGTGCCCTATGCTGGTAGTTGTATATTTAGTAGTTGTAGAAGCAGTGTTGACAATATTTCTCCGTGCGAGGGAAGTTGACTCAGGAAATATAGGAACATGTCGGATATGGGTAATGTTGCAACGCAACTTGTTGCTTTATCGTTACAGATGCACACTTTTGCGTGTTTATCAACAAAAAAAATGTTTCATGATCCTTTACTTCTCGGATGCACATTGTTATATTCTTTTTTTATTGTATATTACCTAGCGAGGTCTTCATGAAGGAGAATATGGTAGAGTCTTGGGGTGAAGAAATAGTTCTAGAGAATTTATTGTCATCGGTGTAAATGGTAAAAGCAGTATTTAATAATCCGCTCAAGATCGTTTATAGTTAAAATGAAGAACATAGGACCACCTAGGGGGTGGTCGTGGTGTAGTGGTATATGCATAGACTCCTCAAGCAGAGGGTCGCGGGTTCGAATCCCGTACGAGGAAAATGTCTGAAAAATTCTTTTCATAGAATTTGTATGAAGTTATATGAAAATCCCGTCGGCGTCAACTCTGACATGAAGGCATAACACTGATGTTGGAGTGGTTGCTTGCTGGGTTAAATGTAACGAACTAACAACTAGCACGTACTGAGATCCATTGGTTGAGGATGCACTGGCTCCAGTTTGACAACCACCTCTGGAAAAATATCGAAACCTAACACCTGAGTTTCAAAAACTACTACACCACCCGCCCACGGACTGGTGAAAAGCCAGTAAGAGGGTATTCATATCCCCTTAGTGCGTGCGCGGAATTATGAAAAAAAAGGACATGGCTACCCTTTGGGACACCGGAATTGACTTAAAACGAGGTTGAGAATGGTGACCTAAAATGAACGCTATAATAAAGGTTTTCTAGATAGGAGGATATTCATTTTAACAACATGGGGGCAAAACCGTAGGATCACGATTTGAAAAACATCAATTGATGAGATATTTTATCGAAGGCCTTAGCAAGATCTGTAGCAATAACTTCGATTTCGTTGCCATTTTCTAGGGCTGAAAGCGCAAATGAACGAATTTAACTAAGTTTGTAGTAGTTTTTTTTTTTATTTCCGCGCGCGCCCCAAGGTGATATGAATACCCTTTTATTGGCTTTTCACCAGGGCGCGGGCGGGTGGTGTAGTAGTTTGAAACCAAGTTGTATTACCACAGAGGTGATTGTCAAACTGGAGCTAGTGTATTCTCAACCAGTGGGTCTTAGTACGTACAAATTGCTAGTTTGTTACATTTAACCCAGCCAGCAACCACTCCAACATCAGTGTTATGCCTTCATGTCCGAGTTGACGCCGACGGGATTTTCATATATTGGGTATGTAATTTAATTCGTGCGGTTTCTTTTTCAAAATTTGAACGTTTATATAAGAAAAACATGTACAATTGTATTATTTAAAGTATTGCCCATCTAAAGCTATGACTTTTTCCCGTCTTTCTGGCAATTTGTTGATCCACGAACGATTCAAGCCAATTTTTGATATTCTGCTCTGATGTGAACCGTATTTCAGTGAGGGCGTTCTGAATCAACCAAAAGAAATGGTAGTCAGAAGGAGCAAGGTCTGGGCTATAAGGCGGGTGGGGTAAGACTTCCCATCCACTGTTTTCCAAATAGTTCTTAACTGGAATAGCAACGTGGGGCCGAGCGTTGTCATGATGGAAAATTATTACTTCGTGTCTGGTCGCATATTCCGGGCGTTTTTCGGCTACTGCTCTCTTTAAACAGATTAATTGTGTTCGGTATAGTTGTCCATTGATGGTTTCACCCGGGTTTAACAGCTCATAATACTGCACACCCATCTGATCCCACAAAATTCAGAGCATTACCTTCGCGCCATGGATATTCGGCTTTGCCGTTGATTTGGCTGGTTGGCTGGGTTTCACATATGATTTTTTGCGCTTGGGGCTGTCGTAATGGATCCACTTTTCATCACCAGTAGCAATCCGATGCAAAAATGACTTCCTTTTGTGGCGTTCCAGCAGCATTTCGGACATGCAAAACCGCCTTTCGACATCTCTCGGCTTGAGTTCGTGTGGAACCCAATTTCTTTGTTTTGAATATATCCAGCTGCTTTTAAACGTTTTTAAATGGCTGCTTGAGTGACACCCAAAGATTCTGCGAGCTCTTCTTGTGTTTGGGAACAAACTTTTTTGGCTGCCCAGGACGTTCATCGTCTTCCAAGCCAAAATCGCCACTTTTAAATAGTGCAAACCACTTTTGGCACGTTCGCTCAGCTAGGACATGTTCACCATAAACTTCCACCAAAATACGATGACTTTCGGCAGCAGTTTTCTTCATATTAAAATAATGAAGGAGAACTCCCCGCAAAAACACTTTTTCAGGCACAAAGTTCGACATTTTTTCATTTAAAAAAAAAACTTCTAACATTTTAGGTATGTGGGAAAGCTTTGCAATGGAACGGTAGTTAAGAATGAAGTCTTTAATCCCATTTTGTTGACCGGGGTTATTTAAAAGGTCTTCCAAAATTTGTGAGGTGCAGATCAAATAGGGATTAAAGTGGGTGCGAAAGATTGGAGGCACACATTTTGATAAAATATTGCTGGGAGCCCGTTTGGCCCGGATAAAAATTCATCATTGAGATTTTGTCACTTTTCTTCGATCAATATAGGATCAAAAGATTGAGCGAGAGAGAGGGACAAATGCAGAAATTGGGAAGATACTTAAAAAACTATATATGGGGTCAGGAACGAAGAAGTTGTCTGCAAATGATTGTTTAAAAAAGTTTGCAAAGAGGTTGCCGATAGTATGTGGGTCGGTCGATAATATATTATCAAACGAGAGAGAGAGGGAGATTTTCTTTCGTAGTTGACGAATTGATAAAATGTTTTAGGGTCGTTGATAACATTGGTCTTCGCTGTGACGAGAAAGCTCTGATAGAGGCACTTATAGAGCTAAGTAAAGTGGGGGTAGTTTCCAAGATAGAACCAACATTTTGTGCAATTTGTTTCTTTTTGTTTCGTAAGGAGCGAAATCTTCTGTTGTACCAGGGAAAGAAAGTAGATGGTGTTTATGGAATTAAAGATTTTACAGTTAAAAATGAAAACAGCATCAGATAAAGATAGGTTGGTAAAATCAAAAGAAGATTTGCTAAGATAGATATTGATTTTGCGAAAATTAGCTTTATAGAAGTTTTAAGAAAAGATAGTAGAGGAAGAAGTGGACTGTTATTAGAAGTTATGGAAAAATCAGTGAAGAAGAAGGGGGTGAAAATTGTCGGCATTTGATAGGGTTGAGGGACAAAACATTACTGTGGAGTTAATGGGATCGCTAGTGTAAATAAGATCTACTTGGCTACTGATCTTCCCTTTGCATGGGGAATCAACTTTAGAGAGGGTAGGGTCATAAGCTATAGGGAGAGAGTGAGAGTTATCTTGGAAAACATTATAAGAGGACAGGAATAGTTGATGGCCTTTAATGTCGAAGATCAGGTTAATTTCTGTACGAGTATAGACGTCGAGGCCATGAGATTTATACAATATAACACGAGTTTTAGAGCGCAAACCTCTCACATTTTGGTAGTAAAATGTAAGAGGTAACTATTGAATGGTGCAGTAGGGAAGTGTAGGGAGGATGCAAGCAAAGAAGGCAAGTTATGAACGAAAAATTTTATCATGGTCAGCTCGGCTTCGCTGAAGGTGAGAACATTTTTTAGATTGTACATAGCTGCGGAAAGCAGCGAGGTCATCCGCAAGCTTTTGAGGAGGTGTACTGAGTGTACCTGAGTCTAGTTATATCAGTAGGAAGATAAAGTGTCTACAGTCATGTCATGCTTGACCCAAACCACAAGCAAAACATAAAATATAGAGTAAGAAATGCATGTGTCGCCTTCTATGCCAGACGCAAAGCCTTTGGACAGAAGTTGGAACCTCAACGAACAATAACCTTGCAGATGTACACAGCCTTACTGAGGCTAATTATTACCTACGCGTCACTAGTTCGGTGGAGCAGAAATTAAAACCTCGGGAAACTAATAAGCCTCCAAATAACAGCAAACAGATTCAAAAAAGCTAGGTGCTAGACAGCCCTTCATCACACCTACATGACAAACGGCATGGTCACATTTTCAACTGACTACATCACAACCAAACTTAACTTCAAGGAAAACCTCCACGCAGGATTTTCCACCAGAGTCCAGTGGAAGAAATACGAATTAGTAAAGTACTTTGACACCGACATCTACACTGACAAATCAAAAATCACTAAAAATACCAATATAATATCCCAAGCTAGATTTTGCCAGCGTCTTCCTTCCATGAGAAGGAAACACTCTTCCGAATTCCTCTGCAAATGCCCGACACTAGCAAGAGCCAGACTACGTACACTAATTCAACCATTCTTCGACGACCTTTACGAATTCATAGGTATACGAGGTCTAATCCCACTGTCTCACATCATCAACCAGATTACATGAGTCGTGATAACAAAAAGGAACAGCTTGAAAGTCGTAATTCGGTTCATTAAAGCTGTATGCGCAGTTTTCAGTCGCTACAGATGCAAATGCTTCGCCCCCTCCACATATTCTTCACAATATAGTTGCTTTTTTTTTTTTTTAAATGTTGTACACAACGAAGGCAAAGTAAAATGTGGGGAAAGAAATGAAAGATACCGATGTACATTGGTCACCATCAGAATAGCGTTTATCTTCGCTTGAAAGACAGAGGCATGTTTTTCTAACGTGGAGTGAAATCGAAAGTTGTCGCCCTGCAGAAAGACACAAGCACTGCATGCTAGATCGGTTTTGGAGGCACCCGTGAAGAGCCATAGGGAAAGCAAATTTCCTATTTCTTTCCGCAGCAGGATTCCATAATAATAAGACAGTATGAAAGGTCACTTAATTTTGCACGGAAGATGACAGCTCGTGCAACAAGGGGATATGAATACCCTTTTACTGTGGTTTTCTCCAGTGCGCGAGCGGGTGGTGTAGTAGTTTGAAACCCAGGTGTATTAGGTTTCGATATTTTTTCCAGAGGTGGTTGTCAAACTGGATGGGACGAGCTAGTACATCCTCAACCAATGGGTCTTAAGTACCTGCTAGTTGTTAATTCGTTACATTTAGCCCAGCCAGCAACCACTCCAACATCAGTGTTATGCCTTCATGTCAGAGTTGACGCCGATGGGATTTTCATATAACTACATACAAATTTTATGAAAGACTTTTTCACAGAATTGCCTCGCACGGGATTCGAACCCACGACCCTCTGTTTGAGGAGTCTATGAATATACCACTACACCACGGCCACCCCACCTACCACGGTAGGCCATTTTAATCTTTAATCTGATGTCTTTCCATGGTTTTCAGAAAAAATGATGAAAACTTATGGGTTGATATGTTTAGGTAGTTCATTTGATTTATCTGGTTTGGGGATAAAAACTACGTTTACTTCCTTCCAGTTGCTACGAAGGGAAGACCAAAACCAGCGTCATGGTATCCATCCAGCAGGAAGGCCTCCCTACCGACCCTATCAGTCTCAGGAACCTTTATGTCAGGTACCACGAGATTTTTAGCATGTCCCCTCAGAAAGTAGCAGACGACCTTGCTGCATTCGGCCACTACGTTCACTCTAAATGAGTCTCACACCTACAGCGAAACCGAGCTGACCACGATAAATTTTTTCGTCCATAACGTGGCTTCCTCGTCAGCACTTAAACCATCCCGCCATACATCTCCACCACACAACATCCCTCTTACATTTTACTACCAGAATGTAAGAGGTCTTCGCTCTAAAACCAATGCTGTCCTACGTCAATCGCATTCTCTTCCCTTTGATATTTACGCCTTGACTGAAACCAATTTGATTCCCGACATAAAGAACCAGGAATTGTTCCCCCCTACTTTTAATGTTTTTCGCGACGACGATCCTACCCGCCCACATGATGATTCCCCCTGTCGAGGCGTCTTACTGGCGGTCCACAACAGCCTTAACTCTTCTCCCATTAGCATCTCTTCATCCTCTAAAGTCGACTTTGTCGCTATAAAAATATCACTCCCCTTCAAGTCCCTTTACGTTTTATGTTGCTACATCCTGCCAGCTCAACCTACCGAATCTTACCAACTTGTTGTCGATGCGATCGACTATTTAATTGACCTGTCTGACTCTACTGACGATATCTTTGTTTTCGGCGACTTTAATCTTCCTCAGCTACAGTGGATTCCATCAGACGATCAATCGTTCTTCATCGCTTCAAATGCCAACTCAGCTAAGGAATGTCTCTTCTTAGATCGCTTAACAGACTCAAGTCTATGCCAAGTCAGTGATGTATCCAACTATATGGGCCGGCAATTGGACCTTATTTTCACAACAGATTCCATTAACTCCTCAGTCTCACTTTGTCCCCTATCTCTCTCTACAATCGATAACTACCACCCCCCTCTTCTTCTTTCATTTTATCATAACTCTTCTTTCCAGTCCAATCCTCCCACAACTCTCTCAACCTACGACTTTCATAAAGCAAACTTCCACAAAATCAGTGACTATCTTAGCAGATCCCCCCTTAACTTTCACAACCTAAGCGTAAATGATGCCTTATCCATTTTTTATAAAGAAATATTTAATTCTTTCAGCCTTTACGTTCCGTTTTCTCGCCTTAAAACATCATCTACTAGTCCTCCCTGGTATAATCGCAAGCTTCGTTCCTTACGAAACAAGAGAAACAAGTTATGGGCTGTTTTCCTGCGTAGCAGATCCTTGTCCGACTATTCCAACTATCTTGGTGCTTATCTTCATTTCACCGAACTTTATGATTCTCTTTACCAGCGTTACCTTAACAATGCGCAAGTCAACCTTATAAATGACCCTAAGTCCTTTTACCAATTTGTTAACTACAAAAGACAGTCCGATGATTACCCTCCTTCCCTCTCTTTCAACAACAAGTCATCAACCGATCCACTCACCACTGCCAACCTATTTGCCAGCTTCTTTAAACAATCCTTCACCAACGACTCCTTTGTACCAGATCCCTCCTATTTTCGTTACCTACCGAACTTCTCCAACGGCCCACATCTCTGTCACATCTTGGATCCCTCTTATATCGAATATAAATTACACCAACTCAATGACGAATTTACACCAGGTCCAGATGGCCTCCCTGCCATATTTCTTAAAAAATGTTCTTCGTCTCTTTCCCTTGCCCTTTCTGATCTCTTTCGTCTATCCCTTTCACAAGGAGAATTTCCTCAGGTTTGGAAAACCTCCTTTATAACCCCGATCCACAAAAAGTGATCAAAGAACGAAATAACAAACTATCGTCCAATCGCTAAACTCTCCCATATTCCCAAACTCCTCGAAAGTATTTTGTATGAAGCTCTAAGTTTCCAATGCAAATCACTTATTTCCCCTAGACAACATGGCTTCCTAAAGGGTAGGTCAACCATCACAAATCTTGTTGAATTCGTATCCTTTGCCATCTCTGCCCTAGAGAACGGCAACGAAGTCGATGTAGTTGCAACCGATTTTAGCAAAGCCTTCGATAAAATCTCTCATCGATTAATACTCTTCAAATTGTCTGCCCTCGGCTTTGAACCCATACTGTTAAAATGGATATCTTCTTACCTCGAAAACCGTTTTTACAGTGTTCGTTTTAGGTCAGCCCACTCCACTCCATTTTTGGCCACCTCTGGAGTTCCTCAAGGTAGCCATATCGGCCCCCTTCTCTTTATATTAACCATAAATGATCTCGATAGGATCATCATATACTCCTCCGTCTCCCTTTACGCCGACGATACCAAATTTTTCAAAACCATTTCCTCTCCCCATGACTCCTTCCTTCTTCAACAAGACCTTGATAGTTTTTCGATCTGGTGCCTCAAAAATTGTTTGGAACTTAATATCACCAAATGCCAGTCCATCACCTTTTCACATAAGCGGCTCAAATCTCCTCCCCGATTCTACCGTCTCCACAACCAACCGATCTCCTCCGTTGAATCTCTTCGCGACCTCGGCATTTTGTGTGATAGGGAGCTCAATTTCCGTTTGCATATGGATGGGATAATCCTTAAAGCCAACTCTGCACTAGGTTTTATAAAACGATGGTCCAAAGAATTCACCAACCCATACGTGACCAGGTCCCTCTATATTACCTTTGTTCGTCCCCTTCTAGAGTACGCTAGTCAAGTATGGTCCCCATATCTCGAGAATCGAAAGCATCCAGCGCCGTTTTCTTCGATTTGCTCTTCGAGGTTTGCCCTGGGATGATTCTTTTACTCTGCCCCCCTATCAAAACCGTCTCAACCTTATTAACCTAAACACCCTTGAGGAACGCAGAGACGCAGCCGACTTTCTCTTCATTCATCGACTTCTTTCAGGTCAGGTTGAATGCATGTCCCTTCACAATTCTATTTTCCTCAACACTAACCCTCGCAATCTACGTACCCCTCGTCTCTTCTATCTCCCAACCCACCACACCACCTATGGCGCGAACGAACCAATCTCCCGCATGTTACGAAAAATTAATTCAAACCCTAGCGTCTTTGACTTCCACCGCACCACTTCCTACCTCAAATCGGTTCTCCTTCACCACAACAACCAACCTTAGTTTTAAGTATTAGTTTAAGTTTAATTTTAAGTTATAGCTTGTATTAAGCCGAATAAATGGAGGCTTTCGCCCCCACCAAAATTAAAAAAAATTGATGCTAGACCTAAATAAATAACTGCCTTGTGAGAAATAAAAAGAATCTTTTCTTCTGATCTAGGTGGCCTGTATGGTTTAAATGAGTTTATGGCCTATTCTATATCCATTTGTCTATGCTTAACATATTTCCAGATAGGCGTTTGATGTTCGATTTGATAAAATAATGGCTCCTAATGGACTGTAGAGATGAGGGCAGTGAATCTGTTTTGATAGAGACCTACATACCATACACTTTTAAGCTGAAAATCCATTATACGATCGTATACAATGAAGAGCGCAAATTAGCTCGGGCTCAAAGGACATCCTTGCATTACTCCAGATCATGATTGAAACCATTCCGATGGGTCAATACCATCCTGTCACTATAACCTCTGGTGACATGTTACATATCCCGGCTTACAGAGTACCGCTTTCCGGGCCATTGTGTCGAAGATGGTTTTCCATCGGAAACTGTGATGATTTTCACATCATTGCTTCTAATAATATTGTTGTTGTTGCTACTGCGACTCGTCAATGAAACTTCTATTAACTGTAGTGTATTATTTACACTTAATTACTTCTTTTAAAACCCTAATACTCAGCCTTTTTCTCTTACTTTCCTCTATCTTTGATTTTCTTTTTCTGTATTGTCCTTGATTGTCCTCTTCACTATTTACACTATTATTTCTTTAATATTCCGTTGTATTTCTAGGGTGCGTTACATTACTTTTTCTATGCATTTGTTTTGCTGTTAATAGCTTAATAGTCTATAATTAAAAATAAACTTTTTAATAACAGTGTGGAGATGAAAAATCTACGTACACAATGTGTTCTTTCCAAATTTTAAGGAATGGTTTTAAGGTTTGTCATATTAATCCACGGAGTCATTTACTAGTTATATGTCTGCGGATTCTAGCATTGATGCTGTCTGTGACTGTGAAACTTAGTTTAAAAGCAATATCTCTGATCACAAGTTATGGTATACCTAATCACAAAATTTCTAAGATCGATAGGTTTACAATTTATTGTAGATCTTCAGTTACATACAAAATTATATGCAATAACATAAGTCCCCTGATTTAGAATCGGAGACAAATCTGTAAAATGTTTACTAGCCTGTGCATTCCTTCAAGACCGTAGTTGCTATTCTTAACCATTTTTCTCTTCCCTATAAAAATGTTCTTCTCAATATGAACACGTTATAGTCTGTGAAGATTTTAATGTAGACTTGCTAAGAAATGATTCTCGAGCATTTCAAATTAATGATTTTGCATCTTCTGTATCTATAAAACTAAATATCCATCCCTAGTCTATCCTTCTTTTCGATCATCTATCGCTCGAATGTATCTTTTCTACAGCTACAATATTATCTTCACCCACCACGCCGTCCCGCTGCCTTTTTCGTTAAAGGATTATTGATCCATAAATATTAATAACCTTAAATTTGCTGTCTTATCTGTCCAATGGGATTATTGTCGTCTAAACACTGATCCTAATATGGAACTGCAACATTTTCAAAAAATAATCGTCCAATTATACAACCAATTTGCTCCTACTAAAACATTATAGTAAATATCCGAAATGTTATTAGTTTTCGACGGATATTCCTAATACAATTAAGGCCCGCAATAGGCTTTATAATAAATAGAAGCGCAATCCCTCAAACCTAAATTAGTTTACTTACAAAACTATACGAAAAATGGTACATCTGTTTTCGTTATATGAACTATATACGTCAAATAGCTATTTCTAGTAGGAAATGTAATGATGAATCTCAGTTTGATCCTGACCTCTTAAACATCATAGTTTCGTCTTTGAAGATATACCTCAAGATTTTATTTTTATCTATCTTCTATCTAAATCACTCTACAAATCTCTTTGAAATACTAACTGTGACCGAAAATGAGGTGATTAATTCTGTTGTAGCGATAAAGTCTAAATCTATTGGTGAAGATAGGGTAGATATGGGCTTTGTTAGATAAGCCGATTCTCCCATTTATAGTGTCCAACTGAACCCACATTCTCAATCACTGCATCACAACATAAACTTCTCCCAAATCCTGAAAAACTGTCCGAGTTGTACCTGTTGTCAAAAAAAACTAATCCGCAGCAGATTTTACGAGTAGACCCACTAATGGGTTGCTTTATCACATCTGTTTCACTGGAATGGTAAACATTTTTGAGCAAATAAGACAGGACTACGATAAAGGGTATTTAGTATGTTTTAGTATTTTATTAAAGAAATAATGTAGTTGCACATTAATATTACAAAATTCTTATAAATTTCTACAATGTTTAGGAGAGGTTGAGTATTTTAAAATTAAAAAGGAATTGAAATATAATAGAAATAAAGATATATGGTATATATAAAATGGTAAATTAGTTCTGTTCAACGGCCAAATGTGTAAGGAGTTATTTTTTGAAGTGCTTTGCGTTTCTTATCCCTCTCAATTCCATCGAAAGGAAGTTCCACAAGCGAGTGACATGAACTAAGCACTGCCGTTCTGATGTTAAACGGCAGCACGTTGACTGGATTAGTACAAAGGTTCGCTGCGATACAGGGAACCTCAGCTTACTCTAAATATAGACTGGTTGTTGTTCTTGAATAATGTCGTAAGTATAAGTCAATGAGAAGTATTGTAGTACATTTTCAAAGAACATCCGAAGATTGTTTTAGCATACGACAAAACACGGTCATATCTACGCAGGTTATATATGCATCGTGCATTATTGTTGTTGTAATTCACAACAGTTTAATACAATTGGCAGTAGTAGAGTTTATGCTAAAAGCATTTTGGTTTTTACTGGCTTATAGACACGAGAAGCCCAGAGAAGACGGGGAAAGCCATAAACTTTTTCAATTGTTGCAGTGATATAAACGTCACACGATAATGTACGATTAAAGGTAATACCTAGATTTCGAACAGACTCAAAATTTTCGATGATTGAGTCTCCTAGCTGCAGCAATGGGAAAAGGGTCAGATCTATGTATTCCGATAAATAACGATGGCTTTTGATTTTCTCGAGTTTAGGCAAAGGTTATTAGCCTGCGCCTAGTTCAGGATATGCATTCATTTTTAATGCCGTAGATTCTAACAAACTAGTAAGACTTTATATAAATAGTGGCACATCGTCTGCGTACATATGAAAACTGCAGTGTTGTACAATATTAGAGAGCTCGTTCACCTATATTGAAAAAAGATTTGGCCCGAGAATAAACTGTTGCGGTACACCAGTTGTCATCGATAACATTTCAGATGCTCAATCTCAAACGACTATTGATTGTCTTCTACCACTTAGGTATGAATACACCAATTTTGCAGATGGGGTAGAACAATTAAATTTGCTTATAAGTGAGGTGCTGGATTTATGTAGATCTGTGGTCTCACCAATTTGTATCGCTTCCAACAATAAAATTCGAAACTCCATCCCCTATTAGCTTTGAAATAGTGTTGGTCATCCAAGATGGGGAATTAAATTGTTTGTTTTTGGTTTTTACTTTGAAATGTACGTTAAAGAGCCTATCCTGCAGATCTTGCAGGAGACGAACGCAATTAATATTTTTTAAGTCCATATACTGGTAGGTATCAGTATGAGAGCGTTTAGATACAGTAGTTCATGTTTTGAAAAACCTGGGGCAGGAAATTGGTTATAGAGAAATATTTTGTCTAAGTCGCTTGTAGGGTCTCGGTCCGATTCTCTTCTGTAAGTTCGTCCACCCTTATGCCGGTGATGTCCAGCTAAATGCTTCAAAGCCAATTAAATATATAGCTAAACTGTTTAGCAATCTTAACCCTTTCAGTAATTTTTTACCACTTGGAAACACTTTTCATAACCCGCCTAAAACACTTTTCCTAAACCGTGTTGCAATTTTCTAGCAGAACAATTTCAACGGTTTATTTAGAATCTCTGTTGCTTTTCTATACATGAATGACATTCGTTAAGAGAAAGACCGTTGAATACCGTTGTTTTCGTTTTTCGCAAAATAATTTTAATGGATCATTCAGGTGGTTTGTATTTGGTGGTATGTAAATGGGACAAATTTAATCACGACATTATATTTTTTTATCGAAGGATCTTCTATTTATTGTCGATTCAATAAAACAAAAACGAAATTTGTTGATTAGAAGAGTTAGAAAATCCCAGTCAGCCTTTTCCATCAGCATAGACTCCTCAAGCAGAGGGTCGTAGACCAATCCCGTGAGAGGCAATTCTCTGAAAAAGTCTTTTCATAGAAACTGTATGTAGTTGTATGACAACCACCTCTGTGAAAAATATCGAAACCTAATACACCTGAGTTTCAAACTACTAAACCACCCGCCTGCGCTCTGGAAAAAAACCAGTAAAAGGGTATTTATATCCCCATGGTGCGCGCTCGGGATTATAAAAAAAAGCTGGAAAGTACAGAAGGACATTATTTAACTGGCTAAAGACTAATTAAAGCCACCTAGTGCCAATTTCGTCAAAGAAGTTTATAGAACAATATTTTAGTGATGATGTATATGAAAAAAAATTCTTTTTCCCACTGATCAAAGAAACTTAGCTACTGAAGGACATCTGACCAATATCAAATTAAGTGAAAAAAAAAAATGGTTATTATGCTACAATACTCACGATGGGAATAATTAATTATCCCAGAATAGAAATGGAAGCAAAATACCATCTACTTCGAACTCAATGGGCAGACGAAGATTCCATTTTATCCGAAATGTGTTTAAATTTGCTGAAAAAGAAGACAACAATGATGAGCTTTGGATAAGATTTTAATGTTGTAAGACAAAAATGTATCCGTACATAAAAAAAAGAACGTTATTGAAAATGTACCAATTCCTGCGCATTCACAAAAGGGGTTTTGCTCTGGTATAGTTTTGAGATTAGCTGAAACAATATTTTACCGGATTGGACCTACTTATAAAATTAAAAGACCTTTGAATATTGGCAACTGGTGCTATCAGGGCATACCGAATGGGAAAAGTTGTTTTGAAGCCAGAAAAAGATCTTCGAAAAGTAGGTCCAGGATTATATGATTACTGAATTAAAAAAGAAAACAACAGTTTTATCATAAAGTGTCTGGACAGCGGTATTGTACAGATGACATCCACGTTGTATGGGAACAAATACCATATGTCGATGTAGTTGTTCGATTTAGTTAAAAGAAAAATTGATATCCAACGCCCAAGTGTAGTTCAGATGTATAATAAAAATATGGGAGTAGTGAATAAAATATTTTCTTCTATCGCTGTATTGAATTTCCGTCAAAACCAGAAAGTGGACCGTACGTTGTTTTGAAACAGATGGTAAGAATGTCATATAATGGACATAATCGGATTTCCAGACTTGCTAAACGCAATTGCTTTTAAACCAAGTTCGCCCACAAAACTTGCATCATTTTCCAAATATGGAACCTCGATTACAAAATACACTCTTCCTGTATGCGTGCGCCAACATGCTCGCACACTGTATTCCTATCGCTTTTGTACATTTTCTAATCCATCCAGTAATAAAAGAATTTTCTAGAATGTCTACGACTTGTAAGTCTACTGATCTTATTTATGCAGCCCCTGTTTCTCATCCATCTTCTTCGATGCCTTCTTTCTTTTCGTTAAACTCAAGGAGAGACTTTGCAGTCGATGGCTGGGGCGTCTTCTGTGGATCCAACAACTGCAGACCAGATGGTGTGTCACTTAGAATTTGGAAATTTGATGTTGGCGGTGTTCCTATTTTCGTCTCATTATTCGGGGAAAACTTTACTACTGCAAGCTGTGCTGGTTAAGTACTCTATTGGACTTGACATCTAATTGTTGAGAGTTAAATTCCTATAAGCCATGCAGATCTCGGGCATCTTGCCCTTATTTTTGCTGTTAAAGAACTCACATGCTTCTCAATTAATTTAATAAATCTGTAGTCAAACCAAGCTGAATACGACGGCACAATTATCGTATATGATGGCTCTGGTCAGTGAAATTGTCTTCTATATCTTCCTTTGTGTTAAATTCTTGCGTATTGCTTATATATTTTTTTATTGGTCTCTGTGGTCAGAGAATTCTTAACGCAGCACTGCGAACCATCTCCTCATCCAAATCTGTCATAGTTCCTCCTTTAATAAGCATCATTCCTTCCCCAATAGAATTTCGCGCCCACAAACTTTTAACCGTATCACCCGTCTTGCTATAATTGTTCAACAGTACACCCTCCTGCATACATACATCATCGATAAAATATTATGGATTCTTGCCACCAAAGCCTTGTCCATCTCCGGATGAAGGTAAATCTCAATCAAATCGAATTTCTTCCCACGCTGCTCATCTCGAAACCTAAACATTATTGCAAATATTAGCACCATCCGTGCGATCGTTATTATACTTCCCCAACATTGCCTGGACATATTTAACAGCGATTAACTTGCTCTTGAACTGGGGATATTAGCCAAATATTTCTTATAATTCTCTCAGATAAACTCGAACGGTGTCGAAACCTTGCACAGGTTCTGGGGATTAAAAAAGCTTCTCATTGTAATTGTATTTTTGGAACATAAAGTGACCATTTTTGGGCGATTTTCTTTTACGGATGGATCCTGGACGCACTTGATGGACCATAGTAATCAGCGTCTTCATTCTCGGAGAGAAGAATTGACTTAAAGTCGCTTTAGACCAGACACTCACAAGGCATGATTCAACAGACAGTACAGCTACATTATCCGCATATTCCTGAAAACAGACGGCAAAACATGCAACGGGGCTATTTCTGGCGATGAAGCGCCCATAAAACTTGTGGCATGAGCATATAAAAAGTACATCTCCTATATGTCTTCGATTATCAATTTATCTAAAACAGAGGTAATTAGGATAGAGTTCGTTCATGTCATTACCTCGTTTGGATCAATGACATCTCCGGCATCAACACTATACCATGATTCCTGTTCATTGCTGATAATTCGGGATGATTATGATGGCCAAAAACTTGACCTAAAGCACGTACGTAATCGTTACTGACTGTGATGAAACATTTCTTTGATTTTGATGATGCATTCGATCTTTTGAAAAACAACGGCCGTACTCTACAATCAACTCTCAAATCTGTTTTGTCGCTCAGGTGTTTTGATACATAGCTTTGGCACGGCAGTAGAGAATAAATCAGAGTCAATCGTCACCACTCAGTGTGTTGGCCGTGTTTTATTTTAAGCATAAACGTAGAAAATCGGTGCATCTTATATACGAGTATAAGTGAATATTAATTGTTGAAGGAAAGCCAAGAATCCAAAGGACGAAAAATCAACGGTGACTACTACAAGTTTTCCGGATTCAGGGTGAGTTCTGCTGAAAATTTAAGTTCGGATGTATAATAATTTGTAATTTTAATTTTCAAAATAAAAGCGTAAGTGGCAAAAAGTTTCAGTGGCAAAAGCTTTATAACTCGGAAAGCAGAGAACAATGGATTGAGAAAGCTAATCAAGAACGTGGCTAAATGGAATACACGGAAACACAGTTTTTCACTGGACACGGATATTTTAACTGGGGCTAGTGGGGCTCTCCACTATACGATGCAAACCACACTTTTTTTGTTTGTGTATCAGTCCAGAAAATGTGGTCGAAAAGATGCTCGGAAGCGATCAGACATGGACCCAAATTTGTTAATTCATAATAGTCACATTCAGGATAAAAAAGAGTACCCGCTCTTGGATCGCCGAGTGTTTAATCGTATGTTACAATATTACCAAATAGTAACGTGTGATTCAGACAGATATGAGGATTCACATACAAAAAAATCGGTCGAAGGGATTACTATCAATAACGTTAAACATACCACCTTGATCAAAAAGTTTCCGGTGGTGTTACCTTGTGGAGCCCCCATTGTTCCGATTTGAGTTCTTTTTTTTGTTAAGTTAGGACTTCAGTTCTTGACATTTTGTCTAAATCTTAGCATCATAGCTTGACATTTGCAAAATTACGTAGCCAAGAATACATCTATCTATGTGTGTATTGGCGATTTTTTACAATTTTAGAAATGGATTTAAATTTGCAACAACGAACTTGTATTAAATTTTGCGTAAAAGACGGTGGTGGTGCACTTTGAAAATGTATGAAAAAATTTTTCGGCGACGAATCTCTTACGAAAACGGCCTTCTACCGGTGGCACGATCGGTTTAAAAGTGGTCGTGAGTCAATCGAATATGATGAACGCAGTTGCAGATCATCGACATCGAAAACCGACGAAAACACTGATGAAGTAAAAGAAATGTTGGTCAATAATCGCAAATTAACCATCAGAGAGATAGCGGAGTACTTGAACATTGCCTATGGATCCGTCCAAGACATTTTGGTTAGTGATCTGGGTTTCTGTAGTGTAGCTGAAAAGTTGGTGCCAAAAGACATCAATTTCATGCAAAAAAGAGACCGTGTTGACGTCGCAAAAGAGATCATTACTGGAGACGAGACGTGGGTTTATGAGTACGACACGCAATCCAGACATCAGGCAAGTGAATGGCGTTCAACAAATGAGAAGAGACTAAAAAAACCACGTCGTTTTCAGTCAAAAAAGAAGTCAAGGCTCACGGTTTTCATGGATTACAACGGTGTAATGCATCATGAATTTTTGTCAAACAGTAAACGAAGAGTATTATCTGGGCGTTATGAATCGTTTACATAAAGCAATTCGCCGAAAGAACCAGAATTGTGGGCTTTCTGAGGGGCTCGTGGATTTTGCACCACGATAACGCACGCTCGCACAGTGCCATCATTATTCGTAATTTTTTGACGAAAAATGCAACAAATACCACCCAAAAGACACCAAATTCACCTGTTTTGGCTCCCTGTGACATCTTTCTGTTCAATCGAGTTAAAAAACAATTACGATGAACGCGTTTCAGCTGCCGAGAGGAAGTAATGGAAAAGTCGCACTAAGCATTAATGGACAAACTGACAACCGAATATAAAAAATGTTTAGAGGATCAGATCAAGCGCTGCCATAAGTGTGCCGCAGTCGATGGGGATTACTTTGAAACGGACAATATATATTTAGATGAATAAACTTGTATTTTTAATTTTCTGAATAGATTTACGGGAACTTCCTGATCAATGAAGTTCAAAGCTTTCAGTGCAAGTCATTTACATCACCCAGTCAGCATGCATTTCTGAGAGGTAGATAAACTACTACAAACAAAGTTGAATTCGTATCCTTTGCGCTTTCAGCCCTACAAAATGGCAGCGAAAATGAAGTTATTGAGGTTTTACGAAAAATGTAAAGGAAACATGCAGCGATGGAAATGAAAACGGTAAGATACCGATAGTAGAAGAGCTTCAGCCTGAGCAAATCAGCTGGTTTCGTCATATCTAAAGTCGACGAAAAGTCAAGGCCAAGGAGCAATAGAAGGTCAAATTCTGGCCCAGGTTCAAAGAAGAGCCCGAAAGGAAAACTGCGAAACTATCAGCAAGCTCTTGGTTTCTATAACGTTCAAAATAAAATGGCCTGCACAATGATTCTAACGTTCGCAAAATTTTAGAAAAATTTGGCAACCACATACGTGGCGTAGTAGCAATGCAGATACGTTGAGGAAGTATACTATATAAAGGGTGATTCATCGTCAACTTTGATTTATAAGTTAAAATTAAGCAGATAAATTTCAAAGTGAACTCAAAATTTTTTATTATTAGTTAAAAGCACAATTCATGGCATTTACGCTTTAAAATGACATTATGTAAATTTTGGACGAAACTACGTCTGAGGTGTTCTATTCGAAGGGTCCAATTTTAGGCGAGAAAAGTGACTGGTATCTCTCGGATAACACGACTAATGTTGACTTCCAAAGCGTCAATCGTAGCTGGCTAATTCTTGAAGACCTCAGACTTTACATATCTCCAGAGAAAATAGTTCAAAGGTGTGATATCGCACGATCTAGGCGGCCAATTTACCGTAGCAAAACGTGAAATGAAGTGCTGACCAAAATGATTTCTCTACCAGTCCATTGTTTCAAGCGCTGTATGGCTCGTAGCGCCATCTTGTCGAGGCCAGAGTTCACCTAGGCCACGTGCCTGAATTTGAAGAAGCACATAGTCCGTTAACGTTGCGCGATAATGGTTAACATTGACGGTAACATACTGATTTGCCTCATTTTTAAAGACATAGGGACCAGTGATTCTACCAGCCCACAAACCACACCATACCGTTGATCTTAATGAATGTAATGGTAGCTCTTGGTACTCTTCGGGTTGCTCATCAGCGAGCAACGTATTAACGTATTAACGTATTCATTGAGCCAGAAATGGGCTTCATCACTGAACAAAATTTCACGACAAAATACCGGATTTTCATTGAGTTTTCCAAAGCCCATTCACTGAAAATAGGACGCAAATTCAAGTCGCCTGGCTTTAATTCTTGCACAAATTGAATTGTACGCTTTTAGGCCGAGATTCTCACGTAAAGTACGCCAAGTTGTTGAATATGTCAAGCCAAGCTGCTGACGAATCGATTCGTTGTCTACACTCTTAACTACAACTGCTATAGTCACTTCACTATGTGCTGGATGTGGTCTAACCGGTCGAGTATCATCCACTAATGTAAACTGGGACATAAATTTGTGAATGGTTTGGCAATAGTGGTTTCAGTAGGTCGATTATGCGCAGCGTAAGTTCCTCGAATCGCACGAAAAACATTTCTCACAGAACGCTGATTTTCGTAATACAACTGAACAATATGGAGACGCTGTTGTGGTGTGAGTTTTTCCATAAAAGCTTGCCAAACGATACTGAAAAAAAAGACAGAGCAGTTTGATAGGAGTCACGCGTGACCTGTCAAAAAAAAAGCCTATTGAAAATCAAACTCCACTCCGATCCATTTCTTCAGACCGGTGGCAGCCGGTCAAATTGAAGGTTTCGAGCTACTCCTTGACCATCATGTGGGAAAACCCCGGATCACCTGCCATCACAAGCGAGGCTGGCTGGTACCAGGACCAGGTCAAGCTGATCGCTTGCAGTGACCAGAGATCCTTGGATCTCTATAAAAAAGCTATAGGTGGTCTAGGAGAGGTCTCGCCAGGTGCTAGGATCGAGGTCGTAGAAAAGAAGGATATCCGTAGAAAACCTAGAAACCGTGCCCGGATTTCAGCTGAACCTTCCTCTCCAGAAGACATTCTGGATATCATCAGGCTCAGCAACCCGACCCTTCTGAATCATTAACAGAAGGTCGCGAAATAAAAGGATCTAAGGGACCCTTACAAATGCGCGTTAATTGTGATCAATAAGGAATCCCTTAACCATCTAGCGCAGACCAAAAGCATGATTCGGTTTGGCTTGGAGTCCATCTACCTAAGGGTCTATAAGAAGGACGATCTGGATGCTGATAAGCAACCGGCTGCTCCTTTAACAGAAAATAAAACCTAGCCTCGGACATTGCAGTAACGATATCCTTCCTTAAGTTGGATAGCGATGACTCCAACCAATCTGGGGCCACTAAAATGTCGTCGGCATCCATCTCTAGTTTTACGTCGGAGCCTATGAGGCAATCGGGATATTTTGTTGGTCTATCTTCTGGACAAAGCCATTCGTGGGGGTGATTAATGTTGTTTTAAATCCATTCTTCACCTCCAATAACTAGATTCAGTCCAAAAACGGCTCTTGATTGTGACGCGACAGCTGTGAAGTGCAGGCTTCAATTTCTTATATTTGTACGGTGTTGTCGAACTGTCATATGGCTTATGTTGAGTTCCGTTACCGTAACAGCGGGACGTCTTTCGACGGTGGACCACAGGAGCTCATCGTCAAGCTCTTCTGGTCTACCCGATCGAGGTTTATCCCTTAGGTTAAAATTGCCATTTTTAAAATTTGAAAACCAACGTCGGCAACATGGTTTTTCTTGAACAAAAACAATAAAATATGCCAAATACGCCGACCTTCAGATACATCCATTACAAAATTCAGTTAAAAATGCTTACCATGATGTTAACACAATGAAATTTGCAGACTGAGCAATGCTAAATGCTCGTACTAGTACCAAATACTAATTTCAATACCAGTTTCAGTAAACTTTGGGAATTTTATGGCAATTAGAAAACATCACAATAGTGATATCACACAGAGTCAGACATATCCTTTTTCGACGAACATACTAGTAACTCGAATCAAATCAATCTACGCCAGCGTCTTTTTTGCGTGGTTTTTATGCCACATTTTGTATTTGCATCATAATAGATTTACATTTCAAGACGCAAAGAAGAACGTTAGATTTCAAAATTTAGAAATATGCTTTACATTTTATATAGCAAAATAAAGAAAGAAAAGAAAATTTAGAATATGGCTTATGAATTAAAATATATAGGGTTTTCTAATAACGACTTGATAAATTTTTTTTTAAATGAAAGGCAAACCATTTGAGATATTTCAAAAACTTTATTATTGGCTTGAAGTACAATCAAAACATTAATGAATGGAACTCGACATCGTATTCATATGGCCACCGCGGGCACGTTTCCAGCGGTCGATTCGTTGGACCCAATTTTCAACGACTCGGCCACACATTTTGACCGAAACGGCCGCTATTTCGCATTCAGTGTTGGCTCTGAGCACTACCAACGTCGTCGGCGTGTTGGCATAAACCAATGACTTAACGTAGCCTCCCAGAAAATAGTCAAACGGCGATGAATCGCACGAACGAGGCGGCCAATCGACTGGCCCCTGTCTTGAGTTAACACGCTCACCATACTTACTCTTCAATAAATCGATTGTAGCGTGTGCTGTGTGGCTTGTGGCACCATTCTGTTGAAACCACATGTTGTCCATTAGTCCATATCTTTCAATTTGGGCCAAAAATAATCGGTGATCATGGCGCGATAACGCTGACCATTCACAGTAACGTGACGATCGTTATCGTCGAAGAAAAAATATGGCCCAATAACGCCGCCGGCATGCAAACGGCACCAAACAGTTATTTTTTGTGGATGACGTGGTGATTCATGAAGCACATGTGGGTTTTTACCCGACCAACAACGCATATTTTGCTTATTGACGAACCCATTGAACCAAACATGAGCTTTGAAGATGATTTTGCAACTGTAAAAAAATGTTATAATTTGCAGACGTTAGTGCACATGATGAAAATGTTGAGTTTACTGAATAAATTGACAGTGACAGTTTGATGATTAGTTAAAGAGTGCGTTCACAAATTAAATTCAAAGCGGTTAAGTCCCTATTGGAAAACCCAATATTTTAAATGCGGCTAAGAAGGCTGTTTTAAGTACAGATAAATACAACTTATTCTATGATACTTTCAACATTCGGGATATGTTTATAGTATTACTGAAAATAATTTGGAATTTAGAAATTTTATTTTATGTATTGTAGAGATTTGTATACCAATAGAGTAGTGCCCAAACATCAGGGCAAATGCTGATGTGAACTTTGTATTCCCTTATGTGTGTACGATTATGTTCAGAAAAAAAAAACCGAAATGTTGTTGTGTTCGGCCTTCAATTTCGGTCCTTTGTTTGGTTTTAGTCACCTTCGCATTTTAATTCTTTGTTCTTGGAGGACGTTAAGGCCATTGAGCCCACCATGGCCTCGAACGCCGTACAGGCTGTGGGGGATTGCAAAACTCCAAATCTTAAATATTTATTCTATTTCAACCTTTAAAAAAAATAAAATTAATATTTCACAATAGAGAATAAACGGTAATCTTACTTTTTCAACACACCTTACGTTACCCGTCACCAGATAGATTTTTAGTATCCATTAAATATGGATAGTGGTATCCAAACGACCTGGGTGCGTTGAGCAAAAATGATCCATAGCATTAATAATATTAGTTTTGGCAACTTCTGCTATCGGTTGTAAATTATCTATATTTCTATGATTGGTTTGTCTGTTTCATGAAATGCATAAAAGAAACAGCCTCAATCGATTTAGTGGAGTCAACTAGCGTTGATATTAGCCCACAAATTACCGACGAAATGAAAACTTTCACTTTAAAATATTCATATCTCTTATGTGATATTGAGTAGTCTTATCGTGTCGTTATCGTTGCAAAAAAAAAAAATAATAATAATAATAATAATAATAAACAACCTGTGGTATCCATAATTTTTCAAAAGCTCTTTGTAATTTTCGATCGAAGTCGACTGCAGATTTTATTCTACGAACATAGGTATTGCTAAGATTTCTGAAAATCACAGTCGCATGTATTCAAGACAAATGGTCGAGGCTTATGCCCCAAAATAGTTATTTTTACTAGTGTACTCCAGATGTGAACATTTGCAATCACAAATCCACTAAATTAATTTCTTTGATGTGTAGATGTGTCATTACTCTCAAAGGTGAAGACGTAAATACACGTATTCGTGCATAAAATTTGCTAAAATCTCTTGGAATAAAAACTTATTACGTATAACGTGTGTACGTTTCATTCACTTCCAATTACATATATTCTAAATATTTTTACTCTTCACAGATGTTCACAAATAATACCCCGGGAAGGCCTCAGAGGTCACTTTGCGGTCGTGTGCTGACTATCTGCACACACATAAAAAAAAAATTCTTGGTTGGAGCGTGCTAAAAATGATCTAATAGCAGACCATTTTTGGGGTGGTCCTAAGTAATCACGCGGTCAATTAGAGCTGTAAACAAGTACAAGGAGTATATTATGCAGGTTCAAGGCTTTATGTGAACTTATCCTACCAACTTGATTGCGAATCTCCTAATCTACCTTCCCACTATGACTTAGTATTATGCGCCTAGTAGGTAAAAAAATTTGTGTTTGTTCCAGATTTTGGATGAACTGACCTCAAGGAGACGTTGGACTTTGGATATGCAACTCAGAGAAACGAGTTGAGGAAAATACGTACGTTAACAATTTTAAGCGATTGAAATCACATAAAATGCGAGGGATTACTGTTGCGTAGTCACACGCCATCACGCACATTCATAGTGTTGGCAAAACAAATTGAATTAGGGCTTCCGAATAGAACTCTTAAGAATTCCACCTGTCCTTTGCAGTATAGTAAACAACTTTAGGACAACATAAGCCTCCGTTTGTTCCAAGAAAATGTGTACGTCATATCTTTGATTGCGTACCAGTGGGCGCGCAAGCTAATCAAAAGTTTTCATGTACAAAATAGCGTGAACTATCTATTAAGAAAATGTATAAACATATCTAATGTTTGCCGTGTAGCTGTAAAGAGAAACCAGGCCATTAGGAAATCTTCATCTGCTACTACCCAAGCTAAGACTTGTTAAAATAATTGTAACCACATACGGCTCAAGTTAGATATTATCACGTTTGGTTGGGAATTCCTGGGATCAATGAGATCCTGGGCTATTTCATCTCCTTCTGATGAATATTCTTCCACCTTGCTCTATAGAATAAAACATTTGGGAAATAAAGATAATTTTAAGGAGGAGCACAATTAGTTGTCAATACAAACTAGCACTCTGACTTAGACCAGTTGACAAATCAACTGCAACTGATTGATTTCACCAGATCGGTGTAGACCTTGTTTCCACATGCCAACAAATCACCAATGGATCTATTTCTACAAAAACTGTACCGCCGGTTATGAATGTGTTGCTTCAATAGCAAATCTCTTCGACATTAAAAATTAATGGAAAAAATCACCGAACAAGTTAAGTTGGGCATTACTTTGGACTTTCTTATAACTAAAGGAGGTACAACTAACTTCTGGTGTGAGCATCAGCTTGTTTGATCTACTTTTGGACGCAGGATTGGTTGAAGTCTCCATCTTACTACGTACAACACCTTAAATTTGGTTTTTCTCAGCTTCATTTTTGTCTAGCTGGGTAGGATTTAATGTAAGAAACGTACGGAAATAAGATATGGAAGGAAGATGGTGGTGGATGAATTCTATATACGTCAACGGGAGCTTTCATACCTCCAAAGTGGGCTACTGACTCTAGAAGAACCAACCTCAAGGGGTCACCCTCCAATGTGGAGTTATCTAACCGGGCACGTACAAAATTCACTGCTGCGAATCAACCAAAAGCCTCATGCAGCCAAACAGTTTGCGAAGGCCTTAGAGTGTAAAACCTAATTCTGTGCGCACCGGCTTACCATACATGATGGTTGTATAATTGAGCGATATGGGGTTCCGACATGATGGGCTACGCGATACACAACAGCTGAAGCCATCGATTCATTAAAACCATTTGTTACAGGCTGAGTTGTCGGCAGGAAATTATATATATATATACTATGTATATATATATATGTTTAAATGTTTATTATATATATATCTAAGTTAAAATATAGCCTCGGTGGTCAGTTGTGTTATTAGCTGTTTAGCATTTTACAAAGTTAAATGCACATAACTTTGTTTTAATATAAGACAAATGTATTTGTGCTATAAATTTGTTGTCTCCTGTCTGCTCTTTATTGCAACACGTAAGGCTCTCTAAGAGAAAAGCGTAACATTGAGAATTTTGCCGCCGCCGAAGATCGCCCCTCACATAGTGTAATGCAAATCTGCAGCTACTACATGCGAAAACCGAAAAACTTCTAAACAGGTCATTTAAGACTAATTTGGTAGAAAAAAAAGTTAAAGAATAAGGGGCTTATTCGGATTTCGAAGAATACCTCTCATAAAGGCTTTTGCGAAAAGCAAGAAAAATCCGTTGACACCAGCAGACTGCATTTCTCAGGTAACCAGACTCTGGCCAGCCCAAAACCAGCTGCTTTCAATGAAAATGTTAGAAAGCTAAATAACAAAAAGCACCCTACTTGTAATCGGTTGAAGTCGAATTCGCCTGACTACAATTGGTGATAGATAAGCTACAGCCAAGTCTATATAGATACATTATTGTAAGGGAATCTCTGCCGAATAGCTAAAGTCCCTCTTAAAAATTGAAAATAAATTCTCATTCGCTAAGAGACTCAGATCTGGCAGCATGAGTTCCTTATGAAGCACAGAAATAGAGTGTCTAAGCTTCATTGAAGTTTTGGGCTATCAGGAAATAATCTCAAAACTGAGTGTTCTGCCAAACAGAATCAAATGCTCTTCGATCTCCAAAAAGACCATCCATGGTACCATTGGCATGGTACAAATGAGAACAATAATCGTTTATAGCACATTTGTTGGTTCTTTTTTTTTTTTTTTGTTTAATTTTTAAAATCGAAGAAACTGGTGGAAGGCACTATGTTGAGGTCTAGAACTTCACTTTTACCAAAGTACAAACAAACTACCGAGTAGCATTTCATTTCATGGAAATTCCAATCAACTATAGCAAATATGTTCTAAAATCAAAATTTCATCTCTTAATGTTACAAAATTCAGCACATGCTTGTACGTACATATGATATTTTTAGAAAGGTATTGTAGACTGATTGAACTTCGGCAGAAATCGAAAGCCGATATCTTCTCGAGGTTTACGCGTGGGAATTTTTAGTCATCAAAAGGGAATGCAACTAAGTAATTGAAAATTGCTGCCTTCTTTTCAAAAACGAAAACAATTTATTGTGCAATTGGTGTATGATTGAAGGTCTAATAGAAGTAACTAATTACAGACAGGCATACGAGTGTCTCGATATAAAAAATTTGAAACCACAAATTGCTCTGAGTAAGAAGCAAATCGTTTAACTATGACCCTAGAGATCCCCTTGTAAACTCGTAAAAGTTTCTGAAAACTTAAAGGACTGTTCAATATTGCAGTAAGTCCATGGCTCTTCATTTTCTTTTTCTCCGAGTGGTAATATTGCACCATCATCTACGCATAATTTTGCGTAGATACAAGACCGACCTTTCTGTAGAAAAAAGGAAGAAAAACCATCGATACTACCAACCGTATGACTTTTTGGATACAATTATGATTTATTCATGTATCAGCATTGCATTAATACATTTACATACAGAGATTTTTGATAGTCATATACGTACTCGTATATGTACTCGTATGTGCTCTTATACAAGCATTTAGTTTTTTTTTTTGTCATCTTTTTTTCATAGTAGCGGTATTTTAATGGATCTTCTGCATTAGAATCGTAAGATGATCCGGACTCAGTTGAGACTCTTGAGTCTCTGCGGCCCATGGAATCTCCAGAGTCACTGGAAACCGAGGATGGTATTGAACGTACTGAGTCTTTGGATGACTTCGCCGACATGGAAGAGGAAGACGACTTCCATGAAGTGGATGACATCGAAGATGTTGAGGATTTAAAGGGTGTAGACGGGTACTTAGACTTGGCGTCCTTGGTGTTAGGATTCTTACGTTGTCCAGACATTTTGTTTGTAGAATTTTCTGAAAACAGAAAAAAAAAAAAAATTCTTCATTACCAATTGTATAACATGTTGTAGATTCGTTTGTCCTTACTTTTTGTTATAGTCACGACTGAACTGCACTGTTTGGTGGATCGCTTGCAACTGAGAAGACTGGCTTTCGGAAAACGTGAGCGTGTTCAATGCTTTTATTCTAGGTCAGTTGACAATTTGAACTGTTTAATGGACTAGGCAACCGATTCGTATCATACACACTTTTTGATTGAATTTATTTTAAGCGAATCGAAGTGCTTTATTGTCCTAAAGTTCGTAGTCCTTTTATTGATTGATTTTGTAAGCTCCTTTTGACAGCCGTTACTTATGGGTGCGTTTGACGCTCATTTTTATGTGTCCCATTTTATGTGCGGCAGCGGAATACAAAATTTGGGAAGATGTTGAGTGATTCGCAGCTCGCATTTCCTATTTGAACCTACGTGGACAAAATGATAATTAAATATGTCCGCAGAAGTGGTTTTTCCAAATTCTTAGACTGCGTCTCAACTACAACATCGGCATTTATCGTCGGTTGCTTGTTTATGAGCCCCTTTGTAAAAACATGCACATCAGATGTGGCATTTCTGATGGCTTCTTGTGTAGCATTGCCACTGGTCCTTCGCATTTACTGTTGCTGAAGCATAATTATGACAGAGGTTGAAATGAGAGTTGGGATCTCCAAATACGTTGGATGTTCTACAACAGTAGAGTCGTTCTTTTCCGAACATGTTGTTGTAATTATCACAATTATTTGTCCTTAGGCTTGTGAAGCCTAAATCGACTTGTTTATGTATGTTACCACTGTCATTTATTGCTCATGAGACGCCCTATTATATTTCCCAAAGGGCTTTCTGCTTAAACCGATCAGGTTAACGGAGACATTTTCGCACCGTTTACCATAAGTTGTAATTGGCGGTCAGAGACGTATTTGAAACTTCTGATGGATACTCATCCCAATGTTGAAATTCACCAAGATGAGCAAGGGAAGCTCCGAGTTTTGAAGTGCAGGGACTAAGGCGACTTCATATGGTATATACTCATCGATTGTTCACTATAAAACTACTTATCCAGTAGGCATCAAAGAAAGTGATTTTAAATTAAAATTAGGATATAAATGTTAATATCACATGAATTCCTACCTATGCTACCTACCCTCAAATTTCAAAATTCTAATTTTCTTTTCGAAAAAATATTTAAAATATTAATTTTCAATTTTATATTTTTGATATATAGTATAAGGTTTTCCAATAAGGACTTGACAACTTTGAATTTAATTTGTAAACGCACTCTTTCCCTAAACATCAAACTGTTACTGTCAATTTATTTAGTAAACTCAACATTTTCATCATGGTAAAGTACACTAACGAGCAACTTCTGCAAATTATAAAAATTTTCGACAGATATTCGGAGTCGCAAAATCATCTTCAGTGACGAAGCTCATTTTTGGCTCAATAGGTTTGTCAATGTCCTTCATGAATCACCACTTGATCCACAAAAAATAGCTGTTTGGTTCGGTTTGCATGCCGGCGGCGTTATTGGGCCATATTTTTTCGTCGACGATAACTATCGCCACGTTACTGTGAATGGTCAGCGTTCTCGCGCCATAATTACCGATTATTTTTGGCCCGAATTGGAAGATATGGACTTGGACGACATGTGGTTCCAACAGGATGGTGCCACAAGCCACACAGTACACGCAACAATCGATTTATTGAAGAGTAAGTATGGTGAGCGTGTTCATTCATTCATAAATGTTTTGATTGTACTTCAAGCCAGAAATAAAGTTTTTGAAATATCTCAAATGGTTTGCCTTTTATTTAAAAAAAAAATGTTGTCAAGTCGTTATTAGAAAACCCCATTTATTCTGGTTCTATGTAGAAATAAATAAAACACAAACCTAAAACCCAAAAACACTCATACAGCGTGTGTCCTCCATGAAATATCCAATACCCATGCCTTTGTGTATAAATAAGAACTGGTTACCAAATTATTTATTAAAACGACTGAGCGCCACTGAACGCACCCTAACCAATTGATTTTTGAAAATTTTCATTTTATCCTCTGATTGTAAGCGCCTTTCACAAGATAATTAAAGGAATTTATAAAAGTGGAAAGTGATGGCCTGGAATGGAATTAAATACTTTTGACACAAAATATAGACACAAAAGATGCTAATGGCTGTTGTGGAAATGTTTTTGAAATGATTTTGAACAGTGCGCATACTCAATTTGACGAATCCGTCAATTTAAAATGAAGAAAATAGTGCAAATTTCAACTAGATACTCTATACATTTAAATGAGTGAAGGATTTTGAATGTGTAATTTACATTGAGTTTAATCAAAAAACTGATAGTGTTGGTTTCCTACACAATATAAAAACATTTAAACATTTTTTATTTTACACCTAAGTTGACAAAACTAAAACACCACCGAACACCACGGATAAAAACACGAAATCGGATATTAACAAATGTCAACATCTTCGTAACAGATGGTCTCTCTCTGGTACACGTACGTAAAATGAGGTCAGCACCAAATTGATCATGGCAAGGAAAAAGTATGCATTTTTGAGGCGATTACTTTCTACGTACATGTTGAATAGGGGGATTAATTATTCTAAATGTATCACACTTATGAAACATAATACATGTAAACATACACACACATAAAGTCTTAACATATTAATGTAGAAAATACAAAACATGTAATTTAATTTAATTTTGGTGGGGGCGAAAGCCCCCATTTATTCGGCTTAATACAAGCTATAACTTAAAATTAAACTTAAACTAATACTTAAAACTAAGGTTGGTTGTTGCGGTGAAGGAGAACCGATTTGAGGTAGAAAGTGTTGCAGTGGAAGTCAAAGACGCTTGAATTAATTTTTCGCAGCATGCGGGAGATTGGTTCGTTCGCGCCATAGGTGGTGTGGTGGGTTGGGAGATAGAAGAGACGAGGGGTACGTAGATTACGAGGGTTAGTGTTGAGGAAAATAGAATTGTGAAGGGACATGCATTCAACCTGACCTGAAAGAAGTCGATGAATGAAGAGAAAGTCGGCTGCATCTCTGCGTTCCTCAAGGGTGTTTAGGTTAATAAGGTTGAGACGGTTTTGATAGGGGGGCAGAGTAAAAGAATCATCCCAGGGCAAACCTCGAAGAGCAAATCGAAGAAAACGGCGCTGGATGCTTTCGATTCTCGAGATATGAACGCGATGATATGGGGACCATACTTGACTAGCGTACTCTAGAAGGGGACGAACAAAGGTAATATAGAGGGACCTGGTCACGTATGGGTTGGTGAATTCTTTGGACCATCGTTTTACAAAACCTAGTGCAGAGTTGGCTTTAAGGATCATCCCATCCATATGCAAACGGAAATTAAGCTCCCTATCACACAAAATGACGAGGTCGAGAAGAGATTCAACGGAGGAGATCGGTTGGTTGTGGAGAAGGTAGAATCGGAGAGGAGATTTGAGCCGCTTATGTGAAAAGGTGATGGATTGGCATTTGGTGATATTAAGTTCCAAACAATTTTTGAGGCACCAGATCGAAAAACTATCAAGGTCTTGTTGGAGAAGGAAGGAGTCATGGGGAGAGGAAATGGTTTTGAAAAATTTGGTATCGTCAGCGTAAAGGGAGACGGACGAGTATTTGATGATCCTATCGAGATCATTTATAGTTAATATAAAGAGAAGGGGGCCGAGATGGCTACCTTGAGGAACTCCAGAGGTGGCCATATATGGAGTGGAGTGGGCTGACCTAAAACGAACACTGTAAAAAGGTTTTCGAGGTAAGAAGATATCCATTTTAACAGTATGGGTTCAAAGCCGAGGGCAGACAATTTGAAGAGTATTAATCGATGAAAGATTTTATCGAAAGCTTTGCTAAAATCGGTTGTAACTACATCGACTTCGTTGCCGTTTTTTAGGGCAGAGATGGCAAAGTATACGAATTTAACAAGATTTGTGGTGGTTGACCTACCCTTTAGGAAGCCATGTTGTCTAGGGCAAATAAGTGATTTGCATTGGAAACTTAGAGCTTCATACAAAATACTTTCGAGGAGTTTGGGAATATGGGAGAATTTAGCGATTGGACGATAGTTTGTTATTTCGTTCTTTGATCCCACTTTCAACTTTTCAACTTTTCGAGTCGGCTTTTCCATTCGGAGGGGGTCCATGAAGTTCCGAATTGTTTGAGCGGTTTTTGTGGGGCGGGTGCGGGCGGGATAGGCAGCGCGGTTTCGGTTTCCGTTGTTAGGGCGGCGGGAGGAGTATTTGAAAGTGACTCCGTGTCTACTAATTCATTATGAATTGAGACATTGTACGGGGAACTAGCTTGGAGTTGAATTTGATCGGAGATTCGATTTTTTGGGAAGCCAATCTCACTTTTTTACCGATTTCGGCAACGGTCAACCGAGTTGCTATGAGTTCCTCGCTGACTTCTATTATTTTTAGGGTTAAGTCATCGAGCGTAGAGTCTGATGGATGCGGGGTGGGATGTATTGTTTTGGAGGAGGTTTGAAAAAGCAAGTCGAGATCAGTACGGAGAAGATTGATAGAGTCGTTTATGTGTGTGAGTACGTTGGATTTAAGGAGGTTGGCAAAATTTGTTTTGAGGAAAGCTTTTAATCCATCCAGGTGATATTTGATCACTTCGTTCTCGTTGTCGTGATGAGATTGATTTTTGGACAGATTGTAGATCGCCGTCAGTTGCTTTTCTATCAGTCTTCCTGTGGACATGTAAGCTTCCACATTATTGTCAATGCAGTTTACTGAGTCTTCAATCTTCTCTATTCTGTCGAGAATAGTTCTGCTAATATGATTGTTCTCGGTTAGCATCGCATTGATAGACTCGTAATTGCATTTAATTGCCAGCATAACATGAGCCAAGGTGATCTCTTTGCACTCGTCGCAGTAAAAATTGAAGAGACTGCAATACTCCTTGAGGTAGGTAATGGATCTCCGGGTAAGACCGATGCATATGGCATGGAATGATTTTCCACAGAGACCATTGCAGGCTACCCATTCCGCGTTGGGGTCAACAATTGAGCACAAAACACTAGCACAGCACTTTTCCCTTTTTTTTTTATTATTATTTATTTGGGCTACGAACACTTATTGACACAGTTAATTTTTGTTAGGGTTATTTATTTACTTTTTATTTTTATTTTTATTTTTATTTTTTTTTTTTTGGGGGGTACAAAACTGGCACAGGTGAATCTAGGTCGACGAACAAAGACGGGAAATATAGTGAAATTTACTGATTTGGCAGTTTACGTTGCTTTAAAGGAAATCGGAAAAGTAACAGAATTCGGTATACAAGAGAAAACACGTCCTCACAGGTTGACAGTCAAACTATGTGTAAGCATACACATACACAAAAGTAAAATCTAAACATATTAATGTATTGAAAGAAATTCAAGTTCAAGTTTATATGGTCATTGTTCTTCTTATGGATTGGGTATGTAATTTAATTCGTGCGGTTTTTTTTTTCAAAATTTGAACGTTTATTTAAGAAAAACATGTTCAATAGTATTATTCTAAGTATTGCCCATCTGAAGCTATGACTTTTTCCTATCTTTCTGGCAATTTTTGGATCCCATCCCAAAAAAACTGCGCCGGCTTGGCAGCCAAGAATAAATCAAGCCAATTTTTGATATTCTGCTCTGATGTGAACCGTATTTCAGTGAGGGCGTTCTGCATTGTCCGGAACAAATGGTAGTCAGAAGGGGCAAGGTCTAGGCTATAAAGCGGGTGGGGTAAGACTTCCCAATCACTGTTTTCCAAAAAGTTCTTTACCGGAATAGCAATGTGGGGCCGAGCGTTATCGTGATGGAAAATTATTGCCTCGTGTCTGGTCGCATATTCCGGGCGTTTTTCGGCTACTGCTCTCTTCAAACGGATTAATTGTGTTCGGTAGCGTTGTCTGTTGATGGTTTCACCCGGTTTTAGCAGATCATAATACATCACACCCATCTGATCCCACCAAATACAGAGCATTACCTTCGCGCCATGGATATTCGGCTTTGCCATTGATTTGGCTGGTTGGCCGGGTTTCACATATGATTTTTTGCGCTTGGGGTTATCGTAATGGACCAATTTTTCATAAGCAGTAACAATCCGATGCAAAAATGACTTCCTATGGTGGTGTTCCAGCAGAATTTCGGAAAAGCAAAACCACCTTTCAACGTCTTTCGGCTTGAGTTCCTGTGAAACCCAATTTCCTTGCTTTTGAATATATCAAGCTACTTTTAAACGTTTTGAAATGGCTGCTTGAGTGACACCCAAAGATTCTGCGAGCTCTTCTTGTCTTGCCAAAAATCTTCATAGAGTAATGCTTCCAGTTCTTTATCTTCAAACTTTTTTGGCTACCCAGGACGTTCATCGTCTTCCAAGCCAAAATCACCACTTTTAAATCGTGCAAACCACTTTGGCACGTTCGCTCAGCTAGCGCATGTTCACCATAAACTTTCACCAAAATACGATGACTTTCGGGAGCAGTTTTCAGTAATGAAGAAGAACTCCCCGCAAAAAAACTTTTTCAGACACAAAGTTCGACATATTTGAGTGAAAAAAAAATTATAGTTGCTAACGCTTCAAATGAGTGACATATACTGAAATGACGTACAATGACAGTAGCTTTCCAACGTATGTTCCAATGGAATAATAACAATGGAATAATACAAGTTACGCCATCTCTTAGAAAACCGCACGAATTAAGTAAATAAAAATAAATAAATAATAAAATTATAATTCCATGTTAATTTTACAGTAGCACCTAAAAGCGAGGTTTTATGGGAACTAGATGAAAATTATATAGCCACTTGTCGGCTAGCATACTGCCCCTCGCCTCGAGATTTCCTGGAAGCGACATCCTTCTTGCTGGCGAAATTCGGGTGCCATTCGTGGGAGTCCAAGTGATGAAGTTGAATGACGTTGGAAGAAAAATATTAGTGAGCATGTTATATGTATAAAAAATTCAAAAATTCAAATAATTTTTAGTTATCCGCATTGGGAATCTTGCTTATTTTGAGGTTTATTATTTTTTAGAGATTTTGTTTCTTTATTTTATGGCTTATTTTTAAGAGTTCATAGGTTCCGATACCGGCAAGGAGGATAATTTTACGATCGGTCGTTTGAGTGTCGATATTTGGGTTTTTATCGTCGCGACGCGCGTTAGACCGTCCGAACTGGGATGTAATTTTATTACCCGCGCGAGTGCCCATGACAAAGGCGGTAGATTATCCTCCTTCACGATCACGATGTCTCCTACGTTGAGGTTTGGCTGCCTTTGGAGCCATTTTGGTCGTTGTTGGAGAAGATGGAGATATGATACGCTCCATTGCTTCCAAAATTCTTGCAGAAGGTATTGAATATATCTCCATTTATCCAGACTGCTAATGTTGTGATCAATTAAGTTTCTTTCGGAGACAGTGTGAGAAAGTGACGTGGTGTTAAGACCGTCAAATCGTCCGGATCTGAGGACATAGAACATTGTGGCCTAGAATTGAGGCATGCTTCAATTTGACTGAGTTCATTTGGAGTTGCCTATAGTCCTTTTAAGGTGGTGCTTGATGGATTTTACTCCTGCCTCCCTGAGCCCCCCGAAATGTGGAGACGAAGGAGGGTTGAAGTACCATGTTGTCTTTAGAGAAACCAATCTATTGGCAACTTCCATGCACCACTCGTATGAGAGAAATTTGCTGTCTCGCTTAATTTCGTTGTTTGCCCCTTCTCGCGACGAATCTTCTAAAGGATATGAAGCTATGAAGGCAGTGCCTATAAGCTGGTTTAAAACTCTATATGCATAGCCTTAGTCGATAGGCAAATGAAACTGCTATGTATCCCTTTTCTGCATAACTTTTCTGCATCGCCTTTTCCACAGCTTTATTTCAATGGGCCCGGCATAATCTATGCCCTTGTTGGTAAATGGTCTGCAACAACGAACCCTTTTAGCGGAAAGGCTCTCTATAAGTTGTTGTTGCATTTTCGCTTTGTGTCGATGGCAACTCACACATTTGTGTATTGTTGATTTCACCAGTCTCTTTATGTTTGTTATCCAATAGACCTTCCTAATTTCTGCCATCATCATTTGTAGGGTGCCATGAAGTGTGCGTTGATGGATGTCACCTACTATAAGTCTCGCGAAATGGTGCGAATCCTTTAATATCAAAGGATGCCGTTGATTGAACGGAAGTAATGAGTTTGTCAATCGACCTTCTACTCGTAGCAATCCTTCAGCGTCGAAAAATGGATTTAGGTTAAGAATTATACTTTTCTTTGAAAGAGTGTTCGTTGTTTTCAATGACTTGATGTCTTCGGCGAAAAGCAATTCTTAGACAAGTTTTATAAGTTGATTGTGTGCTGACGTCAGTTCCTTGTGGGTAAGAGGGTATGTTGTGAGTGGTTTTTTGTTTGTTATGTTTTTAATGCTGACAAGATATCTTCTGCATATTGCTACGTTGCCACAAGTCGATATAATGTTGAAAATTTTTCAAAAAATGATACATTTATTAAGGTACAATGAGCTACTATCTGTGTAAAGTGAATTTTTATGGGTGTTAGCTGTGAATGATAGAAGCATGATCGAAGTTCATGTGTCTGGTTTATACCTTTGGTTTCTAGATTGGTATCAATTGGGTTTACTTCTGGCCTTACTTCGGTAAGGGAAAAATTTGGGACCGGACAACCACACCTGATTGTTAACTAGCTCCTCGGGTTGAAGTCCTCGTGATGCGATGTCTGCTGGATTTTCCTTTGATGCTACATGTCTCCATATCATCGGACTAGTGAGGGTCTGGATCTCAGCTACTCGGTTGGTCACAAATGTTGTTCTTGTTAGCTGGTTCCCTTTGATCCAAGCTAACGTGATCATCGAGTCGCACCAAGCGAAGACTTCAGATTTGGTGAATTGCATTGCTCGCAATATGAGACGCAATAATTTTGCTAACAAAAGCGCACCGCATAGTTCTAACCGTGGTAGTGAAATGCATTTTACAACTCTTGTTTTGGACGCTAGGATGCTAATGTGTTCTCTGCCGTTTTCTGTTACTCGCGCGTATAGAACGGCTGCGTATGCCTTCTCCGAGGCATCGCTGAAGCCATGTAGTTGAACATTGGCCGCATCTTCATATTGTATCCAACGCGGTATCTGAATTTTCTCAAGAACGCTAAATCCATTGCGTAGATTTACCCAAACATCTTCAGTCTCCATAGAGATTGGGGTATCCCAAGTTAGCTCTTAAAGACAAAGCTGCTGCAGAATAAGCTTCGCCTTGATAATGCAAGGCGAGATCCACCCCACGGGGTCAAAGAGACGGGCAATATCTGATAAAACAGATCTTTTAGTGTATTCCTTCACTATCGGTAGGTTGATTTTAAATTTAAACACGTCTTGTTCTGGGTGCCATCTGATTCCCAGGGTCTTTATGGTGTCGGTCGAGTTGCGATTTAGTGGAAGATTGATCTCCCTTTCTTTGTCAGGTATTCGTTCTAGTACTTTAGGTGAGTTGGTTGCCCACTTTCTGAGCGGAAATCCAGCCGACTTCAAGGTGGCTAGAATATCTCCTTGAAGCTTAATTGCTTCGCATTCGGTATTTGCACCATGAATCAGGTCATCCACATAGAATGCTTCAGTGAGTGCCTTGGTTACGTGAGGATATAATTTATTTACATGGTGCTGATGCAGTGCCAAAAGTTACAGTCCTTAAGGCGAATGTTTTTAAGGGCTCTGTAGGATTCGTTCTCCACAAAATCAGCTGATAAGGGGTATCAGCATATGCCATCCATATTTGAAGGTACATCATGCTGATGTTCGCAATGAATGCCACCTTATACTTTTTCCACCATGCAATGAACTCGATAATATCTGCTTGTAAGCGTGGTCCAATCATTAAATTGTCATTTAACGATTCGCCATTTAATGACTTACATGAATCATCGAATACTACGCGCAATTTTGTGGTGCTTATGGTGTGGAAGGAAGTAATATTGTGTTGTCGAGATTTGCCTACCTCTTGTTACTTCTTCCATGTGACCAAGCGTAAGGTATTCCTGGATACAGTCGGTGTATGCCTTTTATAGTTTTGTATTATCTATGAACCTTTTTTCTAATTGAAAAAATCCGGCCAATGCAGGCCTTAGAGAGTTGCCGAGGTTTGGGTGAGTATTGTTTTTAAAGGGTAGTTGTACTTCGTACCTACCATCATCTCTTCTCCTATATGTACTTTGGAAATCTTCTTCCTGGGTTAATCTTTCTTCTTAATCCTCTTCTAATTCCCAAAATCTTTTGAACTGAGTATTCAGTAAATTGAAGTGGTTTTGAATTGTTATTTTTGTAGACTGAGCAGCATTGTATATGTTGCCAGTCAAAATCCACCCTAACTCGGTACTTTGTGCAACAGGGCTTCCTTTTTCCCTTTTACAAGACCCTGTAGAATAATGGATGCATATACATCAGCACCTAGAAGAATGTCTATCTTGCCCGGGGATACGAAGGATCTGCAAGGGGTAGGTTGGCAAGATGGCTCCAGTCTTTTGTTTGGAACTGATGCACTGGCAAAATTGATGTCAGTTGGTTAAAGACAAAAGCCTTGACCGCGAGTAAGAATGTTAACGACGTCAATGAAAAGATTGTGAGTTCTGTTTCGTACTTCGATATGCCAGTAGAAGTCCGACATAGACCAGTGACTTGTGCTGAAGCCTTGTTCTTTTTTAATTGAATAAGTTGTGTGTTGTTTATGGTGACAAAGGTTGGTTTAGGGTTGATTAATGCCCTTAGAATGTGCTGACTACCATTGGCTGCAAAAACTTTGACCAATGCGGTCGCTAATAATGCCTTGGTATGGACTTGACTAGCTGGGCACAATATTTTTGGTTCTGATCTCTGCGTCCATACTGCAAAGTATCTGTATCGTTTAGTTCATTTGTCTTTTGAATAAAGAGAGTGTTAATGTTGCAATATGGATGACAGCATATTGCGGATGAGGATGTACTGGGAACATACCGTGAGGAGCAGAGTGCTGACAATTGTGACTCTGTCCTTGGTGTGCATTTTGTTGAGTTTTTTGCGGATCATAGTGTAGCAGCGTATGATGTTGTAAGTGACATTTAAAACAGCGGTTATTGGTACTGCAATTGGATGTATAGTAGTCCAACCCAACGCAATTAGAGCAAACTGAATTTCGTTTGGTTGTCTCTATGTGGGCTATCCTTAAAAATTGCTTGCAGTGGCGTAAACTGTGTGCATCTTTACAGAGCCTACAGGGAAATTGGCTCAGCATGAGGCAACGAAAGTTTTGCGAAACGATGAAGATGGTTGTGGTGGTTTTGTATTTATGTTGGATTCCCTCATGTTTTCAAGGTAGCTAAAACGCCCTTCAATGAAGGCTAGGAAGGTTTTCCAATCGGGTAAGCTCTTTGTCGTACCTAATTTTGTCTCAAAATTTTTTTGTGTTGTGAACGGAAGTTTCTGATATGTAATGTATATAAGGATGGAATCCCATGCCTCTACATTTAATCCCTGATTAGCCAAGGCATGGATACATGTGCTAGATACAATGCTGGTATCGTGTAAAGATTTTAACGATTCGGCGGATTCATGGGCGACTTTTTGTTGCTCTAAAAGAATTCTTAATTGCACGTTTACTAACTTCCTTTTATTTTGGAACCTGTCAGAGAGTATTTCCCAAGCTGACGCATAGTTTTTGCTATCGATGGGAAGATGTTGTATGAGACGTGCAGCCTCTCCACACAATGAGGTTCTTAGAAATTGGAATTTCTGAATTTCAGGTAGATCAATATTTTGGTCTACTAAACTTTCAAAAACGTTGTGGAATTCAACCCACTCTTCAAATTTACCGGAAAATGATTTTATGTTAATCCGCGGAAGACGAATGTCGGACACAGCCGATTTTGTGACGTTTAGTCGCGAGATATCACAATTAGTGGTGTTCTGGTGCGAAAATTGTTCAATGCCATCACTTATCATACCACTAAATTTAAAAAAAACTCGCTTAATTTTGGTATAAATTTCGTCCGAAATACATTTATCTTTTAGTGGATCTTCCACCCTATTCACAATTGTCGAATTCAAGCCCTTAACAGCTTGTGTTTACTAATGTTAATATCAAACATTTTTATACGACACATTGGCACTTATTATATCTAATATAAAAGTTGACCAAGTATATTATAAATAAAGTTTACATAAAATAAAAAAAAATGATTAAAATTTTCGTTACTGGTCATGTACTTAAACAAGATACTCTCAAAGCTCGGCGTGTTAGTTATGTTTTTTATGCAGTGAGGTCCATAATGTAACGGTATGAACGAAAAACTGCATTTCTGTTACTCTCCAACTAAAACATGGATTTACAACGACATAGAATAACTGTTATATGTGGCTACAAGGGTTGCTTGTTAATTATATAATGGATTTGCTCTCCTTACGTACATTCAATACTGCCGAAGAAAACAGTCAATTTTCGTCTGATTTCACAGAAAATTGCACATTCATAAGTCACAATGATAGTGACAAGTGACTTAGCAAGTACAGCTTCGTTCTTATTGGTGTACTCGTATGTATATGACTTCAACAATGATCAATTTCTAAGGCCTTATTATATTCTGCCAATGACTTGTTTAATGTGAGCATCCCAGCAAAGTGTTTGGTGCAAAAATTCTACTCATTGAGGAGTTTCAAAAAATATTCGGTGGCAAGGAGCGTAAATTACAGCTAAAATTAAGTTGAATTCCTTGCTGAATATTGCCTTTGAAAATATTTTGAAGTTATTTTATTAACAGAAACTGACAAAATCAACCTACAATAGAAGCGCGCGAGAAATAATTAAATATATTTTGCAGCTTCTTTAAAAACAGCTCGTGATAAATCGTGTGAATCACTTTCAAAAAATAAATTAAGATTAAAAATTAAATCAGATCTTCATCTATTGCTTTACCTTGCAAAGTGATGTGCACGAACCGAATGTACAAGCTTTTCCATTTCCTTTCATAAGAAGGACAGTGTTCCGCTGAAGAATTTTGAGTTGCGTTTTTTTTAAATGGCACATTTTAGAAACTTGGAAATCATTTTTAGGAAAAAACTTAAAAATCGTATGAGTTAGGTATCCTAGCAAATTATTTGTTTTTAACAAAAGGAACTCTACAATTTCATTAGCACAATTCAGCCTACTTTTGGAGCACATTGCAGATAAATGTCTTTTTGAACTTGATGCAAATATGTGGAGCGCGTCTCTTTAGCTTAGGTGGCCAGAGTGAGGTCGACTCAAATGAAGTATAACCAATTCTTTTGCAAGAAGTTTCATAAACATCCTTCTTTCAATCTTAGGTACAGGAATTTTTTTAGAATTTTGTAAAATTTGGCCATCGGCTACCTTTGCTTACGCGGCTGTAAGAATAGTTAGAGCATTATTTGCTTATCTCATCAATCCCAACCTTAGTTTTATTGTAATCAAGAATGATTTATGGTTTGTTAGTCTCTGTATCAACTAGAGTAAAATCCTTGGTGATCCCAAGAAATCACATTTGTCTTTTTGCCCAAGTGCAAAATAGTTGGTCCATCAATTATTATTTGGATATAGAGTACTTATGCGTTGTCCAACTTTATATATGTCTTTTTGTTTTTATATCACTGAAACACTTTTCTTCAAGCAAAAGAAATTATGTAATGAAAGTTGTATCTTTGGAAGAGTAGTTTGCAGTTATCGTAAAAAAAGCAAAATAGTTGACCTAGATAAAATTTAGTGCGAGAAAGTTGGTCTACGAATTCTAAATGTGTTTTCACCACTGTGTTACATCGCCTTTATTTTCCTATGAAAGCATCAACTCGCTGTGGCATAGTGTCCACAAATTTTTGACACTCTTCAGAAGTGAATTGTTGCCGGTTGTCGTTCTACTTTCTTTTTCATTTTGCGCCACAATAATATATGTTGGAACGCCATTCCATCAAAACCAGATCTTGATTGGCCACTACGTATGGTAGAAGCACCATCAGTGCTTCATAGAAAACTCCAGTAGCTTTCGTAATATTCGTCTCAATTCAAATGCTTATCAGTATGCCCTCAAGCCAACTTTCAGACGTTTTTTAAAATATCGTGATTTTTTAACATTTAAAACTAACGAACATCGGTACCTCTGTTTCTTTCCTCCAATACTTTCCCACGCCCTTACTGTGTGCAAGCATTTTAGGGTATCTTAACTTCTTAAGCGCGCAATAGTTTAAAAGAAAAAAAAAACAGCACTATCTTGCTGAAATACGAGTATGAAATTTCCTTCGGTTGACTGAAATAGTGGTATTAAAGGAAGAAGCTATTCTTCTAAAATGTTTTGGTACTTGACTGGTGACATACACCATAGTCATAAATATATCCTCATATCATTTCTGATGCAGGAAACTTGACTGAATTTTCAAACAGTTCTTCTGAAACGGCTCCTTGATTGTCAAATCTGGATTTATCTCTCCAAATCTTTTGCCACAACTGATTAAGTGTCCAATAGCTCTTTTGCCCATTCTTTCTCTGTTAAGGCGTCACATGTGGCTTTTCTTTAGCCTATGAGACCCCCCTTTAATATTCGAAAATATAATTATATGAAATTATTTCCAAGCAAACCTTATAAAATTTGTATCACAATTTTTCAATGTTCGTCTACAGGTGTCAATATAAATTTATGTTTTAATTCAGCTCTTCCATCCAATAGTTGTTCCAATAGCAGTTTGACGATGGTCTTCAATATCTGATAATTGCGAAGCGTTGCTATTGGCATGAAGGAAAAAAAATTGCTCAGTGCACCTAGAGACGTTAGTACCCTGGGTTTGCATTTCTCTTATATTAGGAATATTGTTCCTTCAATCTAGAACTCCATAAGACTTCAGCCTTCAGTTCGGAGCTTCAAATGAGATAGGAATTCGATACTCATCCAGTGCCTTACGCAGCTGTTAGGGACAAAATGAATTACCAGGCACACCATTTCCACAAAGCTTTTATGCATAGTATATACGGGTCTCATCAGTTCGGCTAAAATAAGGCATAAAGAAACAAAAAAGTCAAAAGCGTCCGGTTCTTAGTGATACAATACACTCGTGCTATAATTGAAACGTCCAGTAGTTTTTCATCAATGTAGTACGAATCTTGTACAAAATGCTTTAAACTTACACCCTTGTCCGAGAGTTTTTCATAACATCACCGACTACCAAATTATTATGTTGTAACGTAAGTATGCATTGCACAGACAACATTTCTGCCCTCATTTTAGATAACTTCTTAATTTGGCTATGACAAAACAGCAAAAAATATCACAAGGACATCTTCCCGAGATTTACAATTATTGTCGTTGAGTAAGTTTTCTAGACTTCGGAATAAGTAGAAATCTAAGAGCGGATGCACAATTTTTTCGCAACCGAACTCCTGTATTTGAGTGCAGATGGTTCTAACTGTATGACGGTGAGTGTTATCCTGATTGATAAGATCCCCCTTCGATTAGCTAGACCTGGCGGTTTCTGCTCTAGTGCTGACTTCAATCTCCATAGCTGTTGACAGAAGACTTCTGCATGTTACCATGCATACAGTAACAGCTTGAGCCGGTGAGGTATATATCAGGGATATTATGTTGGTCTATCTTCTGGACTAAGACCATTAGTGGTGACAATTAATATTATTCTAAAGAACCCATTCTTCAGCTTCAGCAACGAGATTCGGTTTAAAAACGGCAGTGTGACACTCATTTTCCCAACTTTATGACAGTAATGTGACACTCATTTTCCCAACTTTATGACTTTTCTCATATTAGTAGGGTCTCAGTGAACGGCTATATGGCTTATTTTGAGTTCCGTTACTGTAACAGCGGGACATCTTACGACGGTGGACCAGCGTCTCATCGTCTAGCTCTTCTGGCCTACCCGAACGAGGTTAACCCTTTAGGTCAAAATTATAATTTTCAGAATTTGAAAACCAACGCCAGCATTTGAACATGCATATAAATTTTGGATTTCTCTATTGGCTATACTTCCATTCTGGTTTTTCTTGAACAAAACCAAAATTCAGTTAAAAATGCTTACCACGATGTTAAAACAACGCAATTTGCAGACTATATAGCAGCGCTAAATACTCGTACTAATACTAAATACTCATTTAAATAAAAGTTTTTGTAAACTTTGCGATTTTTATGGCAATTGGAAAACAACACAATAGTGATATCACACAGAGTCAGACATCTCCTTTTTCGACGAACATACTTGTAACTCGAATCAAATCAATCTACAAACGCCAGCGTCTTTTTGGCGTGGTTACATTGCTACATTTTGTATTTGCATGCTAATAAATTTACATTTCAAAACGCAACGAAGAAAGTTACATTTCAAAATTTAGAAATATGCTTTACAATTTATGTAGCAAAATAAAGAATTCAAAATTCGACATTAGGAAAAGAAAATTTAGAATATAGCTTACATGGTGTTAAGAAGGGCTAGGTTTTCACATTTCACATACAAGTTATTTTATGATAATTTTAACATTTGTGATATGTTCATAGTAATACAGAAAATAATTTGGAATTTAGAGAATATGTTTTTTTTTTTTTGTTAAGCTTTATGTATTGTAGAAAATTGTATACCAATGGAGTAGTGGCCAAGCATCAGTTCAAGTGCTGATGCGAACTCTGTGTACCCTTATGTGTGTACGAGTATCTTTAGAAAATAAGAATTGCAATGTTGTTGGTGTAAATCATTTTAAGGTTGCAGTGTTCGGCTTTAAATTTCAGTCCTTAGTTTGGTCTCTTCCGCATTTTAATGCCTTGAGCCCACCATGGCCTCGTAGGCCGTACAGGCTTTGGGGGATTGCAAAACACCAAATCTTTAATGTTTATTCTATTTACCCCTTAAAAAAAATTAAATTAATATATCACAATAGAAAATAAACGGTGATCTTACTTTTTCAACACACGTTACTTTACCCGTCGGCAGATAGATTCGTAGTAGTATCCAAACGAGCTGGGTGTGTTGAGCAAAAATGATCGATAGCATCGATAATATAAGTTTTTCGTTAACTATTGATTGGCATTGATTGGCGGTCGTAAATTATATATGTTTCTATGCTTGGTTTGTCTGTTTCATGAATTATCTATGTTTCTATGTTTGGTTTGTCTGTTACATGAAATACATTAAAGAAACAGCCCCAACCGATTTTTTGGGGTCAACTTGCGTTGATATAAGCCCACAAATGGCCGAATGAAATGAACATTTTCAAATCGAAAATTCGTATATCTATTGTGATTGTCTAGTCGTTTCGTTGTCGCTGCAAAAGAAAAAAAAAAAAAAAACAACAACAGCCTGTAGTATCGACAATTTTTCAAAATCTCTTTGTAATATTCGGTCCAATTCGACTGAAGTATTTATTCTACGAATATAGGCCTTGCTATGATTTCTGAAAGCATACGGATCACCGTCGCATATATTCAAGACAAATGGGCGACGATTATGCCCCAAAATAGTTATTTTCACTAGTGTACTCTAGATGTGAATATTCACAATCACGAATCCACAAAATTAATTTTTTTGATGTGTGGTGCGTCATTACGATCAAGTCGTAAATACACGTATGCATCTCTCAGAACAAAAACCTATTATAAGGCATGTACGTTTCATTCATTTCCAATTACATATATTCTAAATAGTTTCACTCTTCAAAGATCTACATAGATACACCACCCGAAATTCCGTATGGAAATTTCTCCCAATACTTGGACGATGTTAAGATTCAGAAATTAGATGATCCCATATCTACATTTTAGATACTTTTGCTTCTCACGATATTAAATATTGGTATACTGGTCTTTTCAATAATCTGTAACATTGTGGGTGACTAACGTTAGATATTTATATGGATTGAAAATAAAGTCATGTTTTAAGTTTATTTGGCTGTGTCAGTGGGCATTTCCTGTTGTCGAATTTTCTTTTTCGTGTCGACGAAGGAACATCCCCAGACACTTTTAATTTTCTTTTTTTTTGTTTTCAATTTGCCATTTTTTCGGTTTCATACAAGTACAGACTTAAGGTATATGGTAAAGGAGATCTAATTTATGGAAGGAAGTTTAAATTGAAGGAAATCAAAATCAAAAACGGCGAGGTGGGATCTGTCCATTGAATTCATAACATGTGGGGTGGGTTGGTAAATAGGAGGACATCGTTAGTGAAATAAAGATGCGCAATCGAAGAAACCTTAGAGAAGTCGATGAATGGCCTGAATGTCTGTCTTGTCCCTGTATTCGTTAAGGGCATTCGAATTGGTAAAGTTGAAGTGGTATAGATATGAGTGTATGATGAAAGGGTACTTCAGTAGAGCTCACGAATGGCAAACTGACAAAAACGATCTTGGTTACTCTCAATTCTGGACAAATAAGCCCGTAAAAATTGGAAAACTGTTTTGACCACCTTTATTATTAAAACAAAGAGATGAGTTCGCCTTGATCGTTATTTTATCAACCTAAGAACGGAAAATCAGCTCCCACAGTCGTACAAAATACCAATGTCCTGAACTCGTTGATTAAGTTAGACGGGTAACACCTAAGTGATTAGGGAATGGAATGGTATTTAATGACACATCATTGTGTTAAAAATGCCTATCAAGATCGTTGATGGTTAAGTTGAAAAGAAGAGTGCCTAGATGACTGCTTTTTGGAATACAAGGAGATGAGATGTCTTTTGGGAAAGCAATTGGTTACATCATTCTATAATCCTTTATGGTTTTTTTTTTCAATCATAAGGAAGGGGGGAATGCAAGGCTAGATTAACACTTTTTGAGGAAAACACCCGTGAGACCATCCGGACCTATTAAAAATTCAGCATTAAGTTGATGCGATTTTTCCTCAAAAAGATCAAATGTTTGCAAGAGATAAGTTCTAAAAAATATGTTAAGTAAAAGAGTTCCAATACGAAGGAACAGTCGTCACATGATTGTTTGAAAAAAAAGTGAATGGGTTGATGATTTGTTTCCCAAAGAAAATAAGGAAAGCTAGAGGTCATATTTTCTTTTATAATTGACGAGCGGAGGAAAATACACTCATTGTTGTTAAGATTCGATTGCGTACTACTGGGAGAAAGGCGACAGAAAATTAAATAGATGTAAATATCTTCCTATAAAAAATGGAAAGATTAGATAAAAAAAAAAATTGGTAAGTTCAAACAAAGGCCTGCTGGAATATGAATTGATTTTTCGGGAGTTTGTAAGAAAAGAGAGTTTCGGAAGGTATAGTGATTAAGTTGAGTGTCATGAAAAAATATAAAAGGAGGTGAGGGAGAAAATTATTAATATTTGATATTGATATGTGACAGCCTGCTGCTTCGAGCAGGTTAATGATTTCAAATGAAACATTTAACATACCAATAACACGCAAATAGGAACTAAGTAACAACACATTCCTTGGAAGTATTGCTAAACAGAGGGAATCATACTTAAATAAGCCAATGTCCTTGTCCATAACAATTTTCGTTTATAGACTTGAAATTTTCTGCTTAAGTTTAGGTTCAACTGTAAAAAACTCAGACTGATGTCTGTCTAAAAGACGTAATTTCCTGTGAAGAACTTACTAAGTCTTCTGGAAATCTTACATTGCTAACCCAATCCTATAAATTGACTTTTGAACATCATATCCGTTCTTTTAATATGAGAACACAAAATCGAAAATAAAGTCAAACTATGGCGGGACGTTTAGTTTTAATTTCTGTAGAGCATGTACTTTGTGATGACCTTCCAAGCACAGTACAAAGTTTCCTTTGTGTTCCCCGATAATGATTTTACAACATTCTGTTTCTAACAAGAAACCCAATTGCCATGCTCTTATACCAGACACATTTAGTGCGTAGCCGGAGTAATAGTGTATTGTTCTAAAATGGAGATATTGTTCACCAAAATAAGCCAACAGGAAGGCAATTTATGACCCTACCACTGGCATTATTTCTTGTCAAATTTAATGTATTTCAATTATTCAAGCCAGAATTTGGTGGCCCCTTTGAAGTGAATTTCGCTTTTGGTAATTTTTTGAGATTTTATGCATATCGTTTACATCAATTCAAGAGTCGCTGAAACAAAGGCTCAAATGCTTTCACTCCGCATCGGTTAGGGTAGTGTCAAAAGGAGAAATCGAAAAAATGTCCATGACATGAAGCTATCGCGCCAGCCCGAACTTAAAAATTCATAAAATCACTGGCGCTTGCGAAATCCAGATATTTATCGAACCCCAAGATCAGCATGTCCAGCAAAATTGTTGGTTGCGAACATTTTATTATTGGACGAACATAAAGGACAGTAATTGTCCCTCAGCAGGGAGTTTTTAAAAATTAAAAAATTATATTAATTGCAATGTTACCATGACTTGATGGATTCGAGTTACTGAGTGCAAACTTGCCCGCCACGGCTACCCAAATATTTATGTAAATTGGGTCTTAAGGGATTGTCCGGGTTAACCTAGTAGAAGAAATAAAATATGAATACCAATGTTTTAAGGTACTATGTCATGTTAGCCTTAAAATCTACTCAACTATTTAAATGAACAACTTCTGTACGGGTTATATGAGACATGAATAATTTGAATCCTTTCCGGATGAACAACGCTATAAAGTAAGAAGTTGTCTTAGGTGGCATGCTCAAAGTAAACGAATCTTGAAAGATCCGACATAATGTAGGTAACTATAGGCGGCTAGCACTAAAAAAAGATCAATTCAGACTAAATTAAATAAACTTTCCGCACAGAAGAGCTCTGACCTTATCATTGTGACAATATCAGTGTAATTTCGTACAAGATGCGTAATTTTCCATACCACAGATGGTGAGAGATGTGGAAAAAACAGCAGTCTTACTTTACAAGAAGGTGATGTTTATGTGAATGTTAGATTTTACTGTCGCTTGTCTTTCACCTTTTTTTTTTTGCATCATTATCTGACATAGTTATTTCCATCTCCCATAAAATCGTAGTTATCTACTATATTTAAACCTTTTGGAAAACCATGGAATATAATGTAGTCACTGGAGGACAATTTTTGTAGGTTTTTTATCAGAAAAACAAATTCGAGTTCGCATATCAACCTCCTTTGTTGCAGTTGTTTCGAAAATACTTGGAATTTTAAGAAGAGGTAGAATGTTGTCTCTAGTGGAAATATTAAAACCTTGAAAAAAGTCTTACCGAAAGAAATATGGCAATGGTAGATGTGAAATTCGTTTCCAGGCACATGAAGGCTATTCCACTCAGTGATTAAGTGATAGGGATACATACCATAAAGTGAGAAAATATCGATGGTAACTTAAACATCCAGCAATGCCACAGTTGGTGGTATATCTTGCAGAGTATTCTGAAAATAAAACACACAAATCTGAGTGATGACAAGTAATAGCAACAAACATTACATTTAGCAACACAGAGATACGTACAATTCTTATGTTAAATGGAATATGCGAATAAGTAGTGTTGCTGTAACCTCTACTAGGAATAATGCATCAAAAAAGCATAAAGGACTAGATAGTCCTCCAACAGCTTCAGTCGAACCTGTGTATGGAACTCCTGAAATAAATCACTATGTTAGTTTAGATTTAGCCCTAACAGTAACTTACTATGGACGAAAAAGAAAGAAGTGGTGCATTCCATATACATTGCAAATGTTGATGAGATACAAACCACATCATGCTAAATTCTTTCGTGTACTCGTAAATTCTAGCCGGTATAAGCATAACCAGGTTTCCGTTGCAAGGTCTGTTTGTTTAAATGTTATTCAAGACTAAACTGAAAAAGATAAATGCAAAGATCACATTTAAACTACCACTTCCAGTCAATGAAAAAACTATCCTCCTTTTCAGTACCCGTTATGTTGTATTAACTATCAAAGAGATGTGTTGGTCTACCAAACCTAGAGATGATATTTTAGCCGGATGCCTGAGCCAAACAATCATTCAGGTATTAATGTATGAAAGCATGGCCAATGACTTGACTATGAGATATGTATGTCTTATCTTCAAGAAAGAGGAAAGAGCACGGGTTGCAGTAGGTACGGACGTCAAGACCACAACCCAACTAACCACGTCATCTGCCAGTGCTGTCCAAAACCGACCCTTAGCCGAGGTGGTCAAAGAGTCAAGTAGCTAACCGTGAACACATATCAAGAAAAATAAATTCCACTTAATGCCTATAATCGTACATCCATGGAAGCAAGTATAGGCCTTGCTATCGCTTATCTACGTTAAGAGTATAATAGCAAAGCAGAATTTGTGTTGAGGCACAATTTTTACCCTCGGTTTAGGTCGAAGCCGATCTAAAACCTCTTGGTAATCGTAGAATCACAACACCCAGTACTTATTTACAACTCTACAATGGGTCCAACCAACGGTTACACAATGAGGCCTACCTCTAACAAATCAGGTCCGAACCGAGATCCGGGGGCTTCTGACTACCGTGGTATGATTTAAGCCCTGGTAGGCACTACCGGTGGTCCTACCATTAATAGGACTATGACCAACCACCTGTAAATTGTCAAATCGTACCAACCTTCGGTGGCGTCATCTGAAATTCCTTACGATAAGACCAGTGTATTGCTCTACCCTTGCATTTTATTAGACGAAGCCTTGATAATTGGGGAACCGCCGGGGTGGTCCGAGGTCACCTCCATGTCGCAGCAAGAAAGACATAGCCGAGAAACACTGACTAGTTTTAACTCCGCCGAGACGGTTAGGGTATATCGGGTTATCAAATACCAAAATTAATTCTCCAGGCACTTCTTGAGTAAATGTGTTGCTTAGATAAGCGACCCATAGCGCTAGCTAATGACATCCCAATGAGACCTAGCGCCCGCATTTGGATACCTGTTATGAAGTAAGACGAAGAAAGGCTTTTCCAATGTCCTTAAACTCAACAATACAGGGGTTTCAATGATTAAATTTACAGCCATTAAGGCAGCGAACTTCATAAAAACACTATGTACTTTCTGAACTATGGTTTGGCATCAGGCATTGCATGCCAGTCACTGGGTCTTGAGGGCAATTTGGATATCGTTGAATTCGTTTGTGTAGTACTTCTTCAACTGCATATCCCTGTTTGATGTCGCATATAGATTCGTATCCAACGTAATGTGTGAACGTCTTAAGCCCTCTTTCAATACACTATTCGGTATGTGCCATCCGATCTGATAGATCAATGTTAGACTAAATTTTCATACCAAGGCATTTGTCGTCTTGAACTCTACAAGGCGATAGTCAAAATCAGGATCAGGGCAACGATGACATTAAAGAACACGCAGTGCCATGTGCAAACTATTTTAAATGTGAACCGAATTTAACAAGGAGATACACGAAATGCATTTTATGCTCGACTTTTTGGTTACTCGGACAACATTGACGTTGTGGGTCGCTCCCAGCGTGCAGTCATATAGGCTTTGAAGAACCGGCGGAAGGAGTTGTCAACAAAATAAAAAGGCCGAACAACAATTCGGCCACATAGAGTGAAAGGGCAACAATATACCAGCAAAGGGGATCGTCGAATCACAGCCCAATTTCGAGAGGGCAAGAAAGACTGAACCGTCGCTTTTGAATCCTATTTTATGGAAGATTTTGCGGAAAGATGCTCATTCATCGTATGATGACGGTTGGAATGGACTAACGATTTCTCATGATCCTATTTTTAGTGGAATTGTTCGTACTAGCGCACATCTCCATCTGCAGGACGGTGGCGCACATTAGCCGATTTAGTACAACACTAGCTGGTCGTAATTGGTCCATAACAAAAAAGTGCAATAAAGTGACCTCGTGAAACTTTTTTCATATGAAGATTGGAATATTACCTTTAAAAAAAATGCCTAATTAAAGTGCTGAAACTCAGCGCAACATTCTTTTTCTTCTGCTATAGGTATCAATCCGCTCTTTTCGGGGCGACTATTCTCTTTACGTCAAGAAGTTTTTTTTGTTCATTCAGAGTGAAATTCTTTTTATGTCATCAGTAACGGTTTGTGCAAGTTTTGTTTTGCAGTACGTAATGCCAAAAATAGTCAGTAACCGTTCATAATAAAGGTGCTCGTAAAAAATGCCTCGAATAAAGTAAAGCTTTTGTATTACACCTTTTCAAAAAGTATAAAGAAAAAAAATCACTACGATTTTTAAAAGCTAAAATCTTTTGGCTTTAAAAAGAGTTTCTAATTCCATCGCCTGAAATTCATGTGCCAATAACTTCAGGACAAGGAAGGACGGAAATGTAATTCCAGGAATGTGGAAACATAGCTTAAAAACGAAAAATTTGAAACCTTATCTTTTACTGTTGAATCTTAGAATAGAAGGAAAGCAATCTAAAGCCAAAGTCGTAAAAAGGGTATCCAGTGTTCTCCTAAAACACTTAAAAGGCTTAAGCAACCCAAAAGAATGAAATGCTCATATTTACCCAGCTTACAATACTATTTTGGAAGTAAAACAAGAGTGTTATTCAACAACGGCATCTCTCATAACCTACTGGTACCGGAGTATTGAGCCGGGCCTCTTGTCTAAGGCCGAGCAAAACAAAAAAAAAATAAAAAAATTAATTCAGAGATAATCAACAGCCTCGGATACTCGGATACGGACGGGTATGAAGTTGACGGCTCCAATAAACGCATTAGGGACAACGAGTTTCGGCTTTGCACTTGGAATGTACCCTTATTTGGATGTGGATTTGCTTTTCGATCGAAACTGAGTAAAGCGAATCCCTCATAACCAATTTTTGATGGGAGGTGTGGCAGGACAATTTTCATAGACGAACTACTAGTTTTGTTGATTAGAGCAATTCTGATGAACAGAACTAGGGCGGTAACCTGTTTCCACTGTTATGATGAAAGTTGCTCAACTTACTGTACTGTCCTCTAAGATCATGCCACTAGATAACTATAAACAGAATGTTTATAGTTTGTATCACGGATTGCACTCCCAAACTCATCTTTCAGTTTTGATAACCGGCTGTCTTTTGACTCTCGTCTTATGGACATGCAGTCTGATGAGGTCACACTACAACTCCAGTTGCTGAGAAAATACGAAATAGACACTCTGTGTACCCAGGAACGGTTTCAGTCAAAGTCTGAGCCAGTAAAAGAATGAAAATGACTCCAAAACTGATCTATGATGCAACGTTGTTATCTGCTTAAAAATAGTTAGATTTCACTTCTTGTTCAGAGGGAGCTAATTATCTGATTGTGCAGTGACATTAAAGCTGCAATTAAGATCTGGCTGAAGTCTATATCATCACTTTTGAGTATGCAGGATTCCTCTGAAGGTAGGTCAAGAGAGTTTTTTAGGTCTCGAATCTTGTTGACCGACAAGCCTGGAGATGACAATTGCTATCTCACTGAGAAACTCGTGCTTTTATGTGCCCATTGGTCATGTTCTGATACAGTTGTTATTTTTTTATTATATTGTGCCCTACCTTATACTTTTTTTTTTGTTCTTGTTTCGTATGCATTCTTACTTTGTCGAAAGCTTTGATGGAGATGATAGAAATAAAGAAATTTCTGGCTGAAAGGGAGTTATTTGTCGGAAGATCTTAAACAAGCAAAAATGTAGTAACTGCAACGCAGTTCGTCCATGGTTTTATCCATCACCGCCCATGATTTAGAAGAATTTTTTAAATTAGTTTTCAATATTGATATGATTGCATTCATTTCAAAAGCGTTGCTTGCAGGGCACAGGTACATATGAATTAAATAAGGGAGTAGGAGAGGTCAGACTATCAATAAGGAGGAAAATTTGGGCATTTCGGATTGACTATGCGTGCATTTCTAGACGAGAACAATACAACTACCATCATATAACCACCAAACTCACTTCACTGGGTAGCGTGTCTTCGCTGTTTGCGGAATGCATTTTAGCAGCCAAGATGAGATTAAAGAAAACTTGCTGGGCACACTAAAGGACATACCGAACATCGAGCACATTATCAAACACTGACACAGACAGTTGCAGTCAGTAGGGATTACTTTGATGGAGACAATATCAGAATATCGATAGTACATTTAAACACAATGTCCTATTACATCTCAAAGTCATATAGTATCGATTGACTTCAAATCTGATCTCAAATACTGATTTCAAACTTCTCAAAAATCAGAGTTCAGTCCATTACGATTGTGCCACTCAGATGAAGATGGTGGATTTAACTATGTATATTATTGGAAATGAAATAATTTAATTAATATTCTCTCAAAAAGTTTCGCTACAATCATTGTGTCATTTATGTTAAATAGGCTGCCTTCAGATATCCGTAGGCAGTTTTCACATCATTATTCATTAGGAATCTGAAAAAAATGGATCCTGACTAGATCAGATGTGGACCAGCTATTATTATTATTATTATAATTTTCTTAATATATAAGTTAATTGAATTAAGAATATATAGTATTTTTTCGGCAATCGAATGAACCACCTGACATTACAGAGCCGAATTTCTTTTTAATAAATATTTGAGATTTTTTTTTTATAATTAGCTTTTAAGCAATGTTTCTATGTACTAATAAATAGACCTACAGGCGATATTATGCATTTAAAGTAATCAAAAAAAGAACAATTTTGGCTATAAGGCAGAAAAGTCTCAACAGGGACAGAGTCAAAACCCGCACTGCTAGGACTGGCGATCTGCCTGCCGAGATTTCCAATGAGCAGGTTCGAAAGTAATCCAAATGGTATATTAACTCATATAAAAACAAAATTGGTCAGATAAATGTATACCGGCGGAATGCTATCTAAACACCGTTTAATTGGATGATTTTATGATGTAAAATGTGTTAGGGGTTTCGAAAGAGAATCAGTTTGTTCTGTTTGCAGTGATAGAGACAAATAATGAAAATTCAACGAATAGCAATCTATTCAACAAAAAAACAAGATACTCGTATATATCTGAAATAGCCAGGTATGATACCAAAGTATGACTAAATATGCAGTGGACCCCATTTAATAAGACTTCAATTAACATCGTGTCCAAACTAGCAGCAGCTACATGAAGGTTTTTTGATTGAAAAACTAGTCCAATTTGGGCTATAGCTCTATAAAAAGTAAAGTGAAGTAAATATTCGCAAACGGCTTTCAGCATGTTGAGATAACGATCAGGTCAACAATTTTTACCTTTTCCTAGAAGTATGTGCTTTTATCCATTCTTTAATTAACACCAACACTTTTTCACATTTAACGACTAAGATTCTATTTTCTATTAAACAATTAACTTTAAACAATTTTTTGACAAGTGGTTTACAGAACACTTTCTTGGATATTTTCGATATGTATGTATAAGATGGGACTAGACCTCAACACAATCTTTATATTAGTGAACATACTCTTCTGTATATCCTTCCCCGATTTTTCAATCAAAACTTCGCTGAATCCAAATAATGCACACACTTATAGAGTTGCACACAAGGAAATTATACTACAAGCCAACATGTCTTAGCTGCACAAATATCTATCGGATACTGATCACTAGTAAGCCGTGGTATGTATTTACATACGAGGAGAATCGTTTATTTTAAGCAGTAGGAATCTTTTTTACCAAATTAAAATTTCCGAAAACCGACGCTGGCACATGCAAAAGTAATACGATAAGGATACTGGACCATACACAGCTCAGCATATCAGATGAGTAGACGAGCACATAATAGAGCATATCCGTACATATTCGTATTTAGATAATGCTTAAAAGGGCGGCTCAAATTTCGTCCAACACTGTGTCGGTGTTGTTTTTTATGCTTATCTTGTGTACTTAGAACAAATCTGGAGAGAAATTTCTGACATTTGAAAGTTTAGTGAATAGGTTCCACAAATAAAAAAAAAATATTTTTTAAACATCGCTTTATTGAATGTTTCTTGCTTTAGTTCTATGTTCTATGACTTACATAATACAAAATGAATACCTGAAACTGCATCAGCATTAGTTACATTGTTGTGCAGTGATGGACATCGCATTTTTACCCACCCGGTAGGTATTTATTATATGTATGAATAAGTAATACATTTATCCGCGGTAAAGTTAAAATAAAAACAATTTTTATTTTTATTTGGGACTACTGTCCATTTTATTGTGCCAATTCGAACTGAATCTAATTTACAATTATTTAACATATAAGGTAAGGTTACCATCAAATGCGACAAACTACTAGTTCAGCAGTTTTGGTTTGGTTTGTTGCTGTTTTACACACTTGAAACTTGAAGTGCATGTAGCGGAAGTGGGAGCATTGCACTCAGCTAGTGTAATGCGAGTTCTAATATTTTTTGTGTTAACTCCTCCGTCCTCAAAATCGAGTGTCCTCACTCCATACCATATATCTCGATATCACGCTTTAGTTGGTGATAACATGAGTCTGCCCTTCTTCCCTTACTTCTGTTATATGTGCTGTGTTGTTTATATGCAGTTCCTTTAACATCTCCAATGTTAGGAGTTCTTTTTAGGTTTTAATTGAAGAACTTAAATGTAGAGCCACCGGCCAAGGTTTGGGGGATGGTATTTTTTTGAGTTATACTCTTGGTCATTTACGGAAATTGATGTGTTATGGAACTGTAGAATAAATGTTCCGGTTAAATTGACCTTATTGCTCTCAACTAAGATTGATCCGTTGAATTGATTAAGGAACAGAGTTCCTGGGTGATGTTCCTCTACGCTTGGTACATGATAGTGGTTAATCTTGTTACAATTACCGAAACCTAAGTTAACAATTTCATTTTTGTTAGAGACAGTTAGTTCATTATTTGATTTACAATCATTTTTAATTCCGTATATTATATTTTCACAATTACAGAATCTTTTCATATTTTAACATCAATATATGTTGATTTTATTTTATTTATTAATAATATAAAGTATAGTTGATTTATTAGATGCTATTTTAATGTCGGCAAATTCAAGTGCCTCTTCAACATTAAAATGTTGCTTTCTTCAAATTTTTCATTCACAATTTTTAATTCAGATTTAGAAGGATAAAAGAGTTTACAATCTTACTCTTAGCCCAAAGTAAAGCATATTCCATATTAGTAATTTCGTCTTTTAAAATATTTAATTTGCACTTAATTTGTAGTGTAAATTTATTTTTCAAGTTGTTACTTAATTTTAAAAGTTGCAGCGCATTATTTGTTACATTTGTTAACTTGTTCATTTTTTCAGTGAAAGCTTTATTTATGATTACTTGTTTACTGTTATTGGTTAGTAAATTATGGGATTCGGATTTAAGGATAAGAAGGTCGTCGTGGTCTGGAATGCCAACGATCAATTTCCACACGCTTCCTAGGAAATTTATTGATCTGGGATTTCTGATTTTAGGTTTAAGGATGCTTAACTGGTTTTTTATTTGGGTGATTTAGTGGGACACTGTATGAAAACTGGGATCGGTTTCGTTGATTTCATTTTGGGTTTGTAGTTGGATTTCCGCAATGAGTTCCTCGTAGACCTTTAAATCTATTACGTGTATGATTTTGAATGTACCCGTTTGAAGCTTGGTTGTTCCCATGTTTGTTGACGCAATTTTGGCATTTGTGTAATCTAAAATTTGGACTTCAGCCAAAGTTTGAGTAAGGAGAAACCAAAAAAGGGGTTAATAATAATATTTTTAATTAATTATTTTATTTTTTAATAATATTATTTTTGTGAATTATTTTTCCAGATTCAGTTAAAATAGTAGTGGATCTGTTTTCTTTGACAGTTTCTTTCTTAAATCTTGGGGACAGTGTGGTACCTAGTCTTTTAATTACTTTAACGTATATTACTTTGCTTGGGGCATATTTTTTTATCTCCTGCCTTGACTTATTGTGGTATTCTATATTATGTGTTTGGACTGTTTTAATCTTAGCTTTTGAATATTCTCGTGCCTTGCCTGCTCATATTGATTCGGATCTATGCTAACAAATTTACTGAAAAGCGTGTCTATTGGGCTTTTGCTGGTGGCTGTATGTATTGAATAGTTTTATTCGTATACAGCACAATCAAGGAGCTCTGTGAATGACATAGTTGGTCATTCTGCTTTAAGGCATCTCATAATTTAAGACAGCGTAGAGTGGAATCTTTCCACTTGACCGTTGACTGTGCTACTATATGCGGGGGTCTTAAAAATTTCAATGCCGAATTGATCCTGCAGTATCAAGCATATTGTTGATGAGTTCAGTGAGTTTTGTTATTGAAGATGACTAATTTGGGGATACCAAATGCAAAAATTAACTGTCTTAAGGGTACTCGAATATCTTCGATTGCTTTGGATTTAATGACTTTTACCTGCTCGAATTTTGAGAACTTGTCTATTGCTGTCAGTATTATATTCTTATTGGTGGAGTAAATGTCAAAATGGACTATGTGTCCGGGAATTCTGGAAATGGGGTTTCTTGGATCTTCGGTTTATTTGGATGACGTTCGTATTTTTATTCTTTACAGATTCGACACTGTTTTATAATTTCATAGATTCGAGCTTTCATTTTAGGTAAGTAATATTTTTGTAGGAGTTGTATTCTGTTCTCATTACTCTTTCTATGTGTTCTATGGAGTTCTTTAAGAATTTGTTCCTGTTGATTAGTACTGTTTATAAGATCGGTTACTTGAGATTGAGAAAAACGTGTCTTGTAAGATTTGAAATGATATGGATAGAATTTTTTATTTATTCCCATAGTTGCTTCGTTAGTATACAGTCAATTTATAACACTGGGGTTAATTTACGTCTTTAATATCACAATAAGATCTCTTCCTGTGTAGACAGGTTGAACAAAAATCTGCCTGTGGAAAGTTGGGAATCGATTTTTAAATTGGTATGACGTCTTGTTCCTAATGAGTAACATCAATTGATTTTTAAATACATGAATTGGAGCTTCAACTGCTGAGATTAGTTCGTGAGAAGAACTTTGATCGCTATGTTGAGATACTGATAAGGTGTTGACTTGGAAAGCTTGGAGAGAACGAGAGAGAGCGTCATCAACGACGTTACTTTTTCCTGGTTTGTACTGCAACTCATAATTGTATTCCTCCAAAATCGCTTTCCAGCGCTACATTTTGAAGTTATTATTCTGGTTGCTTAAATCATACCGACCATAGACCATAGCGGTTGATGGTCTGTGAAAAGTTTTACATTGGAGGTACCGTAAAAGTAGTTTCGAAAAGAGTTGAGTGCAAGAAATGCAAAGTATGCTAGAAATAAATCCTTAAAAGTCAGAGAGTTTTTTTATTTTTTGGAAGGCTGCGAGAGGGTCTACTTTGAGGGATATAGGGATTTTATTAGATGGGTCTTAGATATTCACCCTTTCTCACCTCTTAGTAAAGAAGTCAAAGATTTAACCAATTTCGCGAAGTCTTTAACAAATCGGCGATAATAGCCAGCTAAGCCTAAGAACGTGGTCGCTTTCGTCTTAACTGAAGATAATAATATCGTCAATATAGACGTAGATAATTTTTTCTACATATATACTCTAGTAGTATGTTGTCTAGCGCACATTGGAATATGGAGCGTGCATTTGTCAAACCGAATGTGAGTCGGATAAATTCGTATTTTCCATTATTTATCGAAAATTCAGTTTTTTCCATATCGGATTTCTTTAGTGGAATCTGATAGAAACCTGTTTTGAGATCTAAAATTGTAAAGTATTTGCTCTGTCCAAGTTGTGATAGGACCTCCTTAATTTCGTATATAGGATATTTGTCTGAGATGGTAACAGTATTCAACTTCCTATAGTCAATTACCAGCCTGTATTGTTTATTTCCATTTGAGTTGGCTTTTTTTTGGGTAGATCCATATTGGTGAGTTGTATGGGGAACGGAATAGTCGAATTATATTATCATCAATGAGACTTTTTATTTGTTTTTCTATTTCTTCTTTTAGTGCGGCAGGATAGCGATAGTACTTAGAGTACACCGGAGAGTCAGTGTTTGTGCGAATTTCACCAACAACCTTTATTGTATAGCTGAGTTTTTCGTTCGGTTCGGAGAATAAAGCATGGAATTTTCTGCCTAAAATCTTTATTCTTTCTGTGAGTCTATCATGTGATCAAGTTTTATATTTATTGAATTAACTTTTGAATAATTAATTTGGGATAGGATTTTTTTAATTAAACTGCTTTGAATATAATTCCTACTTGATCCGGTATCAATGAGAAAGTTTAGAATTTCGCCGCTCTTCGTTCTACATTGAAAGTAGGGTAACGAAGAGGACTTCATCCTATAAAATGTATGTCATTGTATTCCAGAGCTTCATCTTCGGGTTGATTCTGATCTTTACGCTGGTTTACGATATAATTTCTCAAATCAGGGTCGTGCTCTACTTCTTCCGTATTTGTTACTTGATTCGGGAAGACGTAGCCAGTAGGTTGCAGTACGATATCGTGAGTATGTAGATTGTTCACATGATTATTTTCAGGGTTGGGTGGACTTTCAAGATCTATGAGAAAATTCCTTTGGATTTTTGGTGGGAGTTGATTTTTGAATGAGGCGTTTTGGACTGGAGGACTTTTCCCGGCGTATTTAAGTGTTTGAGGACGGTTTTGGTAATTTACTGCTGCAGATCTGATAGTGGACGTTTCCATGGGATCTGGTTTTAGTTGTGGCTTAGGAGCAGTCGGTCTGGAAGGGGGTTGGTAAAGATCGTTGTGCTGATAGCCTGACTGAGGTTGTTAGTGGGAATTAATGTTAACCTGTGGATGACTGTGTAGGAGTTAATACTTTTGTGGATGAGTTTGTGGTATATAGACATTTTTTCTGCGGATAAACTTGTGGGAGGTAAGCTGTCTGGGGGTAGAAAGTCTCTTTATTCATTTGCATGTTTCTTTTGTGTTTTAATGGGTGTGGAGGCATTTGATTGAACTTCTGCGTAAAAGAGTTCTTATTATTCACATAGTTCGATCTGAATCGTTGATTCTCTAACTTTAAACATAAATTTAGAGCTTGCGTTAGGTCTGTTGGCTCACGTCCCTCTGGTCTGCATAATGCAGCCTTATGCATTTTAAAATGGCTTTCCAATTCAGAGGCGTATTGGCCTGCCACAGACTTGCTGCTGCTAGCGGTGGAGGAAATAGTAGGATCATGTATTGCCACGGTCCTGCCGCTCCTTGAAGGCTTTGTTTTGGGCTCGTTGCTTTTGCCTTGTAAAAGATTACCATGGCCTGCCACAGATATTATTTTGGTCGACATTTCAGGAGCCCTGTCGGTAGTCGGTCCAGTGACCGTATTACCGCCCTGTAATAAAAGAGTACCGGCCTCGAGTATTGTTTTTCCTTAAGGATTTTACATAGTGGTCCCATGAGTAGCGGAGAAAGAAGGTCCATCTGTACAGACATCCGCTATATACAGATAAGGCTAGCTAGTCCAAAGGTCGCTAGGTATCTCGACACTCCGTTAACGACTGCGCTATTTAGATGTTGGGCCCTCAGCCAGGTTTATCATCGGCACGGGTCGAGTTACGTCTCAGAGATCACTCCCTTTTAATCACGTTAGTCTCCCTACCACCTATTGTCAATCTAACCAATGATAAAGGCATTGAATGGCAGAAGTCGCCACCTCCCCCTTTTTTGCGTTACTTCGCCATCTTCCCAATCCCACCTGCATTACCTGTCTGCTTTCTTAGGTGAATGATCTCGCATACCCCATATACACACTTTGCACTCCATAGTGCACAATAAGTACACGCGCTTGAAATCAAGTGACAAGCCAAGAGCAGACAAATTTTTTTCCCACGAAATAATCATTACGTTTGCAAAAGTGTAGGTATAAGAAAAGGTAACAAATGATATGATAGTATAGTTTTTAAGTGGAAGTTCGGATACAATAAAGTTTTTTTTTTTTTTTTTTAAAACAAACCGGTGTTTGCTTCCATAACTGGCGCAGTCGGTCCTCTGATCAAGGAGAAATAAATGTAACTCCGTTCAAGAAGAAATAAAAAAAAAAGGTGAAAAGATTCGTTTAAGGACGAAAAGTGACATAAAAAAAAAAAGAATAGGAACAAGGTGAAAAAATCCGTTTAAGGATGAAAAAACGCCACTAAAAGTAAGAAAAAAATTTATAGAATGTGAAAATATCCGTTTAAAGGATCAAAAGCAGTAATAAAGTAGAAAAGCTGAAAAATAAAAGTGAGAAAATAAAAAGATAATAAAATGGTCGAACAAAAATAAAAGTGAACTAAAAAAAAATAAAACAGAGTGAATGCGAATAAAAAAATAAAAAGGAAATAATAGCAAAAAATCTAAAAAGTGAGAAGCCCTGGAAAAATTAAGGAGAATCAAACGACAAATCCTGCTTAAAGAAAGAAGACATTTAGAAATGGCGACACAGGACCCAGCAGCAGTAAGCCCAATAGCTTTAATTATTGACCCAATTAAAAATATAAGTAATTTACCTCCTTACGATGGTAGTAGAAGCAATCTTCATAGTTTTATTGACCTAGTAGATAAAATTTTTCCAACTCTCAGTAAATAAGACGAGACAAGTCAGCTTATTTTCTTTGACATCATAAAAAGCAAGTTAGTAGGTAATTGAAATCAACAACAGTGTCAAGAATTGTCATGAGACAATGAAAGTATTCTTCCAATACTTCGGGGATAGGAAATCAGTAGAACAACTTTACGATGATTTAAGTGGTATAAAATTCAAGAAAAACTGTCAGGAATTCTATAACGACATAAAAGTAGTTCTTACACGTCTCAATAATAAAATAGATAGAGGTGCCAATAATTCCGAACTGGAATAAAACTGCAAAGCCGCTTTGAACATTTATATGAGTAAATTACCAGAGCCCATGATGGGATTGCTATATTGTAGGAATCCTAGTAACTTAGAAGAGGCGATGCAAATCCTGCACGAGACAGGATATTCATATAACGGTCGGGATTATAGGCAAAATAATTATAAAAATAACAGGCGACAAACAGATAAACAAGAAAAGAGTCGCCAATCTCGAGAGAATAGCTCCGGAAATTTTAGGAAAAATAACAAACCACAAAATAGCAATGATTTCGGTAATCATAATCAAAGGAGTGTTAATAATAATAACGAATGTAGGGATCAGAAAAGGCGACAGAACGAAAATAACTCTTTCATGTCCAGAAATAATACCAATAGGAATTCCAGAACAAATCAGGGTAATTCTAGGAATAACTAAGATGCTGTGGAACCAATGGGCACTCTTTCAGCTATGAGTAGGCAATTACTTAATCTAGAAAAAAAAACTCGGATTTTCAGCAAGGCAATCCTCCCGAAAATTACCCTATATAGTTGTCAAAACCAACAGCTATGATCTAAGAATACTAATTGACAGAGGTTCAGAAACTAGTGTTCTTAGAAAAGGGGTATGCCACCCTAAATGGCAAATTAAGTTATAAAAACCAGTCAAAATTTTGACTACAAGTACACCATTATATATAAATTCAAAAGTCAGAATTTCTTTATTTAAGGAATTCAAAAAACCGAATAGAACCGTGGAATTTCTGAAATTTAATTTTCACGATACTTTTGTTGGTTTACTCGGAAATAACATATTATTGCCATTAGAAGCAATGCTCGATTTCAAGAGTAGGCTTCTTATTGTTGATGAAACGAAAATCCCGATATATTTCAGCAGGGCTGAAGAAGAAGTAACGAATGAAAATTACAAAAAACAAAACACAATTGTGTTTTCTACTAGTCTTGAGGAACACCTTACATATCTTAAAAAAAATTTCAAAGATTAAAAGAAGTTAACCTCAAAGTCCAACTGGACAAAAGTGAGTTTCTGAAAAAAGAGACTGAATTCTTAGGCCATATTGTAACAAACGAAGGCATTAAGCCAAACCCTAACAAAATAACGGTCATACAAAACTATACAATTCCAAAAACAACGAAACAAATCAAATCCTTTTTAGGCATTGCTGGGTACTACAGAAAGTTCATTAAGGACTATTCAAAGGTGGCAAAACCTATGAGAGCTTTCCTAAAAAAAAAAAGATGCAAGAATTGATGTGAATAATCCCGAATATATTGAGAGCTTTGAAAATTTGAAATCACTTATAATATCAGATGCCATCCTGAAGTACCAAAATTTTAACAAAAAAATTACACTTACAACAGACGCATCCAACCATGCTTTGGGAGCCGTCTTGACACAAGAAAACCATCCAGTTAGCTACGCTAGCCGTACATTAAATGATCATGTGACTAGGTACTCTACCATCGAAAAGGAATTGTTGGCGATTGTATGGGCTACAAAATATTTTAGGCCTTATCTCTATGGCAGGAAGTTTACCATAAGAACAGACCACTGACCATTAGTATGGCTCAGCTCATTGAAGGAACCAAACGCTAAGCTTCAAAGGTGGAAAATCAAATTAGGAGAGTATGACTTCGACATAGAGTATGTAAAAGGTAAAGACAACCAAGTTGCAGATGGATTGTCAAGGATAGGAATTCATTACAGCGAAAATGTAACGAATTTGGAAAACCTCAACAAAGTCAACAGAACTACAAGCACAGAAAACATAAATTTCGACGACCAATCTGTCATTGCCACAATTAGATATAAATAAAATATATACAGAACTTGTCAAAAGGACTTGCTATAGAATTAAAAGAAAATTACGTTTTAGATATTTTGAAAAAAATTATTCCACCTAAAGGAATTGTAGCTATATTTTCAAATTACAACCATTTATTTGCAAAATTTCAGGACACATATATCAAATATTTCACTAAAAATCGATTACTTAAAACAATAAAATGCAGTAAATTTTTAGGCGACATTCAATCTTAATAAAGGAATTTTTAAAAGAAAATGAGGTCGAGCTACATATTACTACACCTTATAATAAAACCGGAGATTCTGACATCGAAAGGTTTCATTCTACATTGAATGAACACATTCGTACATTTACAGCTGACAAAAGCAACAAAGCCGTAACAATTTACAATAAAACGATACGTTCGTCAACTAAACAAAGACCAATTGACTTTCCTAATGGCACCATTTCTAGCGATGATTATGTTAAAATTATAGAAATAGTTAAGAAAAATAAGGAAAATTACATTAAAAAACATAATAGAAATAGAAACGATATAAATTTTACAGATAGTCTTTAACACATATATTTAAAAAATAGAGATAAGAATAAACTTAAACCAATACATAAAAAAACAGACCTAGATATTTTAGATAAGGACCACGTTATAGATGAAAAAGGTAGCAAGTTTTACAAGACGCAAATTAAACGCCAATACAAAAAGCAATGATAAATCAACACACGAAATTGCTTTGAATCCATTTTTTTCACAATAACAAAATTTGCTTCACTCACAACGATATATCTCGAGAACTAATTTTCCGACAGTTGTCAAATTTATACACGTATCTTTTAAAGGTTGGTACTAACTGAAAATGGTATGGATTTAATTCAAGTGGTGCCCTCTTTTAGAAACTTTTCAGCCCACATATTATATTACCACCGTCATTTATTGCTCATGGGACGACCTATTATTTTTCCCAAAGGGCTTTCTGCTTAAACCGATCATGTTAAAGAAGGCATTTACCCACCGTTTACCATAAATTGTAATTAGCGGTCAGAGACGTACTTAAAGTCTCTGATGGATTTTCATCCTAATGCTGAAATTCACCAAGATGAGCAAGGGCAGCTCCGAGTGTTGAAGTGCAGGGACTGAGACGACTTGATATGGTATATGCTCATCGATTGTTTACTATAAAACTACAGTAGGCATCGAGGAAAGTGGTTTTAAATTCAAATTGGGATATGGATGTAAATATGGATGTAAAGCTAATATCACATGTATTCCTACCTATGCTACTACCCTCAATTTTGAAATTTCAAATTATCTTTTTAGAAAAAAATATTTAAAATATTAATTTTCACTTTTGTATATATATAAATAAAACCTAAAAACACTCAGACAGGGTGTTTCCTCCATGGAATACCCAATACCCATGCCTTTGTGTATAAATAGGAACTGGTTATCAAATTATTTATTAAAACGCTGAACGCCATTGGTAGGGACACACTCTAACCAATTGATTTTTGAAATTTTTCATTTTACCTTCTGATTGTAAACGTCTCTTTGCAAGATAATTAATGTGCTTTAAAAGAAAAGTGGAAATGTTTTTGGCCACAAAGTATATACACAAAAGATGCCAGTGGCAGTTGTGGAAATGTTTTTGAAACTATTTTGAATAGCGCGCATACTCAATTTGATGTTTGCGTCAACTAGATACTCTCTATAGATTTAAATAAGTGTAGGATTTTGAATGTGTAATTAACGTTGAATTTAATTTAAGAAATGATACCGTGTTTACTTATGTTAATATTGAACATTTTTATTTTCAAGACACATAGGCACTTAATATATCTAATATAAAAGTTGACCAAGTATATTATAAATAATCTAAAGTTTACATTAAATAAAATAATAAAGATTACTAAAATTTTGATTTTTGTTGCTGGTCATGAAATTAAGCAAGATACTCTCAAAGCTCGGCGTGTTAGTTATGTTTGTTATGCAGTGAGTTCTATAATGTAACGTTATGAAAGAAAAACTGCAGTTCTGTTACTCTGCAACTAAAGCATGGACTTACAGTGACATAAAACGACTGTTATATGTTGCTACAAGGGTTGCTTGTTAATTATATAACAGATATGCTCTCCCTACGTACATACAATATTGAAAAATATAATACTCAATTTTCGTCTGATTTCGCAAAAAATTGCACATCCATAAGTCACAATGATAGTGAAAATCGATTTAGCAAGTACAGCTCTGTTTTTATTAATGTACTCGTATGTATATCACTTGAACATTGATCAATTTCTAAGGACTCATTATATTCTGCCAATGACTTGTCTAATATGATCATCCCAGCAAAGTGTTTGTTGCAAAAATTCTACTCATTGAGAAGTTTCAGAAAATAATCGGTGGCAAGGAGCGTTTATCCAACAAAGTTATATATATATTTAAGCAATTCGATTTAATTGGAATTACGATTTTTGTGACTGGTTTTCTTCTGTCCAATCGCACATACTTTGAAGACCTTCATTTCAATCAATTCTATCGTAAATTACAGCTAAAATTAAGTTGAATTCTTTGCTGAAAATTGCCTTTGAAAATATTTTGAAGTTATTTTCTTAACAGAAACTGACATAATCAACCTACAATGGAAGCGCACGAGAAAAAATTAAATATATTTTGCAGCTTCTTTAAAACCAGCTCGTGATAAATCGTGTAGATCACTTTAAAAAAATCAATCAAGATTAAAAATTAAATCAGATCTTCATCTATTGTTTTACCTTTAGAAGTGATGTGCTCGAAACGAATGTATAAGCTTTTCCATTTCTTTTGATTAGAAGGACAGTATTCCGCTGAAGTATTTCGAGGTTCCTTTTTTTAAATGGCACATTTTGAGGAACTTGGAAATCTTTTTTTGGAAAAAACTAAAAAATCTTATGAATTAGGTATCCCAGCAAATTATTATTTTTTTTAACAAAAGGAACTCTACATCTTCATTAGCACAATCTGCACACTGCAGATATTATATATGCCTTTTTTGCACTTAATGCAATTGTGTGGAGGGCGTCTCTTTAGTTTAGGTGGACAGGGTGAGGTCGACTCAAATGAAGTATAACCAATTCTCCTAAAAGACGTTTCATAAACATCCGTCTTTCAATCTTGGGTACAGGAATTGATACCAAGACGTCACATTTGACTTTTTTATATGAACTCATACCAGCCCAAGTATAAACTAGTTGGTTTATCAATTGTTAATTGGATATAGAGTACTTATGTGTTGTCTAACTTTATTAATGTCTTTTTGTTTTTACAGCACTGAAAAACTTTTCTTCAAGTAAAAGAAATTATGTAATAAAAGTTGTATCTTTGGAAGCTAAAATTAAGTGCAAAAGAGTTGGTCTACGAATTCCAAATGTGTTTTCACCACTGTGTTACATCGCCTTTATTTTCTTATGACAGCATCAACTCGCTGTAGCATAGCGAGCCAAGGACATCTTCCCGAGATTTACAATTATAGGAATAAGTAGAAATCTGAAAGCGGATGCACAATTTTTTCGCAACCGAACTCCTGTATTTGTGTGCAGATGATCCCAGCTGTATTTTTTTATAATTCCGGTCGTTGCCCCCTAACGCAGTGTCACACAGCCAACCACCTTACAACCTCCCACACACGAACCCCCGCTCCAACGAATGACATCCGCCAAAATTCATTTTCCGTCGATGGAAATCCAACAATACCTATGATTAAGCAATATATTGTAACTTAATATTAACCACTGCATTGTGATTGCACAGGTGAATTGCAAGCTAAGCGTCTGGCTAGTTTCCGTCGCAAGTTCAAGTTCTTGGAACTCACCTCTGCAAATAATTAATTTGCGGAACCAAAAAATCAGATTGTATTCATTCTATTGTCAAACCTAGGACCGAAAGGGTCAAATAAATCTTTTTTTTATCAAACATAGTTTTTACTACCTTAACTCGCGCACCAAGATGATATGAATATATTTTTACTGGCTTTTCACCATGGCGCGGGCGGGTGGTGTAGTAGTTTGCGACTCAGGTGTATTATTTTCGATATTTTTCCCAGAGGTGGTTGTCAAACTGGAGCCAGTGCTTACTCAACCGATGGGCCTTAGTACGTGCTAGTCGTTAGTTCATAACATTTAGCCCAGCCAGCAACCACTTCAAGATCAGTGCTATGCCTTCATGTCAGAGTTGACGCCGACGGGTTTACATATAACTACATACAAATTCCATGAAAAGACTTTTTTAGAGAATTGCCTCGCATAGGATTCGAACCCGTGACCCTCTGCTTGAGGAGTCTATGTATATACCACTACACCGCAGCCACCTCCAATGACGGTTATGACGGTGAGCGTTATCCTTATGGATAAGATCCCCCTTCCATTAGCTAAATCTGGCGGTTTCTGTTCTAGTGCCGACTTCAATCTGCGTAGCTGTTGACAGTAGACTTCGGCATGTTACCATGCAGACACTAACAGCTTTAGCCGGTGAGGCATATATCTGGGATATTATATTGTTCTATCTTCTGAACTAAGTCATTCGTGGCGATGATTAATGTTGTTTTAAGGAATTCATTCTTCACCTCCAGTAACGAGATTCCCCAAAAACGGCTCTTGATTGGAAAACATTATAATAGTTATGTTACAACCTGATATCAGACAGAGTCAGACATCTCCTTTTTCGACTACTAGTAACTCGAATCAAATCAATCTACAAACGCCAGCGTGGTTTTTATGCCACATTTTGTATTTGCATGATAATAAATTTGCATTTCAAAACGCAAAGAAGAAGGTTACATTTTAAAATTTAGAAATATGCTTTACATTTTATATAGCAAAATAAAGAATTCCAAATTCGACATTAGGAAAAGAAAATTTAGAATATGGCTTATAAATTAAAAAACATTTTAAATGCTGCTAAAAGGACTGTCTTGAGTACAAACAAATACAAGTTATTCTACGATACTTTCAACATTTGGGATATGTTCATAGTAATACAGAAAACAATTTATAATTTAAAAACATTTTTTTTTTTTTGTTTTGTTATGTTTTATGTATTGTACAAAATTGTATACCAATTGAGTAGTGCCCAAACATCAGGGCAAGTGCTGATGTGAACTTTGTGTTCCCTTGTTTGTGCACGAGTATGTTTAGAAAATAAGAATCGTAATGTTGTTGGAGTAAGTCATTTTTAGGTTGCAGTGTTCGGTTTAAATTTCAGTCCTTTGTTTGGTTTTAGTCCCTTCCGAATTTTAATTCCTTGGCCTATTCTATTTTAACCTTAAGAAAAATAAAATTAATATTTCACAATAGAGAATAAACCGTAATCTTATTTTTTCATTCATTCTTAGTGGTATCCATACGAGCTGGGTGTGCTGAGCAAAAATGATCGATAGAATCGATAATATTAGTCGTAAATTATCTACGTTTCTATGCTTGGTTTGTCTGTTTCATGAAATAAATAAAAGAAACAGCCCCAACCGATTTTGTGGCGTCAACTTGCGTTGATATTAGCCCACAATTCAAAATATTCGTATCTCTTATTCGTATCTATTTGAGTAGTCTTATCGAGTCAATGTCGTTGCAAAAAGAAAAAAAAAAAAAACTAAACAACCTGTAGTATCGATAATTTTTCAAAAGCTCTTTGTAATATTCGGTCGAAGTCGACTGCACATTTTATTTTACGAACATAGGCATTGCTAGGATTTTTGAAAGCATACGAATCAACGTCGCATGTATTCAAGACAAATGCCGAAATGCCGTTTGGAAATTTCTCCCAATACTTGGACGATGAACGATGATCCCATATCTACATTTTGCTTCTCACGATATTTGGTTTTTTCTATAATCTGTAACTTTTTGAGTCACTAACGTTATATATTTATATGGATCGAAAATAAAGTCTAGTTTTAAGTTTATTTGGCTGTTTCAGCGGGCATTTTCTTTTGTCGAATTTTCTTTTTCATGTCGATGAAGGAACATCCCCAGATACTTTTTATTTTTTTATTTTTTAATTTGCCATTTTTTCGGTTTCATACAAGCAAAGTCCTAAGGTATATGGTAAATCAGATCTAATTTATGGAAGGAAGTTGAAATCAAAAACAACGAGGTATGATCTGTTCATTGAAATCATAAGATGTGGGGTGGGTTGGTAAATAGGAGGATATCGTTAGTGAAATAAAGATGCACAATCGAAGAAACCTTAGAGTAGTCGAATAATGGCCTGAATATCTGTCTCGTCCTTGTATTCGTCATGGGCATTCGAATTGGTAAAGTTGTGGTGGTATAGGTAGCGTAAGATGAAAGGGTACTTCAGCAGAGCTCATGAATGGCAAACTGACAATAACGATTTTGGTTGTTCTTAATTCTAAACAAATAAGCCCGTACAAATTTGAAAACTGTTTAGACCACCTTTATTATTAAAACAAAGAGATAAGTTCGCCTTTAGCGTTATTTTGTCAACGTAAGAACGGAAAATTAGCTCCCACAGTCGTACAAAATGCCAATGTCCTGAACTCGTTGATTGAGTTAGACGGGTAACATCTAAATGATTAGGTAATGGAATGGCATTAAATGACATTACGCTCCATGCTATTTATGAGAAACCAAATAAAGGTCATCTTGGAGAACCAAACTGTGTATGGTCAGTGTGTTAAATATGTCTATCGAGATCGTTTATGGTTAAGATGAAAAGAAGAGTGCCTAGATGACCACTTTTTAGAATACAAGGAGATGAGATGTATTTTCTAAAATATATAGCGATGGTCATGAACTAAGGAATTGTTTACATCATACAACAATCCTTTATGGTTCTCTTTTTTTCAATCATAAAGAAGGGGGAAGGAATGCAAGGTGGGATTAACACTTTTTGAGGAAAACACCCGTAAGACCATCCGGCCCCATTAAAAATTCAGCATTAAGTTGATGCGATTTTTCTTCCACAAGGTCAAATAGTTGCAAGAGATACGAAGGAATACGAAGGAACTGTCACCACATGATTGTTTGAAAAACAAGTGAATCGGTTGATGATTTGTTTCCGAGGGAAGTAAGAGGTCATATTTTCTTTTATAACTGACGATATGAGCAAAACACTCTCATTGTTGTTAAGATTGGATTGCGCACTATATAGGCAGCACTGGGAGAAAGGAAGTAAATATCTTCCTATAAAAAATGGAGAGATTAGATAAGAAAAGATTGGACAATGAACAACTTCTGCGAAGTGCGGGTTATATGGGACATAAATAATTTGAATCCATTCCGGATGAACAACGCTATAAAGTAAGAAGTTGTCTTAGGTGGTATTCTCAAAGTAAACGAATCTTGAAAGATCCGACATGGTGTAGGTAACTGTAGGCGGCTAGCACTAAAACATGATCAATTCAGACCAAATTACATTTTCTTTCAGCAAAGAAGGGCTCTGATTTTATTATTATGACAATATCAGTGTAATTTCATACAGGATGCGTAATTTGCCATACCACAGATGGTGAGAGATGTGGAAAAGACAACAGTCTTACTTAACAAGAAGGTGATAATTATGTGAATGTTAGATTTTACTATCGCTTGTCTTTCACCTATTTTTTGCATCATTATCTGACATAGTAATTTCCATCTCTCATAAAATCGTAGTTATCTACTATATTTAAACTTTTTGGAAAGCCATGGAATATAATGTAGTCACTGGAGGACATTTTTTGTAGGTTTTTCATCAGAATAACAAATTAGTTCGGATATCAACCTCCTTTGTTGCAGTAGTTTCGAAAATACTTGGAATTTTAAGAAGAGGTAAAATTTTGTCTCAAGTGGAAATATTAAAACCTTGAAAAAAGTCTTACCGAAAGAAATATAGCAATGGTAGGTGCGAAACTCGTTTTCAGGCACATGAAGGCTATAACATTTAGTGATTTAGTGATAGGGATACATAACATAGAGTGAGAAAATATCGATGGTAACTTAAACATCCAGCAATGCCACAGTTGGTGGAATATCTTGCAAAATATTCTGAAAATAAAACACACAAATCTGAGTGATGACAAGTAATAGCAACAAACATTACCTTTAGAAACACAGAGTTACGTACAATTCTTATGTTAAATGGAATGTGCGAATAAGTAGTGTTGCAGTAGCCTCTTCTTGGAATAATGAATTAAAAAAGCATTAAGGAATAGATAGTCCTCGAACAGCTTCAGTCGAACCTGTGTATGGAACTCCTGAAATGAATCACTATGTTCGTTTAGCTTCAGCCCTAACAGTAACTTACTATGGATGAAAAAGAAAGAAGTGGTGCATTCCATATTCGTTGCAAATGCTGCTGAGATACAAACCATATCATGCTAAAATCTTTCGTGTACTCGTATGTATGTATTACATAAATTCTGGCCGGTATAAGCGTGACCAGATAAATGCAAAAATCACATTTAAAACTACCACTGCCTTCCCAGTACACGTTATGTCTTACCAATCAAAGAGTTGTGTTGGTCTACCAAACATGGAGATGATATTTTGACCGGATGCGTAAGCTAAATAATCATTCAGGTATTAAATGAAAGACTGGCCGATGCCTTGACTATGAGATATGTATATCTTATTCATCAAGAAAGAGGAAAGGGCACGGATTGCAGTAGATACGACCGTTAAGACCACAACTCAACTAACCACGTCATCTGCCAGTGCTGTCCAAAACCGAGCCTCCAGGTCGCAGCAAGAAAGATATAGCCGAAGAACACTGACTAGTTTTAACTCCGCCGAGACGGTTAGGGTATATCGGGTAATCAAATACCAAAATTAATTCTTCAGGGACTTCTTTAGTAAATGTGTTGCTTAGGTAAGCGACGCATAGCGCTAGCAAATGACATCCAAATAAAACCCAGGGTCCGCATGTGGTTACCCATTATGAAGATAGATGAGGAAAGGATTATCCAATGTCTTAAACTCCACATCCCGACGGTTCCAATGATTAAATGCACTGTCACTAAGGCGGGGGAACTCCCTAAGGACACTATGTCTTTCCTGAACTTTGCCTTGGCATTAGCCTGTCACTGGGTCTTGAGGATGATTTGGACATCGTTGAAACGGACAAGTTGTTAGAGGATCTGATGGGCGCAGACAATATGGAAAATGCTGTAGGTCACACAGGCTAATCTGAGGTGCTCTATGTGCACCACCGATAATTTGATCGTGCAACACGGGCTAATGCTGTCCTTATATGTATATTAAGGACGATATTGGACATATTGCACCATATTATTAAAACTGGTGCAATTATGCCGGAACGAGCTTGCCCGCTTGGGAGAACATAAAAGAAACAACCTAAAAGTGGTTAAAGGAAAAATTCAATCACACTTCCTGCGGGCGAACAATTGGTTCACAGGATCAATGCCCATGCAATCAACATGTGTTATTTTATATTCGTTTGTGCGGTACTTCTTTAACTGCACATTCCTCTTTAATGTCGCATGTAGGATCGTATCCAATGTAATGTGTGAACGACTCAAGCCCTTTTTTAATACACTATTCGATATGTGCTAATGTATCATCCGGTCTGAAAGATCGACGTTAGACTAAATTTTCACCCTAAGGCAGTCGAGGCTCACCTACGTTCTCATTTTCGATTTCAAAGCATTTTTCGTCTTGAACTCTACAAGGCGTTAGTCAAAATCAGGATCAGAGCAACGATGACGTCAAAAAAACACGCAGTCCCATGTGCAAACTATTTTAAACGTGATCCGAATTTACACAAGAAGATGCACGAAAGGCATTTTCTGCTCGACTTCTTGGTTAATCGGACAAGATTTACATTGTGGGTCGCTCCCAGCATGCAGTCATATGGTCTTTGAATAATCGGCGAAAGGAGTTGGCAACAAATTAAATTAGGACAAATAGAACGGCAAATCTGCCGCTTAGGTCAACCTTAGGCAACCGCTGTTTCTCCAGTTTCTCGAAACAAATGGGCTCAAAATTCCTAACTCGGGAAATAGAAGGTATGCTCTACTAAACATTTATTTTGCCAGTTCTACTATATAGGGAGCCAAGTGGGCAATAATATACCAGCAAAGAGGATCATCGAATCACAGCCTAGGTTCGAGAGGACAAGAAAGACTGAACCGCCGCATTTGAATCCTATATAGCAAGTGGGAAAGAGTCTCGGGGCACTTGTAATTTGAATAGCCATGAATAGTTTTCGCACCACGCATACTCTTATTGATAATACGCATTTGCTGAGACATCGTACAGCGCTCATCGAAGAAGCTATTGCCTCTGTAGTATTGAGGAACCGAATGAGTGATTCACCATCTTGGTCAGCGATTGGAGCTTTGTCGTCGATTTTATGGAAGATTTTTCGGAAAGATGCTGATTTATTGTAAGATGACGTTCGATGAATCGAGCAACGATTTCTCGTGATTGTATTTTTGGTGGAACTGCTCGTACTAAGGCACATCTCCATCTTCAGGACGGCGGCGCACATTAGAAGATTTAGTACAACACTAGCTGGTCGTAATTGGTCCATAACAAAAAAGTGCAATAAAGTGACCTCGTGAAACTTTTTTCATATGAAGATTGGAATATTACCTTTAAAAAAATGCCTAATTAAAGTGCTGAAACTCAGCGCAACATTCTTTTGTCTCCTGCTATAGGTATCAATCCGCTCTTTTTTTGTTCATTCAGAGTGAAATTCTTTTTATGTCATCAGTAACGGTTTGTGCAAGTTTTGTTTTGCAGTACGTAATGCCAAAAATATTCAGTAACCGTTCTTAATAAAGGTGCTCGTAAAAAATGCTTCGAATAAAGTAAAGCTTTTGTATTACACCTTTTCAAAAAGTATAAAGAAAAAAAATCACTACGATTTTTAAAAGCTAAAATCTTTTGGCTTTAAAAAGAGTTTCTAATTCCATCGCCTGAAATTCATGTGCCAATAACTTCAGGACAAGGAAGGACGGAAATGTAATTCCAGGAATGTGGAAACATAGCTTAAAAACGAAAAATTTGAAACCTTATCTTTTACTGTTGAATCTTAGAATAGAAGGAAAGCAATCTAAAGCCAAAGTCGTAAAAAGGGTATCCAGTGTTCTCCTAAAACACTTAAAAGGCTTAAGCAACCCAAAAGAATGAAATGCTCATATTTACCCAGCTTACAATACTATTTTGGAAGTAAAACAAGAGTGTTATTCAACAACGGCATCTCTCATAACCTACTGGTACCGGAGTATTGAGCCGGGCCTCTTGTCTAAGGCCGAGCAAAACAAAAAAAAAATAAAAAAATTAATTCAGAGATAATCAACAGCCTCGGATACTCGGATACGGACGGGTATGAAGTTGACGGCTCCAATAAACGCATTAGGGACAACGAGTTTCGGCTTTGCACTTGGAATGTACCCTTATTTGGATGTGGATTTGCTTTTCGATCGAAACTGAGTAAAGCGAATCCCTCATAACCAATTTTTGATGGGAGGTGTGGCAGGACAATTTTCATAGACGAACTACTAGTTTTGTTGATTAGAGCAATTCTGATGAACAGAACTAGGGCGGTAACCTGTTTCCACTGTTATGATGAAAGTTGCTCAACTTACTGTACTGTCCTCTAAGATCATGCCACTAGATAACTATAAACAGAATGTTTATAGTTTGTATCACGGATTGCACTCCCAAACTCATCTTTCAGTTTTGATAACCGGCTGTCTTTTGACTCTCGTCTTATGGACATGCAGTCTGATGAGGTCACACTACAACTCCAGTTGCTGAGAAAATACGAAATAGACACTCTGTGTACCCAGGAACGGTTTCAGTCAAAGTCTGAGCCAGTAAAAGAATGAAAATGACTCCAAAACTGATCTATGATGCAACGTTGTTATCTGCTTAAAAATAGTTAGATTTCACTTCTTTTTCAGAGGGAGCTAATTATCTGATTGTGCAGTGACATTAAAGCTGCAATTAAGATCTGGCTGAAGTCTATATCATCACTTTTGAGTATGCAGGATTCCTCTGAAGGTAGGTCAAGAGAGTTTTTTAGGTCTCGAATCTTGTTGACCGACAAGCCTGGAGATGACAATTGCTATCTCACTGAGAAACTCGTGCTTTTATGTGCCCATTGGTCATGTTCTGATACAGTTGTTATTTTTTTATTATATTGTGCCCTACCTTATACTTTTTTTTTTTGTTCTTGTTTCGTATGCATTCTTACTTTGTCGAAAGCTTTGATGGAGATGATAGAAATAAAGAAATTTCTGGCTGAAAGGGAGTTATTTGTCGGAAGATCTTAAACAAGCAAAAATGTAGTAACTGCAACGCAGTTCGTCCATGGTTTTATCCATCACCGCCCATGATTTAGAAGAATTTTTTAAATTAGTTTTCAATATTGATATGATTGCATTCACTTCAAACGATTTCAAAAGCGTTGCTTGCAGGGCACAGGTACATATGAATTAAATAAGGGAGTAGGAGAGGTCAGACTATCAATAAGGAGGAAAATTTGGGCATTTCGGATTGACTATGCGTGCATTTCTAGACGAGAACAATACAACTACCATCATATAACCACCAAACTCACTTGACTGGGTAGCGTGTCTTCGCTGTTTGCGGAATGCATTTTAGCAGCCAAGATGAGATTAAAGAAAACTTGCTGGGCACACTAAAGGACATACCGAACATCGAGCACATTATCAAACACTGACACAGACAGTTGCAGTCAGTAGGGATTACTTTGATGGAGACAATATCAGAATATCGATAGTACATTTAAACACAATGTCCTATTACATCTCAAAGTCATATAGTATCGATTGACTTCAAATCTGATCTCAAATACTGATTTCAAACTTCTCAAAAATCAGAGTTCAGTCCATTACGATTGTGCCACTCAGATGAAGATGGTGGATTTAACTATGTATATTATTGGAAATGAAATAATTTTATTAATATTCTCTCAAAAAGTTTCGCTACAATCATTGTGTCATTTATGTTAAATAGGCTGCCTTCAGATATCCGTAGGCAGTTTTCACATCATTATTCATTAGGAATCTGAAAAAAATGGATCCTGACTAGATCAGATGTGGACCAGCTATTATTATTATTATTATAATTTTCTTAATATATAAGTTAATTGAATTAAGAATATATAGTATTTTTTCGGCAATCGAATGAACCACCTGACATTACAGAGCCGAATTTCTTTTTAATAAATATTTGAGATTTTTTTTTTTATAATTAGCTTTTAAGCAATGTTTCTATGTACTAATAAATAGACCTACAGGCGATATTATGCATTTAAAGTAATCAAAAAAAGAACAATTTTGGCTATAAGGCAGAAAAGTCTCAACAGGGACAGAGTCAAAACCCGCACTGCTAGGACTGGCGATCTGCCTGCCGAGATTTCCAATGAGCAGGTTCGAAAGTAATCCAAATGGTATATTAACTCATATAAAAACAAAATTGGTCAGATAAATGTATACCGGCGGAATGCTATCTAAACACCGTTTAATTGGATGATTTTATGATGTAAAATGTGTTAGGGGTTTCGAAAGAGAATCAGTTTGTTCTGTTTGCAGTGATAGAGACAAATAATGAAAATTCAACGAATAGCAATCTATTCAACAAAAAAACAAGATACTCGTATATATCTGAAATAGCCAGGTATGATACCAAAGTATGACTAAATATGCAGTGGACCCCATTTAATAAGACTTCAATTAACATCGTGTCCAAACTAGCAGCAGCTACATGAAGGTTTTTTGATTGAAAAACTAGTCCAATTTGGGCTATAGCTCTATAAAAAGTAAAGTGAAGTAAATATTCGCAAACGGCTTTCAGCATGTTGAGATAACGATCAGGTCAACAATTTTTACCTTTTCCTAGAAGTATGTGCTTTTATCCATTCTTTAATTAACACCAACACTTTTTCACATTTAACGACTAAGATTCTATTTTCTATTAAACAATTAACTTTAAACAATTTTTTAACAACAAGTGGTTAACAGAACACTTTCTTGGATATTTTAGATATGTATGCATAAGTTGGGACTAGACCGCAACACAATCTTTATATTAGTAAACATACTCGTATGTATATTCTTTCCCGATTTTTCAATCGAAACTTCACTGAATCCAAATAGTGCACACAATTATGGAGTTGCACACAAAGAAATTGTACTACAAGACAACATGTCTTAGCTGCACAAATATCTATGATGATCACTAGTAAGTCGTGGTATATGCTTACATACGAGGAGAATCGTTTATTTTAAGCAATGATTCAGTAAGAATCTTTTTTACCAAATTACACAGCTGAGCATAGCAGATGAGTAGACGAGCGCATAATACAGCATATCCGTACATACTCGTATTTAGATAATGCTTAAAAGGGCGGCTCAAATTTCGTCCAACACTGTGTCGGTGTTGTTTTATATGCTTCTCTTGTGTGCTTAGGTATAGGTTCCACAAATAAAAAAAAAAAAATTATTTTTTAAACATCGCTTTATTGAATGTTTCTTGCTTTAGTTCTATGTAAACTCACTGACTTACATAATACAAAATGAATACCTGAAACTGCATCATCATTAGTTACACTATTGGTTCCAATGCGAATAATGCATTATTTTGTGGAACATATGCGTAAGTAGTGATGGACATCGTTTTTTTACCCACCCGGTAGGTATTTATTAAATGTATGTATATGTATACCGAAAAACGAATTTACCAAGATATCCAAGATCGGATATTTTTATTTTATGTATCAGAGGCTGATTGATTTTCTGATTTTATCCTGATCGGGAACAAATTCGAAGAAAAAGTTGACGACTTGGAAAATTGTGGGGTTGGTAGACTTATTTTCTATCAATTTGAATACTTCTTCAATAAATTTATGACCCAGCGTGTTAACTAAAAAAAAATCCGAAACCTTTCCAAAAAATTGATAAAAGAAAAAATATTCGGCTAATACCCGATAATGTTGGCGAGTGAATTGGACATAAGGCCCCCAAACAACAGAGGAAACGGCGGCAGTGTAGATTATCAGGTTTAAAATATACTGAACATCTTTATATCAGCGTATGTACTCACATAGTTTTATATATTTATATATCAGGAAAATTTTCTTTAAGTTTAAGTCAACTAGAGTAAGACTCTAATGTAGAGAAAGTTTTGGGAAATTGCTTTTTGGCCAGGCAGCTGCTTATCTATTGTCTGTCGGTGTTTCTCGATTTTCTAAGCGTCGAGTTACCTTTATATGTGAAACTTGAAAGAAATAACAGGATACATCATAGCAGAGTTTGAAGTATGGCATGAAGATCATTTAGAAAAAAAAAAAAAACGAATGCAGTTCCAATGGCAATGTGGAAGTTTGACAAAACTCTATTTCTCAAGTCGTTGGATACGATTTGTTAAAAAGTAAACCACCAATCTTTTTGAAGCTTTGCACACTTCTTCCAGATAGAATTGTCCAGTAATCGAATGAAGGTTTTTTTTTTATTGTTTAAAGCTTATTTTACAAGGCTGTATGTGGTGTAGATTTGACCGAACGTAATACTTTTTTGCATACTCAGCCAAAAAATCAAATAAAATTTTTTTTCCAAATCCTACTTTCAATTATGAACTATGCCACCACGAGGATGCTTTTTTCTTTAAAAAAAAAAAAAAAAAAAAAAATAGAAAAAAATAAGCTTTTTATTCCTTCGAACCACTTAGGAATGAGCGCATCTTTTTTTTATCCATTGAAAGCAACAACAATGAAAATTGATATTTTGATTTGATTTAAATAAAAAAATTCATTCAGTATATTTTTGTTCCATTAAAAAAGAAAAACATAAAACTTTTGAGCAAATCGTATGTACTTCCGTTCCCCATATAACCATTTACATAAACAATGATTAAATAAGCTTTATAAAATAAATATTACCAAATCATAATCTCCAAACTCTTAGGTGACCTCACGGAATTGGAAAAAATCTCAACCGTCATAAGGTGCATCCGAGATTTTTCAGGTAAGCCCGCTGAGTACAGTATCCTAAAAATTAACGAGCCGATAAAAGTTTCAGTGTGGTCGCCTTCGACAATAGAAAAACCATCAATTCAACATCTATTTGTTCTATGATTAAAGATCAACTTAACATAGAAATCTACTTTTTAACTTTTGGTGCGGTAAACGGGCAATTGCAAAGATTTCTTTCCAATTTTCTGTTTCAGAAATTATGCGTTGACTTATAACAGAACGCACCCACCAATTCTTTACAAAATTATAAGTTCACTCTTTATATGAATATAATTCTTCAATCAAGTCTTTAACAAACAAAAAACCAGTAGAAACAATTGTTGGTAGGATTGACAGTACTGATCCAGATCCACTTATATGAGCGGTCTCAGCAGGGAAATGTTCAAAAGTTAAGGGAAAAACAAGTTGAAGATATAAACCTATTGTATAATCTACATATATGTAGGATGGTGACTATTGGCAACGCCACATCATCCCCAATGCAAAAGGAAACGTACCAAAACGAAGACGAAGATAATGCGGACAACGACGACAAAGAAGATGACTGAACAAGAGAAGTTGAAACAGATGAAAGAAGAACAACGTTAAACGACATCAAAAGACGTGGGCGAACTTTAAAACATGAAATTACATATGTATAGCAAGGGCTAATTTAAGGGAGAATTTAATAATTATTGAGGTTGGTGTCTTACATAAAAGGAAAGCAAAGACAACAATCAAGTCAACTGGTTTAGTAGACTGAACACGAGTACACTGAAGAAAAAGTATATAGTGTTTTTTGTTTCTTGATATATATTTTATTTCACAATGGGGAAAGGAAGCAGAGCAAAGGCGATGAATAGCACTGAATTGTTGGGCAACGTGCAGAATTTCTCCGATCTCATGCGGGAGCTTATGAGCAGGGAATCTGATTTAACGCGCAGGGAGGCAGAATTAGCGAGAAAGGAGGCTTCATTGGAGCGGCAGGAAGTACACCGTGAAGAAGTGGAACCGCCTCAAGGGGCGCAAGCAGGTACAAGCCGAATGAGTAAGGTTACAGGAGGCGGCAATTACGGTCGTTGCAGGATGGAGGGCGATAAATCAAACGATCACCAAGAGGACGAAGAAAGGAGAAAACTAGAGGAGAACATGGAGCTAACGCTACTTAGAATGGAGGTCCAACAGCTAAGAGGCAGAAATTCTATAAGTATCGAGGACGTGCTGAATGCAGTCCCAACATTTGCAGGCAAGGACGACTATCGTGTAGAGATGTGGCTCAAGGACTTCGAAGCAGCAGCGGACGTGTTCTTATGGGGTAATATGCAGAGAGTCCTTTATGCCAAATGGTTGTTGATGGGAGCAGGAAAGATAGCGGTACGATCAAGACCAGGGTTGGTTAAATTGGAAGAGCTAAGGAGCTTTTTGCTAGAAGAGTTCGGCGACAGTATTTCGGCTAAAGATATTCATCGGCGGATGATTGACCGCAAGCAGAAAAAGGATGAAGTTCTGTAGGAGTATTTGCTGGCAATGCGCGAACTGGAGGCAAGGGGTCAACTCGACGACAAGACAGGGATCCAATACGTCATCGACGGAATAGATTACGAACCTAGAAATAAGGTACTTCTATACTTAGGGAACATAATAAAGGATTTCAAGAAAAAGTTGAACGACTACAAGCGTTTCAGAGAGAGTCTTTCCATAGAAAACAGGTTGGGTCTTACCAGAAACAACGAAGCGCAAACAAAACCAGCACCACGATGCTTAAACTGAGGAAAAATGAACCACAGCAGCAGGGATAGCAAGGAGCAACGCAATCCGACCAAGAGTAGCAACTACAACGGACGGTCAAAAACGAATTTTGTTGGACAACACAAGACAGCGAGGGATTGGAAGAAGGTCACGATAGAAGGTCAATTGATTTTTGCCGACATCGACACTGGCAGCTCTATCACGGCCATACGATACGACGAATACGTAGCCATGAATCTGCCGGACCTACAGGATTGCCCATCGAAATTCGACGTCGTAGCAAAGGAACCAGCAGAATCCCCAGGGTACTTTGATGGAATAGTGAGGATCGATAGACGGGACTACAAAACCCGCAATTTCGTCTTGTCAAGGACCTACATAAAGCAGCCTATAATCATAGGTAAGGACATTCTGTAGGGGACGACAATCAGATTTCTAGAAAACGACGTTACTGTGTCCCAGGATGAAAATTTGCCGTTGTGTTGTAACCTATCTGCGCTACCAGAAGCAAGATTCGACTCCGTCAACCCAGACTACGAGAAAGAGATCACACGGTTGGTTGAGAGTTATGATCCTATACTGGAGAAATACACGAACGTGAAGATGAGGATCGTGCTCCAAAATGAAATACCGTTTCTCCAACGCCCTAAAAGACTGGCACCACTAGAAAATCCTTAAATCCTTATTTAGGCTCAATTAGGGGTGGGTCCTAGGTTATATCATTCCTGCTCCTATTTATATTCCAATTATGTAGTTGGATAGGTCTATTTATATGGTGATAAACAATTGCAATATACGCTCACTCTATAAATGAATCTACCTTAACCCAGTGTTCTCATTCAAGCCAAATGTACTTTTCGAATTGTCTCAAGAAATTAAAGGAGAAACAACCCCAGTCCCTCTATCTGGTTTTCACAAAACGATTTATATATGTATGTGTATGGATGTGTAGATAACTAAGAGTTACGTACAGTTTAGCTTTTAAAAAATTTTAGCTTCTTGACTAAATCTTCTTAGTCAAAAGACCACACCGCCAAATTATATGAAACTTCTCCAATCTTATGCACCAGATACAACACAGAACATACAGATAAAATATTTTTAACAATTTTTTCATTAGTCATGTTCTTTATTAAAAGCAAAGGAAACATAGTAAGGATGGATAATTTGAAATGTAGGCAAATAGTAGATGTATGTGGGAAACGACTATACGACCTAAATGGCTTGACCATTTCTGGTAATCGACTCCTAGGACGAACCAGTAACCTAGCGAATACAACCACCCGTTATGGCTAAATTGATTTCGGAACAGAGTAAAACAAGCAAAAATTTTATAAAAAAAAAGAAAATAAAGTGATTTTCACAGCCTTACTTTGCCACGCCATAATTCTAATCAATTAGTATGCCTTTCTTAGCATAGCCAAACTATTGATAAGCGACCACAGTCTTCACAATAACAAGTGTGGCAACGACGCATATATCGGCTGCCAGGGACACAGCCAAACTAAGAGATCCAGCCGCAACAACAGCAACAGATGTTGAAACACCGTAATTAACAACCTTATGATAAAACCCAGTCGACCAACGGCCTGCAAGCAATACCTTACATAAAGTGACCATACGTCCCGCTTTTATTGGGATAGTCCCGTTTTTGATAGTCATTTTGGCTTATAATCTGTCAGTTTTTAATCGAAAACAAAACAATTTGCTGTGAAGTGAAGTTTATTGGACGGGTAGTTGTAGATAGGTTAACAAAAAACAACTCAAATGTTAGCACAATAATTATTAATATTAACGTTTCATTGTACATAGATAGAAATAAAATGGCATCCACTTCAGCAGCAGCAAACAAAAAATGTAAGAGGGAGTGTAAATTCTCGGAAGATTTAAAAATATATATATACATTTCTGAAACCGAGAAAACGTAACACAGTTGCTTATTGTAATATCTGCGAATGCTTGTTTTCAATATCTGCAGGAGGACAAAATCATGTAATTCGCCACGTCGAAAAACAAAAGCATAAGTTAAAAGTAATGGACTGCTGCATCAATGCAGTTAATTTGCAAAGATCTTTGAGATCGTCTAAAATCTAAAATGCATGATAGATAATTTGTCGCTTTATTCTCGTGTATCCCATGCAGTGCTACCACAGTGCGATATTTTAGAAGCGGCGAGGGCCCAGTTATTTTCTGGGCATATGCTGAAATGTGGTCATATCGGTTTAGGTTGAAAATTTATCTGGCACAACTGTTGTATGCAACATTTAATTATTTTTTTTTTTTTCAGAGCAATTGTCCAATTTAGAAAAAAGTTCATACCCATATAAAATCGAAGGAAGAACATATGACATATGACAATCTGGGGCTTAACCTTAGTTGGCAAGAAGGGTGCAGTTGGACTAATGGAGAATGCCGTATTTTTTGCCGACCACACTATTAATATGATCATTTCAGGTTATATTGCTGTTAAAATATAAGTCTAAGTTTTTAATTTTCGACACGAAATCTATTTTAAACCATTAAGAAAAAGTTCCTTTGGTATTTGGTCTGTTTTGTTTCTACTGATAGTCAAAGCTTTAGTTTTTTTAGGATTAAGGGCAAGTTGGTTGTGTTGGGGCCATTGATGCAATGGGTCTAGATCTTCGTTTATGCCTGCTACTGCTTCTGATACATCACATTTTTTGGACAATTTATAATTTCGCAAGTGATCAGCATAAAGGTCGCGATAGCAGTTTTTAATATTTTTTGAAACGTCATTTATAAAAAGCACAAACAGCAAAGGACCAAGAACGGATCCCTGAAGTGCACCCGAATATACTATATATATTATATTATAATTCTCAGAAAAAAATATGAAGCTATAAGTTTACTTGCTGTAGTTTCAAAGCCGAATTGATTTGTAAGTTTTTCAATAAGTATTTGGTGGCTTACAGTATCAAATGCTTAAAAAAAAATTCAGCAGCTCAATTAAAGCATTTTTGTTGTCAGCTATTCCACAGCGTACGTCTTTAGTGACTTTCATAAGTGCCGTAATGCAGTTGAGTTTCCCCGAAATCCAGATTGATACGGGGTCATTCATCGTGAGGTTTGATTTTCAATAGACTTTTTGACAGATTGCGCGTGACTCCTATCAAACTGATTTGTCTGTTTTGTTCAGTATCATTTGGCAAGTCATCATGAAAATACTCACCCACAACAGCGTCTCCAAATTGTAAAATGTTCAACTGTATTACGAAAATCAGCGTTATGTGAGAAATGTTTTTCGTGAGATTCGTGGAACTTACGTTGCGCATAATCGACCTCCTGAAACCACTGTTGCCAATACCAATCACAAATTTGAGTCGCAGTTTACATTAGTGGATGATACTCGACCGGGTAGACCACATCCAGCACGTAGTGAAGACACTATAGCACCTATAGCTAAGAGTGTACCCGAAGACCGTGACGAATCGATTCGTCTCCGTTCTCAGCAGCTTGGATTGACGTATTCGACAACTTGGCGTATTTTACGTGAGCATCTCGACCTAAAAGCGTATAACTTGTGCAAGAATTGAAGCAAGGCGACTTGAATTTGCATCATATTTTTAGTGAATTGGCTCTGGAAAAACTCAATGAAAATCCGTTTTTTTATCGTAAATTTTTTTTTCAGTGATGAAGCCCATTTCTGGCTCAATGGATACGTTAATAAATAAAAATTCCGTATTTAGGCTGATGAGCAACCCGAACAGTATCAAAAGCTACCATTTCATCTATTAAAAACAACGGTTTGATGTGTTTTATGGGCTGGTGGAATCATTGGTCCATGTTTCTTCAAAAATGAGCAAAATTGGACCTTCCGAACGGACCACCTCAGACGTAGTCGTGGCCAACATTTACATAATATTATACTCGAAGCATAAATGCTATGAATTGTTCTTTAAATCGATAGTAAAAATTTTAATATCGGTTTCAAATTTATGTATTTTATTTTACATTATAAATCAAACCTTGCTATGAATCACTCTATATATATATACATATATGTCGGTATGGGTATGGATATGAAGATAACTTAGAATTGCGTAGAGTTTAGCTTTAAAAAAAAGTGATCTTCTTAGTCAAACGACCAAAATCTGTTGAAACTAGGATCCATTTCGAATAGATACACCTTCAAAAGGACCACACCGCAAAATGATCTGAAAATTGACATTCTTTATTAGAAATAAAAAAATATGGTTTGAAGCACTAAACTGTATGGTGATTATTCATTAAGTGAATATGAATGGGAAAATAAATAGTTTTTTAGTAACTATGATATAATAATGATTGCCAAGAAGCAACCACAAAAGAGCTTTAGACCGTCCTGGCTATACATACCCGGATTTTCCTCTGGGATGTAATCTAGGAATTCTGCTTCTTTTTCATCTAGCAGTTCTCCGTCTTCTTCATGTTATAGTTCTGTAGTTCTAGTATTTCTAGCAGTTCTGCTTCTTGTTCATGTTTTTTTTTGTTTTTGTTTTTTTTTTATTTATTTATTTCAAATTTCAAATCTTATATTTTTATTAATTTAATGCCAAGTGTCTGAATAAAACCTTTTCAAACTGCGTGGTGCTGCGAAGTCTTCTGATGGAAGTGGGTACATTGTTCCACTGCCTTTTGACATAAACAAAAAAATTGACGCTCTGAGTTTCTGAAAGCTAATCTTGGTTGCAATAACATAATACGTGGTCTGAAAAGTGCCGTGCCGTTTCTAATAGAGGGCACCACTTGAATTAAATCCATACCATTTTCAGTTAGTACCAACCTTCAAAAGATACGTGTATAAATTTGACAGCTTTCGGACGATTAGTTCTTGAGATATAACGTTGTGAGTGAAGCAACTTTTATTATTGTAAAAAAAATGGATTCAAAGCAATTTCGTGTGTTGATTTATCATTGCTTTTTAATGGGAAAAAATGCAGCCGATGCAAAGAAATGGCTTGATATGTGTTACTTGGACTCTGCACCAGCCGAACGAACGATTCGCAATTGGATTGAAAATTTTAAAAGTCCAAAAGAGGCTGTTTCAGATGAAAACATCAAAAAAGTCCACAAAATGATTATGAATGACCGTAAAGTGAAATTGATCGAGATAGCTGAGGCTCTGAAGATATCAAAAGAGCGTGTTGGATATATCATACGCGAATATTTAGACATGCGAAAGCTCTGTTCAAATAGGGTGCCGCGTTTCCTCACAGTCGACCAAAAACAACAACGTGTTGATGATTCAGAGGAGTGTTTAAATCCGTCTAACCGCAATAAAGCCGAATTTTTGCGTCGGTATGTGACAATGAATGAAACTCATTTTACACCAGAGTCCAGTCGGCAGTCAGCTGAGTGGCGAGCAGGCGACGAACCTCGTCCAAAACGACCAAAAACTCAACAGTCGGCTGGCAAGGTTATGGCATCCGTATTTTGGTATAAAAATGGAATAATTTTCATCGACTATCTCCAAAAGGGGTAGACTATCTACAGCGACTATTACATTGCGTTGTTGTAGCGTTTGAAGGACGAAATCGCAGAAAAACGGCCGCATTTGAAGAAAAAGAAAGTGCTGTTTCATCAAGACAATGCACCGTGTCACAAGTCGATGAAAACGATGGCAAAATTGAATGAATTCGGGTACGAATTGCTTCCCCACCCACCGTTTTCTTCAGATTTGGCCCCCAGCGACTATTTCCTGTTCGCAGACCTCAAAAGAATGCTTGCCGGAAAGAGATTTAAGGCCGATGAAGAAGTAATCGCCGAAACAGAGGCCTATTTTGAGGCTAATCCGAAATCGTACTACAAAACTGGTATCGAAAGATTGAAAAATCGTTTCAATCAGTGCATCGTCCTCGAAGGCAACTATATTGATAAATAAAGTTGAGTTTTGCAAAAATTTTATGTTTTACTATACACTGACTTTTCAGCCCGTGTTATATGTACACATATATACAAATTTATTCTTCATAGGAGAGAGAGGGGAATCATTAAAGAACCTAGTGAAAAAAAAACGAAAAAAAATGGGAACTTTTTTTTATGAAAACACGTACCAGTATGTTGATATAAAAGCAACTTAACCTAGTATTACAATATAAAAGTTATGAAAATTAAGATAAAAATTAAAAGTAAATTCATTTATCAATAAAAGGGATATAAGCTCTACGATTGTGTCTATATATATAAATATATTTTTTTTTTTAAGGTACAGGTTTGTTTATAAATCTATGATAAACTAGAATGAATTCTTAAGCAAATACAGATATCTTAAATACTAAACATATACAATTTTAGAATATGTACATACATACAAATTAATGTGTATAGATATATGTATCTATACGTTATGTTTTTTTTTTTTTTTTTTTCATTTCCCTTCTTTATAAATTTAATTTGATGTTTGCTTGAAAAAGTATTATCAGTAATAAAACTTGTAAGATATATGGTAATATTTTTACTCACCGGACTGATTAGGCTTCATCACCTAATCAGTGTTTGTTTGCTAGGTGTTTGTTTTTGTATGTATTGGTATGGTTTGTCTTTTTTTGTGGTTTTCGTCTTATTTTTATTTTTTGTTTTTGACGGACAGCAAAAACTATTAAAAATTAAAAATTAAATTTACGAGAAGCAGACTGTTACAATAAAAAAAACTCAATTACCTTAATGCCCTTAGCAAAGACTATGTATGATATCAAAAGAAGGGGGACGGGGAGTGCAACTGCACTGCATTGGTCGTCTGATATCTGTAAGCTGGTAAACGGGGTTGCTGCTCTATTTGTGATTTGTAACTTTCAAGGGATGATCTCGATTACATCCTTTTTGGTAGATCTATTTGCATTGAACGCAATTGCTGATTCCTGTGCCTTTGCGATCATGTTATGTTAACAGTTTCTGGTGCGTGCAGTTGTTTGCGCTGTTAACTCGTACTTTCTTTGGCTTTTTTTTTTCTTTTTCTTTATTTTTCGGCTCCTGGACACTGGCTGGTATACACTCCTTTCATTGTGTAGGGGTGCTGAATTTCTTGCTAAAACAAAATTGTCGATATTAACTGATTATTATTTTTTTTTTCTTGTATCATTTTTTTTTTTGCGTATCTAGTTATTTTATTTTTATTGAATTGTTTCTATCACCACTGGTTTACACTTCGCTAATTTTTTTGTGGTTATTTTGTGTTTCAAAAATGACTGCACGACTTGATTTTGGGTCGCTTGGCTTTTCTTTAGTTTTATTTATATTTCAGTCACCATACTAACTGACTGTTCATTTCTGTGCTTACTTGCTTGAAACCTTTCTTTAAGATCAATCAAACTCCGTTGTACCGAATGATCTTTTATCCTCACTAAGACACCGTATTTTCATTCTAATCTTGATACGATTGTAATTTGTAAGGTTCTATATCCCCTCTAGAGCTTTGATATCGAATGTTTAATTTTTTTTTTTTTTGTTTCCTTTTTTTCCTGTGCACAAACCATGGAAAGATGCAAAAAGTAAGACAAAAACGAAACATCGACTGGAAAGGGATATATTGAATCTGGGTTCGGGAGAAAATAGACAAAAGTTGTTGTGGCGGCTATCAACATGTTGATGACAAATTCAAATTTTTTTAGCGTTTATTGGGGATTAATTTGCGTGGAGCTATGAAATTTTATGGACTCAAGGATTTACCGCCTCCACTTCAACAAATGACGTATAATATGATAATTAATAACATTTATTCTGCTGCTTTCCGTCACAATTTTTCTGAATTGTCAAAAATGGTGTAAGGTGTCATCAAAGCAATATTCGAAGACCTCAGATTTGACAAATTCTTGGAGCGCTGTGTTTACCGGATATACCAAAAACTTATTTTTTCTTTTTTTTATTATACCGCGCGTTTACCAAGGGGATATGAATATCCGTTTACTGGCTTTTCTCCTGGGCGCGGGTGGGTGGTGTATTGGGTTTCGATATTTCTCCCAGAGGTGGTTGTCAAACTAGACGGGACGAGCAAGTGCATCCTCAACCAGTGGGTCTCAGTACGTGCTAGTTGATAGTTCGTTACATTTATCCCAGCCAGCAACCACTCTCCAACAAAAGTGTTATGCCTTCATGTCAGAGTTGACGCCGACGAAATTCTCATATAACTACATACAAATTCTACGAAAAGACTTTTTCAGAGAATTGCCTCTCATGGGATTCGAACCCGTGACCCTCTGCTTGAGGAGTGTATGCATAAACCACTACACCACGGTCACCCCTATTTGGAAGATATTATTATTATTTGGAAGATTATTTGAAAGATAATTCCAAAAACGATGAACAGCGGGGCAAAAATCATTAACATTGCTGTATTTCTTGCAACATACACGTTCAACAATTGTGTCACCTCATTGTTGGAAGTCATGAACGTGTTAGGAATATCGGTCGGATCGGGAGCGCACTTAAACGCTACGCAAGAAGACGAAACTCGCATTGCGAAAACCGAGCTGCAAGCGGAAGAACTGACATAAGAAGTTCGAATATGGCATTGACAACAAAATTTAGAAGCTATGAACATTCTATCGACCGTAGAAGACTTACACTATGGGCCTAGTATCGATGATTCCCTGTAAGTTGACCAATTTCATGATTTAATTATTTCTTAATTTTCAAACCCAAAATTTCTCTAAAACCAATGAATTTATTGAATTGAATTTGTGGTTTATCTATACACCATTATTTAGTTCTTGCCATAGGATTTCTTTTTTTTTCGTTACTTAGATTTTATTTTATAGGCAAAATATTAACCAATTTTTGAACCAAAAATCATTATTTACTATATATTCAAAAGTCCGCCATTTTGTCATAACTTAATATTTTCAAAATCGACTATGACAAGTACTAGATTTTAGTAACTTATTTAATAATCTTTTTGTTTTTTTTCAGATTATTTTTGAAGAAACGCCAGTGAGCACCGTTTACGTAGAGTTTTTTACGACGCTTCAAGAATTACAAAATCCTTGTATATTTTTGATATTTTTAAATAAAAAAAAAAATTAAAATATTTCTAAGTGTGTATACTTTTAGATAGCTAAACTCTTAATCCAAAATCTCAAATTGTTTTCCTTAAAAAAAATACACAAAAATGACTCTTGTGTCCGGCTCCTATGTGTATAAACCCTTTTAAGTTAAAATTTTTTTAAAAATATGTTGAATGAAAATTTCATGGGTATTCGAAAAGGTTTTGGCCAATCTTTTTGAATATATATATATATATATATATATATATATATATATATATATATTTAACTAAGCTTACGCCGATGGTTGGCCGGGTGGCAGCGCTAGGGTTAATATATGTAGATTATAGGTCTTGGAGAAGTGGTTTTCTATTCGTATTATGTAACTTTATCTCCTTAACTTGTTTTCTCTTAACTTTTGAATATTTCCCAGCTGAGATCGTTCATATAGGAGGATCTGGATCGGTACTGTCAGTCCTACCAACAATTGTTTCTATTATTATATTCATATAAAGAGTGATGTAATAATTTTGTAAAGGATTGGTGGGTGCGTTCTGTTATAAGTCAACGCACAATTTCTGCGTTTCTAATTTTCCGTTTACCGCACTAAAAGTTAAAAAGGAGATTTCTATGTTAAGTTGATCTTTGGTCATGGTACAAATAGATGTTGAATTGAACGTTTTTCTATTGTCGAAGGCGACCACGCTGAAACTTTCATCGGCTCGTTAATTTTTAGGATAATGTACTCAGCGGGCTTACCTGAAAAATCTCGGATGTACCTTATGACAGTTGAGATTTTTTCCAATTCCGTCATGTCACCTAAGAGATTGGAGTTTATGATTTGGTAATATTTATTTTGTAAAGCTTATTTAATCATTGTTTATGTGAATGGTTATATGAGGAATGGAAGTACATACAATTTGTTCAAACGTTTTACTTTTTTCTTTTTTAATGAAACAAAAATATACTGAATGAATTTTTTTTTGTTTAAATCAAATCAAACACATATGAATTTTCACTGTTGTTGCTTTTAATGGATAAAAAAAAGATTCTTTCGTCCTTAAGTGGTTACATGGGTTTCGAAGATTAATAAAAAGTTTTTTTTTAATTTTTTTTTTTTTTTTTTTTTTTTTTAAGAAAAAAGCATCTTCGTGGTGGTCACTAAGGAAAGAAGGATTTAAAAAAAATTTTATTTGATTTTTTAGCAGAGTAGTATGCAAAAAAGTATCACGTTCGGTCAAATCTACACCACAATTGCCTTCTAAAATAAGTTGTAAATAATGAAAAAAAAAGACCTTCATTCGATCACTGGACAATCCTACCTAGATGAAGTGTGCAAAATTTCGAAAATAACGGTGGTTTAGTTTTTAAAAAATCGTATCCACCGACTTGAAAGATATAGTTTTGTCAAACTTCCATATTGCCATTGGAACTGCATTCGTTTTTCTTCGAAATAATCCTCATGCCATACTTCAAACTCTGTTATGATGTATCCTGTTATTTATTTCAAGTTTCACATATAAAGGTAACTCGAAGATTAGAAAAGCGAGAAACACCGACAGACAATAGATAAGCAGCTGCCTGGCCGAAAAGCAATTTCCCAAAACTCTCTCCACTCTCCAATTGACTTGAACTTTAAGAAAATTGTTCTATTTTACTATTAAAAAACAAAATTAAAAATAAAAAATTTGAAATTTCCAAACTTACCACTTAAATTAGAAAGAAAAACTTCTTAAATATAATAGAAAAATAAAAAACTATGCGAGTACAAACGCTGATATAAAGATGCTTAGTATATTCTAACGCTGATAATTTCGTTGGGGGGCCTTATGTCCAATTATCTCGCGAACATTATCGGGTAATACCCGAATATTTTTTCTTTTACAAATTTTTTGGAAAGGTTTCGGATTTTTTTAGTTAACACTCTGGGTCACAAATTTATTGGAAAAGTATACAAATTGATAGAAAATAAGTATGCAAAACCCCACAATTTTCCAGGTCGTCAACGTTTTCTTCGAATTTGTTCCCGATCAGGATTAAATCAGAAAATCAATCAGCCTTTGATATATAAAATAAAAAATACCTGATCTTGGATAACTTGGTAAATTCGTTTTTCGGTATACATATACATACATTTAATAAATACCTACCGGGTGTGTAAACGATTTCCATCACTACTTACGTATATGTTCCCCAAAATAATGCATTATTCGCATTGGAATCAACAGTGTAACTAATGCTGATGCAGTTTCAGGTATTTATTTTGTACTAAGTAAGTCAGTGAGTTTACATAGAACTAAAGCAAGAAACATTCAATAAAGCGATGTTTAAAAAATATTTTTTTTTTTGTGGAACTTATTCACTAAACTTTCAAATGTCAGAAATTTCTCTCCAGATTTGTTCTAAGTACACAAAATAAGCATAGAAAACAACACCGACACAGTGTTGGACGAAATTTGAGCCGCCCTTTTAAGCATTATCTAAATAAGAATATGTACGGATATGCTCTATTATGCGCTCGTCTACTCATCTGCTATGCTGAGCTGTGTATGGTCCAGTATCCCCATTGTATTACCTTTGCATGTGCCAGCGTCAGTTTTTGGAAATTTTAATTTGGTAAAAGAGATTCCTACTGCTTAAAATAATCGATTCTCCTCGTATGTAAGCACATACCGCGCTTTCTTGTGATCAGTATCCGATATATATTATATTTGTGCGGCTAAGACATGTTGGCTTGTAGTATAATTTCCTTGTGTGCAGCTCCATAAGTGTGTGCACTATTTGGATTCACTGAAGTTTCGATTGAAAAACCGGGGAAGGATATACATACGAGTATGTTCACTTATATAAAGATTGTGTTCCGGTCTAGTCCCAAGTTATATATACATATCTCAAATATCAAAGAATGTCTTCTGTAAACCATTTGTTGTAAAAAAATTGTTAAAGTTAATTGTTTAATAGAAAATAGAATCTTAGTCGTTAAATGTGAAAGTGTTGGTGTTATTTATAGAATTAATAAAAGTACATCTGACTGTGTCAGTGTTTGATAGTGTCCTAGAAATATTTTTGGTGCTCAATGTTCGGTATGTCATTTAGTGCGCCCAGGAAGTTTCTTATAATCTTGGCTGTTAAAAAGAAATTTCGCCAGCAGGGAAGAGAACCACGCTACCCAGTCAAGTGAATTTGGTGGCTATATGATGGTAGTTGTATTGTTATCGTCTAGAATTGCACGCAGAGTCAATCCGAAATGCCCAAATTTTCCTCCTTATTGATAGTCTGACCTCTCCTACTCCCTTATTTAATACATATGTACCTGTGCCCTGCAAGCAACGTTTTTGAAATCATTTAAAGTGAGCACAATCATACCAATATCGAAAACTAATTTAAAAAATTCTTCTAAATCATGTGTGTTGATGGATAAAATCATGGACGAACTCCGTTACAGTTACTATATTTTTGCTTATTCAGGTTCTTCCGACAACTAACTTCCTCTCAGCCAGAAATTTCTTTATTTCTTTCAATTCCATCAAAGCTTTCGACAACGTAAGAATGCATACGAAACAAGGTCAATAAAAAAAAAAAGTAGAAAGTAATGCAAAATATAATAAAAAAAAATAACAACTGTATCAGAAAATGACCAATGGGCACATAAAAGCGTGAGTTTCTCAGCGAGATACCAATTGCCAGCTCTAGGCTTGTCGGTCAACAAGATTAAAGACCTAAAAAACTCTCATTCTGACCTGCCTTCAGAGGAGTCCTGCATACTCAAAAGTGATGATATAGACTTCAGCCAGGTCTTAATTGCAGCTTTAATGCAACTGCACACTCGAATAATTCGCTCGGTCTGAACAAGAAGTGAAATCTAACGTTTTCGTTTTTAAAGCAGAAAACGACAACGTCGCATCATAGATCAGTTTTGGAGCCATTTTCATTCTTTTCTTGTCTCAGACTTTGACTGAAACCATTCCTGGGCACACAGAATGTCGATTTCGTATTTTCTCAGCTATTGGAGTTTTAGTGTGACTTCATCAGACTGCATGTCCATAAAACGAGAGTCAAAAGTCGGTTATCAAAACTGAAAGATGAATTTAAGAGTGCAAGATTCTGTTTTTAGTTATCTAGTGGCATGATCTTAGAGGACAGTACAGTAAAACTTTCAACATAACAGTGGAAACAGGAAGCCGCCCTAGTTCGGTTCATCAGCATTGCTCTAATCAACGAAACTAGTAGTTCGTCTATGAAAATTGTCCAGCCACACCTCCCATAAAAAATTGGTTATGAGGGATTCGCTTTACTCAGTTTCCATCGAAAAGCAAATGCACACCCAAATAAGGGTACATTTCAAGTGCAAAGCCGAAACTCGTTATTCCTAAAGCCTTTGTTGGAGCCGTCAACTTTATACCCGTCCGTATACGAGGCTGTTGGTTATCTCTGAATTTTTTTTTTTGCTCGGCCATGGACAAGAGGCCGCCGTTGTTGAATACCACTCTTGTTTTACTTCTAAAATAGTTTTGTAAGCTTGGTAAATATGAGCATTTCTTTTTTTTGCGCTTTTTAAGGGCAAGGACTTCTTTAGGTGTATATGGCTTCATCGTATTCGCAGTTTTGGGTTGCTTTAGCTTTTTAAGTGTTTTTAGGAGAGCACTGGACACAGGAAAGCTTTAGAATGCTTCCCTTCTCTTCTAAAACTCAACAGCAAATGATAATTCTTCGCCAGATTTTTCAATAAGGTTTCGAATTTTTCGGTTATAATCCCTGCTTCCGCATTCCTGAAATTAGTTTTCCGGCCTTCCTTGTCCAGAAGTTATTGGCACATGAATTTCAGGCAATGGAATAAGGAACTCTTTTTAAAGCCAAAACTTTTTAGCTCTTAAAAATCGTTCTAGTGAGATATTCTTTTTTCTCTCTACTTTTTGAAAAGGTGTGATACAAAAGATTTACTTTATTCGAGGCATTTTTCATGAGCACCTTCATTAAGAATGGTTATTGATTATTTTTTGGCATTACGTACCGCAAAACAGCACTTGCAAAAACCGTTTCTGATGACTTAAAAAAAATTTCACTCTGAATGATCAAAAAAACTTCTTGACGTAAAGGGAATGGTCGCCCGAAAAGAGCGGATTGATACTTGTAGGACAAGACAAAAGAATTTTGCGCTGAATTTCAGCACTTTAATTAGGCATTATTTGAAAGGTAATATACCAATATTCAAATAAAAAAAATTTCACGATGTCACTTTATCGCACATTTTTGTTATGGACCAATTACGACCAGCTAGTGTTGTACTAAATCGGCTAATGTGCGCCGCCGTCCTGAAGATGGAGACGTGCCCTAGTACGAACAATTCCATCAAAAACAGGGTCATGTCTTTCATGCATTTCCTTATCTAAATTCGGTTCACGTTTAAATGCGTAATTTTAAACATCATCGTTGCTCTGATCCTGATTTTGACTAACGCCTTGTAGAGTTCAAGATGACAAATGCTTTGAAATCGATAATGAGAACGAAGGTGAGCCTCGACTGCCTTACTGTGAAAATTTAGTCTTACGTCGATCTATCAGACCGGATGATACACTGGCACATACCGAATAGTGTATTAAACGTTCTGTTAATGGTAGGACAACCGGTAGTCAATACCAGGACTTAAATCATGCTACCATGGGAGTCATAAGCCCCCGGATCTCGGTTCGGGCCTGACTTGTTAGAGGTAGGCCTTTTTGTGTAGGTGTTGGTTGGACCCATTGTAGAGTTGTAAATAAGTACTGGGTGCTGTGATCCTACAATCACCAAGAGGTTTTAGATCGACTTCGAAATTGTGCCTCGAATATAAATTCTGCTGTGCTATGATACTCTTTACGTAGGTAAGCGATAGCAAGGCCTATCCTTGCTTCAATGGATGTAGTGATAGGCATTCCGTAGAATCAATTCTTCTTGATATGTGTTCACGGATAGCCACTTGTGGTGTTGACAGTCGTACCTACTTCAACCCGTGCCGTTTCCTCTTTCTTGAAGATGAGACATACATATCTCAGAGTTAAGTCATAGGTCATGCTCTCATCCACCAATTTTTGAATGATTATTTGGCTTACGTACCCGCCCAAAATATCATTTCCATGTTTAGTAGACCGACACAAACCTTTGATAGGTAAGACAACATATCGTGTACTGGGAAGGCAGGTGGCTTTTCATTGTGGTAGTCGCAGTGGTAGCTTTAAATGGTATCTTTGCATTTATCTTTTTCAGTTTACTCTTGATAACACTTAAACAAAAAGACCTTGCAACGAAAATCTGGTTGCGCTTATACCGGCTTGAGTTTACGTGGTATATACGTGTACATACGAGTACACGAACGATTTTAGCATGATATGGCTTGTAACTCAGCAATGTTTGTAACGAATATGGAATGCACCACTTCTTTTTTTTTTTTCATCCATAGTAAGTTACTGTTAGGGCTAAAACTAAACTAACATTGTAATTCATTTCAGGAGTTCCACACACAGGTTCGACTGAAGCTGTGCGAGGGCTAGATGCTGTTTTGATGCATTATACCTAGTAGATGCGTTGGCAACACTACTTATTCGCACATTCCATTTAACATTAGACTTGTACGTGGCTTTGTGTTGTTAAAGGTAATGTTTGTTGCTATTACTTGTCACCACTCAGATTTTTGTGTTTTATTTTCAGAATATTCTGCAACTGTGGCATTGCTGGATGTTTAAGGTACCATCGATATTTGCTTACTCTATGGTATGTATCCCTATCACTTCTTTATGAGAGATGGAAATAACTATGTCAGATAATGATGCAAAAAAAAAGGTGAAAGACAAACGGCAGTAAAATCTTACATTCACATGAACATCACCTTCTTGTGATGTGTGGTATGGTAAATTACGCATCCTGTATGAAATTACACTGATATTGTCATAATGATAAAGTCAGAACTCTTCTATGTTGAAAGCTTATTTAGTTTAGTCTGAATTGATTTTCTTTTAGTGCTAGCCGCCTATAGTTACCTTGGTGTCGGATCATTCAAGATTCGTTTACTTCTGAACATGCCACCTAAGACTACTTCTTACTTTATAGCGTTGTTCATCTGGAATGGATTCAAATTTTTCATGTCTCATATAATCCGTACTTCGCAGAAGTTGTTCATTTGAATAGTTGAGTAGGTTTTAAGGCTCACATGACGAAGTACCCTAACACATTGCTCTAAGTATTCATATTTTATTTCTTCTACTAGGTTAACCCGGACAATCAGGACATCTCTAAGTACCCAATCTACATACATATTTGGGTATCCAAATATAATATAATTTTTTAATTTTTAAAAACTCCCTGCTGAGGGATAAACATATTCGCAAAACAACATTTTCGCTGGACATGTTGATCTTGGGGTTTGATAAATATCTGGATTTCGCGGGACACAGTGATTTTAAGGATTGTTAAGTTCGGGCTGGCGCAATAGCACTTCTGTTGTCATGGACATTTGTTAGATTTCTTCTTTTAACCCTACCCCAACTGCTGTGGAGTGGAAACATTTGAACCTTTGCCTCAGCGACTCTTGAATTGATGTAAACGATATGCATAAAATCTCGTAAAATTACCAAAGTGAAAGTCACGTTTCAAAGAGACCACCAATATCTGGCGTGACTAACTGAAAGACATTAAATGAGACAAGAAAACGTGCCAGTGGTAGGGTCATAAGCTGCCTTCTTGTTGGTTTATTTTGGTAACCAATATCTGCATTTTAGAACAATGCAAGATTACTTGCATTCATTATCGGGGAACACAAAGGAAACTGTGGACTATGCTTGCAAGGCCAACACGTAATACATGCTCTACAGAAATTAAAACCAAACGTCCCGCCATAGTTTGACTTTCTTTTCGATTTTGTGTTCTCATATTAAAAGAACGAATATGATGTTCAAAAGTCAATTTATAGGATTGGGTTAGCAATGTGAGAGTTTTTAGAAGACTTAGTAAATTGCAAAAGTTCCAAACTGAGTTTTTTCCTTACAGAAAATTACGTCTTATAGACAGACATCAGTCTTTGTTTTTTACAGTTGAACATAAAAGAAAATTGTTATGGACAAGGACATTGGCTTATTTAAGTATGATTCTCTCTGTTTAGCGATACTTCCAAGGAATTGTTGTTACTTAGTTCCTATTTGCGTATTCTTGGAATGTTAAGTGTTTCATTTGAAATCAATAACCTGATCGATGTAGCGTTTTGTCATATATCTCTATCAAATATTAATAATTTTCTCCCTCACCTCCTTTTTTGTATTTTCATGACACTCCACTTAAATACTACACCTTCCGAAATTCTCTTTTCTTACAAATTCCCGCAAAATCAATTCATATCCCAGCAGGCCTTTGTTTGAACTTACTAATCTTATCTTATCTAAAGTCTCCATTTTTTATAGGAAGATATTTATTTCTATTTAATTTTATGTCGCCTTTCTCCCAGTGTTGCCTACTATATATAGTGCGTAATCGAATCTTAACAAAAATGAGTGTGTTTTTCCCTCAGTTCGTCAACTATAAAAGAAAATATGAAATCTAGCTTCCCTTATTCTCTTTTGGAATCAAATCATCAACCGATTCACTTTTTTTTTCACACAATCATGTGGTGACTGTTCCTTCATATTGGACCTCTTTTACTTAACATATTTTTTAGACCTTATTTCTTGCAAACATATGATCTTGTGGAAAAAAAATCACATCAACTTAATGCTGAATTTTTAATAGGTCCAGATGATCTCACGGGCGTATTCCCCAAAAAGTGTTACTCCAGCCTTGCATCCTCCCCTTCCATATGATTGATTCACTAAGATGACCTTTATTTTGTTTCTCATATAGTGCATGGAGCGTAATGTCATTAAATGCCATTCCATTACCTAATCACTTAGGTGTTACCCGTCTAACTCAATCAACGAGTTCAGGACATTGGCATTTTGTACGACTGTGGGAGCTGATTTTCCGTTCTCACGTTGATAAAATAACGCTAAAGGCGAACTTATCTCTTTGTTATAATAATAAAGGTGGTCTAAACAGTTTTCAAATTTGTACGGGCTTATTTGTTTAGAATTAAGAACAACCAAAATCGTTATTGTCAGTTTGCCATTCATGAGCTCTGATCGAAGAACCCTTTCATCTAACGCTCATATCTATACCACCTCAACCTTACCAATTCGAATGCCGTTAACGAATACAGGAACGAGAGAGACATTCCCGTTTTTTGATTTCAGCTTCCTTCCATAAATTAGATCTTCTTTACCATATATTTTAAGTCTTTGCTTGAATGAAACCGAAAAAATGGCAAATTAAAATAAAAACGAATCAAAAATATCTAGGGATGTTCTTTCATCGACACGAAAAATAAAATTCGTTAACAGAAAATGCCCACTGACATAGCCAAATAAACTTAAAACATGATTTTATTTTCGATTCATATAAATATACAACGTTGGTGACCCAAAAAGTTACAGATTATTGAAAAGACCAGTATACTGATAGGCAATATTTATACTGGTAGGCAAAATGTAGATATGGGATCATCTAATTTCTGAATCTTAACATCGTCCAAGTATTGGGAGAATTTTCCATTCGGCATTTCGGGTGGTGTATCTTTGTATATCTGTGAAGAGTGAAACTATTTAGAATATATGTAATTGGAAGTTAATGAAACGTATATACCTTATAAGGCACTGGATGAGTATCAAATTCCTATCGCATTTGAAGCTTCGGACTGAATGCTGAAGACGTGTTGAATCCAGATTAAAGAAACAATCTTCCTAATATAAGAGAAATGTCTTGACAGCCCAGGGTACCACTCTAGGGGCACTGAAGAATTTATTTTCGTTCATACCAATAGCAACATTTCGCGATTGTCAGATATTGAAGACCATCGTCAAACTGCTGTTGGAATAACCACTGGATGGAAGAGCTGAATTAAAACATAAATTTCTATTGACATCTGTAGAAGAACATTGAAAAAATTGTGATACAATTTTATAAGGTTTGCTAGGAAATAATTTCATGTAATTCGAGTAGGCTAAAGGAAAGGTATATGTGACGCCCAAAAACACAAAAAGTATGGGCAAAAGAGCTTTTGGACACTACATCAGTGGTGGCAAGTGATTTGGAGCGATGAATCCACATTTGGCAATCAAAGAACTGTTTCAGAAGGAATATTTGAAATTAAATTCAAGTTTCCTGCATCCGAAATGATATGGGAATACAAGTATGACTGTGGTTTTGGTTTTGGTTTGACCAATAGTAACCAGTCAAGTACCAAAACATTTTAGAAGAATAGCTTCTTCCTTTAAAACTACTACTGCAGTCAATCGAAGGAAATTTCATACTCGTATTTCAGCAAGATTGTGCTGTTTTTTTTTTTTTTTTCTTTTAAAACAGTGCGCGCTTAAATGGTTAAGGTACCCTAAAATGCTTGCACACAGTTCGGGCGAAGGAAAGTAATGAAGGAAAGAAACAGAGGTACCGATATTCGTTAGTTTTAAATGTTAAAAAATCACGATATTTTAAATTACGTTGAAGTGGGCTTGAGGGTATACTGATAAGCATTCGAAGTGAGACGAGTATTCCGAAAGCTACTGGAGGTTTCTCTGGAGCACAGCTGGTGTTTCCTCTATACGAGATACCACTCAAGGCCTAGTTTTCTGCGGAAGTCGTTCCCTTGAGGGAATGGCGTTCCAACATATGTCATTACTGTGCAAAATGAAAAAGAAAGTAGAACGACAACCGGCACTAATTCACTTCTGAAGAGTGTCAAAAATTAGTGGACATTATGCCACAGCGAGTTGATGCTGTCATAAGGAAATAAAACCGATGTAACACGGTGGTGAAAACACATATGGACTGCGTAGACCAACTCTTTTGCACTTCATTTTATCCGGGTCAACAATTTTGCTTTTTTTAGGATAACTGCAAACTACACTTCTAAAGGTACAACTTCCATTGCATAATTTCTTTAACTTAAAGAAAAGTTTTACAGTGCTATAAAAAACAAAAAGACATTAATAAAGTTAGAAAACGAATAAGTATTCAATTTACAATTCATGGACCAACTATTTTGCACTTAGGCTGGTACCAGTTCATTGAAAAAAGACAAATGTGACGTCTTGGTATCACCAAGGATTTTACTCTATTTAACACAGAGACTCACAAACCAGAAATCATTCTTGATTACAATAAAACTTAAGGTGGGGTTGATGAGATAAGCAAAGCATTGCAGCAGCCGAAAACTAAATTCTATATTTAATTCCCGTACCTAAGATTGAAAGAAGGATTTTTATGAAACGTCTTGCAAGAGAATTGGTTATATTGTACTTCATCTGAGTCGACATCACTCTGTCCATCTAAACTAAAGAGACGCGCTCCACACATTTGCATCAAGTGCAAAAACGGCATATATCTGCAATGTGCTCCAAAAGTAGGCCAGAATTGTGCTAATGAAGTTGTAGAGTTCCTTTTGTTAAAAAAATAATAATTTCCAAGGATACCTAACTCATAAGATTTTAAAGTTTTTTCCAAAAAGTGGTTTTCAAGTTCCTAAACATGTGTCATTTAAAAAAACGCAACTCGAAATTCTTCAGCGGAATACTGTCCTTCTAATCAAAAGAAATGGGAAAGCTTATACATTCGATTCGAGCACATCACAGTAGATGAAGATTTGATTTCTTTTTTAATCCTGATTGATTGTTTGAAAGTCATCCACGCGATTAATCACGAGCTGTGTTAAATAAGCTCCAAAATATACTTAATTTTTCTCGTGCGCTTCTACTGTTCTTCTACTGTTGATTTTGTCAGTTTTTGTTATTAAAATAACTTCTACTATCTGAAAAAATAACTAAAAAAATGGTGGTTTTTCTACCTCAATATTCAAAAAGAAATAAATCGAGAATGGATTGATATGGTTAGACGCATAAAAAAAAATCAAAATTAATCACAATACCAACACATTTTCTTACGGCTTTAATTAATGACGAAGGTCCACATAAAATAGAAGAATAGCATTATGATAAAAATGTTTGTGAGGACCCACTGTATCTAGATTTTCAATTCTAACTCATCCAAGTCCTGAATTTCTCCATAATCCAATTTTGCGACAAATTTACATGTAGCGGAGGACTTCCCGGGGTATTATTTGTGAACATCTGTGAAGAGTAAAACTATTTAGAATATATGTAATTGGAAGTGAATGAAACGTACACACCTTACACGTAATAGGTTTTTGTTCCGAGAGATTTAAGCAAATTCTATGCCCGAATACGTGTATTCGGTGGATTTGTGATTGTGTATTCAAATACTCACATCTTGAGTACACTAGTGGAAATTGCTATTTTGGGGCATAAGCCTCGCCCATATGTCTTGAATACATACGACAATGATCCGTATGCTTTCAGAAATCCTAGCAATGCCTTTGTTCGTAGAATAAAATCTGCAGTCGACTTCGATCGAACATTACAAAGATCTTTTGAAAAATTATGGATACTATAGGTTGTTTATTTTATTTTATTTTTTGCAACGACAACGACACGATAAGACCACTAAATATCACATAAGAGATACGAATATTTTGAATTGAAAATTTTCCTTTCGTCGGCCATTTCTGGGATAATGTCAACGCAAGTTGACTCCACAAAATCCGTTGGGGCTGTTTCTTTTATGTGTTTCATGAAACAGACAAACCAAGCGTAGAACATAGATAACTAACGACCAATAGCAGAAGTTGCCAATCAATAGTTAACGAAAAACTAATATTATTAATGCTATGGATCATTTTTGCTCAACACACCCAGCTCGTTTGGATACCACTATGAATCTATCTGCCGACGGTTAAAGTAACGTGTATTGAAAAAGTAGGATCACCGTTTATTCTCTATTGTGAAGTATTAATTTTCTTTTTTTTTAAGGTTGAAATAGAATAAATATGAAAGATTTGGAGTGTTACAATCGCCTGAGCATCCCAAAGCCTGTTCGGCCTACGAGGCCATGGTGGGCTCAAGGGCCTCATCGTCCTCCAAGGCCAAGGAATTAAAATGCAGAAGAGACTAAAACCAAATTAAGGACTGAAATTTAAAGCCGAACACTGCAACCTAAAAATGATTTACACCAACAATATTTCAATTCTTATTTTCTAAAGATACTCGTACAAACATAAGGGAATACAAAGTTCACATCAGCACTTGAACTGATGTTTGGACTTTACTCCATTCATATACAATTTTCTACAATACATAAAACTTAACAAAAAAAAAAAAAGAAAAACAACTTTTTTAAATTCCAAATTATTTCCTGTATTTCTATGAACAAATCTCAAATGTTCAAACTATCATAGAAAAACTTGTATGTGAAATGTGAAAACCTACCCCTTCCTAACACCATGTAAACTATATTCTAAATTTTCTTTTCCTAATGTCGAATTTTGAGTTCTTTATTTTGCTATATAAAATGTAAAGCATATATCTAAATTTTGAAATGTAAATTTATTATCATACAAAAACCAAATGTGGTATAAAAACCACGCCAAAAAGACGCTGGTGTTTGTAGACTGATTTGATTCGAGTTACTGGTATGTTCGACGAAAAAGGAGATGTCTGACTCTGTGTGATATCAGGCTTTAACATAACTATTGTTTTGTTTTCCAATTGCCATAAAATTCCCAAAGAGAGTTCATTACTGAAACTGTTATTGAAATTAGTATTTGGTATAAGTACGAGTATTTAGCGCTGCTCATTCAGTCTGCAAATTTCGTAAGCATTTTTAACTGAATTTTGTAATGGATGTATCGGAAGGGCGGCGTATTTGGCGTATTTTATTGTTTTTGTTTAAGAAAAACCAGAATGGTAGTGAAGCCAATAGAATACAATCCAAAATGTTTATACAAATCCAAATGCCGACTTTGGTTTGAAAATTTTAAAAATGGCAATTTTGACCTAAAGGATGAAACTGTTCGGGTAGACCAGAAAAGCTAGACGGTGAGCTTCTGCGGTCCATCGTAGAAAGATATCCCACTGTTACGGTAATTGAACTAAACATAAGCCATATGACCGTTCGCCAACACCCTACATATATGAGAAATCGAAGCCTGCACTGAACATCTGCCGCGTCACAATTAAGAGCCGTTTTTGGTGAGTCTCGTTACTGGAGGTGAGGAATGGTTTCTTTAGAACAACATTAATCATCGCCACGAATGGCTTAGTTCAGAAGATAGACCAACATAATATCCCAGATATATACCTCACCGGTTCAAGCTGTTACTGTCTGCATGGCAACATGCAGAAGTCTTCTGTCAACAGCTATGCAAATGGAAGTCGGTACTAGAGTAGAAACCGCCAGGTCTAGCTAATAGAAGGGGGATCTTATCCATAAGGTAACGCTAACCGTCATACAGTTTAGACCATCTGCACACAAATACAGGAGTTGCGAAAAATTGTGCATCGGCTCTCAGATTTCCACTTTTTCCGAAGTCTGGAAAACTTCCTCAGCGGGAATAATTGTAAATCAATTATTGTCCTTGGCTCTAGGCCCTTCGTATATATACAATATATTTTTTTTTACCCAAATTAAGAAATTATCTGAGAGGAGAGCAGAATTGTTGTCTGTGCAATACATACTTACGTTGCAACCTAATATTTTGGTATTCGGTGATGATATTAAAAACTCTCGGACAAGGATGTAAGCTAAAAGCATTTTGTACAAGATTTATACTACATTGATGAAAAATTACTGGGCGCTGCAAATACAACACGAGTGTATTGTATCACTAAGATCTGGACGCTTTCATGCATAACAGCTTTGTGGCAATGGTGTACCTGGTAGTTCATTTTGTCGCCAACAGCTGCGTAAGGCACTGGATGAGTACCGAATTCATATTGCATTTGAAGCTCCGGACTGAAGTCTGAAGACTTTGGAATTCCAGATTAAAGGAACAATATTCCTAACATAAGAGAAATGCAAGCTCAGGGTATTAAGGTCTCTAGGTTCACTGAGCAACTATTTTTCCTTCATCTCAATAGCAACGCTTCGCGATTGTCAGATATTGAAGACCATTATCAAACTGTTGTTAGAACTATTATTGGATGAATGAGCTGAATTAAAACATAAATTTCTATTGACACTTATAGACGAACATTGAAAAAATTGTGAAACAAATTTTATAAGGTTTGCTTGGAAAAAATTTCATTTACTTCTAGTTTCGAATAAAAAAGATGGGTCTCATAGGCTAAAAAGAAGACACATGTGACGCCAAAACAGAAAAAGGATGGGAAAAGAACTATTGGACACTACATCAGTGGTGGAAAGTAGGTTGGAGCGATGAATTCAGAAATGATATGGGGACACTGTGGAGTTGGTCACCAGGCAAGTACCAAAACATTTGAGAAAAATAGCTTCTTCCTTCAATACCACTACTTCAGTCAATCGAAGGAAATTTCATACTCGTATTTCAGCAAGATTGTGCTGTTTTTTTTTTTTTTAAACTAGTGCGTGCTTAAAGGTACCTTAAGAGCTTAAGGTAGCCTAAAATGCTTGCACACAGTGCTGGCGAAGGGAAGTATTAAAGAGAAAAAACTGAGGTGCCGATGTTCGTTAGTTTTAAATGTTAAAAAATTACGATGTTTTAAAGTACGTCCGAAAGTGGGCTTGAGGGCATACCGATGAGCATTCAAAGTGAGACGAGTATTACGAAAGCTACTGGAGATTTCTATGGAGCGCTGCTGGTATTTCTACCATACTGGGAGACCAACCAAAGCCTGGTTTTCTGCGGAAGTCTATCCCTTAATGGAATGGCGTCCAACATATGTCATTGTGGCGCAAAATGAAAAAGAAAGTAGAAAGACAACCGGCAATAATTCACTTCTAAAGAGTGTCAAAAATTAGTGGACACTATGCCAAAGCGAGTTGACGCTGTCATAAAAAAATAAAGGCGATGTAACACAGTGGTGAAAACACATTTGGACTTCGTAGACCAACTCTTTTGCACTAGGTCAACTATTTTGATTTTTTTTACGATAACTGCACAGAGACTAACAAAACGAAAATCATTCTTGATTACAATAAAACTATAGGTGGGGTTGATGAGATAAGCAAAGAATTGCATCCGCCGAAAACAAAGGTAGCCGATGGCCAAATTTTACAAAATACTAAATTTAATTCATGTACCTAAGATTGAAAGAAGAATTTTTATGAAACGTCTTGGAAGAGAATTGGTTATACTTCATTTGAGTGGACCTCACTCTGTTCACCTAAACTAAAGAGACGCGCTCCACACAATTGCATCAAGTGCAAAAAAGGCATATATCTGCAATTTATTCCAAAAGTAGCCCTTGTAGAACTTGTAGAGTTCTTTTGTTAAAAAAAACAATAATTTGTTAAAATACCTAACTCATAAAATTTTTAAGTTTGTCCCAAAAAAAGATTTCCAAGCTCCTAAAAATGTGCCATTTAAAAAAAGGCAACTCAAAATTCTTCAGAGGAATACTGTCCTTCTAATCAAAGGAAATAGAAAAGCTTGAACGTTCGATTTAAGCACATTATTTCTTAAGGTAAAACAATAGATGAAGATTTGATTTAATTTTTAAACTTGATTGATATTTTGGAAGTGATCCATATGATTTATCACGAGCTGTTTTTAAAGAAGCTGCAAAATATTGGGTATATAACTTAATTTTTTCAAAATTTGAACGTTTACAAAAGTACTATTCAAAGTATTGCCCATCTGAAGCTATGAATTTTTTCCATCTTTCTGGCAATTTGTGGATCCCATCCCAAAAGAACTGCGCCAACATTCTGCTCTGATGTGAACCGTATTTCAGTGAGGGCGTTCAGCATCGACCGGAACAAATGGTAGTCAGAAGAGGCAAGGTCTGGGCTATAAGGCGGGTGGGGTAAGACTTCTCAACCAAATAGTTTTTAACCGAAATAGCAACGTGGGGCCGAGCGTTGTTATAATGGAAAATTATTGCCACGTGTCTGGTTGCATATTCCGGACGTTTTTCGGCTACTGCTCTCTTCAAACGGATTAATTGTGTTCGGTAGCATTGTCCATTGATGGTTTCACCCGGTTTTAGCAGCTCATGATACAGCACACCCATCTGATCCCAACAAATACAGAGCATTATTACCTTCGCGCCTTGGATATTCGGCTTTGCCGTTGATTTGGCTGGTTGGCCGGGTTTCACATATGATTTTTTGCACTTGGAGTTGTCGTAATGTATCCATTTGTCATTACCAGTAACAATACGATACAAAAATGACTTCCTTTTGTGGCGTTCTAGCAACATTTCGGACAAGCAAAACCTCCTTTCGACGTCTCTCGGCTTGAGTTCATGTGGAACCCAATTTCCTTGCTTTTGAATATATCCAGCTGCTCTTAAATGTTTTAAAATGGCTGCTTTAGTAACATCCAAAGATTCTGCGAGCTCTTTTTGTGTTTGGCAACATTGTCTACCAAGCCAAAATCACCACTTTTAAATCGTGCAAACCACTTTTGGCACGTTCGCTCAGCTAGCGCATGTTCGCCATAAACTTCCACCAAAATACGATGACTTTCGGCAGCAGTTTTCTTCATATTAAAGTAATGAAGAAGAAATCACCACAAAAACACTTTTTCAGGCACAAAGTTCGACATATTTGAGTGAAAAAAAAATTATTGTTGCTTACGCTTCAAATGAATGGCATATACTGAAGTGACGTACAATTACAGTAGTTTCCAACGCATGTTCCAATAGAATAATAACAATGGAATAATACAAGTTACGCCATCCCTTAGCAAACCGCACGAAGTTATAGACCCAATATATTGAATTTTTTCTCATGCGCTTCTATTGTAAGTCGATTTTGTCAGTTTCTGTTAATAATATAACTTCAAAATATCTTCAAAGGCAGACAGATGTATCGCAGAGATTAATTTTAAGTTTATTTTTGTTATCAATTTAAAGAATTTAGCTTAATTTTAGCTGTAAGTTAGAATTGTTTGAAATGAAGGTCTTCAAAGTATATGCGATTGGACGGAACGAAACTAGTTTAATTTTGGTGGGGGCGAAAGCCTCCATTTATTCGGCTTAATACAAGCTATAGTCGCAATAATACCAACGAATTGCTTGAATATATATAAAACTTTATTGGGTAAACGCTCTTTACCACCGATTATTTTTTGAAACTCCTCAATAAGTAGAATTTTTGCAACAAACACTTTGCTGGGATGATCATATTAGACAAGTCATTGGCAGAATATATGGAGTCCTTAGAAATTGATCAATGTCCAAGTAATATACATACAAGTACACCAATAAAAGCGGAGCTGTGCTTCCTAAGTCGACTTAGGGATGTGCAATTTTCTGTGAAATCAGACGAAAATTGATTGGTGTTTTCGGCAGTATTGTGTGTACGACCGAAGAGCATATATATTATATAATTAACAAGCAATACTTTTAGCCACATAAAAAAATCGTTCTATGTCACTGTAAATCCATGCTTTAGTCGCAGAGTAACAGAAATGCAGTTTTTCGTTCATACTGTTACATTATAGACCTCACTACATAAAAAACATAACTAACACGCTGAGCTTTGAGAGTATGTTGTTAAAGTACAGCAACGAAAATCAAAATTTTAATAATATATCTTTTTTATTTTACGTAAACTTTAGATTATTTATTATATATTGTACTTCGTCAACTTTTATGTTAGATAAATTAAGTGCCTATGTGTCTTGAAAATAAACTTGTTTGATATTATTATTAGTAAACACAGGATAATTGTTTAAATTAATCTTAACGTAAGTTACACATTCAAAACATGCTCTATTTTCTTCATTTTAAATTGACGCAAACGTCAAATTGAGTATGCGCAGGATTCAAAATAATTTTAAAAACATTTTTACAAGTGCAACTGGCATCTTTTGTGTATATATTTTGTGGCATTTAATTTAATTAATTCCATTGCAGGCCGTCTCTTTCCATTTTCTTTTAAATCACATTAATTATCTTGCAGAGAGGCGTTTACAATCAGAAAGTAAAATGAAAAATTTTAAAAATCAATTGGTTAGGGTGTGTTCAGAGGCATTCAGTAGTTTTATTAAATAATTTGATAACCTGTTCTTATTTATACAAAAGGCATGTGTATTGGGTATTCCATAGAGGGCATACCCTGGCTGAGTGTTTTTGGGTCTTTGTTTTGTGTTTTATTTATTTCTACATTGAAGCAGAATATACTATTTGTCAAAAATATAAAAGTGAAAATTAATATTTTAAATATTTTTTCGAAAAAGAAAAAGCACATAGGTAGGTAGCATAGCATGTGATATGAGCTTTACATCCAGATTTACATCCATATCCTAATTTTAATTTAAAATCACTTTCCTCGATGGCTACTGTAGTTTTATAGTGAATAATCGATGATCATATACCATATCAAGTCGTCTCAGTCCCTGCACTTCAACACTCGGAGCTGCTCTTGCTCATCTTGGTGAATTTCAACATTGGGATGAGTATCCATCAGAGGCTTCAAATACGTCTCTGACCGCCAATTACAACTTATGGTAAACGATGGGTAAATGTCTTCCTTAACCTGATCGGTAAAAGCAGAAAGCCCCTCGGGAGATATAACAGGGCGTCCCATGGTAATATTTGTACATAAACAATTCGGCTTAGGCTTCACAAACCTAAGGAGAAATAATTGTGATAAATATAACATGTTCGGAAAATAACGACTTTATTGTTGGAGAACGTTCAACGTATTTGGGGATCTCAACTCTCATTTCAACCTCTGTCATAACAATGCGGAGGACCAGTGGCAATGCTACACAAGAAGCCATCAGAAATGCCACATCTGATGTGCATGTTTTTACAAAGAGCCCACAAACAAAAAAACGACGGTAAATGCCGATGTCGTAGTTGAGACGCAATCTAAGAATTTGGAAAAACCACTTCTGCGGACTGTTAAATGCGAAGATGAGAATAACTGGACCCAAACTAAATCTAACAAGCACACTGGATCCGACTGTTTAGAGCCTTGCTGTCATAATCAGGAAGTTTCAACCAAGAAATACGAGCTGCGAATCACTCAATATCTTCCCAAATTTTGTATTTCACTGTCTCACATAAAATGGGACACATAAAAATGAGCGTCGAGCGCACCCATAAGTAACAGCTGTCAAAAGAAGTCAATCAATAAGAGGACAATAAAGCACTTCGATTTCCTTAAAATAAATTCAATCAAATATATGTATAAATACGAATCGGTTGTCTAGTCCATTGAACAGTTCAAATTGTCAACTGACCTAAAGTAAAAGCACTGAACACTTGCACATTTTCCGAAAGCCAGTCTTCTCAGTTGCAAGCGATCCACCAAACAGTGCAGTTCAATCGCGACTATAACCAAAAGTAAGGCCAAACGTATCTACAACATGTTATACAATTGGTAACAAAGGATTTTTAATTTTTTTCTGTTTTAAGAAAATTCTATAAACAAAATGTCTGGACAACGTAAAAATCCTAACACCAAGGACGCCAAGTCTAAGTCCGCATCTACACCTTCGATGTCATCTATTTCATCCAACTCATCGAAGTCATCTACCTCATCCATGTCGGCGAAGTCATCCAAAAACTCAGTACGCTCCATACCATCCTCGGTTTTCAGTGACTTCACCAGTCGTCTTATGAAACCCAGAGACTCTGGAGATTCCATGGCCCGCAGAGACTCAAGAGTCTCCATTGAGTCCAGATCGTCCTACGATTCTTTATGCAGTGTATCCAAGTCCTCCACAATCCATTGGCGGAAATCCTTGAACCAGATGCCGCTACCATGAAAAAGCATGACAAAAAAAAACTAAATGCTTGCACATACGAGTACATATACGAGTCCGTATATGACTATCCAAAATCTCTGTATGTATGTATATATATTAGTGCAATGTTGATACATGAATAAATCATAATTGTATCCAGAATTCCATAAAGTTGGCAGTATCGATGGTTTCTTTCTTTCGAGGTTGTACCTATCTGCGCAAAATTATGCAGAGATGACGGTGCAGTGCTGCCCGCCGGATTTAGGAAACAGCTTTAGTACCCTAGGCCTACTGCTATTGTATACCTCCGGAGACTCCATCAAACAAATGGAACCAGGATAGGGTATCGGGTAAGCATAACTTTGAGTGGATAAGAACTATGTGGCAAGTCATACTACGGCAATCAGACCTTCCAGGTTTCAGAAACCTCTACGATTTCAAACGGGAAACTAGAGAATTTGCACTCAACAAAGTGTTTTTCCCCAGGTTCTTCGAATTTATAAACTTAAAAATGAAAACAACCAAATACTGTGGTTTAAACGTCTTTTGTTCCCATTTGTAAAATGCCAGTGTACCTTTTGGCAATAAACTAGTCCAGGTGTTTGAAATACGTAGGTATGTATCTGGACACAATACTTACACTCCATGAGCATATTTCGAAGACCGTACAAATGTTTAACCTTTTATGGATACATTTTGCTTTGAATGCTCATAGAACAAACAGTGTTGAATTGTTTTTTGAGGGAATTCAAAAGCTTTATAAACAAATGTGTTTACGTTAAAAAAATCAGTAACTTAAGGATTTATTTACATAGGATAGTTGTACTACTGTAATACACAAAAGTTGAGATTAACATTTTAAAATACTGGGGCTCTTCTATTCGGGGAAATATTTTCTTTGAATCGGTAGTCTATCACAAACATCTGTCTTAAATTTCATGTCAAAATCTGCATTTGTTCAATAATTACGCACGTGTTCCGTGATAGCAAAAATTTAGAATTTAGCAATTTGTACTATGTCTAATTTTGTTGAGTAAAGGAATTGCATTGAATTTTGTCTGCGGATGAAATTTCTGCTGCAGAAATGTTGCAGAAGACCAGCCTAAGTTACAGAAAAATGTTTTCAAGTAGTATAAACAATTCAAAGGGGTCAGAGAAAGCCTTGAAGACAATGATTGCTCTGGACGGCCATCTATATCAACTGATGAACAACAAGTCAAGCACATCAAAGATTTGACAATCAGAGACCTTACTGATATTGTCCCTCTTATTTTGAAAGATGTTTTGTGCCTGTAAAAAGGCAAATCTCGTTTGGTTTCAAAAACACTTTATGCACCGTCTCGAGACCATTTCGCAAAAATTTCAATTCATGTCGTTCCACAACCACAGTAATCACCTGATTTAGCACCGTGTGATTTCTGGCTAATCTCTTAGTTCAAGAGACTGCTCCGGGGGCACGGTTTTGACAACATAGAGAAGAAAAAAACCCAATCGCTGAGCGCTGTAAGGCCATTCCGGAAATTGACTTAAACAACTGTTTCGAAGATTGGAAAAACCATTGGCAGAAGCTTTCTGTACATTGAAGGGGATGAAATAGATTTCAAAGAATAATTAAAGATTTTGAAAGTTATAAGCAATTTCACCTTATGTCTTGGTTACAGTAGTATTTTCATAATTTATGTTTATGTTTAGTCCCATTGTTGATATCTAATTTTTTTTTTCTCTTTTACCCATACCCTATTTTCCTTTAAATTCTAAATATGTATAAAGAATATTTTGCAAAATATTGGGTCTATAACTTTAATTCGTGCGGTTTGCTAAGAGATGGCGTAACTTGTATTATTCCATTGGAACATACGTTGGAAAGCTACTGTCATTGTACTTCATTTCAGTATATGTCATTCATTTGAAGCGTAAACAACAATTTTTTTTTTTTTCACTCAAATATGTCGAACTTTGTGCCTTAAAAAGTGCTTTTGTGGGGAGTTCTTCTTCATTACTGAAAAATGCTGCCCAAAAGTCATCGTTTTTTGGTGGAAGTTTATGGTGAACATGCGCTAGCTGAGCGAACGCGCAAAAAATCATATGTAAAACCCGGCCAACCAGCCAAATCAACGGCAAAGCCGAATATCCATGGCGCGAAGATAATGCTCCGTGGGATCAGATGGGTGTGCTAAAACCGGGTGAAACCATCAATGTACAATGCTATCGAACACAATTAATCCGTTTAAAGAGAGCAGTAGCCGAAAAACGCCCGGAATATGCGACCAGACACGAGGCAATAATTTTCCATCATGACAACGCTCGGCCCCACGTTGCTATTCCGGTTAAGAACTATTTGGAAAACAGCGGATGGGGAGTCTTACCCCACCCGCCTTATAGCCCAGACCTTGTCCCTTCTGAGTACCATTTGTTCCGGTCGACGCAGAACGCCCTCACTGAAATACAGTTCACATCAGAACAGAATACCAAAAACTGGCTTTATTCATTCTTGGCTGCCAAGCCGGCGCAGTTCTTTTGGGATGGGATCCAAAAATTGCCAGAGAGATAGGAAAAAGTCATAACTTTAGATGGGCAATACTGTGAATAATACTATTGTACATGTTTTTCTTAAATAAACGTTCAAATATTGGAAAAAAAAAACCGCACGAATTAAATTACATACCCAATAAAGCACAATGTTCCCGTAGATTGGTAAACGAGTACATAATATCATAGAGTGTGTGGTGGAAATCCTTTCTAAAAAAAAGTTGTATACGAAATAAGTGTCTATCTACATACACATATATCTAAATTCTTGCTCTACATTACAGAGCTGTGAAAGTTAAAATAGTGTTTAAATAATGCAGCAGGCAGTCGGTCAAAAACGAAGTTTTTCCTTCCCAAAACTTTTTCTCCATATCATTGGCACATCTGTTTTAATTCCAAACCAGTAGATTCGAAAAAGACAGCGTCCTCTGAAACTGCAGCCGGGCTTTGAAAGCGAAATTCCTCAATAGGACGGGACTAATAAGTTCCAACACAATCTTTGATTAAAAAAAAATCTTTTTTTATTCGACTGACAAAATCAACTAAACCTAAAATCTAACATAATTAAAATTGTAACCTATGTTTTGCAAAGAATTCACCTGTGCAATTACAATTATAATATATTGCTGACAATTGACAATTGAACTTGTTTGATGGCAGTGCATTCTATTATTGACGTTGGTGTTGTAGGTGGCAGGTTCTTCTCATGGCTCGTGTTGATGACGGTGCATTATTTTATTAATGTAGTAGTAGGTTGCGGGTTGTTCTTATAATTCCTCCTCCTTAGTCTGAAACGACGGTGCTGACGATTTTGATTGACTGGACAGGAGTGAATTATTTAATTCAGCCTTAAAATGGTTTCTGCATGCTAATACCAACATGAGCACAACTGTTGATGCTGCAAGGATGGCAAGTATGCAGGCATCTGGGAGTGTATTGTCCCAAGCTAAAGTTTTTAATGTTTCCTGTTGGTAAAACTTAAAATCATTACATTTCTTAAGATTTAGTTTTTCAAGTGTGAGGTTAGCATGGATGTTAGTAAAACTTGTGGGATAGATGTGAATCTTGTCCCAATAGGTATAGGGCTGATGTCTCTATGACTTCACAGTTCTGGTATGTAATAAGCGCTGAGCTTTCGATTGTTTGTTTTTAAACTCTAGGTAGAGTTGATGATGATGCGGGGTACGTTTATCAAGAGTACGTGGTTGTCTTCTGGCTGAGTTTCAGGTTTATTTTTCAGAATTCTTCCGATGCATGTTGATTGTTGTAATACTTTTGGATGTATCGACTCTTTACAAATAAATATATTAATTTCTCTACTCTTAAGCACATGTTTTCAAAATATTGTATAACAATATCCGTAATAGCTTCATATGGTTTTACAATGATACGATTATGATTGGTTTTGTTTACAGGTAATGGGATTATATGGAAGAAAGAAAAGGATTCTTGAGAGAAGGTGGAAATTCTTATGTTAAACTCAATTTTAGAGCCGTTATAATAAGCCATTATTATGATGACATTAGCTTTAGCAAGGATCATTGCTTTTAAAATATCCCGAATATGATCAGTTAAGAGCTCTACGTTGAAACTAATTTGGTTTAAGAGCTGAACATGAATAAATGTATCTGCATTTGATTGTATTAAGATTAATGTTTTATAATTGTAGTCTGTCATATGTTCCTGAATGAGGTTCTGCTGGTAGCTTATGTGATCGGTAATGTTTTTAAATCTCTACATCATTTCTGTATTAAGTTTTGATTTGGAAGAAATGCTACTGATTAATTGGGTTTGAGTATACTTTAAATTTTCTATTTCATTATTGATCTTTTCTGCGTCCATGTTTCCAGTTATAAGTTTGAGTGTACTGCCTAGTCCGTTAATAAGTCCTCTTCTTTGACTTTGTCTTTGGCTTGGTAGTAGAAGATCTATTTTACATACTAATTCCTGAAGCTTGAATTCTATAATGTTTAAGGTTGGTTGAAGATTTTTGAAACTTCTAAAGTTTGCAAGTGATTTTTTTATTACATCCGTGTTGTTTTCATACTCTTTCAGATCGATAAAATGAATTAGGTTGAAGAAAGAATTAATTAATTTCGCATTTCCTAGCTTAAGTGAAATGATTCCCTCAGTTTTCGTTAAATCACGTATGTCTAGTTCTTGTGCCAAAAATAATAGTAACCTTAAAAAATTGAAGAGGATAATAAAAATTTAAGTATATTTACATTTTTTCTTAATCCTGGATTTATGGAATTTCTTGTTGTTTGTTATTAATATTGTAACTTCCTTCTTTTCCTTAATTATCTGCTTAGTAAATCTTGGGGTGAGTTTGTTCCTTTTACACTCTTCTCTATATATAATATCATCTATGTTTCTATTCTCAGGTTTTTTCCTATCATTATTAAGTTTGTCAATTCTCTTACTAACTGTTTGTTCTAATCTATCTTTTATCTTAGCGAAGAATTCTTGTAAATTGAGTCAACAACAACAACAATTGTTATAGGTAAATAAGGTTTCAGAAAAAATTTAATTGTGGTCTGTATCCATTTTGTTTTGTATATTATTCGATACATTTCTGTTAAGGTTGAATGTAAGCGTTCTACTGACGAATTGCTGCTTGTTTGTTGAAAAGAAGTTATATGAAGATCAATTTGATATCTTTTACAGAATGAAAATTTGAAAATCTTAGATGAGAATTCGGCTCATGATTAACTACAATTTTTGCTGGGATGCCGTGTAGGCATACGTAAATACTGTTATTAGAAGAAATTGTATAACTAGTTGCGAATTTTAAAAATTTGTCCACTATTGTTAGAATGAGTTTATTGTTAATGTTATATCAAGCGATTTTAGTGGTGTTTCAGGTTTTTTACACTTTACTTTTTCCGGAGTTCTTTCATACTTTAGGGTCTGATATTTTTCGCAATTATTAATTGTTTCAGTAATTTTGGGTTTCATAAAGGGAAAGTAAAAATTTCATTTAAGATGTAAAAGAGTCTTCTATACATCTATGGTTATTATCTATATAATAGTCATTGATTAATTTTTCCTGTTCATCTACATTTCTTATATCTTTTAAAAGGGTTGTGCAATGAATAAGACGGAAAGATTTGTTACTTGAAAAGAAATGGGAATAAACCGATTGTACTTTTTTGAAGGTTTCGTCGTCTATGTAAACTGTATAGATTTTTTTGGAGAGAAAAACTTTTCGAAAATATCTACAATGGTGCTTTCACTAAGAGTATTTTCTCTTATGGTTTTTCGTTGTTTGTTTTTAAAAATGAATTCTAATGTCATGGGTGAACCTTTGTTTAATTTTTGAAGAATTTGTTGTAGAGGTCTTTCCGATATTGAAATACCGTCGTCTAAATTTTCTAAAGCGGAATGTAGAGTGGAACCACTGGTTCCTTGGACTGATAGGGTATCGTTAAGATTGATGTTTGTACTTTGAAGGCTTTTCGGATGCTCAATTTTAACTCTACTAATGGAATCTGCCTTAGTGTTATTTGTTCCCTTTTTATACACTATTTCATAATCATACTCCTCTAGCCTTAGACGCTAGCGAAGTAGCTTCGAATTTGGATCTTTGAGATTCGAAATCCATGTTCGGGGCTTACGATCTGTTATAACCTTAAGCTTATGTCCGAAAAGATAGGGTCTGAAATACTTAGTTGCCCACACGATGCCAAGAATGTGTTTCTCTATTTTTGAGTAGTTTATTTCAGATGTGGTTAAGGTTCTACCTGCAAAACATATCGGTTTGTCACTTCAATTGGACCTTGCGACAATATTGCACCGAGAGCATCTGTTGTGAGGTTAAATGATTTTGAAAAATCTGGCTATTGATGGGATCGTTTTTTAGAATTTTTTGCAAATTTGAATGAATATTGAATAAAATTCATAAAATTTTCCACTGTATGTTGCTTACGATTTACCTTCATTATCATCACCGTATGTTTCATTTAAAATAAAATTTATATATTCGGCTGTCAGAAGGTATTCCAACATCGCGCAAGCATATGCTCTTCTTTGTTGTTATCCAGTGGTGGCGAATTGACCCAAACAATGTGTCCTTTTCAGAGATTTTCTTAAACTTTATCCTTATTGCGATGTCGATTGTTGTCACTTTGGATTTACCCATTTGATAGTACAGGTGTACAGGTTACGGAATGGTATATTTTGTCGAATAAGGTGTGCCAATCCTCATCATTCTGTTTTGGTATACAAAGGAAAATGGCATCTGCTGACATTTTTTTCTCGTTCAAGCTCATTTGCTCGCCGGGGAAAAACCGATGTTTGTGGTACAACTGCGTCAGTTGGTCCAGATATCATCTTAAGACGTTCGACTTTTTTTGACAATTTAGCCAACGTTTGATTCACCATTGTAAAACTTTGTACAAAGTCGCTTTCAATTACTCAAAAGTAATTGCACTGTGAAACTGTGTATATCTTACTTGTCATACTGTTGAGTCCGTTCTTTCTCATGTAGGAGTTGTTCTTCTTGTTCATATAAGAATTTTGCTTTTTGTTCATGTAGAAGTTACGTTTCTTCTTCATCTAGGCAGTAGGGATTATGCTTCTTGTTCAGCTACGAGTTCTTCTTCTTGATCATATAGCAGTTCTGCAGGAGTTCTGCGTTTTCGTCATCTAGGAGTGCCTATAGTTCATCCTCTGTTTTTGCTTCCAAAAAATTTTCCGGGTTCTCGGAGACTATTTCAACCCGGTTTTCAGCTGGCATTTTTGTGATTTTGTAATCATCAATTTTTTATTTATTTATTTATTTTTTTCTTTTTTCAAATTCGTATGTGCATATACAGTTTTTTTTTTTTAATGAAGAAACTCTACCCACTAATAATGTAACAAATTTTGTATTTCAGGTATTTCGCAGCAGTCGGTCAGTTTGAATATTAAAAAGTATACGAGTATGTAATAATTTGACAATTTGACAAGAATTGTATCTCTCTTACTGATATGCGAATGGACTCCGTCGACTGCCCATGTTGCCATCCTCGTTTCTGATAAGATAGCATTTTCCAGTAAGAAGGAAAGAATTGCAATCGTTTAGCAGCCGTTTTGATGTTTCGAACTTCAAATGTGTCAATTTATTGAATATTTGTAACAGGAAATATATTTACATCCATATGCTCGTAATATCGCCAGTGAAAACGTTTAATTATTTTTTCGTTTATTAACGACTTGATCAAAATTGAAGTTAATTTTACTTTTTATTAGGATGTTCGTATGAACTTGAATCCTGTAGAATTCACAAGTATCCAAAAACGTCATCAAAAAGGATAACATGAATTCAATATGATTATTTCAACCAGTACTGTATTTGATGGATATAGCTCTGGGTGGTTCACTTATAAAATTCAATTCTTTATTATTTCCCAATATTTTGAGATAAAATTCCAACACGTGTTCACATGGCAAGGTCAGCTGAAAATGTCGCCACCATAGCCGAGAGTTTGACTCAAAACACACGTTCGTCGGTATCGAAACGATCACAGAAGTTGAGCATATTTGCAACCACTTTGCACCGCATTTTACAATTCCACCTATATGACCACGTTGACAAGATTTCATAAAGTTCATTCTTTTACCCCAATTCTTAAGCACTATTTCGAAAATATCGTTTACCTGTTATCCACCAAATTGTGTGTCAACAAATCGAGTTGCTGCAGCGGTATCTTGCTGAAATCACATCCATTTTTTAAAAGAAATTTTCATAGAACCTGGTCGGGTGGTTCTCTACGCAAGAGGGTGTGCACTGAGAACTCGGTCAACACCAAAAAGCAGACATTACCACCCTTCGAATGTGAAATATTCTGTCTATGGGAAAGCTTATAACACTCCTTTCGTTCAGACGCGGCAAACAATCGTAGGTACCATCTCAGTGTGTTTAAAAAAAATCAACGAAAAGAGTGAGTATGAGAGACTATTCTTTAGCTCAACCCGAATTGTTTATTCCTTATTATATCAAATAAGGACCGATATCCATACAGTATACAGTATGTAAGTTTGGTAAATTTTCATCTGTACTGGATCTACGTATATCGATGGTTCCGACCCGTAAGCTTGAACTTTGACACAAAAAATTTGCAAAAATATCACATGCATCTGCTAAGTCTGATAGAATTCCCTACCGAGGGTTCTATCTCTAAAATAAACAAAACACAAAACACCCTTCTAAGATGCTTTCTGGATCCCAATGAAGGGACTTCTCAATTCATAAAGTCGAGGAATATCGTAATTTCAGTAAGCATGTACTTCATTATTTTATTTCCGGGTATCACACATATCGTACCAATTAATTGATCTTAGGCCGATTCGGAACGAAGCACTAAAACAAACAACTAGTCCATTATTATAGTCCCCTTCCTGTGTGTCGAACAATATTATTCTCGATCACTTAGTGCTATCCAAATTAATCGAAAATAACATTGGCAACTCTGGCTAGTGGCTGTTATTCTCGTATGCGAACTTTCTATAAGAGGGGTCTACCCTTCCGGCGACAACCATCCATTATCAGTAACAAAAAGTGAGCTTGATGTAGTATTTGGTAGAGCTTTTTGCTGCTTTCAAAAATTCTGCCACTTGGCCATGAGATACGTCGAGTACTTAACATACAAACTGGCTGCCAAGGAAGAACTGAAATTCAATTTTTATTGCGTTGTTGGGGGGTTAATTTTTTGCATATTCAACTGTACAAAAAAATCGAATATAAAAACACAAGCTAAAAACTTAAGTACAATAGTCCCTGAGTACTCGGAAAGTTACCTGAAGGAAAATCTAGAGGAAGACCCTGAGAAGATATACTCATGTTTCTAAGCCTTCCTAATTCTAATATCACCTGGGCTTGCATTTTGGCAATTGTTTTCATAGCACGGCTCTCATACTTGTAACGATTTTGTTTCTTATTACCCCGTCTTAGGCTGTGGTTTACACTTAACCTAGAATCCTTGCGGGGTGGCAGCGCGAGTTAACGCAACAAGAATATGTACTTAGCTGATGTATCACCCTGATGGAAAGTTTATGACATGAAATTATGAACCTTCACCATGAAAAATATCCTTCCTCTCAAGATGATCTATCCCAACTCCAATCGAAGAGAAGAAAGCCAGATAATATGCTCTCTGGCAGAGTCAACCCTATAGTAGTAGAGCGGTATTACGGCCTTCAAAGCAACTTAATCCGCAGGCAACTCAAGAAGTTTGTTATGCTCACTAATTGATACGTCACCAACACGTCATCATCCTTCGCCCCCTGGAAATACTTTACGCCCATCTAACTACTCATCCGCTCAAAAAAAAATAATAAAAGGAGAAAATAATGTGTCTCGTATGTAACACTACTCGAAGAACCGTGTATCGATCAGTCCCCTGGATGGATTTGGGTTGTCATATTGAGAAAGAAAAAACAGAAGATTAGCCAAAGGTAAAATATTAAATAACGATTTATTTCAACCCTGAAAGAGGTGGGGGGGGGGGATTACATTAACTTGAACGAATTTATATACAAAAAAAACTTTAGCTTGCCTTAGAACTAGTGTCGGGAATCTATGTATTAAATCAAAACCTAATTATAAAAATACTAAGTTTAATACTGAACCGAGCCGATAAGAATATATAAATACATTAGATAAATCTACCGCTAGGTACAGAGGGAATCCGCTAGCTTGAACAACATCGCTCTTTAAAGATATCGCGGTAAATATAGTACTGAAATCTATTTATTGGTTAAAATCATAAATAAGTTACATTACAATAGCAGCACTAAAACTAAAATGAAAATAATAAAACTTCAAAATTTAATACATGTATCCTAGCGCGTCGCCACATAAAAGCTGATACGAACATAAAAGAGCAATGTCCAACTGACTTACCGAGCTAATGCCGGAGCGATTTGCACAACTTCCGAGGGTGGATATGACCTGTCGACTGCCTTGCTTTATAGTTGATATGAGAAGGTGTTAGGGCTTTAATTTAAATACAATTCAATAATAAAAAATATAGATATGTATATATATATATATATATGTACGCAAGTACATATAGATTATCCATAGATACGCTGCCAAAATACCTGAATCCTTGCTTGGTTAGAAGAACACGCGATGTAAGAGTAAGGGTATATTTGCTGGCCGTCAAACAAATCGATTTCCGAAATTGTTTTCGACGACACAAACAACACAATTTTTTTTTCAATATCTTCGCGTTTAAAGCCTGTCTTAAGCCAAGCACATTGAAAATCTTTGGCATATTTGTACTGAGATGTCAATTTCTCTAAGTACTGCAGACAGTTTTTGTAAAAAAAAATTTAAATGCAATATAAATCTCAAATTTTAAATGCAATATAAATCTCTGCTTAACTATTTGTCTGGACTCTGTTAAAATATTTAAAACTTGTTTGACTGGGGTGGAAATGAATTCGGCGGCCATCCTCTCCTCCAATTTAGATATGAGTTCAAAAATCTGTCCGCTCACCTCCATTATGGTGTTTTTATCTCATACAATTGCTAAAATTGTCTCATGAAACATGAAAGACTGATAATGAAAAAACATCAACCTTAGTTCTGAACTTAGGTCTTCAAAAAAATTGTCCGAAGAACAATGATACACTTATCAATTGAAAGAAAACATGGTTTCAGGGGCTCGTACATCTTCAGGACACGCTCAATAGCAGGCAATAACGCTAGCGATCTAGTTTTGCAAAACTCTAATATGCGATTGTATTTCACTTTTACATCGGAACAAAATACATTAAATTTTTCAACACGAACGATGTATACATAGAAGTGGGCGTATGTCTTCATTATAATATTTTCTACGTCTAGCGGCAATAAATCTGCTGCAGCCTGTATCGCATTGTGTACAATATGTGCGGAACACCCGACTAGAACCAAAAGCTGTTTTAAATTACCATCTAAACGGCTTAATACATTATTTTTTCCACTCCTAGATAACCCTCCAAAGTAAGTGTTGGCGTTGAGTGTTGTTGGCGATAGTTGTCATTATTGACTTACTTATAACTTCCGACGTCGAGCATCCTTAGTTTTACGTCTTCCTTTTATGTGAAATATGTACCTCACAACAGTGAGGAATAGCTGCAGATCCTTTTTGTTGGATGTGTTGGAGAAATTGATACAAAATTTATTACTTTTATAACTATCGATGTGCATACTTTGTGAGTAGGTTGAGGTGCGGCAGATTCAACACTTTTTTTGGCACATTTAAAATAACTTCTTTCGCAAGTAAATATTAGATTAATTTTTTTTATTGAAAGCTATGATTATTTATTACAAAATGCACAATTTCTTTAAAGTTAACATCACCCTGATAATTTAAAATTTAAACAGAATTAAAAAGGTGAATCTGCCCTTGGGAACAATCGTCATCTGGGTGGGGCACTTTCGACATGAATTTCGATGACGCATGTATTAACAATCAATTAGTCAAATATTTTATATACAATAAATAAAGTTGGAACATACTGCTCTTATTTGAATAGTTAAACAAATCTTAAATATATAAACATAAAAATTAAATTAGATCAGAAATTCACTTTAAGGTAAATTAAATTAAGAAATTAAATTTAAAATCACATCCGAGCAAAAAAATAGTTAAGTAAAGGATAAATGTAAAATAAAAGGATGTGTTAAAAAAAATCATTTCACGTTGCATAGCCTCCTGTCAACATCTTTAAAAAAGGCAAGGTTTGAATATCTTGATGATCCAGCTGAGTGTTCTAGCAATGGTCGATTTAACTCAGTGTCACTTCTCAACACTAAAGACATATCCTAAAAAAGGGGTTTAAAAAACTATAAATTGTTTGATTTTTTACCGGAAAAAATTAGCAGTCAAGAGAAATTTGTTTGAATTCTCAATTTTGGGTTTCTGACCAACCACCAAAATATAGTCACCAATGTTGAGTTTATTATCGGGTTTCAATCTATAGTCACTTGCCTTTGAAACTTCTAAATCAAAGTCCCCATAATCATCTTCCACATATGGCCCAACAGATTTATCTGAATCTGCAACGCTGAACGTATCTGAATCACTTGAATCGTTTAGTTCAGTTCTTTTATTACTTTTGGTTTATATTTTGTTTTTTTCGCCTTATAGCTTTATATGTCTTCTTGTTTGCGCTTTAGTTCAGTGATTCTGTTTTTCTTAGGTGTCTCTGCATTAATTCTTGATTTACCTAGCAAAAAATCACTGAATGAGTTAAAAATCGGTCTAAACACCACAACTGCTGAAGAAGAACTGTCACAGTTCGTGTACGATCTGAGAGAATAGTGCCGCACGAGTTGCTATCAAACATTTTATTTAAAAATTAACTGCCTTTTAATAATAGCGAAAGTCGAACGTTCCCCATCGAAAGTATCCACCCTACCCTACATTTTCACAACCAATTCAATTTTGGTTCTAGCACAGGAGAACTTTTTGTCGAACAGCTTTGTTAACAACTTGGAATTGAAATCCATTGCTCTCAAGCTGTGGTCATGACAAATGGTAGGGAAACACATAACTGCGTTTGCAAGCGCTACCTCCTTCTCACGATCTGTGTAGTCGGTACGCCGAAAATATGTGTTTAAATTTTTTGACGCAGCAGTCCATTACTTTTAACTTATGCTTTTGTCATTCGACGTGACGAATTACATGATTTTGTCCTCCTGCAGATATTGAAAACTCGCATTCGCAGACATTACAATAAGCAACTGTGTTACGTTTGCTCCGTTTCAGAAATGTATAAATTCTTCCGAGATGATGCCATTTTATTTCTGTCTATGTATAATGAAAAGTTAATGTTAATAATTATTGTGCTAACATTTGAGTTGCTTTTTATTAATCTATTTACAACTACACGTCCAATAAACTTTACTTCACAGGAAAATGTTTTGTTTTCGATTTAAAAATCACAGACTACAAGCAAAATTCATACATATGGCGGCGGGACAGAGACCTCAAAAACGGGACTGTCCTATTAAAAGCGGGACGTATGGTCACTTTATGTAAGGGTATGCTTGCAGGTCGTTGATCGCCTGGGTTTGATCGTAAGGGTGGTATTTACGGCTGGTATTCCAACAATCTGTTTCTGTTGTTGCGGCTGGAGCTCTTAGTTTGGCTGTGTCCCTGGCAGCCGATATATGCGTCGATGCCACAATTGTTATTGCGGAGACTGTGGTCGCTTATCAATAGTTTGGCTATGCTTAGCAAGGCATACTAATTTATTAGAATGATGGCGTGGCAAAGTAAGGCTGGGAAAATCATTTTGTTTTCTTTTTTCTTACAAAATTTTTGTTTGTTTTACTCTGTTCCGAAATCAATTCAGCCATAACGGGTGGTTGTATTCGCTAGGTTACTGGTTCGTCCTAGGAGACGGTTACCAGAAATGGTCAAACCATTTAGGTCGTACAGTCGTTTCCCACATACATCTACTACTTGCCTACATTTTAAATTATGCATGCTTACTATGTTTTCTTTGCTTCAAATAAAGAACATGATTGAAAGAAAAAATTATTAAAAAAATACTGTATCTGTGTGTTCTGTGTTGTATCTGCTGTATAAGATTGGAGAATTTCCAGATCATTTTGCGGTGTGGTCTTTTGACTAAGAAGATTTAGTCAAGAAGCTTAAATTGTTTAAAAGCTTAACTGTACGCAATTCTTAGTTATCTACACATCCATACACATTCATATATACATCGTTTTAAGAAAACCAGATAGAGGGACTGGGGTTGTTTTTCCTTTAATTTTTTGAGCCAATTCGAAAAGTACATTTGGCTTGAGTGAGAACACTGAGTACAGGTAGATTCATTAATAAAGCAAGCGTCAAAAATGTGCAATCACATATGTATTTGTTTGGGGGATACATAATGAAATAAAATTAAGAATATCATATTACAATTATTTTTCACCATATAAACAGAGCTATCCAACTGCATAATTGGAATATACATAGGAGTAGGAGTGATAAGACCTAGGACCCACCCCTAATTGAACCTAAATAAGGATGCCACCATATGCCGGACGAAAGTAAATGACTTGAGAGAGACAAATCAACTATACTATGGAATATTTGATCCGCAATTAATGCAATAAATAGCTACTCGTATACATAATTTCTTAATATCACATATGTATTTTCAGAAAATTATTGTAGACTGGCTGAACTTCGGGGGAAATCGAAAGCTGATATCTTGTTGATGTTAACGCGTGTCAAGTCTTCAAATACTTCATTGAAGGGAATGCACTGACTCATGCTATTGGGGTTTACCTGGATGAGGATGAATTTGTTAAGTAAAATACTTAAAAATTGATGACTTCAGCCAAGACAGCCCAATGATATTTTCGAAAACGAAAATTGCACGAATTGTGTAATTGCTGTACGACTTTGACCATCAGTAGAAGTAATCCATTATACTCGTAGGCATAGACACATGAGTGTCTAGATCTAAAAATGTTTGAAACCACAAATTACTCTTTGTGTTCATAGTGCTAAATCTTGGCAGCACAAAAAAAAAAACTTCAAGTCGTTACCACAATTATGTGCAGACGATGACTACCGATATGCCCGTTAGAAGCTACTGACAAGATCCCCTTGTGAACTCGTAGAAGTTTCTGAAAACTAAAAGGACTGATCGATATTGCAGTGGTCTCATGGCTCTATAGCCATTTTTTCTTCTCCGGCGGGTAGTATTGTGTCAGCTTGTGTTCAGGCACAAGCAGTACGACGAGTTAGTGGATATATACTCATTCGGGTTGTGCGTACTGGAAATAGTGACATGTACCTTACCTTATAAAGAATGTCGAAATGAGAAGCAAATTAAGCAAAGGTTTTAAGTGGTGAAAAACCAAAAAGTTTCTCTCAAATACGAGACCACCACACACGCAATTTGATTGAATGGTGTATCAATTCTAGGCCGATGCTGAGACCTACAAGGTTACAAACCTAAATATGATGTTCCTTGAAAAAATGGGACCCTTTAAAAGACTAGGAAGCTGTAATTATTTAATTGAGATATTCAATTTGCTTAGAAGATTTCACATAATTACAGAATGAACTGTCGAACTAATAGTCTAAAGAACCACTTTTACTGCTCTTAACACCAAAATATAATCTACCTAAGCAACCTACATCTAAGATAAATTAGATTTGTGCTTACTATAAATTAAAAATATTGATTTTTATTTGTATTCATTGAAAGTTGCCCAAAGTCTTCCAAGATTGAAGCTGAATCTGTTGTTGTTACAGAGAAAATACAGCAGAAATTGACTGTTCCAAAAAAAAAAACGAGTATGTACCTTACAGCATCTCATAGTTATTTTCTAATTGTATTCCTACACCCATTAGGAACGTCCAGAAAAGAACCAGGATGACGCAATGAGCAAAAAGCTCTAGCATCGTAAGGAATTCATCGTTAAAATATAAAATAAAAATAAATAGTCGTTCAATTTTGAAGAGTATGCTCTTACAGCCATGGAAACATAACTAAGATCGCCTTTTCATTTCGCATTCTATGGAGGAGTCAAGATACTGACTAGTAAATAAAGAGCCTGGCAGGTCATTACAGAAGCAAGTTGTGTGGGTTAGGAAAAAATTTCGATATTCGAGACTACGTCTATAGGTGGCATTAAAGGTATACAGGTGAACATTTATAGGGAGACAGGTGGTACAATTGAATGTAATGGAGCCCTGGATTTTAAAATAACGAAGAAACAATATAAGTCAGGAGATATTTGTCAGTGTACGAGTATGTCGATTGACTGTTTTGAATCAGCGGAGGGTTTTGAATCCTATCTAGGAAAAGCAGAGAGATCTTTGGATTACCTTACCAGACTGGGTACTGTACATCAATATTTGCCAGATAAATCTTTTGTATATTAGGGCCATTTTAGACGTAGTGAAGTATTTCTTTTTTCGGTTGAATAAGGTTTGACATTCGACAGCATTTCACACATAATGATCATCATGTTTTGGAATCATTAAATTCCACTCTGTTGGAGGCTCCCGAATTAATATTGGAATTTAATGAGCTGCCCTCTCTAAATAAGAAAAGTACATACATACATAGGTCCAAGAATGAATATGAAAAGCAGAGCTTAATATATTCAGCAAAGCAATACACTGGATAATCAGACTTACTAGCTTACTTACTAACTAAGATGATGCCACAGTCCGGAGTGGCCTGGGACAAAACAAATATGCGTTTTCAGTTCAGGCGGTCTCTGGTTATCTACCTCCAGTTGGGTACTCTAAGTTGTTTAGCGTCGCCTTCCACTTATTGCCGTCATACGAATATATACGATATCTTTCTCTAATCTACCTAAGAGTTTAAGAAGAAGACTAGTGTACAATTATCGCCGTTAAATATCTTCTTCCAAACTAATATACGTCAACGCCGGCGAGACCAAAATCATTCGAAGAATTTTGCGTTCAAAACGGCTTAGGATCCAAAAAAGAGCCTTATTCCAAACTCTGTCAAATGCTTTTGAAATAACAATTACAACTATCATGCTTTTGCCAGATTGATGTAGACTTTGGTTGCACTTTCCGGTAAGATATGCTATCAGACCACTAATGACCTGTTGCTTTGCCGGCTAATCAGTATTTAAATGACTTTGGAGAGAAGAGCACCTAAGTGCAATGGGTCTTTAAGAGGACAGAGAAGAAGATTTACCTTTTTAAGGTACGGGCTGGACAAATGCTGTCCGAAAGAGTAGGATAGATAAAAGGGGTTACGCAGTGGTTTTACCATCGTTGAAAAACGCTTGTTCAGAAGATGGGGGGACCAGCAGATTTATGTATGTTAGGACCCTTAAGTACTCTTGCTAATAAACGATTATTGATGATTGGATGCACTCAGGTGTAGGGGAAAACAGCACACAATCTTAAAGCGGTAATGGAATTGACCTCTTAATCAATCGTCTCAAAACCGAGTTAGTCTCGGGTTAGCAAATGCTATTGAAATTACTGACTGGTTAACATATCAAGCAATTCCAGAAATGCCTGCTGGTGGAGGTACACAAATCAGACAAAAACTTTCAGTCCTGAAATTAATTACCATCTCAACAAAAAATGGCTGGCTCTGGATTGCATTCCATGACAGAGAAACCCAGAATGGGCGCATGTCGGCTGTAGCAAAAATGAAATGGTGATATAATATATTATGAAACAAAAGCACTATATTATCCCCAAATCAAATACATGTGTCGTATATTTCCGCCATGACGATCTCACGCAAAAGGACTTCTTCTTAAGCCAGGGAAAATTCTGATGGTTCTGCCACGGGTTGGCGAAGGAGAAAAATATTCTCTCAATAGACAAGAAGTCGAAAGACAGAATGCTTTTAAAATTAAAGAAATTGTTCTTTAACTTCTCACAAATTCTGGTGCTTAAAACAAATCTCAAGATAAAACCAGACCTGCGCACTGCGAACAAAGGCTTTTTGATGTATGTGGTGCCCATACCCAGACCCAAATATGCTCAGCCGATGTAGCCGCATTTAGAACGGTAGAAGAATCAACACGAAGATAGCAGTCATTCTAAACATGTCGGGACCGCCCAAACTCAATAGTCGCGGGCTTAAAGATCTTCCAAGTCCTAAGTCAGCGTCAACGGTTCTAGTTATCGTGTAATATGAATCACTTTGATGTAGATTTCATTCAGGAGTCACATATTTACAAAGATCAAATATAGGGCATACCAGGCGAGCTATTTTGTGACCTCTTTATTGAAGGCAGACAAAAGTACTATTTAGAATTCACTAGCCTTGGATGATCAGAAACAGAAAGTTTAGGATAAAAATTAACTACTATACTGACGACCTTACTACAATAAGTTTGAACAACAAAAATCTTGGAGGAGAGATAAATTAAAACACCTCTAACCAATTAACTGTGCTCAATATGGAGTTTTAACCCACCCTAAAAAAATGCCCAAACACACCATAGCAAACCTACCTATGCAATCTTCCAACCACCACCAACCAGAGTACATAATTCTCATTTCAGTATTTTACAATATCCACACATATCCACACCCTATTTTATTCCGCCATATTAATTGAATTTCCAATAATTATTTTCAAAAATCTGAATAGGCGTACACAAGAAGATGATGCTTGAAAAGGGAAGGAAATATGAACAAAGGAATTTGTGGTGTATCTATAGAAAAGGGATCAGCCATTTAAAAAAAAAAAAAAAAATTCAAAACCATAAAACTGGTTTAGTTCATTGAATAGCAGTCAATTTGGACTTTTTTGTAAATTTGTCTTGTTAGATCTTTTTCATCATAATAAAACGAAATAGAAACTATAGGAAACAGGGGCATTCTCCATTATTTCGTATACGTCTACATGCCCAGATTAAATATAAGAAGCAAAAATTCTTATTTCCAGCTGGCGCAAAAACCAATGACAACGTTGTTTTTTGCCGTTTTTCTTTTCGAAAAAATGTTCATTGTTCATTAAAAAAAAATTACAAATAATCCATCAAACCTTCTCCGAAAGCATTACATTTCCTCTTTGAGAATTATTTTATTTTTTAATTTATTTATTGTATTTCTGTCATCAACAAATTTTGCTTACAGGCCACGAATTTGATATGTATTATATTAACAAACAGAACAACTACTAGTATTCGAGAATATAACAATTCGAACAAATAAAATGTTTTTGAAGTTTTCACTGCAACGCATTTAAAAGTAAAGGGCTCTTAACAACATTGTCTAATTGTTGCATTATTAAAACCTAAATGCTGCATTTGCTTCGAACTTCATATAGTATTTAAGTGAATAAAGAGCTCCCTTTATTTAGATTCGTTGATTTCGTCAGCTCAAGCAATTGTTTCTGGACATTGGCCGGAAATTTTATTTCCCGATGTTCGATACTCCGTCTACTCTAGGTAAGTGGAAATTCTCCTTTTATAGAAAATCCTATCCCAATAACTTATTTGAAAGGCATACCAACTCAATACTTAACAGAGTTTTTATGGAGGGTAAGAAATTTCAATCAATTATATAGCCATGATTGAAAAATTCTTGCCATGAAATGTTTGAATACAGGTCTAGGTATATAATCACGTAGTCAGTGTTTCACAAAGGTCATCATTTCAGTCCAATTCTTCAGCAATATATCGGGTAAATTGATCACCAGTCTCTCACCGAATTGTGTGTAAACAAATCGAGTTGGTGCAGCGGCATCTTATAGAAACCACATTTAACCCAGATCTATGTCATCCATGTTTTGAAAGAAATTTTTGTAGAACCTGGTCGGGTGTTGTTCGCCGACTTTTTCAAAAGAAGGTGTGCGCTAAGAACTCGGTCAGCACCAAAAAGCAGATGTCACCACAATTTTGACGGACAGCGACAAATCTTCGAATGTGAAATATTCTGTTTATAAGAAAGTCCGTAACACTCCTATCATTCGGACTCGGCAAACAATCCTAGGTACCCTCTCAGTGTGCTTAAAAAATAATCAATGGAACAAAACAGTGAGTGGGAGAGACTTTTCTTTAGCTCACCCGGAATTGTTTATTTTATCAAATAAGGGCCGATAATGCCACCAGTATTCAAGTTTGGTATATTTTCATCTGTACTGGATCTACGTATATTGATGGTTCCGACACGTATGAGTGAACCTTGATTCAAGATTTGCAAAAATATCTCATGCATCTGCTATGTCTAACAGAATTCCCCATCGAATGTTCTACCTCTAAAGTAAGTACTCGTAAAACAAAACAAAACAAAAAAAAAAAAAAAAAATTTAAGATAATTTCTTTAACACAATGAAGGGATTTCCCAACTCATAAAGTCGAGAAATATCGTAATTTTAGTTAGCATGTACTTCATTATTTAATTTGTGGGTATCACACACATCGTACCAATTATTTGATCTTGTATCGATTCGGGAAGGAAGCACTTAAACAAACAACTAGTTCATTATTATAGTCCCATTCCTGTGTCAAACAATATTATTCTCAATCACTAAGTGCTATTAAAAATAATCGAAAACAACACTTGCAACTCTGGCTAGTGGCTTTCATTCCCATATGCGTCAATGAACTTCCAATAAGAGATATCTCCCCTTCTGACGGCAACCATCCACAAGCAATAACAAAAAGTGATCTGAAATAGTATTTGGTAGAGCTTTTTGTTGCTTTTAACACAACAATTGGTGTTGACCGAGTATCACTATAGTATGCCATGAGATAGGTCGAGTATGTCACATACAAAATAAATAAAATAAACATAGATGGCAAACTTTCCATATATTGGAAAATAAAAACCGATTTTCGCCCCTACTCGTGTAAACATGTCCGTGGATTCGTGTGAATTGTCAACATTGTCAACATTGTCAAAATTTGAGAATGACGTCTCCCACATAAACCTTTTACCAGGAGAGCATGTTCCGAAAAAATGTAAATTACAATTCATGAATACATTTAATTATAAGATTAAATGGAAAGTACATATATGTATTATAATTCAATTGTCGTATTAACTTTTCGTAAGAAGGAATAGATAAGGATTAATGATTATTTTGATTGTTTTCATTTGTGAAAATATAACTTTACATAAAACTTTTGCAAAATTGAATTTAAGGTATTGGTAATAGCAAGAAACAAAATAATGAAGAATGTAAAAAAATATTGTGCTTTATAAGTTCATTTGGTACAACAGAGAATTGACTAATTCGTTTTTAAAACAATATGGGTGCAACTGGACACATTTAGCTCAGAATAGAGAAAAAAATCTGAACTACACGACAAATGGTAACTAACTTATATGAATTTCTAAATTTAAAAAAAAAATTGTCTACGGTCAACGATTTTAATTTTAAAATATCCATTTTCTGACCGGTTTTTAAGTATTGGATCTATAACTTAATTCGTGCGGTTTGCTAAGACATGGCGTAACTTGTATTATTCCATTGTTATTATTCCATTGGAACATGCGTTGGAAAGCTTCTGTCATTGTACGTCAGTTCAGTATATGTCATTCATTTGAAGCGTACACAACAATATTTTTTTTTTTTCACTCAAATATGTCGAACTTTGTGCCTAAAAAAGTGTTTTTGCGGGGAGTTCTTCTTCATTACGGAAAACTGCTCCCGAAAGTCTTCGTATTTTGGTGGAAGTTTACGGTGAACATGCGCTAGCTGATCGAACGTGCCAAAAGTGGTTTGCACGATTTAAAAGTGATGATTTTGGCTTGGAAGACGATGAACGTCCTAGGCAGCCAAAAAAGTTTGAAAATGAAGAACTGGAAGCATTACTCTAGGAAGATTGTTGCCGAACACAAGAATAGCTCGCAGAATCTTTGGGTGTCACTCAAGCAGCCATTTTAAAACGTTTAAGAGCAGCTGGATATATTCAAAAGCAAGGAAATTGGGTTCCACATGAACTCAAGCCGAGAGACGTTGAAAGGCGGTTTTGCTTGTCCGAAATGCTGCTGGAACGTCACAAAAGGAAGTCATTTTTGCATCGGATTGTTACTGATGATGAAAAATGGATCCATTACGACAACCCCAAGCAACAAAAAATTATATGTGAAACCCGGTCAACCAGCCAAATCAACTGCAAAGCCGAATATCCATGGCGCGAAGGTAATGCTTTGTCTTTGGTTGGATCAGATGGGTGTGCTGTATTATGTGCTGCTAAAACCGGGTGAAACCATCAATGGACAACGCTACCGAACACAATTAATCCGTTTGAAGAGAGCAGTAGCCGAAAAACGCCCGAAATATGCGACCGCAATAATTTTCCATCATGACAACGCTCGGCCCCACGTTGCTATTCCGATGAAGAACTATTTGGAAAACAGTAGATGGGAAGTCTTACCCCACCCGCTTTATAGCCCAGACCTTGCCCCTTCTGACTACCATTTGTTCCGCTCGATGCAGAACGCCTTCACTGAAATACGGTTCATATCAGAACAGAATATCAAAAATTGGCTTGATTCATTCTTGGCTGCCAAGCCGGCGCAGTTCTTTTGGGATGGAATCCAAAAATTGCCAGAAAAATAGGAAGAACTCAAAGTTTCAGATGGGCAATACTTTGAATAATACTATTGTACATGTTTTTTTTAAATAAACATTCAAATTTTGAAAAAAAAAAAACCGCACGAATTAAATTACATACCCAATAGGTACAAATAAACATTGGTTACTTGTAAAGAAACAGATCTGTTGAAAACAATAAACATAATACCTTCCGACAAAACTAATAAGTTTGGATATCAAAAGTTTTGCTGCACATTGTATGGATGAAAAGTAACCTCCTGGGGAATAAAAAAAAATTTTTTTTAAATGTTTTTTTTTTTTTTATTTTATTCAATAGAGTCCCCTTTCAGTTTAATACACTGATTCCAGCGATTTTCCCACTTCTTGATCCTCTGAAAAGTAATTTTCCGTGGCGTCGATGATTTTCTAGCGTGAGTTGAATTTTTTATTGATGAGCCGTCTTTTGTTGTTTGGGAAGAGATAATAGTCTGACGGAGCCAAATCGGGCGAATACGGTGGATACGACCGGCGCGCCGGTGCATTGTAAAAATTTTGCAAAAACAAAATTTTTTTTAGCTTCATGTGAGGCCGTTTTGCAGCGAATTCGGCCTTCAATCGTTCAAATAATGAACAGTAATAATCGCTGTTGATGGTTTTTCTTTTTCGAGGTAGTCCACGAAGAGTATGCCATAACAATCCCAGAAAACCGACGCTATAACCTATCCGAGAAATCGAGCCTCCCTTATGCCGGCCTTAGTCATTCTGTTTTCTGGTGTGTAATAGTGGATCCAGGTTTCATCAACATTTACCAATCGACGCCAAAAGTCCGTCCGATTCCGCATCAACAAGTATAAACACTCTTTCGAAGTGCTCTCGCGTTCGTGTTTTTGGTCAGGAGTGAGTATGCGCGGCACCCAGCGGCAGGATAACATTTTTATATGCAGAATATTGCCCAAAATATGGCGTGTGCGCTCAATACTAATCTTTGTGGTATCTGGTAGCTCGCGTGCCTTCACTTTCTGGTCAGTTAAGACCATTTCATGTATTTTTATGACATTGTCCTCTGTAACCGCATCGGAGGGCCTGCCGCTGCGGACTTAATCGGTAGTGGAGTTGCGGCCACTACGAAACTCTCGAAACCAATATTTGACGGTGTTTCCTGACGGATCATTAATCCATAATATTTATCCAACTTTTCTTTTATTTCCTTCTCAGTTTTGCCTTTAAAAAAATAATGTTATATGAAAGAACGAAAATCGTTTTTGTCCATACTCAACATGATGCCAAACACGTCAAAAACATTCAGCTTTCAAAACAAAGCTAAAGGCAGTATCGCACTGAAATTTAGCATGTCTGCCTAAATATTAAAAGACTTCAAGGCAGTAGCAGCGCATTCTGGCAGTCAATTAGGTTACTTTTCACCCCACCTATATTGTTGGCTGTTCTGGGATTGTTTTTTTTTTTTTTTTTTTTTTATAAAGCCATTAAATTAAAATATTACTCCTTATGTACTTTATGTGTGAAAAGAAACATTCTGGAAACTTTTAGGAAATCTTTAAATTTATTGAAAAATACAATTGTTTTCCCAAAAAACTGAAAATGATCAAAAATGTTAATTTATTAGTTATTAGTGTTACTTAATTAATTTTTTTATTTAGCATGTCAAACTAAAAGAACAACAGGGAAATTGAATTTAAAAAATTCCCCTAATTAACAATCCCTTTCATTGATGTCCAGAGTCAAAAGTTTGTGCCTAAACGTGAAAAATGGTAATACAAATGGTTGACAATACAAGCTTGAGTTTGATTTTAAAATTGTAGTACTTGCATTCCATTTATATATTCAAATGAAACGTTCGAAATATGATTCTTAGGTTATTTTTTTAATTTTAATCTGATACTATCCCCTTTTTGTGCACTTGAAACAAAAAAAGAGGTTTCTTTCCATATATACTATTATCTTCACTTTTTTACCACGTTGAAATAAATATTTACCAACTAAAATATTTTTCCTTTTAGTTCTGCTTTTATTTTAAGTACGTACCTAGTGAACATTACGTGAAATTTGCTGTCATTTTGGCCATTCCGACAGGTTCTGGAAATGGGAAATAATTCACATACAATGCGTCTGTGCGAAAGTGACGGGATTGGAAATGGATTAGTAGAGTTTGACATCAAGTTTAATTACAAACAGATCGGCTGCCGAAGAAGACCTAAAATTTAAAATTTATTGTGCTGTTGGCGGTGGGGTAGTTTTCTTCACTTCAAACGAATATACCGTATATAAAAAAAATACGATGGCCACAAACTGGGAGCTTCTCATCCAAAAACTGGCTGAAATAATGGATGAAGAACCGGAGGATTTCGAACTATATTGCTTGCTTTTTGGTGTCATACTTAAAATTGTTTTACAAGTGTACTTTTTTCCATAAAGAATGTGATTTAATAAAAAAAAAATTTAAAAAGTATATGTGTGTTCTGTGTTGTATCTGGTGTATAAGATTGGACAATTTTCAGATCATTTTGCGGTTTGGTATTTTAGCTACTCGAATGGGATCCTGATTTCATCAGATTTTGGTCGTTTCTTTAAGAAGATTTAGTCAAGAACCGACTTCGTTTCCAAGCTAAAGTGTACGCAATTCTAAATATCTATTCATTCCTACCCATACATATATACATCGTACCGAGGATATCAGATAGAGAGACTGGGGTTGTTTCTGCTTTCTTTTTTAAGTCAATTTGAAGAGCACCGTTGGCTTGAATGAGAACACTGTGTTTAGGTAGATTTATTTATAAAGCGAGGGTCAAAAATGTGCAAATGCATTTGTTTTGGGGCTATATATTAAAAAAAAAAAAAATAAAATAAAAACATCATATTTCAATTATTTATCACCATGTAGTGTTGGGCGCGGTAAGTACGTAGGTGGGGGACCACATGGGAACTTAGTACTCCGCGTGCTGTTGACAAAACGCGCCACATAGGCATAGTACCCCTGCGTTAAATTCCGGACCCTAAAAATTAATTTGTATCGTTCCCTTGATAATAATAATAATAATTATCACCATGTAAGTAAAGCTATATTCCATAATTGGAATATACCTAGGAGCAGGTGTGATAATACCGTGAACCCACGTCTAATTTACCCTAAGCAAGGATATTACTATTTATGAAAAAGTCAAATTCACAATGTATACTCTCGGATATATATAGAATATGCAATTTTTCTATTTTGTACTATCTATATGAAAACAATGCCCTTAGAACTTCAATTCACATGCGTGTTTACTGATTTCTGACGCCCACTGTGCATGTTGACCCGGGCTGGATTATTTCAACTCGAGATAAATGTATATACATACTGATGTATGAATACATGTATGTATATTAAAACATTATGAAAATCCTCTAAAGGTACTAGTACAGTTTACTACTGGCATGTACGATTTCTTTAATGAAAAATAAAACGTTATTGACAAATAATAAAATTACAAGTCAATAGTTAAATAAATAGATCACTAGCTACTAGGGCCTTTGCCTCATTGAAATAACTTAAATTAAATGTTTATGTTCAGTCTTGAAACCATTCCGTTAACATTTTATTTATATTGTAATATCGTATTACGGTTAAAAGTTCTTTGAAAGTTTTATTAGCAATAGATAAAGCGGTTGAGTTAACGTGTGTGCATATGTATAGGATATGTAAAATATTTAAAGTCGCAGAAATTGTAATATATTACCTTATTACGGTGCGAGTTCTTTGGTCATTAAGTGTTTGTGAGTAGTATTTGTATGTCCCATTCTAAGCCTTATGCATTTTATTACCAGGTCTAAGTTGTTCAGTAGGAAAGGTTGCCTTTACAGCTCCAGGGTTAATAGTTGAATAGTAGTGCGAATATTGGAGCCAATCCTTCATATTTCTGTTTTTCATACAGGGTTTTATATACCTAGTCCTTACACAATTAACAGCGCTTATTGTCGAAAACTTTTTTTTTAAGGGGCACATGCACTGATCAGTGAAGAATACTAGTCAGTTTGGTTTCAGTTTGCAAATTATTCACACGGAGTAGGCCTTAAAGAGAATCGAGTCGTGGTAATAGCATTGCATAAGTTTGGAAAGAGCTCTGGCCAAATTTTCGAAATATTTTAGGCTATTGCTAGTTTCAACGAATTGTCTGGAGAAGAGAACAGGCCAAGCAGTGGTCAACCGTGCGTAGTCCGTAAAGGCAGTGCGTGAAGGAATTCGGCGATTATGTCCAAGTAATTGGACATATCAACCAGATTCGTGTTTAGGTTGATTTGGGATGGTCTGTATATGAAAGCCTATCGTCGGTCGACGGGTCATTAGGTTAGAAATATGCAAGTGACTTTTGCAATGGCCACTGAAGGTGCTGAAGGTGGAAATCGGCAGGATTCTAACCGCACTAAAACCACCTCCATATCATGACCAGTCAAATAGAGATTGACAAATGATTTTTTTTCAACGTTAAGTTGTTAAGTGTTTGAGAAGGTATTATAGTTTAAATACCGGATCTCATAATTTTGAAATAAAAAGTTCGTGAGGTTCGTATATTATTTCGTACATTTAAGACGGGTTCCACTTTAGGATTGATATGCATATGCAAACGCTCGTTATGACGAGTTGCGTACCTTTTAATAACATCGGCTACAGAATCAATCTGCAAGTCTCGATACAAGTAATTATTTCTAATGTAGCAAGGGGCATTTACTTTGTTTTGAAAGGTTTGTATTATTTGTACAATAGTTTTCTTCGTACAACCCTATAATTAGGGTTCTAACGGCCTTAAGTAACTGATTATATAATAAAATTTTATTTTCATTGGACATATCTGAATTATGTCCCAACAACCAATAAAGTTTTCTATGTCTGATATTAAGCTCTTCTACCTTCTTTTTTACATGTTCCTTCCAACTCAGTTTTGCATTCAGATTCATACCTAGATACTAAGCTGTGTTAGAATAAGGAACTACTTGGTTATTTATTACTAAAGGAACATTCGTTATTTTCTGATTTGTAAAATTGATATAGTTGGACTTTGGCTCATTAAGTTTAATTCGCCATCGTCGCGTCCAATCACATATCTCGTCAACCGAATTTTTTAGTTTTTCTGTTGCTTTAGCCACGCATCCATCAGGTGATAGAAGAGCAGTGTCGTCGGCGACAGTGGCAATCATCGTATCACTCGCAATCGGTATATCTCTGGTATGCAATACTAGGTGGAGTGAAAAGTAACCTCTTTGACCGTCAGAATGCGCTGCTACTGCAAAACAGGTTATGGTGCCTTGAAGTCCGTTCATATTCAGGCAGAAGTGCCAAATTTCAGTGCGATATTGTCTTTAGTTTTGTTTTGACAGCTGATTGTTGTTGACGTATTTGGCATCATGTTGGGTATGGACAAAAACGATTTTCGTTTTATCATAAAACATTATTTTTTGAGAGGCAAAATGCTTCGTCAGATTACACCGTCAAATATTGGTTTCTAGAGTTTCGTGATGGCCGCAAAACCACTACCGATTAAGTCCGCAGCGGCAGGCCCTTCAATGCGGCTACAGAGGACAATGTCAAAAAAAATACATGACATGATGTTCACTGACCGGAAAGTGAAGGTGCGCGAGCTAGCAAATACCACAAAGATTAGTACTGAGCGCACACGCCATATTTTTGGCAATATTCTGCATATGAAGAAGTGATTCTGCCTCTGGGTGCCACGCATACTCACTCCTGACCAAAAACACGAAGGCGAGAGCACTTCGAAAGAGTGTTTGAACTTGCTGATTCGGAATCGGGCGGACTTTTGGCGTCGATTGGTAACTGTTGAACACCAGAGAGCAGAATGAGTGCCCAGCAATGAACTGAAACCGGCATGAGTGCTCCGAAGCGGCCGAGGGAGGCTCGTTGGATCGGAAAGGTTGTGGCGTCGGTTTTCTGGGATTGTCATGGCATGCTCTTCGTGGACTATCTCTAAAAAGGAAAAACCATCAACAGCGAGTATTACTGTTCATTATTGGAGCGATTGATGGCCGAAATCGCTGCAAAATGGCTTCACATGAAGCGAAAAAAATTTTATTTTTGTAAGACAATGCACCGGCGCACAAGAGCATCGCAACCATGGCTAAAATCAATGACTTACGGCTCCAATTGCAGTCGCATGCACCCAATTCGCCCGATTTGGCTCCCTCGGACTATTATCTCTTCCCAAACCTTAAAAGATATCTCATCAATGAAAAATTCAGCTCACGCGAGGAAATCATCGATGCCACGGAGGAGTATTTTGCAGACCTTCTGGAAAATTACTTTTCGGACGGGATCAAGAAGTTGGAAAATCGCTAGAATAAGTGTATAATATTAAAAGGGGACTATATTGAATAAAATAAAAAAAAACATTTAAATTTTTTTTTTTTCATTCACAAGGAGGTCACTTTTCACCCTATCTGGTAAATACAGGGTGGTTCCCAGAAGGCTTCCCTGTGGAATACCTGCCGAATACATAGCGAACTCTAAAAAATCTATCTTCTATATAAGACTTTGATATCTCGTAGTACTGTCTAGGTAGGTCCTTATGTAGTTTATATTCTAAGCCCTTATGCAAATCTGTCAAAAGCGTGTGAAACGTCTAAAAATAGTGTATTGTATAACAAACATGTTCTTTTCAAGTGCATTAGATATACGATGAACCTGGTCTATTGCCGAATGCCTACTTCTTAACCCAAACTGATGGGTGGGAATATGCCTTCTTTGCTCTGTGATTCCATCTAGTCTTTTAAGGAGCAGTTTTTCAAATATTTTTGATAACACCAGTAAAAGTGAGATTGGTCTGTAAGAAGAAACTTCCGTTAGAGGCTTAACTTGTCTATGTATAACAATAATCTCTGTTATCTTAAACTGATGTGGAACATATCTTTGTTGAAAGCAAGGTAAGTTCTTTCAGGATTTAGCAGTTTTCCTTAGAAAGTTTATGAATACATGCTTTGATCTCTTTTAGCGAAACATAAGGGATTATGTCTTCATAAGCTTTATGTAAGTATTCCAGACGTTCGTCATTCCACGCTAGGTGGGAAAGGTTTAAAGATAATTGTCAGCTGCTCCGAAAAAAGTTGGACCTTTTTTTTTGGTCGCCGATCCATTTATCATTAGATGTTTTTAATGGGGGATCTTGCGCTTGAGGTCTTTTTAAATATTTAGCAGCCTTCCAAAAGGAGTAGTCTGTGGCTTTTTTAGCATATAAGTAACAGAGGTATTTGCTAATAGATCGGTTTTTAAAAACACCGATACATTTCTTAAGGTATTGAATATAGCTTTATTGCCTGGAAATCTTTTCATATGCCATTTCTTGCGAGCTCTTCTTTTTTCTAATATAAGTTCCCTAATTTCTGCGGAATATTTTACCGATGCTTGTCAAACAATTTTTGTTTGACTGTCAACCTGTGCGGACGTGTTTTGTCTTGTATACCGAATTCCGAATTCTGTTACTTTTCCGATTTCCTTTAAAGCAACGTAAACTGCCGAATCAGTAAATTTCACTATATTTCCCGTCTTTGTTCGTCGACCTAGATTCACCTGTGCCAGTTTTGTACCCCAAAAAAAAATAAATAAATAAATAAATAAATAAAAAAAATAAACAAATAACCCTAACAAAAATTAATCTGTGTCAATAAGTGTTCGTAGCCCAAAAAAAAAAAAAAAAAAAAAAAAAAAAAAAAAAAAAAAAAAAAAATGGAAAAGTGCTGTGCTAGTGTTTTGTGCTCAATTGTTGACCCCAACGCGGAATGGGTAGCCTGCAATGGTCTCTGTGGAAAATCATTCCATGCCATATGCATCGGTCTTACCCGGAGATCCATTACCTACCTCAAGGAGTATTGCAGTCTCTTCAATTTTTACTGCGACGAGTGCAAAGAGATCACCTTGGCTCATGTTATGCTGGCAATTAAATGCAATAACGAGTCTATCAATGCGATGCTAACCGAAAACAATCATATTAGCAGAACTATTCTCGACAGAATAGAGAAGATTGAAGACTCAGTAAACTGCATTGACAGTAATGTGGAAGCTTACAAGTCCACAGGAAGACTGCTAGAAAAACAACTGACAGCGATCTACAATCTGTCCAAAAATCAATCTCATCACGACAACGAGAGCGAAGTGATGAAACATCACCTGGATGGATTAAAAACTTTCCTCAAAACAAATTTTGCCAACCTCCTTAAATCCAACGTACTCACACACATAAACGACTCTGTCAATCTTCTCCGTACTGATCTCGACTTGCTTTTTCGAACCTCCTCCAAAACAATACATACCACCCCGCATCCATCAGACTCTACGCTTGATGACTTAACCCTAAAAATAATAGACGTCAACGAGGAACTCATAGCAACCCGGTTGACCGTTGCCGAAATCGGTAAAGAAGTGAGATTGGCTTCCCAAAAAATCGATGGAATCCCCGATCAAATTCAACTTCAAGCTAGTTCCCCGTACAATGTCTCAATTCATAATGAATTAGTAGACACGGAGTCACTTTCAAATACTCCTCCTGCCGCCCTAACAACGGAAACCGAAACCGCGCTGCCTATCCCGCCCGCACCCGCCCCACAAAAACCGCTCAAACAATTCGGAACTTCATGGACCCCCACCGAATGGAAAAGCCGACTCGAAAAGTTGAAAGTGGGAAACCATACAGTTTTCTACGTTGAAGGGGCTCCTCAACACGCTGATGTTAGTTGGGTGCGGAATTTCTTTCACCGAAATTATGCCATCACCATTAGCGAGTGCGAGATGATTTTCCCTGCTGACTCCAATAGTTCCTGCAGCTTCAAAATCAGCATCCCAACCAAATATTCATGAATATTCAACACTTCTTCTGGTAAGGCCACTAAACCTGGGAAGATAAGTATCACTAAATGCTTTGAGAAACGAGAAAACCCACGTGTTGACGACAACCAAAATTCTAAAAATAAACGTAATGATAAGCTTAAAAAAAGACCGCTCACAAACCCCCTTCCAACTAAAAAGCACGCTAACAAAAAACGAAGCTCTAATCCCGATCCCAACTGGAGCTTCAAAACGAACTTGTTCCCCGATTTCAGTCCCCCCTCCTCACTTATCCGACACAAAGCCCTTTCACACCAATCCTCTAATCCGCTAATTTCCAATGTTCCACCCAAGTACCCGCGCCAACGCGTCTCTTTCAACTTAACCCCAACCACCCATATTATCCCATCTCAATCTTCTACGCCCCCGATCCCAGCAAACAACTCATTTCCTAACTTCGACCTACAAACTGGAACTAAGTACCCTAATTTTATTAACTCCCATACACTAAACCCAACATCTCATCCGGCGCCCAATTCCATATCCAACCACGAATCTCCATCTCCCTCCCCCACTGCCCCTATTCTTGATCCTCTTTTTCCCCCTACAGTTAAACTAACCCAGCAAACCAATGGAACTACAGAAAGTCGCTATGCACTCTCTAGGCTTAGAGAGAAAGACATATGAAAACATTCGTCTCTTCCTCGCCTATCTACACGACAAATCGGACTCGGTCTGCTACGAAGGGAAGACCAAAACCAGCGTCATGGTATCCATCCAGCAGGAAGGCCTCCCTACCGACCCTATCAGTCTCAGGAAACTTTATGTCAGGTACCACGAGATTTTTAGCATGTCCCCTCAGAAAGTAGCAGACGACCTTGCTGCATTCGGCCACTACGTTCACTCTAAACGAGTCTCACACCTACAGCGAAACCGAGCTGACCACGATAAATTTTTTCGTCCATAACGTGCCTTTCTCGTCAGCACTTAAACCATCCCGCCATACATCTCCACCACACAACATCCCTCTTACATTTTACTACCAGAATGTAAGTGGTCTTCGCTCTAAAACCAATGCTGTCCTACGTCAATCGCATTCTCTTCCCTTTGATATTTACGCCTTGACTGAAACCAATTTGATTCCCGACATAAAGAACCAGGAATTGTTCCCCCCTACTTTTAATGTTTTTCGCGACGACGATCCTACCCGCCCACATGATGATTCCCCCTGTCGCGGCGTCTTACTGGCGGTCCACAACAGCCTTAACTCTTCTCCCATTAGCATCTCTTGATCCTCTAAAGTCGACTTTGTCGCTATAAAAATATCACTCCCCTTCAAGTCCCTTTACGTTTTATGTTGCTACATCCTGCCAGCTCAACCTACCGAATCTTACCAACTTGTTGTCGATGCGATCGACTATTTAATTGACCTGTCTGACTCTACTGACGATATCTTTGTTTTCGGCGACTTTAATCTTCCTCAGCTACAGTGGATTCCATCAGACGATCAATCGTTCTTCATCGCTTCAAATGCCAACTCAGCTAAGGAATGTCTCTTCTTAGATCGCTTAACAGACTCAAGTCTATGCCAAGTCAGTGATGTATCCAACTATATGGGCCGGCAATTGGACCTTATTTTCACAACAGATTCCATTAACTCCTCAGTCTCACTTTGTCCCCTATCTCTCTCTACAATCGATAACTACCACCCCCCCCTTCTACTTTCATTTTTTCATAACTCTTCTTTCCAGTCCACTCCTCCCACAACTCTCTCATCGTACGACTTTCATAAAGCAAACTTTCACAAAATCAGTGACTATCTTATCAGATCCCTCCTTAACTTTCACAACCTAAGCGTAAATGATGCCTTATCCATTTTTTATAAAGAAATATTTAATTCTTTCAGCCTTTACGTTCCGTTTTCTCGCCTTAAAACATCATCTACTAGTCCTCTCTGGTATAAACGCAAGCTTCGTTCCTTACGAAACAAGAGAAACAAGTTATGGTGTTTTCCTGCGTACCAGATCCTTGTCCGACTATTCCAACTATCTTGGTGCTTATCTTCATTTCACCGAACTTTACGATTCCCTTTACCAGCGTTACGTTAACAATGCGCAAGTCAACCTTATAAATGACCCTAAGTCCATTTAACAATTTGTTAACTACAAAAGAAAGTCCGATGATTACCCTTCTTCCCTCTCTTTCAACAACAAGTCATCAACCGATCCACTCACCACTGCCAACCTATTTGCCAGCTTCTTTAAACAATCCTTCACCAACGACTCCTTTGTACCAGATCCCTCCTATTTTCGTTACCTACCGAACTTCTCCAACGGCCCACATCTCTCTCACATCTTGGATCCCTCTTATATCGAATATAAATTACACCAACTCAATGACGAACTTACACCCGGTCCAGATGGCCTCCCTGCCATATTTCTTAAAAAATGTTCTTCGTCTCTTTCCCTTGCCCTTTCTGATCTCTTTCGTCTATCCCTTTCACAAGGAGAATTTCCTCAGGTTTGGAAAACCTCCTTTATAACCCCGATCCACAAAAAGGGATCAAAGAACGAAATAACAAACTATCGTCCAATCGCTAAACTCTCCCATATTCCCAAACTCCTCGAAAGTATTTTGTATGAAGCTCTAAGTTTCCAATGCAAATCACTTATTTCCCCTAGACAACATGGCTTCCTCTGCCCTAGAGAACGGCAACGAAGTCGATGTAGTTGCAACCGATTTTAGCAAAGCCTTCGATAAAATCTCTCATCGATTAATACTCTTCAAATTGTCTGCCCTCGGCTTTGAACCCATACTGTTAAAATGGATATCTTCTTACCTCGAAAACCGTTTTTACAGTGTTCGTTTTAGGTCAGCCCACTCCACTCCATTTTTGGCCACCTCTGGAGTTCCTCAAGGTAGCCATCTCGGTCCCCTTCTCTTTATATTAACCATAAATGATCTCGATAGGATCATCAAATACTCCTCCGTCTCCCTTTACGCCGACGATACCAAATTTTTCAAAACCATTTCCTCTCCCCATGACTCCTTCCTTCTTCAACAAGAACTTGATAGTTTTTCGATCTGGTGCCCCAAAAATTGTTTGGAACTTAATATCACCAAATGCCAGTCCATCACCTTTTCACATAAGCGGCTCAAATCTCCTCCCCGATTCTACCGTCTCCACAACCAACCGATCTCCTCCGTTGAATCTCTTCGCGACCACGGCATTTTGTGTGATAGGGAGCTCAATTTCCGTTTGCATATGGATGGGATAATCCTTAAAGCCAACTCTGCACTAGGTTTTATAAAACGATGGTCCAAAGAATTCACCAACCCATACGTGACCAGGTCCCTCTATATTACATTTGTTCGTCCCCTTCTAGAGTACGCTAGTCAAGTATGGTCCCCATATCATCGCGTTCATATCTCGAGAATCGAAAGCATCCAGCGCCGTTTTCTTCGATTTGCTCTTCGAGGTTTGCCCTGGGATGATTCTTTTACTCTGCCCCCCTATCAAAACCGTCTCAACCTTATTAACCTAAACACCCTTGAGGAACGCAGGGACGCAGCCGACTTTCTCTTCATTCATCGACTTCTTTCAGGTCAGGTTGAATGCATGTCCCTTCACAATTCTATTTTCCTCAACACTAACCCTTGCAATCTACGTACCCCTCGTCTCTTCTATCTCCCAACCCACCACACCACCTATGGCGCGAACGAACCAATCTCCCGCATGTTACGAAAAATTAATTCAAACCCTAGCGTCTTTGACTTCCACCGCACCACTTCCTACCTCAAATCGGTTCTCCTTCACCACAACAACCAACCTTAGTTTTAAGTATTAGTTTAAGTTTAATTTTAAGTTATAGCTTGTATTAAGCCGAATAAATGGGGGCTTTCGCCCCCACCAAAATTAAAAATTAATTTATTTTGTTGATAACTCGGTATACTATCTTCCGCTGCCTGTTGTTCCAACTCGATATCAATTTTGCTAATTGTGACTGGTGGAGACTCAGGTTTAATAAATTGTTCGAGAAGTTCCTAAAAACTTACACCAGTTCGTTCTTTTGTGGGTTAGTCTAACAATTTTCATTTGTTTTAATGACAAACCGTTGACAGTTAGGATAACGAGCGTATGATCCGACGACAGATCAACGCTGCTTTCGAATTTTATTTCCTTTCTATTAATACCGTGCGTTATAAAGAAATCTATAAAGTCGGGTATTTTCTCTGGGTCAGATGGCTAATTAGTAGGCGAACCACTAGAGATAAAGTCCCAGTTTTAATGGCGCCCTGCTTTGTAAAGCTTCTTTCCTTTGTCGTTTGTTTCAGCAGTAATTGATATTTTGTTTACTTTTTTGTTTTCAACATTTATTTGTTGCCTGTTTTTATTTTTATTTATTTATATTACTTACGTTTTGTTGATGTTCGATTATAACTTTTTTTTTTCTTTGTACATACTCTTCCAGCTGGAAAACCTCTGAAACTAGCTGGGTGGTTTCCATGACGGTTAATACATTTCGCTTTCTCATCGTTCTTTTGTGGACAAATATCTGTTGGATGGTTTCCTTCACATGTGACTCATTCAAAGCCTCTTTTACAGTAGCTTTGCGTATGCCCAAACTTTCTTTTCGATAGCTCAACAATGACTTCTCTATAAGTAGCTCTGTCGTCAACAGTTATTTTCCCGTTATTGTTGGTATATGATCTGAGCTTGTACGTATTTTTTGTGTTTTCCTTGTTTATTTTCTTTATCTCATCAAATTTGTCTACTCCAGAGATTATTATTGGTGGTGGTAATGACTGCCTTTTTCTTCCAGTAATATTCTTTGCAAGACTTTTATTATTTGTATTAGCCAGTGTGTTCGCGTATTTTGCCACACTTTCATGATTTCGTGCAGATGTTTCTGGGCTTCCTTCCACCTTTCGTATTTTTGTTTTTCTTTGGAGATGCTTCTACCTCTGGTGCAAGCTCTTCTTCATCTTTGAGGTATTCGCGACTAGTTAAGAGTCTTGTTTTCTTTGCGGAGTAATCTACTTCTTATTTAAGCTTTTGAAAAAATAGCTCCATTTGCTTAAGCTTCGTAATAAGTGTGTTGTTATCCTCCTCAAAGTTCTTTTTACTCACTGAGTCCGTTCTTTCGCGCATAGGCGTTTCGGGCGGATTTCTTTTCTCTTGCTTACGGATTAGAAACTTTTTACCGTGGAAGAAGTTTTCAAGAAACAAAATGACAAATATAATACCACTTCATCTTAGGAATTGAAAGAAGTTGTTCCAAAGGTTCAACGTGGACATCATCATGGTCTCTCACCTTGGTTTTTCAATCTTTCGATTTCTGTGAAAAAGACGTAAAATTATTGCAAAAGTTAAGCAGAAGATATGACAATGTGTTGTCAAAGGTTTTATAAATACCCTTTAAAGTGGATACAGATGGATCTTCCAGCAGGACTCTGCTCCAGCGCACAAGGACAAAACCACGCAGGAGTGACTCAGAGTCAATATTCCTGACTTTATAGCAGCAGAAGATTGGCCGTCGGGGAGTACAGATCTGAATCCACTGGATTATGGTTTGTGGTCAGAATTAGAAAACATGGCCTGCAATACTCCCCACAGGAATTTAAAAAGCCTACAAATAACATAAACCAGAGCAGCGTCCACCTGCTCCATGGAAACCGTACTTGCCACTATAGCCTAATGGCCACATCGTTCGGAAGCTTGTGTTAAAGGAAAAGGCAGTCATTTCGAGTGAATCCGTTTTTTTCAATAATCAATATTGTGACTTAATAAATGAAACAATTTTGAATCCAATATGTTTACTGTTTTTTTTTTATATCGTTTTATATTTGTAACGGAACCTATAGCAGGACTAGGTAGTTTAATGTGTAGTTTTTGATATATTGAATAAAAGAGATGAGCGGTTGTTTGCGAGATAGCTTAACTTCTGAATCCGATAACTAATTTCCTACCATGCCAGTTTGTTATTCCTGTTTTTGGTAATTAGTTTGTCCCGTATATCGGCTATTATGTCACAGACTTGTACAAAGCCCATGGGTATTTCCGTTGACGTTAGACTCCTGTCAAACTGCTTTGTCATTTTTGTTCAGTATCGTTTGGCAATTCATCATGGAAAGACTCACACCACAACAGCGTCTCCAAATTGTTCAGCTGTATAACAAAAATCAGCGTTCTGTGAGAAATGTTTTTCGTGCGATTCGTAGAACTTACGGTGCGCAAAATCGACCTACTAATACTACTATTGCCAATACCATTCGCAAATTTGAGTCCCAGTTTACATTAGTGGATAATACTGGACCGGTTAGACCACATCCAGCACGAAGTAAATAGATTATAGCAGCTATATTTGAGAGTGTACGCGAAGACCGTGACGAATCGATTCGCCGTCGGTCTCAGCAGCTTGGCTTGGCGTATTTTACGTGCGGATCTCGGCCCAAAAACGTACAAAATTCAACTTGTACAAAAATTGAAGCCAGGCGACTTGAATTTGCGTCCTTTTTTCGGTAAATGTGCTCCGGAAAAACTCAGTGAAAAGCGGGGTCTTTGTTGTGAAATTTTTTTCAGTGATGAAGCCCATTTCTGGCTCAATGTATACGTTAATAAACAAAATTTCCAAACAGGAGCTACCATAACATCCAATAAAAACAACAGTATGTTGTGGTTTATGGACTGGTGGAATCATTGGTCCATATTTCTTCAAAAGTAAGACAAATAAGAATGTTACCATGTTAAGGTACTACGTGCTTCCTGAAATTCAAGCACATAGTCTCGGTGAGCTCTCGTTTCAACAAGACGGCGCTACGAGTAATACAGCGCGTGAAACAATGGACTTGTTGAGAAATCATTTTGGTCAGCACTAAATTTTACGTTTTGTTACGGTAAATTGGCCGCCTTGATCGTGCGATATCACACCTTTGGACTATTTTCTCTAGGAATGTGTAAAGTCTCAGGTCTCCAGGAATAAGCCAGCTAAGATTGAGGCTTTGAACGCCAAAATTACTCGTGTTATCTGCGAAATGCCAGTCGTTATCCTCGGACGAGTCGCCCAAAATTGGACCTTCCGAATGGAACACCCCAGACGTAGTCGAAGCCAACATTTACATGATATTATTTTTGAGAAGTAAAAGCCATGAAACGTTCTTTTAACCGATAATAAAAAAATTTAAGTTCGCTTTCAAATTTATATGTTTTATTTTTCATCATAAATCAAACCTCACGATTAATCTCCCTTTAGAACCCGAATACGACCTTAGCTGATATATCACCCCGATGGAAGGGTTGTGACCTGAAGTTATGAACCTTCAATATTCGTTCTAACACAGGAAAACTTTTTGTCGAACAGCTTGGTTAACAACTTGGAGTTGCAATCGATTGATCTAAAGCTGTGGTTATGACAAATGGTACGGAAACACATAACTGCCTCTACAAGCGCTACCTCCTTCTCACGATCTGTGTTGTCGCTACTCCGAAAAAATGTGTTCAACCTTATTGATGCAGCAGTCCAATACTTTGAATTTATGCTTTTGTCTTTCTATGTGGAGAATTACATCATTTTGTCCTCTTGCAGATATTGAAAATTAGCATTCCCAGACATAACAATAAGCAATGGTGTTACGTTTGCTCGGTTTCAGGAATGAATATTTTTTTTTTTTTAAATTTTCCGAGAATTTACACTCCCTCTTGCATGTTTTGTTTGCTGTTGCTGAAGTGGATGCCATTCTATTTCTGTCTATGTATAATGAAAAGTTAATGTTAATAATTATTGTGCTAACATTTGAGTTGCTTTTTATTAATCTATCTACAACTACACGTCCAATAAACTTTACTTCACAGGAAAATGTTTTGTTTTCGATTTAAAAATCACAGATTACAAGCAAAACTGACAATTCATACATATGGCGGCAGGACAGAGACCTCAAAAACCGGACTGTCCTATTAAAATCGGGACGTATAGTCACTTTATGTAAGGGTATGCTTGCAGGTCGTTGATCGCCTGGGTTTGATCGTAAGGGTGGTATTTACGGCTGGTATTTCAAACAATCTGTTTCTGTTGTTGCGGCTGGAGCTCTTAGTTTGGCTGTGTCCCTGGCAGCCGATATATGCGTCGATGCCACAATTGTTATTGCGGAGACTGTGGTCGCTTATCAATAGTTTGGCTATGCTTAGCAAGGCATACTAATTTATTAGAATGATGGCGTGGCAAAGTAAGGCTGGGAAAATCATTTTGTTTTCTTTTTTCTTACAAAATTTTTGTTTGTTTTACTCTGTTCCGAAATCAATTCAGCCATAACGGGTGGTTGTATTCGCTAGGTTACTGGTTCGTCCTAGTAGTCGGTTACCAGAAATGGTCAAACCATTTAGGTCGTACAGTCGTTTCCCACATACATCTACTACTTGCCTACATTTTAAATTATCCATGCTTACTATGTTTCGTTTGCTTCTAATATAGAACATGATTGAATGAAAAAATTCTTTAAAAAATATTGTATCTGTGTGTTCTGTGTTGTATCTGCTGTATAAGATTGGAGAATTTCCAGATCATTTTGCGGTGTGGTCTTTTGACTAAGAAGATATAGTCAAGTAGCTTAAATTGTTTAAAAGCTTAACTGTACGCAATTCTTAGTTATCTACACATCCATACACATTCATATATACATCGTTTTGAGGAAACCAGATAGAGGGTTTTCCTTTAATTTTTTGAGCCAATTCGAAAAGTATACTTGGCTTGAGTGAGAACACTGAGTACAGATAGATTCATTTATAAAGAAAGCGTCAAAAATGTGCAATCACATATGTATTTGTTTGGGGGATACATAATGAAACAAAATTAAGAATATCATATTACAATTATTTTTCACCATATAAACAGAGCTATCCAACTGCATAATTGGAATATACATAGGAGCAGGAGTGATAAGACCTAGGACCCACCCCTAATTGAACCTAAATAAGGATGCCACCATATGCCGGACGAAAGTAAATGACTTGAAAGAGTCAAATCAACTATACTATCGAATATTTGATCCTCAATTAATGCAATAAATAGCTACTCGTATACATAATTTCTTAATATCACATATGTATTTTCAGAAAATTATTGTAGACTGGCTGAACTTCGGGGGAAATCGAAAGCTGATATCTTGTTGATGTTAACGCGTGTCAAGTCTTCAAATACTTCATTGAAGGGAATGCACTGACTCATGCTATTGGGGTTTACCTGGATGAGGATGAATTTGTTAAGTAAAATACTTAAAAATTTATGACTTCAGCCAAGACAGCCCAATGATATTTTCGAAAACGAAAATTGCACGAATTGTGTAATTGCTGTACGACTTTGACCATCAGTAGAAGTAATCCATTATACTCGTAGGCATAGACACATGAGTGTCTAGATCTAAAAATGTTTGAAACCACAAATTACTCTTTGTGTTCATAGTGCTAAATCTTGGCAGCACAAAAAAAAAAAACTTCAAGTCGTTACCACAATTATGTGCAGACGATGACTACCGATATGCCCGTTAGAAGCTACTGACAAGATCCCCTTGTGAACTCGTAGAAGTTTCTGAAAACTAAAAGGACTGGTCGATATTGCAGTGGTCTCATGGCTCTATAGCCATTTTTTCTTCTCCGGCGGGTAGTATTGTGTCAGCTTGTGTTCAGGCACAAGCAGTACGACGAGTTAGTGGATATATACTCATTCGGGTTGTGCGTACTGGAAATAGTGACATGTACCTTACCTTATAAAGAATGTCGAAATGAGAGGCAAATTAAGCAAAGGTTTTAAGTGGTGAAAAACCAAAAAGTTTCTCTCAAATACGAGACCACCACACACGCAATTTGATTGAATGGTGTATCAATTCTAGGCCGATGCTGAGACCTACAAGGTTACAAACCTAAATATGATGTTCCTTGAAAAAATGGGACCCTTTAAAAGACTAGGAAGCTGTAATTATTTAATTGAGATATTCAATTTGCTTAGAAGATTTCACATAATTACAGAATGAACTGTCGGACTAATAGTCTAAAGAACCACTTTTACTGCTCTTAACACCAAAATATAATCTACCTAAGCAACCTACATCTAAGATAAATTAGATTTGTGCTTACTATAAATTAAAAATATTGATTTTTATTTGTATTCATTGAAAGTTGCCCAAAGTCTTCCAAGATTGAAGCTGAATCTGTTGTTGTTACAGAGAAAATACAGCAGAAATTGACTGTTCCAAAAAAAAAAACGAGTATGTACCTTACAGCATCTCATAGTTATTTTCTAATTGTATTCCTACACCCATTAGGAACGTCCAGAAAAGAACCAGGATGACGCAATGAGCAAAAAGCTCTAGCATCGTAAGGAATTCATCGTTAAAATATAAAATAAAAATAAATAGTCGTTCAATTTTGAAAAGTATGCTCTTACAGCCATGGAAACATAACTAAGATCGCCTTTTCATTTCGCATTCTATGGAGGAGTCAAGATACTGACTAGTAAATAAAGAGCCTGGCAGGTCATTCCAGAAGCAAGTTGTGTGGGTTAGGAAAAAATTTCGATATTCGAGACTACGTCTATAGGTGGCATTAAAGGTATACAGGTGAACATTTATAGGGAGACAGGTGGTACAATTGAATGTAATGGAGCCCTGGATTTTAAAATAACGAAGAAACAATATAAGTCAGGAGATATTTGTCAGTGTACGAGTATGTCGATTGACTGTTTTGAATCAGCGGAGGGTTTTGAATCCTATCTAGGAAAAGCAGAGAGATCTTTGGATTACCTTACCAGACTGGGTACTGTACATCAATATTTGCCAGATAAATCTTTTGTATATTAGGGCCATTTTAGACGTAGTGAAGTATTTCTTTTTTCGGTTGACTAAGGTTTGACATTCGACAGCATTTCACACATAATGATCATCATGTTTTGGAATCGTTAAATTCCACTCTGTTGGAGGCTCCCGAATTAATATTGGAATTTAATGAGCTGCCCTCTCTAAATAAGAAAAGTACACACATACATAGGTCCAAGAATGAATACGAAAAGCAGAGCCTAATATATTTAGCAAAGCAATACACTGGATAATCAGACTTACTAGCTTACCTGGGACAAAACAAATATGCGTTTTCAGTTCAGGCGGTCTCTGGTTATCTACCTCCAGTTGGGTACTCTAAGTTGTTTAGTGTCGCCTTCCACTTATTGCCGTCATACGAGTATAGACGATATCTTTCTCTAATCTACCTAAGAGTTTAAATCGAAGACTAGTGTACAATTATCGCCGTTAAATATCTTCTTCCAAACTAATATACGTCAACGCCGGCGAGACCAAAATCATTCGAAGAATTTTTCATTCAAAACGGCTTAGGATACACATTTTAATCCACGTTCTTGCAAAGAATCTCCCTCATTTTTCCTGATAAGGCGCTAAGACCTCCTTAGAGCCAAGAAACAGCGAAGAGAAGGAGGAAAGAGGAAGAGGAAAACTTAGTTTGTTTTCTGATAACCACTCATTATAATGCTCAATAGTATAGTCGAGGTATACAAAGCCCGTGACTACGTCAAAGTGGCAGACAAGAAAAAGAATGTCGGAGATATAACCCAGTCGTGTGGCACACTAGATTCATCGATCCAAAAAAGAGCCTTATTCCAAACTCTGTCAAATGCTTTTGAAATATCAATTACAACTATCATGCTTTTGCCAGATTGATGTAGACTTTGGTTGCACTTTCCGGTAAGATATGCTATCAGACCACCAATGACCTGTTGCTTTGCCGGCTAATCAGTATTTAAATGACTTTGGAGAGAAGAGCACCTAAGTGCAATGGGTCTTTAAGAGGACAGAGAAGAAGATTTACCTTTTTAAGGTACGGGCTGGACAAATGCTGTCCTAAAGAGTAGGATAGATAAAAGGGGTTACGCAGTGGTTTTACCAGCGTTGAAAAACGCTTGTTCAGAAGATGGGGGGACCAGCAGATTTATGTATGTTAGGACCCTTAAGTACTCTTGCTAATAAACGATTATTGATGATTGGATGCACTCAGGTGTAAGGGAAAACAGCACACAATCTTAAAGCGGTAATGGAATTGACCTCTTAATCAATCGTCTCAAAACCGAGTTGGTCTCGGGTTAACAAATGCTATTGAAATTACTGACTGGTTAACATATCAAGCAATTCCAGAAATGCCTGTTGGTGGAGGTACACAAATCAGTCCTGAAATTAATTACCATCTCAACAAAAAATGGCTGGCTCTGGATTGCATTCCATGACAGAGAAACCCAGAATGGGCGCATGTCGGCTGTAGCAAAAATGAAATGGTGATATAATATATTATGAAACAAAAGCACTATAATATCCCCAAATCATATACATGCGTCGTATATTTCCGCCATGACGATCTCACGCAAAAGGACTTCTTCTTAAGCCAGGGAAAATTCTGATGGTTCTGCCACGGGTTGGCGAAGGAGAAAAATATTCTCTCAATAGACAAGAAGTCGAAAGACAGAATGCTTTTAAAATTAAAGAAATTGTTCTTTAACTTCTCACAAATTCTGGTGCTTAAAACAAATCTCAAGATAAAACCAGACCTGCGCACTGCGAACAAAGGCTTTTTGATGTATGTGGTGCCCATACCCAGACCCAAATATGCTCAGCCGATGTAGCCGCATTTAGAACGGTAGAAGAATCAACACGAAGATAGCAGTCATTCTAAACATGTCGGGACCGCCCAAACTCAATAGTCGTGGGCTTAAAGATCTTCCAAGTCCTAAGTCAGCGTCAACGGTTCTAGTTATCGTGTAATATGAATCACTTTGATGTAGATTTCATTCAGGAGTCACATATTTACAAAGATCAAATATAGGGCATACCAGGCGAGCTATTTTGTGACCTCTTTATTGAAGGCAGACAAAAGTACTATTTAGAATTCACTAGCCTTGGATGATTAGAAACAGAAAGTTTAAGATAAAAATTAACTACTATACTGACGACCTTACTACAATAAGTTTGAACAACAAAAATCTTGGAGGAGAGATAAATTAAAACACCTCTAACCAATTAACTGTGCTCAATATGGAGTTTTAACCCACCCTAAAAAAATGCCCAAACACACCATAGCAAACCTACCTATGCAATCTTCCAACCACCACCAACCAGAGTACATAATTCTCATTTCAGTATTTTACAATATCCACACATATCCACACCCTATTTTATTCCGCCATATTAATTGAATTTCCAATAATTATTTTCAAAAATCTGAATAGGCGTACACAAGAAGATGATGCTTGAAAAGGGAAGGAAATATGAACAAAGGAATTTGTGGTGTATCTATAGAAAAGGGATCAGCCATTTAAAAAAAAAAAAAAAAAAAATTCAAAACCATAAAACTGGTTTAGTTCATTGAATAGCAGTCAATTTGGACTTTTTTGTAAATTTGTCTTGTTAGATCTTTTTCATCATAATAAAACGAAATAGAAACTATAGGAAACAGGGGCATTCTCCATTATTTCGTATACGTCTACATGCCCAGATCAAATATAAGAAGCAAAAATTCTTATTTCCAGCTGGCGCAAAAACCAATGACAACGTTGTTTTTTGCCGTTTTTCTTTTCGAAAAAATGTTCATTGTTCATTAAAAAAAAATTACAAATAATCCATCAAACCTTCTCCGAAAGCATTACATTTCCTCTTTGAGAATTATTTTATTTTTTAATTTATTTATTGTATTTCTGTCATCAACAAATTTTGCTTACAGGCCACGAATTTGATATGTATTATATTAACAAACAGAACAACTACTAGTATTCGAGAATATAACAATTCGAACAGATAAAATGTTTTTGAATTTTTCACTGCAACGCATTTAAAAGTAATGTGTCTACTTGATTTTCTATTCTATTTAAGCATTCTCTTCGTCTCACCTGAGTATATGCAAAATATCTTTCTCTGTCAGAAGGTTCAAATAGGATACATACTCGTATATTGGGCTCTTAACAACATTGTCTAATTGTTGCATTATTAAAACCTAAATGCTGCATTTGCTTCGAACTTCATATAGTATTTAAGTGAATAAGGAGCTCCCTTTATTTAGATTCGTTGATTTCGTCAGCTCAAGCAATTGTTTCTGGACATTGGCCGGAAATTTTATTTCCCGATGTTCGATACTCCGTCTACTCTAGGTAAGTGGAAATTCTCCTTTTATAGAAAATCCTATCCCAATAACTTATTTGAAAGGCATACCAACTCAATACTTAAAAGAGTTTTTATGGAGGGTAAGAAATTTCAATCAATTAAATAGCCATGATTGAAAAATTCTTGCCATGAAATGTTTGAATACAGGTCTAGGTATATAATCACGTAGTCAGTGTTTCACAAAGGTCATCATTTCAGTCCAATTCTTCAGCAATATATCGGGTAAATCGATCACCAGTCTCTCACCGAATTGTGTGTAAACAAATCGAGTTGGTGCAGCGGCATCTTATAGAAACCACATTTAACCCAGATCTATGTCATCCATGTTTTGAAAGAAATTTTTGTAGAACCTGGTCGGGTGTTGTTCGCCGACTTTTTCAAAAGAAGGTGTGCGCTAAGAACTCGGTCAGCACCAAAAAGCAGATGTCACCACAATTTTGACGGACAGCGACAAATCTTCGAATGTGAAATATTCTGTTTATAAGAAAGTCCGTAACACTCCTATCATTCGGACTCGGCAAACAATCCTAGGTACCCTCTCAGTGTGCTTAAAAAATAACCAATGGAACAAAACAGTGAGTGGGAGAGACTTTTCTTTAGCTCACCCGGAATTGTTTATTTTATCAAATAAGGGCCGATAATGCCACCAGTATTCAAGTTTGGTATATTTTCATCTGTACTGGATCTACGTATATTGATGGTTCCGACACGTATGAGTGAACCTTGATTCAAGATTTGCAAAAATATCTCATGCATCTGCTATGTCTAACAGAATTCCCCATCGAATGTTCTACCTCTAAAGTAAGTACTCGTAAAACAAAACAAAACAAAAAAAAAAAAAAAAAATTTAAGATAATTTCTTTAACACAATGAAGGGATTTCCCAACTCATAAAGTCGAGAAATATCGTAATTTTAGTTAGCATGTACTTCATTATTTAATTTGTGGGTATCACACACATCGTACCAATTATTTGATCTTGTATCGATTCGGGAAGGAAGCACTTAAACAAACAACTAGTTCATTATTATAGTCCCATTCCTGTGTCAAACAATATTATTCTCAATCACTAAGTGCTATTAAAAATAATCGAAAACAACACTTGCAACTCTGGCTAGTGGCTTTCATTCCCATATGCGTCAATGAACTTCCAATAAGAGATATCTCCCCTTCTGACGGCAACCATCCACAAGCAATAACAAAAAGTGATCTGAAATAGTATTTGGTAGAGCTTTTTGTTGCTTTTAACACAACAATTGGTGTTGACCGAGTATCACTATAGTATGCCATGAGATAGGTCGAGTATGTCACATACAAAATAAATAAAATAAACATAGATGGCAAACTTTCCATATATTGGAAAATAAAAACCGATTTTCTCCTGATCGCCCCTACTCGTGTAAACATGTCCGTGGATTCGTGTGAATTGTCAACATTGTCAACATTGTCAAAATTTGAGAATGACGTCTCCCACATAAACCTTTTACCAGGAGAGCATGTTCCGAAAAAATGTAAATTACAATTCATGAATACATTTAATTATAAGATTAAATGGAAAGTACATATATGTATTATAATTCAATTGTCGTATTAACTTTTCGTAAGAAGGAATAGATAAGGATTAATGATTATTTTGATTGTTTTCATTTGTGAAAATATAACTTTACATAAAACTTTTGCAAAATTGAATTTAAGGTATTGGTAATAGCAAGAAACAAAATAATGAAGAATGTAAAAAAATATTGTGCTTTATAAGTTCATTTGGTACAACAGAGAATTGACTAATTCGTTTTTAAAACAATATGGGTGCAACTGGACACATTTAGCTCAGAATAGAGAAAAAAATCTGAACTACACGACAAATGGTAACTAACTTATATGAATTTCTAAATTTAAAAAAAAAAATTGTCTACGGTCAACGATTTTAATTTTAAAATATCCATTTTCTGACCGATTTTTAAGTATTGGATCTATAACTTAATTCGTGCGGTTTGCTAAGACATGGCGTAACTTGTATTATTCCATTGTTATTATTCCATTGGAACATGCGTTGGAAAGCTTCTGTCATTGTACGTCAGTTCAGTATATGTCATTCATTTGAAGCGTACACAACAATATTTTTTTTTTTTTTCACTCAAATATGTCGAACTTTGTGCCTAAAAAAGTGTTTTTGCGGGGAGTTCTTCTTCATTACGGAAAACTGCTCCCGAAAGTCATCGTATTTTGGTGGAAGTTTACGGTGAACATGCGCTAGCTGATCGAACGTGCCAAAAGTGGTTTGCACGATTTAAAAGTGATGATTTTGGCTTGGAAGACGATGAACGTCCTAGGCAGCCAAAAAAGTTTGAAAATGAAGAACTGGAAGCATTACTCTAGGAAGATTGTTGCCGAACACAAGAATAGCTCGCAGAATCTTTGGGTGTCACTCAAGCAGCCATTTTAAAACGTTTAAGAGCAGCTGGATATATTCAAAAGCAAGGAAATTGGGTTCCACATGAACTCAAGCCGAGAGACGTTGAAAGGCGGTTTTGCTTGTCCGAAATGCTGCTGGAACGTCACAAAAGGAAGTCATTTTTGCATCGGATTGTTACTGATGATGAAAAATGGATCCATTACGACAACCCCAAGCAACAAAAAATTATATGTGAAACCCGGTCAACCAGCCAAATCAACTGCAAAGCCGAATATCCATGGCGCGAAGGTAATGCTTTGTCTTTGGTTGGATCAGATGGGTGTGCTGTATTATGTGCTGCTAAAACCGGGTGAAACCATCAATGGAAAACGCTACCGAACACAATTAATCCGTTTGAAGAGAGCAGTAGCCGAAAAACGCCCGAAATATGCGACCGCAATAATTTTCCATCATGACAACGCTCGGCCCCACGTTGCTATTCCGATGAAGAACTATTTGGAAAACAGTAGATGGGAAGTCTTACCCCACCCGCTTTATAGCCCAGACTACCATTTGTTCCGCTCGATGCAGAACGCCTTCACTGAAATACGGTTCATATCAAAACAGAATATCAAAAATTGGCTTGATTCATTCTTGGCTGCCAAGCCGGCGCAGTTCTTTTGGGATGGAATCCAAAAATTGCCAGAAAAATAGGAAGAACTCAAAGTTTCAGATGGGCAATACTTAGAATAATACTATTGTACATGTTTTTCTTAAATAAACATTCAAATTTTGAAAAAAAAAACCGCACGAATTAAATTACATACCCAATAGGTACAAATAAACATTGGTTACTTGTAAAGAAACAGATCTGTTAAAAACAATAAACATAATACCTTCCGACAAAACTAATAAGTTTGGATATCAAAAGTTTTGCTGCACATTGTATGGATGAAAAGTAACCTCCTGGGGAATAAAAAAAAATTTTTTTAAAATGTTTTTTTTTTTTTATTTTATTCAATAGAGTCCCCTTTCAGTTTAATACACTGATTCCAGCGATTTTCCCACTTCTTGATCCTCTGAAAAGTAATTTTCCGTGGCGTCGATGATTTTCTAGCGTGAGTTGAATTTTTTATTGATGAGCCGTCTTTTGTTGTTTGGGAAGAGATAATAGTCTGACGGAGCCAAATCGGGCGAATACGATGGATACGACCGGCGCGCCGGTGCATTGTAAAAATTTTGCAAAAACAAAATTTTTTTTAGCTTCATGTGAGGCCGTTTTGCAGCGAATTCGGCCTTCAATCGTTCAAATAATGAACAGTAATAATCGCTGTTGATGGTTTTTCTTTTTCGAGGTAGTCCACGAAGAGTATGCCATAACAATCCCAGAAAACCGACGCTATAACCTTTCCGAGAAATCGAGCCTCCCTTGTGCCGGCCTTAGTCATTCTGTTTTCTGGTGTGTAATAGTGGATTCAGGTTTCATCAACATTTACCAATCGACGCCAAAAGTCCGTCCGATTCCGCATCAACAAGTATAAACACTCTTTCGAAGTGCTCTCGCGTTCGTGTTTTTGGTCAGGAGTGAGTATGCGCGGCACCCAGCGGCAGGATAACATTTTTATATGCAGAATATTGCCCAAAATATGGCGTGTGCGCTCAATACTAATCTTTGTAGTATCTGGTAGCTCGCGTGCCTTCACTTTCTGGTCAGTCAAGACCATTTCATGTATTTTAATGACATTGTCCTCTGTAACCGCATCGGAGGGCCTGCCGCTGCGGACTTAATCGGTAGTGGAGTTGCGGCCACTACGAAACTCTCGAAACCAATATTTGACGGTGTTTCCTGACGGATCATTAATCCATAATATTTATCCAACTTTTCTTTTATTTCCTTCTCAGTTTTGCCTTTAAAAAAATAATGTTATATGAAAGAACGAAAATCGTTTTTGTCCATACTCAACATGATGCCAAACACGTCAAAAACATTCAGCTTTCAAAACAAAGCTAAAGGCAGTATCGCACTGAAATTTAGCATGTCTGCCTAAATATTAAAAGACTTCAAGGCAGTAGCAGCGCATTCTGGCAGTCAATTAGGTTACTTTTCACCCCACCTATAATGTTGGCTGTTCTGGGATTGTTTTTTTTTTTTTTTTTTTTTTATAAAGCCATTAAATTAAAATATTACTCCTTATGTACTTTATGTGTGAAAAGAAACATTCTGGAAACTTTTAGGAAATCTTTAAATTTATTGAAAAATACAATTGTTTTCCCAAAAAACTGAAAATGATCAAAAATGTTAATTTATTAGTTATTAGTGTTACTTAATTAATTTTTTTATTTAGCATGTCAAACTAAAAGAACAACAGGGAAATCGAATTTAAAAAATTCCCCTAATTAACAATCCCTTTCATTGATGTCCAGAGTCAAAAGTTTGTGCCTAAACGTGAAAAATGGTAATACAAATGGTTGACAATACAAGCTTGAGTTTGATTTTAAAATTGTAGTACTTGCATTCCATTTATATATTCAAATGAAACGTTCGAAATATGATTCTTAGGTTATTTTTTTAATTTTAATCTGATACTATCCCCTTTTTGTGCACTTGAAACAAAAAAAGAGGTTTCTTTCCATATATACTATTATCTTCACTTTTTTACCACGTTGAAATAAATATTTACCAACTAAAATATTTTTCCTTTTAGTTCTGCTTTTATTTTAAGTACGTACCTAGTGAACATTACGTGAAATTTGCTGTCATTTTGGCCATTCCGACAGGTTCTGGAAATGGGAAATAATTCACATACAATGCGTCTGTGCGAAAGTCACGGGATTGGAAATGGATTAGTAGAGTTTGACATCAAGTTTAATTACAAACAGATCGGCTGCCGAAGAAGACCTAAAATTTAAAATTTATTGTGCTGTTGGCGGTGGGGTAGTTTTCTTCACTTCAAACGAATATACCGTATATAAAAAAAAATACGATGGCCACAAACTGGGAGCTTCTCATCCAAAAACTGGCTGAAATAATGGATGAAGAACCGGAGGATTTCGAACTATATTGCTTGCTTTTTGGTGTCATACTTAAAATTGTTTTACAAGTGTACTTTTTTCCATAAAGAATGTGATTTAATAAAAAAAAAATTTAAAAAGTATATGTGTGTTCTGTGTTGTATCTGGTGTATAAGATTGGACAATTTTCAGATCATTTTGCGGTTTGGTATTTTAGCTACTCGAATGGGATCCTGATTTCATCAGATTTTGGTCGTTTCTTTAAGAAGATTTAGTCAAGAACCGACTTCGTTTCCAAGCTAAAGTGTACGCAATTCTAAATATCTATTCATTCCTACCCATACATATATACATCGTACCGAGGATATCAGATAGAGAGACTGGGGTTGTTTCTGCTTTCTTTTTTAAGTCAATTTGAAGAGCACCGTTGGCTTGAATGAGAACACTGTGTTTAGGTAGATTTATTTATAAAGCGAGGGTCAAAAATGTGCAAATGCATTTGTTTTGGGGCTATATATTAAAAAAAAAAAAATAAAATAAAAACTTCATATTTCAATTATTTATCACCATGTAGTGTTGGGCGCGGTAAGTACGTAGGTGGGGGACCACATGGGAACTTAGTACTCCGCGTGCTGTTGACAAAACGCGCCACATAGGCATAGTACCCCTGCGTTAAATTCCGGACCCTAAAAATTAATTTGTATCGTTCCCTTAATAATAATAATAATAATTATCACCATGTAAGTAAAGCTATATTCCATAATTGGAATATACTTAGGAGCAGGTGTGATAATACCGTGAACCCACGTCTAATTTACCCTAAGCAAGGATATTACTATTTTTCACATGAAAAAGTCAAATTAACAATGTATACTCTCGGATATATATAGAATATGCAATTTTTCTATTTTGTACTATCTATATGAAAACAATGCCCTTAGAACTTCAATTCACATGCGTGTTTACTGATTTCTGACGCCCACTGTGCATGTTGACCCGGGCTGGATTATTTCAACTCGAGATAAATGTATATACATACTGATGTATGAATACATGTATGTATATTAAAACATTATGAAAATCCTCTAAAGGTACTAGTACAGTTTACTACTGGCATGTACGATTTCTTTAATGAAAAATAAAACGTTATTGACAAATAATAAAATTACAAGTCAATAGTTAAATAAATAGATCACTAGCTACTAGGGCCTTTGCCTCATTGAAATAACTTAAATTAAATGTTTATGTTCAGTCTTGAAACCATTCCGTTAACATTTTATTTATATTGTAATATCGTATTACGGTTAAAAGTTCTTTGAAAGTTTTATTAGCAATAGATAAAGCGGTTGAGTTAACGTGTGTGCATATGTATAGGATATGTAAAATATTTAAAGTCGCAGAAATTGTAATATATTACCTTATTACGGTGCGAGTTCTTTGGTCATTAAGTGTTTGTGAGTAGTATTTGTATGTCCCATTCTAAGCCTTATGCATTTTATTACCAGGTCTAAGTTGTTCAGTAGGAAAGGTTGCCTTTACAGCTCCAGGGTTAATAGTTGAATAGTAGTGCGAATATTGGAGCCAATCCTTCATATTTCTGTTTTTCATACAGGGTTTTATATACCTAGTCCTTACACAATTAACAGCGCTTATTGTCGAAAACTTTTTTTTTAAGGGGCACATGCACTGATCAGTGAAGAATACTAGTCAGTTTGGTTTCAGTTTGCAAATTATTCACACGGAGTCGTGGTAATAGCATTGCATAAGTTTGGAAAGAGCTCTGGCCAAATTTTCGAAATATTTTAGGCTATTGCTAGTTTCAACGAATTGTCTGGAGAAGAGAACAGGCCAAGCAGTGGTCGACCGTGCGTAGTCCGTAAAGGCAGTGCGTGAAGGAATTCGGCGATTATGTCCAAGTAATTGGACATATCAACCAGATTCGTGTTTAGGTTGATTTGGGATGGTCTGTATATGAAAGCCTATCGTCGGTCGACGGGTCATCTTCTAACTCCTCAATTAAAAAAATTAGGCTAGAAATATGCAAGTGACTTTTGCAATATCTACTGAAGGTGCTGAAGGTGTAAATCGGTAGGATTCTAACCGCACTAAAACCACCTCCATATCATGACCAGTCAAATAGAGATTGACAAATGATTTTTTTTCAACGTTAAGTTGTTAAGTGTTTGAGAAGGTATTATAGTTTAAATACCGGATCTCATAATTTTTAAATAAAAAGTTCGTGAGGTTCGTATATTATTTCGTACATTTAAGACGGGTTCCACTTTAGGATTGATATGCATATGCAAGCGCTCGTTATGACGAGTTGCGTACCTTTTAATAACATCGGCTACAGAATCAATCTGCAAGTCTCGATGCAAGTAATTATTTCTAATGTAGCAAGGGGCATTTACTTTGTTTTGAAAGGTCTGTATTATTTGTACAATAGTTTTCTTCGTACAACCCTATAATTAGGGTCCTAACGGCCTTAAGTAACTGATTATATAATAAAATTTTATTTTCAGTGGACATATCTGAATTATGTCCCAACAACCAATAAAGTTTTCTATGTCTGATATTAAGCTCTTCTACCTTCTTTTTTACATGTTCCTTCCAACTCAGTTTTGCATTCAGATTCATACCTAGATACTAAGCTGTGTTAGAATAAGGAACTACTTGGTTATTTATTACTAAAGGAACATTCGTTATTTTCTGATTTGTAAAATTGATATAGTTGGACTTTGGCTCATTAAGTTTAATTCGCCATCGTCGCGTCCAATCACATATCTCGTCAACCGAATTTTTTAGTTTTTCTGTTGCTTTAGCCACGCATCCATCAGGTGATAGAAGAGCAGTGTCGTCGGCGACAGTGGCAATCATCGTATCACTCGCATTTGGTATATCTCTGGTATGCAATACTAGGTGGAGTGAAAAGTAACCTCTTTGACCGTCAGAATGCGCTGCTACTGCAAAACAGGTTATGGTGCCTTGAAGTCCGTTCATATTCAGGCAGAAGTGCCAAATTTCAGTGCGATATTGTCTTTAGTTTTGTTTTGACAGCTGATTGTTGTTGACGTATTTGGCATCATGTTGGCTATGGACAAAAATGATTTTCGTTTAATCATAAAACATTATTTTTTGAGAGGCAAAATGCTTCGTCAGATTACACCGTCAAATATTGGTTTCTAGAGTTTCGTGATGGCCGCAAAACCACTACCGATTAAGTCCGCAGCGGCAGGCCCTTCAATGCGGCTACAGAGGACAATGTCAAAAAAAATACATGACATGATGTTCACTGACCGGAAAGTGAAGGTGCGCGAGCTAGCAAATACCACAAAGATTAGTACTGAGCGCACACGCCATATTTTTGGCAATATTCTGCATATGAAGAAGTGATTCTGCCTCTGGGTGCCGCGCATACTCACTCCTGACCAAAAACACGAAGGCGAGAGCACTTCGAAAGAGTGTTTGAACTTGCTGATTCGGAATCGGGCAGACTTTTGGCGTCGATTGGTAACTGTTGAACACCAGAGAGCAGAATGAGTGCCCAGCAATGAACTGAAACCGGCATGAGTGCTCCGAAGCGGCCGAGGGAGGCTCGTTGGATCGGAAAGGTTATGGCGTCGGTTTTCTGGGACTGTCATGGCATGCTCTTCGTGGACTATCTCTAAAAAGGAAAAACCATCAACAGCGAGTATTACTGTGCATTATTGGAGCGATTGATGGCCGAAATCGCTGCAAAATGGCTTCACATGAAGCGAAAAAAATTTTGTTTTTGCAAGACAATGCACCGGCGCACAAGAGCATCGCAACCATGGCTAAAATCAATGACTTACGGCTCCAATTGCTGTCGCATGCACCCAATTCGCCCGATTTGGCTCCCTCGGACTATTATCTCTTCCCAAACCTTAAAAGATATCTCATCAATGAAAAATTCAGGTCATGCGAGGAAATCATCGATGCCACGGAGGAGTATTTTGCAGACCTTCTGGAAAATTACTTTTCGGACGGGATCAAGAAGTTGGAAAATCGCTAGAATAAGTGTATAAAATTAAAAGGGGACTATATTGAATAAAATAAAAAAAACATTTAAAATTTTTTTTTTCATTCACAAGGAGGTCAATTTTCACCCTATCTGGTAAATACAGGGTGGTTCCCAGAAGGCTTCCCTGTGGAATACCTGCCGAGTACATAGCGAACTCTAAAAAATCTATCTTCTATATAAGACTTTGATATCTCGTAGTACTGTCTAGGTAGGTCCTTATGTAGTTTATATTCTAAGCCCTTATGCAAATCTGTCAAAAGCGTGTGAAACGTCTAAATATAGTGTATTGTATAACAAACATGTTCTTTTCAAGTGCATTAGATATACGATGAACCTGGTCTATTGCCGAATGCCTACTTCTTAACCCAAACTGATGGGTGGGAATATGCCTTCTTTGCTCTGTGATTCCATCTAGTCTTTTAAGGAGCAGTTTTTCAAATATTTTTGATAACACCAGTAAAAGTGAGATTGGTCTGTAAGAAGAAACTTCCGTTAGAGGCTTAACTTGTCTATGTATAACAATAATCTCTGTTATCTTAAACTGATGTGCAACATATCTTTGTTGAAAGCAAGGTAAGTTCTTTCAGGATTTAGCAGTTTTCCTTAGAAAGTTTATGAATACATGCTTTGATCTCTTTTAGCGAAACATAAGGGATTATGTCTTCATAAGCTTTATGTAAGTATTCCAGACGTTCGTCATTCCACGCTAGGTGGGAAAGGTTTAAAGATAATTGTCAGCTGCTCCTAAAAAAGTTGGACCTTTTTTTTTTGGTCGCCGATCCATTTATCATTAGATGTTTTTAATGGGGGATCTTGCGCTTCAGGTCTTTTTAAATATTTAGCAGCCTTCCAAAAGGAGTAGTCTGTGGCTTTTTTAGCAGATAAGTAACAGAGGTATTTGCTAAGAGATCGGTTTTTAAAAACACCGATACATTTCTTAAGGTATTGAATATAGCTTTATTGCCTGGAAATCTTTTCATATGCCATTTCTTGCGAGCTCTTCTTTTTTCTAATATAAGTTCCCTAATTTCTGCGGAATATTTTACCGATGCTTGTTTATTTTGTTGATAACTCGGTATACTATCTTCCGCTGCCTGTTGTTCCAACTCGATATCAATTTTGCTAATTGTGACTAGTGGGGACTCAGGTTTAATAAATTGTTCGAGAAGTTCCTAAAAACTTACACCAGTTCGTTCTTTTGTGGGTTAGTCTAACAATTTTCATTTGTTCTAATGACAAACCGTTGACAGTTAGGATAACGAGCGTATGATCCGACGACAGATCAACGCTGCTTTCGAATTTTATTTCCTTTCTATTAATACCTTGCATTATAAAGAAATCTATAAAGTCAGGTATTTTCTCTGGGTCAGATTGCTAATTAGTAGGCGAACCAGTAGAGATAAAGTCCCAGTTTTAATGGCGCCCTGCTTTGTAAAGCTTCTTTCCTTTGTCGTTTGTTTTAGCAGTAATTGATATTTTGTTTACTTTTTTGTTTTCAACATTTATTTGTTGCCTGTTTTTATTTTTATTTATTTATATTACTTACGTTTTGTTGATGTTCGATTATAACTTTTTTTTTTCTTTGTACATACTCTTGCAGCTGGAAAACCTCTGTAACTAGCTGGGTGGTTTCCATGACGGTTGATACATTTCGCTTTCTCATCGTTCTTTTGTGGACAAATATCTGGATGGTTTCCTTCACATGTGACTCATTCAAAGCCTCTTTCACAGTAGCTTTGCGTATGCCCAAACTTTGTTTTCGATAGCTCAACAATGACTTCTCTATAAGTAGCTCTGTCGTCAACAGTTATTTTCCCGTTATTGTTGGTATATGATCTGAGCTTGTACGTATTTTTTGTGTTTTCCTTGTTTATTTTCTTTATCTCATCAAATTTGTCTACTCCAGAGATTATTATTGGTGGTGGTAATGACTGCCTTTTTCTTCCAGTAATATTCTTTGCAAGACTTTTATTATTTGTATTAGCCAGTGTGTTCGCGTATTTTGCCACACTTTCATGATTTCGTGCAGATGTTTCTGGGCTTCCTTCCACCTTTCGTATTTTTGTTTTTCTTTGGAGATGCTTCTACCTCTGGTGCAAGCTCTTCTTCATCTTTGAGGTATTCGCGACTAGTTAAGAGTCTTGTTTTCTTTGCGGAGTAATCTACTTCTTATTTAAGCTTTTGAAAAAATAGCTCCATTTGCTTAAGCTTCGTAATAAGTGTGTTGTTATCCTCCTCAAAGTTCTTTTTACTCACTGAGTCCGTTCTTTCGCGCATAGGCGTTTCGGGCGGATTTCTTTTCTCTTGCTTACGGATTAGAAACTTTTTACCGTGGAAGAAGTTTTCAAGAAACAAAATGACAAATATAATACCACTTCATCTTAGGAATTGAAAGAAGTTGTTCCAAAGGTTCAACGTGGACATCATCATGGTCTCTCACCTTGGTTTTTCAATCTTTCGATTTCTGTGAAAAAGACGTAAAATTATTGCAAAAGTTAAGCAGAAGATATGACAATGTGTTGTCAAGGGTTTTATAAATACCCTTTAAAGTGGATACAGATGGATCTTCCAGCAGGACTCTGCTCTAGCGCACAAGGACAAAACCACGCAGGAGTGACTCAGAGTCAATATTCCTGACTTTATAGCAGCAGAAGATTGGCCGTCGGGGAGTACAGATCTGAATCCACTGGATTATGGTTTGTGGTCAGAATTAGAAAACATGGCCTGCAATACTCCCCACAGGAATTTAAAAAGCCTACAAATAACATAAACCAGAGCAGCGTCCACCTGCTAAATGGAAACCGTACGTGCCACTATAGCCTAATGGCCACATCGTTCGGAAGCTTGTGTTAAAGGAAAAGGCAGTCATTTCGAGTGAATCCGTTTTTTTCAATAATCAATATTGTGACTTAATAAATGAAACAATTTTGAATCCAATATGTTTACTGTTTTTTTTTTATATCGTTTTATATTTGTAACGGAACCTATAGCAGTACTAGGTAGTTTAATGTGTAGTTTTTGATATATTGAATAAAAGAGATGAGCGGTTGTTTGCGAGATAGCTTAACTTCTGAATCCGATAACTAATTTCCTACCATGCCAGTTTGTTATTCCTGTTTTTGGTAATTAGTTTGTCCCGTATATCGGCTATTATGTCACAGACTTGTACAAAGCCCATGGGTATTTCCGTTGACGTTAGACTCCTGTCAAACTGCTTTGTCATTTTTGTTCAGTATCGTTTGGCAATTCATCATGGAAAGACTCACACCACAACAGCGTCTCCAAATTGTTCAGCTGTATAACAAAAATCAGCGTTCTGTGAGAAATGTTTTTCGTGCGATTCGTAGAACTTACGGTGCGCAAAATCGACCTACTAATACTACTATTGCCAATACCATTCGCAAATTTGAGTCCCAGTTTACATTAGTGGATAATACTGGACCGGTTAGACCACATCCAGCACGAAGTAAATAGATTATAGCAGCTATATTTGAGAGTGTACGCGAAGACCGTGACGAATCGATTCGCCGTCGGTCTCAGCAGCTTGGCTTGGCGTATTTTACGTGCGGATCTCGGCCCAAAAACGTACAAAATTCAACTTGTACAAAAATTGAAGCCAGGCGACTTGAATTTGCGTCCTTTTTTCGGTAAATGTGCTCCGGAAAAACTCAGTGAAAAGCGGGGTCTTTGTTGTGAAATTTTTTTCAGTGATGAAGCCCATTTCTGGCTCAATGTATACGTTAATAAACAAAATTTCCGTATTTGGGCTGATGAACAAACAGGAGCTACCATTACATCCAATAAAAACAACAGTATGGTGTGGTTTATGGACTGGTGGAATCATTGGTCCATATTTCTTCAAAAGTAAGACAAATAAGAATGTTACCATGTTAAGGTACTACGTGCTTCCTGAAATTCAAGCACATAGTCTCGGTGAGCTCTCGTTTCAACAAGACGGCGCTACGAGTAATACAGCGCGTGAAACAATGGACTTGTTGAGAAATCATTTTGGTCAGCACTAAATTTTACGTTTTGTTACGGTAAATTGGCCGCCTTGATCGTGCGATATCACACCTTTGGACTATTTTCTCTAGGAATGTGTAAAGTCTCAGGTCTCCAGGAATAAGCCAGCTAAGATTGAGGCTTTGAACGTCAACATTACTCGTGTTATCTGCGAAATGCCAGTCGTTATCCTCGGACGAGTCGCCCAAAATTGGACCTTCCGAATGGAACACCCCAGACGTAGTCGAAGCCAACATTTACATGATATTATTTTTGAGAAGTAAAAGCCATGAAACGTTCTTTTAACCGATAATAAAAAAATTTAAGTTCGCTTTCAAATTTATATGTTTTATTTTTCATCATTAATCAAACCTCACGATTAATCTCCCTTTAGAACCCGAATACGACCTTAGCTGATATATCACCCCGATGGAAGGGTTGTGACCTGAAGTTATGAACCTTCAATATTCGTTCTAACACAGGAAAACTTTTTGTCGAACAGCTTGGTTAACAACTTGGAGTTGCAATCGATTGATCTAAAGCTGTGGTTATGACAAATGGTACGGAAACACATAACTGCCTCTACAAGCGCTACCTCCTTCTCACGATCTGTGTTGTCGCTACTCCGAAAAAATGTGTTCAACTTTATTGATGCAGCAGTCCAATACTTTGAATTTATGCTTTTGTCTTTGTATGTGGCGAATTACATCATTTTGTCCTCCTGCAGATATTGAAAATTAGCATTCCCAGACATAACAATAAGCAATGGCGTTACGTTTGCTCGGTTTCAGGAATGAATATTTTTTTTTTTTTTTTTAAATCTTCCGAGAATTTACACTCCCTCTTGCATGTTTTGTTTGCTGTTGCTGAAGTGGATGCCATTCTATTTCTGTCTATGTATAATGAAAAGTTAATGTTAATAATTATTGTGCTAACATTTGAGTTGCTTTTTATTAATCTATCTACAACAATCACAGATTACAAGCAAAACTGACAATTCATACATATGGCGGGGGGACGTATAGTCACTTTATGTAAGGGTATGCTTGCAGGTCGTTGGTCGCCTGGGTGGTATTTACGGCTGGTATTTCAACAATCTGTTTCTGTTGTTGCGGCTGGAGCTCTTAGTTTGGCTGTGTCCCTGGCAGCCGATATATGCGTCGATGCCACACTTGCTATTGCGGAGACTGTGGTCGCTTAGCAATAGTTTGGTTGTGCTTAGCAAGGCATACTAATTGATTAGAATGATGGAGTAGCTAAGTAAAAGGGGCAATAATGAAAGCATTAGCGAGGCTGAGAAACTCCTTTTGCTTTTCTTATTTTTATAAAATTTTTGTTTGTTTTTCTCCGTTCCGGAACCAAGATTGGTTGTATTGTCCTAGGAGTCAGTTACCAGAAATGGTCAATCAATTTCGGTCGTACAGTCGTTTCCCACATACATCTTCTATTTGCCTATATTTTAAACTATCCATGCTTACTATGTTTCGTTTGCTTCAAATAGCAACACGATTGAATGAAAATATCTGTGTTTGTGTTGTATCTGGTGTATAAGATTGGAAAATTTTCGGATCATTTTGCGGTGTGGTCGTTTGAATAAGAAGATTTAGTCAAGAAGCTAAAATTGTTTCAAAGCTAAGCTGTACGCAATTCTAAGTTATCTACACATCCATACACATTCATATATACATCGTTTTGAGAAAACGAGAAAGAGGGACTGGGGTTGTTTCTCCTTTAATTTTTTGAGCCAATTTGAAAAGTACAGTTGACATGAGTGAGAACACTGGGTTCAGGTAGATTCATTTATAGAGTGAGCGTCAAAACTGTGCAAACATATTTCTTTTGGGGCTATATAATTAAAAAAAAAGAAAATATTTCAGTCATTTATCACCATATAAATAGAATATAAATAGTAGCAGGAGTGCTAAGACCTAGAACTCACTTCAATTTTATCTAAAATAAGAATACCACCATTTGTCGCATGGAAGTAAACGACCTAAAAGAGTCAAATCAACTATACTATAAAAATATTTGAAACCACAAAATACTCTTGGTCTTCCTAGTGCTAAATCTTAGCAGCAACAAAATCTCAAGTCGTTTCCGCCCTTATTTGCAGACGATAAATGAAGAACAGTTAAACTATAACAATCTAGATCCTTGAGAACTCAAAGAAATGTCTGAAAACTAGAAGGACTGTTCGGCGTAGTTAAATTGCTATATACCTGCACTCACTCAAAGTTAAGCTTACCCGAAACTGCAGCAGGCCCATAGCTCTACAGCAATTTTCTTCTTCTCCGGCGGATAGTATGCACCATCGTCTCCGCACAATTTTGCGCAGACACAAGCTCAACCTTTCTGTAAAAAGAAGAAGAAAAACAATCGATCCTACCAACTTTATGGCTTTCTGGATATAATTATGATATAATAAAAAATTACAAAAAAATATGTAATTATCGCATGACTTGCTGTTTAGAAAATCGGTCTTCTCTTATTGGTATGGCTAGTTCTTTTGAGACCGGGAGTAGAAAAAGTAGTGCGTCTGTGTAGCTTTATCATTGACTGTTCGTTCCTGGCATGTAGTGTAATCGTCAAAACGTATAAAACGTTATAGCGACTGAAATCGCCGTCATCCCATCGTTGCACGATAGCGGAATGAATTTTTCTTAAACATTTCGTCTATGTGGTCTGTGTTTGGGTTATATGCACCAGCAACTATCAAGGTTGTAAAAAAGGCTACATTTCAGTTACCGTAACTGTGGATGCTTGATATAGTAATCTGGATAATATCAACCCCTTCCAACGTCATGAAATTTTGGAATGTGCCAGAGATCGATAACATTTCCGTACTTTTATGCGTTCCAGCTCTCTGCCTGACAATATTTCTAGCAGGAGTTTGTTGGCTTTCAGGCGGCGTTTCCAAACCATTTTGTTTTTTGCCAGTTGTACTAGTGCTGGCTGAAACATCTGAAGCTACTTCGTTGTCACTTACTACTTTCGTCGTAATCGTCTTCCAAGATGGCCAAGAAGACGCCTCGCTCTGGACTTTCCAGAACATTGACACAAGATGATAACGTCGAAGCTGTAAAGAAAATTGTTTTGCAAAATCGTCGAAATAGCATAAGAGAAGTTGCTGAGAATGTTGGCATATCGGTCGGTTCGTGTCAAGCAATTTTTCCGTATGTTTTGGGCATGAGATGGGTGTCAGCGAAATTTGTTCCGAAACTTCTTAATTTTTATCAGAAGAACCGTGGCATGAGTATAGTTGCTTGTTAAAGATTTTTTGCTCAAAAACAACATGACAGTCATTCCTCAGCCAACATTTTTACCGGATTTGGCCACATGCGACTTTTTCCTGTTCCCAAAATTTAAGGGAGAGAGATTTGCAACGATTGAAAAAATAAAAACGGCAAACCTGGAAGAGCTCAAGGCTATACCAAAAAGTGCTTATGAGAAGTGCTTCGAGGATTGGAAAAGACGTTGGCACAAGTGTTTTATATCTAAGGGGAATTGCTTCGAAGGGGACAACATTAATATTTTATATAAAGTCACCTTAATTGAACACACCTCGTATACTAAACTATTCGAACTCTCTCTACAGTGACTGCACGTTTTGCTTTTTTGAGCAAACGATAAAAACTGAACTATAAGGCTTGAATACTTCAAAAATATATGAATGCTTGTTTCTACGTGTTTCAAAAGTGTCTTCGAATATCCTTCAGTTGTAAAAGAATGAAAATACTTCCAAGGTTACTGTACATAATTTAATTGTTATATTCAGGTAGGAATACCTTCATAGAATATGAGTAATTGAATATTGATTGAATGTATATAATTATTTTTATTTACAAATTACCAATAGTTTCGTAGGTAGAGTACCCTGGTACTCGGTTGGCAGATGCTGGGGGTTTTTTTGCGTGGCAACACAAGGATTAAAATAAACAAACGTGAAAGAGGACAAATCAACCACCGCATTAACCGAATTCCGAAAAATAGTACATACGAATAATATAAGAAATAAATACTCTTTTTTCAGATCCTCCTTTCCATCGTTTTTGCCAAAATCTAAACCTTGGATTACTCAAATTACTCAAAAAGACTTATAAAATCATTCAGGAAGATAGTTATCCTAATTTCCTTTTCCTGTCAAACCAAGCACCACACCTCCTCAACCAACTTAACAACTTTAAACTTAAAATCAGGATTCAAAGGGCGTAAAATTTTATGGGTACTACCTTGAAGTGGATAGGTAGTATACTCGACCACGATTATTTCAAAATTATTATTGTAAGCAGGTGATAAAAAATTAAAACAAAATATTCGCAGCCCGCACCAAGTTGGGCCTAGTTTACCTTTATCTAAAAAAGGATGGATCTTTGTCATTCAAACCCACCAAACATTGGAAGCTATCACCCAACTAAAAGCAAACACAAGAACTCTCAACGAGAATTCAGAGCTGCTGTTTTAGTTTTTCGCCGCTGTACCTTTCTTTCTTTTATCAGGTTTTATTTTATTCAATTTCATTTTGAATATATTTACTAGTACAAACATAATTAATAGCTTTCGAAATAATTTAACAGTTTCAATAGTCATGGTAAGGTTTTCACTTTATTTTCACCCCTATAAAAAAAAAAAAAAAAATGTTCATAGTTGGAGTTAACGAATATCTTGTTGGCATGTTGCAAGGGCCTTTAATCTGCCATATTAACACCCAAAACTTGTAATCTAAAATAGATGAATTTATGCATATTTTCGTAGATTCTGTAAAGTTGGGTTAGGAAAGCAAAGGCCAAAAACTCCTGATGATATAGACTGCAACCAAGGTAACTCGATTTCCTTTGCGTCAAGTGATCCTTCCTCAGTAAGCTTAACCACTTTCGACCAGTCACTGGACGACTGTAAAGAATCATACTTCATGCAACGCGAACATGAAGTTGCAAAAGCGGTACTATTGATCAAATCAAACGCTATAGGATTCGACGAAATCCACCCAAAATTACTTAAGCTTCTGTTTTTATATTTACTACCTTTTATAACATATGTCTTCAACTCAATTTCAACGACATCAGTCTTTCCCGCTCATTGGAAAGACGCTTAAACTATTCCTATTCCTAAGAAATTAAATAGAAATGCAGTGGAATTCAGACCTATCTCAATTTTGTCATTCATTTCAAAATTTAATTAATTCAAATGCATAACTATCTCTTGAGTAAAAAACTGTTGTTCGATAACCAATTTGGTTTCTGTCAAAAACGAAGTTGTATGACTGTATTATTAATGGTCATCGATGAAATTTGGAAAGCTGTTGACGAAAATCATTATACAATCCCAACGTTACTTGACTTTTCGAAAACATTTGGCACAATTAACCACACAATTCTTTGCTAAAAGCTTAGGAAAGAGTTCAATTTTTCATTGCCCACTACAAAACTTATACTTTTCTATTTATAAGGGTTACAGCGGTGGGTTGTAGCTCTATTCTTGAAGCATTGCTTTTTACGTTCTACGTAAATGAAATGCCCAAGGTTGTTAAGCATAGCACAATCCATATATTCGCTGATGATGTCCAAATTCACTTAAGCCTTCCAATGAATTTGATTCAAGAAGCCAAATGAATGCTAAGAATGAAGTGCGCCTTAATGCCCAGAAAACAAAAACACTTGTGATCCGTACAAAAAACTGGATTTTACTCGCTTTTCACCAATCCAAGTAGCCCAAAATCCAATAGAGTACGTTGACTCCGCCAACAACCTTGGTCTGATATTTAATCGGACCCCTACTTGGTCTACTCACATTAACGCCACTATAGGCGCCACTGTAGCTCTTTTTAATGAAACCCTATTAATGACGATTCTGCTATATTGTTCGTCATCTTTTTGCTGCCCTAACTACGACTCTAGAAAACAGCTCAATGTCGTTTATATTAATATTACCCGATTTTTATTTTACCTAAAACGATATGACCATATTTTCTCTTACTCAAAGCAAATCAGCGAATGTACATTTGATAATGTGCTCAAATATAGAACCCTAAGTCGCTTACATGATATAATTCAAACTAAGCAAACGGCATACATATTCAATAAGCTAAGCTTCTTCAGTCAAGTAGATCATGTATCAGTCTGCTGGACTCCTGAATGCCAATTTTCCGTATATTTTGTACGGCTGTGGATTTCCTTGCCCATAAATATTTGAGAAATAAAAAGCACTAATAAATGTAAGTGCTCTCTCTCTTACTTTCTCTCTTAAAATATCTGGTTAATGAAATAATTAGAATTTAAAATGTTTAATTATAATAGGTTTTTTTTTTTTATTTTTTTATATATAAATTGTAAACTTAGTTTTTCTACCACTTCCTGAGTTATAAATGTTATACATACTTGCACATATTTGTATCTAATATTTGGAAAAATTTAAAAGTTTCGAATACCTTACCGTTTTAGCGATACTTACTTAATAAACAAATAATAAAAAAAAAAAAATCTATCATCTATGTTACAAATACATGGAAGAAAGAAACTATACAGTTATTAGATATAAGCTAAACATTGTGAAAGAAGAATTAACAAATAATGAATACGCCTTGTTATGGACAAAAATATAAAGAGTAAGCTGATTTATTTTAACAAATATGGAAATAACATTAACTAAACAACTTAAAAGAAGCCATCCAGTCTTTCAACCATTTTATACATTAAATTAGTACATATGTATTCCAGAAACGGAAGTAGACACATACGATTACAGTAATTTGTTGATTAAATCAATAAAAAGTGCAAACAATAATTAAAATAGAATATAAGAATGTTTTGAAATGGAAACGTGTATCTTACGGAGTAAGAGAAAATTGTAATAGATACAATAACGATATGTAAGGAATCCAATACTATAGAATTAAGTATAGAAAATTGTATGGAGTTGCCCCATATTCAACACAAAGGCTCCTGTAGTACAGCTACTTCTAACAACGATTCTTTGAAATTAGTTTAATGGATTCATTTTCGTCAACAACAATTAAGTCAACCTTTCTAGAACATTTGTAATTCAGTATCACAATACACAATACAGAACCCTTGGGTTCTGAGAAGATGGGAAACAGCATTTATCCAGCACGTTCAATCTGTCTGCTGCCATTAAAGCGAAATCTAAATATCCAGTCAATATCCACGAATGGCATTTGCATTGTCGAAACCAAAAAACCTTCCATATCACACGATAGTATGATCACACATTCGATGTCGCCAAAACTGCTGCAAAATGTCTAGACTTCCTCAAGCGATGTAAGAAATATTTCATCTCCTTTGACCTGGCCACAATAGGCGTTTATCCGCCCAAAATTGGAGTACAATGGCCATATTTGGTCACTATCACTTGCTAGATAGGATCCAAAATCGTACAATAAAACTCATAGGTGATGTCAATACACAGTCATTCGAGACCCTCGAACACTGACATAACGTCTCATGTCTTATTTTCTTGTATCGATATTTTCATCACCAATCCTCCAGCGAAATTGTTTATTAAAACTTTTAACCGTATCACTCGTCTCGATATGAATGCTCATCAGGACACCTTTAAGCCCACCTTCGGACGTACTCTGAAATATCGTGATTCTTTCCCAAGTCTTACTTGCCAACTTGATTATGGAATGCAGTGTTCAGCTCTTTGTGTCCTAATCACTAACTTTTCCCTCCCTAACGTTCCTTAACCAATGCTATGTGCAAACGTCTTATGGGTACAAAAATAAAAAAAATATCATCATACGGAGTGGAGACACATGAATTTAAGAAATATATTTTTTCTGTTCAGTAAAGTAAAGTGTTCTTCCGGGATGGCAATTTAAAATATTTTTAAAACCTGCGAACTCCTTAGAGTTATATTTGGGAATATAAAGTCATTTTAAGTCTAAAGAAAAACGCCAAATTTTTTTTTTTTTTAAAGTAAGGATATTTCTATTTCACTATAAAGTACAAACTCTGGGGATAGGGATGAGGTACAGAATCTGCCAAGTGTCCGCCTCGGCTCTGCCTGCAAACAGTCATTTTTTCAATAAAATTTTTCTTTCCGTTTTTGCATAATTCTACTGTATTAGAGCTCGGATATTAATAGCCACAAAGGAAAAGAATAAACGCTGTTAAATCGTAAGACCTTCCTATATCATTCAATGGAACCATGGTTCCACCAGCTGTGATGCATTTTACACCATCCTGTGGAAAATGAACATAGTCCACGTCCAGAGCATCAATTTTGAGTAAAAGGAAGTCTGTCCGCATCGTTTTGTATCATTCTCCGAAACGGTCGCACCAGCATCATTTTCGAAAAAATATTTCCCAATGACACCCCTGCGCCAACCCCAAAACCGCATTAAACTGTCACTTGTTGCAGATTGAGAGGTTGTATGTAGTACTATTTCTCTGGGGTTGTCGGAACCCCAGATGCGACAGTTTCGTTTGCTTACAACTTCACTCAGATTAATTTTGTCTAAAAAATTCTAATCTTGTTCATTCATTAACAGGCACACAATTAGCGAAAGTATAGCGTTGTGCATGGTCTGCTGGCTCCAGTTCTCGTATCAGCTGGATCTTATAATCATGTAGGTTAAGATCTTTATGCAAAATGTATTACAAAGTGGTTACGGATAGGACCAATTCCTGTTATCTTATAGAAATGGACACATCTGGAATTTCAGTCACACTCTTAGCTACGGTGGAGATATTTTCAGTTGACCGTGCCAGATGAACGGAATTTGAAATCACTAACCTATTAAAAAAATGCAAGTCCATCCATTAAATTTTCTACAGTTGTGAGAGAAGGGGACTAGTAAATGTTCAGTATTTCAGCACGCTTTGCGATAGTTTATCCGTATGTAATAACCTCCTACTTTTTGCTTATTAAAAGTCATCGAAATAATAATTTGATGAAGATAATTTAATAATGTCGCAAAATTTAATATGACACCTCTTGGTAAATAAGCCTCTATTTAGACAAAACGGACAAAATTACAAAATTAAAATTTTACGGAAAAAATTAATTTCCTAATATTAATAAGTTAGCTAACCACCTGGTCCAGTCCCTTAAACGTCTGCCAGATATCAAAGCAGAGATGTCGTTAACAGATCATTTCAAAGTAATTAAAGGAAACATGTCCTTTAATTCATCATCGCTATCAAAAACTGAAATTGGTTTTTCTTCTTGTTTTTATTATTATGTACATATACTATATGTACTCATATATTTTCTTTTTATAACTAATTTGCCTATTGAAGCAGGAACGTCTGCTTGCAAAATTAAATATTTTGCCATAATTTCTCCAGGCATTTTGTCTCATGCAGGCGAGCTATTACGCCAAATTACATTTTCACTAAAAAAGCACTAGGACGAAAAAATTAACTATACATATACTAGTTACCTACTACTCCTTGTTACTGTGCTCGATATATATATATATATTTTTTTTTTGTTTGTAGAAGGACAAAAACATCTAAAATATCCCTTTCTAACACAGATATAGAAAAATAACCAAAAATGCCAAAAGTAAACATGCTCAGATACAAAAAGAATACAACGCGAGGAGGGATCCATTGTTACCACAGCACTCATCTTTTGATTTTAGGAAATATCAAGTAGAATCGAGAATAAAATGAAGTTGAAGTATTGCAGTCATAGGTACGAGAATCTAGGATATACCATATTTTCTTCAAGAAAAATGTTGTCTTGTTCGGGGCTCCTTAGTCCCACTACTATAAATGCAGGTAAAATGAGACCAATGGCAACGAAGGCTCACGTAGGCGATGTATCCAAGCGGGGCCTAGTCACTATCCGTAAGCACTGTACGAATATGCGCCTGACAAGTTTTACCACAAAACCCTAGTGAATTTTACAAGATTCCAGTATGTGCAATTATAAAAATTACGTCAGCATGTTTATGGGGGTGGTTTTACTATCTTTATTGTTTCAGTTTTACATCTAATTTTAAAAAAAATTAGAATATACATTTTTTTAAAATAAATTTCAAGTATAACATACATAGAAAAAAGTCCGATCTATTGTTGATGGGAACATCTTGATGTGCACTTACTTACTCGTAGATGCCGCACCCATTTAGTAAGTACTTTAGCTATACCCTACAGTTTGATAAATTTGGTTTGGACCTTAAATTTATGATGCGGATTCGGTGTCTAGAAAAACCGTTACCATGCATCTCGCCTTGGTGGCCTTTGTATATGTGGAGGGGGCCTTATAGGGAATACGTCCTTCGGCTCCCTTGGAATAGCCGGTGGGCTTTGAAGCGGTTCCCTCATCATTCTCATCTGTATAAGGAAGAAAAAAATTAGGTTTCTTAAAATAGTGTTCTCCTTATTGGCAGCTTTTTAAAACACGTACTCGTAGCTTCTGTTTGTCGATGGATACAATACAAAACCAGCTGAATGTCTGCAAAACAAATTATCTTTTGGATTATACTCGTACTATCTGTAGCTATGGACGCTGTAGAAAGAAGAAAAATTTATAAATCAAGATACTTTGCATTTACGAGTAAAGCATGGGCCAAATGTAATACATGGACTGGTAGAAAAGTTGAGTTGAAATCGGGTTGAATTTTCAGCTCGCGTCTATACGCTCATCGTATAGATGGTCGAGGTAAAATTGATTTACAGCTGTGTTACGCTTAATATTGGGTAGTTCAACAAGTTCTGCGGTTTTTTTTTCTTGGAAGTGGTGTTTATCGTTTTATAAAATCTCTGTGAAATGTGTTATGAAATTGTTGTAGTGTAAAGGGTTATCCTTTACTATCTATGAGATTTTCTTTTGATCGGACGTGCTTCAAGTGCTATTTATTTATTTTTTTTAAGTGAAGGATACCACCCACCACAGACGACAACCAAACCTTGTCTGTAAATGAAAGGAATCTGATGAAACGGGAGATCGCGGTTTAACACAGGTCATACAATCGTTTTGCAGAGATTCAAAAGGCTCGAAATATCGAAAAAGGTGGATGTTTAGGTTTCACATGAACTCTATGAGTCTTTGTTTAGATGGATTTCGTTTCATGCTTTCTTGAAAGCAGTAGTTACGGGAGGCGATAGGATAGGATGGATAGCTTAAACAACATTCGGCATAAGAGGTTATGGTGCGCTTCTGGTGAAACAAGGCAATTGGTCGTTAAACAAGATTTGCATCCCAAAAAATAATGTTGAGCATTTGGTGGGACTGTCGAGGTGTCCTTTACTTCGAGTTGCTTCCACGAAATCAGAAAAAAATGCCGTTAAATATTGCTCTCAGCTCGGTACTTTGAAGGAAGCAGTTGAAGAAAAACGGCCATAGTTGGCGAACAGAAAGGACGTTGTTTTCCATCATAACAACGCCTGATCACACACAGCTTTAGCGACAAAACAAAGGCTAAATTCATTTATCTGGAAAGTTATGCAACACCCATCGTACTCTCAAGATCATGCGCCTTCTGAATATCATCTGCTCTGCTCTCTCCAAAACAATTTGAACGGAAGGCAAATTAGCTCCGACAAAAACCGCAACCCAATGTATTGTACAACCCAATACATACGAGTACTAATATAGAATAAACTTCAAAGAGCTATTATCCCTTAGCTCTTAGGAGGGTCGAATTGTATAAGTGGAGTATGGAGCAATCTTGTGTAAATGTTCGATAAGTTAATGGTTTGGAATTCTTTAATCTCATATTACATTTTCGACATTCAATCGTAGATTATAATCACTAGGAATAGATGTAAAGATCTTAGTTAGTTGCAACAGAACAAGTCGAAGTTAATGTCAAGTCAAATTGTGCTGAAGGTCGATGAACAAAAATTATGGTACCAAGTTTTCAACGTTATATAATGAGACACTTTACTGCCACCTGATTTTATAGGCCATTCTCTCATATCACAACATCAGACTGCTGGTATAGGGCCTTAGTTACCAACTTCTAATTGCCAGTAACCACACCTTCTCCTTTGCTATTTTATTGCAGGCACAGAGTACTTGACACGAATTCCAGAATATTTTTGATGTTTCCATTACTCTGTGTGTGATCTGTGTTGGAAATGAAAGGAAGATCAAATCAAACAAACACATATCATCAATACTTTCCATATTAAGAAACCGATAGGGGACAAACTTTGGAACGAACGCTTCACCCAGTTTTGCCATCTTCATCGTAGGTCGTTGAAAAATTCTGTCCAAAACGTAATATATAATTAAAATTCAGCCGAGGTTCGGTGAAGAGACGTAAAGATATTTGGATGACTAGAATAGAAAAATATCAGCAAGCTTTGGGTAACTCCAACTAGATGATCCAAGTAAATTGGCCTGTAAAATTACAGAGGACCAATAATATAGCCGACCCCACAAGCTACCCCTTAACAGTAGAGATTTGTGGGAGAAGTACGAAGCATTACACGTAATTAGTGGTACACAAAACATCAAACCAGAGTCTGCATTTCGTCCGTCATAATGCCTGGCGAAGACCCTATATGTCTGTAGTTTTGAGCTTCTTTCATATGTATCACACTGAATGGCATCATATTTAATTATCCTTTTGTCCATTTATGTCCCACAAGAAAATGCGAGTTGTAAATCATTTAACATCTTTCCAAATATTGTTTTCCGCCGCCGCACATTAAATGAGACATAGTTTAAGTAAAATGTTGGAAGCAGCCTCCAGCAGGAGCTTAATGTCAGAGTTAGTCAATAAAGAGAGCTATGAACTCTAAACTAATAAAGCACTTCGATTCGCTTGAAATGAATTCAATCAACGAATTAGTGGTCTAGTCCACTGAACAGTTGAAATTGTGAGCTGACTATAAGTAAAAGCACTGAACACATTCACATTTTCCGAAAGCCAGTCTTCTCAGTTGCAAGTGATCCACCAAACGGTGCAGTTCAGTGGTGTCTATAACCAGAAATTAGAACAAACGAATCTACAACATATAATACAGTTGGTAATGAGAAAATTTTTTTTTCTGTTTTTAGAAAATTCTAAAATAAAAAAAAAAATGTCTGGACATCGTAAGAATCTTCACACCAAGGACGCCAAGTCTAAGTCCGCATCTACACCCTCAGTCATCTATTTGATTCAACTCATCGAAGTCATCCACCTCATCCATGTCGGCGAAGTCGTCCAAAACCTCAGAAGGCCCCTTACCATCCTCGGTTTCTAGTGACTCTGGAGATTATATAGCCCGCAGAGACTCTATTTCTTGATTCCTGATCATCTTCACAATTAATAGGCGGTAATCCTTCAACCAAATACTTCTACCATAAAAAAAGATGACAAAAAAAACTAAATGCACATACGAGTACATATACGATTACGTATATGACTATTAAAACTCTCTGTGTGTAAATGTATTAATGAAAAGCTGATACATAGATTAATCATAATTTTGTCCAGAAAGCCATAAAGTTGGTAGTATCTATTGTTTTCCTTCTTCTTTCTTTCAAGAAAAAAAAGGCTGTAGAGCCATGAACCCACTGCAGTATCCAGCAGTCCTTCTAGTTTTTAGAAACTTCTACTAGTTCAGAATTGGATTGTCTGCAAATAATGGTGGTAACGACTTGAGGTTTTTCATTTGGTGCTGTCAAGATTGAGGACTAGAAACAAGTAATTTGTGGTTTCAAACTTATTTACAGCTAAACACTCATGTGTCTTTTTTTATAATGGATTCTACTTTTACTTGACCATCAGTCGTACAGCAATTGCACAATAACTGATTTTCGTTTTTAAAAATATCATTGAGCCGTCGTGGCTGAAGTAAACAATTTTTAAGTACTTTACTTAATCAGTTCATCCTCATCCAGGTAAACGCCAATAGCATGAGTTAGTGCATTCCCTTTTGATAAGTATTTAAAGAACTGACACGCGTGAACATCAACAAGATATCAGCTTTCGATTTCCCCCGAAGTTCAATCAGTCTACAATACTCTACTGAGAATACATATGTACATACGAGTATGGGCTGAATTTCGTAACATTAAGAAATTATGTGTACGAGTAACTATACATTGCATTGATTGCTGATAAACTATTAGATAGTATAGTTGATATGACTCTTTAAGGTCGTTTACTTTCGTCCGGCAAATTTTGACATCCTTATTTAGGTTCAATTAGAGGTGGGTCCTAGGTCTTATCACTCCTGCCCCTATGTATATTCCAATTATGCAGTTGGATAGCTCTGTTTATATGGTGATAAATAATTGTAATATGATATTCTTAATTTTGTTTCATTATACATCCCCCAAACAAATACATATGTGATTGCACATTTTTGACGGTCACTCTATAAATGAATCTACCTGAACCCAATGTTCTCATTTTAGCCAAATGTACTTTTCGAATTGGATCAAAAAATTAAAGGAGAAACAACCCCATCTGAACCTCCCTCTATCTGATTTTTTCGGAACGATGTAAATATGTATGTGTATGGATGTATAGATAACTAAGAATTGCGTACAGTTAAGCTTTTAAACAAATGATCTGAAAATTCTTTAAACTTAACATACACCAGATACAAGACAGAACACACAGATAAAATATTTTTTAACAATTTTTTCATTCAATCATGTTCTTTATTAGAAGCAAACGATAATTTAAAATGCATAATTTAAATAGATAATTTAAAATGTAGGCAAATAGTATGTAGATGTATGTGGGAAACGACTGTACGACCTAATTGGATTGACTATTTCCGGTATCTGACACCTAGGACGTCCAAGCAACCTAGCGAATACAACCACCCGATATAGCTAAATTGGTCCCGGAACAGAGTAAAACAAGCAAACATTTTATAAAAAAAAGAAAACAAAAGGATTTTCCTAGCTTTGCTAATGCTTTCATTATTGCCCCCTTTTACTTAACCATTCCTTCATTCTAATCAATTAGTGTGCCTTGCTAAGCACGCCCTACGCATACATATGTGATCAGCTGTTTCATACAATAAAGTCTATCCGGGTGAATGACCTTGCAAGATTCGATATAAAGAAGAGGAAAAAAGGAAAAATTATGTATGCAACTTCGGAACGTTTGGTTCGGATGAAGGTCAAGTCGGATGTTGTCGATGGGATAGTCAGATTACAGCGGAAGTGGACAGAGAAGAAAGGGAAAAAAAATGAAAAGAAGAAGTGCACAAGTGGAAGTGAATAATTTTTTTTTGAAATTGATTTTGTTCGGTACTAGTGTAAGAGAGAAAAAACAAAAAATAAAACATTGCTATTCGTAAAGGTGTTTAGTGTAAAATAAACTTGAACAATTTTAAAGCAAAAACGGAAAACCGAACTAGTGGTGCGAACAGAAACCGGGCCAACTTCAGCTTAAGTTGTCACATCAGGTACGCCTGCAACAATAGCTACAGCATTTGCGGTAACACCCGTTACCATCGCCATACCAGCTTAAGGGGTGATGACAACCACGGTAACAGTCACAGCAAAACTATTGCAAAACGACCACAGTGTCCGCAATAACAAGTGTGGCATCGATTCATATATCGGCTGCCAGGGACACAGCCAAACTAAGAGCTCCAGCCGCAACAACAGCAACAGATTGTTTAAATACAAACCGTAATTAACAACCTTACTATCAAACCCAGGCGACCAGCGGCCTGCAAGCATACCCTTACATAAAGTGACCATACGTCCCGCTTTTAGTGGGGCAGTCCCGTTTTTGAGGTCTCTGTCCCACCGCCATATGTAAGAATTGTCAGTTTTGCTTGTAATCGGTAATTTTTAAATAGAAAACGAAACAATTTGCTGTGAAGTGACGTTTATTGGACGGGTAGCACAATAATTAATAATATTAACGTTTCATTCTCGGGCGATTAAAAAAAAAATATACGTTCCTGAAAAAGAGCAAACGTAACACAATTACTTATTGTAATGTCTGCTAATGCGAGTTTTCAATATCTGCAGGAGGACAAAATGATGTGATTGGCCACATCGAAAGCCAAAAGCGTAAGTTCAAAGTATTGGACTGCTACATCAATGAAGTTAGATACATTTTTTCGGAGTAGCGACTACACATATCGTCAGAAGGAGTTAGCGCTTGCAACGGCAGTTATGCGTTTCCGTACCATTTTCCATTACCACAGCTTTAGATCAAGGGATTGTAACTCCAAATTGTTAACCAAGCTGTTCGGCAAAAAGTTCTCCTCCTAATAAAGCATAAAAATTGAATTGGTTGTGAAAAATGTAGGGTTGGGTGGGTACTTTCGATGGGGCACTTTCGACTTTTGCTATTACAGAAAAGCGGTTAATTTTTAAATAAAAATAAGATCATACACAATCTATGACAGTTCTTCTCCCGCAGTTTTGGTGGTTAGACCGATTTTTAACTCGTTCAGTGAGTTCAAGAATTAATACAGAGACACCTAAGAAAAACAGAATCACTGAACTAAATCCCAAACAAGAGGTCAAAAAAATCTATAAGGCGAAAAAACCAACAAAATCCAAACGAAAATTAATAAAAGAACTGAACTAGACTACTCAAGTTATTCAGATACGTTCAGCGTTGCAGATTCAGATAAGTCTGTTTGGCCATATGTGGAAGATGATAATGGGGACTTTGATTTAGAAGTATCAAAGGCAAGTGACTATAGATTGAAACTAGAAGATGAATTCAACAATGGTGTCTATAATTTGGTGAAATTTGACGCCCAAATTCCTAAATATCATGATAGACAGATAACTAAATTTGATAGTTCAAACGAATTTCTCTTAACTGCTAATTGTTTCCGGAAAAAAAACAAATTGGTAGTTTTTTAGACCTCTTTTTGAGGATATGTCTTTAATGTTGAGAAGTGACATTTAGTTATAGCTACTAACACCCAGCTGGATCGTCAAGATATTTAAGCCTGACCTTTTTTAAGGATGTGGAAAGGAGTCGATACAACTTGAAATGATTTTTTTAACACATCCTTTTATTTTACATCTATCCTTTACTTAACTATTTTTTTTTCTCGTATGTGATTTCCAATTTGGTTTTTTAATTTAATTTTAGTTTAAAAATAAATTTCTGATCTCATATGATTTTTATGTTTATAGATTTAAGATTTGTTTAACTATTGCCCACCCGGATGACGATTGTTCCCCACAATGGGGCGGATACGCCTTTTTAAGGCTGTTTAATTTTTTTTTTTTTTTTTTTTAATTATCAAGGTGAAGTTAACTTTTAAGAAATTATGCATTTTGTAGTAAAAAATCATAGCTTTCAATAAATAATTTTTACATATTTATTTGCGAAAGAAGTTATTTCAAATTTGCCAAAAAAAGTGTTGAATCTTAGCAATTGAAGGGAATAAAAACACCATAATGGAGTTGAGAGGACAGATTTTTGAACTTATATCTAAATTGGAGAAGAGGTTGGCCGCCGATTTCATTTCCACCCAAACCAAACGAATTTTAAATAATTTAACAGGGTCCGGACAAATAGTTCAGCAAAGATTTGAATTGCATTTAAAATTTGTTTTACAAAAACTGTCTGCAGTACTTAGAGAAATTGACATCACAGTATAAATACGCCAAAGGCTTTCAATAGGCATTATATCGGAAGATGTTGAAAAAAGTTTTGTAGAAACTTTCAGAAAACTGACCAAACCATTTCAGAAAACGATTTGTTGGATGAAGTTGGATATATAAATAAATATATATATTGACGATATAAAATTAAGTGGAAAGAGAAAACTTTTTCTGCTGATTTGCGGTAATAGGACAGTTTTCAATATTTTTCAATTAAAGGAATTCCCTTTAAAAATATTTTAAAACTAGTGGAATATATTTTGTGTCTTTCTGACACAAATGCGTTCACGGAAAGAATTTTTTCGTCAATAAACAAAATCGGGACCGTTGAAAAACTCAACTGCCTGACGAAACAGTTAACGCAATACTTATTTTAAAAATGCAAACCCAAAATTGTGATAATTTTTATGAAAAAAATAAAAAGAATATGTAATGGGAGTCTTAAAGAAATTCATTCTGCATCCAAATACAATAATTAATTTTAAATTTTAAAATTAATCATATGTAGGTATTATATAACATTATATATAACATTATATATTATATAACATTTGCTTTTATTTTATTTTCTGGAAAACTATTTATTATTACTTTGAATTTGTCTAAATACGCTACCAATATTTAGGCTGATTTTTTAAGTATTTTTGAAAATAAAATGTTGGGAGATTAATACACATTTTAACTTATCTCTTTTTAATATCCAAAACAAAAAATTGTTATGTTCTGTTCTGTTCTGTTCTTAAAAAAAAAATGTCATTTGTCGTTTATGTTGCGTACTATTTTAATTTTTAACTTAAAAAAATTTCTACACCCTGCGGAATTTTGAAAATGTCACAATGTTACAAATAAATATGGTCACTTGACGTTTAAATCCCGACCCCCTCCTTATCAAGCAAGGATTCAGGTTTTTTGGCAGCGTATCTATGCATATAGATTTACTTGCGTACATATATATATATATGAATATATCTATTATTTTATTACTTGATTGTGTTTAAATAAGAAAAATTTAAGCCTAAGTGTAAGCGTCTCTTTCTTAATGGAAGAACGAGAGCCTAACCACTTTCTCATATTAACTATAAGGCATGGCAGTCGACAGGTCATATCAACCCGCGTAAGCTATGCACATCCCTTTGGCAAAAGCTCGGTAAGTCAGTTGAAGATTGCTCTTTTATGTTCGTATCAGCCTTTATGTGGTGACGCGCTAGGATACATCAATTATATTTTTTTAAGTTTTATTATTTTCATTTTATAATAAGATTTCAGTACAATACCGCGATATCTTTATTGAGCGATGGTGCTCAAGCTAGCGCATACCCTCTTTAACTAGCGGAAGATTTATCTGTTTTTTTATTCTTTTCGGATCGGTTCAGTATTAATCTAAGTATTGTTATTATTAGGTTTTGATTTAATGCATAGATTCGAGAACCAACACTAGTTCTAAGATAAGGTGCTTTTATGTGTATATACCCTTCTAAGTTGTTGTCATCTCTTTCAACCTTGAAATAAATAGTTTTTTTTAGCATTTTACTTTTTGGCTTCTCTTCTTTTTTTTCTTTCTCAATATAACAAGCCAAGTCCATCATGGGGACTGATCGATACACGGCCCTTCGGGTAGTTTTACATTCTTTTCGCCTTTTTTTATTATTTATTTATTTATTTTTTTGTCTGGGTGAGTAACTAGACGGTACTTAAAATGGGTGTGATGGATCTCCAGGGAGTTAGGGATGATGACGTGTTGGTGACGTATCAATTAGTGAGCCTAACGGGGTTCTTAAGTAACCTGCGGGTTAAGTTGCTTTGACGGCCGTAATAGCTCTCTACTATTACAGGGTTGAATCCGCCAGAGAGCATATCATCTGGCTATATTCTCTTTGAAGTATGTTTGGGATGAGTTAACTTGAGGTGAAGGTTCATAATTTCAGGTCAGAACCCTTCCATCGGGGTTGTAATCAGCTGAGGACGTATTGGGATTCTATTTTTTAGTAGTATTTACCGCTCAGCTACCATCATGAGCAAGGCATGATTGAAAAAACCCCCCTTCCGGCGAGCATAGGTTGGAACTGACACAAGCTTGCCCACAGCTGCAAACGGGTCGGTCCCCCTACTACTTTCTGTCCGGTCTGGCCTCTAGAGTTGCCTGTGCACCTGTGTGGTAGAAGGGAGGGTCCTTGTAAGGGATCAAGAAAGTTTCAGGATGTTGTTTAGATTGCGTTACCTCGAGCTGCCCTGCCGTAAGGATTCTGGGTTATGCGTAAGCCACTAGTGCATTAATTTTGTTTTATTATTGCCTAAGGCGGGGTTGTAATAAACAAAATCGTTACATGTATAAGAGCCATGCTATGAAAACAATTGCCAAAATGCAAACCGAAGCGAGATTAGAATTAGGAATGTTTAGAACCATGAGTATGTCTTCCATTTCTATGAGCTGAGAAGTCTCTTCATTGGGATCCAGATAGCATCTTAGAAGGGTTTTTTGTGTTTTCTTTATTTGAGAGATAGAACCTTCGTTAGGGAATTCTGTCAGACTTAGCAGATGCATGTGATATTTTTGCAAAACATTATGTCAAAGTACAAGCATGCGTGTCGGAACCAGATGAAAATATACCACACTTACATACTGGTAGCATTATTGGTTCTTATTTGATAAAATAAACAATTCGGGTTGAGCTAAAAAAAGTCTTTTCCACTCACTGTTTTGTTCAGTCGATTATTGTTTAAGCACACGAAAGGGTACCTACGATGGTTTGCCGAGTCCGAATGATATTGCTTCAATATTGCCCCATTGGGTCCTGTCCTAAACCGGAAATCAGTTCTTTTCATGGTCAGAACGTTCAAGGAAACTAGTTCTGTGGAATGATCTTCCCATGGTTTTCCGAAGAAAATGAGCAGACTGTCACAGTCAATTCAGATCATTCTGTGAACATGCTCGGTTATTTTTTTTTATTTTGTCTTCATTTGATGAAATGGATTTGAGTTAAATTTGAGTTTTTCATAATATATTTCTTTAATTCCTATAACATAAACATACATTTTCTATACAAAAAAAACAAGTATCTGAGTACCAGGTGCCTAAAACTATCAGTTTTCTCAATGTTGACCAAGGGATTTTGCAGAAAGTTCTATGACAAACTCAACTTGTTATTTAAGTTAGTATTTTTTTCTACTACCACCTTTGTTTTTTTTTTTAAATCAAACGTAGAACTCAATTAAGCAATTCCTTATATCAAAAAAAAAAAAAAAAAAAAAAAAAAAAAAAAAAAAAAAAAACATTAAAAATATGTAATGTGTATACTTAGTCTATATGGTTTGGCTTTAAAATTTACATTTGTATATATTGTATATTGTGTATTTAAATGAATCAAAATTACAAATTTAAGTAAAAGATATTGCAAGTATTTTCTTCAGAAATTTTTTTTACTTATACAGTTCATGTAGCGAAGTGAGCTTACTGCGTATCTCTGTCACCTTTAAATATATGTAATGCTGTTGCAGAGCTCTCAGTGTATGAGGCATTTCGCGGTGTAATAGAACACATCCTTTCACTCCCTGATATTGTAAGGATCACATAAAACTGGTAGTTCCGGGCAGAGGGATATAAAATTCAGCATCATATGTTCACCTCTAAATTTGAAGATAGTGCTTATCTTATCCGCCTAATACTTGTTCCGAAAGTATGTATCGTCCTGCAGAAAATGGTTCATTTCATACGTTAAGCTATACATTGGGAAATCTGAGTTCCTTTCGAGTATTTATTACAAAATCTTTGACCAATTTTCTTCGGTTTGGAGCTTACTTTTTGTCTTAACAAAGCTTGTTGTTTATCCAGTTTTGTAGAAAATACGAAAACGCATTCAGATTCTAGTTATTGCTTCGCATTCTTGGACATACTAAGTCTTATTTCGCAGCATTTAAAAAAGCACTAACAAAAAAAAGTTATAGAAATTCTAGGTAGCGATTGGCTCTTTATGGATTCTATTAACAGAGCTAGACAATTAAGCGTAACTATCTAATTTTATACATTTTACAAAACTTTGAATGCTATAAAACGACCTAAGGCATATAATTAATCTTTAACTTGTTTACTTATTTTTAAAACAATTAAATGATACTTAAACTATTTTTTTACCATTGATGTGATGAACAAACATATTTTCTAGGGCAAGACGAGTAACATTTGTTGTTTGAGCTTTTTTGCTTACTTATCGGACCTATTTTCCAGTTAATACGTAAAATTCCTTTCTTCTTCTTTTTCATGCATAAACTTGTATTTTTTTATAATTTCCTTGCGCTAAAGTATCCTTAAAATGTTTGGAATTTTAATTTAAAAAAAAAAAAAATTGTGAAAGTATCAACACTAGGTTAATTTATATTTTTATATATTTTTCTACAAGTCACCTTATGGTGTAAATGCTTGATATGACGTCCTTTTAAGTGTCAGTTTAACTGAACTTTTCAAGAAGTAATATCCAGGTAATGCTCGAGAGTGTAACAACATACTCCGATGGATGCATGACGAAGTTTCCCTAGTATTCAAACTTCGGGAATAGGTCACTTTTAACTTAAATTTAGCTTTCTTTCGAAGGATATTATTTCTATATCTTATATAAAAAAAAGGAGAGATGATGGTGGTACCATTATCAATACTCCATCTCAGCTGCTTAATCGTATACAAATCAGAGCAAGTGTGCTATAAAGCATTTTATCCTGTTAGACCAGCAATGAAGATTTGATTAACAGCAAAAAAGTCTTGCTGAAGAAGTTGCTCTTCTAAGGCAAGGACAAGTGGAAATTGGCCAATATCCGACTTGCACATTGAGTGGAACATCTATAGGATTTAGGCAGTAAGAAAATTGGCTACTGGAATCCGAGGCACAATGCAAAACTTACTTCTCACTTAGGCCATAAATATCGTACTTTGTCTGAATATATGTTATATGCTTTGGACAAAGTATGGCGTTAGAAAACAGATTCCTTACGGAATTAGAAAATTTTGTCTTCACCACCAGTTACAACTAGTTTGATTTTTCTTAGCTCACATAGAGAAGATCTGAATGGGTTGTGTCTTCATTCAAATTTGAAAAAAAGGGTGGCAGTTTCGGTAGACAAAATGACATCAACGATGAATCTTAGTTTTGAGGAAATGTTGATAAAATTGCTCCAGTCGTATAGGAAAGTATTTGTATTTGTCTAAATTCAACAAAGTTTAGTGTTAGAATAAGTCAGCTTAACAGAAATGTAATTCTCTTTTCTTTAATTCACCTTTCTTTTAATTAAATAACTTAGATATATCAAAATTCTTGTTGAATTATAATTAATTAAAATTCTTTTTGCAATAAATGCAAATAATCTTGCTTAAATTGTCAAAAAGAAAACTAAAGATATTTTTGTATATAGAAAAACTTGTTTCTACCTCATCGGATTTAAAAGGCGCAAACTTAAATGCCATTATCTCAGGAACTGAATTCATTCACTGTTGAATATTCACTGGAAATTTATTTTAAAGTTCTAAAACCAAAAGTTTTTTTTTCAAGCATCTTTATTTTTCTCTCTATTAAGCAGTCAATGGAGCTAACTTTAATTTCTGCATCGTTAACTATCGATGTCGATATATGCGCCGAGTTCTAGAGCATTCGTTTCCAATTTAATTTTTTCTTTTCTCAATAGATTTAGAAAAAAGCCGTTATTTGCTGCCAAGTCAGTTTCTTAGGTACCTCGTTCAAGTAATTCTTTGGCAGTTTTGACAGCAGCAGAATACTCTTCATCGAATGAATGAAAAATGTTTAAAATTTTTACATAATTTTCTGCATAGTATGAAACTGCTTCTATCCAGGTTTCCCAACGAGTTGTAACTGGATGCGGTGGAATTGATAGATCTGGTTCAACTTCTTTAAAACTTCTTACTTTTGAAGAAGATTTTAAAAATACTTTTTATATACTGGTAATAAGAAGATCGACCTCAAGAAATTGTCCTCTTATGGTTTCGTAAACTCTATGAAGTCTATGTGCTAGACACGTCACATGAGCTATTTAAGGGTAAAATATTTGAATTGCTCCAGCTGCCTTAACCATGTATGAAGCATCATCCGACAAAAACAGCAGTATAGAGTCTTTTTCAAACTGCTTACCCAACATCTTTACCAAGTCATCCAAGATTCACATTTTGTTTATGTTTTACTATACCACTAAAATTAATTTCAAATTTGAACGTTTGAACGTACCTTCTTGATGCATCCGTTGTTTCGTCAATAGCAACCAACAACTTCTGGTTTCGCAATTTTGCTCTTATTTTTGCCTTGGTTTCCCCATACAATCCTTTACCCGAACACCGAACCTGTTGAGTTGTAAAAGCTGAGTAAGGTAAGTGATTCTCGAGATTTTCTCCAGATGAGTCCTGAAACTAAAGGGTGCTCACTTTTTCCACCTTATCCTCCTTCCTCACTAGTCCCATCACCGCTAAGCCGGATCAAAGTGTCATACGACCTGTGCCGATGATCAACCTAACTGAGAGCCCAGCATCAAAATAGCTCAGTCGTAAACGAAGTGTCCGGGTACCTAACGACCTCCGGATTAGCTAGCCTTATCTGTATACAGTATATCTCTATACAGGTAGACCTTCTTTCTCCCCTACTCGTGGAGAATACTCTTAAGGAAAAAGAATACCCGATGCCGGTACCCTTTTTTTACCGGGCGGTAATACGACTACCGATAGGGCTCCTGCAATGCCGAGTGAAAGAACATCTGTGGTAATCTTTAACAAAGCAAAATCAACGAGCCCAAAACAAAGCTTTCAAGGAGCGGCAGGACCGTGGCAAGATATGGTCCTACCATTTCCTCCACCACTAACAGCAGAAAGTCTGTGGCAGGCCATGGAAGCCCTACTGCTACCAAAAACGCTTCATCAAAGGAGCTAGTAAAGGCTCAACCCTGCAAGAGAGTTCCTAGCAAGGCGATTTACATAAAACGCCGAAATGCTATATGTACCATTAAAACCTGCTGATCTATTCCGGAGGTGGAGAGAGATGCGGAAACAAAAAGCAAACTAGAGTGGGCAAACAAAATCCTCAAAGACGGACCTCCCACCATTTCCATATCACAAAAAGACTCCTCCAAGCGCCAGGGATCATTGCAGGAAAACATAGACAAACAATTTAAACAACTAGTTTCTGAATCGGTTCATAACATCAACTTAAGAACGAACTATATATCCCAAAAGCAAAAAAAAAAAACAAATTAAACTTTCTTGTTGCAAATTATTTTAGTTTGCTTGGTGAACCAAACGAAATGTGGTCATTCATTCACCACTAACGTGAGGGGAAGAATTCGCAAAATTTTCAACGATTCCATTTATTCAAAACACTAACCATATCCCATGACGAAAATAGATAAACAAATTTTGTGAATTACTTGATGATGGAGTTATCCGGCGGTCACTGTATGAGATGGATGAGAAACAGGCTTTGTTAAGACAAAAAATAAGTTCCATACTGAAAAAAATTGGTCAAAGATTTTATTATATAATCTATATATATATTTTATTTTGTAATCTATATAATCTATACTTGAAAGAAACTCAGGTTTCCCATAATTAAGCTTCACATAGTAAAGTGAACCATTTTCTGCTGGAAGATACATACTTTCTGAACAAGTTTTAGGCGGATAAGATAAGCACTATCTTCAAATTTAGAGGGGAAAATGTGATGCTGAATTTTATATCCCTCTGCCCTGAACTACCAGCTTTATATAATCGTTGTAACCTCAGGGAATGAGAGTATGTGTTCCATTTCATTGCGAAATGCCCCGTACTCTGAGAGCTCTGCAACATCTTCTCCGGACCTCCGACGCTGTAGTTAGATGAAGCATTACATATCAATTATGTTGACAGAGATACGCAGTAAACTCACTTCGCTACATGAACTGAATATGTGAAGAAAATTTCTGAAGAAAATATTTGCAATATCTTTTACTTAAATTTGTAATTTTTCTACATTTAAATACACCTATATAAAAATGTAAATTTTGAAGTCAAACCATATAGACTAAGTATACACATTATATTACAATAATATTAGTATTTCTTTTTTTTTATATAAGGAATTGCCTAATTGAGTTCTACGTTTGAAGGTGGTTATAGAAAAATATACTAACTTAAATAACAAGTTGAGCTTGTCATAGGACTTTTAGCAAAATCCCTTGGTCAACATTGAGAAAACCAATAGTGCCTAAAGAGGTCTTTTTTACGCGGATACTTTTTTTTTTTGTATAGAAAATGTATATACCATATTATATATTATATTATGTATAATGTATATATACCATATTAATTAAAAAAAAATTAATTAATTAAATTAAAGAAATAATTTATGAAAAACTCAAACTCAACTCAAATCCATTTCATCAAATGGAGGAAAAATAAAAAAAATCTTCGAGCATATTTACAGAATGATCTGAATTGAATGTGATAGTCTGCTCATTTTCTTCGGAAAACCATGAGAAGATAGTCCCACAGAACTAGTTTCCGTAAACGTTGTGATCCCGAAAAGAGTCGATTTGCGGTTTAGGACAATACCCAATGGCGCACTATTGAAACAATTTCGAAAGACCAACTCACTTTTTCCTTTATAAACTCACTCACAATAAACCTTTCAAATTTCACCCAGCACTTCCAGTTGCCTCTCGAGTCATTTCGCTCAACTCGATACGGTACGTCCTTTTCTTTTAAAAATAGATTCATCAGACCACATTTCCTGATCTTTCACATCCGCTAAATTCAACAGGAAGTCCTCCTACTATAATTAACGATGAATGGTCCGATGTGTAAATCTGTACCAAAAAAAAAAAAAAAATAAAAAATAATAAAAAAAAAATTACCACAACTGCGACCATATACAAGGACTCGAACCTAAGAACGCAGAAGATTGGGTTCGGAACCCGTGGAGCTAGCCTTCGTTAGCGACATCGCAATGCGAGTTCCCGTTATTAGTAGGATTAAAAAATATAAAGAAAAAAAAATTAGTATTCTACGCTTATTTAAAAGGATGGACGATAACTTATTTACACAACATGTAATAGCTTGGAGGTAGGGTTCTTTGAATTTTGTTAAAAGCGAAAATAATGTGATGCATATAAACGTCGGATGCATGATAAGGTTTGATAGTCGGCAAATTAAAAAAAAAACTTTGCACATGTCTTCTGACCATATAAAACACACACACACAATGTATTTAAAAAGAAGACAGCTTTGAGAGTACAGCCCATCATATGGGTACAATATCTTGATGACGGAGATGAATCTAGGCTTAAGCGCTAAAGAACGTCCTCATGCAGCCAAGATAGACCGTTCTTTAGACTGTGATAAAAGCAGCAGTGACAGATTTTCGTCAGAGCTTCTTCTACTAGACAACAACTAACGCATATGATATATTATAATTGGCCTTACCATAGATCTGAAAGACTCTCCGTGGTGATAGGTCCCATACTTCTTCGAACACATTTCGTATGAGTTCTCAGAAACACTGCAAATATTAAGCCCTAGGCTCTTTTATTTAGATATCAATACAAGTGCGAATTTCAACCCAGCGTCAATATTTTATGGCAAAAGAGTTAGGAACAAATAAAAAAAATATATATAAAGCCAATGAATGGTGGATGGTGTTACTTAGGTTTGTGCCGATGGTGATGGTATAACCGAATAATACTTGGCGGTTGTTTTGGTATCTACTGTGGGGGTTTCTGTTGTAAGATGGTTGCATTCGACTGATGGTAGTGGTGGTCCTTAACATAATGGATTTCATTGGACCAACTGGTGGAAATAGTGTTTGTTGGGAATGTGGCTGTAACAGAGTGTGGATGGTTGCAATATGTTGTACTTGTCATCTGAGATGTGGTGAGTGGTGCACCGGGTGGTGCTTTTGGGATATTTCTTTTCCACTTTTGTTCTTACTGCAAGCGATGGTGAATTTTCACATTTTCTAAATGGAATTGCTGACAATATGTGATGACCGTTCTCTATCCATGGTTGTTTCTAATTTTTCGATATGTCTTAATTTGATCTCTGACTTATTCATTCGAGCTACTGTTGCAGAAGCGTGAAGATTAGCCTCGCTGAAAATTTGTTTACGGCTTTCATCGCCATTCCCCCATTTAGGTTTTTTTATCATCGTATTTATTCCCTCTTGGAAAAGGGATTTCAATCCTTCGTCCTGAGATATTGTAGGTGGCGGTTTTGTTGAATCTTCATAGCTTAACTAACAACTGAGCCCAAATATCTTTCTTCTCTTTGCATCCCAATTTCAAAAGAAACTTAGCACATGCTATGGCATTATAGGTATAATCATATCCACTTAAGTGTAAAGTCCTTAAAAAAAACAGTAAATTCACCCATGGTTGCTTTAACGGTGGGACCACCAACATGTGGGTCAACAACAGAGCCTAAGAATGCCAAGCTAGCTGAATGCAATTGGTTTGTAGCCAAGTTGGCCCAGAAAACCAGCATCATCTTCCAAATAGGGATCCTCGATTGCAAAATGCACTCATCTTGTATTTTCCATATTTTAATATATATATTTAAAATTATATCTGTACAGCTTACACCTAATATTAATTATGCACAAGTTGAAAATTTATTTGACAATCATTTTTTGGATAAAATTGGAACTATAAAAGATACGAAAACTGTAAAAAAAAAATAGAAAAGTAAAAGAAAGATAGACACATGAAAACAGAAAAGAAGAATAGTAAGATAAATTGCTGATCAATGAAGTCTAGTCATCTTTAATATCGGAAACTTCAGTTTGCATCCAGGTAGTAATAAAAAGCCAGTTTTTTTAAATTGATTTGCATTAGCACGTTTAATGTCCATCGGAAGTTGGTTCCATAGGCGAATTGAAAGGACGAAAAACTATCTAGAACTAACTAAATATTTGTGGCGGGGTGATTTAATTTGCAAAGATCTTTGAGATCGTGTAAAATCTAAAATGCATGACAGATAATTTATCGCTTTATTCTTAAGGTTCCCATGCAGTGCTATATTTTAGAAGCGAATTCAGCTAGATCCCAAATATTTTCTGGGCGTATGCTGAAACGTGGTCATATCGGTCACAGCAGTTTTTAATATTTTTTGAAACGTAATTTATAAAAAGCACAAATAACAAAGAACCAAGAACGGATCCCTGAGGTACACCCGAATATATTGGCAAGTATGATTCTCAGAAAAAAACTATGAAGCTATAAGTTTACTTGCTGTAGTATCAAAGCCGAATTAATCTGTAAGTTTTTCAATATGTACTTGGTGGCTTACAGTATCAAATGTTTAAGAAAAATTCAGCAGCACAACTAAAGCATTTTTGTTGTCATCTATTCCTCAGCGTACGTCTTCTGTGACTTTCATAAGTGCTGTAATACAGTTGACTTTCCCCCGAAATCCAGATTGGTAGGGGGTAATTCAACGCGAGGTTTGATTTTCAAAAGGTTTTTTTTTGAAAGATTACGCGTGACTCCTATCAAACGGTTGTTTTTGTTCAAGAAAGACTTACACCACAACAGCGTTTCCAAATTGCAAAATATTCAACTGTATAACGAAAATCAGCTCTGTAAGAAACTTACGGTGCGCATAATCGACCTACTGAAACCACTGTTGCCAATACCATTCACAAATTTGAGTCCCAGTTTACATAAGTAGATAATACTCGACCGGTTAGACCACATCCAGCACGAAGTGGAGAGACTATAACACCTGTAGCTGAGAGTGTACGGGAAGACCGTGACGAATCGATTCGTCGCCGTTCTCATAAGCTTGGCTTGGCGTATTCGACAACCTGGCGTACCTAACGTGAGCATCTCGACCTAAAAGCGTATAAAATTCAACTTGTGCAAGAATTGAAGACAGGCGACTTGAATTTGCGTCATATTTTCAGTGAATGGACTCTGGATAAACTCAATGAAAATCCGGTTTATTATCGTGAGATTTTGTTCAGTGATGAAGCCCATTTCTGGCAAATAAAATTGCTGTATTTGGGCGGATGAGCAACCCGAAGAGTACCAAGAGCTACCATTACATCTATTAAAAACAACGTGGTTTATGGGCTGGTGGAATCATTGGTCCACATTTCTTCAAAAATGAGAAAATTATAATGTTACCGTCAATGGTATCCGTAATCGCACCATGTTAACGGAATATATGCTTCCTAAAAGCAAGCTCTAGTTTCAGCAAGACGGCGCTACGAGAAATGCAGCGCGTGAAATAATGAACTTGTTGAGAAATCATTTTGGTGAGCACTTGATTTCATGTTTTGCTACGGTTAATTGGCCGCCAAGATCGTGCGATATCACACCTTTGTACTTTTTTCTCTGGAGATATGTAAAGTCTCAGGTCTTCGTTTATAACGCAACTATGATTGACGCTTTGGAAGCAAACATTACTCGTGATAATCGCGAGATACCAGTCACTATGCTCGAACGAGTCGCCCAAAATTGGACCTTCCGAATGGACCAGCTCAGACGTAATCGTGGCCAACATTTATATGATATCATTCCTAAAACGTAAATGCCATGAATTGTTCTTTTAACCGATAATAAAAAATTTATGTTCACTTTCAAATTTATGCGCTTTATTTTACATTATAAATCAAACCTGTAATAGCTCACATTTAGAAAAATATATCTTCGCCCCTGAGGTTTCACCCCAATCAGCCAATATTTTTATTATTCTAAAAAAAAGGTGTGATGCTTCTGCTAAGACTTTTAATTTAGTGAACAAAATAAGATCGTCCGCATAAAGGACGTGATGTGTTTGATAATATGCCCGAGTTGTTTTACTTATTTTATTGAACGCTATTTTGAATAAGATTACTGAAAGGGGGGAACCTTGAGGAATTCATTTTTTAAATTATGAATTTGTGAGTAAATTGTGTTATTAGTCTTAGTATTAGAATTTCAGGTTGTTAAGGAAGGTCTTTATAGTGTTGAAAACTTTTGGACCAATCGTTCTTTGTTTTAACTAATTTAAAATGACATGGATACGTTCAAAATCCACAGATAGAATCGAAATGTTTTTTTTTTTTTTTTTTTCTCCGTAGGTAAGAACATTCATAGGCGCCATAAGCACGCGCTCATAAGGGCACCACCGCATCACCACAGCAGGCACCATAAGCACAGTGGCATAGCAACGCCCACCACAAGCACGCGCTCATGGTAGTGTGAGATTCTTACTCACTAAAAAACCTCCCGTTTTCTATAAGACTACGACTAAGTTTCTTAACAAGTAGCTCAAGCTTCTGTAGTTTATTGCGTTTGGTAGCTAGCTTTCCAGCGAAGGCACCTACTATTACCGTTATTTCATGCGGTTTCTCCTTAAGGCGCTAAGTCGAACGGTCTTTTTCTTTGAGGTCGCCGCACAAGATTTGCCTCGTCCAATCTCTGGATTATTTCCTGGTTGCAATGATGCACAAGACGAGTGCGAATTTTACGAGCAAGGCTTGTTACTTCGTCTTTTATGGTTTCATTTCCCAGATCGCGGTGAATATCGCTATTCCTTATATACCATGGAGCATTTACGATTGCTCTAAGCGCTTTGTTCTGGAACGTCTGTAGGACAGACATATTGGTTGGTTTGGTACAACCCCATAGTTGTATACCATAAGTCCACGAAGGTTTAAGCTCTTGCTTATATATAAGCAGCTTGTTATATATGCTTAGTTTAGAGTATTTTCCGATAAGCCAATTCATTTCTCTTAGCCTGATTTCGAGCTCTTCACGTTTCTTTTTTACGTGTGATTTTTGCATCTAGGGTCATTCCCAAATATTTTGCCTCGTTTTCATACGGTATTTGTACCGAGTTAATGAATAAAGGTAAGTTGTTTATCTTTCTGTACGTGAAATTGACGTATGTTGACTTAGTCTCGTTTAGCACGATTTGCCAGCTCTTTGTCCACTCAAATATTTTGTTCAGAGCTCGTTGAAGTTTTGCAGTCGAGGATTTAACTGTTTGTCCTGTATCGAGGATCGCCGTGTCAACCGCAAATGTAGCTACTACAGAATAGGTATGGCTCCAGATTGCTTCCTTGTTTAACTTTAGCTTGAATTTCCTTGAATTCAGAGTATTCAATCCCATATCTAACCCGAAACAGTCTATTTTCAAGATGAGATTCGAGTATTATATTCATTTCTCTCGGTAAAATTTGTAGTAGTTTATACTTCAAGCCCTCGTGCCATACCTTGTCGAAGGCTTGCGATGATACATCGAGAAAAGCGCTTGCACACAACTTTTTCCCTATAGCGCGTTTTCAATTACATTTGTTATCCGATAGACCTGATCGATTGTCGAACAGGTTGTTGTAGTTGTTGGATCCTGTTCTGAGATTAAGTTCTTGGGCCAATAGATGTCCTTCGAACGGTTTGAATGTTTCTTCCAAGTGGTCAGCAAACAAATTTGCTTTCTCTTTGTCTCCTATTGCTCATTCGCCATCGGCTGTTTTTATCGGTGCCAATTGCATAACAGGTTTCTTACTCGACCTCGCGGCTTTCCAGAGCGAATCGAAATAGAAATGTGATTTTTTTCTGAGAGTTCCGAAGAGAGGAATGCATCTAAATCGAGAAGTGAATCTTGCGTCCCGCAGCCAGGTTTGAAAGCAGTTTGGTTGGTGGCAATTAATTTATTTTTTTACAGCCATCAGGATAGGGATATCTTGTTTTTTTTTTCGGGAATGCTAAGAATTTGGTCCCACCACGGAACTGTGTTGTGATGGATCTTATTTATGGTCTGAGAGATTGCCAAATTTGCCACAGAGCGAGTTATCTTGGTAATAGAAGAGAATTTTTTGTTCGGTTTTATGTTAGTTAGGGTTGGTTGAGCAGAGTTTCGGATATAGAGTTCGGCTTGGAAGAGATCCCAGTTGGCTAGGTCTGTAAGGAATTTCGGTTGTAGCTTTAGTAGGAATGAACTGCCATCTAAAGATATTTTGGTAAGAATCGAGAAATGATCACTACGACTTAAGTTATCGCAGACCTCCCAGGAAGATGTTTGGTTGAGGTGGGGAGAGATGAGCGAAAGATCGATGTGGGAGTATGTATCGTGGGTCGATAGGCTAGGTCGCCTGTCATATAAAATTGCTAGTTCGGAATTGGCGATTAAGTTTTCAACTAGCTTGTAATTTTCTTTACAATGCTCTCGAGATCATTGGAGTTAAATATTTGGTCTGGTGGAATATAAATTGAGATGATGGTAAGTTTGAATTTTGGTTCTATTTCCACAGCGAGGGCAGATATGTTGGAATCAATCAGAACTTGTGAAGTAGTGCTTTGTGTACTAGAAGTCCAGTACCTTGTTTGGAATTTGTGATGTGGGATAAGTTGTGGAACCTTGGTGAATATTCTTTTGGTGGCAACGGTTAAAAATTATATTAAAAATGTGTCTCTTGAATAAAGATAATAAATGGTTCTGTTTTTTTGATAAGCAACTGGAGCTCATAGTAGTTATTAAAATAACCATTCATGTTCCATAGCAGTATTTTTAGCTTGTTATAGGCGGTGGAAGGCACTTTGTTACCAGTACAATTTAATGTACCTGTAGAAGGTGCTCCCCCACCTGATGATAAATTATTTTCGCGCCGCCACCGACACCGCCGACGAGTGCCCCTTCTTATAAGGTTGGGGCAGTCGCCGTCAACTGTCTCGCGGGTGGAGTGGGGATAATTTATTATGTTAAGAACTGTAATCTACGTCTATAATCATTGCACTTTGTGTTTTTGGTGAGAGATTTTACTCTGCGTGTTATTGGTATTATTAAGTGTTGGTGTCAATGCTGAAATATTTTTGGTAAGATATGTTTGTTGTGATTGTGGTAGATCAAGAAAGGACTTAGGCCTAACTTCATAGGAGATCGAAGCAGCCGCTGGTGGATATTTTTCTCCTATGAGAGAAGTAGATTCACCTATTTAATTTTGGGTGTTTGTATTTTGTGTTGTTAAATGGTTATGTGGGTTATGTGGGTTATGTGTTATGTTTTTTTCTTGTGATAATACACCGGTTTATTTGGGAATTGTTTTTTGCTTTTTCGGTTGTAGTACAGTGTTTGGAAGAAGAAGAGGGGGAAGCTGTACAGTGACTGAAAGAAGAAAAGAAGTGTATGGATTGGGATTGCTTTTTTCGTTGGGTTTGATTTTTGATTTTAGCTGAATAAAGATCAGAGGAGAGAAGAAAAGTTTAGTGGCTCCATTGAGCTTAGCGTGGAGTTTTATCTCAACTGGGCAAATAGTTTAAAAGGCTTTTGATTTTATAAATTTGAAATTTGTCAGCTATATACTGGTCTTTTGTGAGAATTGCTAAAGAGCCATCCCTAAGCAGGGAGATCTTTTGATATTGTGTGCTGATTGAATCAATGATTTTTTTAACACAAAAACACTAACAGAAGGAAGAGGTTTGTCTTTTTGGGTTATGTGTATAAAGCGTTGGGTTTTGTAAATCGATCTTGTAGGTATGTTAGTTCAGTAAAATCAGAGAATATACTGCTGGATCGTTTCAATCTTTTATTCGGTGAAATAGGAGGTGGTTCAAGGGGTTTGAAAGGTGGGACTTGTCGAAACTAACTAACTGGGTTACCCAATTTGTGCGCAGGCTTTTGAGTCATGCCGACAAAATGTTTTTTATTATGGAAACAAAAGTATTCACTGAGTATTAAATTTTATTTGGATTTGGAAAAGAAATATGAGAAAACGTGGAAACACTCACAAGTTATATATGTAAGTGGAAAAACTAAGAAAAATGCAATCACTTTTATACACCATCTGTACCTATGTACAGATGTATTGTGTGTACGTGTTGTTGAGCGACTACAATGTTTGGTATATAAGGAATCCACCTGAAATGAGATACTGCATGATCAGGGCATTCTTCGCAAAACAGTATGTAATGTAAATATCCTCAACGGCACTGTGACTTTGCAGAGATTATGAAGGTCCCTTGGCAGTTGCAATTCTTATTAAATTGTCCAGATCTCCCTGGTTTGGGACAAATTTGCATGGCTATCTGATTATGGTTGTTTTGTCTCACCTAGCTGCTGATCTGTTTAGTCCTTAGGTTCTGACTGACTACTAAAGTAAGCAGAATTCCCATATAAGTGGATTCCTTCGATAAGTGGATAGCACAGTCTGAGAAAATACGGCTTCGGCTTTTTCATCCATTTTCCATTAGTTTGTCCCAATTTTTCAAAGCAAAATGACGATGAAGTCCTTCTGCCTCTACTCTAAATCAGTTCCGAACTCATAATATAACACGTTTTCGACATCTTCCGAATGAAATCACGAGAGATGATGTCACTTATTCCTATGATGTGTTGCCAGTTATGTGCTTAAAAAGAACGTAGTTCCATAACCGACTTGTGCGTCTTAGGAACGAAACACGATAGTTTAGATTACATTTAAAGGTGGGCTTGAGGGTATACTGATGAGCATTCATAGCGAGATGGGCTTTGCGTTCATGCTACTGGCCATCTCTATGGCGCACTGGTATTGGAAATAACGATAAAAGGGAGTAATTACGTTGGTGTTCAAAGGTGTCTCTTGTATTAGTTATATTATAACAACTTATGTATAAGTTCTATCAGGTAAAGGTGCATTAGACGTACCTGATTAGATGTGGTTATTGTACTCAAATTTTGGGCGGTTAAATGCCTTATATGTCGAAAGCCACAACAAAGGGGGTAAAGTATTTCTTACATCTCTTACGAATTCCTCGATATTTCGCAACATTTCGCGAATATGTGGTCATTTCAACGTCAGTTGTCATTGACATACCAATTAGGAAGGTTTTTCGGTTTCGACGATGTAATGCTATTCATGGACAAAGGCTGGAAATTTAAATTTCGTTTTAAGGACAGCAGACAGCATTGTGTCTTGGGAGTATTAAATTCCACTCTGTTGATAGTTCCCCAATTGGTTATTCTGCTAATAACGGAATTTAATGAGCTTAATATACGCTGCCGTTCCCGTTCTACACGCGAAGATCAGGGCACGAATATACATAGCATAGACAACTATCGTTAGCAAAGGAATTTATTGGATTAGAACTAGCAGACATGGGGTCGTTGGTGAAAATCAAAAAGAGTGTCAGAGACAGAGCGGAGTCCTGATGCACACCAGCATTTATTTTGTGAACATCAGACTTGAAACCATCCAAAACAACTTAAATTGAACGTTCCGAAAGGTAAATTCTGATTCATTGAAGAAGAGAGTCATCGATCCAAAGGCACGCATTTTCGACAAAAAAGCCTGATGCAAATCTCTGTCAAATGCCTTAGAAACATCAAATGCAACTATCTTCCTTTCGCCAGATTATCTTACGCTTTAGTTCCCTTTTTCGGTGAGACATGCTATCAAATCACCAATGAACTTGTTGCTACGAAAACCGTACTGACGGTCATTTAAAAGTTTTCATGTTTCACGATATTTCATGAGCTGACGACTTATCAGCGTTTCCATGATCTTAGAAAGAAGGGACGTAAGTGCAATGGGTCTGTAGGAGGAGTGAGAATAAGATTTGCCGTTTCTAGTGACTGAAAAAACTTACGCAGAGGTTTTGCCAGCGAGGAAGAACACCTCTTCAAAATAAGGGGAAATATACCATCTAGACCAGCGGCTGTGTGAACGCTAAGATCTTAACTACCCTTGCTACTTCACGAGTGCGAAAGTCGATTTGCCCTATTGAAGATTTGATTTACTCAACTGAAGGCGTAGACAAAGCACAATCTGGGAGTGTTGAGCTAGCCGCAAGGTGTGCAGCAACCAGGTTGGCCTTATCCAAAGAGCCGGCAGCTGGAATATCATTGTAAATGAGCGTTGGTTCGAGAATGAGGCAGAATGTCTAACACTTTTGACAAATGAGCAAAAATGTTTACTTCTTTTGGGACTTTGTAGTATTTTTTGCCTCAGCTTTTTCTCGTATTGAAATTTCACCCGTTTAAGAAAGAAATTGTAGTTATACAATGCCTTTTATTTTGGCTTGATACACTTCATTCCAAAAAGAATTGTGCCTGTGACTATATCAACAGCGCAATCCACGTCGTTATCGAGGGAACATAACGACCAATTAAAATTTTAAAAAAGCTGTTAAGACCACTCCATTTGGCTTACTGGTATTGCCATACGGTTCTTTCAGAAATCTTTTCTCTAAATGTGTAGTCGGTGTACGAGAAATTAGCTGATATGGCACAATGGTTCGACGAGCGCCTAGAGGGGAGAGCACATCAACGGTGTACTTATCAGGGTGAAAAGTTAAAAACAAGTCCAGATTGTTGGCGGTATGATTATCAAAATTCGGTATTCGAGTATTCGCAGCGAAGATCTCAACACACCGTCCTTTGGGTGTTGTCTGTCCAGAACTTCGAAGCCACCCAGACTTATACGTATTGAGATCACCCGTAATGACGATTTTAGTATGAGGATACAGGGATACAATTCTATGTATGGATTCAGACAGCTCATCAAACTCGATAAGGGTCGAAGTAATATCCAGTTTGGGGCTTCTGTAAATAAAGCAATGGGTAATTTGCTTAGAGATATGGAATTTTAACCACATGAAATTGAATTCCGGATTAGAACTGCATTGTGGTGGAGTATGATAAGCGATTGGCGAGACCGGAGTCAGAGAGAAATAATGGCACTACATCGTAGCCGGGTACCTTTTGTTTTGGAACAAAAGTTTGCAGGGAGCCAAATCGAAAAAAAAACGGTGGATGGGGGAGCAATGCTTAGTGCAATTCGAGCAATTTCACTGTAGCGACTGCAAAAGTTTCATCCGGTGCTTGTCGTGGTGAAAGAACACTTTTTTCTTCCTCAAAAGTGGTCGCCTTTTCTTCAATTCGGCGTTGAATCGGCCCAATAAATCGACGTAGTATACACCTGTAATTGTTTTTTCCTTCTCCAGATAGTCAACGTGGATCTCACCTCGAGCGTCCCATAATACGGTAGGGTTCACTTTTCGGGCCAAGGCCGCTTTCTTTCTTTCGCTTTCTTTGGAGCACGCTCAAAGGGTAAATCCCATTGTTTCGATTGTTCTTTGGTGTATACCAATGAATCCATGTTTCAAAGACGGTCGCGAAATGATGCAAAAACTCCTCCGGACTTCGATTAAACAGCGCCAAGAACGTCTTTGAAGTGGTCTCACGGTTGTGCTTATTTTCCAGTGTGAGAAAACGCGGCACCCAAGGAGCGGACGACTTCCTCGTGCCCGAAATCTCATGCAGGATATGGCTAAGGCGTTCAGTTGAATAGCTGGCTATCTCAGCCAACTCGTGAAATTTCACTCGGCGGTATGCCAATTCACGATATCATGGACTTTGTCCACGATTTCCTCTGTGGTAACCGTTTTTGGGCCATCTGGGAGCGGTTCATCAAAAATTGACGTGTAGCCACGGCGAAACTCTGCGAACCAATGCTAAAGGCTTGTACTGAAAGGTGAGTGGATCCGATACACACCATCGAGAACGGGTTTGATTTCCTCGCAGGTTTTGTCACTCAAAAACAAGAATCGAATCACGGAGCGATGCTGTTCTTTTCTCATGGTTAAAAAAAAATACTTAAACCATGTTTTGAAATGGGTGTCTGGTGTGTCAGGGTGCCACGCAAGTTAAAAGAGGTTCTACCAAATTATGGCATTTTGAATCAGTGGCGCCACTTACATTCCAGTCCGGATATTTATCAAACAGCCCTCGTATGCAGAAAAGTGTTTTCTTTTTAGGCCGCGAATATTAGTAAATCCACCCATATTTCCCGATTCATTATAAAAAAAGCACAGCTGTGAAGTAAAATTTCAAAGTTGGTTTACGGGATCAAATTGTTATAGGTGTTATGCTCTTACAACAATAGGAAACAGCATTCGAACAGAAATTTATGCTTACTACTGCAAATGGAAGCTTTAACAGAGTACATAGGGTCGTTATTAAAACCTCTCTTGGGTATAACCCAAACAAGATTCAGTTTTTTTCAGTATTGCAAAATCATTCAAAGACGCTTGCCATTCTTGAAATAAATTGAAGCTGATGAGGAAGTTCAGTAAAGCCCGACGACCTTTCCACCGTTCCACATATTCCTCACAATGTCGTTACTATATACTACGCCACGCATGTGGTTGCCAAAGTTTTGCGAACGTTGGAATCATTGTGCAGAACATTTTATTTTGGGAACTTGACCTTCTATTGCTCTTAGGCTTTAATTTCTCCTCGACCTTCGTTAAATATGGCAAAACCAGCTGATTTGCTCAGGCTGAAGCTTCTCTACTATCGGTTTCCTTTCACTTCCGTCGCTGTTATGTTACCTTTACATTTTTCGTAAAACGTCAACAACTTCGAATTCATTGTCATTTTCTAGGGCTGAAAGCGCAAAGGATTCAATTGAAATTGTATTAGTTGATCTACCTTTCAGGAATCCATGCTGACTGGGTGAAATAAATTACTTGCACCGAAAGCTTTGAACTTCATTGATCAGAAAGTTCTATTCAGAAAATCAAAAGTACAAGTTTATTCATTTAAATCTATATTGTCTCCTTCAAAGTAATCCCAATCGACTGCAACACACTTATGCCAGCGATTAATACTATCCACGAAACATTTTCTATATTCGGTTTTCGGTATGTACATTTGTGCTTCCTGCGATTTTTCCACTACATCCCCTCGCCTGCTAAAACGAGTTCTCCGTAGTGGTGTTTTAACTTGATTGAACAGAAAGAAGTCACACGGAGCAAAATCAGTTAAATTTTGTGGCTATTGGTTGGTATTTGTTGCATTTTTCGTTAAAAAAAATTACAAATATTGATGGCTCTGTGCGACGATGCGTTATCATGGTGCGAAATCCACGATTCTGCCACAATTCTGGCGTCTTTCGGCGAATTGCTTCACGCAAATGTCTCATAACGCCCAAATATTACTATTTGTTTACTGTCTGGCCTTCTGGCAAAAATTCATGATGCACTACACCATTCTAATCCATGAAAACCGTGAACATTGCCTGCAATTTTTACTGAAAACCACGTGGTATTTTTGGTCTCGGTTCATTTGGTGAACGCCATTCACTTGCCTGATGTCTGGATTGCATGTCGTACTCATAAGCCCACGTCTCGTCTCCAGTAATGATCCTTTTGATGAATTTCGGATCAGATTCAGCCTCGCAAATCGGTCTTTTTTTTGCATGAAATTGAGGTCTTTTGGCACCAACTTTTACGCTAGCCGACGGAAACCCAAATCCTTAACCAAAATGTCTGGGACGGATCAATAATTTGCGGTTATTACCCAACAAATACAATTACTTCATCAATGTTTTCGTCAGTTTTCGAAGTCGATGGTCTGCCACTGTACTCATCATCTTCGATTTACTTACGGTCGCTTTTGAATAGCTCGTGCCACCGGTAAACAACCGTTTTCTTTAGAGAATCGTTGCCGAAACATTTTTCCAACATTTCCAACGTTCGCTCATCACCACCATTATTTACGCAAAATTTACTACAACTTCGTTGTTGCAAATTTAAATCCATTTCTAAAATTGTAAAAAATCGCCAACACACACAAGGTAAAATGTACTCTTGGCTACGTAATTTTTGCAAATTTCAAGCTATGACGCTAAAATTTAATGTCAATAACAGATGTACCAACTTAACAAAAAAAAAAAAAAAAAAAAAAAAAAAAAACAGAACAGAAATCGGAACAATGGGAGCGCCACACGGTGACACCACCTACAACTTTTTGATCAAGGTGTTGTGTTTAGCGTTATTGATAGTAATCCCTTCGACCGATTTTTTTTAATGTGAATCCTTACACCTGTCTGAACCACACGCTACTCTTTACCCCAGTCCATATGTATTAACAAGAGGAAATAGGGGTCGTACAGAAAGTACCAAACGTTGAAAATTAGGTAATATGTATCATTGTATCATATCATCATTAGACACTCGGCGATCTAAGAGCGAGTACTCTTTTTTATCCTGAGTATGACTATTACGAAAGAACAAATTTGAGTCCAGGTCTGATCGCTCCTCAGCATCTTCTCGACCATATTTTCTGAACTGATACGCAAACGAAAAGAGTGTGGTTTGCACCGTCTAGTGGAGAGCCCCCGTACTGGCAGGCTGGAGTATTTGCTTAACCGAAAGAAAAGTGTTGAAATATCCGTGTCCGGTGGAAAACTGTGTTTCCGTGTATTCCATTTAGCCACGTTCTTGATTAGCCGAAACACTGAGTGACGACGACTGACTTCATTCACTACTGCCGTGCCAACCCTGTGTATTTCTCTACTTCTACTTTTATAACCTTTATTTTATTTTTTCAAAACACCTGAGCCAAAAAACAGATTTGAGGGTTGATTGTAGAGTAGAGATCGAATGCATCACTTTCAAATCAAACAAATGTTTAATCAAAGTCAGTTAATCAAAGTCAGTTTTTGGACATCATAAACATCCCGAATAATCAGCAATGAATAGGAATCATGGTGTAGTCTTGATGCCGGAGATGTCATTGATGCAAAGAAGTCGGTTACAGATAATGACATGAGCGAACTCTATCCTAATTAATTTGTTTCAGATAAATTGGAAATCGAAGACATATAGGATATGTGCTTTTTATATGCTCATGCCACAAGTTTTATGGGCGCTTCATCGCCAGAAATAGCCCCGTTGCATGTTTTGACGTCTGTGTTCAGGCATATGCGGATAATGTAGCTGTACTGTCTGTTAATTCAGTATGATACATCACGTGCGTCCAGGATCCATCCGTTTCAACCAGGATAACGAGATTCTTTGGAGTTAACATATCAGGGTTGAGTGCTGATCTGTCAATTTGCGCATTGTGCATTTTTCTATCCGTAAAAGAAAATCGCCCAAAAATGGTCACTTTATGTCCCAAAGAGAACAGCAATCACAATGAGTAGCTTTTCTAGTCCGCAGAACCTGTGCAAGGTTTCGACACCGTTCGAGTCTATCTGAGAGAATTATAAGAAATATTTGGCCAATGGCCCCAGTCCAATAACAAGCTAATCGCTGTTAAGTTTTTTGAATCAATATGTCCCAGGCAATGTTGGGCAAGTATAATAACGATAACATTTGCATAATGTTTAGGTTTCGAACTGAGAGGCGTGGGAAAAAATTCGATTTATCTATGAAGATAAAGAAGGCTTTGATTGAGATTTACTTTCATCCGGAGATGAAAAAAGCTTTGGCTGCAGGAATCCATGATATTTTAATGATGAGGTTACGCATGTTATCTATCGAATAGTGGACTACCATCCTAAGGAGTATGCACGATCGATATTCAAGCGGGGCAACCATATCATGCTCCACTGGTATTGCTTTCAGGAGTCCTAAGATTTATGGACACTGAATACATTCCAGAATCACTTTATAAAAGATTGCAACAATACAAAGAATGTATGCCCGAGGAGGACTACGATTGAAGATATAACGTCTTGCTCAGGAGATGATAAAAAGAAATCAGGCAATAAGCGAAAACGCCGACGTTAACCATCTCATACTTAAAAACCTGGTAAAAGGAAGAGTTGACCGGCAGTTTTGTAAAAAAAATCAGAGGGATGGAGACGATGATGAAAATCCCCTTGCTTAACCAAATACTCAGAAAGTTGTTAAGAGCTCGGCTATACAAACTACAGCAAGCCCTGCGCAAAAAATAAGGGAGGAAAGATGGAGAGGTACCAATTAACGCTGGTTTTAAACGTTATTGGCTTTCCATAAGGGAAGTAGTAGGTTATACGGCTTAGGAACGAATCACGATATTCTGCAGCATGCCCCAAAGTATGCAGGTGGGTGTACGGATGAACAATTATAGCGAGACCATTGATACGGTTAAAAGTTGATGGGCGCGGAATTCTATTGGCGACGAAATGATGCTTATTAAAGGGGGAACCGCAGATAAAAAATATATAAGCAATACGCAAGAGATTACCACAAAGGAAGATGTGGAAGACAATGACGCCCCAGCCATCAACTGCTAAGTCTCTCCTTGACTTTGACGAAAAGAAAGAAGGCATCAAAGAAGATGGATGAGAAACAGGGGCTGCATAAATTAGATCAGCAGACTTAAAAGTCGTAGACAATCCAGGAAATGCTTTTACTACTGGATGGATTAAAAAATGTACAAAGCCGATAGGAATACAGTGTGCGAGTATGTTGGCACACGCATGATGATGACTGCATTTTGTAATCGAGTATCCATATTTGGAAAATGATGCAGGTTTTCTGGACGAACTTGGCTTCCAACCAATAGCGTTTAGCAAGTCTGGAAATCCGATTATGTCCATTATATGGCATTCTTAGCATCTGTTTCAAAACAACGTACGGTCTACTTTCTGGTTTTGATGGAAATTCTGTAGAAAGAAGAAAATCTATTTTATTCACTTCTCCCATTTTTTTATTATACATCTGGACTATATTTGGGCGTTGGGTATCAATTTTTCTTTTACTTCTCCCATTTTTTTATTATACATCTGGACTATATTTGGGCGTTGGATATCAATTTTTCTTTTTTCTGTTTGACTAAATCGACTAAATAGACATATGGTATTTGTCCCCATACAACGTGGATGTCATCTGTATAATACCGCTGTCCAGCCACTTCATGATAAAACTGTTGTTTTCTTTTTCAATTTAGTAGTCATATAATCCTGGACCTACTTTACGAAAATCTTTTTCTAGCTTCAAAACAACTTTTCCCATTCGGTTTGCTCTGATAACACCAGTTGCACATATTCCTAGGTCTTTTAATTTATTAAGTAGGTCTTATGCGGTAAAATAAAAAAATAAAAATATAACTATACCAGATTTCCTGATTTCGAAATCATGAATTACACCAAAAAAGCTACGAAGTACAAATTATTTCAATCCCCACTTTATGGGCTTTTTCGGGATATATGGTACATTTTCAGTAATGTTCTTTCCTTAGATAGCACTATCATCTCATTTACGAAAAGATTTTTTTTTTATGTACGGATACATTTTTGTTTTACGATCAAAATATTATCCAAAGTTGATTGTTGTCTTCTTTTTCAGCAAATTTAAACACATTTCGGATAAAATGGAATCTTTGTCTGCTCATTGAGTGCGAAAAAGATGGTATTTTGGTTGCATTTTTGTTCTGGGATAATTAATTATTCCCATCGTGAGTAGCATAGCTACCATTCTTTTTTTTCACTTAATTCTATATTGGTCAGATATCCTTCAGTAGCCAAGTATCTTTGATCAGTGGGAAAAAGAATTTTTTCATCATTAAAATATTTTTCGAAATACGAAAGCGACGTGCGCGAAGACGGTGTTCTATAAATTTTTTTGACGAAAATGGCACTAGGTAACTTCCAATTAGTCTTTAGCCAGTAAAATAACGTCTTTCTGTAGTTTCCAGCTTTTTTTTTATAATCCCGCGCGCGCGCCAAGGGGATATGAATACCCGCTGCTTGAGGAGTCTTTGCTGGTGGAAAAAGCTGACTACTCTTCCAATCAACAAATTTCGAATTTGTTTTATTCAAACGACAATAAATAGAAGATCATTCGATAAAAAAAAAATAATGTCCTGATTAAATTTGTCCCATTTTGGGAAAAAAATTAGCAGAAAATACATACCACCTGAATGAGCCATTAAAATTATTTTGCGAAAAACGAAAACAACTGTATTCAACGGTTTTTCTCTTTATGAACGTCATTCATGTAGAGAAAAGCAATAGAGATCGTAAATTAACCGTTAAAATGGTTTTGCAACGAACTTGCAGCACTGGGTAGGAAAAGTTTTTTAGGCGGGTTATGAAAAGTGTTACCAAATGGTTACAAAGTGGTAAAAAATTACTGAAAGGGTTAAGATTGCTAAACAGTTTAGCTATATATTCAATTGGCTTTGAAGCATGTAACTGGACATCACCTGCATAAAGGTAGAGAAAGAAATGCTTACAAACATAAGAAAAATCATTGACGAACTTACAGAAGAAAATCGGACCGAGAATTGATCTTTGCGGGACACCTAGATTTACTTGCAAAACTTCTGAAGAAGAGTCACGTGTAACAATTCTCTGGAATCTGTCAGACAGAAAGTTGCTTATTGAAAAGAAGGGTAAAATACCCTACAAGCGACTTAGACAAAATACTCCTCTATATCTAACTTCCTGCCACAGGTTTTTCACAGCATTAACTACTGTGTCTAAACGCTCTCATACTGATACCTATCAGTACATAGACTTTATAAATATTGATTGCGTACGTCTCCTGCAAGATCTGCGGAGTTCTAACTTAAAATAAATCTTCGACACGTCTTCTGTGAACGACTAAGTAGTTTTTTTTTCAAGGAGTCTTAAATAGGCTCCTCCTTCGTTTCTTGAGGCCGTAATTCGTAGCAACAATGAGAAGAAGTTAAATTTAAACACAATTGATGGCGGAGAATTTTTACTTTTAACACGAAAAGTCTCGTGGTTTTTTAATGTTTGTTTATAACATTTAGCAAATTTTCATTTTCTCGAAAAATTACTTTCTAAGATGCCATTCCTACTGAAAAAACAGAAACTTGTGGATTTTAAGTCCATCTTCGACTCAGAGGACCGGAACGCGGTACTCTGTAAGCCGGGCATAGGTCACATCTCGCCAAAGGTTATAATGACAGGATGGCATTGATTCATCGGAATGGTTTCAATCGTGATCTGGAGTAACGCAAGGATGTCCTTTGAGCCCGAGCTAATTTTCTCTCTTCATTGTATATAATCGTATAATGGATTTTCAAGTTGAAGGTGTAGGGTATATAGGTCTGTTTCAAAGCTGATTCGCTGCCCTCATAATCTGCATTCCATTTGGGACGTAAATGAGGCAGAAGATCAACTAAATGAAGCCATTATTTTATCATTTTAGCGCAGTTGCAAGTTAAAACGCAATATTGTTTAAAGCTATTTAGCATGGTGGAACCACTTAAAAAAATCCAAACGCACCCGTCATAAGAATCTAAACAAGACCACTTTAATCGAAAAATTATGAAAGTTAAAGAGAGCTTACTGGAGAAAAATTCGCGAGGTCCTGGAAAAACTGCCAAAAATCTCGTGTCTTCAAAAATTTATATGAAATAACTCATCGAATGGCTTAGGTCTGTTAAAAAAATCATTTCCCAGGCGTGACGCTTTCAAACAACATATAGTATATCAATGCTGAAGCCACAATCTTATCCTAGATCGAACAATAAACGCATATCTGGAAACATAATAAGCATAGACAAATGGACATAGAATGGCCCATAAACTCATTTAAACCATACAGGCCACCTAGATCAGACGAACAGATTTTTCCTATTTCTCATAAGGCAGTTGTTTATTTAGGTGTAGCATCAACTGGAAGGAAAAAAACGTAGTATTTATCCCCAAACCAGATATATCAAGTGTACTACCTAAACTTATCGACCCATATGTTTAATATCATTTTTTCTGAAAACTATGGAAAGTCAACGATATACACATCAGAGACCTTCTGAACAAAAGGTCACCTTTGTAACCTCACCACTATGCATACAGGAAAACAAGATTAAAGATGCCTACTTACGAAAGCAGATTCCAATATGTGCTTTCTTAGACATTGAAGGTGTCTTCGATAATACCGGATATGTATCTTTTTCTGAAGCCATATGTAAATTGGATATTGACCACCTAACTAACAGTTTGGTAAGAGCGATGTTCTTAAACCGGAAAATCTCCGCATCTTTCGCAGAAACTAAAATTGATGCCTCAGCTGTCAAAGGCTGTCCAAGAGGAATTGTTCTATCACTACTCTTGTAGTCACTAGTCATTGTTGACCTATTAGTATTCTGGACTATCAAGCAGTAGGATATGCTAACGACCTATTCATAATAATGATTGATAAATATCTTAAAGACGTTCTAGGTATACGATGCAGGCTTCTCTAATGATGGTACCTACATTAAGTTGAAAGCAGAAACTCACTGTCAAATGCTTGCCTTGATCAGAACCAGCCCAAAATCAACTCCTACTAACGAGGCTGCAAATAAGCTACATTTCACAAAACGCCATAGCGGGTATCTTTCATCTGTTTTGGTGAAGAATGAGGCCATCAGACGAGGTAATGCTATCTCAAGTAGCTTTAAGTTGACTGGCACATAATATACTCGTACCCGGTTATGTAACAAAGAGGTATAGATCAGCTACTGGTAACCCTGAAGAGGTTTTTTCGCAGATAGCTCAGCTCTAGTTTACATAGGAAAACCCTGGCAAACAGTGGGATTAGGCTTTAAATCGAAAAAGCGACTACATGCCCATCAAGGGCTTCAGACCTATTAGTCTGACTTTGTTCATGTTAAAGAGCATGGGTAAAATCGAGCTCAATGTGCCCAAAATGCTTACCATCAGAAAAGATCCTAAGAAAGTGCGCTTTAAAATCTTGTTGCGAGAATCGCAGATACGCTGAATATTTTCATTGACATTGAGTGGTTTTGGCTGCATATGCAACCCGGCTAGATAGCAGGATGTAGTTTTGTGGACAAAAGCGATGATGATGTATAGCAAACTGATTGGGGATTTTGAATGCGGCCAATATCTGATTTCGATGGTGAACAGGGCTTGCCCCGAAGGTAGCGTTCTGTCTCCATATTGCTCAAGCATATCCAGATGAAGTAGCTATAACATCTGTTGCATTGTGGCTAGTAAGCAGCCCTACACGCGATCGACGATGGGTGCACAAAAAATAAGTTTTCAGTCAGTCCGCTCAAAACTGAGTTTGTTTTCTTTATGGGAAGGATGAAACTGACTGAAAATGACTCATCTAATTCTTAAGGGGTTATATACAGTTAGAATTTTAAAAAAAATCTATCTTTTTTAATTTATTTTCGTATTGTATATATATTTAAGCACATGCACAGAAATGTCAATTTAAGTCAATCCGATGATTATTCTGGAAGTTACACGAATATTTGTAAAGACAGAGCTCTTGAGAAGAGGAGGCCGAAGCACAGCGCGTGACGATCTCCGAACCAAGAGCGCAGGAGGGCACACCAACTGGAATTACTAGAAGATGCGGAAGGAGCGGAGAGTTCGTTATATGACTGGAATAGACGACTCGATGCAAGTTAAAAAAAAAATTGCTTTTCAAACTTTGAACGCATTTTTCTCAAAACCATGTTTTTATAGTCGGTGACTAAGATTTTTTGGAAACTGTTAAGCCGATCAGCCTCAAATTTGAACACAAACTTATGAGGTATGTATATTTTTTAATAATTGATCGAAGGTTTTTTCGCACTGATAATTTTTTTTTTTTTGTTTCATTTTATATGATCCAGTCCAGAAATATCGTGGTCACCCCAAGACGCGTTTTTTCAGATCAGCTATAGCAGCCTTCAAAATTATTATTTTTACAATTAAAAAAATTTTGAAATATAGTTAGTTACCAGATTATGTGTAAAAATTTTTAAAAAATTCTTAAAAAATCCCCTTTTTTAGCCTCCTGACTGTAGAAAACCCCTTAAAGAAATCACAATCCGATTCTCCAAAGAAGTTATGGGTCTCATCTTTCATAACAAACTTTTATGGACTAAATATGTTACATCAAAAATATCTAAGGCGCTGTCAGCCTTCAGGTAGTGCAAAGGAACTGTCGGCATGGTATGGGAACTGACAGTGAGAAGAGTTCTTTGGATTGTCTGGTGTAACAAGCTAGTTTGAAAATACATTATTGCTGCTTTTATCAGACTCCAAAGAATGGCCTGTTTCGGTTGCATGTGGCTTTCCCTAGCACACATTGATGAATCTTCCACCCTTGACATTCATATCATTGACTGCATTCTCAAAGCCATCTTTCGTGCAAAAAGGAGTTACCTTTGATACTGTCTTATTACTCTGGTCTTATTGCTCTTCACGGATGCCTCCAAAACCGATATAGCATGCAGTGCTTTTGTCTTTCTGTAGGGCGACAACTTTCGATTTCACTCCTCGTTAGAAAAACATTCCTCTGTTTTTCAAGCGAAGATAAACGCAATCCTGATGGCAACCAGTGTACATCGGTACCTTTCATTTCTTTCCCCCTCATTTTACTTTGCCCTTGTTGTGTACAAAATTAAAAAAAAAAGAAAAAAAAACAACTATATTGTGAAGAATCTGTGGAGGAGGTGAAGCACTTGCATCTGTAGTGACAGAAAACTGCACTTACAGCTTTAATGAACCTAATGACGACTTTCAGAGCTGTTTTTTTTTCTTATCACGACTCATGTAATATGGTTGACGATGTGAGACAGTGGGACTAGACCTCGTATCCCTTTACCCATGAATTCGTGAAGGTCGTCGAAAAATGATTGAATTAGTGCACGCAGTCTGGCTCTTGCTAGTGCCGGGCATTTGCAGAGGAAAATGTTTCCTTCTCACTTTCGTTGAAATGATCATTGTGTGGGATATCTAGTTTTACCACATGTTCTCCGACTGGCCAATACGTCGTGATATCGCCGTGTTTCTGCCGATATCCGCACTTCTGGATCAGTTTAATATCCGAGTCCATGGCTTTGATAGAGGATAGCAATGCTTTGTTTTTGCTATCTGTCAATGTAGATGTCGATGTCAAAGTGCTGTATTAAATTGTATTTCTTCCACTGTGCTCTGGTGGAAAATCCTACGTGGAGGTTTTCCTTGAAGTTTAGTTTGGATGTGATGTACTCAGTTGGAAAACGACCATGCCGTTTGTCATATGGGTGTGATGTATTGCTCTGCGGTCCAGCACCTAGCTTTTTTGAGTCTGTTCGCTGTTCTATGGAACCTTATTAGTTTTACGAGGTTTTAACTTTTGCTCCACCGTACTAGTGATGCATAGGTAGGAATTAGACTCACTAAGGCTGTGTACATCTACAAGGTAATTGTTGTTTGAACTCCCCACCTTTTTTCAAAGGTTTTGCTTCTGGCATAAAAGGCGGCACATGCATTTCTTACTCTGTAATTGATTTTTTGCTTGTGGTTGAATTTTGGGTCAAGCATGATACTCAGGATGCAGGTACTCAGCGCTGATATAACTGTTGCTGGTACTGTAGGCACTTTATTTTCCTACTGATATAATTAGTCTCAGGTACCACGAAATTTCCAGTACACCTCCTCAAAAGTTTGCGGATGACCTCGCTGTTTTGCGCAGTTATATATTTTTTTCTTTCCTAACTTGCTTTCCTTGCTTACATCATCTCTGCACACCCTCCTGCTACTCACAACATTTACCTCTTAAATTTTACTACCAAAACGTGAGAGGCTTGAGCTCTATCTGATTCCCGACATTAAAAGCCATCAACTATTCCTGTCCCCTTATAATGTTTTCCAAGATGACTCTCACTCTCTCCCTATGGCTAATGATCCTACCCTCCCTTAAGTTGATTCCCCATGCAAAGGTGTCCTACCTGTCATTCACAGTAATCTCAACTATTCTCCCTTCGCTATCTCTTCTTCTGTCAAACTTGACTTTGTTTCAATTAAATTAAAACTTGCCAACAGTTCCCTGTACGTTATGTGTTGCTTCGTTCTCCCAGCTCAACCTATCGAATCCTTCATCCTTGCTATTAAAGCGATTGAACAACTTATTTACCTAAATGATTCCATCGACGATATCCGGATTGCACCGGATGATTACTTATTTTTTACCGCGTCAATTGATGTATTGATCGTGTAACAGACTCAAACCTATGCCAAGTAAGTGTCGTCCCTAACTTCATCAGTAGCCAACTAGATCCTTTTTTCACTAGCGATCCCATTAACTCAACAGAAAAGTTTTGTTCCTTAATCCTATCACATGCCGACAACTTTCACCCCCTTTTTCTTCACTTATTTTTCCATAACACCCCACAACAGTCTACTTCTTCCCTTACCATCTTTTCTTACAACTTCCATAAAGCTAATTTTCGCAAAATCAATATCTATCTTAGCAAATCTTCTTTTGACTTTACCAACCTATCTTTATCTGATGCTGTTTTCATTTTTAGCTGTAGAATCTTTAATTCCATAAACACCATCAACTTTCTCTCCCTGGTATTGTATAACAGAAGACTTCGCTCCTTACGAAACAAAAGAAACAAATTATGGGCAGTTTTTTTTCGCACAAATTGTTGGTTCTATATTGAAAACTATCCCCAATTTACCCAGCTCTATAACTGCCTCTATCAGAGCTTTCTCGTCACAGCGCAGACCAAGGTTATCAACGACCCTAAAACATTTTATCAATTCGTCAACTACGAAAGCAAATCAGACGGTTTTACCCCTCTCTCTCGTTTGATAATATATCATCGACCGACCCACATACTATCGGCAACCTCTTTGCAAAACTTTTTTAAGCAATCATTTGCAGACAACTTCTTCGTACCTGACCCAATATATAGTTTTTTAAGTACCTTTCCAATTTCTGCATTGGTCCCTCTCTCTCTCTCTCTCAATCAATGATCCTACCCTGATCGAAGAAAAGTAACAAAATCTCAATGATGAATTTTTGTCCGGGCCAAACCGGCTACCAGCAATATTTCTCAAAAAGTGTGCCTCCAATCTTTCGCACCCACTTTCCTCCCTATTTCAACTGCCCCTCACAAAAGGGGAATTCCCACAAGTTTGGAAGACCTTTTCCATAGCCCCGGTCAACAAAAAGGGATTAAAGAATGAAGTAGCTAACTACCGTCCCATCGTAAAGCTTTCTCACATACCTAAAATATTTGAAAGTTTTTTTTAAATGAAGTTCAAAGCTTTCAGTGCAAGTCATTTAAAGTATATCATCCAGTGAGCATGGATTTCTGAAAGGTAGATCAACTACTACAAACTTAGTTGAACTCGTATCCTTTGCGCTTTCAGCTTTCCATAAAATATCTCATCAATTGATCTTTTTCAAATTGTGATCCCTCGGTTTTGTCCCCATGTTGTTAAAATGAATATCTTCTTATCTAGAGAACCTTAATTATAGCTTATATATATAGGTCCGGTGTCCCATAAGGTAGCCATCTAGGTCCCTCATTTTAACTGTAAACGATCTTGAGCGGATTATTAAATACTGCGTCTTATCCATTTACGCCGATGAAACTAGATTCTCCAAAACTATTTCTTCACCCCAAGATTCTACCATATTCTCCTTCTAAAATGCTTTCAACTTAATGTATCTAAATTTCAATCTATGACTTTTTCACGTAAGTCATATCAATTTCCCCCTCGTCTTTATTTACTGCATGACCAATCTGCACCCCAGGTTCAATCGCCTCGCGACACGAAATATTATACGATAGAGAGTTAAACTTCCGTTCACATATTCACAAGATAGTCCTTAAACCCATCTCATCATTTGGATTAAAGGTTTTTTTTTATTTACCGATGGACTAAAGAATTTTGCAACCCTTATGTGACGAGGTTGCTTAACATTACATTTGTTCGGTCTCTTCTAGAAGTGGGGTCACCGTTTCAGCGAGTTCATATATCCCGAATCGAGAACATTCAACGTCGTATTCTTCGATTAGCCCTTTGAAGACTACACTGGGTTGACCCCTTTATCTAATCTCCCTATCATGACCGCCTCAAACTTCTTAACCTGAATACCCTCTGAAAACACAGAGACGTAGCTGACATCCTCTTCATTTATCGAGTGCTCTCTGGTTCTGTGGATTGCGCTTCCCCTTACATTTCTTTTTCTTTCAACACTAATCATCGTAATTTTCGTTGCCCTCTGCTCTTCTATATTTCAACCCATAGCACCTCTTATGGTTCCAATGAACCAATCTCCTGCATGCCTTGTAAGGTAAACTCAAACCTCCAACTTTTTGATTTTAACCTGAGCACTTCCCGTCTTAATCTAGATCTCCTCCACCATTCCCTTACTTCCTAACCCTTAATTGTTATTAGTTTTGTAAGCTAGTTTAAACTTGAATGCGCTTACTCATCTGTTTTTGAGAAATTTCGTTGAAAGGAACCTACAAGGAATACAGTGGACTGGTTGCTTTTCTTAGGTAAAAAAAATCCGAATCGACTTTTCTGTTTTGCATGGCAGCTTCTATTGAAGATGGATTTTTTGTTAAATGTCTTTTTTTTTTTATAAACCCGCTTGCGCACCAAGGGGATATGAATACCATTTACTGGTTTTCTCCAGGGCGCAGGCGGATGTGGTGTAGTAGTTTGAAACTCAGGTGTATTAGGTTTCGATATTTTTCCCAGAGGTGGTTGTCAAACTGGTCGGGACGAGCACAGTGCATCCTCAACCAGTGGGTCTCACATCAGTGTTATGCCTTGATGTCAGAGTTGACGTCGACGGGATTCTCATATAACTACATACAAATTCCATGAAAAGACTTTTTCAGAGAATTGCATCGCACGAGATTCGACCCCGTAAGCCTCTGCTTGAGGAGTCTATGCATATACCACTACACCACGGCCACCTTAATGGCCATCTGTGTTTTTGTTAAAAAACAAAAAAACTTAAATTGCGCGCCTCAATGCCTAGGTAATATAAAAAACAAAAACAATATGCATCCGAAAAGTAAAGGATCATGAAAATGTGTATCCCGACATGGGATACTGTTATCTGATAGTTGCAAAGAGAGCAGTTTGCTACTAAAAAATGAACACGTCTATGACTCAATATTGGAATCTCTACTTCCAAATAAGCAATGAACTCACTTGCACTTGATAAAAAAAAAAATATTTAAACGAACAAAAGCAAGAAGCCGCTTTCCTTGATGCGACTTAATGACCTTCACGCCGGCACAGACGAGCAGCTGGCGAGTGGTATTTGATCCGAGTGTAAATGTAGAAAAAATTATGTAAATATCATTGGCGAACGCTAGTTTCCTGGATGAATTCAGTCGTACCAGATTACCTTTTTTGAGCACTTTGACTACACTGGTGGTTTCACCAAGAATCAGTCTTCGAAATCCGACTCAGCTTCTTATATTCTTTTTCCTTCGATCTGTAAATACTCCAATATTCCCCCAAATTTTTCTTAAACCACTTGCTATAGATCTTAATTTCATCAAGGAACGGGCAGATTAATTGCTTTCTAATAAGCCAGTTTAAGTAGGTAGTAATGCTTCCACGATCTGGCAGAACAATAGGCACCGCTGGGCTGCATACCTCATTCTTCCCTTAACTGGACATCACGATGCGTCTACATAGACCTAAGTGCGATGAGATGAAATGTAGCCATTTGACGACGAATACAAGTACCCAATGGAGAAACACCTGGATCCTCCTGTGTCTTAAAGATCCTGATAACAAATTCCTTCTCAAAGTTTATATACAAACATATAAAGTTGCTTTTGAAAGAGTACTTTTTTTATTTAATATATTTTTTGTTCTCCAATGGGAAACATCGGGAAACAGAAAAATTATCACAGTAAAACATGTATGTTTGCATTAGAGACTTTTTAAAAGAAAAAGTGAATAAGGTGGCCCTTCTCCTTTCCATATTGATTTTTTAGCCCGCGAAAGAGCTCAGTAATTTTATCACATTCCCATTCAAGAGGCGAACGTCGTTTGGGATTTATTCCTTTACGTTTTCTACTTCCTGTAGGAGTGCCGTTTGAAGTAGAAGCTTTCTGGCCTCCATCGAGTGGCTTAGGCTCAGTTTCAGCCTGTGCACTTTGAGAAGCCCTGGCCTTGGAATTGCTTCTATCCTTAACGCAACTTATAATAACACCCTTGTCAGCCCTAGTGAATGTTTTTCTGTTTTGAGCTCTCCTTCCGTAGACTTTCCATAGCACACTTGAAAAAAAAAAAAAAATAAATAAATAAAAATAAAAACCAATTTACATTTCAAAGTATTTTTTCCAATTTGAATAAAGTTCTACTTACGCATACAGTTCTAGGGAGCTGATTCCTCATCGTCCTCCGAAGTGCTATAGTAGAATGTTTTTTCACTATCATAAAATTAAATGCCATATTAAAATGCTCAAATTAAAAAAAACGCAATGCGCACTATTTTGAATTCTCACATAACTTGACTTGTTTTCACAAGATCTCTTCAAATTATAATCCAAATCATGAATATCAGCCACCATAAATTCAGGTTAACCGAAAAGGCTGTTCTTAGTTAACATTTGTTTATAAATCTATAAATACCGAGGCATATCCGAATGACTAATCGCCAAACTGACATACGTTATGTTGTCTTTAAACGACCAAAAAAAAAATTGTTTATAAAGAATTTATTGAAAACGGATTTTCAGAATCCAAATAAACACTTCGAATCATTGGATGACAGATTCATTAGCATTTTTATGAGTGTGTATTGATATCATATCTGTCTGTATTTATCCGCTCCAGCTATTTCGCAGAATTGTGCTATTTATTTTTTTTGTGAATAGTGTCCAAACATGTTGTCGTACAAAATTTGCAACGAATTCGGTACGGTACTTTGAATTTAAGGCCTCAGCGATTAAGTTGATCATAATTCGGGATATTATTGGTTTCGATTCAATTTTTTTATTTGTTTAGCGTTATTGAAAGTCATCCCCTTCGAACGAGTTTTTTGAATGTGAATCCTCATATCTGTCTGAATCACACGCTGCTACTTACCCCACTCCATATGTAGATAGAATTAAGAAGAGGAAATAGGGGTCACACAGAAAGTACCAAACGTTGAAAATTTGGTAATATTGTATCATACGATTAGACACTCGGCGATCTAAGAGCGATTACTCTTTTTTTTTTCTGAGTGTGACTATTACGAATGAAATTTGGGTCCGTGTCTGATCGCTCCCCAGTATCTTTTCGACCAGATTTCCTGGACTGTTACACAAACAAAAAAAGTGTGGTTTGCATCGTATAGTGGAGAGTCCCCGTAGGGGCAGGCTGGAGTGTTTGCTTAACCGAAAGAAAAGCGTTGAAATATCCATGTACAGTGAAAAACTGTGTTCCGTGTATTCCATTTAGCCACGTTATTGATTAGCTTTCTCTATCCATTGTCCTCTGCTTTCCGAGTTCTAAAGCTCTTGCCACTGAAACGTTTTGCCACCTACACTTTTATTTTTAAATCTCAAATTACAAATTACCATACATCCGAACTTAAATTTTCAAAAGAACTTGACTTGTAGTAGTCACCGTTGATTTTTCGTGCTTTGGATTCTTGGATTTCCTTCAACAAATAATATTCACTTATACTCGTATATAAGATGCACCGATTTTCTATGTTTATGCATAAAATAAAAACACGACCAACACACTGAGTCGCGACGACTGCTTGATTCATTCTCTACTGCCGTGCCAATGCTATGTATCAAAACACCTGAGCGGCATAACATTTTTGAGAGTTAATTGTAGAGTACGGCGCGGTGTTTGTTTTTCAAAAGATCGAATGCGAAAACACTGCAGCATCACTTTAAAAATGAAACATATGTTTTATCACAGTCAGTTACGATTGCGTACGTGCTTTAGATCAAGTTTTTAGCCGTCATAAGCATTCGAATTATCAGCAATGAACAGGAATCATGGTGTATTGGTGATGCCGGAGATGTCATTGATGCAAATGAGGCAGTTACAGTTAATGACATGAGTGAACTCTATCCTAATTATTCTGTTTCAGATAAATTGGAAATCGAAGACATATAGGATATGTGCTTTTTATAGGCTCATGGCACAAGTTCTATGGGCCGAAATAGCCCCGTTACATGTTCTGAAGAAGCTGAATAGTATAAGCATCCAGGATCCATCCGTAAAAGATGTCACTCCAAAACGGTCACTTTATGTTGAAAAAAGAACATCCATCACAATGAGTAGCTTTTCTAATCCCCGGAACCTGTGCAAGGTTTCGACACCATTCGAGTTTATCTGAGAGAATTATAAGAAATATTTGGCCAATACCCCAGTCCCATAACGAGTTAATCGCTGTTAAATTTTTTGATTCAATTTGTCCAATATGTCCAGGCAATGTTGGGCAAGTACATTAACGATCACATTTGCATAATGTTTAGGTTTCGAGATCAGCTTTTGATGAATATAGAGAAGGCCTTGTTTGAGATTTACCTTCATCCGGATATGGATAAAGATTTGGCGGCAAGTATCCATGATATTTTATCGATGAGGTTACGCATGTTATCTATCGAATAGTGGACCACCATCCTAAGGAGTATGCACGACCCATATTCAAGCGGGGCAACCATATGATGCTCCATTGGTATTGCTTTCAGGATTCTTGAACACTAAATACATTCCAGAATCACTTCCTTAAGATTGGCAACAATACAATAGTGGATGCCCGAGGAGAGCTACAATTGAAGATTTGACGTCTTGCTCAGGAGATGACAAAAAGAAACCAAGCAATAAGCAAAAACGCCGACGTCCACCATCTCAAACTTAATAACCTGGTAAAAGGAACAGCAGTCCGGCAGTTTTGTGAAAAAAAAAAATCACAGGGATGGAGACTATGATGAAGATCCCATTGCTTAACCAAATATTTAGAAAGTTACAGACGCTGGTTTTAAATGTTATGGGCTTTCCATAAGGTAGTTATAGGTTATACGGCTTAGGAACGAATCACAGTATTTTGCAGTACAGCCCAAATTATGCATGAGGGTGTACTGATGAACATTCATAGTGGGACGGGTGATACGGTTAAAAGTTGGTTTGCTGCGCGAAATTCTATTGGTGACGAAACGATGTTTATTAATTCATTGAAGTAATTGAGATGCGGCTCGGGAATTACTGATTTGATCACGAGGTGTTCGCTCTCATAGTTGGCATACTATAACTTTTATCTCTTATAGTCATTCTTGAAGCCACCGCTATAGAAAATATGTTGTATCGCTACAAATCTCCCCCCAGCGGTCCTTACCGATTTTACTTAACTCAACATAGTCACCGTTTATATATTTATGTCGTTGTAAAAAGTACAAAAGCAAAGTTTTTCAAAAATAAAGAGGTAATTTTTGAATTTGAAGAATTAGAAAACAATTACTGAAATAAAAACTCCAAAGAACTTTGTTGTTTTGTTGACCTGTATAGTCCATGCATGTAGCTCAACTATTTGAGGTCTTACATTTACACTTACATAGTAGATTTAATTGGAAATCTCATAAGCCCTTTCGTAGGTTATCTGCTTTGTAGTACGGACCACAGAAGAGAAAACAGTACTAAGACCGGATATGTGGATATCCGTTTTTTCGTAGGAATAAACCCAACACGTGGAATCTACACGTATTCAAAAGGAGTCATCGTTCGAAAGTGCAAAAAGTTTACATATCTTGGCTCTGTCATCAACCACCAAGGCAATTGTTCTGACAATGTCGCGCATAGTCAGTGTGGTGTGGCTTAAATGAGGCGAAAACTCTGTCTTTCGTCCAGGTTTAACATACTCGTACATATCGTAGTGTTGGACTCTTTACGAAAAATGTAAAAAAACGGCAGGATACCGATATTAGAGGAGCTTCAGCCTGAGCAAACCAGCTGGTTTCGCTATATTAAACGAAGATCAATTGAAAGTCAAGGCCAAGGAGCAATAGGAGCTCAAGTTCCGACCGAAGTTCAAAGAGCCCGAAAGAAAAACTGCGAAACTATATTATCAGCAAGTTCTTTATTAACTTTTTTTTATAATTCCGCGTGCACCAAGAAGATATGAATACCCTTTTACAGGCTTTTCCCAGGGCGCGGGAAAACAACAGTCCCTTAAAACGGCAAATCTTATTCTCCCTCCTCCTACAAACCCTCCTCCTGAGCCGTCAGCTCATGAAATATCTCGAAACACGAAATGACCAGTACGGTTTTCGCAGCAACTGGTTCACAGGTGATTTGATGGCATGCATCATCGAAAAGGGGAACCAAAGCGTAAGATAATGTGGCGAAAGCAAGATAGTTGCACTATGACAGAGATTGGCACCAGGCTTTTTTGTCGAAAATGCGTGTCTTTGGGATCGATGACTTTCTTCTTCAATGAATCAGAATTTACATTTCGGAACGTTCAATTTAAGTTGTTTTGGATGGTTTCAAGTCTGATGTTCACAGAATAAATGCTGGTGTGCCCCTGGGCTCCGCTCTGTCTCTGACACTCTTTTTTATTTTCACCATCGACCTACTACCTACCATCTGTGCTACTTTTAATCCAATAAATTCCTTTGCTAACGATGTTGTCTATGCTATTCATATTCGTTCCCTGATTCATGTCCCTGATCTTCGTGTGTAGAATGGGAACGGCAGCGTATGTTAAGCTTATTAAATTCCGATATTAGCAGAATAATCAATTGGAGAACTATCAACAGAGTGGAATTTAATACTTCCAAAACTCAAACCTTGCTTGCCAAATCGGTTATGGAATGCCCTGCTCAGCTCTTTGTTTCCAAGTCACTAACTTTTCTCTCCCTAACTTCCCTTCGTTAATGCTATGTGCAAACATTATACGGGTACAAAAATAAAAGAATATCATCAGTAGGGACACATGAATTTAAGAAATATAATTTTTCTGTACATCCAATATAAGTAAGTTGCTTACCGCGATCAGTAAAGTCAAGTGTTCTTTCGTGATGACAATTTAAAATATTTTTAAAAACTACGAACTCCTAAGAGTTATATCTGGTAATATAAGGTAATTTTAAGTCGAAAGAAAAACGCAACATTTTTTTTTAAATAAGTGAGTATATTTTTATTGCAGTATAAAGTATCTCTGAGGATAGGGAGGAGGTACAGAATCTGCCAAGTGTCCGCCTCGGTAGACCCAAAAGGCCCAAAGGAAGAGGTCAAACGCTGTTAAATCGTATGAGCATGGTGGCCAATTGGAACCTATATTTCGAGAAATCACACATTCAATGGCTTCATTTATCATTCAGTGGAAATATCCTTTTCTAATACAGAAATGAAAAAATAACCAAAAATACCACAGGCAAACAGGGCTCAGATACGAAAAGAATACAACGCGAGGAGGGATCTATCGAAACCTTTATTTCGTAAATATGGATCTCCTGGCTTAGCGCCAGTATAATAATGATTTTAATCGACTGTCGCCTTCGCCAGCACACCATTTTCGAATTCAGTCTTTCAAGCCAGCCCATTATTAACCATACATATTGTAAGCCATCTGAATTCAATATAAAATAAAGATAGACACATAGTTTCAACAGCACTCATGTTTTGATATTACGAAATATCAAGTAGAATCGAGAAGAAAGTGAAGAGACAATCCCATTTGGAGTCGATTTCAGAAGTTACAATTTTTATAAATGATCGTATTTCAGTCATAGATACGAGAATCTAGAATATACCATATTTTCTTCAAGAAAAATGTTGTCTTGTTCGGGGCTCCTTAGTCCTACAACTATACATGCAGGTATAGTGAGACCAACTGTAACGAAGGCTCACGTGGGCGATGCATCCAAGGGTGGCCTACTCGCTATCTGTAAGTACACGTATATAGATACACTGTACGGATATGTGCATGACATGTTTTACCACAAAACACTAGTTAATTTCACAAGATTGTAGTGTGTGCAATTATAATAATAACGTCAGCATGTTTATGGGGGTGGTTTTACTATCTTTATTAGTTCAGGTTTACATCTAATTTAATCAAATTAATATATTATACGTAGGAAAAATCCGATATATTTTTGATGGGAACATCTTGATGTGCACTTACTTACGTAATTGCCGCACCCATTTAGTAAATAACTTTTGCTATGGTCTCCAGTTTGATACATTTGGTTTAGACCATAAGTTTATGCTGCGGATTCGGTGTCTTAAAAAACTGTTCTCATGCATCTCACCTTGGAGGCCTTTGTATAACTGGAGAAGGCCTTATAGAGAATACGTCCTTCGGCTCCCTTGGAATAGTCGGCGAGCTTGTAAGCGGTTCCTTCATCATTCTCATCTGTATAAGGAAGAAAAAATTAAGGTTTCTCCAAAATAGTGTACTCCGTATTGGCACCTTTTTAAAACACGTACTCGCAACTTCTGTTCAAAACCAGCTGAATATCTGCAACACAAATGATCTTTTGGATTATACTCGTACTATCTGTAGCTATAGACTCTGTAGAAAGAAGAAATATTAAAGATTATTTACATTTAAGATAGTTTACATTTACGAGTAAAGCATGGGCCAGATATAATACATGGACTGGTAGAAAAGTTGAGTTGATATCGGGTTGAATTTTCAACTCGCGTCTATAAGCTCATCTATTCATTGTTGAATGGTCGAATTAAAATAGATTTACAGCTTCGTTACGCTTAATATTGGGTTGTTCAATAAGTTCTGCGGTTTTTTTCTTGAGAGTAGTGTTTATCGTTTTAAAAAATCTCTGTGAAATGTGCAGTGAAATTGTTGTTGTTTATTGAAATAGAGAGGGTTATCCTTTACATTGTTATAAGAATTTCTTTTGATCGGACGTGTTATAAGTGCTTAATTATTTGGATAGGAAGGTGCATTTTCGGCATATTTTCTCTTTAAAAAAAGTCATCAAATTTGACGCGTATATGAAGATTAGACTATAAGCGCTGACATTTGTCAGCGTTCGTTTGCACGCTTGTTGTTAGTTGGTTTACAGTCCTTGCTGATGATGTTGGCTCTGGATGTTCACCATTACCGTTTCGTATAGACTGAAAATGCTTGGAGTGTCTAAAAAGGTGGATGTTTGAGTTTCTCAAGAGATGGATTACGCTTGAGGCTTTCCTGAAAGCAGTCGTTGTGGGAGGCGGATAGCTTAAAACAATATTCGCCATAAGAGTTTATGGTGCGCTCCTGGTGAAACACCGCACCGTAAACAAGATTTCCATCCCAAAAAGCTCATGTTGAGCATTTGGTGGGACGGGCGAGGTTTCTTTTACTTCGAGTTGCTTCCACGCAATCATACAAAACATGCCGCTAAATATTGCTCTCAGCTCAATACTTTGAAGGAGGCTGTGAAAGAAAGACCGCCGGAGTTGGTGAACCGAAAGGACGTTGTTTTCAATCATGACAAAGCCAGACCACGCACAGTTTTAGTTACAAAACAGAAGCTTAATTCATTTGGCTGGGAAGTTATGCAGTACCCACCGTACTCCCCAGATATTGCGCGTTATGTATATCATTTTTTCCGCTCTCTACAAATAGAACGCAGAATTTATTGAACAATCCAATACATACGAGTACAAATATAGAATAAACTTCATAACCAGCGATTCGACTAAGAGCTATCATCCCTTAGCTCTTAGAAGGGTCAAACTGTATAAGAGGAGTATGGAGCAATCTTGAGTAACAGTTCGATAAGTTAATAGTTAGGAATTCGTTGATCTCATGTTACATTTTCGACATTGATTCGGCGATAATAATCACTAGGAATACAAATAAAGATCTAAGTTAGTTGCAACAGAACAGGTCCAAGTCAATGTGAAGTCAAAATCAATGGTGCTGAAGACCGATGAACAAAAATTATGTTACCAACTTTTCGACGTTATATAATGAGACACTTTACTGCCCCCTGATTTAATTGGCTATTAGCTCATATCACAATATTAGACTGCTGGTATAGGGCCTTAGTTATCAACTGCTAATTGCTGGTAATCACACCTTCTCCTTTGTTATCTGATTGCAGGCACAGAGTATTTGACATGAAATGCAATACATTTTCGATGTTTCCATTACCCTGTTTTGATCTGTTTTGGAAATCAAAATCAAAAAAATATAAACTTTTCATATTAAAAAACCGATAGGGGACAAACTTCGAACCGAGCGCTTCACCCAGTTTTGTCATATTCACCATAGGTCGTTGAAAAATCCTGTCCTAAACGCAATATAGGATCAAAATTCAGCCGAGGTTCGGAGAAGAGACGTTAAGACATTGGGATGACTGGAATAGAAAAATATCCAAGTAAATTGGCCTGTAAAATGATACAGAGGACCGAGAATATAGCCGACCCCACAAGCGACTCTTTAACAGTAGAGATTTGTGGGAGAAGTACGAAGCATTACCCGTAATTAGTGGCACACAAAACATCAAACCAGAGTCTGCATTTCGTCGCTCATAATGCCTGGCGAAGACACTTTATATCTGTATTTTTGTGTTTCTTTCGTATGTATCACACTAAATGACAACATATTTAATTATCCTTTTATCCATTTAGGTCCAACAAGAAAATGCAAGTTGTAAATCATTTAACAACTTTGCAAATAATGCATTCCGCCGCCGCACATTAAATGAGACATAGTTTAAGTAAAATTTTGGTAACAGCTTGCAGAAGGAGCTTAATGTCAGAGTTAAAGAGAGCTATGAACTCAAAACTAGTAAAGCATTTCGATGCGCTTAGAATGAATTCAATCAACAAATTAGTTGTCTAGTCCACTGAACAGTTGAAATTGTCAGCTGACTTAAAGTAAAAGTACTGAACACATTCACATTTTCTGAAAGCCAGAAAAAAAAGTTGACAAAAAAAACTAAATATACAAGCATTACAAGTACATATACGAGCACGTATATGACCAATAAAAATCTCTATGTTTAAAATCGTTAATGCAATGCTGATACATAAATAAATCATAATTTGTATCCAGAAAGCCATGAATTTGGTAGTATCGATTGTTTTTCTTCTTCTTTTTACAGAAAGGTCGAGCTTGTGTCTGCGCAAAATCATGCGGAGAAGATTGTAAAATACTACCCGCCGGAGAAAAAAAAATGGCTGTAGAGCCTTGAACCCACTCAAATATCGATCAGTCCTTCTTGTTTTCAGAAACTTCTACGAGTTCACAAGGGGATCTTGTCAGTAACTTCTAACTGGCATATCGGTTTTCATTTGTAAATAATTGTTGTAACGACTTGAAGTTTCTTTTTTTGGTGCTGCCAAGATTTAGCGTTATCAGCGTCAGCGTTATCGCGCCATGTTCACCGATTATTTTTGGACTGAATTCGAAGATATGGACTTGGACGACATGTGGTTTCAACAGGGTGGTGCCTCAAGTAACACAGCACACGTTACAATCGATTTATTGAACAATAAGTATGATGAGCGAGCGAGCAAGACATGGGCCAGTCGATTGGCCGCCTCGTTCGTGCGATTTAACGCCGCTTGACTATTTTCTGTGGGGCAACGTTAAGTCATTGGCTTATGCCAACACGCCGACGACGTTGGAAGAGCTCAGAGCCAACATTGAACGCGAAATAGCGGCCTTTTCGGCCGAAATGTGTGGCCGAGTCGTTGAAAATTGGGTCCAAAGAATCGACAGCTGCAAACGTGCCCGCGGTAGCCATATGAACGAAGTCGAGTTCAATTAAAAAATGTTTTGATTGTACTTCAAGCCAATAATAAAGAAGTTGAAATATCTCAAATGGTCTGCCTTTTATTTAAAAAAAAAGATGTTAATCGTTATTAGAAAACCCTATATATAATACGTGGGCTGATGTCCGTGGATTCAAAGCAATTTCGTGTGTTGATTTATCATTGCTTTTTCATGGGAAAAAATGCAGCCGATGCAGAGAAATGGATTGAAAAATTTAAAAGTGGTCATGCAATCACCGAAGATGATGCTCGCAGTGGACGTCCAAAAGAGGCTGTTTCAGAGAAAAACTTAAAAAAAGTCCACAAAATGATTACGAATGACCGTAAAGTGAAGCTGATCGAGATAGCCGAGGCTCTAAAGATATCAAAAGAGTGTGTTTTGGTTTGATCATACACGAATATTTGGACATGCGAAAGTGTGAGTGTTTGAGTGTGAGGAGTGTTTAAGGCTGTTCAACCGCAATAAAGCCGAACTTTTGCGTCAGTATGTGACAATGGATGAAACTTGGCTCCATCACTTCACACCAGAGTCAAGTCGCCGTCAGCTGAGTGGCGAGCAGGCGATGAACCTCGTCCAAAACGACCAAAAACTCAACAGTCGGCTAGCAAGGTTATGGCATCCGTATTTTGGGATACACATAGAATAATTTTCATCGACTATCTCCAAAAGGGGCAGACTATCAACAGCGACTATTACATTGCATTGTTGGAGGGTTTGAAGGACGAAATCGCAGAAAAACGGCCGCATTTGAAGAAAAAGAAAGTGCTGTTTCATCAATACAATGCACCGTGTCACAAATTGATGAAAACGATGACAAAATTGAATGAATTCGGCTACAAATTGCTTCCCCACCCACCGTATTTCCTGTTCGCAGACCTCAAAAGAATGCTCGCCGGAAAGAGATTTAAGACCGATGAAGAAGTAATCGCCGAAACAGAGGCCTATTTTGAGGCTAAACCGAAATCTTACTACAAAACTGGTATCGTAAGATTGAAAAATTTTTTCAATCGTGTATCGCCCTCGGGGGCAACTATATTGATAAATAAAGTTGAATTTTGTAAAAATTTTGGGTTTACTATAAAACGGCACTGAGTTTTCAGCCCAGGTGTTAGGAATGTGTATGGATGTTTAGATAACTAAGAATTTCGTACAGTTAAGCTTTTAAACAATTTAAGCTTCTTGACTAAATCTTCTTAGTCAAAAGACCACACCGCAAAATCATCTGAAAATTTTCCAATCTTATACACCAGATACAACACAGAAAACACAGATACAATATTTTTTAACAATTTTTTCATTCAATCGTGTTCTTATTAGGAGCAAACGAAACATAGTAAGCATGAATAGTTTAAAATATAGGCAAATAGTAGATGTATGTGGAAAACGACTGTACGACCGAAATTGACTGACTATTTCTGGTAACCGACTCCTAGGAGAGCACAACCACTCGTTGTGGCTAAATCAGTTCCGGAACAGAGTAAAACAAACAAAAATTTTATAAAAAAAAGGAAAACAAAAGGAGTGTCTCAGCCTCGCTAATGCTCTCATTATTGCCCCCTTTTACTTAGCCACTACATCATTCTAATCAATTAGTATGCCTTGGTAAGCACAGTCAAACTATTTCTAAGCGACCACAGTCTCCGCAATAGCAAGTGTGGCATCGACGCATATATCGGCTGCCACGGACACGGTCAAACTAAGAGCTTCAGCCGCAACAACAGCAAAAGATGTTGAAATACCAGCCGTAAATACCACCCTTACGATCAAACCCAGGCGACCAACGGCCTGCAAGCATACCCTTACATAAAGTGGCCATACGTCCCGCTTTTAATAGGACAGTCCCGTTTTTGAGGTCTCTGTCTCGCCGCCATATGTGTGAATTGTCAGTTTTGCTTGTAATCTGTCATTTTTAAATCGAAAACAAAACATTCATTTCTCATAACTACACCTTTAGATCAATGGATTGAAACTCCAAGTTGTTAAGAAAGCTGTTCGACAAAAAGTTCTCCTGTGCTAGAACCAAAATCGAATTGGTGGTGAAAAATGTAGGGTAAGGTGGGTACTTTCGATGTGGCATTTTCGACTTTCGGTATTACACAAATGTGGTTAATTTTTAAATAAAATGTTTGATAGCAACTCGTACGGCACTGTTCTCTCAGATCGTACGCGAACTATGACAGTTCTTCTTCAGCAGTTGTGGTTGTTAGACCGACTTTTAACTCATTCAGTAATTTTTTTCAAGGTAAATCAAAAATTTATACAAAGACACCTGAGAATAACAGAATCACTGAACTAAAGCGCAAACAAGAAGACAAAAAAAGCTATAAGGCAACGTTCAGCGTTGCAGATTCAGATAAGTCTGTTGGGCCATATGTGGAAGATGATGATGGGGACTTTGATTTAGAAGTATCAAACGCAAGTGACTATAGACTGAAACCGGAGAATGATCTCAACATTGTTGACTACATTTTGGTGAAATTTGACACCCGTATTTCAAAATATCATGTTGGTCAGATAAAACAATTTGAAAACTAAACAAATTTCTTTTGAGTGCTAATTTTTTCCTGAAAAAAATCAAACAATTGGTAATTTTTTAAGCCACTTTTTGAGGACTTGACTTTAGTGTTGAGAAGTGACATTTAGTTAAGGCTACCAGAACACCCAGTTGGATCGTCATGATATTCAAACCTTGCCTTTCTTAAGGACGTTGATATGAGTCGATACAACGTGAAATGATTTTTTTTTAAACACATTATTTTATTTTACATTTATCCTTTACTTAACTATTTTTTTTCTCGAATAAGATTTTGAATTAAATTTTTTTATTTAATTTTAGTTTAAAATGAATTTCATATCTCATTTAATTTTTATGTTTATAGATTTAGGATTTGTTTAATTGTACTGTACTGTACGTTCTTACTTATAATATATTATAATATCGTACATAAAATATTTGTCTAATTGATTCTTAATACATGCGTCATCTAAATTCATGTCGAAAGTGCCCCACCCGGATGGCGATTGTTCCCACAATGGGGTAGAGTCGCCTTTTTAAGGCTGTTGAATTTTTTTTTTTTTTAATTATAAATGTGAAGTTAATTTTAAAGAAATTATGCATTTTGTAGTAAATAATCGTAGCTTTCAATAAAAAAAAGTTATTTAAATATTTATTTGCGAAAGAAGTTATTTCAAATGTGCCAAAAAAGTGTTGAATCTTAGCAATTAAAGGGGATAAAAACACCATAATGGAGTTGAGCGGACAGATTTTTGATCTTATATCTAAAATGGAGGAGAGGTTGTCTGCCAATTTTATTTCCACCCCAGTCAAACAAACTTTAAATAATTTAACAGAGCCTAGACAAATAGTTAAGCAGACATTTAATACATGGGCCGAAAAGTCCGTGCCGTTTGTAAGAGAGGGCACCACTTGAATTAATTCTATACTATTTTCAGTTAGTAGCAACATTTAAAAGATATGTGTATAAAGTTGATAGCTGTCGGGTGATTAGTTCTCCAGATATAGCGTTGTGAGTGAAGCAACTTTTGTTATTGTGAAAAAAATGGATTCAAAGCAATTTCGTGTGTTGATTTATCATTGCTTTTTGATGGGAAAAAATGCAGCCGATGCAAAGAAATGGCTTGATAAGTGTTACCCGGACTCTGCACCAGCCGAACGAACCATTCGCAAGTGGATTGAAAAATTTAAAAGTGGTCATACAAGCACCGAAGATGATGCACCCAGTGGACGTCCAAAAGATGCGGCTTTAGATGAAAACATCAAAAAAGTCCACAAAATGATTACGAATGACCATAAAGTGAAGTTGATCGAGATAGCTGCGACCCTGAAGAGTGTGTTGGATATATCATACGCGAATATTTGGACATGCGAAAGCTCTGTTTAAAGTGGGTGCCGCGTTTGCTCACAGTCGACCAAAAACAAAAACGTGTTGATGATTCAGAGGAGTGCTTAAAGCTGTTCAACCGCAATAAAGCCGAATTTTTGTGTCGGTATGTTATAATGGATGAAACTTGGCTCCATCTCTTCAAACCAGAGTCAAGTCGGAAGTCAGCTGAGTGGCGAGCAGGCGACGAACCTTGTCCAAAACGACCAGAAACTCAACAGTCGGCTGGCAAATTTATGGCATCCGTATTTTGGGATACACATGGAATAATTTTCATCGATTATCTGCAAAAGGGGCAGACTATCAACAGCGACTTTTACATTGCATTGTTGGAGCGTTTGAAGGACGAAATCGCAGAAAAACGGCCGTGTTAAAAGAAAAAGAAAGTGCTGTTTCATCAAGACAATGCACCGTGTCACAAGTCGATGAAAACGATGGCAAAATTGAATGAATTGCTAAGAATTACTTACCCACCCACCGTATTCTCCAGATTTTTTTCTCGCGCTTGTCTCCTGTTCGCAGACCTCAAAAGAATGCTCGACGGAAAGAGATTTAAGACCGATGAAGAAGTTATCGCCAAAACAGAGGCCTATTTTGAGTCTAAACCAAAATCGTACTACAAAACTGGTATCGAAAGATTGAAAAATCGTTTCAATCAGTATATCGCCCTCGAAGGCAACTATATTGATAAATAAAGTAGAATTTTGCAAAACATTTGTGTTTTACTATAAAACGGCACTGACTTTTCAGCCCATGTGTTATAATGCATTTAAAAATTTTTTTTATAAAAACTATCTGCAGTGCTTAGAGAAATTGACATCTCAGTACAAATATTCCAAAGCTTTTCAATGTGCTTGCCTTAAAACAGACATTAAATACGAAGATGTTGAAAAAAGTTTTGTATTTGCGTCGCAGAAGACTGACCGAACAATTAAAATTAAATGGAAAGAGCAAAATTTTCTGTTGATTTGCTGTAATAAGGCAATTTTCAATATTTTTCGAATAGACGAATTCCCTTTAAAAATATTTTAAAACTAGTGGAATATATTTTGTGTCTGGCACTTATGCGGTCACGGAAAGAATTTTTTCGTTGATAAATAAAATCGGGGTCGTCGAAAATGCTCAACTGCCTGAAGAAACGTTTTAGGCAATACTTATTTTAAAAATGCAGTACCAAAATTGTGATAATTTTTATGAAAAAATTAGAAATAATATGTAATGGGATGTTTAAAGAAATTCATTCTGCATCCAAATATAAGAATTAATTTTTAATTTGTATTTAAATCATATGTAGGTATTTCAAACATTTATTTTCTAGAAAACTATTTATTATTACTTTGACTTTGTATAAATACGCTACTAATATTGTGGCTGATTTTTAGAAATAAAATGTTGGAAAATTAATACACACTTTTACTGATCTCTTTTTAATATCCAAAACAAAAAAATGTTACGAAGTCTGTTCTTTTTTTCAAAAAAAAAAAATGTTGCGAACATAATAAAAAAAATCATAATTTCTACTCCCTGCGGAGTTTTGAAAATGAATCTGGGCACGGATTCAGGTATTTTGGCAGCGTATCTATGCAAATAGATTTATTTGCGTACATATATATATATGCATATATCTATTATTTTGTTAATTGTATTTATATAAGTAAGTTGCGCACATCCCTCCGGCATAAGCTCGGTAGGACAGTTGGAAATATCTCTTTTATGTTCGTATCATCTTTTATGTATCATTCTTTATTATTGTTAACAATAAATAGATTTCAGTACAATATCTACCGCGATATCTTTAATGAGCGATGTTAGTCGAGCTAGCGATTACCCTCTTTTACTAGCGGTAGACTTATCTAATGTATTTATATATTGCTCGGCTCCGTTCAGTACTAAACTTAGTACTGTTATTATTAGGTTTTGATTTAATTTAAGACTATTTTTATATATACATACATACACTTGCAAGTGTATCTTTTTCAACCTTGAAATACATTTTTTTTTTTACATTTTACCTATTGTCTTCACTACTTTTTTTTTCTCAATATGATGGACTTGGGCATCAAGGGGACTGATCGATACACGGTTCTTCGGGTAGTTTTACATACGAGACACATTCATTTCTCCTTTTTTATTTTATTTTATTTTATTTTTTTTTTGTCTACGCAACCAAGCTAGAGGGGACTTAAAAGCGACGAGATGGATGTCCTGGGGACGAAGGATGATAACATGTAGGTGACGCATCAATTAGTGAGCATAACGGGCTTCTTGAGGGACCTACGGATTAAGTTGCTATGAAGGCCGTAATAGCATATCATCTGGCTCGCTTTCTTCGATTTGGATTTGGGATGAGATAGACTTGGGGGGAGGGATATCTTTCATGACGAAGGTTCATAATTTCAGGTCACAACTCTTCCATCGGGGTGATACATCAGCTAAGGTCGTATTCGGGTTCTAAAGGGTGATTCATCGTAAGGTTTGATTTATAATGTAAAATAAAACATATAAATTTGAAAGCGAACTTAAAATTTTTATTATCGGTTAAAAGAACGTGTCATGGTTTTTACTTTTTTTACTTTTACTTCTCAAAAATAATATCATGTAAATGTTGGCTTCGACTACGTCTGGGGTGTTCCATTCGGAAGGTCCAATTTAGCTGGCTTGTTCCCGGAGACCTGAGACTTACACATCCCCAGAGAAAATAGTCCAAAGGTGTGATATCGCACGACTTTGGCTGCTAATTTACCGTAGCAAAACGTAAAATTAAGTGCTGACCAAAATGATATCTCAACAACCGGATCTTACCGAGACCATGTGCTTGAATTTCAGGAAGCACATAGTCCGTTAACATGGTAGCATTCTGATTTGCCTCACGTTTGAAGAAATATGGACCAATGATCCCACCAGCCCATAAGCCACACCATACCGTTGTTTTTATTGGATGTAATGGTAGCTCCTGGTTGAAGTGAACAAAATTTCACAATAAAACACCAAATTTTCATTAAGTTTTTCCAGAGCCAATTAACTGAAAAGAGGACGCAAATTCAAGTCGCCTGGCTTCAGTTCTTGTACAAGTTAAATTTTTAAACTTTTAGGCCGAGATACACCAAGTTTACGAATACGCCAAGCCAAGCTGCTGAGAACGACGACGAATCGATTCGTCACGGTCTTCGACTACACTCTCAGCTACAGCTGCTATAGTCTCTTCACTTCGTGCTGGATGTGGTCTAACCGGTCGAGTATTACCACTTATGTAAACTGGTACTCAAATTTGCGAATGGTATTGGCAATAGTGGTAAAAGTAGGTCGATTATGCGCACCGTAAGTTCCTCGAATCGCACGAAAAACATTTCTCACAGAACGCTGATTTTTGTAATACAGCTGAACAATTTGGAGACGCTGTTGTGGTGTGAGTCTTTCCATGATGACTTGCCAAACGATACTGAATAAAAATGGCAAAGCAGTTTGATAGGAGTCACACAGGATCTGTCAAAAAAAACTTATTGAAAATTAAACCTCACGAAGAATTACCCCTTATAAGTATCAAAAATGTGAACTTTTCAAAATTGCTAGGCATTATATTCGAATCAAATCAAAGTTTTAAGCAACATTGTATAAGCCTTTCTACCAGGGTAAATATTATAAAGTTTCTTTCATCTGTTTAATCTATTATTTTATCAAAAATGATAACGGTCTACCAATTTAAGGGAAAATCTCGAAAGTATCTCTGCAACTAATTTCTACGCGGAGTCCTGTTGAAAATATTGATAAAACCCTTAACAACACCCTCTAGCATATCTTCTGCTAAACTTTTGCAACAGTTTTATGCCTTTTTCACAGAAATGAAGAGAGTCCCCTCACCAAAACATTCCGGGAGCGGGATGATGTCCACGTTGAACCTTTGAAACAACTTTTTCCAATTTCTTCCATGAAGTGGCATAAATTTTGTCATTTTGTTTCTTGAGAACTTCTTAGACGTTAAAAAATTTCTCATCCGTAAACAAGCGGAAAAGAAGTCCGCCTGAAGAGCCTATGTACTCAGCGAGTAACAAAAACTTGGAGGAGGCAAAAACACACTTATTACTTAAAAAAAGAAGCTTAAAATAGCTTAAAAAGAAGTAAATTTACTCCGAGAAGAAAACAAGTCTCTGAAAAGAAAATGCATTTAATCGAAGCCCAAGAAAACAGTACATTCCGCTCAACTAGTCGCGAATACCTCACAGATGAAGAAGAGTTTGCACTAGAGGTAGAAGCATGTTCAAAGAAAAACAAAAGGCCAACAAAAAAACGCAAGGCAGAAGAAAGCCCAGAAACATTTCCACAAATTCATGAAAATGTGGCAAAATACGCGAACACACAGGCTAATACAAATAATAAAAGGCTTGAAAAGAATATTATTGGAAGAAAAAGGCAGTCATTACAAACACCAATAATTATCTCTGAATTAAACAAATTTGATGGGAATAATAATCAAAGAAAATACCAACAATAATTGGATAATAACTGCTGACGACAGAGCTACTTATAGAGAAATCACTGATGAGCTATCGAAAACAAAGTTGTAATAGCACCTATACGAAATCAAGGCTACTAGACCATTTAGAGTACTCGCTAAAGGTCTTCACTCCTCGTGTAATGAACATGATATTGTTGAAGACTTGACTTATAGAAAATTTAAAATCTAAGAAGCCAAAAATCTAATTAAAAAAGAAAGAAAACATAGTATTGATGGAAAACCAACGACAAGAAATATAAAACTACCTCTTTTTATACTTTCCTTTAACAATCAAGAAGATATCGAAAAGGTATACGCTATTAATCCGACATTGGGTATTATTGTTAAGATTGAACCACTTCGGAGAAGTGCCAACGATGTTAAGCCTTTGGGCATACTTAAAGCTACTTTAAAAGAGACTTTGCATGCGTCAAGTGTGAAGGAAAACATCCAACAGATAGTTGTCCAATAAAGAACGATGAGAAAGCAAAATGTATCAACTTCCATGGATGCCACCCAGCTAGTTACAGAGGTTTTTCAGCTGCAAAAGAGTATGTACAGGCAAAAAATATTTATTTAAAATAAAAAAGTAAACAAAATACCATTTGCTACTAAAACAAACGACATAGGAAGGAAGCTTTACAAAGCAGAGCGACATTTAAACTGCGATTTTATCTCGACTGGTTCGCCTACTAATTGCAAGGTTAGTACATAATGCACCGAGATAGTACACCGAGTTATTAACAAAATAAATAAGCATCGGTGAAATATTCCGCAGGAATTAGGGAACTTATATTAGAAAAGAGAAGAGCTCGCAGGAAATGGCAAATGATAAGATATCCAGGCGATAAAGCTATATTCAATACCTTAAGAAGTGTATTGATGTTTTTAAAAACAGATCTCTTAGCAAATACCTCCGTAACTTATCTCCTGACAAACCCACAGACTAATCCTTTTGGAAGGCGGCTAAATATTTAAAAAGACCTCAAGCGCAAGATCCCCCATTAAAAACATCTAATGGGAAATGGATCGGCAACCAAAAAAAAAAAGGTCCAACTTTTTTCGGAGCAGCTGATAATTATCTTTAAACCTTTCCCACCTAGCGTGGAATGACGAACGTCTTGAATACTTACATGAAGTTTATGAAGACATAATCCCTTATGTTTCGCTAAAAGAGATCAAAGCATGTATTCATACACTTTCTAAAGAAAACTGCTAAATCCTGAAAGAACTTACCTTGCTTTCAACAAGGATATGTTCCACATCAGTTTAAGATAACAGAGATTATTGTTATACATAGACAAGGTAAGCCTCTAACGGAAGTTTCTTCTTACAGCCCAATCTCACTGTTACCGGTGTTATCAAAAATATTTGAAAAACTGCTCCTTAAAAGACTAGATGGAATCACAGAGCAAAGAAGGCATATTCTCACCCATCAGTTTGGGTATAGAAGTAGGCATTCAGCAATAGACCAGGTTCATGTATAACTAATGCACTTGAAAAGAACATGTTTGTTATACAATACACTATTTTTAGACGTTTCACACGCTTTTGACAGATCTGCATAATGGCTTAGAATATAAACTACATAAGGACCTACCTAGACAGTACTACGAGATATCAAAGTCTTATATAGAAGATAGATTTTTTAGAGTTCGCTATGGCCCAGCGTATTCAGCAGGTATATCACAGGGAAGCCTTCTGGGAACCACCCTGTATTTACCAGATAGGGTGAAAATTGACCTCCTCGTGATTGAAAAAAAAAAATTTAAATGTTTTTTTTTATTTAATTCAATATAGTCTTCTTTTAATTTTATACACTTATTCTAGCGATTTTCCAACTTCTTGATCCCGTCCGAAAAGTAATTTTCCGGAAGGTCTGCAAAATACTTCTCCATGGCATCGATGATTTCCTCGCGTGAGCTGAATTTTTTATTGATGAGGTATCTTTTAAGGTTTGGGAAGAGATAATAATCCGAGGGAGCCAAATCTGGCGAATTAGGTGGATGCGATAGCAATTTGAGCCGTAAGTCATTGATTTTAGCCATGGTTGCGATGCTCTTGTGCGCCGGTGCATTGTCTTGCAAAACAAAATTTTTTTCGCTTCATGTGAAGCCATTTTGCAGCGATTTCGGCCATCAATCGCTCAAATAATGCACAGTAATACTCGCTGTTAATGGTTTTTCCTTTTTCGAGGTAGTCCACGAAGAGAATGCCATGACAATCCCAGAAAACCGACGCCATAATCTTTCCGACCCATCGAGCCTCCCTCGGCCGCTTCGGAGCACTCATGCCGGTTTCAGTTCATTGCTGGGCACTCATTCTGCTCTCTGGTGTTCAACAGTTACCAATCGACGCCAAAAGTCCGCCCGATTCCGAATCAGCAAGTTCAAACACTCTTTCGAAGTGCTCTCGCCTTCGTGTTTTTGGTCAGGAGTGAGTATGCGCGGCACCCAGAGGCAGAATCACTTCTTCATATGCAGAATATTGCCAAAAATATGGCTGCGCTCAGTACTAATCTTTGTGGTATTTGCTAGCTCGCGCACCTTCACTTTCCGGTCAGTGAACATCATGTCATGTATTTTTTTTTGACATTGTCCTCTGTAGCCGCATTGAAGGGCCTGCCCTTCTAAGACTAAAGACAATATCGCACTGAAATTTGGCAATTCTGCCTGAATATGAACGGACTTCAAGGCACCATAACCTGTTTTGCAGTAGCAGCGCATTCTGACGGTCAAAGAGGTTACTTTTCACTCCACCTAGTATTGCCTGTATGAACAACAGAAATATGAATGATTGGCTCCAATATTCACACTTCTATTCAACTATTAACCCTGGAGCTGTAAAGGCAACCTTTCCTACTGAACAACTTAGACCTGTTAATAAAATGCATAAGGCTTAGAATGGGACATACAAATACTACTCGCAAACACTTAATAACCAAAGAACTCGCACCCTATTACCTTATTACAATTTCTGCGATTTTAAATATTTTACATATCCTTTACATATGCACACACGTCAACTCAACCGCTTTATACATTGCTAATAAAATTTTCAAAGAACTTTTAACCGTAATACGATATTACAATATAAATAAAATGTTAACAGAATGGTTTCAAGACTGAACATAAACATTTAATTTAAGTTATTTCAATGAGCCAAAGGCTCTAGTAGCTAGTGATCTATTTATTTAACTATTGATTTGTAATTTTATTATTTGTCAATAACGTTTTATTTTTCATTAAAGAAATCGTACATGCCAGTAGTAAACTGTACTAGTACCTTTAGAGGATTTTCATAATGTCTTAATATACATACATGCATTTATACATCAGTATGTATATACATTTATCTCCAGTTGAAATAATCCAGCCCGGGTCAACATGCACAGTGGGCGTCAGAAATCAGTAAACACGCATGTGAATTGAAGTTCTAAGGGCATTGTTTTCATATAGATAGTACAAAATAGAAAAATTGCATATTCTATATATATCCGAGAGTATACATTGTTAATTTGACTTTTTCATGTGAAAAATAGTAATATCCTTGCTTAGGGTAAATTAGACGTGGGTTCACGGTATTATCACACCTGCTCCTAGGTATATTCCAATTATGGAATATAGCTTTACTTACATGGTGATAATTGTTATTATTATTATTAAGGGAACGATACAAATTAATTTGTAGGGTCCGGGATTTAACGCAGGGGTACTATGCCCATGTGGCGCGTTTTGTCAACAGCACGCGTAGTACTGAGTTCCCATGTGGTCCCCCACCTACGTACTTACCGCGCTCAACACTACATGGTGAAAAATAATTGAAATATGATGTTTTTATTTATTATTTATTGTTTTTTAATATATAGCCCTAAAACAAATGCATTTGCACATTTTTGACCCTCGCTTTATAAATGAATCTACCTAAACACAGTGTTCTCATTCAAGCCAACGGCACTATTCAAATTGACTTAAAAAACGAAAGCAGAAACAACCCCAGTCTCTCTATCTGATATCCTCGGTACGATGTATATATGTATGGGTAGGAATGAATAAATATTTTGAATTCCGTACACTTTAGCTTGGAAACGAAGTCGCTTCTTGACTAAATCTTCTTAGAGAAACGACCAAAATCTGATGAAATCAGGATCCCATTCGAGTAGCTAAAATACCAAACCGCAAAATGATCTGAAAATTGTCCAATCTTATACACCAAATACAACACAGAACACACATATACTTTTTATATATTTTTTTTTTTATTAAATCACATTTACATGTACATTTCTGGAAAAAAGTACATTTGTAAAAGCAATGCTAGGATAACAATTTTAAGCATGACACCAAAAAGCAAGCAATATAGTTCGATATCCTCCGGTTCTTCATCCATTATTTCAGCCAGTTTTTCAATGAGCTCCCAGTTTGTGGCCATCGTATTTTTTTTTATATACGGTATATTCGTTTGAAGTGAAGAAAACTAACCCACCGCCAACAGCACAATAAATTTTAAATTTTAGGTCTTCTTCGGCAGCCGATCTGTTTGTAATAAAACTCGATGTCAAACTCTACTAATCCATTTCCAATCCCGGAACTTTCGCAAAGACGCATTGTATGTGAATTATTCTCCATTTCCAGAACCTGTCAGAATTGCCAAAATGATAGCAAATTTCACGTAATGTTCACTAGGTACGTACTTAAAATAAAAGCAGAACTAAAAGGAAAAATATTTTAGTTGGTGAATATTTATTTCAACGTGGTGAACAAGTGAAGATAATAGTATATATGAAAAGAAACCTCTTTTTTTGTTTCAAGTGCACAAAAAGGGGATAGTATCAGATTAAAATTAAAAAAAGAACCTAAAAATCATATTTCGAACGTTTCATTTGAATATATAAATGGAATGCAAGTACTACAATTTTGAAATCAAACTCAAGCTTGTATTGTCAATCACTTGTATTACCATTTTTCACGTTTAGGCACAATCTTTTGACTCTGGACATCAATGAAAGGGATTGTTAATTAAGGGCATTTTTTAAATTCAATTTCCCTGTTGCTCTTTTAGTTTGACATGTTAAGTAAAAAATATAATTAAGTAACACTAATAACTAATAAATTAACATTTTTGATCATTTTTAGTTTTTTGCGAAAACATTTGTATTTTTCAATAAATTTAAAGGTTTTTAAAAGTTTCCAAAATGTTTTCTTTTCACACATAAAGTACATACGGAGTAATATTTTAATGGCTTTTTTGTTAAAAAAACAACCCCAGAACAGCCAACATTATATGTGGGGTGAAAAGTAACCTCCTTGACCGCCAGAATGCGCTGCTACTGCCTTGAAGTCTGTTCATATTTAGGCAGAAATGCCAAATTTCAGTGCGATACTGTCTTTAGTTTTGTTTTGAAAGCTGACTGTTGTTGACGTGTTTGGCATCATGTTAAGTATGGACAAAAACGATTTTCGTTCTTTCATAAAACATTATTTTTTGAGAGGCAAAACGGAGAAGGAAACAAAGGAAAGGTTGGATAAATATTATGGGTTAATGCTCCGTCAGATTACACCGTCAAATATTGGTTTCGAGAGTTTCGTGGTGGCCGCAACTCCACTACCGATTAAGTCCGCAGCGGCAGGCCCTCCGATGCGGTTACAGAGGACAATGTCATAAAAATACATGAAATGGTCTTGACTGACCGGAAAGTAAAGGCACGCGATCTACCAGATACCAAAAATATTAGTATTGAGCGCACACGCCATATTTTGGGCAATATTCTGCATATGAAAAATTTATCCTGCCGCTGGGTGCCGCGCATACTCACTCCTGACCAAAAACACGAACGCGAGAGCACTTCGAAAGAGTTTTTATACTTTTTGATGCGGAATCGGACGGACTTTTGGCGTCGATTGGTAACTGTTGATGAAACTTGGATCCACTATTACACACCAGAGAACAGAATGACTAAGGCCGTCACGAGAGAGGCTCGATTTCTCGGAAAGGTTATGGCGTCGGTTTTCTGGGATTGTTATGGCATACTCTTCGTGGACTACCTCGAAAAAGGAAAAACCATCAACAGCGAGTATAACTGTTCATTATTGGAACGATTGAAGGCCGAAATCGCTGCAAAACGGCCTCACATGAAGCTAAAAAAAATTTTGTTTTTGCAAGACAATACACCGGCGCACAAGAGCATCGCAACCATGGCTAAAATCAATGACTTACGGCTCCAATTGCTGTCGAATTCACCGTATTCGCCCGATTTGGCTCCGTCGGACTATTATCTCTTCCCAAATTTCAAAAGACGGCTCATCAATAAAAAATTCAACTCACGCGAGAAAATCATCGACGCCACGGAAAATTACTTTTGAGAGGATCAAGAAGTGGGAAAATCGCTGGAATAAGTGTATCAAACTAAAAGGGGACTCTATTGAATAAAAAAAAAAAAAAAAAAACATTTAAAAAAAGTTTTTTTTTATTCCCCAGGAGGTTACTTTTCACCCAACCTAGTACTATGTGCAGCAAAACTTTTGATATCCAAACTTATTAGTTTTGTCGGAAGGAATTAAGTTTATAATTGTTTTCAACAGATCTGTTTCTTAACAAGTAATCAATATAACTACTTAAAAGTCGGTCAGAAAATGGACATTTTAAAATTAAAATCGTTGACCGTAGACAATTTTTTTTCAAATTTAGAAATTTATATAAGTTAGTTACCATTTGTCGTGTAATTCACTTTTTACTCTACTCTGAGCTAAATGTGTCCAGTCACACCCATATTTTTTTAAAAACGAATTAGTCAATTCTCTGTTGTACCAAATGAACTTATAAAGCACAATATTTTTTTACATTCTTTATTATTTTGTTTGTTGCTATGACTAATATTTTAAATTCAATATTGCAAAAGTTTTATGTAAAGTTATATTTTCACAAATGAAAACAATCAAAATAATCATTAATTCTTATCTATTCCTTCTTACGAAAAGTTAATACGACAATTGAATTATAATACATATATGTACTTTCCATTTAATTTTATAATTAAATTTATTCATGAATTGTAATTTACATTTTTTCGGAACACGCTCTCCTGGTAAAAGCTTTATATGGGAGACTACATTCTCAAATGTTGACATTGTTGACAATTCACACGACTCCACGGACATGTTCACACGAGTAGGGGCGATCAGGAGAAAACGGTTTTGATTTTCCAATATATGGAAAGATTGCCAATTATGTTTAGTTTATTTATTTTGTATGCGACAAACTCGACATATCTCATGGCATACTATAGTGATACTCGGTCAACACCAATTGTTGTGTTGAAAGCAACAAAAAGCTCTACCCAATACTATGCCAGATCACTTTTTGTTATTGATTGTGCATGGTTGCCGTCGGAAGGGGAGATATCACTTACTGGAAGTTCATTGACGCATATGGGAATGAAAGCCACTAGCCAGAGTTGCAAGTGTTGTTTTCGATTATTTTTAATAGCACTTAGTGATCGAGAATAATATTGTTCGACACAGGAAGGGGACTATAATAATGAACTAGTTGTTTGTTTTAGTGCTTCGTTCCCGAATCGATCCAAGATCAAATAATTGCTACGATGTGTGTGACAACCCAGAAATAAAATAACGAAGTACATGCTAACTGAAATAACGATATTCCCCGACTTTATGAGTTGGGAAATCCCTTCATTGGGTTCCAGAAATTATCTTAAATGTTTTTTTTTTTTTTTTTGTGTTTTACGAGTACTTACTTTAGAGATAGAACCTTCGATGGGGAATTCTGTAAGACTTAGCAGATGCATGTGATATTTTTGCAAGTCTTGTATCAAGGTTCACTCATACGTGTCGGAACCATCGAGATACGAAGATCCAGTACAGATAAAAATATACCAAACTTGAATACTGGTAGCATTATCGGCCCTTATTTGATAAAATAAACAATTCCGGGTGAGCTAAAGAAAAGTATCTCCCACTTACTATTTTGTTCCATCGATTATTTTTTAAGCACACACAGGTACCTAGGATTGTTTGCCGAGTCCGAGTAATAGAAGTGTTAGGGGCTTTCTTATAAACAGAATATTTCACATTCGAAGGTTTGTCGCTGTCCGTCAAAATTGCGGTGACATCTGCTTTTTGGTGCTGACCGAGTTCTTAGCGCACACCTTCTTGTGAAAAATTTGGCGAACAACACCCGACCAGGTTCTACAAAAATTTCTTTCAAAACATGGATGACATAGATCTGGGTTAAATGTGGTTTCTATAAGATGCCGCTGCACCAACTCGATTTGTTGACACACAATTAGGTGAGTGACCGGTGATCGATTTACCTGATAGATTGCTGAAGAATTGGACTGAAAGGATGACCTTTGTGAAATATTGACAATGTGATTATATACCGAGACCTGTATTCAAACATTTCATGGCAAGAATTTTTCAATCATGGCTATTTAATTGATTGAAATTTCTTACTCTTCTTAAAAACTCTTTTAAATATTGAGTTGGTATGCTTTTCAAATAGGTTTTTGGGATAGAATTTTCTATAAAGGGAGAATTTCCACTTACCTAGAGTAGACGGAGGATCGAATATCGGGAAATAAAAACTCCGGCCAATGTCCAGAAACAATTGCTCGAGCTGACTAAAATTTCATCGAATTAAGATATAACCGCGCTAATGGATCAACCTGGTGTACTCCCAATTGTTTTAAAGTAAGTAGTATTTCTATCAAAAGATATCAGTGCACTAAGTATATAACTTTAACAATAATCAACGAAACTAAATAAAGGGAGCTCCTTATTGACATAAATACTATATGTAGTTCGAAGGTTTTGAATAATGCAACAAGCAGACAATGTTGTTAAGAACCCGACATACGAGTATGCATCCTATTTGAACATTCTGACAGAGAAAGATATTTTGCATATACTCAGGTGAGACGGAGAGAATGCTTAAATAGAATATATTAACATATTTTGCGAAATCTTAAGCTTTTTAGTAAATCAAGTAGACACATTACTTTTAAATCCGTTGCAGTGAAAACTTCAAAAACATTTTATCTGTTCGAATTGTTATATTCTCGAATACTTGTAGTTGTTCTGTTTGTTAATATGATACATATCAAATTGGTGGCCTGTAAATTTGTTGATGACAGGAATACAATAAATAAATTAAAAAATTAAATAATGCTCACAGAGGAAATGTAATGCTTTCGGAGAAGGTTTGATGGATTATTTGTAATTTTTTTTAATGAACAATGAACATTTTTTCGAAAAGGAAAACGGCAAAAAACAACGTTGTCAGCTGGAAATAAAAACTTTTGCTTCTTTTATTTGTTTGGGCATGTAGCCGTATACGAAATAATGGAGAATGCCCCTGTTTCATATAGTTTCTATTTCGTTTTATTATGATGGTAAAGATCTAACAAGAAAAATTTACAAAAAATTTCAAATTGACTGCTATTTAATGAACTTAACCAGTTTTATCGTTTTGAATTTTTTTTTGTAAATGGCTGATCGCTTTTCTGTGCACGCCTATTGAGCTTTGTTAAAAAAATTTCAGGCAGATTCAATTAATAAGCCAATATGCTGGAATACGATAGGGTATGTATATGGGTGGATATTGTAAGATATCAGAAATGAGAATTAGGTCTCAGGTTTGTGGTGGTTCGAAGATTGTTAGGTAGGTTTGCTATGGATTTTTGTGGCATTTTCTTAGGGTGGGTTAATAACTCCAGATTGAGCATGGTCGATTTTTTCTAGGTGTTTTATTTTATTTCTGCTCGAAGACTTTTGTTGTTCCATCTAATTGTAGTAAAGTCGTCAGTAGGGTAGTTAATTTCTATCTTAAACTTTCTGTTTTTGATCATCGACAGAAACACGAAAAACCGACCCTTGATCTCAAATTTCTGAAAACGATGGGATAACTTTAAGTCATAAAAAGCAACTACATGTTTAATGTAGAGTAGTTATCTTAGCCTAACTTAAACTATTGTATATTTTTCTATTTACTTATTTGTAATAATCAGTGGTGAATGCAAGCAACATCCCAAACGCCCTCAATATGAGTAACCACCAAACTGGGAATGTGATTATTAAAAAAAATTGATTATTATCCTCTTAACAGGCGTGCTCATCAAGAAGATAGATAAAGGGTTGGAAATATTTTATAAACGAAATTCTTACAAGTTGTGTCTACAGAAAAGAAATACGGGGCACGAGTAGTAGTATTTGTAGGAAGCAGTCGTCAAATATTCAAGTCGATTAAACAATTCACAATTTTTTTTTCAGCGCCTTTAGATAAGAACCGTAAACAATTCTTCTGCATGCTACTCTGCAGGATGATGTAATATCCAGTTTAAGTTCAATGTTTGTAACTACCTTGGGGACTAGCTGGGGCATGTTAGGCATTAAAAAAGTATGCTTTGAATCTGCCAATGAGCATGAACGCTTTTCTTAACAAATTTCTTAAATGCGTGGACCTTAAAATTAACTCCTGTCCCTCTTAGGGCTACCCATATTTCATTAATAATTTTCTGTAAGCAACCAGTATTGTTTCACATCTAAACTTTACGCAATTCTTAGTTATCTACTTATGTATATGTATATATACATCTGATAGGGATTGGGGTAGTTTCTCCATTCATTTTTCGAGCTAATTTGAAAAGTACCGTTGGTTCAGTTGAGTGAGAACGCTGGGTTCAGATGCACACATTCAATCAGTGAGCGTAGAAAAAGTTTGATCGCATAAATATGTATTTGATTTGGTTATCAAAGAAATTATTTCATAAAAATAAAAAAAAATTTATTATAAGAATTATTCTTCCCCAATTTTGAGTATGCTTCTCAGGATAATCTATCGTCATTTGTTTGGCATAAATCCCTATTTTATGATTATGATGATTTGGATGCCCTTCTGGAGCAATATAAGACTACCTTATAGCTCGGGGCTTTGAATGATTGCGTTTTCCCTCAACCAGTCCTCTCTTTGGCAGCCGAAGTAATGGGGGAACACGAAGTTTTTATGAGTTTTAGCTTCTCAAAAAGTGGCATCTGCCTTTTTAAACAACCCAATTTGATTAGGATTTTGAATATGTGTGCGCTGCTGCCTGTTTTGCAAGGTTTTGATACAAATTATTCCACGATTCTCTCTTAGATCTTTCGATAGTGGGGCTATTCTTATATTTATCCCATTCTCCGTTTCTTTTCGCTTTGTTTAAGAGCTTTCTGGTCCCAGATCTCAATTTCGCGAGTTTCTTTAGACCACCAAGGGGGGGATTGTATTGCTCGGTCTAGTTTTTTCCCGGAATGCCCGTTGCAAGTTTCTATCAACATCTCATACTATTTGGCCACATTTTCCATGAGCTTTAGGCTTTGAGAGTCCCAATCTGTGGATCTTGCCTCTTTGTAAGTTTCTAGAAGTGTAGTTCTAAAAATGAAGTTTCCATGATACGGTCAATTTTCAATCGAGTTTTTTGTTTACGAAAGGGGTGGGCGATCTAGGACATTCCCTGATTCTGCTTATAAATGTGATTCTGTATGCAAGCACTTTAAGGGTGTTTTAATTCCTTGAACGCGCGATTTGTTTAAGGCACCAGAATTTGTGAGAAGTTAAAGAACAATTTTTCTAGTTTTAAAAGCATTTGGTCTTTCGACTTTTCGTCTATTGAGAGAACATTGCTCTCCTTTGTACACCCGGGGATATTATCTTGCTTTTTTTCATTATAATATTTCATTATATTATATCACGATTATATTTTTGCTGCAGCCGACATGAGCCCATTCTACGTTTCTCTGTCATGGAATGCAATCCAGAGCAAGTCATATTTTATTGAGATGGTAGCAAATTTCAGAGACTGATCGTTTTTGTCTGATTTGTCTACCTCCGCCAGCAGGCATTTCTGGATTTGCTTGATATGTTGAGCAGTCAGCGACTCTTTCGGCTTCTTTTTTTCTTTAAATCTCAACAGCATTTTTTAACTCGAGACCAACTCGGTTTTGAGACGATTGATTAAGAGGTTAATTCCATTACATTTGAGATTGCGTGCGTCTGTGGCTAGCTTAACGCTGGTAAAGCCTCTGCGTTATCCCTTTCATCTATCCTTCTCTTAAGGATAGCATTTGTCCAGCCCGTACCTAAAAAAAGGTGAATCTTCTTCTCTTTCGTCTTACAGACCCATTGCACTTAGGTGCCCTTATCTCTAAGGTCATTTAAATGCTGATTAACCGGCAAAGCAACAGGTTAACTGGTGGCCTGATATTGATATTGATATTTCAAAAACATTCGACAGATTTTGGAATCAGGCCCTTTTTTGGATCGAAGAATCTAGTGTGCTCCACGACTAGTATATATCTCCGACATTTTTCTTCTTGTCTGCCACTTTGAGGTAATCAAAGACTTTGTATACCTCGGCTATACTATTGAGTATTATAATGAGTGCTCATCAGAAATCAAACAAAGTTTTCCTCTTCCTGTTTTCCTCCTCTTCCCCCTGTTTCTTGTCTCTAAGGAGGTCTTAGCACCTTATCAAGAAACACCAAGGAGATTCTTAAAAGAACGTGGATGAAGATGTGTATCCTTAGCCGTTTTGAACGCAGAATTCTTCGAATGATTTTGGTCTCGTTGGCGTTGACGTATATTAGTTTGGAAGAGGATATTTAACGGCCATAAGTGTACACTACTCTTTGATTTTAACTCTAAGGTAGATAAGAGAAAGATATCCACTATATTCATATGACGGCAATAGGTGAAAAGCGACTTTAACCAACTTAGAGTGCCCAACTGGAGGCAGATATCCAGAGACCGCCTGCATTGAAAACGCCTATTTGTTTTGTTCCAGGCAACTTCGAACTGTGGCGTCATCTTAGTTATTAAGTAAATTAGTAAGTCTGATTATCCAGTGTATTGCTTTGCTGAATATATAAGGCTCTGCTTTTCATACTCGTTCTTGGACCTATGTATGTGTCTGCTTTTCTGCTTTAGAGAGGGCAGCTCATTAAATTATAATATTAATTGGAGAGCCTCGAACAGAGTGTAATTTAATGATTCCAAAACATTATGACCCTTGCAGAATCGAAACCGAAAAAGTTTCCATTCTTAGTATGTGTGAAATGATGTGGAATATCTAACCTTAGTCAACCGAAAAAAGAAATATTTCACTGCGGCCTTAATATATAAAGGATTTATCTGGCAAATATTGAAGTACAGTGCCCAGTCTGGTCAGGTGCTCCTTAGATCTCTCTGTTTTTCCTAGATAGTATTCAAAACTGACAAATATCTCCTGCCTTACATTGTATTGTCGTTATTTTAAAATCCAGGGCTCCATTGCATTTAATCGTACCATCCGTCTCCCTATAAATGCTCAGCTGTATACTTTTAATGCCACCTTTGGACGTAGTCTCAAATACCAAAATTCCTTCCTAAGCCATACAACTTGCTTCTGGAATGACCTGCCAGGCTCTGTATTTATTATTCAGTATCTTGACTGCTCCATAGAATGCGAAATGAAAAGGCGATCTTAATTATGTTTTCATGGCTGTATTAGAATACTCTTTAAAATTTTCATTTTTATATTTTTAACAATTTTGTGCTTTTAATGATGAATTCTTAATGATGCTGGGGCTTTTTGCTCATTGGGTCATTCTGCTCCAATGGAATGGAGTCAATTTCTGTTGTGGTTTCTCTGTAACAACTGCAGATTCAGATTCAACCTTGGAAGACATTTGGGCAACTTTCTATGTTTGTTTTTAATGAATATAAATAAAAATCAGTATTTTTATTTCATAATAAGCACAAATCTAATTTACCTTAAATATATGTTGGTTAGGTAGACTATGTGGTGGTGTTAAGAGTAGTAAATGTGGTTCTTCACACGATTGGTCCAATAGTTAATTCTGTAATGTAATTGTACACAAATGTGTACAAATATTGTACACAAATTGAATATTTCAATTAAATAGTTACAACAAACAGGTCCTTTAAAGGGTCCCATTTTTGCAAAGAACATCATATTTAGATTTGTAAGCTTGTAGGTCTAAGCATCAGCGTAGAATCGATACACCACTCAACCAAATTGCGTGTGTTGTGGTTTAGTATTTGAGAGAATCTTTTTGGATTTTCACCATTTAAAACCTTTTGCTTAATTTCCTTCTTATTTCGACATAGTTTATATGGTAACGTATATATCCACGAACTCGTCGTAGTGTCTAGAGTAAATTCCAGGAGCAATGAAATGTGGAGTGTCGCAAACGTAATGGTCAGGCTTAGTTTCCTCTTTTGCCAAGCCAAAATCACAGCCCAAAATTTGGGGTGGCCGTGGTGTAGTGGTATATGCATATACTCCTCAAGCAGACGGTCGCGGGTTAGAATCCCGTGCGAGGCAATTCTGTGAAAAAGTCTCTTCAAACAATTTGTATGTAGTTATATGAAAATCCCGTCGGCATCAACTCTGACATGAAGACATATAACACTGATGTTGGAGTGGTTGCTGGCTGGTTTAAATGTAATGAACTAACAACTAGCACGTACTTAAAACCCACTGATTGAGAATTTACTAGCTCGTCCCTTCCAGTTTGACAACCACCTCTAAGAAAAATATCGAAACTTAATACACCTGAGCTGAGTTTTAAACTACTACACCACCCGCCCGCGCCCTGGAGAAAAAGCCAGTAAAAGGGTATTCATAACCCCTTGGTGCGCGCTCGGTAATAAAAAAAAAAAAATCACATATATTTAATCGTTCTGGTGAGCCTGAAACGAGAATGTTTCCGCATTTTATGTCGCGATGTATTATTACTGGATCATGAGTATGCAGGTAATCTATTCCTTTTATTATCTGTAAACTCCAATGAGTTTATGTGCTTTTGTCGTATTCAAATTAGTTATATTTATTAATTTGGTTTCTGGTGATGAACTTACGACTGAAGTGAACCCAACTCCATTATTTCCGTGATAAGAACAGTACTGCTCCTCACATCCGAGTAACAAAATGCAATATGACTCACTATACTCGTATTAAGGTGACAAGCTCTCTTAGAAATTTCGATTCTTCTCGCAAGGATTTACGTTCTTCAAGATGTGATTTCTGTAAGAATTGGTATTGACAAAAGTCAGTGTTCATATAGGGTAGTCCTTACTAAAAGTTCACACCATGCTATTGAATAGCTACGATTTTCCTTTGAGCTGTATTCTTTTAAGACAATTTTAGCCCCTCCATCGCCTATAATTGCTGTAGACTTGATGAACTTTTCACATGGTGACAATGGATTTAAGGTCTGCGGCTGAAAGTTTAATATTGTTTGTTTGTTAAAAGAATGCTAGCTAACTCGAGCATTGACTAAAGAATTAATTAAAAATACAACTTAAAATGCTTTTAAAATTGTAGAAATAAAGAACCAAGGGATAAAAGGAAGATGTATGGTACAAACATGTGAATATTTCATCAGTAAATTAGTGCAAATTGGTTAACTTGTTTATCTTATATACCGTGGTAGTAAGGCTCAAGAGTCAAAAATCAAACGGTTTTGAAAAGCATGCACATTAGAGATCATACAATACTAGGCGCTAAATCACACAGAGCTGTCCAAACTACCCGTGAAAGGTTTAAAAAGTATTAAGCTGACCTACCAGATTAATTCCCAATTGCGGCCGATCTCTCGTATGAACACTTCAAAAGGTTCTTTCACCTGTTTTTTTTTAAATCTCAAACTCTCTCTTTGGACATTTTACTTGTGGATCTGAGCCTCAATTAGCTAACTAGATCTTACTCTAACTGTCTAGGTCGAAGAGTTAGTCGTTGCATCTCCTCGCGTTAGCCATATATTGCACGAGATATTTGATATGAGAACGATATCCGTGTTTTGCACACCGGAGAACAAGAGCATCGTGTAACCACTCCAAAGACGTGCTTGACACTGTTAAATCAGAATCCGGAGGAGTTTTTGCGTCGTTTCGTGACCGTTGATGAAGAGAGGATTCATTAATACACACCAGAGATGAAAGAATTCTCAAAACAATGAAGCACCCACCCGGTGAAGGTGCTCCAAAAAAGCGAAGGCTGTGCCTTCGGCCGGAAAGGTAACGGCCACCGTTTTTTATGACGCGCGGGGTGTGATCCACGTTGACTATCTAGAGTAGAAAAAAACAATCACAGGAGCATACTACGTCGATTTATTGGGCGTATTCAACGCTGATTTGAAGAAAAAACAACCATATTTAAAATAGAAAAAATTGTTCTTCCGATAACGATAACGCACCGGCTCAAACCTTTGCAGTCGCCACAGTCAAATTGTTTGAATTGCACTAATAATTGCTCCCCCATCTTCCGTACTCTTCAGATTTGGCTCCGTGCCACTTTTTGATCTCAAACCTTAAGAGATCGCTCGCCGGAAAGAAGAACGGGTCGAACGAAAAGTTATCGCCGTCGCGGAGTAGTATTGGCAAAAGTCTATCGAGTTGAAAAACTGGACATCACTTTAACGAGTTTGATGCTCTGTCTGACTCCATACAAAGAATTGTTTCCCTCTATCCTCATACTGAAATCGTCGATACGGGCGATTTCAATATGAACAATTCTGTGTGGCTTCGATATTCTGGACAGACAACACCCGAAGGATGGTATGTTGAGGTCTACGCTGCGGAAAACAAGTAGGCGCAGCTTATAAATGAACCCACTCGAATACCGAATTTTGATATTTATACCGCCAACACCCTAGTCATAACTTCTCACAATTGAAACGATCTTAACAGCTTGTTTAGAAATTTAAATTGGTCGTTATGTTTCCTCGAAAACGACGTGGGTGCCGCTGTTGATGTGATCACAGACACTATTCTCTTTCGAATAAGATCCTTTATCCCTCAGCGGATGAAGAGTATCGAACCAAAAGAAAAGGTATGGGATAACTCGAGCTGTAAAGAGGCTGTCAGGGTTAGAAAAATGTTTTGTTTGTCCTTCAAGACTAACCCGACAGAGGAAAACCGAAAAAAGCTTGAACGAGCTAAAAATGACTGCAATATATTTCTTAAACGTGTGGGATTTCAATTCGACCAAACGCTGTGGCAAAAAATACTACAATGTCCCACTCGTGTAGTAACAAGAGTTCTTCAAAATCTTAGCATTCACAGTTCCGCTGATCCATATGGTATATCTTCACTTATTCTGAAGAGGTGTTCTTCATCGCTGGCAAAACCACTGCCTAACCTTTTCATCAATCCTACTCTTTAGGGCTCTTTCCGAGCAGATGGAAAACAGCAGTCCCTAAAAACGGCGAATCTTGTTCTTCCTCCTCTTACAGACCCAATGCACTTACGTCCCTTCTTACCAAGGTCACGGAAACGCTGGTTAACTGTCAGCTCATGAAATGTTTCGAAACACGAAATGACCTCCAGTACGGCTTTCGCAGCAACGGGTTCACAGGTGATTTGATAGCATGTCTCACAGAAAAGCGGAACTAAAGCGTAAGACAATCTGGCGAAAGCATGATAGTTACTCTTGGTGTTTCTAAGGCATTTGAAAGGGTTTGGCATGAGGCTCTTTTGTGGAAAATGCGTGCTTTTGGGATCGATGACTTTCTTCTTCAATGGATCAGAAATTACCTTTCGCAACGTTCAATTCAAGCTGTTTTGAATGTTCTGATGTTCAAAAAATATATGCTGGTGTGCCAATGGATCCGTTCGCTCTCTGACACTCTTTAAATTTTTCATAAACGACCTCCAGTCTTCTACTTCTAATCCACTTCCTTTGCTACCGACAGCAGTCTATTTTTTTCATTTTCGTTCCCTGATTTACGTTCCTGATCTTCGCGTGTAGAACGGGAATGACAGGGAATGTTAAGCTCATTAAATTCCGATATTCAAAGCATAACCAATTGGGGAACCCTCATCAGAGTGGAATATAATGCTTTCAAAACTCAAGCCTTGCTAGCCAAATCGCTTATTGAATGCCCTGCTCAGCTCTTTGTTTTCTAGTCACTATCTTTTCCCTCCCTTATGTCCCTTCTCCAATGCTTTGTGTAAATATATACGGGTACAGAAACGAAAAAAAACAATATTTTAAATTCACATGAATTTAAGAAATATTTTTTTTGTTCGTCCAATATAAATAGTTTGCTTACCGTGATCAGTAAAATCATCCGTGATGACAACTTAAAATATTTTTTAAACCTGAGATTGTGGGTATTAATTTTTTTTTTTATTGTAAGTGTTCTTGCACAACACATAGTTGTTTACACACAGCATAAGGTAAATAGAACAGACACGCTATTTAGCGTGTAACACTTAAATTCCATATTGTGTTTATCTTTAAATACAGCTGGATAATTCTGTCGCCATCCTACACGATCTTAGTAGTTCGCATATATATTTAGGAAAAGTCGAAATAAAAACGCCATTTTTTTTTTTTAAGTGAGGAAATTTTTATTGCAGGTAAAGTACAAACTTTGAGGAGAGGGATGAGGTACAGAATCTGCCAAGTGTCCGCCTCGGGTATATCTACAAGTATATCACAAAAAGAAAGTGATATTCACAAGGGCCCCTGAGTAATCGCCGGCAGCTGAACACTCGACCGACGAGGGAAAAGGAAGCGTTTGACCGCTAGCCGCACCACGACAACGCAAAAGTCAGGACCAATGTATTGCCTGCAGATTATAGTATTGTTAGTTTAGTTTTAAGGATCAATTAAATTAAAGAATTTAAAAATAGTTAAAAAAATTTAATAACGGCCACCGTTTTTTATGACGCGCGGGGTGTGATCCACGTTGACTATCTAGAGTAGAAAAAAACAATCACAGGAGCATACTACGTCGATTTATTGGGCGTATTCAACGCTGATTTGAAGAAAAAACAACCATATTTAAAATAGAAAAAATTGTTCTTCCACAACGATAACGCACCGGCTCAAACCTTTGCAGTCGCCACAGTCAAATTGTTTGAATTGCACTAATAATTGCTCCCCCATCTTCCGTACTCTTCAGATTTGGCTCCGTGCCACTTTTTGATCTCAAACCTTAAGAGATCGCTCGCCGGAAAGAAGAACGGGTCGAACGAAAAGTTATCGCCGTCGCGGAGTAGTATTGGCAAAAGTCTATCGAGTTGAAAAACTGGACATCACTTTAACGAGTTTGCTCTGTCTGACTCCATACAAAGAATTGTTTCCCTCTATCCTCATACTGAAATCGTCGATACGGGCGATTTCAATATGAACAATTCTGTGTGGCTTCGATATTCTGGACAGACAACACCCGAAGGATGGTATGTTGAGGTCTACGCTGCGGAAAACAAGTAGGCGCAGCTTATAAATGAACCCACTCGAATACCGAATTTTGATATTTATACCGCCAACACCCTAGTCATAACTTCTCACAATTGAAACGATCTTAACAGCTTGTTTAGAAATTTAAATTGGTCGTTATGTTTCCTCGAAAACGACGTGGGTGCCGCTGTTGATGTGATCACAGACACTATTCTCTTTCGAATAAGATCCTTTATCCCTCAGCGGATGAAGAGTATCGAACCAAAAGAAAAGGTATGGGATAACTCGAGCTGTAAAGAGGCTGTCAGGGTTAGAAAAATGTTTTGTTTGTCCTTCAAGACTAACCCGACAGAGGAAAACCGAAAAAAGCTTGAACGAGCTAAAAATGACTGCAATATATTTCTTAAACGTGTGGGATTTCAATTCGACCAAACGCTGTGGCAAAAAATACTACAATGTCCCACTCGTGTAGTAACAAGAGTTCTTCAAAATCTTAGCATTCACAGTTCCGCTGATCCATATGGTATATCTTCACTTATTCTGAAGAGGTGTTCTTCATCGCTGGCAAAACCACTGCCTAACCTTTTCATCAATCCTACTCTTTAGGGCTCTTTCCGAGCAGATGGAAAACAGCAGTCCCTAAAAACGGCGAATCTTGTTCTTCCTCCTCTTACAGACCCAATGCACTTACGTCCCTTCTTACCAAGGTCACGGAAACGCTGGTTAACTGTCAGCTCATGAAATGTTTCGAAACACGAAATGACCTCCAGTACGGCTTTCGCAGCAACGGGTTCACAGGTGATTTGATAGCATGTCTCACAGAAAAGCGGAACTAAAGCGTAAGACAATCTGGCGAAAGCATGATAGTTACTCTTGGTGTTTCTAAGGCATTTGAAAGGGTTTGGCATGAGGCTCTTTTGTGGAAAATGCGTGCTTTTGGGATCGATGACTTTCTTCTTCAATGGATCAGAAATTACCTTTCGCAACGTTCAATTCAAGCTGTTTTGAATGTTCTGATGTTCAAAAAATATATGCTGGTGTGCCAATGGATCCGTTCGCTCTCTGACACTCTTTAAATTTTTCATAAACGACCTCCAGTCTTCTACTTCTAATCCACTTCCTTTGCTACCGACAGCAGTCTATTTTTTTCATTTTCGTTCCCTGATTTACGTTCCTGATCTTCGCGTGTAGAACGGGAATGACAGGGAATGTTAAGCTCATTAAATTCCGATATTCAAAGCATAACCAATTGGGGAACCCTCATCAGAGTGGAATATAATGCTTTCAAAACTCAAGCCTTGCTAGCCAAATCGCTTATTGAATGCCCTGCTCAGCTCTTTGTTTTCTAGTCACTATCTTTTCCCTCCCTTATGTCCCTTCTCCAATGCTTTGTGTAAATATATACGGGTACAGAAACGAAAAAAAAACAATATTTTAAATTCACATGAATTTAAGAAATATTTTTTTTGTTCGTCCAATATAAATAGTTTGCTTACCGTGATCAGTAAAATCATCCGTGATGACAACTTAAAATATTTTTTAAACCTGAGATTGTGGGTATTAATTTTTTTTTTTATTGTAAGTGTTCTTGCACAACACATAGTTGTTTACACACAGCATAAGGTAAATAGAACAGACACGCTATTTAGCGTGTAACACTTAAATTCCATATTGTGTTTATCTTTAAATACAGCTGGATAATTCTGTCGCCATCCTACACGATCTTAGTAGTTCGCATATATATTTAGGAAAAGTCGAAATAAAAACGCCATTTTTTTTTTTTAAGTGAGGAAATTTTTATTGCAGGTAAAGTACAAACTTTGAGGAGAGGGATGAGGTACAGAATCTGCCAAGTGTCCGCCTCGGGTATATCTACAAGTATATCACAAAAAGAAAGTGATATTCACAAGGGCCCCTGAGTAATCGCCGGCAGCTGAACACTCGACCGACGAGGGAAAAGGAAGCGTTTGACCGCTAGCCGCACCACGACAACGCAAAAGTCAGGACCAATGTATTGCCTGCAGATTATAGTATTGTTAGTTTAGTTTTAAGGATCAATTAAATTAAAGAATTTAAAAATAGTTAAAAAAATTTAATAACGGCCACCGTTTTTTATGACGCGCGGGGTGTGATCCACGTTGACTATCTAGAGTAGAAAAAAACAATCACAGGAGCATACTACGTCGATTTATTGGGCGTATTCAACGCTGATTTGAAGAAAAAACAACCATATTTAAAATAGAAAAAATTGTTCTTCCACAACGATAACGCACCGGCTCAAACCTTTGCAGTCGCCACAGTCAAATTGTTTGAATTGCACTAATAATTGCTCCCCCATCTTCCGTACTCTTCAGATTTGGCTCCGTGCCACTTTTTGATCTCAAACCTTAAGAGATCGCTCGCCGGAAAGAAGAACGGGTCGAACGAAAAGTTATCGCCGTCGCGGAGTAGTATTGGCAAAAGTCTATCGAGTTGAAAAACTGGACATCACTTTAACGAGTTTGATGCTCTGTCTGACTCCATACAAAGAATTGTTTCCCTCTATCCTCATACTGAAATCGTCGATACGGGCGATTTCAATATGAACAATTCTGTGTGGCTTCGATATTCTGGACAGACAACACCCGAAGGATGGTATGTTGAGGTCTACGCTGCGGAAAACAAGTAGGCGCAGCTTATAAATGAACCCACTCGAATACCGAATTTTGATATTTATACCGCCAACACCCTAGTCATAACTTCTCACAATTGAAACGATCTTAACAGCTTGTTTAGAAATTTAAATTGGTCGTTATGTTTCCTCGAAAACGACGTGGGTGCCGCTGTTGATGTGATCACAGACACTATTCTCTTTCGAATAAGATCCTTTATCCCTCAGCGGATGAAGAGTATCGAACCAAAAGAAAAGGTATGGGATAACTCGAGCTGTAAAGAGGCTGTCAGGGTTAGAAAAATGTTTTGTTTGTCCTTCAAGACTAACCCGACAGAGGAAAACCGAAAAAAGCTTGAACGAGCTAAAAATGACTGCAATATATTTCTTAAACGTGTGGGATTTCAATTCGACCAAACGCTGTGGCAAAAAATACTACAATGTCCCACTCGTGTAGTAACAAGAGTTCTTCAAAATCTTAGCATTCACAGTTCCGCTGATCCATATGGTATATCTTCACTTATTCTGAAGAGGTGTTCTTCATCGCTAGCAAAACCACTGCCTAACCTTTTCATCAATCCTACTCTTTAGGGCTCTTTCCGAGCAGATGGAAAACAGCAGTCCCTAAAAACGGCGAATCTTGTTCTTCCTCCTCTTACAGACCCAATGCACTTACGTCCCTTCTTACCAAGGTCACGGAAACGCTGGTAAACTGTCAGCTCATGAAATGTTTCGAAACACGAAATGACCTCCAGTACGGCTTTCGCAGCAACGGGTTCACAGGTGATTTGATAGCATGTCTCACAGAAAAGCGGAACTAAAGCGTAAGACAATCTGGCGAAAGCATGATAGTTACTCTTGGTGTTTCTAAGGCATTTGAAAGGGTTTGGCATGAGGCTCTTTTGTGGAAAATGCGTGCTTTTGGGATCGATGACTTTCTTCTTCAATGGATCAGAAATTACCTTTCGCAACGTTCAATTCAAGCTGTTTTGAATGTTCTGGTGTTCAAAAAATGTATGCTGGTGTGCCAATGGATCCGTTCGCTCTCTGACACTCTTTAAATTTTCATAAACGACCTCCAGTCTTCTACTTCTAATCCACTTCCTTTGCTACCGACAGCAGTCTATTTTTTTCATTTTCGTTCCCTGATTCACGTTCCTGATCTTCGCGTGTAGAACGGGAATGACAGGGAATGTTAAGCTCATTAAATTCCGATATTCAAAGCATAACCAATTGGGGAACCCTCATCAGAGTGGAATATAATGCTTTCAAAACTCAAGCCTTGCTAGCCAAATCGCTTATTGAATGCCCTGCTCAGCTCTTTGTTTTCTAGTCACTATCTTTTCCCTCCCTTATGTCCCTTCTCCAATGCTTTGTGTAAATATATACGGGTACAGAAACGAAAAAAAAACAATATTTTAAATTCACATGAATTTAAGAAATATTTTTTTTGTTCGTCCAATATAAATAGTTTGCTTACCGTGATCAGTAAAATCATCCGTGATGACAACTTAAAATATTTTTTAAACCTGAGATTGTGGGTATTAATTTTTTTTTTTTATTGTAAGTGTTCTTGCACAACACATAGTTGTTTACACACAGCATAAGGTAAATAGAACAGACACGCTATTTAGCGTGTAACACTTAAATTCCATATTGTGTTTATCTTTAAATACAGCTGGATAATTCTGTCGCCATCCTACACGATCTTAGTAGTTCGCATATATATTTAGGAAAAGTCGAAATAAAAACGCCATTTTTTTTTTTAAGTGAGGAAATTTTTATTGCAGGTAAAGTACAAACTTTGAGGAGAGGGATGAGGTACAGAATCTGCCAAGTGTCCGCCTCGGGTATATCTACAAGTATATCACAAAAAGAAAGTGATATTCACAAGGGCCCCTGAGTAATCGCCGGCAGCTGAACACTCGACCGACGAGGGAAAAGGAAGCGTTTGACCGCTAGCCGCACCACGACAACGCAAAAGTCAGGACCAATGTATTGCCTGCAGATTATAGTATTGTTAGTTTAGTTTTAAGGATCAATTAAATTAAAGAATTTAAAAATAGTTAAAAAAATTTAATATTACACATAACCATCTTGTAGACAAATAAGTCTAGATAATAAGCAACTGTGTGAAGTGTTTAAAATTTAAAGAAACAAATTAATTTAAGTGTTTAAATTAAGAAGAAAACCGTAATTAATTAAATCTAATCTGGTAATCTCTATTCTCCTTATTGTTCCTTGCCTTTTTTTTTTTCTTCTCTCTCTCGAATCAAATTTATTTAAACATGGCAAATCCCAATAATGTAATAAGACCTCCTGTTCTTAATGTTCCTATCTCCAATCCTGAAACCCCACGACCATCTGTAGCTAATATCGGTGGAGTTGTCACAAATGAGGCTCTGGAAGCCCTCATTACAGGTGTGGTAACTCGCGTTCTTCAAAACGAAGGACGACAACTTATCTAATCTGCTATAAACCCCTACCATGATCATTTCTCTGGCATAGACCAAACCATTAACCCTGAATTTAGGCAGAATATTTCTGATTTAGATAAAATACCCGATGTTGTTCGTTGCCTTAAAGACTTCAACGGTCAGCCAGGAGAATTTAACTCCTGCAAGAAAAGCGTAGACCGAATTCTGCAAATCTACGAAAGCACTAGAGGAACACCCAAATATTTTGGGATCCTTAATGTGATTCGCAATAAAATCGTAGGTCAGGCTGACGTTGTATTGGAATCGTACAATACTCCGTTAGATTGGCAATGCATAGCTCGTTGTTTGACAATGCACTATGCCGATAAACGGGATTTATCTACACTTGAATACCAGATGACATGCTTAGTCCAAGGAAACCTTTCGACGCAAGAGTTTTACCACGTTGTCTATTCACACTTATCTCTGATTTTAAATAAGATAGGTTGTATGGGAATCGGAAACGAATCGCTTAACGTTCTCACTCAAACTTACCGAGACAGGGCATTAGACACATTTGTCAGAGGTTTGAGAGGCGGTCTGCCAAGACTTCTCGGCATAAGAGAACCAACTGACCTTCCCCAAGCTTTACATCTCTGTCTAAAGCTTGAAAATCAAAATTTTAGGACTCATCACGCCATATCCCACGCTGGACCATCTCGTGGATCTCAGCAACCTCCCATGCCTCCACAAAAACATTTTTCTCCCAGAAACCCTACAGGTAATAAAGCTCCATTTTATCCTCAGTTAGCCCACATACCGCAGCCTAAATTCAGCCAAAACCATTTCGGACACCGACAAAGACCTCATTTCAATCAACTTAATAATAACTTTCAGCAACAAATACCTCCGCGTCCAATGGCACCTAAGCCACAACCACGACCAGTTCCAATGGACATCAGCGTCTAAACAGGAGCGATTAATTACATGAACAGGCCCCAACAAGACCGTAACATTACAGGTAAAAGGTATGCACCCTCAACACAACAAGTCCAGGCACCCAACAAACTCCAGAGAAACTTCCATATCCAACCTCAGGAGACTGAAGCTCAACAAGCCCAAAATTCGTATCAACAAGAGCAAGCAAACTTCCATATCCAACCCCAGGAGACTGAAGTTCAACAACCCCAAAACCAATATAACCAGACACTAATGCAGTACGTAGCGTCATATGGAAATCCAAATGACACTCAAGAACAACTAATTGACTATACAGACATCCATTTTTTAGAATAAATCGCTCTTCACTGCCTTACTTTGAGTGCAGGACGAAGAGTGGAGAAATTTTGAAAATTTTAATAGACACGGGCTCCAATAAGAATTATATTCAGTCGGCACTCATCTCGAAACCCCTTCCTAACAAACAGCCCTTTTACGCCAATTCTATAGGCGGTAATATTAAAATCAGTCACCACGCAATGGTGAACTTATTTGGTATTAAAGATACGAACATTAAATTTTTTCTCTTACCCACACTCAAATCTTTCCACGCTATCTTAGGAAACGATAGCCTAAAAGAACTCTCTGCAATAATCCATACTGACGAAAATTTCATGATAATAAAAGACAAGGTTAAAATTAGAGTAAAGCAACAAGCCTACACGGCAGTCAACAAAATCGATATAAGAACGGACCATATGAATGTTGAGCAAAAAAACAAAGTTAATCGGTTAGTTCAGGAATTTCCGAATTTGTTCACAGAACCGGATGAGAAAATAACATTCACTACCACTGTAAGTGGTGAGATTCGCACAACCTCTGAAACTCCTGTGTACTCAAAGTTTTATCCCTATCCGATGGCTCTAAAGGATGAAGTAGAAAAACAGATCAGCCAGCTATTAGCGGATGGCATTATAAGACCTTCACGGTCGCCCTACAACTCTCCTATATGGATAGTACCAAAAAAACTTGACTCTTCTGGCGAGAAGAAGTACAGGATGGTTGTTGACTATCGGAAACTGAATACTGTCACGATTTCAGATAAATATCCGATACCCCAAATTAATGAAGTGCTGTCGCAATTAGGCCAAAGCAAATTATTTTCAGTAATCGACCTTAAAAGCGGATTCCACCAAATACCGCTGAAGGAGTCAGACATTGAGAAAACAGCCTTCTCAGTCAATAATGGTAAATATGAATTTACAAGACTTCCTTTTGGTCTCAAAAATGCACCGGCCATTTTTCAAAGAGCCCTAGACGACATTTTGCGAGAACATATCGGCAAAATATGCTTCGTTTATATTGATGACATTGTAGTCATCGGAGAAAATGAAGCTACGCACTCTAAAAATTTAAGGAAAGTCTTTGAAACGCTAGAAAAGGCGAACTTAAAGGTCCAGTTGGATAAATGCTCATTTTTCAGAGAAGAAGTAGAATTTTTAGGATTCGTTATTTCTGCGAAGGGAATTAAAACGAATCCTGCAAAGGTAAAAGCGATAGTGGATTTCCCTTGCCCAAAAACATTGAAAGATCTCCGCTCTTTTCTCGGTCTTTCAGGGTATTATCGCCGCTTCATCAAGGGATACGCAGATCTGGCGAAACCCCTTACATCCCTTTTAAGGGGGGAAGGAGGACGAATTTCGAAAAATTCTTCAAATAAAACTCCAATCTGTCTAAACGACGACGCATCCAACGCATTCCAAAAAATAAAAAATTCACTTATATCAAATGATTTGCTCTTAATTTATCCCGATTTTAACAGGGAATTTCAACTCACAACCGATGCCTCCAATTACGCAATCGGAGCTGTATTGGCACAGAACGACCGACCGATAACCTTTATCTCCCGTACTTTGAATAAGACAGAAGAACACTATGCTACAAACGAACGAGAAATGCTAGCCATTATTTGGGCCTTAAATACACTAAGGAACTATCTATATGGTACAGCAAAAGTTCAAATATTCACGGACCACCAACCGCTAACTTATGCTCTAAGTAGCAAAAACAATAACAGTAAGCTCAAAAGGTGGAAAGCCATACTGGAAGAGTACAATTACGAGCTTAAGTACAAACCAGGTAAAATGAATATCGTAGCAGATGCTCTTTCTAGACCCCCAAAATCATCAATAAATTCACTCACCGGTACTCAACACAGTGCCGAAAGCTCAGGTCAAGATTTAATTCCAGCCACTGAAATACCCATCAACGTTTTCAAAAATCAATTGATAATCACTACAGGCACAACTAACTATGGATTTAGTATTCCCTTTCCCACTTACCATAGACATATAGTAACTCAACCAAGGTACACTGAAGACGACCTCATCCAAATTTTCAAAAAATACCTCAACCCAAGTGTAGTTAATGGACTGCAGACTACAGAAGAAATCATGGGCCAGATCTAAAACATTTTTCCTACACATTTCAAAAATTACAAAGTCCTCTTTACCCAAAAAAGAATAGAGGATTTAACAGATACAGCCAAGCAAGAAGAGGAAATCATTAAGGAACACAGAAGAGCACATCGCAACGCCCGCGAAAATAAGGCTCAGTTGCTAGAAAAGTTCTACTTTCCCAAAATGAACTCAAAAATATCTAATCTAATAAAACAATGTGTCACTTGCAAAGAGCAGAAGTATGACAGACACCCAAATAAACCCGAGTTAAAAGAAACCCCAATTCCTAATTTCCCAGGAGAAATAGTACATATAGATATCTATACCACTGAAAAAAAACTAGTCCTTACAGCAATAGATAAGTTTTCCAAATTCGCACAAGTGAAATTACTAAAGTCAAAAGCCATTGAAGATATCAGAGATCCGTTACGCGAAATAATCTTTGCATTTGGCGTTCCAAAAATTGTAGTAATTGATAACGAAAAATCCCTGAATTCCCCATCCATAAACTTTATGCTAACCGACCAATTAAAAATTAAAATTTTTAAAACTCCCCCTTATAGCAGCTCAGTCAATGGACAAGTGGAGAGATTTCACTCCACCCTTACTGAAATCATGCGTTGTAAAAAGGCTGACGAAACATATAGATCATTTCCCGAACTCTTAGACATAGCCGTCTGTGAGTACAATTTCTCAATTCATTCAACAACTGGTAAAAGACCGCTCGAAGTATTCTTTGGGAGAGGTGTTAGTACCAATCCAGAAGACTTCGAGAAAGCAAGGCTCGACAACATTAACAGACTTAAACAGAAACAGGTAACTGATTTGCGATATGCCAATAAAAAGAAACAGCCCATCAAAGATTATTCCCCTGGTACTACAGTATATGTCAGAGTAAACAAACGAGTAGGATCAAAATTATCTCCTAGATTTAAGAAAGAAACAGTAAAACAAAACTTTTCTAAAACCATCCTCACGGAGTCAGGCAGAACCGTCCATAAGAATAATATTAAGAGCTAAAATCTTTTCTTAGATGGCTTATAGCCATTTGTCTTGCAGAAATTCAAATTCTGGATTATTCTAACTCAAGAGCAATTACACTTAATGTCGGAACATCAAAAATTCAAACTGGAACACTCAAAATTATTCACGTAATCAATCTGGAAACCTATGAAGAAACTATCTACGATTTACAACAAACAACTCAGCACGAGGTCGATCCAAGCCATCCAATTTACCCATTCCTCCTTCATGAAATCAACAAAACCTTATCCCTTATTAACCAATTGAAACCCCGCACTAGAACAAAAAAATCTTTGAATTTTATTGGAAGCGCGTGGAAATGGGTTGCAGGTAATCCTGACCACGACGACTTCGAAATAATTAGATCAAAAATTAATAATATCCTAGTAAATAGTAATAAAGAAGTAGTAATAAATAAATCAACAATTGAGAGAATAAACGAAATTACCAATATTACAAATAAAATTGTTAAAAACTATCAAATAAATGAAAAAAATAACATTGTCAATCATATTAAATTTAAGCTAGAACTAATTAAGGAAGAAATTGTCAATATTGAATATGCCTTACACTGGGTAAAATCCGGAATAATAAATTCCTTCATTTTATCACTTAATGAAATAAATATAATAAAAGATTTTTTTGAAAAAAATTATATAGATTATATAAACATAGAAGATGCACTTGATTTTGCTGAAATAAAAATAGCAACCAATAATTATACCATACTTTATGTTATAAGTTTACCAAACACAGAAAAAGAATCATGTAAAAATATATTAATAAAACCTGTAAAACGAGGTAAAATTGCCTCAAAAATTATATATGAAAACATTCTACAATGTAGTACTAAATTATATGGAATAACAGATAAATGTAATTCAAATAATAAAATAAGCATATGTAAGAAAAATCAAATTTTAGATCTAAGCGAATCTTATTGTATACCTAATTTGCTCAGGAGCCGACCGTCTAAATGCACAGAAATAAGCAACCAACACATTGCCACAGTAGAAGAACTTTCCCCAGGAACAATACTATTTAACCAATTCAATGGAACGATATTCGTCAATAATGAACCAACAAATCTGATCGGAAGCTTCATTATACAATTTCGCAACACAACAATTACCGTCAACCATCAATCCTACATCTTTAACGAAATTACAAGTACTCAGCCACTTCCTCCAATCTTGCACCCAGACTCCATCTCGGGACCATACGAAGTAATCTTAACGCTTCAAACTATGAAGGAATTACACCTTAACAATACCGAACACATAAAACTGATCGAAGACCAAAATCAATCTAGCTTCCTCATAAACTTTGGCCTTACCACCATGACGATTATCCTCTTGATAGGACTTATGATTATGCGGTCGTTGACATCCTGCAAAAATCAATCAATAAGAAGTACTACGGTCATAGAAGCAAAAGAAGTTCCGGTGCTCAATGTGAGACCAGATTATCAAACAAGGTCACCAATGTCATCGCAAGAATTCATCAGGGCCAGTCAAATACCCTTCTTCTGAAAATGATTACATTTCCATTTAAGGAGGGAAGAGTTATCACCTTACAAGTTTACGTTGCCAAATTCCATTCCCACAGAAATCATGCAGGTGCCGGATGCACTGCACATGCCGTTATCAGACACCCAGTATCATCATACAGAACGTTTCCCAAGCTGCATTATTGCTGACGCTATGTCTGCACCTGAGCAAAGAGCATTTCGCACCTTATAAATAGGAACATTTAGAAATAAGTATTCTGAGTTTTAATTTAGTCTCCAGAGAGTGTAAAACGTTTTGTTTAAATAAAAGTTGGCATTTAGCCATAAGAAAAAAAAATTGTTTTTTTTTATGATTTTTATTAAATAAAAATTTAACTTGTATGTAACAACCGATGGATAGCGGGTTGTGTGTAAAAATTTTGTTGGTGCACTGATTCATATTGTTGTAAGCAATTTTACAAATTTACCGAATCAAACCATCGTCAGAATTTTCACTGTGTTTTGTTTGTAATTATGACTAGGGAATTCAGGGTGGACGTAGCCAATATATATGAACTAAAAAGTAATCACTTTTCTGCGTACGTACACGTTTGTAAGTACCGACTAGCTCTTTTGGCACTTGATGAAACACAGGTAGATCCCCGCCCACACCTCTCAGATCATTCTGATCTTCACTACCTGACTATGAACTAGTGCACTATTCTTCCCCCATCGCGGTCTCGCCATTTATGTGCGTAGTGATGTAGCTTACCAAATTCCACCACAAAGTAGTCCCTGTTCCAATCCGGAATTCAATTTCATGTGGTTAAAATTCCATCTACAGAAGCCCCAAACTGGAGAGCAACTCGACGTTTCATTAGTCTGATGCGCTGTCTGACTCCATTCAAAAAATTTTATCTCTATATCCTCATATTGAAATCGTTATTACGGGCGATTTCAATATACACAATTCTGGTTGGCTTCGATATTCTGGACAGACAACACTCGAAGGAAGGTGTATTGAGATTTTCGCTGCGGAAAATAATTTAACCCAGCTTGTGAATGAGCCCACACGAATACCAGACGCTGATACTCATACCGCCAACACCCTGGACTTGTTTTTAACTTCTCACCCTGACAAATACTGTGTTGATGTGCTCTTCTCTCTAGACTCGTCCTACCTTTGTGTCACATCTACTAAATTTTCGTACACCCACCACACAGTAAGAGAAAAGATTGCTAAAAGAACCGCATGGTAATACGAGAAAGCCAACTGGAGCGGACTTAGTAACTTCTTTAGGAATTCTAACTGGTCGTTATGTTTCCTGGGTAACGACGTGGATGCCGCTGCTGATGTGATCATAGAAACTATTCTTTTTGGAATGAGATGCTTAATCCCCCATCGGTTGAAGAGTATCAAACCAAAAGAAAAGGCATGATATGTGTTCAGGTGAAATACCAAAACGTGTGCTGAAATCCTACTGTAGTATTAACATAGAATAATAGATGGCACTCATGTCAACGTCTCATTTAAACTTTCCAAAATATCCCCAAAATATCCCCAAAAAATTCCCTATTTCCATTTTTGAACTTAAGCTTAGCGGCTTACCCAAGCTCTCGATCCTTTTCTGTTCCTGACTCGCATAGTGTTAAGACGTGCTCTATAATAAATAATATTGTTCACCGCTGAACACTTCTTTTTTCCCATATATTTTCCCCCACACTCTCAATTCTCCAATTGCGCCCGGCAATTGGCGTCTCCGCAATTACGACGAAGAAGCCAGCGAATTTCCTCCGAAAAGAACAAATATCAAGCTCACCTACAATCCTCCTAACCATTTGGTCGCATCAAGCCGGATTTTCAAAAAAAATTATCGAAGAGAAAGAAGATCAACGCATTTTTTTCTACACAATCATTGTGGGCACCAATCCACACGCTTCCCAAGCTTCACATTTCAATGCATTGCTGCATAGCTGCTACATCCAGAAAATACGATAATAAATCAGAATTGGAGTTGGTCAGGTGCGTACAGTATTTTCCTTTATATGTTAAGTGCGAGTTTTACCGAGTATTTTTTGCTTAAATTATTTTTTTTTTCTTTCTCGTATTCAATTTTCAATGCAATACGAGTAAATCTGAAACAATTTTATATGAAATTTCATGTGCATATTACCTATTTGTAATATGTATACTATCAATTCGTATAAGCAATTTTCTCTCAAAACTACTTAAAAGTGAGTGATTTTTCAATTATCCATTACATATTTCAATATAACCCATATCCACCGCTTCCACAATTTGCAATATGAGCATTTTAGATGCATTCATTTTCTCAGATAATCAACTAGTTGAGTTTTGCGCCTCTTTTAGAGAAAAATCTATAGTTGATCATACCGTTTCATCTTTGCAAGCATATTTGTAAGATCTAACTTAGAGATCTGTGGCTTGAAGTGAAAATGCATTATGAACTGTGTGTGCGTTCTGATGAGGCTGCTAATGAAAGCCAGGAAGATTTCCTTAACATCATTAATTCGAAATATCATTCGTCTTTGGATACTTATGTATCGTGTCTCGACGAAATACTCAATTCAATTGCAAAATTATAAACAATAAAAGAAAGTTCCGTAAGCCCAATTTTGCCATCTCCAATCGATAATTGTTCCTCGCATTCCATAGTTATCCCCGTATGATACCGAAGTATTTTTTGGCAGCTATCTCGAATGGCCCTCCTTTAGGGACATGTTTACTGCCGTGTACATTAAGCATGCCGAATTAAGTCCAGTCCAAAAACTTTTCCACCTTCGATCAAAAACAAAAGGTGACGCGTTCCAAATTGTGAGCAAATTTTCCCTCGTCGACGAAAACTTTGATGTTGGTACTCTTTCTTTACTTATCTTTCCTCAAGTCGTCTTCCAGAAGCGACGTTATCCCCTTGGGAGCAGTCACTGACTCGTCCCATCGAAATCCCTTAATGGAAAGACATGAGTATTTTCCTTTCCAATCGCTATCGCGTTCTCGAGACTGTTTCTGTTGTTGCCAAAATGCAGCAACCCCAAAATAATCTCCATTCGAATAAAATTAATACATATCACTTCAGACCCAATATAAACAATTGCAAACTTTGTAGAGGTCAACATCCCCTCCGTCTTTGCCCCGAGTTTTTGAACATGAGCATTGACTACAGAATTTCGTCCGTTCGCAATCGTAATTATTGCTCAAATTGCCTGGCAATTACCCACACAATACATGTTTCCGATGTAAGAAACGACATCACACATTGGTACATCTAGATACAAACCCTTCTACCTCCTTCAGTGAACCCACAATTTCAAGGCCTACTCCAGCTTCTCACGCTGTCTCACCTCCAAATATACATTCCATTCCAAATACGAAACACCAATCCCATTTTTCATCTAATCATCTGCAAGTTATTTTAAATATTGCAATGGTGAAAATATCCCATTACGGGACCCAGTTCAATGCGCGGGCTCTAATTGATCCCGGTTCAGAGGTATCGTTCATCCCTGAAGAGATCCAGAACCTCTTGAATCTAGCCACCCAACCCATCCACGCACAAATTTCGGGTATGAGTACAACTATCACCGCCTCGTCATCAAAACTATGCTCGTTTACTCTTTGTTCAAGTCATAGGAATGATTTCACTCTCAATGCCCAAGTATTGGTCCTTGAACGATCTCCCTTCATAATCGCTAAACATTGGTGATCTCAAAAATGGAATTGATTTTCCTTTAGCTGACCCTTTTTTTGATCAAAAGGACAAAATAGATATGCTTATCGAAGGTGACTTGTATCCTTCCATAATACTAGATGGTGTGAAAAATAAAATATTGAGCACTTATGGCGCAGAATACAGTTTTCGGCTGGGTATTGTTAGGTCCGGTTGACCGTTCAACAGCGCATAACTCTTCTTACTCTACGTTTGTATCTTATTGTTGCCAAGGAAGCCCTCGCTTTCACTAGCGATCAATTCTGTGAGAATTGAGAGTTAGAGTGAGCCAAAATCACTCGGCGGGACTCTACAGGTTGTTACATTGTGTCACTGCCATTCCAAGAAAGCTTTCTCAATGAGATCGAAATAGGAACCTTAAAAGATATTGCATTAAAGCAATTCCTTAGGACTGAAAGTCGCTTATTATCCGAACCTCAATTCAAAGATCAATACTATTCAGTGATCTGCGAATATCTCACCCTTGATCATATGGAACCCATAAATTCAACTGAGGTATCAAAATCGAATAAAATTCATTCTTCTTACTTACACCATCATACAGTTATCAAGCCTCAAAGTACCACAACAAAGGTAAGAGCTGTCTTCAATGCTTCAAACCCCTCTTCCAATGGAAGAAGTCTCAATGACATTCTTTATCCTGGTCCCATATTACAGTGCGACATAACCCTACTACTTTTAAATAGGCGATGCTTCAAATATGTTTTTAATAGCGACATCGAAAAGATGTATAGACAAATCCTTGTCAACCCTAAACATACATCTTTTCAGAGAATTTTGTTTCCTGAAACGTCACAAGATACCATGGGCGATTTTTAACTCAAAACTGTTACATTTGGAGTGAATTGCGCTCCGTACTTAGCTATGCGAACCCTACGCCAACTAGCGGACGATGTTCAGGATTCTCACTCTCTCGCTTCGACCATTCTGCGGCGAGATTTTTATGTAGATGACGTACTGTCAGGTGCTCATGATATTCAAACAGCACAATCTGCTCAGCATCAACTAGTATCCATTTTTTTTTTTTTTGCTGGATTCAGTCTCCGAAAGTGGACCTCTAATTCACCTGAAATGCTAAGCCACATCCCAAAAAGGCATCTTTTTAATGAAGACTTTTTGATAATAAATCAAAAGAGTTCAGCAAAAACTTTAGGCATCTGTTGAAAGGGCATTTCAGACACTTTTTCTTTCGCAGTCCCTTCAGACGCTTTGCTCGGCTCTACAACTAAACGATCGGCATTTTCTGTTATTGCTAAATTATATGATCTCGCAGGATGGCTTGCTTCGATCGCGATTTCAGCAAAAATAATCATTCCACAGATTTGAAAAGATCGGACAGAATGGGATCAAAATCTCAAACCCTTAACGCTACAAATGTGGCAATCATTTATAACTAACTTTCCCGCTATAAAGACAATCTGCATCCCAAGGTGGATTGAATATGCCCCCTGGGCTCCAACCCAAATACATGGCTTTTGCGACTCCTCGGAGAAGACATATTCTGCCGCTTTATATATAAGAGTCCAACATTCTTTTCATTTGCTATAGGCAAAAAGCAAAGTCGCTCCCGTCCATTCAATTTCAATGCCACGTCTAGAACTACTCGAAATAGTATTACTCTCAAACATGGTGCGAGTGGGACTCGAAAAATTGCACTTCCTGTATCTCATTCGCTCTCTCCGGTAGAGATAATATATACCAAAAATAAAATGATCATGCTCTCTCAACAAATATTCTTTTCCTTAGAAAATAATGCTTTACTTCAAAGTAAACCCATCCAACCCAATAGCTGTTTATTGTCATTTAAAACTTCTTTGGATTCTCAACAAATCCTTCGTGTTAATGGGAGATTAATTTCTTCTTCCTTAACGTATAATGACAAGTATCCTATTTTACTTCCATATAATGCTTACTTCTCGAAACTAATGGTTGCATTTGTGCACCAACTTTCTCTCCATGGAGAGATCGTCTCATGTTAACTCTCCAAAATATCCCCAAAAAATTCACTATTACCGTTTTTGAACCTAAGCTTAGCGGCTTACCTACACACACTCAATTCTCCAATTGCGCCTGGTAATTGGCATCTTTCGAATTACAACAAATATCAGGCTAACCTACAATCCCCCTAACCAGTATGTCTCGAGCTGTAAAGAGGCTGTCAGAATTAGAGAATTGTTTTTTCGGTCCTACAACATCAACCCGACAGAGGAAAACCAAAAAAATTTTAAACGAGCCAGAAATGACGGTAACGTCTTCCTCAAGCGTGTGAAATTCCAATACGACCAAAAACTGAGGCAAAAAGTACTGCAATGTCTCAAAGGCAGTATCTTCCTTCTCAACGCTCATTTACAATGACATTCCAGCTGTCAGCTCTTTGGACAAGGCCAATCTGCCAGCTGCAACCTTTGCGGCTAGATCAACACTCCCTGATTGTGCTTTGTCCCCGCCTACACTGGAATGCGTGAAATCTTAACATGCATAAATCCACTGATCCAGATGGTATATCGCCCCTTCTTCTGAAGAGGTGTTCTTCCACGCTGACAAAATCACTGCGTAAGCTTTTTCATCAATCATACTCTTTAGGACACTTTCCGAGCAGGTGGAAAACAGCATTTGTCCGGCCTGTCCCTAAAAAAGGCGAATTTTCTTCTCCCTCCTCCTACAGACCCATTGCACTTACGTCCTTTCTTTCCAAGGTCATGGAAACGCTTATGAGCTCATGAAATATTTCGAAACACGAAAACTTCTCAACGACCGGCAATATGGTTGGTGTGCTGGTGTGCCCCAGGGCTCCGTTCTGTCTCCGACACTCTTTTTAATTTTCCTTAATGATCTCTTGTCTGCTACTTCTAATCCAGTATATTCCTTTGCTGATGACGGTTCTCTCTGCTTTTCATATTCGTTTCCGGACTCACGTCCCTGCTCTTCGGCTGTGGAACGGGAACGGCAGCGTATGTTAAGCTTATTAAATTCCGATATTAACAGCATAACCAATTTGGGAACTAATGCATCCAAAACTCAATGCTGTCTGCTGTCATTAAAGTGAAATTCAAATACCCAGCCATTATCCATTGCATCGTCGAAACCGATAAACTTTCCATTCTCGGTATGTATGTTAGTGACAACTTACGTTGGAATGACACACATATTCTACGTCATCAAAAGTGCTGCGAAATGTCTAGGTTTTCTCCAGCGATGTAAGAAATATTTTACCCCCCTGATCTGGCCAAAATATATAAGTCATTCATCCGCCCAAAATTGGAGTACAATGCCCACATCTGGTCAGGTGCTACTAAAACATCTCTGCACCTGCTAGATAGGATTCAAAACCGTGCGATAAAACTCATTGGTGATACTTATATCAGTCATTCAATTGACACCCTTGAACATCGACGTAATGTCTCCTGTTTTACTTTGTTTTATCGCTATTTTTACCACCAGTGCTCTATTGAAATCGCCAGTAGCATTCCGCCCATTCAAACTTTCAGCCGTAACACCCGTCTCGCTGTGGATGCTCATCAGTATATCATCAAACCCATTTTTGGACGCACTCTAAAATATTGTGATCCTTTCTTAAGCCGTACAACTCGCTTGTGGAATACCCTGCTGACCTCCGTGTTTCCTGGTCGTTTTAATTTACAAACATTAAAAAACAATGTACATCGGTACCTGTCTTTTCTTCCTCCCTAAATTTCCTTTGCTCGTGCTGTGTACGAACATTTTAAGGGTACAAAAATCCCTTGAGAGCGCACTGATTATAAAAAATAATAGTTTGATGTAGACAGTTTAATAAAAGCTCAAAATTTAAAATAACAGTCTCTACGGACAAAATTGCAAAATTGCAAAATATAAATTTTACGGAAATTAATTTTCTAATATAAATAAGTTTGTTAACCACCTAGTCCAGTCCCTTAAATGTCTGTCAGATATCAGCAGCGATGTCGTGAACATATCATTTCAATGTAAACAAAGCGATCAAGGAAACATGTCCTTAAATTCATCATCATTATCAAAAACTGAAAATGTTATTTCTTCTTGTTTTTATTGTTATTACATATATGCACTCGTATATTGTTGTCTTTTTCTTTTTATAACTAATTTCCCTATTAAAGCAGGATCATCTACTTGCAAAATTAAATATTTTGACATCATTTGTCCAGGCATTTTGTCTCATTCAGCCGAGATATTACGCCAAGTTACGTTTTCACCAAAGAAGAATTTGGAGTAAAAGATTTACTGGACATATGCTAGTTACCTACTACTCCTTGTTACCTACTACTGTTGTTACTTTTTTTGTAAAATGAAAAAAACATCTAAAATACCCATTTCTAACACATAAATAGAAAAATAAGTAAAAATGCCACAGATGAGCAGGGCTCAGTTAGGAAACGAATACAACGCGAGGAGGGATCCATCGAAACCTATATATCGGAAGTATGGACCGCCTGGTTTATCGACAGTATAAAAATGATTTTAATCGACAACATATTCGAATACAGCCTTTCAAGCCAGCCCATTCCTAACCACACATATTGTAAACCATCTGAATTCAATACAAAATAAAGATGGACACATGTTTTGATGTTATGATATATTAATTAGAATCGAGAAGAAAATGAAGAGACACTCCCGCTGGGAGTCGGTTTCGCAAGTTGAAATTTTTATAAATGATCGTATTGCAGTCATAGATACGAGAATTTAAGATATATTTTATTCAAGAAAAATGTTGTCTTGTTCGGGGCTCCTTAGTCCTACGTGCATTTATAGTGAGACCAACTGTAACGAAAGCTCACGTAGGCGATCTATCCAAGGGTGGCCTACTTGCTATCTGTAAGTACACGTATATAGATACAATGTACGGATATGCGCATGACAAGTTTTACCACAAAACCCTAAAGAATTTCACAAGATTGCAGTATGTACAAATATAATAATTACGTCAGCATGTTTATGGCGTTGGTTTTACTATCTTTATTGGTTCAGGTTTACATCTAATTTATTAAAATTAAGAAAATACTTTTTTTTTTTTTTAAATAAATTTCAAGTATACGTAGAAAAAAATTCGATCTATTTTTGATGGGAACATCTTGATGTGCACTTACTTACTCATATGTTCCGCACCCATTTAGTAAATAAGTTTTGCTATGCCCACCAGTTTGATAAATTTGGTTTGGACCTTAAGTTTATGGTCCGGATTCGGTGTCTTGAAAAACCGTTCTCATGCATTTCGCCTTGGAGGCCTTTGAATATGTGGAGGAAGCTTTTGTATATGTGGTGGAAGCTTTTGTATATGTAGAGGAGGCCCTATAGGTAATACGTCCTTCGGCTCCCTTGAAATAGTCGGTGGGCTTGGAAGCGGCTCCATCATTATTTCCATCTCTATAAGGAAGAAAAAATGTAGGTTTCTCTAAAATAGTGTACTCCGTATTGGAACCTTTTTAAAACACGTACTCGCAACTTCTATTTGTCGATAGATACAATACAAAACCAGCTGAACGTCTGGAACACAAATGATCTTTTGGATTATACTCGTACTATCTGTAGCTATAGACGCTCTAGAAAAAGAAATTTTGCTTCTTGGAGTTTTGCCTGTAATTTCAGCGAATAAAGATATAACCGTACTAATGAATCAACCTGGTGTACTCTCAATTGTTTTAAAGTAAGTAGTATTTCTATCAAAAAATCTCAATGCACTGAGTATATAACCTTAACACGTGAGTATATAACCTTAAAGTGAGCTTCTTATTGACGTTAATAGTTCGAAGCACATGTAGCATTTGGGTTTGAATAACGCAACAAGCAGCCAAAAGAAAAACGGCAAACAACAACGTTGAGATTGAAGTTTCCATGATACGGCCAATTTTCAATGGAGTTTTCGTTTTACTAATCTGGTGGACTGAGAGAGTTCTAGGATCTTCCTCGATTCCGAAAATTATAAAAATAATTTCTAGACTTCAGGTTGAGGAATTCTACTTCGGTGCAGTTTCTCGGAAGATATACTGAATAAATAACTGCTTCAGTCATATTGGACATATCTTTAGTGGGGTTAGTGGCTCGGTTATTGCCGTCACCAAGTCTGGTAAATTCTAAATATTACTTTTGTCTGCCTTCAATAAAGAGGTCACAAAATAGCTCGCCTTGTATGCCCTTTATTTGATCTTTGTAAATATGTGACTCCTGAATGAAATCTACATCAAGGTGATTCATATTACACGATAGCTCAGACTTAGGACTTGTAAGATCTTTAAGCCCACGAATTTTAAGTTAGAGCGGTCCCGACAAAGCTGCCAACATGTTAAGAATGCTGCTATCTTCGGGATGATTCTTCTACCGTTCTTAATGTGGCTACATTGGCTAAGGATGTTTGTGTCTGAGTATGGGCACCACATACATCAATAAGCCTTTGTTCGCAGTGCGCAGGTCTGGTTTCATCTTGAGATCTGTTTTAAGCACTAGAATTTGTGAGAAGTTAAAGAACAATTTCTTTAGTTTTAAAAGCGTTCCGTCTTTCGGCTTCTCGTCTATTGAGAGAACATTTCTCTCCTTCGCCAACCTATGGCTGAACCATCAGAATTTTCCCTCGCTTAAGAAGAAGGCCTTTTGCGTGAGACCATCATGGCAGAAATATACGACACATGTATATGATTTGGGGATATTATCGTGCTTTTGTTTCATTTTATATTATATCACTTTTTATTTTTGCTACAGCCGACATGAACTCATTCTGGGTTTCTCTGTCATGGAATGCAATCCAGAGCCAGCCTTTATTTGTTGAGATGGTAATTAATTTCAGAGACTGACCGTTTTTGTCTGATTTGTATATCTCCACCAGCAGGCATTTCTGGATTTGCTTGACATATTGAGCAGTCAGTAATTTTAACAACATTTGTTAACCCGAGACTAACTCGGTTTTGAGACTATTGATTAAGAGGTCAATTCCATTACTGCTGAGGTTGCCTGCATCTATAACCAGCTCAACACTTTAAGATTGTGCGCTGTTTCCCCCTACACCTGAGTGCATCATATCATCAATGTTCGTGTATAAGCAAGAGTACTTAACGGTCCTAACATACACAAATCCGCTGGTCCCCCCATCTTCCTAAGAAGCGTTCTTCAACGCTAGTAAAACCACTGCGTAATCCCTTTCATCTATCCTACTCTTTAGAACACCATTTGTCCAGCCCGTACCCAAAAAAGTAAATCTTCTTCTCTCTCCTCTTACAGACCCATAGCACTTAAGTGCTCTTCTCTCCAAGGTCATTTAAATGCTGATTAACCGGCAAAGCAACAGGTCACTGGTAGTCTGATAGCATATCTTACCGAAAAGTGCAACCAAAATCTACATCAATCTGGCAAAAGCATAGTTGTAATTGATATTTCAAAAGCATTTGACAGAGTTTGGAATAAAGCTCTTTTTTGAATCGATGAATCTAGAGTGCCACACGACTCGGTGATATCTCTGACATTATTCTTCTTGTCAGCCACCTTGAGGTAGTCACGGGCTTTGTATACCTCGACTATACTATTGAGTATTATAATGAGTTCTATTCTGATGATCGGAACGATTCAACCTGATTTTGACTTAGCTTTCTTGTTTGGATGGCTACATAGCTCTTCATATTGTGCACGCAGGTCTACACCATCCTTTTATAATCTATCCCCAGCTCCTCTACTTCACCTTGAAGCTCTTCGAAGAATTTGAAGCTTTTGTCAAAAGCAGAGATACGAAGTTCCAGTTCTTTAATTGTAGTTTGCTCGTTAATCCTTTCAATAAAGTACTTTGCACGATCAGGTTGTCCACAAGATATTTGACTTCGTTTTTTTATATTCTCCAGTCTTCTCGAGTCTAGGGCAGATTTTTCGTACGATGGCATATCGGATCGGAAAATTGATTTTATTAAAGATAACGAAAATAATTGAAAATTGTTGCGTGAGAAATCACGTCGGGGTCACCATGAAAAAAGTGGGTTCACAAGCTTTTTTATGATCCTTAAAGGTGCAGAGAATTAAAACGGATTTGCGGACTTCTGAATCGAAATTTTTGCAAATGAAGTATTAGAAGACAAAGAACACGTTTTCAACAGTAAAATCCATTTTATTCGAAAAAAAGAAAGATTATCAATCTGACAGAACAAAAAAAAAATTATTTCCTTACAAGGGATGAAAAAAAGTTAATGAATATGTTGTATATGTTTTTTAACACAAGATGTAAAGGAGATGGCATCTGATTCTTAGTAGCTTAAACATAAACGTTCAATTTACATTGTTTTGCGTGTTCTTATGTTAAAAAAAATAAATGCTGGTGTGCCCAAGGCTCCATTCTGTGTCCGACACTCCTTCTATTTTTATCAACGATCTTTTGTCTGCTACTTCTTATTCAATATATTCCTTTGGTAACGACAGTACTCTTAGCTTGTCATATTCGTTCCTTGATTCGCGTCCCTGCTCTTCGCGTGTAGAACGGGAACGATAGCGTATGTTAAGCTCATAAAATTCCGATATTCACAGCATAACCAATTTGAGAACTTTCAACAGAGTGGAATATAATGCTTCCAAAACTCAAGCCTTACCCGCCAACTCGCTTATGGAATGCCCTGCTCAGCTTTTTGTTTTCTAATCATTAACTTTACCCTCCCTAACGTCTCTTCACCAATGCTTTGTACAAACATTATACAAGTACAAAAATAAAAAAGTACCATCACACGAAGTAGGGTCACATGAATTTAAGATATAAATTTTTTCTGTTCGTCCAATATAAATAAGTTGCTTACTGCGATCAGCAAAGTCAAGTGTTCTTCCGGAATGGCAATTTAAAAACTTTTTAAAACCTGCGAACTTCTTAGAGTTACATATATTTGGGAATATAAAGTCATTTTAAGTCGAAAGAAAAACGAAACATTTTTTTTTAAAAAAGTGAGTATATTTTTATTTCACTATAAAGTACAAACGCCTCGGCTCTGCCTGCAAACAGTCATTCTTTCGATAAAATTTTTTGTCAAGTTTTCGCATAATTCTACTGTGTTACAGCTCGGATATTGGGCTAGATTTAATAGCCCCAAAGGAAAAGATCAAACACTGTTAAATCGTACAATCTCAGTGACCAATTGAAGTCTCCATTTCGAGATATCTCACATCCAATGGCTTCCTATATCTTTCAATGGAACCAGCTTTCAATCCATCAGCTGTGTTGCATTTTACTTAATCCTGTCCATCCGTCCAGAGCAACAATTTTGGGTAAAAACAAGTCATTCTCTGAAACGGTCGTACCAACATCATTTTTGAAAAAAATATTTCCCGATGACACCGCCGCGTCAATTCAAAAATCGTATTAAACTGTCACTTGTTTCAGATCGAGAGGTTGTATGTAGTACTATTTCTCTTGGGTTGTCGGAGCTCCAGATGCGACAGTTTTGTTTGTTTACCTACTCACTTAGAATAATTTTGTCTAAAAAATTCTAATTTTGTTCATTTATTAACAGGCACCCAATTAGCGAAAGTACAGCGTTGTGCGTGGTACTTTAAATTCTTTATAGTTGTGCGAGAAGTGGAGTAGTAAATTTCCAGCATTTCAGCACGTTGTGCGATAGTTTATCCATATTTAATAACCTCCTACTATTTGCTTATCGAAAGTCATCGAAATAATAGCTTGATGTAGATAGTTTAATAATGGTTCAACATTTAAAATGACACCTCTTGGTAGATAAGCCTTTATTTGCCAAAACGGACAAAATTACAAAATTGCGAATTTTAAATTTTGCGGAAAGAATTAATTTCCTAATATAAATAAGTTAGCTTATCACCTGATCTAGTGCCTTAAATGTCTGTCAAATATAAAAGGAGAGATGTCGTGAACATATCATTTCAAAGTATTCAAAGCTATCAAGGAACATGTCCTTAAATTCATAATTCTTGTTTTTATTAATATGTTCATATACCATATGTTTGATGTCATTTTCTTTTTATAACTAATTTGCCTATTGAAGCAGGAACATCGGCTTGCAAAATTAAATATTTTGACATAATTTGTCCAGACATTTTGTCTCATGCAGGCGAGCTAATACACCAAATTACATTTTCACCAAAGAAGCATTTGGAGTTAACAATTTACTATACATATTCTAGTAACCGACTACTTATTGTTACTGTGCTATATATGAATATTTTTTTTTTTTTTTTGGAAAAGGACAAAAACATCTAATATATCCCTATCTTTCAGATAAGCATAGGATACGAAAAGAATACAACGCGAGGAGGAATCCATCGATACCTATATATCGGAACTATGGAACGCCTGGTATGGCGGCAGTATAATAATGATTCTAATCGACTGTCGCCTTCGCCAGCACATCATATTCGAATACAGCCTTTCAAGCCAGCCCATTCATAACCACAAATATTGTAAATCATCTGAATTCAATACAAAATAAAGATGGACGCATAGTTTCAATAGAACTCATGTTTTGATTTTATAAAATATCAATTAGAATCAAGAAGATAATGAAGAGACACTCCCATTGGGAGTCGATTTCACAAGTTCAAATTTTTTATAAATGATCGTATTGCAGTCATAGATACGAGAATCTAGGATATATTTTCTTCAAGAAAAATGTTGACTTGTTTGTGACTCATTAGTCCTTCTACTATTCATGCAGTTATAGTGAGACCAACGGCAATGAAGAATGAAGGCTCACGTAGGCGATGTATCCAAGGGCGGCCTACTCACTATCTGTAAGCACAAGTATATAAATACACTGTACGGATATGCGCATGACAAGTTTTGTCACAAAACCCTATTAAATTTCACAAGATTGCAGTATGTGCAATTTTAATAATTACGTCAGCATGTTTATGGGGATGGTTTTACTATCTTTATTGTTTTAGTCTTACATCTAATTTAAAAAAAATTATAAACGACATTTTTTTTAAATAAATTTCAAGTATACGTAAAAAAAATCCGATCGATTGTTGATGGGAACATCTTGATGTACACTTAACATACTTACTCGTACATACCGCACCCATTTAGTAAATAACTTTTGCTATGCCCTACAGTTTGATACATTTGGTTTGGATCTTAAGTTTATGGTACGGATTCGGTGTCTAGAAAAACGGTTCTCATGCATCTTGCCTTGGAGGCCTTTGTATATGTGGAGGAGGCCTTATAGGGAATACATCCTTCGGCTCCCTTGGAATAGTCCGTGGACTTGGAAGCGGTTCCCTCATTATTTTCATCTGTATAAGGAAGAAACAATTTAGATTTATCTAAAATAGTGTACTTCGTATTGGCACCTTTTTAAAACACGTACTCGCAACTTTTGTTTGTCGATAGATACAATACAAAACCGGCTTAATGTCTGCAACACAAATGATCTTTTGGATTATAGTACGAGTATATCTGTAGCTATAGACGCTGTAGAAAGAAGAAAGATTTACAAATCAAGATAGTTTACATTTACGAGTTAATTAAGGGTCATATGTTATACATGGACTGGTAGAAAAATTAAGTTGATTTTGGGTACAATTTTCAACTCGCGTCTATAAGCTCATCTGCTCATTAAAATGTAAAGCTGATTTACAGCTTCGTCACGCTTAATATTGGGTTGTTCAATAAGTTTTGCTTTTTTTTTTCTTGGAAATTGTGACTATCGTTTTATAAAATCTCTGTGGAATGTGTTATGAAATTGTTGTTTTTTACTGAAATATAGAGGGTTATCCTTTACATTGTTATAAGAATTTCTTTTGAAATTGCTGTTTATTTATTTTCTTAAAAGAAGGATACCACCCAACACAGACGACAACTAAACCTTGGCTGCAACCGTTGACAGGAATCTAATGAAGCGGGAGATCGCGGTCTAACACTGCTCATACAATCGTTTCGCAGAGACTCAAAAGGCTTAAAATGTTGGAAAAGGTGGATGTTTGGGCTTCTCATGAGCTAAGAGAAAGAAACATTATGGATCGCATAATGGTTTGCGAGTCTTTGTTGAGATGGATTTCGCTTGAGGTTTTCCTGAAAGCCGTGGTTACGGGAGGCGAAAAATGGAAAGTTTACAACAACGTTCTACATAAGAGGTTATGATGCACTCTTGGTGAAACACCGCAATCAGTCGGTAAACAACATTTGCATCCCAAAAAGGTCATGTTGAGCTTTTGGTCGGACTGACGGGTTGCCCTTTACTTCGAGTTCCATTGCCGTTAAATATTGATCTCAGCTCGAGGAATTAAAACGGCCAGAGTTTTCGAACCGAAAGGACGTTTTTTCTCTCATGACAAGGCCAGACCACGCACAGTTTTAGTTAGAAAATAAAAGCTGAATTCATTTGGCTGGGAAGTTATGCAGCACCCACCAAACTTTCTAGACCTTGCGCATTCTGACTATCATCTGTTCTGCTCTCTCGTAAACAATTTGGAGGGAAGGCAATTCAATATCCAAGATGAGATCAAAATGTACCTTTAAAACATTTTTACCCATAACTCAGCTGAATTTTCCAAAACGTTGAAAAAAGAATAAACCATGGAATAAATATACGCATATATACAAAAAATTTGTGTTTTACTTTAGCCATAAAAAAAAAACCGAAGAACTTATTGAACAACCCAATACATACGAGTACAAATATAGAATAAACTTTAAAACCAGCGACTCGACTAAGAGCTATCATCGCTTAGCTCTTAGGAGGGTCGAACTGTATGGCCCAATATTGCGTAAGAGTTCGACAAGTTAATAGTTAGGAACTCGTTGATCCCATGTAGCATTTTCGACATTCATTTGGTGGTAATAATCACTAGGAAGAGAGGAAAAGATCTAAGTGGGGTGGCCGTGGTGTAGTGGTATATGCATATACTCCTCAAGCAGAGGGTCGTGGGTTCGAATCCCGTGCGAGGCAATTCTCTAAAAAAGTCTTTACATAGAATTTCTATGTATTTATATGAAAATCCCGTCGGCGTCAATTCTGACATGAAGGCATAACACTGATGTTGGAGTGGTTTCTGGCTGGGCTAAATGTAACGAACTAACAACTAGCACGTACTTAAGACCCACTGGTTGAAAAGGATGTACTAGCTCGTCCCGTCCAGATTGAAATCCACCTCTGGGAAAAATATCAAAACCTAATACACCTGAGTTTAAAACTACTACACCATCCACCCGCTCCCTGGAGAAAAAGCCAGTAAAATGATATTCATATCCGCTTGGTGCGCGCGCGGTATTATAAAAAAAAGTGTACTTTTCGAATTGGCTCAAAAAAATAAAGGAATAACAACCCCAGTCCCTCTATCTGGTTTTCTCGGAGCGATGTATATATGAATGTATATGGATGTGTAAATAACTAAGAATTGCGTATAGTTAAGCTTTTAAGCATTTTTAGCTTCTTGACTAAATCTTTTTAGTCAAAAGACCACAGCGCAAAATGATCTAGAAATTCTCCAATCTTATACACCAGATATAACACAGAACACAAAGATATAATATTTTTTAAGAATTTTTCCATTCAATCATGTTGCATGAAAGCATGGATAATTTGAAATGTGGTCATATAGTAAAGAAACGACTGTACGACCTAAATGGATTGACCATTTCTGGTAACCGACTCCTAGGCCGACCTAGCAACCTAGCTAATACATCTACCCGTTATATTTAAATTGATATCGGAACAGAGTAAAACAAACAAAAATTTTATAAAAAAAAGAAAACAAAAGGAGTTTCTTCACTCCATCACTCTAATCATTCACTTCATCATTCTAATCAATTACTATGCCTTGCTTAACACGGCCTACACACACATAAGTTACCAACTGTTTCATACCATAAAGTCTATTAGGGTGAATGACTCTACCAGATTCCATATATGAATGACCCTGCAAAATTCCATATAAAAAAGAGGAAAAAAACAAAAAATTATGGTTCGGATGACAGTCAAGTCGGATGTCAAGTCGGGATAGTCAGATTTCAGCGGCGGTGGAGAGAGGTGAAAGAAAAAAGAAAAGAAAAGAGGAAGGACACTAATTACTAATTCAAGAAAAAAAAGAATCAACAAAAAAACATTGTAAATCGTGAATGTTTAGTAAAAAATTAAATTAAACAATCGTAAAGCAAAAACGGAAAACCGAACCAGAGGTGCGATCAGAAACCAGGGCAATTTCAGCTTAAGTTAAAACATCAGTTACGCTAGCAACAATAGCCACAGCATTCGCGGTAACACCCGTTACCATCGCCATACCAGCTTAGGGGTAACAATCACAGCAAAACTATTGCTAAACGACCACAGTTTCTGCAACAACAGCAACAGATGTTGAAATACCAGCCGTAAATACCACCCAGGCGACCAACGACCTGCAAGCATACCCTTACATAAAGTGACTATACGTCCCGCCGCCATATGTATGAATTGTCAGTTTTGCTTGTAATCTGTGATTGTTGTAGATAGATTAATAAAAAGCAACTCAAATGTTAGCACAATAATTATTAACATTAACTTTTCATTATACATAGACAAAAATAGAATGGCATCCACTTCAGCAACAGCAAACAAAACATGCAAGAGGGAGTGTAAATTCTCGGAAGATTTAAAAAAAAAAAAAAAATATTCATTCCTGAAACCGAGCAAACGTAACGCCATTGCTTATTGTTATGTCTGGGAATGCTAATTTTCAATATCTGCAGGAGGACAAAATGATGTAATTCGCCACATACAAAGATAAAAGCATAAATTCAAAGTATTGGACTGCTGTATCAATAAAGTTGAACACATTTTTTCGGAGTAGCGACTACACAGATCGTGAGAAGGAGTTAGCGCTTGCAGAGGCAGTTATGTGTTTCCGTACCATTTGTCATAACCACAGCTTTAGATCAATGGATTGCAACTCTAGGTTGTTAACCAAGCTGTTCGATAAAAAGTTCTCCTATGACAAAAACGAATTGGTTGTGTAAAATGTAGGGTACTTTCGATGGGGCACTTTCGACTTTCGCTTTTACAGAATAGCGGTTAATTTTTAAATAAAATATTTGATATTAACTCGTGCGACACTGTTCTCTCAGATCGTACACGAACTATGGCAGTTCTTCTTCAGCAGTTGTGGTGGTTGGACCCATTTTTAACTCGTTCAGTGATTTTTTGCAAGGTAAATCAAGAATTTATACAGAGACACATGAGAAAAACAGAATCACTGAACTAAAGCGCAAACAAGAAAACATATAAAGCTATAAGGCGAAAAAAACAAACAAATATAAACGAAAAGTAATAAAAGAACTGAAATAGACGATTCAAGTGATTCAGATACGTTGCAGATTCAGATAAGTCTGTTGGGCCATATGTGAAAGATGATGATGGGGACTTTGATTTAGAAGTATCAAAGGCAAGTGACTGTAGATTGAAACCCGAGGATGAACTCAACATTGGTGACTATATTTTGGTAAAATTTGAGAACCCGAATTTCAAAATATCATGTTGGTCAGATAACTAAATTTGAGAATTCAAACAAATTTCTCTTGACTGCTAATTTTTTCCGAAAAAAAATCAAATTGGTAGTTTCTTAGCCCTCTTAGCCATTAGCCCTGAGGATATGGCTTTAGTGTTGAGAAGTGACATTAAAATAAAGCAACCATTGCCAGAACACTTAGCTGGATTTTTTTTTTTAACACATCCTTTAATTTTACATTTATCCTTTACTTAACTTTTGTTTTGCTCGAATGTGATTTTAAATTTAATTTTTTAATTTAATTTTATATTAAAATGAATTTCTGATCTCATTTAATTTTTATGTTTATAGATTTAAGATTTTTTTAACTATTCAAATAAAACAGTACGTTCCTACTTATAATATATAATTATATCGTATTGTATATAAAATATTTGAATAATTGATTGTTAATACATGCGTCATCGAAATTCATGTCAAAAGTGCCCCACCCAGATGACGATTGTTCCCAAGGGCAGATTCGCCTTTTTAATTCTGTTTAAATTTTAAATTATCAGGGTGATGTTAACTTTAAAGAAATTGTGCATTTTGTAATAAATAATCATAGCTTTCAATAAAAAAAATTAATCTAATATTTACTTGCGAAAGAAGTTATTTTAAATGTGCCAAAAAAAGTGTTGAATCTGCCCCACCTCAACCTACTCCCAAAGTATGCACATCGAGAGTTATAAAAGTTATAAATTTTGTATCAATTTCTCCGACACATCCAACAAAAAGGATCTGAAGCTGTTCCTCACTATTGTGAGGTACATATTTCACATACCAGGAAGACGTAAAAGTAAGGATGCTCGACGTCGGAAGTTATAAGTGAGTCAATAATGACAACTATCGCCAACAACACTCATCTGTCCGACAAAATTGTTGGCTTCTGCGCCGATAACGCCAACACTTACTTTGGAGGGTTATCTAGGAGTGGGGAAAATAATGTATTTAGTCGTTTAGATAGCAATTTAAAACCTTTTTTGCCGCTAGACGTAGAAAATATTATACTGAAGACATACGCCCACTTCTGTGTATACATCGTTCCTGTTGAAAAATTTATTGTATTTTGCTCCGATGTAGAAGTGGAATACAATCGCAAAACTAGATCGCTAGCGTTATTGCTTGCTATTGAGCGTGTGTTGAAGATGTACGAGCCCCTGAAGCCAGGTTTTCTTTCAATTGATAAGTGTCCCATTGCTCTTCAGACGATTTTTGAAGACCCAATTTCAGAACTAAGGTTGATGTTTTTTTATAATCAGTCTTCCATGTTTCATGAGACAATTTAAGCAATTGAAGGGAATAAAAAAACCATAATGAAGGTGAGCGGACAGATTTTTGAACTTATATCTAAATTGGAGGAGAGGTTGGCCGCCGAATTCATTTCCACCACAGTCAAACAAATTTTAAATAATTTAACAGAGTCCAGACAAATAGTTAAGCAGAGATTTATATTGCAGTTAAGATTCTTTACAAAAACTGTCTGCAGTACTTAGAGAAATTCACATCTCAGTACAAATATGAAAAAGATTTTCAATGTGCTTGGCTTAAAAGAGGCGTTAAATGCGAAGATATTGGAAAAATTTTGTGTTTGTGTCGCAGAAAATAATTTCGTAAATCGATTTGTTTGACGGCCAGATAGTATACCCTTACTCTTACATCGCATCTTCATTTTAACCAAGCAAGGATTCAGGTATTTTGGCAGCGTATCTATGGATATAGATTTACTTGCGTACATATATATGTATATTTTTTATTATTTATTTAATTATTTTAACTATAAAGCAAGGCAGTCGACAAGTCATATCCACGCGCGGAAGTTGTGCACATCCCTCCGGCATTAGCTCAGTAAGTTAGTTGGACATTGTTCGTATCGGCTTTTATGTGGTGACGCGCTAGGATACATGAATTAAATTATGAAGTTTTATAATTTTCATTTTAGTTTTAGTGCTGATATTGTAATGTAAACTATTTATGATTCTAACCAATAAATAGATTTCAGTACTATGTATATTTACTGCGATATCTTTAATGAGCGATGTTGCTCAAGCTAGCGGATACCCTCTGTAGCTAGTGGTAGATTTATCTAATGTATTTATATATTCTTATCGGCTCGGTTCAGTATTAATCTTAGCAATGTTATTATTAGGTTTTGATTTAATGCATAGATTCGAGAACCGACACTAGGCAATAAGGCAAGCTAAAGTTTTTTTTTGTATATAAATTCGTGCAACTTTATAAGAGCCGTTCTATGACAACAATTGCCAAAATGCAAGCCAAGGCGAGATAAGAATTAGAAAGAGTTTATCTTCCATTTCTTCTACGATTTCCTCAGGGTCTTCCTCTAGATCTTCCTTCAGGTAACGTTCCGAGTACTCGGGGACTATTGTACTTAAGTTTTTAGCTTGCGTTTTTATATTTGATTTATTTTTTGCACAGTTGAATATGCAGAAAATTAACCCCCCAACAACGTAATAAATTTCGAATTTCAGTTCTTCCTTGGCAGCCAATTTGTATCTTATGTACTCGACCTATCTCATGGCCAAGTGGCAGAATTTTTGAAAGCAGCAAAAAGCTCTACCCAATACTATAGCAAGCTCACTTTTTGTTATTTTTTATGGATGGTTGTCGCCGGAAAGGTAGACCCCTCTTATAGAAAGTTCGTTGACGCATACGGGAAAAATAGCCACTAGCCAGAGTTGCCAATGTCGTTTTCGATAATTTTGGATAGCACTTAGTGATCGAGAATAATATTGTTCGACACAACAAGGGGACTATAATAATGGACTAGTTGTTTGTTTTAGTGCTTCGTTCCGAATCAATATACCAAGCTTACATACTGTATACTGTATACATATCGGTCCTTATTTGATAAAATAAATAATTCTTGTTGAGCTAAAGAATAGTCTCTCCCACTCACTGTTTTGTTCGGTTGATTACTTTTAAGCACACTGAAATGTTACCTTCGATTGTTTGCCGAGTCCGAACGGTAGGAGTGTTAGGGGCTTTTCCATAGACAGAATATTTCTGTCTGCTTTTGGTGTTGACCGAGTTCTCAGTGCACACCCTCTTGAGTAGAAATCACCGAACACCACCCGACCAGGTTCTACGAAAATTTCTTTTAAAAAATGGATGTGATTTCAGCAAGATGCCGCTGCAGTAACTCGATTTGTTGGCACACAATTTGGTGAATAACATGTGAAAGATATATCCGATATAGTGCTTAAGAATTGGGCTGAAAGAATGACCCTTATGAAATCTTGTCAACGTGGTCATATGGGTGGAATTGTAAAATGCGGTGCAAAGTGGTTGCAAATATGTCCAACTTCTGTAATCGTTTCGATACCGATAAACGTGTGTTTTGAGTTAGACTCTCGGTTATGGTGGTGATATTTTAAGCTGACCTTGTCATGTGAACACGTGTTGGAGTTTTTACTCCAAATATTGTGAAATAGTAAAGAATTGAATTTTATTAGTGAACGACCCAGAGCTATATCCATCTAATACAGTAATGGTTGAAATAATTACGCTAAATTCATGTTATTCTTTTTGATGACGTTTTTGGGGACTTGTGAATTCTACAGGTTTTAAGTTTATACGAACATGATATAGAAAAGTGAAATTAACTTCAATTTTTATCAAGTCGATAATGAACGAAGTATAATAACGATCACACGGATGGTGGTGATATTTACCATTATATTTAGGTTTCGAGCTGAGCAGCGTGGGAAAAAATTCGATTTATCTGTGAAGATAGAGAAGGCTTTGATAGAGATTTACTTTCATTAAGAGATTGATAAAGCTTTGGCGGCAAGTATCCATGATATTTTATCGATGAGGTTACGCATGTTATCTATCGAATAGTGGACCACCATCCTAAGAAGTATGCACGGCCCATATTCAAGCATGGCAACCATATGATGCTCCACTTGTATTGCCTTCAGGAGTCCTTCGATTCTTGGACACTGAATACATTCCAGAATCACTTTCTTAAGATTGGCAACAATACAATGAGTGGATGCCCGAGGAGGACTATAATTGAAGATTTGACGTCTTGCTCAATAAATGATAAAAATAAATCAGGCAATAAACAAAAACGCCGACGTCCACCATCTCATACTTAAAAACCTGGTAAAAGAAAGAGTTGCCCGACAGTTTTGTATAAAAAATCACAGGGATGGAGACGATGATGAAGATTCCATTGCTTAACTAAATAATCAGAAAGTTGTTTAGAGCTCGGCTATAATCGTACAAACTACAGCAAGCCCTGCGCAAAATATCAGGGAGCAAAAATAGAGAGGTACCGATGAACGCTGGTTCTAAATGTCATGGGCTTTGCATAAGGGAGTTATAGGTTATACGGCTTAGGAACGAATCACGATATTCTGCAGTACACCCCAAAGTATGCATGAGGGTGTACTGATGAACATTCATAGCGAGACGGGTGATACGGTTAAAAGTTGGTGGGCGCGAAATTCTATTAGTGACGAAATGATGCTTATTAATTCATTGGAGTAATTGTGATGCGGTTCGGGAATCACTGAATTGATCACGAGATGTTCGCTCTCATAGTTGGCATACTATCACTTTTAGCTCTTATGGCCATTCTTGAAGTACCGCTATACAAAATATGTTGTATCGCTAAAAATCTTCTCCCAGCGGTCCTTACCGATTTTACTTAACTCAACATAGTCACCGTTTATATATTCATGTCGTTGTAAAAGGTACAAAAGCAAAGTTTTTCAAAAATAAATCGGCTATTTTTCGGTTTAAAGAATTAGAAAACAAACATTGAAATAAAAACTTCAAAAAACTTTGTTGTTTTGATGACCTATGTAATTCATGGATGTAGCTCTAGTATTTGAGGTCTTACATTTACATTTACGTAGTAGATTTAATTCAGGTTACTAAGTTTGTTTTTGTAAAAAATTCTAATGGCAACGAAATTGTGCTTATCAATCCGTTGGAGCTATTGAGATGCGGTTCGGAAATTCTCTCTTTTAGTTGGCATAACTTTTAGCTCTTATGGTCATTCTTGAAGGTACCGCTATACAAAATATGTTGTATCGCTACAAATTTCCCCCCAGCGGTCTTTACCGAATTTACTTATCTCAACATATTCACCGTTTATAAATTCTTTTCATTGTAAAAGGTACAAAACCAAAGTTTTTCAAAAATTAATCGGTTATTGTTCGTTTTAAGGAATTAGAAAAAAATCATTGAAATAAAAACTTCAAAAAATTTTGTTTTGTTTACCTGTATAGTCCATGCATGTAGCTCAAGTATTTGAGGCCTTACATTTACATTTACACAGTAGATTTAATTGGAAATCTCATTAGTACTTTTGGAGGTCATCTGCTATGTAGTACGGACCACAGAAGAGAAAACAGTACTAAGACCGGATATGTGGATATCCGTTCTTCCGTAGCAACAAACCCAACTCGTGGAATCTACTCGTATTCAGAAGGAGTCATCGTGCGAAAGTGCAAAAAGTTAAAATACGAGTAACTTGGCTCTGTCATTAAACACCAAGCAATTGTTGTGACAAAAAAAAAACCCCTTTCGTTCGTCTAAGTTTAACATACTCATATACATTGTAATGTTGGAGGTCTTACGAAAAATGTAAAGGAAACATGACAACGACAGACATGAAAACGGGAGGAATACAAGCGGGTCTCCAATCAAGTCTCAAAATTAGGAAACCAATAGTAGAGGAGCTTCAGTCTGGGCAAACCAGCTGGTTTCGCCATATTTTTTTTTATTTTTTTATTTTATTATTAAATTTTTTATTTCTTAAATGAATACAATATTGATAAGATCACATACATGATATTAATAGATACAAAGATATTATGAGAAATATTGTGTGGTACATTGTATAATCTATAACAATTAGTTATGTTATATATGATTGTAGGATGTATAAAGATTACAAGTGTAAGGCACCCCGGCCAAATTAGAAGATTAAAGTTAACAACTCAATAAATTTATATAAAAAATAAGGAAAGAAAATGCGGTATCAAACATTATTAAAATAGAAAAAAAAAGTTACAAGATAAAAATAGTAGATAAAAACTAAGTAAAAATATGTACATATATATAAAAAAAAAAATTAAGAACTTTAAATCAGAATGCCTGAAGCAATTGCTTCTGCATCAACATAGTTGTAGTTAAAAAGCCAATTTTTAACATATCATAACATAACAAATTCCGGGTGAAGAAATTGTTATGATAAAGTAAGGGAGCTTATTGAATATACATAGTACGGGATGGGGGTATAGATACTAGGTAGGCAAAGCTTCCACATAAATTAAAATTATAGATTAGACGAAAATTCCTACAACCTGACTTCATAAAGAAAATTTTCAATACAATAAATACAATAAAGGTGACGCACAGTTCAACAAATAAGGGAAAACTAGCTCTTTTCTGAAGTTCCAAAAAAGGATTAATTTTGTTTATATAAATTCCGCCCCAACAGGCAATCCCAAACTGTATTGGGTCTATAACTAAAATTCGTGCGATTTGCTAAGAGATGGCGTAACTTGTATTATTCCATTGGAACATGCGTTGGAAAGCTACGGTCACTGTACGTCATTTCAGTATATGTCATTCATTTGAAGCGTAAACAACAATATTTTTTTTTTCACTTAAATATGTCGAACTTTGTGCCTGAAAAAGTGTTTTTGCGGGGAGTTCTTCTTCATTACTTTAATATGAAGAAAACTGCTGCCGAAAGTCATCGTATTTTGGTGGAAGTTTATGGTGAACATGCGCTAGCTGAGCGAACGTGACAAAAGTGGCATGATTTAAAAGTGGTGATTTTGGCTTGGAAGACGATGAATGTCCTGGGCAGCCAAAAAAGTTTGAAGATGAAGAAGTGGAAGCATTACTCTATGAAGATTGTTGCCAAACACAAGAAGAGCTCGCAGAATCTTTGGGTGTCACTCAAGCTGCCATTTCAAAACGTTTAAAAGCAGCTGGATATATTCAAAAGCAAGAAAATTGGGTTCCACATGAACTCAAGCCGAGAGACATCGAAAGGCGGTTTTGCATGTCCGAAATGCAGCGGGAATGCCACAAAAGCCAACCAGCCAAATCAACGGCAAAGTCGAATATCCATGGCGCGAAGGTAATGCTCTGTATTTGGTGGGATCAGACGGGTGTGCTGTATTATGAGCTACTAAGACCGGGTAAAAACATCAATGGACAACGCTAACGAACACAATTAATCTGTTTGAAGAGAGCAGTAGCCGAAAACCGCCCGTAATATGCGACGCTCGGCCCCACGTTGCTATTCCGGTTAAGAACTATTTGGAAAACAGTGGATGGGAAGTCTTACCCCACCCGCCTTATAGCCCAGACCTTGCCCCTTCTGACTACCATTTGTTCCGGTCGATGCAGAACGCCCTCACTGAAATACGTTTCACATCAGAGCAGAATATCAAAAATTGGCTTGATTCATTCTTGGCTGCCAAGCCGGCGCAGTTCTTTTGGGATGGGATCGACAAATTGCCAGAAAGATGGGAAAAAGTCATAGCTTCAGATGGGCAATACTTTGAATAATAATATTGTACATGTTTTTCTTAAATAAACGTTCAGATTTTGAAAAAAAAACCGTACGAATTAAATTACATACCCAATACCTTAAGTTAGTTTTGAGTTCCATAAAGTAATTAATTTTCAATCTAATCTAAATGTACCATAAATTTGTGAAATAAAAAAGAATTTAACTTTATTAGTTAGCAACCCATATCGGTCGATTTTCTATATTGCTAACTTATGGTTGAAATAATCATATTGGAGCTTGTGAATTTTACAGGATTCAAATTCATACGAACATCCTATAAAAAAGTGAAATTAACTTCAATTTTAATCAAGTCAATAATGAACAAAAAAATATTCGAACGTTTTCACTGGCGATATTATATAGATATAAATATATTGCCTGATACAAATATTCAATAAATTCGAAGTTCGGAACATCAAAACAACTGCGTACGTTATGCTGAACGAAAATGTGTTCAAAGTCATAATGGGGAGCATAAAATGGATTAACAATTTTCTGTAAGTTAAAGAAAAATTTAGGTGTTACATGTCCTTAACAGAAAATACCTATGATTCCATACAAAATCGTAAGTGTTTACATCTAACACCGAAGGAGTTCATTCACATATCCGTAAGATAGATACATTTCTTGGCATTGAATTTTCGTTGCTTTTAAATTCAGACGTCAAATTATTACATATTCGTATATTTTTTAATATTCAAACTGACCGGCTGCTAAGAAAGACCTAAAATACAAAATTTGTTATTGGCGGGTGGATTTTCTTCATTAAAAAAAAAAAATACTGTATACACACATGCGACTGTGAAAAAAATAAATAAAAAATTGGTGATTATACAATCACAAAAATGCCAGCTGAAAACCGGATTGAAGTATAGTAGTCTCCGAGAACCTGGAAGATTCTCTGGAGGCAGAACTGGAGCAACTCCACTAGGGGAACCACTAGCGGAAGGTGCAAAGGATAAACTAGAGGCACTTCTTGATAAAGAAAACACATTACTCCTATATGATCAAGAAGATGTAGGGAAATTTGAGATAAGCACTTTTGTGCACAACTGCTTTGCATATTGGTATTGTAACTGAGTTAACTAGCTGCAATCGCCTATGTATGTTGGATCATCCGTTCAGGAGAACGGCTTGACAACACTCATTCATTTCTGACATAAGGAGTGTATAAAAGATCTGCCAACTCAAAAGCGGAACTCATTAAAACGGATTATCACACTCGCATTTGTTATTATTTTTCTTTCAACTTTTCCTACAGAGAAGAACTCGTAGCTGAACAAGAAGCAGAATCCCTAGGTCCTAGATGAAAAAGAATCATAACTCCAATATAAAGAAGAAGCAGCATTTTTATTTGAACAATAATAACAACTCCTACATGATAAAGTCAATTGGAAATTGGAACGGACTCAACAGTATGAAAAGCTAGATATACACAGTTTTACAGAGCAATTACTTTTAAGGTTTTTTAATATACAATTTATAAAAGTAATCTAAGAGGTGTATTTAATTGGTTATAAGCCATCGACTTTTAAAATAGAATTATTAAATCTCTCAATTTCGCTTACCTCAATTCATTTTCGTAAATCCAATCTGCCGCCCGGTTCTTTTGCATTATATCAGACACTCCACTATCACAAAAAAAACTATCACACGAAGTGCAGGGGAATCTGTAAAAGCAACGGCAAGCAAGAAGGGCGAGGAAATCAAAACAAATTAAGGGATTAAGAGAGCTTATTCTGCAAGAAAATCGTAAATTAAATGAAAAAATTGAGAAAATTGAAAGCGACTTTGCACAACGTTTTGCAATCGTGGATCGTTGATTAAATGTCAAAAAGAGTCGAACGGCTTGAGATAACATCTGGACTAACTGACGCAGTTGTACCAAAAACATCATTTTTTGCCCGGCGAGTATATGATAAAAATGTCAGCAGATGCCATGTTGCTTGGTATACTAAAACAGAATGACAAGGATTTGCACAACTTATTCGAAAAAATATATCATTCCGTAACCTGTACACCTGTACACCATCAAACATTTTCCGCGTAAAATCCAAGGGGACAACGCTCCACATCGCAATAATAATAAAGTTCAAGATAATCCCTGAAAAGAACACTTTTCTTGGGTCAATTCGCCATCGTTGGATAACAACAAAGAAGAGCATGTGTTTGGGTGAATAAATTGTCCTTATACTTTTGCCATGTGTCCGAATTGTGTCTCGGTGTTAGTGCGTATATCTTTTCCTGAAAAATAGTTATAAAATGTTGTTTATATTTTATGAAAATGACTATTCCTGTTACAAATAATATTTCTCCTTTGACTTGTGACACAGGTATTAAATTGCAAATTAGGCTGAAAGTCCTGAGCAAATAATGCAGTGGTATTAGGGTGTGCCATATTTGTGCTCATAGCTTATAGGCAAAAATTGATGAATTCAGAGATGTTTTGTGGGATCAAATATCGATAACATATGTGTTTCGGAAACATAGTTTCAATCCGAGGTAATAGATGTTGTGCACAAATTATCGGGCAACAAATTGTTACGCACTGATAGATTCAACCATATAGGCGGCGATACTGCAATTTATATTCGTGAAACCATAAACTTTAAAACTATTGTCGAATCGGATGTATCTTCCTGAGCTTATCAAAATTCTCTTGGAGTAAGTAATTGTTTGTGCGGAGTTCCTTTACTCGGAAGTCATAATATGTGGGGACTTTAATTGTAACTTACTTTTTAATGATACGTCTCAAACAAAGATAAGAGCATTTAGTCTAAATCTAATTAACAATACTCATCCAACACATTTTACGCAAGGCTCCTTCACATTATTAGATATTATACTGACCAATTATACTGGAAAATTACTGCCGTTCTATCAACTTGATGCATCGTGTTTCTGAAAACGTAATTTACTATTTGCAACTTTCAAAATTACCCTAAAATCAAAAACCTCGTTTTACAAATATAGAGACTTCATTGCTGTCAACCCTAGCCAACTTGAAAACAGTATTTATCAGATAAACTGGCAGGCAATCTATACCTTTCATTCGCCCGATAATCAAGTGAACTTCCTCCAAAGCTCAATTAATCAACTTTTTGATGAACATATAGGTACATGTGAAAACAGAACTTGCACGGAGTGAGAGGAAACCTTCTTTTACGGCAGATATTTTATTTACCATGAAGCAACGCAATCAGGCTTACACACGTTGGAAGTTCTTACGTCTTCCAGAGATGATGCCTAAATTTCGTTCTCTTAGAAGTGATGTGTAAAACAATTAAAGAAGCCAAATACAGACTACTACAAGTGTCTAAATAAAAATTTATCTTCGAAAAAGTTATGACAAACTATTAAAGAACTTGGTGTTGGCAAGCAAATAGAGCATTACCTCCCAGATGAATGTCCCAATCGTCTTAATAAAAAATCAGCAAAATTTCAAAATAACCAGAATGGAGACGATACTAATAATGATCTTGCCGAAGTGAATGAAGGCTGCCCGGTTGTCGACCCTAAATGTGTACATCTTTGTGAATTTCAGAGAGCAAATGATGAATATGTTCTATTTGTTGTCCTCAAAATCATATATTTGTCCCCTGGTTTCATGAAATGCATCCACCCTTCATCAAAATAATTTTGCCTTACATTCTACCAAAACCTACTCATGTCTTCAACACAATTATACTGTCAGCTTCATAACCACCCACTTGGAAAATTTCAAAGGGTACACCTGTTCTAAAAATTAACATCGCGTTTATCACAGTAGGAGTTTAGATCAATCTTTATTTTAGCGTTTTCATCTAAGGTTTTGGAAAAAACTCTTCATCATCAAATTTCAATTTTCTTAAAAACAAATAAAGTTTTAAGTGATAAACCATCCGGCTTTACACGAAACCAAAGCTGTACCACGGCCACATTAAATGTCTCAGAAGACATCAGAAATGCATTGGATAGGGATATATCATCACTTTTAGTTTTTATAGACTTTTCCAAAGCATTTGATACTACGAATCATAGAAGACTTATAACTAAACTGAAACAGCAATTCAGATGCAAATCATATTTTTTCCTAACTTAGAATCAAGTAGTTATTATTGGTGAAAAAATATCTCACCCTCTGAATCTTTATTCGATGGTTCCACAGGGATCAATTCTTGGACCACTGCTATTCACGATATTTATAAATGATCTCTTATCGGTACTCATCTATAGACTTGTACGCAGATGATGCCCAAGTTCAACTTAGCAGCAAGCTTGCAATGATCGGAGATGGAGCTCATAAACTAAAATTTGATCTTAATAGAATCTTTAATTTATCCGATGCTAACAACTTACGTCTTAATCCAAAAGTTTAAGTTCTTAATAATTTATAAGAACAAACTTGATCATAGCTACTTTCCTACAATGTATCTCGGAAACGAACGGCCTGAGTATGTTGATAATGCTAAAAATTTAGGTATACTTTTTAATTCTACCATGACCAAAATGACATCCGAATGATTGTCGCTAAAATATATGTATCACTACGCAGTCTTTCTTTATCGAAACATTTTACCCCTCAACATATTCGCCTTAGCCTACCAAAAACACTGGTCGTTCTTTTATTATCCTATGGATACAAAATCTTTACCAGCCATAGATCAGAATTAAAAAAAAACTCTCAGTTGGGTTCAATAACATATTCGTTATGAATATAATTTCCATAATACTAATTCAAATAAAATTCTTGGCTGTAACTTTTACACATATCACAAATATTTATTCCTAAAAACATTGAATTACATAATAATGAACAAAGAACCAAATTATCTTTTCGAAAATATAAAGTTCGCTAATTCTTCTCGGTCTTTTATATTATTGTAACCAAGATTAACTTGCAGAAACTCAGAGCGTCATTTTTTTGTTTATGTTACAAGACAGACCCACTTTCATCAGAAGACTTCGCGGCACCACGCAGTTTGAGAAAGTTTTATTCAGACACTTGGCATCAAATTAATAAAAATATAAGATTTAAAATTTGAAATAAATAAAAAAAAAAATCATGAAGAAGAAGCAGAACTACTAGAACTACTAGATGAAGAAGAAGGAGAACTGCAAGATGAAGAAGAAGCAGAACTCCCAGATTATATGCCAGAGAAAAATATGTATAACTAGGACGGTCTAAAGCTTTTTTGTGGTTACCTCTTGGCAATCATATCATGGTTACTAAAAAACTATTTATTTTCCAATAATTTACTTAATGAAAAATCACATTAGTGTACGTCCTTCAAACCTTATTTTTTTATTTCCAATAACGAATGTGGTAAATGAGAAAATTGTAAAAAGTGTCTGCGTGTTCTGTGTTGTGTCTGGTGCATAAGGTTGGTCAACTTTCAGATCATTTTGCGGTGTGATGCTTTGGAAAATGTAGGTATTCGAAATGGATCCTGGTTTCATCAGATTTTGAGCGTTTGGCTAAGAAGATTTGGCCAATAAGCGACTTTCGTTTCAAAGCTAAATTGTACGCAATTCTAAGGTATCTATATATCCATACACATACATATATACATTGTGCCGAGAAAATCAGGTAGAAGGAGTGGGGATGTTTCTTCTTTAATTTTTTTAAACCAATTTGAAAATTACCGTTGGCTGGAGTGAGTTCAGGTAGATTCATTTATAGAGTGAGTGTCAAAAATGAGCAATCACATATGTATTTGTTTTTGGGATATATAATTAAAAAAAAAATTATAAAAACATCATATTTCAATTATTTATCACCATACAAATAAAGCCAACCAACTGCACAATTGGAATATACGTAGGAGCAGGAGTCATAAGACCGCGAACCCACATCGAATTTGCTCTAAGCAAAGACGTCACTAATTTTCACATGAAAGGGTCAAATCAACTATGCTCTCGGATATGTGTGGAATATGCAATTTTTCTATATGAAAAATATTGCTCTTAGATCTTCAATCCTTTTACTGATACCTTTACTGATGCCGATTGTGTATGTTGACTCGGGCTAGATTATTTCGATTTATTCTTATGTCTGCCACCTTCCTATTAAAAAAAGAAAAACGTACTGAAAATTTTCTTATGTGGGGGATTTTCGGAAAATTTTGTTATTTTGTCTCTTTATTCTACAAGGTATGACCCTATCGGAAAGTGCAGTATTCGGTTAAAACAATTGTGAAGCAAATAAAATTAGAATTTGTGCACATAAGCTATACTTCTGAAGAACGCGGTCAGCGGTCATGATGTTCTTGATAAACAATTCGCATTGCACTTCTTCCCGATTTCCTAGCCCCTGGTTCCCACTGGACATTCAATGCGACGTTTTGACGTACGACTCTTCGAGACTGGAGCAACACGAGACGAAGCCAGTCCTTAAAGGCATCGGACCTCTCGTTCGACCGAGAATATCGCTGTCATGACTAAAGATCACGTAGAGGCTCCGCCGACATTGACCATAAGATATGCCACGTGGGTCTCTGTTGCGCATGTTGGTGAAAGACTTAAATATGTTTCCTTGCAAAGTATAAAGATAGTTAAACCTTTAACCGTATGTCTAAAGACAGACAAAAAATAGAAATTAACGACGAGTATCTTAAGACTATTCCAATTTGCAAAAAATTCTAACAAAGGATCCCATCAATAGCCAGATTTTTCAAAAGTTTTTCTCTCCAAGGAGAATTTATATTTATATAGACGACGAAACCTTTAAAAAAGTACAATCGGTTTATTCCTATTTCTTTTTAAGTAACAAATCTTTCCGTCTTATTCATTGCACAACCCTTTTAAAAGATATAAGTAATGTACATGAACAGGAAAAATTAATCAATAACTATTATATAGATAATAGCCATAAAGGTATAGAAGAAACTCTTTTACATCTTAAACGAAATTCTTACTTTCCCTTTATGAAACCTAAAATTACTGAAACAATTACTAATTGCGAAAAATATCAGAACTTAAAGTATGAAAGAACTCTGCAAAAAGTAAAGTATAAAAAACCTGAAACACCACTAAGACCGTTTGATATACTATTAACAATAAACTCGTTCTAACAATAGTGGACAAATTTTTAAAATTTGCAACTGGTTATACAATTCCTTCTAGAAGCAGTTTTAACGTATGCCTACACGGCATCCCACCAATAATCAAGGAGCCGAACTCTCATATAATATTTTCAAATTTTCATTCTGTAAAAGATATCAAATTGATCTTTATATAACTTCTTTTCAACAAACAAGCAGCAATTCGCCGGAAGAACGCTTACATTCAACCTTAACAGAAATTTAACGAATAATAAACAAAACTTTTAAAGAAAACAAAATGGATATCTTTATATAACTTCTTTTCAACAAACAAGCAGCAATTCGCCGGTAGAACGCTTACATTCAACCTTAACAGAAATTTAACGAATAATAAACAAAACTTTTAAAGAAAACAAAATGGATACAGACCCAAATGAAATTTTTTTTGAAACCTTATTTACCTATAACAATTTTTGTTGTTGTTGACTTAAATTCAACAAGAATTTTTCCCTAAGATAAAGGATAGATTTGAACAAACATTTAGTAAGAGAATTGACAAACTTAATAATGATAGGAAAGAACCTGAGAATAGAAACATAGATGATATTATATATAGAAAAGAGTGTAAAAGGAAAAAACCCCACCCCAAGATTTACCAAGCACATAATTAAGGAAAACAAGGAAGTTAAATTATTAACTGTTGTTTGTTGTTAATAATTTAACGTTCATAAATCCAGAATTAAGAAGAAACGTATATATACCTAAATTTTTATTATCCTCTTTATTTTTTTTTAAGGTTAGTATTAATTTTGGCACAAGAACTAGACACACGTGATGTAACGAAAACCGAGGGAGTCCTTTCATTAAAGCTAGGAAATGCGATATTAATAAATTCTTTCTTCAACCTAATTCATCTTATCGATCTGGAAGAGTATGAAAAGAACACGGATGTAATAAAAAAATCTCTTGCAAAATCTGGAAGTTTAAAAAATCTTCAACAAACCTTAAATATTATAGAATTCAAGCTTTAGAAATAAGTATGTAAAACAGATCTTCTGCTACCAAGACAAAGTCAAAGAAGAGGACTTATTAACGGACTAGGCAGTACACTAAAACTTACTGGAAACATGGACGCATACGACGCAGAAAAGATCAATAATGAAATAGAAAATTAAAAGAATACTCAAACCAAATTAATCAATAGCATTTCTTCCAAATCAAAACCTAATACAGAAATGATCCAGAGATTTCAAAGTATTACCGATCACAAAAACTACCAGAAGAACCTCATTCAGGAACATATGACAGACTACAATAATAAAACATTTATCTTAATACAATCAAATGCAGATACATTTATTCATGTTCAGCTCTTAAACCAAATTGGTTTCAACATAGACCTCTTAACTGATCACATTCGGGATGTGATTTGGTTATTAAGCCCAAATGAACTTTTTCTCATCCAAAAGCTACTTAACAACTCCTTAGAAGTAAAATCTGATGAGCACCTATACGAGATACTTGAACTGCAGGCTTATTATAACGGCTCTTAAATTGAGTTTAACATAAGAATTTCCACCTTTTCTCAAGAATCCTTTTCTTTCTTCCATATAATCCCATTACCTGTAAACAAAACCAATCGTAATCGGATCATTGTAAAAACATATGTAGTTATTATGGACAATGCTATACAATATTTTGAAAACATGTACTTAAGAGTAGAGAAATTATTTATATGTAAAGAGTCGATCCATTCAAAAGTATTACAACAACCAATATGCATCGGAGGAATTCTGAAAAATAAACCTGAAACATACCAAGTGGAAGATGTCGGCGAAATTTATTCGATCACTCAGCCAGAAGACAACTACATACCCCGTACCATCTTCAACTCTACCTGGAGTTTAAAAACAAACAATCGAAGGCTCAGCGCTTATAACATACCAGAATTGTGAAGGCTACATCAACAACATAGCATACAGACATCAGCACCTATTGGGACAATATTCACATCTATCCCACAAGTTTTACTAACATCCATGCTAACCTCACACTTGAAAAACTAAATCTAAAGAAATCTAATGATTTTAAGTTCTACCAACAGGAAACATTAAAAACTTTAGCTTGGGGCAATACACTCCCAGATGCCTGCATACTTGCCATCCTTGCAGCATCAACAGTTGTGCTCATGTTGGTATTAGCATGCAGAAACCATTTTAAGGCTGAATTAAATAATTCACTCCTGTCCAGTCAATCAAGATCGTTAGCACCGTCCTTTCAGACTAAGGAGGAGGAATTATAAGAACAACCCGCCACCTACTACTACATTAATAAAATAATGCACCGTCATCAACACGAGCCATGAGAACAACCTGCCACCTACAACACCAACGTCAATAATAGAATGCACTGGCATCAAACAAGCTCAACATAACACTATCAGATAATAATGTCAGCAATATATTATAATTGTAATTGCACAGATGAATTATTTATAAAACATAATTACAATTTTAATTATGTTAGATTTTAGGTTTAGTTGATTTTGTCAGTCGAATAAAAAAAGAACTATTTTTTCTAATCAAAGGTTGTGTTGGAACTGATTAGTCCCGTCCTATTGAGGAATTTCGTTTTCAAAGTCCGGTTGCAGTTTCAGAGGACGCTGTCTTTCTTGAATCTATTTAAGAAGCAAAGTGCACACACTGGTTAGGAATTAAAACAGATGTGCCAATGATATGGAGAAAAAGTTTTGGGAAGAAAAAACTTCGTTTTTGACCGACTGCCTACTGCATCATTCAAACACTTTTTTAACTTTCACAGATCTGTAATGTAGAGCAAGAATTTAGATACATGTATATGTAGATAGACCCTTATTTCGTATACAACTTTTTTTTAGAAAGGATTTCCACCACACACTCTATGATATTATGTACTCGTTTACCTACGAGAACATTGTGTTTTATTTTGCAAAATATTCTTTATACATATTTAGAATTTAAAGGAAAATAGGGTATGGGTAAATAAGAAAAAAAAAAAATAATAAAAATAACAACAATGGGACTTAACACAAACATAAATTATGAACATACTACTGTGATCAAGACATAAGGTGAAATAGCTTATAACTTTTCAATCTTGAAAACAATTGTTAAAGTCAATTTCCGGAATGGCCTTACAGCGTTCAGCGATTGGGTTTTTTTCTCCTCTATATTGTCGAAACCGTGTCCCCGGAGCAGTCTCTTGAACTAAGAGAATAACCAGAAGTCATACGGTGCTAAATCAGGCGATTCGCGAAATTTTTGCGAAATGGTCTCGAGACGGTGCATTGAGTATTTTTGAAGCCAAACGAGATTTGTCTTTCTACAGGCACAAACCATCTTTCAAAATGATCGGGACAGTTTCAGTAAAGTCTGATTGTGGGATCTTTGATTTCCTTGACTTGTTGTTCATCAGTTGATATTGATGGCCGTCCAGAGCAATCATTGTCTTCAAGGCTTTCTCTGACTCCTTTGAATTGTTTATACTACTTGAAAACTTTTTTTGTAACTTAGGCTGGTCTTCTGCAACATTTCTGCAGCAGAAATTTCATCCGCAGACAAAATTTAATGCAATTTCTTTACTCAAAAAAATCAGACATAGTACAAATTGCTAAATTCTAAATTTTTGCTATCATAAAACACGTGCGTAATTATTGAACAAATGCAGATTTTGACATGGAATTTGAGACAGACAAAGAAAATATTTCCCCGAATCGAATCTTAATCTCAACTTTTTTGTGTTGCAGTAGTACAACTATCCTATGTAAAAAAATCCTTTAGTTACTTTATGGCTGTTCAATGGACTAGACAACCGATTCGTATTTATACATATATTTGATTGAATTTATTTTAAGCGAATCGAAGTGCTTTATTGTCCTCGAGTTCGTAGTCCTCTTATTGATTGACTTCTTTTGACAGCTGATACTTATGGGTGCACTCGATTTTTATGTGTCCCATTTTGTGTGCGACAGTGGAATACAAAAATTTGGGAAGATATTGAGTGATTCGCAGCTCGTACTTCTTGGTTGAGATTTCCCGATTATGACAGCAAGGCTCTAGACTGGATGCTCATATTCCATTCTGCGGCCATGCATTCCTGCGGCCATATGAGCTAGTGCAAGATTCTTACAAGATAATTTTCTCCAGCCTTAAAGGGCTCGGCGGCTAAACAGTCGGATCCAGTGCGTTTATTAGATTAAGATTGGGTTCAGTTATTCTCACTTTGTTTTGGTATTTGTCCTTGTATATTCGTCATCTTCGCATTTAACAGCCCGCAGAAGTGGTTTTTCCAAATTCTTAGACTGCGTCTTAACTACGACATCGGCATTTACCGTCGGTTTTCCGTTTGTGAGCTCTTTGTAAAAACATGCGCATCAGATGTGGCATTTCTGATGACTTCTTGTGTAGCATTGCCACTGGTCCTCCGCATTATTATGACAGAGGTTGAAATAAGAGTTGAGATCCCCAAATACGTTGGACGTTTTCCAACAGTAAAGCCGTTATTTTCCGAACATGTTGTTGTATTTATCACAATTATTTCTCCGTAGGTTTGTGAAGCTTATATATATATATATATAGCGGACGCCCTATTATATTTCCCGAGGGGCTTTCTGCTTAAACCAATCAGGTTAGAAAAGACATTTACCCACCGTTTACCATAAGTTGTAATTGGCGGTCAGAGACGTATTTGAAGCCTCTGATGGATACTCATCCCAATGTTGAAATTCACCAAGTTGAGCAAGAGCAGCTCCGAATGTTGAAGTGCAGGGACTGAGACGACTTGATATGGTATATGCTCATCGATTGTTCACTATAAAACTACAGTAGGCATCGAGGAAAGTGATTTAAAATTAAAATTAGGATATGGATGTAAATCTGGATGTAAAGCTCATATCACATATATTCCTACCTATGCTACCTACCCTCAAATTTGAAAATTCAAATTTTCTTTTTCGATAAAATATTTAAAATATTAATTTTTACTTTTATATAGATATAGATACTTATATGTAGAAATAAATAAAACACAAAGCTGAAACCCAGTGCATGTTTTGAAAGCGTAATTAACGTTGAGTTTAATTTAAAAAATGATCATGTGTTTACTAATCTTAATATCAAACATATTTATTTTCAAGACACATAGGCACTTAATATATCTAATATAAAAGTCGACCAAGTATATTATAAATAATCTAAAGTTTACATAAAATAAATAAAAAAAATTATTAAAATTTTGATTTTCGTTGCTGTACTTAAACAAGATACTCTCAAAGCTCAGCGTGTTAGTTATGTTTTTTATGCAGTGAGGTCCATAATGTAACGGTATGAACGAAAAACTGCATTTCTGTTACTCTGTAACTAAAACATGGATTTACGGTGACATAGAACGACTTTTTCATGTGGCTACAAGGGTTGCTTGTTATTTATATAATGGATATGCCCTCCCGTCGTACACAAAATACTGCCGAAGACACCAGTCAATTTTTGTCTGATTTCACAGAAAATTGCACATCCATAAGTCACAATGATAGTGACAATCGTCTTAGCAAGTACAGCTCCCCTTTTATTGGTGTACTTGTATGTATATTACTTGGATATTGATCAATTTCTAAGGACTCCATAAATTCTGCCAATGACTTGTCTAATATGATCATCCAAGCAAAGTGTTTGTAGCAAAAATCTACTTATTGAGGAGTTTTAAAAAATAATCGGTGGCAAGAAGCGTTTATCCAATAAAGTTTTATATATATTCAAGGAATTCGTTGGTATTGTTGCGACTAGTTTTTTCCGTCTAGTCGCATATACTTTGAACACCTTAATTTCAATCAATTCTAACTTACAGCTAAAATTAAGCTGAATTCTTTAAATTGATAACAGAAATGGACTTAAAATTGTCCTCTGCGGTACACCTGTCTCCCTTTGAAAATATTTTGAAGTTATTTTATTAACAGAAATTGACAAAATCAACCTACAATATAAGCGCACGAGAAAAAATTCAATATATTTTGCAGCTTCTTTAAAAACAGCTCGCGATAATTCGTTCGGATCACTTTTAAAATATCAATCAAGATTAAAAATTAAATCAAATCTTCATCTATTGTTTTACCTTAAGAAGTAATGTGCTTGAATCGAATGTTCAAGCTTTTTCATTTCCTTTGATTAGAAGGACAGTTTCCTTTGAAGAATTTTGGGTTGCTTTTTTTTAAATGGCACATTTTTAGGAACTTGGAAATCTTTTTTTGGCAAAAACAAAAAAACTATTAACAAACTGTTAATTTTTTAACAAAAGGAACTCTACAACTTCATTACCGCAATTCTGGCCTACTTTTGGAGCACATTGCAGATATATGCTTTTTTTGCATTTGATGCAATTGTGTGGAGCGCGTCTCTTTAGTTTAAATGGACAGAGTTAGATCGACTCAAATGAAGTATAACCAATTCTCTTCATAGACGTTTCATAAAAATCCTTCTTTCAATCTTAGGTACAGGAAATAAATTAAGAATTTTGTAAAATTTGGCCATCGGCTACCTCTGTTTTCGGCGGCTGCAATTATTTCCTTATCTCATCAACCCCACCTATAGATTTATTGTAATCAAGAATGATTTCCGTTTTGTTAGTCTCTGTGCAGTTATCGTAAAAAAAGCAAAATAGTTGACCTAGATAAAATTAAGTGCAAAACAGTTGGTCAACGAAGTCCAAAGAAGAAAAAAAAGAAGAAAAAAAAAAAAAAAAAAACAGCACAATCTTGCTGAAATACGAGTATATTGAAGGAAGAAGCTATTCTCCTAAAATGTTTTGGTACTTGACTGGTGACCAATTCCAAAGTCATACTTGTATGATACACAATACTAGGGATACACAAATGGCAAACTCATTTGCCATCACTGATGTAGTGTCCAATAGTTCTTTTCCCATTCTTTTTCTGTCTAGGCGTCACATGTGGCTTTTTTTTTAGCCTATGCGACCCCTCTTTAATATTCGAAACTAGAAATAAATGAAATTATTTCTAATCAAACATTATAAAATTTGTTTCACAATTTTTTTAATGTTCGTCTAGAAGTGTCAATAGAAATTTATGTTTTAATTCAGCTCTTCCATCCAATAGTTATTCCAACAACAGTTGGATGATGGTCTTTAATAACTGACAATCGCGAAGCGTTTTCAAGCGTTGCATGAAGGAAAAATAGTTGCTCAGTGCACCTAGAGACCTTAATACCCTGGGCTTGCATTTCTCTTATATAAGGAATATTGTCCTTTAATCTGGAATTCTATAAGTCTTCAGCTTTCTGTCCGGAGCTTCAAATGCAATAGGAATTCGGTACTCATCCAGTGCCTTACGCAGCTGTTGGCGACAAAATGAACTACCAGGTACACTATTGCCACAAAACTATTATGCATAAAAGCGTCCGGATCTTAGTGATACAATACACTCGTGTTGTATTTGCAACGCCCAATAGTTTTTATTAATGTAGTATGAATCTTGTACAAAATGCTTTAAACTAACATCCTTGTCCGAGAGTTTTTAATATCATCACTGACTACCAAAATAGGGTTTTCTAATAACGACTTGACAAATTTTTTATTAAATAGAAGGCAAACCATTTGAGATATTTCAAAAATTTTGTTATTGGCTTGAAGTACAATCAAAACATTTATGAATGGAACTCGACTTCGTTCATATGGCCACTGCGGGCACATTTGCAGCGGTCGATTCTTTGGAACCAATTTCCAACGACTTGGCTACACATTTCTGCCGAAGCGGCCGCTATTTCGTGTTCAATTTTGGCTCTGAGCTCTGACGCGGCCAATCGACTGGGCAATGTCTTGAGATAACATGCTCACCATACTTACTCTTCAATAAATCTATTGTAGCGTGTGCTGTGTGGCTTGTGGCACCATTCTGTTGAAACCACATGTCGTCCAAGTCCATATCGTTCAATTCGGGCCAAAAATAATCGGTGATCATGGCGCGCTAACCATTCACAGTAACGTGACGATCGTTATCGTCGACGAAAAAATATGGCCCAATAACGCCGCCGGCATGCAAACCGCACCAAACAGTTATTTTTTGTGGATGAAGTAGTGACTCATGAAACACATGCGGGTTTTCAACCGACCAATAACGCATATTTTGCTTATTGACGAACCCATTGAGCCAAAAATGAGCTTCGTCACTGAAGATGATTTTGCGATGAAATTCATCATCTTGGCGCATCTTCTCCAGAACCCAATCGGAGAACGTACGTCGCTTCAATTGGTCCATTGGCTTCAATTCTTGAGTCAGCTTGATCTTGTATGGGTGCAAACCAAGATCCTTATACAAAATACGCCATAATTTGATCTGAGACGATGCCCAATTCTAACGCCGTACAATGGACTGATTTGGATCGTTTGCTACGGACGTCTGAAAGGCAGCGATATTTTCGACACTTCGACCAACCCGTTGTCTCACTGGTACGGCAACATCATACAATGAATATGTAGACTCAAATTTGTGCACTAAACTTGTGATTGCCTGTCTACTAGGGCGAGAATCACGACCGAAAATTGGAGTTAACGCTCTTAAAGTTTCAGTCAACGACTCCGAATATCTGTAGAAAATTTTTATAATTTGGGGACGTTGCGCGTTAGTGTACTTTACCATGATGAAAATGCTTAGTTTACTGAATAAACTGATATTGACAATTTGATGATTAGTAAAAGAGTGCGTTTACAAATTACATTCAGAGTTGTCAAATCCCTATTGAAAAACCCTATAATAGGTTGTAACGTAAGTATGTATTGCACAGCCAACAACTCTGCCCTCCTCTCAAATAACTTCTTAAAATAAATATATATATATATATCCGAAGGGCCTAGATCCAAGAGGAAGCTGTCCCCGAGATTTACAATTATTGCCGCTGAGGATGTTTTCTAGACTTCGGGAAAAGTGGAAATTTGAGAGCCGATGCACAATTTTTTCGCAACCGAACTCCTATATTTGTGTGCAGATGGTCTAAACTCTCTGACGGTGAGTGTTATCCTGATGGATAAGATCTCCCCTCTATTAGCTAGACCTGGCGGTTTCTGCTCTAGTACCGACTTCAATCTGCATAGCTGTTGACAGTAGACTTCTGCATGTTACCATGCAGACAATAACAGCTTGAACCGGTGAGGTATATATCTGCGATATTATGTTGGTCTATCTTCTGGACTAAGCCATTCGTGGCGATGATTAATGTTGTTCTTAAGAATCTATTCTTCACCTCCAGTAACGAGATTCACCAAAAACGGCTCTTGATTGTGACGCGACAGATGTGCAGTCCAGACTTCGATTTCCCATATTTGTAGGGTGTTGGCGAACGGTCATATGGCTTATGTTTAGTTCAATTACCATAAAAGTGGGATATCTTTCTACGATGGACCGCAGGAGCTTACCGTCTAGCTCTTCTGGTCTACCCGAACGAGGTTCATCCTTTAGGTTAAAATTTTCATTTTTAAATATTTCATTTTTAAACCAACGTCGGCGTTTGGACTTGCATACACATTTTGGATTTCTCTATTGGCTTCACTTCCATTCTGGTTTTTCTTGAAAAAAAAAAACAATAAAATATGCCAAAAACGCCGTCCTTCCGATACATACATTACAAATTTCAGTTAAAAATGCGTAATATGATGTTAACACAACGAAATTTGCAGACTGAATGAGCAGTACTAAACACTCGTACTAATACCAAATACTAATTTCAATAACAGTTTCAGTAATAAACTGGCCTTAGGAATTTTATGGCAATCGGAAAACAACACAATAATTATGTTACAACCTAATATCACAGAAAGTCTGACATCTCCTTTTTCGTCGAACATACGAATAACTAGAATCAAATCAATCTACAAACGCCAGCGTCTTTTTGGCGTGAGTTTTATGGCACATTTTGTATTTGCATGATAATAAATTTACATTTCAAAACGCAAAGAAAAAAGTTACAATTCAAAATTTAGAAATATGCTTTACATTTTATATATTGTAGCAAAATAAAGAATTCAAAATTCGGCATTAGGAAAAGGAAGGGGTAGGTTTTCACATTTGGGGAAAACATTTGAGATATATTTATAACATAGTAATACAGAAAATACTATAATTTGTAATTATTATTATTATTATTTTTTTTTTTAAGTTTTAAGTATTGTAGAAAACTGTATACCAATTGAGTAGTGCCCAAATGCCCACCATGGCCTCGTAGGCCGTGCTGGCTTTGGGGGATTGCGAAACTCCAAATCTTTCATATTTATTCTATTTCAAGCTTAAAAAAAAATAAAATTAATATATCACAATAGAGAATAAACCGTAATCTTACTTTTTCAACACACGTTACTTTACCCGTCGGCAGATAGATTCGTAGTGGTATCCAAACGAGCTGGATGTGTTCAGCAAAAATGATCGATAGCGTCGATAATATTAGTTTTTCGTTAACTATTGATTGGCAACTTCTGCTATCGGTCGTAAATTATCTATGTTTCTATGCTGGGTTTGTCTCTTTCATGAAATACATAAAAAAAGAATGGCGCCAACCGATTTTGCGGAGTCAACTTACGTTGATATTAACCCACAAATGGCCGACGAAATGAAAATTTTCAATTCAAAATATTCGTATCTTTTATGTGATATTGAGTAGTCTTATCGTGTCGTTGTTGCTGCAAAAAAATAAATAAATAAATAAATAAATAAACAACCTGTAGTATCCATAATTATTCAAAAGCTCTTTGTAATATTCGGTCGAAGTCGACTGCAGATTTTATTCTACGAACATAGGCATTGCTAGGATTTCTGGAAGCATACGGATCACCGTCGCATGTATTCAAGACAAATGGGCGATGTTTATGCCCCAAAATAGTAATTTCCACTAGTGTACTCTAGATGTGAGTATTTGAATACACAATCACAAATCCACCAAATTTAATTCTTTGATGTGTGAGGTGTGTCATTACGCTCAAAAGTGAAGTCGTATATACACGTATTCGGGCATAGAATTTGCTTAAATCTCTCGGAACCAAAACCTATTACGTGTAATTTCATTCACTTCCAATTATATATATTCTAAATAGTTTTACTTTTCACAGATAATACCCCAGGAATGCCTCCGCTACATGTAAATTTGTCGCAAAACTTGGATTATGGAGAAATTCAGGACTTGGATGAAGAATTAAAAATTTGGATACAGTGGGTCCTCACAAACATTTTTATCATATTGCTATTCTTCTATTTTATGTGAAAATTCGTCATTAATTAAAGCCTTAACGATGTGAAGAAAATGTGTTTGTATTGTGGATTTTTTATTTATTTATTTATTATTTTTTTTTTTTTTGATTTATTTTTGATTTTTTTTTTATGTGTCTAACCATATCAATCCATTCTGAATTTATTTCTTTTTATATATTGAGGTAGAAAAAGCACCATTTTTTTTAGTTATTTTCTAAGATAGTAGAGTAGTGATTGTTCTTATTGACTACCACTCATCGCTTGCTTTAGGAGGCAGGGAGGGTGTGGGTTATTTAATTTATGTTTTTCTGAATAAGAAGAAATATGTAAACAATATTTAATATGTAAACAATAAGGTGAAATACTGAGCAGACTAAATCAGAGTAGAAAACTTATGCTATCGACACAAGTAATATGATTTGAGGTCACTTTGTGGTCGTGTGCTGACTATCTGCACACACAAAAAAAAATTATCGGTTGGAGAGTGCTAAAAATGATCTATTAGTATACCATTTTCAGGGTGGTCCTAAGTCTTAAATCACGCCATCAATTAGAGCTGTAAGCAAGTACAAGGAATATATAATGCAGGTTCAAGGCTTTATGTGAACTTATCCTACCAAGTTGATTTTTGGTATTATGCGCCTGGTAAGTAAAAAGATTTGTGTTTGCTCCAGATTTTGGATAAACTGACCTCAAAGATACGTTGCCTAATAACCAGCAATGAATTATTCTTGTGCCAGACGTTGAACTTTGGATATGCAACTCAGAGAAATGAGTTGAGGAAAATATGTACTTTTTAACAATTTTAAGCGATTGAAATCACATAAAATGCGAGGGATTACTGTTTCGTACTCACACGCCATCACGTACATTCATAGTGTTGGCCAAACAGATTGAACTAGGGCTTCCGAATGGAATTGTTAAGAATTGCACCTGTTCTTCGCAGTATAATAAACAGCTTTAGGACAACATAAGCCTCCGTTTGTTCAAAGAAAATGTGTATGCCATATCTGTGATTGCGTACCAGTGGGCGCGCAAGCCAATTAAAAGTTTTTATGTACAAAATGGCGTAAACTATCTTTAAGAAAATGTATAAACACATCTAATGTTTCCCGTGTATGCGTGAAGGGAAACCAGGCCATTAAGAGATCTTCATCTGCTACTACCCAAGCTAAGACTAGCATTTGTTTCAAAAATTGTAACCACATACGGCTCAAGTTAGCTATAATCGTGTTTGGTTGGGAATTCCTGCGATCAATGAGATTCTGGGCCATTTCATCTCCTTCTGATGAATATACTTCCACTTTGCACTAAAGAATAAAACATTTGGGAAATAAAGATAATTTTAAGGAGGAGCACAATTAGTTGTCAATACAAACGAACACTCTGACTTAGACCAGTTGACACATCAACTGCAACTATATTGATTTCACCAGATCGGTGTAGACCTTGTAGACCATGTAGGGCTCCATTGGAGGCGGCGACTCTAACTAATACCGTTGCGAAAAGTTTGTGGGATTCCATTTTGTTGAGCTTGGTGCTAATGACATAAAGAACTTGGATATGGACACCATGGCTATTCGTTTGCCGTTGAAATTGTGTGTTGTGTTGACTTGGCGTATTGTTTTCAACATTCCGATTGCTGTTTTGAAAATCTATATGTATTAGGGTGTGATATGATGTGTGATCATATCCGAGGCAATTGCAGCAAATAGAGTTTCTCCTTACTATCTCCGCGCGTGTCTTTGGATCCATGGCCGAAAACCTTTTGCAGTGCCTGAACCCATGCGATCCTGTTAATTTCTCAATTGTACTCTTCCTTGAGTTGCTGTGGCGTTGGGTCTTCAATATGAATTCGAAGCCAAAGGATGATAGGCAGATTCATGAATTTCTGAAATATTTTCTAAAGAACTGGATCGGCTTTCAATGAATGATAGCAAAGTTTTTCACTCTGGAACCACTGTTCCTAATGTTAGTTAGAGAAGTTTATGGAAAATAATGTATATCAGAATGCAGTCTCAAGTTTCAACCGTTATTCCGATGTTGGACACGGTCTTTATGCACTGTCCGCTTTATGCATGAAGCGATTTAAGCCCCGATGCGGACTCATATTTTTGTTTTTCCTGCTCTATAAGAGTTTTTAGTTAAGTATTAATGAGTTTCCGCTTATTTTTGAACCTAGCTACTTATATTTCCCAGCCGGAGCTATACAGAGTGCCGTCTATTGGGAATTGCGATACTAAGCTCTTAACATCACTGATGAGGGAATTTTAAAGGTATTGGAATTTTTGTATGTCAGGCAAGTCATTGTTCTGAATAACTATACTTTCAAACATGTTGTGGAACTCACACCATTCTTCAGGTTCTCCATTAAAGCGTTTGATAGTTATTGGTTTGCGACATATATCAGAAGCGAAAGGCCTGGTTTGGCTTAAAAGCGACATATACAAGGGATGTTTCGCCGCTTCGTGTTTGCATCTGACCATTAAAATTGAAATATATTCTTTTAATTTTTAAAAATATTTCATACTTAGATACTTGTCTTTTACTGGGTCAGAGCCACCGGCGATAATTGCGTTACTTCTTTTTTCGCGCGTTTGAAAATTTCCTCTAAATCAGATAGACAAGCTTTTATGTAACCCCTTGATTTTCGTGACTCGGTTTCTTTTTTAAATTGGTTACATTGAAAGTTTATCTCGTTGAGAAGGTGCTTTTGACCCTCATTAGACTTTGCTATTTTCGACATAGCTTTGTCTTAGGTTTTTTTTTTCTTTTTACTTGCACTTTATAAACATGTTATATCATATCGTGTTTATTTAATTTGTTCAGTATGCAGGTTGTTTTGAAATAAAATATTAACTTGTTTTTCAAAGTAACATATAATTTTATTTAACAAAAGTTAGAGAAAAGTTTCAAAAGTGTTTGTGACAACTTGTGTGTGATTGATTCCTGATGCGCAAACGGTGCCCGTTGTACCCCGTTGCCTTGTGTTGCATTGCTGGTTGATTGAAGATACTGTGTAGTACAAATTTTCGACGAGACTCCTTGATAAATTCGCCTATTGAAGTCGTTGCCCTTCGATGAGACCTTATTTTTCGTTAAGCTATTCCGTTGAATGTATTTGTTGATTTTAATTGAAACCGATTTAAAATTTCGTGGCGGCAAATTGAACTGATATATCAATATTGCTTTAAGTTTTAAAATTCACTTTTTCTTCAAATTCACTGATTCTACATTTACTATTTTAAGGCTGCGAAGAACCATGTTCCAGGCTGAGTTGTCACCAGGAAATTGTATTTATTTTTTCTGTTTTTTTTTTATTTTTTTATTTATTAACACCAATGTCTTAGCTATAGCCAAAAAACGTCTATTAAACAAAACACATGGTTTTTCAAGATGTTCAAGATGCTCTTGTCGCTGGCAGACTGTAAATCAAGAATACCTGGTTTGTCCTCGGCTAACTTAACATGCAGCCTCGGTTGTAAGTTATGTTAACGGCTGTTTAGCATTTTACAGAGTTTTGAAGTTGATAACCTCTATGTATTGAACAGAACTTTATTTAAATATATGCATCCTGAATAAGCAAAAATATAGTAACTGTAACGGAGTTCGTCCATGATTTTGTCCACCACCACACATGATTTAGAAGAATTTCTTAAATTAGTTTTGTATGATTTTGCTCACTTTAAACGATTTCAAAAGCGTTGCTTGCAGGGCACAGGTACATATGTATTAAATAAGGGAGGTCAGACTTTAAATAAGGAGGAAAATTTATGCATTTCAGATTGACTGTGTATGCAATTCATTCGCAATTGCGAAATTCATTTTAACTGCCAAGATTATAAAAAAACTTGCTGGGCGAACTAAAGGACATACCGAACATCGAGCACCAAAAATATTTCGAGGACACTATCAAACACTGACACAGTCAAATGTGCTTTTATTAAATCTATAAATAACACCACTTTTTCACATTTAACGACTAAGATTCTATTTTCTATTAAACAATTAACTTTAAAAAATTTTTTTACAACAAATTGTTTACAGAGCACATTCTTGGATATTTGAGATATGTATGTATAAGTTCGGACTAGACCGGAACACAATCTTTATATAAGTGAACATACTCGTATGTATATCCTACCCCGATTTTTCAATGGAAACTTCACTGAATCCAAATAATGCACACACTTATGAAGTTGCACACAAGGAAATTATACTACCAACGTGTCTTAGCTGCACAAATATAATATATATCGGATACTGATCACTAATTAGCTATGGTATGTGCTTACATACGAGGAGAATCGTTTATTTTAAGCAGTAGGAATCTATTTTTACCAAATTAAAATTTCCGAAAACCGTCGCTTTCACATGCAAAGGTAATACGATGAGGATACTGGACCATACACAGCTCAGCATAGCAGATGAGTAGACGAGCGCATAAAAGAGTATATCCGTACATATTCGTATTTAGATAATGTTTAAAAGGGCGGCTCAAATTTCGTCCAACACTGTGTCGGTTTTGTTTTCTATGCTTATCTTGTGTACATAGAACAAATCAGGAGAGAAATTTCTGACATTTGAAAGTTTAGTGAATAATTTCCACAAATAAAAAAAAAGTTATTTTTTAAACATCGCTTTATTGAATGTTTTTTGCTTTAGTTCTATGTAAACTCACTGACTTACATAATACAAAATGAATAGCTGAAACTGCATCAGCATTAGTTACATTGTTGGTTCCAGTGCGAATAATGCATTATTTTGTAGAACATACACGTAAGTAGTGATGGAAATCGTTTTTTACACAGCCGGTAGGTGTGTAAAGATCGGGTATTTTTTATCTTATATATCAAAGGCTGATTGGTTTTGTGATTTAATCTTGATCGGGAACAAATTCGAAGAGAGTTGACGAGCTGGAAATTTGTGGGGTTTGCATACTTATTTTCTATCAATTTGAATACTTTTCCATTAAATTTGTGACCCAGAATGTTAACTAAAAAAATCCGAAACCTTTCCAAAAAATTGGTAAAAGAAAAAATATTCAAGTATTACCCGATAATGTTCGCGAGTGAATTGGACATAAGGCCCCCCAACAACAGAGAAAAAGGAGGAAGTGTAAATTATTAGCGTTAAAATATGTTGAGCATCTTTATATCAGCGTATGTACTCAAAGAGTTTTAAATTTTTCTATTATGTTTAAGACGTTTTTTTTTTTTCTAATTTTAACGGTTACGTAAGCTTGGAAATTTCAAATTTTTAATTTTTAATTTTGTTTTTTATAGTAAAATAGAACAATTTTCTTAAAATTCAGGTCAATTGGAGGGAAAAGAGAGCTTTGGGAAATTGCTTTTCGGCCAGACAGCTGCTTATCTATTGTCTGCTTACTTTATATGTAAAACTTGAAAGAAATAACAGAATACATCATAGCATAGTTTGAAGTATGGCATGAGGATCATTTAGAAAAAAGACCAATGCAGTTCCAATGGCAATCTGGAAGTTTGACAAAACTATATTTTTCAAGTCGGTGGATACGATTTTTTTAAAACTAGACCACCGTTCTTTTTGAAATTTTGCACACTTCATCTAGATATGATTTCCAGTGATCGAATGAAGGTCTTTTTTTCATTATTTACAACTTATTTTACAAGGCAATTGTGGTGTAGATTTGACCGAACGTGATACTTTTTGCATACTACTCTGCCAAAAAATCAAATTTAATTTTTTTTTCAAATCCTTCTTTCCTTCGTGACCACCACGAAGATCCTTTTTTCTTAAAAAAATTAAAAAAAAAACTTTTTATTAACCTTCGAAACCCATGTCACCACTTAAGGACGAACGAATCTTTTTTTTATCCATTAAAAGCAACAACAGTAAAAATTCATATGTGTTTGATTTGATATAAATAAAAAAAATTGAGTCAGTATATTTTTGTTCCATTAAGAAAGAAAAAACTAAACGTTTGAACAAATTGTATGTACTTCCATTCCTCATATAACCATTCACATAAACAATGATTAAAAAAGCTTTATAAAAGAAATAAATTAAAACTTTAAACATTTATACTCGCAATATAAGTTTGGAATCATACAAAATTATATCGTTTTTTTTTTGCCATAAAAAAAAGACAACAAATAATCTGATTCGATTCGATTCCTATACGTACTTAAAGTTCAACAATCTAAACTCCAACTGTAACATTAACTACAACCACAGCCTCAACTCCGCCACTAGTTACTTATGCCAATTTAATAAACATGATCAGATGTGTAGTTAATGATCTATTATTAATAACAACGAGTGTCGTAGGTCGGTCAACTCTGTTTTCAATCCGATCTTAGATCTCTCCTTTAGATTAAACAAATTCATAAACTCCAATCTCTTAGGTGACCTGACGGAATTGGAAAAAATCATAAGGTGCATCCAAAATTTTTCAGGTGACCCCGCCGAGTACAATATCCTAAAAATTAACGAGCCGATAAAAGTTTCAACGTGGTCGCCTTTGACAATAGAAAAACTTTCAATTCAACATCTATTTATTCCATGACCAAAAATCAACTTTACATAGAAATCTACTTTTTAACTTTTGGTGCGGTAAACGGGCAATTGGAAAGATTTCTTTCAATCCTTTACAAAATTATTACATCACTCTTTATATGAATATAATTTTTCAATAAAGTCTTTAACAAACAAAAACCAGTAGAAAAAATTATTGGTAGGACTGACAGTACCGATCCAGATCCACCTATATGAACGATCTCAGCAGGGAAATGTTCAAAAGTTAAGTGAAAACAAGTTAAAGAGATAAAGTTACATAATACCAATAGAAAACCTCTTCTCCAAGACCTATAATCTACACATATTAACCCTTGCGTTGCCACCATTGACATAAGGTTAGTTGAATATAAAAAAAAGTTTGGCCAAAACCTTCTCGAATACCTACGATTTGACGGATTCTCTATCGAAATTTTCATTCAACATATTTTTAAAAAAATTTTAACTTAAAAGGGTTTATACACATAGGAGCCGGATACAAAAGTCATTTTTGTGTATTTTTTTAAGGAAAACAGTTTGAGATTTTGGATTAAGAGTTTAGCTATCTAAAAGTATACACATTTTAAAATATGCTTAGTTTTTTTTATTTAAAAATATCAAAAATATACAAAGATTTTGTATAATTCTTGAAGCATCGTAAAAAATTCTGCGTAAACGGTGCTCACTGGCGTTTCTTCAAAAATCATCTGAAAAAAAAAAGATTATTGAATAAGATACTAAAAACTAGTACTTGTCATAGCCTGTTTTAAAGATATAGATTTATGACAAAATAGCGGACTTTTGAATATAAAGTAAATAATGATTTTTGGTTCAAAAATTAGTTATTATTCTGCCTATAAAATAAAAACTAAGTAACGAAAAAAAAAGAAATCCTATGACAAGAACTAGATAATGGTGTATAGATAAACCACAAATTCAATTCAATTAGTTCATTGGTTTTTGAAATTTGAGAAATTTTGGGTTTGAAAATTAAGAAATGAGTAAATCATGAAATTGGTCAACTAACATGGAATCATCGATACTAGGCCCATAGTGTAAGTCTTGTACGGTCGGTAGGTTGTTCATAGCTTCTAAATTTTGTTGTCAATGCCATATTCGACCTTCTTCCGTCTGTTCATTCGCTTGCAGCTCGGCTTTTACTATGCGAGTTTCGTCTTCTTGCGTAGCGTTCAAGTGCGCTCCCGATCCGACCGATATTCCTAACACGTTCATGACTTCCAACAATGAGGTGACACCATTGTTGAACGTCCATGTTGCAAGAAATACAGCATTGTTAATGATATTTGCCCCGCGGTTCATCGATTTTGAAACTATCTTCCAAATAAGTTTTTGAAACACGGCGCTCCAAGAATTTGTCATTGCTGAGGTCTTCGAATATTGCTTTGATGACATCTAACACCATTTTTGACAGTCCTGAATAATTGTGACGGAAGGCAGCAGAATAAATGTTATTTATTATCATATTATACGTCATTTGTTGAACAGGAGGCGGTAAATTCTTGAGTCCATAAAATTTCATAGCTCCACACAAACTGGCACGAAGTAATGTGTTGGGAAACAACAGTCTAGACTTGGTCTAGGTCCATCTATGTATGTATATATTTCTTTCCCATATTAAATACAACAACAAAAAAAAAAAAATTACATAAAAAGAAAAAAATCAAATAAAAAAAATTGAATTTGTCATATACATGTTGATAGCCGCAACCACTTTTGTCTATTCTCTCCCGAAACCAGATTCAATAGATCCCTTTCCAGTCGATGTTTCTTTTTTGTCTTACTTTTAGCATATTTCCATGGTTTGTGCACAGGAGATCAACACCACTCAAAAAAAAAAAAAAAAAAAAATTAAACATCATTTAAAAGCACTAGGGGGGTATATAACCTTATAAATTACAATTGTATGAAGATTAGAACGAAAAAACGGTGTCTTAGAGAGAATAAAAGATCATTCGGTACAACGGAGTTTGATCTTAAGGAGAGGTTTCAAGCAGAGAAGCACAGAAATGAACAGTAAGCTAGTCTGGTGACTGAAAGGTGTTAGGTTCTTGAAAAAAAAAAATAAATAAAACTAAAGAAAAGCAAAAAGACTTACTAGAAACCAAAAAAAAACCCAAAATCTAGTCTTGCAGTCATTTTTAGAACACAAAATAACCACAAAAAAATTAGCGAAGTGTAAATCAGTGGTGATAGCAATACATCAATAAAAATAAAATAACTAGAAACACGAAAAAAAAAGATACAAGAAAAACGAAAAAAAAAAATCTAGTCTTGCAGTCATTTTTAGAACACAAAATAACCACAAAAAAATAAGCGAAGTGTAAATCAATGGTGATAGCAATACATCAATAAAAATAAAATAACTAGAAACACGAAAAAAAAAGATACAAGAAAAACGAAAAAAAAAATTAAGCAGTTAATATTGCCAATTTTGTTTTGGCAAGAAATTCAGCAACCTTACACAAATAAAAGCCGAAAAATAAAAAAATAGAAAAAGAAGCCAAGGAAACTACGAGTAAACAGCGTAAGCAACTGCACCCACCAAAAACTGTTAACTTAACATGATCGCAAAGGCACAGGAATCAGCAAGTCCATTCAAGGCAGCAAATATAATAGACCTACCAAAAAGGATGTAATCGAGATCATCCGTTGGAAGTTACAAAGCACAAATAGAGCAGCAACCCCGTTTACCAGCTCGCAGACATCAGACGACCAACGCAGTGAAGTTGCACCCCCCGTCTCCCTTCTTTTCCTATCCCACATAGTCTTTGCTTAAAGCATTAAAGTTGTTGAGTTTATTTTTTGTAATCTCGTAAAATTAATTTTTAATTTTTAATAATAACAAAGAAAAAAAAAATAAGACGAAAACCAAAAACAAAGACAAACCATACCAATACATATAAAAGTGTAGTTTATGGGCTGGTGGAATCATTGGTCCATATTTTTTTCAAAAAAGAGGCAAATCAGAATGTTACCGTCAGCACCGCTATTGCGCCATGTTACCGGACTATGTGCTTCCTGCAATTCAATCACATGGTCTCGGTGAGCTCTGGTTTCAACAAGACGGCGGTACGAGCCATACAGCGCATGAAACAATGGACTTGTTAAGAAATCATTTTGGTGAGCACTTAATTTCATGTTTTGCTACTGTAAATTGGCCGCCTAGATCGTGCGATATCACACATTTGGAATATTTTCTTTGGGGATATATAAAGTATCATGTCTTCAGGAATAAGCCTGATTATTATAACATTACTCGTGTTATCCGCGAGGTACCAGTCGCTATGCTCGAACGAGTCGCCGAAAATTGAACCTTTCGAATGGAACACTTCAGACGTAGTCGTGGTCAACATTTCTGTGATATCATTTTTAAAATGCCATGAATTGTTCTTTTAACCAATAATAAAAATTTTTAGTTCATTTTCAAATTTATGTATTTTGTTTTACGTTATAAATCAAACCTAACGATTAATCACCCTATAGTAATTACATTCATATTTCTCCTGTGTTCAAATTTGTTATTAATTTGTGTTCATATGATATCGGAAGTATTAAAAATTATGACGATGTGCATGTTTTGTATCTCCGGTGTGTCTTATTTTATTAAACGATTAGATTCCTTTTTTTGTTCTAACTAATTCGAGCTCCAATTAGGTAGGTTTGGTAATATAGTATAAAATTAAAAAATTTAAAGAAGTCTTTTGAAGATATGAAGCATACTTATACCAATCGATAATAATGCGCACATACATATGTACAGATATTATTATTGTACAAAAGGAATTTTTGAAGGTTAAAATTAGGCAAGAAAAAAATATTTTTTTATTTCTATTTTTGAAACATGCAATAAAGGCACTATAATGCCTTCGTAAGAAATTTTCAGGGGGTGTCGTGGAAAAGCAAAACTCGGCTGGAGATGACTTAAGCCGGTAAACAATATCCGCTCAAGAGGAAATCGTGAAAACGGCCACCGGATTTCCAGGTTGGAAGGGAAAAGCCCAGCGCTGATTAACACCACAGCTTTCCTCAGTATCGTAAGTTCCGTCCGTCTTATTTTGTTTTGTTTTGATATTGGTTCGTAAAGATTTGTCGGCATGATATGTGTTTTGGTAATAGTAGGTCCCGTTAAAGAGTAGGGACAAAAACCAGTCCCATCCGGCGAGCATAGCCGTGCCTCTCAAGCATGCCACGTTCCTCACTCGGAGACATCCTTAACTCTCCTTTTCCAGTCCAGTCCACATCCTATTTCCCGGTCCTATTTCCAACCTCAACCCCTTCAATGATCCTCCAATCCTTTTGGTATTCCTTAACCTTCCTTACGTGTCCTATACCCCACTTATTATTACAGCACAACTAGTCAGTCAGTTGCCTTACAACAAATAATAAGTATATATACACGTATTGCTGGTGAGTGTATTAACCATCGTGTTAAATCCATGTTGTTTACTTTTTTGCAATTTTTAGCTGAACCGAGAAAAGAAGAGCATCATAGTCATCTCAACAACGTCAAGAACAATTAGATTAAAAGCGTATGAAGTCGTATGAAGGTGCAATATCTGAATGATTGAGTTTCATATCACCGAATCGGATATTTAATACAATACCTCATGTATTGTAGTTTTAATTTAAAAAAAAATTCTTAAAGGTGAAACCCGAGAAATGTCCTGCGGGAGCGGAAAACTGAAGCTACCTGAACTTGAGCAGCCAAAAGAATCACTTAAAAGTTACCTCTAATTATTTTCTGATGATTTCAAGCTTTTCCCTAAAAACATCAGATTCTGACTTAAAGATGACTCCATTTAGCGCTAACACTATAACGGACCATTTTATGCATGAGCACAAAAATTTAAATTAGATGTTCAAAAATGCGATTAATCGCATGCCATCAGACAGGCGTAGAATTATTATTCGTGCTGATCAGTGCAATAATTCGCGAAAGCTATTTCTGGGTAATCGTTTTGTGTTTTATTTTGCTGATTAGATTTTTACGCCCTTTAATTCGATTAAAAGTACATAATATTCTTAAAGTGAAATTGAAAACTAACCCATATCCCGTTCACTGCCTTTTGTGCTTTTTTTATTCAACACAACAAATTCTAAACTGATCTACACTAATTAACTTATCATCATCATGTCAAAACTATTTGGAAGTGTGAGTTTCTCCCTAATAAATGATCCAAAAGCTGTTATGGCGAACTGCATTTGTCTTTGTTGTAAGTCATTTCATACTCAGAAAAAGATCCATCGTATACGTAAGAGTTTTCAAATACAATTTTTTGTTTTATTGTGATGAGTGTAAAGGACGTAACTCCTTCCCAAAAAGTCAATCTGCGATCTATAATAATAGTTAATTTAGAAACATATCTATATACTTGGCTCCATAATAAAATCTTACATCACCACAATAACTGACTACTTAAGTTCTACGGTCTTCCCGCGATTTTCACCTACAAGGTCCGCCCAAAAGCAACTTTTCCTCTCCACCAAATAATGATCAGTTGTTTATAAACATAAATGAGTGATTTCAGCAACGAGATTACCACTTTACATCGTTAACTTCTCTTTTTGACTTAACTTCTTTATTCTTTATTTTCAACTGAACTGTTTTACAAATTTCTTAAGTTTTTATTTGAATAAAATGTTTGCGTAATCAAAAAAAGGGAACGTGCAAAAGTTTTATATTGTATTGGGTATGTAATTTATTTCGTGCGGTTTTTTTTTTCAAAATTTGAACGTATATTTAAGAAAAACATGTACAATAGTATTATTCAAAGTATTGCCCATCTGAAGCTATGACTTTTTCCTATCTGAATCAAGCCAGTTTTTGATACTCTGCTCTGATGTAAGCCGTATTTCAGTGAGGGCGTTTTGCATCGACCGGAACAAATGGTAGTCAAAAGGAGCAAGGTCTGTGCTATAAAGCGGGTGGGGTAAGACTTCCCATCCACTGTTTTCCAAATAGTTCTTAACCGGAATAGCAACGTGGGGCCGAGCGTTGTCATGATGAAAAATTATTGCCTCGTGTCTGGTCGCATATTCCGGGCGTTTTTCGGCTACTGCTCTCTTCAAATGGATTAATTGTTTTCGGTAGCATTGTCTGTTGATGGTTTCACCCGGTTTTAGCAGCTCATAATACAGCACACCCATCTGATCCCACGGAGCATTATCTTCGCGCCATGGATATTCGGCTTTGCCGTTGATTTGGCTGGTTGGCCGGGTTTTACATATGATTTTTTGCGCGTTCGCTCAGCTAGCGCATGTTCACCATAAACTTCTACCAAAATACGATGACTTTCGGGAGCAGTTTTCAGTAATGAAGAAGAACTCTCCGCAAAAACACTTTTTCAGGCACAAAGTTCGACATATTTGAGTAAAAAAAAAGTTATTGTTGTTTACTCTTCAAATGACTGACATATACTGAAATGACGTACAATGACAGTAGCTTTCCAACGCATGTTCTAGTGGAATAATAACAATGAAATAATACAAGTTACGCCATATCTTAGCAAACCGCACGAATTAAGTTATAGACCCAATAAAATATAATAATTAAAATAAATGTATGGTAAAAAATTAAAATAAATGTATGGTAAAAATTGTAAGGATTACAATTTGAAGAATGTTTTTATAGAAACAACAAAAGATTAATATTACATATGGGAATGATATAGAGTATTGACGTTGCCTAGGAGTAACCGTAACTTTTCCCCCCTTAGACTGAGGCTTCAGCCCCGAATTTACATCCTTTCCCAGTTGATGTTGACGCCAATACGTTAGAATTATGACTGTTAAGGTAAAGATAATTATAATATGTTGTAGTTTTGCTATTTTTGAATTGATATTTTTCTAATTTTTCAAGAATCTAATTCTTTAATTGTTTCGGTTTAATTTAGTGGAATAAATGATGAAGAAATTATGTGAGTTTTGTCTTAAAAAATGTGAGATTGGATAGTATAGATGATATTTTAATGGTCACTTCACAACCCTCGTAGTGTTTTAAAATTGTTCGTGATGAAATCTTTTCAGGAATTCTGCACGTTGTTTTTATCTGTGTTGGTGGGACGTTGATTAATACTATATAGTTGTATTCTGACTGGATTATCCTCTGTTGCTGCTTCTTGCTGAAGTTGCGTACCTTAGGTGTGTTTTAGAGTATGGAGCCATTATGAATTATGAATTCAATTAATTCGAGCTCATCTTCCTCGCACTGGGACATCTCTTTTATCGTTGAGCATGCTTCGTCAATAAATTGTATATACAAAGCATATACATCATTGGAGGGTATAGAGTTTGGGTATATAGGTTGGTGGGATTTATTTATTGGAAGGGATTTAAGGTGTTGGATTGTAAAATTTGTTTGCAATAATGTTGGCATTTTTTATGTTAAAAATGATTTGAGAATGGTTATGGGATGTCTGTAACCTTAAAAACTTATATAGTTTTTCACTAGAAATCACTTCGATGTTCTCTTCTTAAAATTTTTATGTATATATATAGTCTAATTCAAGAGGATTTGCTTAGAAATAACGTTTAACTTTGCTAGTTTTATGGATTCTGTAATATTCTGAAGGTATGATTTTAATGTATCAATATTAAAATTAATTTGGTGTAGGTACTACATATATTGGAGGTTATCCTGACCAATATGGATTTCATTTATGAATTCTTGTTGGTGTTAATTAAGATAGTATTCTTATATTTCTTATTGTGCATTTATTTGCTTTGTTATATTATTGAATCGTGCTGTCATTACCTTATTAAGCATGGGTCCTTCTAAAATTGTCTGTTAGACTTCATTCTGGTTTTTCTTAATTGCGCCAATTTCTATTATTTATGGATATTGCATCACTTGCATCCATATTCCCTGTTATGGTTTTTATTGAGGAGCCTAAACTATTTATAAAGTCCTCTTTCGCTTATTATTCTTGGGAGTAAAATATCTAGTTGTCGTTGTAAGATATTAAATTTAAGGTAAGTGGTTAATATTTAAGTTTTCGTTTCTTTTTATTGTTTCTATTGTTTACTGGTCTAAATTTATTATATGAATGAGATTGATGTATTGTCCTATGGTTTTAGCTGGGCCTAGACTTATAATAATCTTTTACTATTGGCCAGATCCTGTATCTGTTTCTGTGCTCTGATTGCTAGAAGCCTCAAATTTACGTTGTCGTTTTGAATTATGTAGTTTTTTTATCTTTAGATGGAATAAGGGCAACGTAATTGTTTTTTCTTATTAAATAACATCTATGTTGAAGGAGACGGAGTGCACTTCATCACCTAACCAGTCCAAGTACAAGTATTATTACTGATAGTTTCTCAAACAAATATCAAATTAAATATATGAAAAAGGGAAATGTAAAAATAAAAAAGAAAACATAACGTATAGATATATATATCTATACACATTAATTTGTATATATGTACACATTCTAAAATAATGTATGCTTAGTATTTAGGATATCATCTGTATTTGCCTAAGAATTCATTCTAGTTTACCATAGATTTATAGACAAACCTGTACCTAAAAATATATATATATATAGACACACTCGTAAAGCTTGTATCCGCTTTATTGATAAATGACTTTACTTTTAATTTTGATCATAGTTTTCATAACTTTTATATTATAATACTATGCTAATTTGCTTTTATATCAACATACTCGTACGCGTTTTCATAAAAAAGTTCCAGTTTTTTTCTTTATTTTTCATTAGGTTTTTTAATAATTCTCCTCTCTCTCTTATGAAGAATAAATTTGTATATTTGTATACATATGCTTACCTGAAATGCGCTTTGTTGTTTTTATTTTATTTTACCGGTCTTAGAAAGAAGATAAACCGGAAATGAATATAGTTAGTAGAAGAGAAGTTATTTTCTGGTTACCAGTTTTTTATTATATTTTTGTTAAATTCATCATCTAGGATGCTTTCCTAATTGTTATACCGTAGAGGTTTGAAAAGATCGTTTGACATAACATGGATTGAAAATTAAGGAGTCAACGAACAAACAAGGGGTAGCCACGCAAGATTTCCACGGACCGCGTAGCTGTCATGGTGTGTTTAACTAGACTAGAAGGGGAGAGTTGAAAGACCCTGGGCTTAGTGCAAATTATCTAATCACCCCTCAATATTATTTCTGCCCTGTATTCATGGCAGGGCAATAATAATTTCCGTTACAAATGAAAGTCGGTTCGCACGATGAACACAAAACTACAATTTTAAAATCAAGTCCTCGAGTACTTTCTGTTGAAAATCGAAAATTACTATTACACTTTTTACATCTTACACATTCCCATAAGACAGAGAACACAGTCAGACAATTTTAAATTCGGTCCCTGATGTTTGGGTCTTCTGGTGTGGATGTCTCATGATCAGTCCTAAATTTTTTGGCACTGGAACTAATATTCTCGTCAAAAAAATTTTCGGCAGTATGTCGATTTTTATGCGGTATTTTCTTCTTGCTTCGATCTTTGCGAAAAGATCCGAATCGATGAACTTCTCGATAACCTCTATTTCTGACATCCATTTTCTTCAGAATATTTATTCATAAACGAAAATTCAGTGTAACGCACAGTTGCATGAACGGCAAGCTACTGACAAAACGTTTCTGTTTTTGGGAAATAATAACAGTCGTATGATATTGTATGATGTAATAGACATGTGACTAGGGATGCTCTGTTCGAAGGGTCGCTTGCCACTATCTGCATCTCTGTTCGACGCCGAAAAACTTGATTCACTCTCTCGGTTATGACTGGCTTATTTATCGAAATAATGATTTTGCGTTTCACCAGCTTCAAGAATATGCAACAATGTTTTTTTTTCGACCATGAAAGGTGTAAGGTGTATCTCTCCTTAACACTTTGACTGCCAGTGTATCACTGGTGATCACAACACAAAACGTTCCCTAGGTGCCAAGCAGGAATATACATGTTAGGATGAATTAACGGCTGGGATAATTTGCACCACTTATTGTAGGCATGTTATGATATGTTTGAACATGTTTGATCACCGGTGATACATTTGCGTTTAAAACTAAAAATTTTCTATTTTCTTGCACGTGTATCATCTGTGATCTAAAGACGCCAGAAGTTATTCTGTACCAAGTCAGAGTTCAGAGTGGAAGTGCTTATGTATCTTCTGATTTATATTGAATTACCTAGAGAAATGGATCCCAAAGAAAATTGTCGAAATGGTGAAAGCCCAGAAAGTCACTGTAGTGAAAGTTCTAGTGACTGTTCGGGAGATTTTAGTGCGGATGAAGACGACCTTTATATCCCGAGATACGATAGTGATACGAGTAAAAGCATTTCCAGAGAAATTTGGCAAGAAAATCGGGAAGACCGAAAAGCGGAAACTGATAATACAACAGAAGGAATTCGGAGCGAAATTGCGTTCATTTGGGATTCTCTTGAAACGGGAAATAGCTTGAAGCAGTTCTCAGAAATTTTGTCCTCACAGCAAATTATGCAATATCAACCCGGTTTACCATCTAAATATTACAGAAAATTTTTGTCTGATACGATTATAGATATCATTGAAGGAACAAATAAAAGTGCGAACAATTACATACATCGGTCCAGAAGTCGAAGGAGCAGTAGGATGAATGTATGGAAAGATAGTGATCGTAAGGAGATTATGGAGTTTTTGACCATTGTGATGTACATGGGTGTAGTAAAATATCTTTCAATCACAAACTTATTTGCAATTCTTTCGTTCCAAATATTATAACACGCAACCGGTTCCAGATTTTGTTGAGATTTATACACTTCGGAAATAGCGACCAAGAATTTGAAACATCATCTAAATTTTTAAAGTTGTCAAAATTGTGGATGAAGTAATTGGAAACTTAAAGAAACACAGGCCAGCAGGCAAGAACTTGGTGATTTATGAGAGCATGATCCCTTTCCGTAGTCGCTTAGGATTTCGACAAAATCTTCCAGGGAAACAAATAAGTATGGTGTTAGAGTGTCCCAACTGGCGGTTACTGATGGCTATATTTATAATTTGTAAATATACTTTAGAAAGTGAGATATAACAATAGGTCTATCTCTTTCAACCAATGTTTTCATACACCTAATGGAAGGTAGCTTTGGATAAAACCGAACTCTAACAGTTGACAATTTTTATACTTCTATGGAATTGGCTAAAGTTTGTCTAAATAGAAAAAACGCATCTACAGGGAACATTACGAAGCAATAGAAAAGACTTGCCTATATCAAAGTCTTCAAATCAAAATTTGAAAAGTCTGGTATACCATAGTAGTTGGATACTGGAGAGATAAAAGAGAAGTACGCTTTTTATCCACAACAAATGCTGGTGCACTTGTGCGCTCAGAAAAAAGAACAAGAATGGTGAGAATATTCTCAAACCTGACATAATCTTTGAATACAATAAATGTATTTAAACAAGGTAGGGACACAAGTTACATAAGTTGTGTTATTTGTTGTAAATGATTTGTTTAGATTTTATTATTTTTTTTTAATCCAGGTATAGTCTTAGCTGATCAATTAGCAAATTACTTTAGTCCTCTCCGAAAAAACTATCCGTTGGTTTCACAAAGGTGCTTTCGATTTACTTTCAATACTTATATACTATACGACCAAAACAATCCGAATATGAAAACACCAAGTGTACCGGTGAAAATAAATCTCTAATTTTTAATGGGAAAGTAAAAAACATTTTATTCAAAGTATAGCTACACATTTTTCTCACCTTTCAGGCAAATTATGAATTGCATGCCAATAAAAAAGTCACCCAATTTTCGACTTCCTCGTAGAAATCAAAATGCTGCTCAGCTAATGCGTGTCCCATCGATGAAAACAAATGGTAGTCGGAAGGAACTAAGTCTGGTGAATACAGCGAGTGGGGTAGCAGCTATCAGCCAAGTGCCTTGGTTGTATCGTGAACCAGTTTTGCTTTGTGTGCAGGTGCATTGTCATGGAGCAAAATTGCCTTGCCGTGTCTTCTAGCCCATTCTGATCGTTTTTCGATCAATGCATGGTTCAAATTGATCACTTGTTATCGGTAGCGATCTGTATTAACGGTTTCATCAGGTTTTAGCAGCTCGTAGTACGCCACACCTTTCTGCTTCCACCAGACACACAACATCGATCTGGTTTTTCAGTCGAAGTTGAAGGTTGTCCCGGATTAACCCATAATTTTTTCCGTTTAGGATTCTGAAAATAAATCCTTCTTTCATCGCCTGTAACAATTTGATGCAAAACTGATTTTTTATCGTGTCTTTGAACAGAAGTGGTTTTTCAGTTTTTTTATATATCTTTCATTCAATTCATGTGGCACCCATTTTTCAGACTTTTGGATCTTTCGCATAGCTTTCAAACGGTCAGAAATTGTTTGTTGTGCAACATTTGACATTCCTGCCATTTTTTTCTGACTCAAAGTGTCATCTTCATCCAATATTGTTTGAAACTCGGCGTCTTCAAACTTTTTTGGTGGTCTTCCACGTTCTTCATTTCTCACATCAAAATCGTTATCTCTAAGCCATTGAAACCATCTTTTTCATGTTGCTTCTGATAGAGCATGATCATTATATGCCTCAACAAGCATTTGATGCGACTCTGCAGCACTTTTCCTCAAATGAAAACAAAAAATTAATGCTTTTCACAAGCCATCATTTTCTGGTAAAAAATTCGACATTTTTAACACGATAAATGTTAATTAATTTAATTTAATTTAATTTGTATCTAGGCGCTCACTTCATACCGGTACACCTGGTAACTGACTTTCGTCAAAACATTACTTTGTATTTAAGTGGTCAAAATGATTTATTTATTGACCAAAGGCCTACAGAAGCAAAACATATTTTAACAACATCAACGAAACGCACAGAAGACAAGAATTGCGAGGAAGAAGGAAAAACTTGTAGATTCATATTGTTCAGAATGTCCTCACAATCCATTTGGCTCATTTGGCTAGATTTTTTTTATTGATCTTCATTGTTTTTTATTATTTTTATTTTAACAGTATGGAGTACAGTTTTTTTTTTATGCAATAAAACATGTTTACTTTTGAAATAAGTTTATAAATTAATGTAATTTCTTTTCGCTTTTGTATATCACCCGTGATACATTGGCACCTGGGGGAAGGTTTTTGTTGTGAACACAAGTAATACCCTGGCAGCCTACGTGTTAAAAAACCTATGAACCACCCGAGTACCCGGGTACCCCGACAGAAAGAGCATGAGTTTCGTATAGTATGTCGTAAAAAAAAGTTTGTTGTAAAAATATAATAAATGAATATGGATTAAAACATATGTAATAAAAGTAATAAAAGAAATAATTTAATAATAATAAATTGTTTATTTGTTAAATGTACTGTATATAATATTAATAAATATCTCATTTTGCAATATGATTGTTGGACGAAACCCATGGAGTTTTTCGTTTTTTACATAGTATGTACAATACAAATACTATAAGAAAAATTATAAAAAAATAATTCAATTCCAACCTCTCACACAGGTATATTAGAAAACAAATTAGAAATCAATGATTTAAATATATTGTGACTTTTGCTGTGTACTATTATTACAGTGAACTCAAGACTTCCTTGTCTTTCTTCTCTTTCGAATATTCAAGTCCAACTTTTCTACCACTAGCGCCTTGTGGATCGTTGTTATTAGTTCTGTTAGTGGCCTTTCAAAGTAACTTTTGATTGCCACCATATTCACCGGATTTGGCCACATGCAACCTTTTCCTGTTCCGAAAATTTAAAGGGGAGAGATTTGCAACGATTGAAGAAATAAAAACGGCAAACCTGGAAGAGCTCAAGGCTATAACAATAAGTACTTATGAGGAGTGCTTCGAGGATTGGAAAAAACGTTAGCACAGGTGTTTTATATCTGAGGGGAATTACTTTGAAAGGGACAACATTAATATTGATGAATAAATAAATATATTTTTTTAAAAGTATAAAGTCACCTTAATTGAACACACCTCGTATACTAAACTATTCAAACTCTCTCAGCAGTGACTATACGTCTTGCTTTTTTGAGCAAACGATAAAATCTGAGTTAACGGCTCGAATACTTTAAAAATATAGTAATGCTTGTTTCTACGTGTTTCAAAATTGTTCTCGAATATTTTTCAGTTGTAAAAGAACAAAAATACCCACAAAGTTACTGTACATAATTTAATTGTTATATTCAGTTAGGAATACCTTTATAGAATATGAGTTATTAAATAATGATCGAATGTATATAATAAATTTTATTTAAAAATTACCAAGAGTTTCGTAGGTAATGTAACTTCGTACCCGGTTGGCAGATGCTGGGAGTTTTTTTGCGTGGCAAAACAAGGATTAAAATAAACAAACGTGAAAATGGACAAATCAACCACCGTATTAACCGAATTGTCAGTTGACACTTAATTCGTTGACTCGGTGGTCGTGCGATTAGCGGCGTCGGTCATTGAAAAGTAGGACACGGGTTCGAGTCCAGCCCCAAACTTGGAACTTTTTTATATATATTTTTTCCCCACTCAAAGTGTTTTTTAACAACAAAAAGAAAATAAAAAAAAAAAGAAAATAAAATCACGTGATGATTGAGCGCTCCGCTCTTCCCATAACGGGAGTGGGAATAGCAAACAATAATGTTGTGAGTGGCGCGGCGAAAGCCATTAAAAGGAGGAGGAGTCTGAAAACCCCTCCTAATATTAATAAAAAGAAAATAATAACGGCTGATGTGGTCCATTATGAGGGGGGCAACAACAACTTTGCCTCTCTAGCGGCATCCGAGTCGGAAGATGAGGATGAAGAAATCACCGACATAAACAACAGCATACAAAAGCTGCAAGAAAAAGTGCTTGCTATTAAGCAAAAACAAAAAGCACGCAGGCAGAGGGAGCAATTGGAAGCAGCGAGCTCCAAACAACAAAACCAGCAGCAGCAAACAAAACAGCAGCAGCAAACAAAACAGCAGCAGCAGAAACAACAGCAGCAGCAGACAAAACAGCAGCAGCAAAAACAACAGCAGCATCAGAAACAACAGCAACAGCAGAAACAGTAGCACAGCAGAAACAACAACAACAGCAACAGCAGCAACAACATCAACATCAACAGCAGCAGAAGAAGAAGGAGAAGGTGCCACCCATCAATACCTATAAATTAGAGGTAAGTGCAACCAAGGACCTGTGTAAGTTGGTCATTGGTAACAATTTTAGCATTAAGAGATTGGGGAACGATCGTCATGCCATCCATTGTAATACAGTGGAGGGCTACGCGAAAGTGAAAGAGCTCCTAAAAGAAACGACGACGGAGCACTTCTCATTTACACCGAAGTGTGAAAAGCGGCAATCGATGCTGCTAAAGGGGTTGGAACCGTCTTCTGATCCTGAGGAGATCCTGGCACTGCTCAAAGAGAAGGAGTGCGAAGGACTCAAGTTTGTGGGGGTAAAGCCATTTACCACAGCTAGAGCCAGGCGGGAGAGGCGGAGTCTGCCGTTCTTCCTGGTGCAGCTCAGTCCCGAAAGCCGTCTGGATAGTCTAAGGAGTATCAATGTCCTAGACTACCAGGTGGTTCACTGGGAAAAATTAAAAAGGAGCGAAGGCGTTATACAATGCGTTCGCTGCCAGAGGTTCGGGCACGCAGCGTCGAACTGCCAAATGCAGCCTCGATGCGTGAAGTGCGCTAAGAACCACAGTTCCGAGGAGTGTGCTCTGGGTGTTGACGGAGCATCCGATAGGTCGCAGCTCTCGTGCGTGTAATGTGGAAACGTGGGACACACCGCAAACTATCGGGGTTGTCCTAAGTTCGCCGACATTAAGAAAGCAAAACTGGCTCGGCAACAGAAGGTGGAGGTCAAACGTTCACCTGTTAGGTATCAAACACCAGCCGTCACGTCCCAAATTTCCTACGCCCAAATGGCGGCAGGAAGGGGGGCTACGGTACAGCAAGCGACTGTTGCTTCTCCGGCGCCAATGACGAGAACAACGGAAGCTGCACCTAACATGCTGGCCATCTTGCTCGCAATTCAAGGGCAGATGGCTCAGCTGCAAAAGCAGGTGCAAGAACAGGCCAAGCGAGTGGACCAGATCTACGCGCTGCTGCCGGGCCTAACGCAACATATGTCGTAATGGGTACGCACATGGTGGAGCAGACTTTGAAGGTCCTTGCGGTGAATGTTAATTCACTGATTAGGATCGAACGAAGAGCCGCGATGTTTAAATTGCTACAAGACCAAACTCCTGATGTGCTTTTCGCTAGCGAAACCAAGCTAACCGATAATCACAAACTGGAGTACAATAATTATATTGTTAGAAGAAGAAACCGGCCCAGATACAAACGTGGAGGTGGTGTCGCGATCTTCATTAAAGAAGGCATAAAATTTCACAGAGTGTACAAGGGCGTGTTGCGCAGGTTCCGGGTGTTGGAAGCTGTGGTCATTTACATCCCGCTCCGTAGTGGAAAGCGGCTGTACTTGGCCTCCGTTTATGCACCTGAGGCTTCACAATCCACTTTATTCATTACAGAGCTCGACACGCTTTTTCGACTTCTGAGGCTGGAATCGGGGGAGAATTATTTTATAATCGGCGGAGATTTCAACGCTAAACACAGAGATTGGGGAAATCAGTTGCCAAATACTAGAGGGAACCTACTACGCGATTGGTGGGGTCAGCACGATGTCATGTACAGACTCGGTATTAAAGCGACGGATAACCCATCGTTTCCCAGAGGCGGGTCTTATTTGGATCTACTGCTGTACGACGAACGTATACGACTAACAGGCACGAATTTACAAACGCTAAACTGTCTGCGCACTTTCGTGTATGACAGTGACCATTGCGGTTTTAGCACCGAAATTACAGTTCCCAACGAAATTGCGGAATTGGAGGAGTTTATCCAAAGATATTCTTACAACTACAGTAAGGCTCGATGGACACGCTTTTCCGCAACCTTGACAAGAGCGCTCTACTCGAACACGCTCCACCCACCGTCCAATAGGAATTTGTCAAACGAGGAGATCGACAATTACCTAAAACAAATGGACGAGACAATTAAACAAACTATGGACAATACAATACCGCGGTATCGACGTACGACTAACGAAGACCTGTTCCGCAATCCTACTATTGACGCACTGCACCGACAGAAAAGTAGACTTCTGTCAAGACTCAAAAACTTGTACAGACAGTTTACTGACAGACAACACCCGGAGATCAGGACACTGAAGTCGTCGATTAAAAATCTGCAAACGTTAATAAAAGAGAATTACAGAATTTCTGTAAGTCTGTATTGGAACAACAAGATTCGGGCTGTAAACACCAGTAACCCGAATATGTTCCCGCAAATAAATAAACTATTTCGAAGAAAAAATCAAAATGACCTTCAGTGTCTTAAACTAGCCCGGACATCAGACAACGAACGGTTACTGACAACAGCAGGTATTGATCCAAATGAGGCCGCTGATGATGACGACTTCTTTGTGATCGAGGATCCACAGGAGAAGGTTTAGACCATAGGGGCGACTTTCCAGGAAGTATACAAGGCCAATGATACCATTGGCCCTAATTATGACCTGGACGATCGCGTCTTGGTGCACGACTTCTACATTCGAAATGAAGTAGAGAACTGGCGAACCGAGGGCTCTGGTTTCACCCGGTTCAGCGACGAAAACATGGCAAATAATGTCATTATCAGAGGGGGTGAACTACCCCCGTTCATTTCGAAGGAAGAACTCCATGAGATCTTCGACACAATCAGGAGTAAGAAATCAGTGGGGATCGATGGTATTCCGAACATCGTGCTTCGACATCTTCCTCTAGAAGCGGTGGACATTTACGCCACCCTGTTTAATAATGCAATGAATAATGCACATTATCCAGCGCATTGGAAAACGGCGGTGGTTCAACCTATCCCCAAAAAGGGAAAGGATATATCCAATCCAGCGAATCTCCGATCGATAAGTCTCCTTCCGAATATCAGTAAGGTGTTTGAAAAGGTAATCAATAGAGCTCTGTCTAGGTGGGTTGAGGACAAATATATAGTTCCGGATAATCAATTCGGTTTTAAGGCGGGACATGATATCTCACATGCCGCGTCTAAACTGGTGTCCGATATCCAATGGAATAAAGGCAAAAACCAATGTACCGGTGCCTGCCTTGTTGACTTGGAGAAGGCCTTCGACACCGTATGGTTAGAGGGTCTTTTCTATAAGCTGACTAGGCTGGGGATCAGTAAACCACTCTTGTACATTCTTTATAATATGTTAACCAACAGACAGTTCATCGTGAAGAATGGTGATGTAATTTCTGTTGGAATATTTCAAATTAAAAATGGTCTTCAGCAAGGCGCGGTCAATTCGCCGATCCTGTTTAACATTTATACAAGCGACTTGATAGGTTCACTTCCCCATACTATTGCGTACGCAGACGATTTGATAGCGTACAGAACAGGTCCAAAAATCGAGGTCATCAATACTCTCTTGCAGCGTGACTTCGATAAGATAAGACGATTTTGCGATGACTGGAAGTTAAAAATCAACTTTCAGAAGTCGGAAACCATTCTCTTTAGGACGCCGTTGTCTAGAGCCTCTAGAGATACCAGAAAAAATTGGCGAACGTTCTCGATCATTAGACAACGCGGACAGCCTCTTGCCTGTCGAAAGGTAGTCAGATACCTTGGGATCTGGCTAGATCAGTTTCTGTATTTTGACAAAAACGTAGATGCTGCTCTGGTCAGAGCTAAAGGCGCTTTTGCCCTTACAAAGAGACTGTTTTATAGCAGCCAACTCGATGCGAGGGTAAAGGTAATCTGCTACATGGCCCTTATCAGGCCCATGTTGGTATTTGGGTGTCCCGTGTGGTTCAATGTGCGAGCAAGCTTAATGGAAAAGATTCGGGTGTTTGAGAGGGCTTGCCTTAGGGCTTGCCTTCGCTTGTACAGAACACCAGAGTCGGAGTACAAAAAATTTTATCGTAATGAGGTCCTGTACAACAGAGCGAACCTAATACGAGTGGACAACTTCGTAATTAAGCTGACTCGAAGGCACATTGCAAGAGCAATGGCCTCGACGAATAACCTGATATCTGGGGCTTACTATCCCAATTACCGTTACCACGAGAGTGTGCGCTCTGACGGCTTCGTTCCACCGGAAGCATTCCTCTACTTAGATCAAATAGGGTTGATCCAGGATAGATCAGCAGTTCCGTTAATCTTCCATGTCGCTCGGAGAGCTGGGGACAGGCGACTCAACTACAACAGAGACGTCGCACATAGAAGTGTGGATCGTCTCAGGTTCAGTAGGGCGGTGGGAAATCGCGATAAGAGGGATGTCGTTCGGCAGCACCAGCATTTCTGGTGGTTGAATGATGGAGAAGATGTTTCGTCGTCGTTTCCGTCAAGTACGGACCAGCCTCACTAATGAGGCAGAGCTGACCAATCTATTTGCTCTGTAAATAGCGATGGCCAGCTTGCATAGGTTTTTAGGTTAGCACTTAAGAAATATACACATATATTGGTATATACAAAGGTATATACCAATATATGTATATAATTGTGTAATGTCTATGTGTGTTTATGTGTGTATTGTGTATGTAGGATTAGGTAGATTAAGGTTTATTTTAAGTTAGATATTAAGTTTTTATAAAAAATAAAAAATTACATCCATAGGCTAAGTTTTTTGTTAAATATTTTTTCTTAGCCCTAAGTATACAAAATAAAAATTTTTAAATAAAATGTAAATGAAGTCGAAAGACATAGATATAAGAATTTAGATTAGCTTAGAGTGCCTGTGTGGGGCCAGTAGGTTAGTATAAGATTGTTAAGTAATTGTAAGCTAGCATTTAAGCATTTTTTGTTAGTATGTAAGAGTTAGAGTTTAAGAAAATAAAATGCATTTAGAACTACAAAAAAAAAATTAACCGAATTGTGAAAAATAGTACATACGAATAATATTAGAAATAAATACTCGTTTTTCAGATCCTACTCCCCATCATATTCGCCAAAGTCTTAACCTTGGATTACTCAAATTACTCAAACAGACTTATAAAATTATTCATGAAGATAGTAATAATAACGATTCTTATTTCCTTTTCCTGTCCCACCAAAACTCCTCAACCAACTTAACAACTTTAAACCTAAAATCAGGAGTCAAAGAGCGTTTAATTTTGTGGGAACTACCTTGAAGTGGATAGGTAGTATACTCGACCACGATGATTTCAAAATTATTAAGTTTAAAATAAATAATTTTCTATTAACCAGCAACAAACAGGTGATAATGAAATAAAAGAAAATATTCGCAACCTACACAAAGTTGGGCCCAGTTTACGTTAAGTTAAAAAAGGATGGATCTCTGTCATTCAAACCCACCAAACATTGAAAGCTATCACCCAACTAAAAGCAAACATAATAACTTTCAACGAGAATGCAGATCTGCCGTTGTAGTTTTTCGCCGTACTTTTCTTTCTTTTATCGAGTTTTATTTTATTCCTTTTCATTTTGAATACATTTACTAGTACAAACATAATTAATACCTTTCAAAATAATTTAACAGTTTCAATGGTCATGGTAAGATTTTCACTTTATTTTAACTCCTACAAAAAAAAATGTTCATAGTTGGAGCTAAGAATTATCTTGTTGGCATGATGCAACTGCCTTCATATATGCCATATTAACGCTCAAAACTTGTACTCTAAAATAGACGAATTTATGCATATTTTCGTAGACTCTGTGAAGTTGGGTTAGGAAAACAAAGACGAGAAAATCCTAATGACATAGACTGCAACTCGTTTGCGTCGAGTGATCCTTCCTCAGTAAGCTTAACCACTTTTGATTAGTCACCGAACGATTGTAAACAATCATACTTCGATTTCTTTATGCTACGCGAGGATGAAGTTGCAGAAGCGGTACAATCAATCAAATCAAACGCTATAGGACTCGACGAAATCCACCCAAAATTTTTTAAGCCTCTGTTTTTATATTTACTGCCTTTTACAGTATAACACATGTCTTCAATTCAATTTCAACGACATCAGTCTTTCCCGCTCATTGGAAAGCTGTTGACGAAAATCATGCTACAATCCCAACGTTACTTGACTTTTCGAACACATTCGGCACAATTAACCACACTATTCTTTGTTTAAAGCTTAGGAAAGAATTCAATTTTTTATTGCCCACTACAAGACTTATACTTTCCTATTTATAAGGGTTACAGCAGCGGGTAACCGATGTTTATGCTTTTTGTCAATAAAGAGGAGTAAATAAAGGGGAGTAGCGCAAGGCTCTTTTTTTGAAGCATTGCTTTTTTCGCTCTTCGTAAATGAACTGGGTTGTTGAGCATAGCGCAATCCATATGTTCTCTGATGATGCCCAAATTCACTTAAGCTTTCCAATGAATTTGATTCAAGAAGCCAAAAGAAGGTCTCTAGCGTATACTAGTTTGGTCGGCAAAGAATGAACTGCGCTTTAATTACAAAAAAACAAAAGCACTTGTGATCCATACAGAAAAACTGGGTCTTACTCACTTTCAACCAATCCAAGTAGCCCAAAATCCAATAGAGTACGTTGATCCCGCCAACAACGTTGGTCTGATATTTAACCGGACCCTTACTTGGTCTCCTTATATTAACGCCACTATAGGCGCCACTATAGCTCATATTAATGAAAACCCTACTAATGAAGATTCTGCTATAATTTTAGGAAATTTGTTGCTGCAGTGACTACGACTCCAGAAGAAAGCTCAATGTCGTATATAATAATATTAACCGATTTTTATTTTACCTAAAACGATATGATCATATTTCCTCTTACTTAAAGCAAATCAGCGAATGTAAGCTACTCATTCTTTAGTCAGGTAGATCATGTATGCTATTTCAAACGAGCTATGCCTGCTAGACTTCTGAATGCCAATTTTTCGTAAATTTTGTACGGCTGTGGAATTCCTTGCCCATAAATATTTGAAAAATTAGAAGCACTAATGAATGTAAGTGCTCTCTCTCACTCTCAATATCTGGTCAATTATTAGAATTTAAAATGTTTAATAAGTTTTTTGTTTTTTATTTTTTTATATATAAATTACAATCTTATTTTTTCTATCACTTCCTGAGTTATAAATGTTATACATACTTGCACATATTTTTATCTAATAATTGGAAAAAATTAAAAGATTACAAAACCTTACCGTGTAAGCGATACTTACTTAATAAATAAATAATAAATAAAAATTAATCAATCATCTATATAACAAATTTTTGAAATACATGAAAGAAAGAAACTATACAGTTATTAGATATAAGTTAAGCATTCTGAAAGAACAATTAACAAATATTGAATACGCCTTGTTATGGACAAAAATAAAAATAGTAAGTTGATTTATTTTAACAAACATGGAATTAACATTAACTAAACAACTAAGAAGAAGCAATTGGGGCTTCTGTAGTAGAGCTACTTCCAGCAACGATAATTTTAAATTAGTTTAATGAATCCATTTTCGTTAACAACAATTAAGTCAACCTTTCATGATAGGATAGAAATGATGACTAATTTAAGTTAGTTATTTACAAACATCAGCAACAGAAGATTCCTACCCTTAGGACTCTTTCCGAAAAGATGGAAAACAGCATCTATCCAGCCTGTCCCTAAAAAGGAGAATTTTCCTGTCTCTACTTCTACGGACAAATTGCACTTACGGTCTTTTTTTCCAAAATCATGGAAACGTTGATAAACCGTCAGCTCATAAAATATTACGAAACACGAAAACTTCACAAAGACCATAGCAATGGGCCCACAGGGGACTTGATGTCATATATTAACGAGAAGTGAAACCAAAGTCTACATTAATTTGGCGAAATCAAGTAAGTTGCTTTTGATATATGTAAGGCATTTGACAGCATTTCGCATCACGCTGTTATGTCTAAAAACGTGCATTTGAGATCGATGACTCTCTTCTTCAATGGATTAGAAACTAGTTTTCGGAACGTTCACTTTAAGTTGTCTTATTGAGTTTAAAGTCGAATATATATATAATAATATATTGTACAATAATATAATAAATATATAATAATAATAATAATAATAACAAAGGCACCGTTCTGTTTCCGATACTTTTTTCAGTTTTCATCAGTGATCTCTTATATGCTAGTTCTAATCCAATATATTCCTTTGCTGACGACAGTACTCTCTGCTTCTCATATTCGTTTCCGGACTCACGTCCCTGTTCTCGGACTAAAGAACGGGAACGACCTTGTATGTTAAGCACATTGAATTCAGATTTTAGCAGAATAACCAATTGGGGAACTTTCAACAGAGTGAAACATAGTGCTTCTAAAATTCAATGCTGTCTGCTGTCATTAAAGCGAAATCTAAATACCCAGTCAAATCCATGAATGGCATTTGCATCGTCGAAACCGAAAAACCTTCCATTCTCGGTAGTATGATTAGATATTCGATGTCGCAAAAACTGCTGCGAAATGTCTAGGCTTCCTCAAGCCTATCATCAGTAGGGACGCATGAATTTTAGAAATATATTTTTTCTGTTCGTCCAATATAAATAAGTTGCTTACCGCGATCAGTAAGGTCAAGTGTTCTTCCGTAATGGTAATTTACAATATTATTTTAAACCTTCGAACTCTTGAGTTATATTTGGGAAAATAAGGTAATTTTAAGAAAAACGCAAATTTTTTTTAAAAAAGTGAAGATATTTTTATTGCAGTACAAAGTACAAACTCTGAGGATAGGGATGAGGTACAGAATCTGCCAAGTGTCAGCCTTGGCTCTGCCTGAAAATAGTCATTCTTTCGATTAAATTTTTTATCACGTTTTCGAATGTTTTTCACGAATAACATCTCGGATATTGGGGTATACTCAATAGAAAAGGTCAAGCGCTGTTAAATCTTATGATCTCGGTGGTCGACTGAAGCCTCCATTTCGAGAACTCACACATCTAACGGCTTCATTTATCAATCAATGCAGCTAATGTTCCACTAGCTGTGAAGCATTGTACCCCGTCCTGTGTAAAATGAACATAGTCCACGTCCAGAGCATCAATTTTAAGTAAAAAGGAGTCTATCCACATCGTTTTGTATCATTCTCAGAATAGGTCGTACCAACATTATTTTTGAAAAAATATTTCCCAATGACACCGCCGCGCCAACCCAAAAACCGCATTAAACTGTCACTTGTTGCAGATCGAGGGTTTGTATGTAGTACTGTTTCTCTTGTATTGTCGGAGTCCCAGATGCGACTGTTTTGTTTGCTTACATCTTCACTCAAAATAATTTTGTCTCAAAAATTCTAATTTTGTTCATTTATTAACAGGCACCCAATTAGCGAAAGTACAGCCTTGTGCGTGGTCTGCTAGCAACAATTCTCGTATCAGCTGGATCTTATAATCATGTAGGTTAAGATCTTTATGCAAAATGTATTACGAAGTGGTTACGGATAGGACCAATTCCTGTTATGCTATAGAAATGGACACATATGGATTTTCAGTTACACTCTTAGCTACTGCGGAGATATTTTCAGCTGACTTTGCCAGATGAATACAAGTTGAAATTTTCACATCACTAACCTGTTCAAAAAATGCAAGTCCATCCACTAAATTTTCTATACTTGTGCGAGAAGGGAAGTAGTAACTTTTCAGCATTTCAGCACTTAGTGCGATAGTTTATCCATATTTATTGTAATAACGTCCTACTATTTGCTTATCAAAAGTAATCGAAATAATAGGTTGATGTGTGCAGTGTAATAATGGCGCAAAATCTAAAGTGACACCTCTTGGTAGATAAGCCTCTATTTAGAAAAACGGACAAAATTGCAAAATATAAATTTTGCGGAAAGAATTAATTTCCTTATATAAATAAGTTAGCTAGCCACCTGGTCCAGTGTCTTAAATTTATGTCAGATATCAAAGAAGAGATGTCGTGAACAGATCATTTCAAAGTAATCAAAGCGATCAAGCAAACATTTCCTTAAATTCATCATCGCTGACAAAAACTGAAAATGTTATTTCTTCTTGTTTTTATTATTATGTTCACCATATGTACCCATATATTTTCCTTTTATAACTAATTTGCCTATTGAAGTAGGAACATCTGCCAGCAAAATTAAATATTTTGCCATAATTTCTCCAGGCATTTTGTCTCATGCAGGTGAGCTATTACGCCGAATTACATTTTCACCAAAGGAGAATTTGGAGTAAACAATTTACTATACATATACTAGTTACCGACTATTCCTTGTTACTGTGCTAGATCCATATATATATATATATATATATATATATATTTTTTTTTTTTTTTTCGTTAAAGGACAAAAACATCTAATATATCCCTTTCTAACACAGAAATAGAGAAATAACTAAAAATGCCACAGGTGAACAGGGCTCAGATTCAAAACGAATACAACGCGAGGAGGGATCCATCGAAACCTATATTTCGGAGATATGGATCCCCTGGCTTAGTGGCAGAATAATTATGATTTTAATCGACTGTCGAATTCGCCAGTATACCATATTCGAATACAGCCTTGCAAGCCATGCAAGAGACACTCCCATTGGGAGTCGATTTCACAAGTTGAAATTTTCATAAATGGTCGTATTGCAGTCATAGACACGAGAATCTAGGATATACCATATTTTCTTCAAGAAAAATGTTGGCTTGTTCGGGGGTCCTTAGTCGTACTACTATTCATGCAGTTAAAGTGAGACCAACGGCAACGAAGGCTCACGTAGGTGATGTATCCAAAGGTGGCCTACTCACTATCTGTAAGTACACGTATATATTTACACTGTACGGATATGGACATGACAAGTTTTACCACAAAACCCTAGTGAATTTCACAAGATTGCAGTATGTGCAATTATAATAATCATGTCATGCAATTCATATATGTTAATTATGCAATTATAATAAACATCAGCATGCTTATGGGGGTGGTTTTACTATCTTTATTGTAACAGGTTTACATCTGATTTAATAAAATTTAGAAAATACATTTTTTTAAAATAAATTTCAAGCATACGTAAAAAAAAAATCCGATCTACTGTTGATGGGAACATCTTGATGTGCAGTTGAAATACTTACTCGTACATTTCGCACACATTTAGTAAATAACTTTTACTATGCCCTCTTGTTTGATACATTTGGCTTGGACCTTCTGTTTATGGTGCGGATTCGGTGTTTAGAAAAACTGTTTTCATGCATCTCGCCTTGGAGGCCTTTGTATATGTGGAGGAAGCCTTATAGAGAATACATCCTTCAGCTCCCATGCCGCAGTTCCCTCATCATTCTCATCTGTATAAGGAAGAAACAATTTAGGTTTCTCCAAAATAGTGTACATCGTATTAACACATTTTTAAAACACCTACTCGCAACTTCTGTTTGTCGATAGGTACAATACAAAACCAGCTGGATATCTGCAACACAAATGATATTTTAGATTATACTTGTACTATCTTAAGCTTAAGACGCTGTAGAAAGAAGAAAGATTTACAAATCAAGATAGTTTACACTTGCGAATAAAACGTGTGCCAAATATAATACATAGACTGGTAGAAAAGTTGGGTTGATATCGGGTTGAATTTTCAACTCGCGTCTATAATCTCATCTACTCATCGTTGAATGATCGAGGTAAAATATATTTACAGCTTCGTTACGCTTAATATTGGGTTGTTCAGTAAGTTCTGCGGTTTTTTTCTTGGAAGTACTGTTTATTGTTTTATAAAATCTCAGTGAAATGTGTTATGAAATTGTTTTTGTTTATTGAAATAGAGACGACAACCACAGACGACAACCAAACCTTGGCTGCAACCGCTGACAGGAATCTGATGAAACGGGAGATCGCGTTTTAACACAGCTCATACAATCGTTTCGTAGGACTCAAAAGACTTGGAATTTCGAAAAATGTGGATGTTTTAGTTTCTCACCAATTCAGTGAAAGAAACATTATGGATCGCATAATGGTCTGAGAGTCTTTGTTGAGATGAATTTCGCTTGAGGCTTTCCTGAAAGCAGTGGTTGCGGGAGGCGGAAAAGATTTGCATCCATGTTGAGCAATTGGTGGAACTGGCGAGGTGTCCTTTACTCCGAGTTGCTTCCACGCAATCAGACAATAAATGCCGTTAAATATTGCTCTCTCAGCTGAGTACTTTGGAGGAGGAAGTGGGAGAAAAACGAGCAGAGTTGGTGTTGTTTTCTATTATGAGAAGGCCAGATCACACACAATTTTAGTTACAAAACAAAAGCTGAATTCATTTGGCTGGAAAGGTATGCAGCACCCACCTCCAGCACCAACTCTCCAGACCTTGCGCGTTCTGACTATCATCTGTTCCACTCTCTCCAAAACAATTTGGTCGGAAGGCAATTCAATACCGAAGTTGAGATCAAAATGTACCTGGAAAACATTTTTATCCATAATTCAGCTGACTTTTCCAGAACGTTGGAAAAGAAATAAACCATGGAATAGAATAAACTTTAAAACCAGCGATTCGACTAAGAGCTATCATCCTTTAGCTCTTAGAAGGGTCAACTGTATAAGTGGAATATGGAACAATCTTGAGTAATAGTTCGATAAGTTAACAGCTAGGAATTCGTTGATTTCATGTAGCATTTTCGACATTGATTTGGCGATAATAATCAATACGAATAGAGGTAAACATCTTAGTTAGGTGCAGCAGAACAAGTCTAAGTCAATGTTAAGTCAAAGTCAATGTTGCCGAAGGCCGATGAACAAAAATTATGTCACTAACTTTTCGACCTTATATATTAAGATACTTTACTGCTCCATTATTTTATAGGCTTCTAGCTCAAATAACAAAATTAGACTGCTGGACTAGGACCTTCAGTTACCAACTTTCTAATTGCTGGTAACCACACCTTCTCCTTTGCTATCTTATTGCAGGCACAGAGTAATTGACACGAATTCCAGCATATTTTTGCTGTTTTCATTACCCTGTTTGTGATCTGTGTTAGAAATGAAAGCAAAAACAAATATATGTCATCGAATCTTTGCATATTAGGAAACCGATAGGGGACAAACTTCGGACCGAACTCTTCGGCCAGTTTTGCCATCTTCGCCGTACGTAGTTGAAAAATCCTGTCCTAAACGCAATATATAATCAAAATTCAGCCGAGGTTTGGAGAAGAGACGTAAAGACATTTGGATGACTCGAATAGAAAAATATCAGCGAGCTTTGGGTGACTCCAACTAGATGACCCAAGTATATTGGCCTGTGAAATGAAACAGAAGACCGAGAATATAGCCGACCCCACAAGCGACCCTTTAACAGTAGAGATTTGTGGGAGAAATACGAAGCATTACTCGTAATTAGTAGTACACAAAACATCAAACCAGAGTCTGCATTTCGTCTGTCATAATGTTTATCTGTTTGTGAGTTTCTTTCGTATGTATCACACTGAATGGCAACATATTTAATTATCCTTTTGTCCACTTAGGTCCAACAAGGAAATGCGAGTTGTAAGTCACTTAACATCTTTCCAAATATTTTATTCCTCCGCCGCACATAAAATGAGACGTAGTTTAAGTAAAAATCTGGTAACAGCTACCAGCAGGAGCTTAATGTTAGAATTAGTCAATAAGGAGAGCTATGAACTCTTAACTAATAAAGCACTTCGATTCGCTTAGAATTAATTCAATCAACGAATTAGTTGTCTAGTCCACTGAACAGTTGAAATTTTCGACTGACCTAAAGTAAAAGCACTGAACACTTTCACATTCTCCGAAAGGCAATCTTCTCAGTTGTAATTGATCCACCAAACAGTGCAGACAAGTCGTGACTATAACCAAAAGTAAGGACAAACGAATCTACAAACGCTATAGATACAATTAGTAATGAATAATTTTTTATTTTTTTCTGTTTTCAGAAAATTCTACAAAAAAATAACGTCTAAAAAACGTAAAAATCCAACACCAAGGACGCCAAGTCTGAGTCCCCATCTACACCGTTTAAATCCTCATCATCTTCTATGTCATCTATTGCATCTAACTCATCGAAATCATCCACCACATTCATGTCGGCGAAGCCATCAAAAGCCTCAGTACGCTCTGTACCATACTCGGTTTCCAGTGACTTTACCAGTCGTCTCATGAAGCCCAGAGGCTCTAGAGATTCCATACCCCGCAGAAACTAAAGATTCTCCATTGAGTCCAGATCGTCTTACGACTCTAATGCAGTGCATCCAAGTCCTCCTCCTCCTATCAAAGGTCTCTGTGTGTAAATGTATTATTGCAATGCTCATACATAAATAAATCATATTTATATTCAGAAAGCCATAAAGTTGTATAGTCGAGCTTGTATAGTATCTGCGTAAAGTTATGCGGAGACGATGGTACTACCCGCCGGAGAAGAAGAAAATGGCTATAGAGCCATGGGGCTACTGCAAATTAGGGTTAGCTTAACCTTGAGTGAGTGCAAGTATGTAGCAACTTAACTACGCCGATTTTCAGAAACTTCTTCGAGTTTTCAAGGGATCTAGAGGGTTATAGTTATACTGTTTATAACGAAGTCAACCTGATCAGTAGCTTCTTACGTGCATATCGGCATTCAACGTCAGCAAATAAGGGCGGAAACGACTTGACATATGTGTCTATCTACCATATATAATGGGTTACTTCTACTTGATCATCAGTTGTACACCAATTGCAAAATAACTGATTTTCGTTTTTGAAAAGATCATTAGGCCGTCGTGTCTGAAGTCATTAATTTTTAAGTATTTTACTCAGTGCATTCCCTTCTGAGAAGTATTTGAAGAATTGACACGCGCTTACATCAACAAGATATCAGATTTCGATTTCCCCCGAAGTTGAATCAGTCTACAATACTTACGTACATACGAGTATGAGCTGAATTTCGTAACATTAAGAAATTATGTGTACGAGTAGCTATTTATTGCATTAATTGCGAATCAACTATCCTATTGTATAGTTGATTTGACTCTTTCAAGTCGTTTACTTTCGTCCGGCATATGGTGGCATCCTTATTTAGGTTCAATAAGAGGTCCTAGGTCATATAACTCCTGCTTCTATTTATATTCCAATTATGTAGTTGGATAGGTATATTTATATGATGATAAACAATTGCAATATACGCTCACTCTATAAATGAATCTACCTTAACCCAATGTTCTCATTCAATCCAAATGCACTTTTCGAATTGTCTCAAGAAATTAAAGGAGAAACAACCCCAGACCCTCTAACTGGTTTTCACGGAACGATGTATATATGTATGTGTATGGATGAGTAGAATGAATGAATTACGTACAGTTTTGCTTTTAAACAATTTTAGCTAAAGACCACACCGCAAAATTATCTGAAAATTCTCCAATCTTATACACCAGATACAACACAAAACATACAGATAAAATATTTTTTAAAATTTTTTTCATTCAATCATGTTCCTTATTAAAAGCAAACGAAACACAGTTCGTAATTTGAAATGTAGGCAAATAGTAGATGTATGTGGGGAACGATTATACGACCTAAATGGTTTGACCATATCTGGTAATCGACTCCTAGGACGAACCAGTAATCTAGCGAATACAACCACCCGTTATGGCTAAATTGATTTCGGAACAGAGTAAAACAAACAAAAATTTTATAAAAAAAAAAGAAAACAAAGTGATTTTCCCAGTCTTACTTTGCCACGCCATAACTCTAATCAAATAGTATGCCTTGCTTAGCATAGCCAAACTATTGATAAGCGACCACAGTCTCCACAATAACAAGTGTGGCAACGACGCATATATTGGCTGCCACGGACATAGCGAAACTAAGAGCTCCAGCCGCAACAACGGCAACAGATTGTTGAAATACCAGTCGTAATTAACAACCTTACGATCAAACCCAGGCGACCAACGGCCTGCAAGCATACCCTTAAATAAAGTGACCATACGTCCCGCTTTTATGGGGACAGTCCCGTTTTTGACGTCTCTGCTCCGCCGCCATATGTATGAATAGTCAGTTTGGCTTGTAATCTGTCATTTTTAAATCGAAAACAAAACAATTTGCTGTAAATTGAAGCTTATTGGACGTGTAGTGGACTCAAATGTTAGCACAATAATTAATTATATTTACGTTCCATTATACACAAATAGAAATAAAATGGTATCCACTTCAGCAGCAGCAAACAAAAAATGTAAAAGGGGTTGTAAATTCTCGGAAGATTTAAAAAATATATATATACATTTCTGAAACCGAGCAAACGTAACACAGTTGCTTATTGTAATGTCTGCGAATGCTAATTTTCAATATCTGCAGGAGGACAAGATCATGTAATTCGCCACGTCGAAAAGACAAAAGCATAAGTTTAAAGTAATGGACTGCTGCATCAATGCAGGTAATTTGCAAAGATCTTTGAGATCGTCTAAAATCTAAAATGCACGACAGATAATTTGTCGCTTTATTCTCGTGGATCACATGCAGTTCTACCACAGTGCGATATTTTAGAAGCGAATTTAGCGAGGGTTCAGTTTTTTTCTGGGCATATGCTGAAATGTAGTCATATCGGTTTAGGTTGAAAATTTATCTGGCACAACTGTTGTATGCAACATTTATTTTATTATTTTTTTTCAGAGCAATAGTCCAATTTACAAAAAAGTTCATACCCATATAAAATCGAAGGAAGAACATATGACATATGACAATTTGGGGCTTAACCTTAGTTGGCAAGAAGGGTGCAGTTGGACTAAGACCACGAAGAATGCCGTAATTTTTGTCGACTGCACTATTAATATGATCATTTCAGGTCATATTGCTGTTAAAATATATGTCTAAGTTTTTAATTTTCGACACAAAATCTATTTTTAAACCATTAAGAAAAAGTTCCTTTGGTATTTGGTCTGTTTCGTTTCTACTGATTGTCAAAGCTTAAGTTTTTTTTAGGATTAAGGGAAGTTGGTTATGTTAGGGCCATTGATGCAATGGGTCTAGATCTTCTTTTATGCCTGCTAGTGCTTCTGATTCATCACATTTTTCGAACAATTTATAAATTTGCAAGTCATCAGCATAAAGGTTACGATAGCAGTTTTTAATATTTTTTGAAACGTCATTTATAAAATGCACAAACAGCAAAGGACCAAGAACGTATCCCTGAAGTGCACCCGAATATACTGGCAAGTATGATTCTCAGAAAAAAATATTAAGCTATAAGTATACTTGCTGTAGTTTCAAAGCCGAATTGATTTGCAAGTTTTTCAATAAGTATTTGGTGGCTTAATGTATCAAATGCTTAAAAAAATCCAGCAGCCCAACTAAGGCATTTTTGTTGTCATCTCTTCCACAGCGTACGTCTTCATAAGTGCCGTAATGCAGTTGAGTTTCCCCGAAATCCAGATTGATACGGGGTCATTCATCGTGAGGTTTGATTTTCAATAGGCTTTTTTTGACAGATTGCGCGTGACTCCTTTCAAACTATTTTGTTAGTTTTGTTCAGTATCATTTGGCAAGTCATCATAAAAAGACTCACACTACAACAGCGTCTCCAAATTTAAAAATGTTCAACTGTATTACGAAAATTAGCGTTCTGTGAGAAATGTTTTTCGTGCGATTCGAGGAACTTACGGTGCGCATAATCGACCTACTGAAACCACTGTTGCCAATACCATTCAGAAATTTGAGTCGCAGTTTACATTAGTGGATGATACTCGACCGGCTAGACCACATCCAGCACGTAGTGAAGACACTATAGCACCTGTAGCTAAGAGTGTACGAGAAGACCGTGACGAATCGATTCGTCGCCGTTCCTCGACAACTTGGCGTATTTTACGTGAGCATCTCGACCTAAAAGCGTATAACTTGTGCAAGAATTGAAGCCAGGCGACTTGAATTTGCATCATATTTTCAGTGAATGGGCTCTGGGAAAACTCAATGAAAATCCAGTTTTTTATCGTAAATTTTTTTTCAGTGATAAAGCCCATTTCTGGCTCAATGGCAAATAAAAATGCCGTATTTGGGCTGATGAGCATTACATCTATTAAAAACATCGGTATGGTGTGTTTTATGGGCTGGCGGAATCATTAGTCCATGTTTCTTCAAAAATGAGCAAATTAGAATGTTACCGTCAATTGTAACCGTTATTGCGCATTGTTAAAGGGCTATGTGCTTCCTAAATTTCATGCACATGGCCCTGGTGAGCTCTAGTTTCAACAAGGTGGCGCTACGAGCCATACAGCACGTGAAACAATGGACTCTTCAGAAATCAGAAATCATTTTGGTGAGCACTTAAGTTCACGTTTTGCTACGGTAAATTGGCCGCCTAGATCGATGTATATCTATACAGGATATATTTGTTGACAAGGCTAGAGATACCCTGTGAGCTTAAAGAAATTTTAAACATAGCTCTTGGTGAATCTAATCCTATTAACGCTCTTTTTGACATCATTGTGCTATGTCGTTGTAATGGTACGATAGAGCAATTTTATAAACAGCTAAATACTCTTCTCATGCTATTTAATAACGCCTACTCATTAAACGACCAACTGACAAACGACCAAGGTATGAAGAAGAATGGAATTGTTTTATATTATTTTAAAAGTAACTTACCAGAAACCGAGAAAGAATTATAATTGAAAGAAATCCCCCTACGATGGACGACATTATATGACAACTTTATAATGACAAATGGGTATTCTAAATACACAAATTTTCAAAGAGCTCATTCCATGCATAACAATAATTTCCAATAAAGACAACAAAGGAATAACACAAAACCAGTATATTTTCATAACTTCAGGCGGGATAATACCGAACATAGGGAACCTCAAAGTACAAATAGGGAAGAATACCGCCAAATAAATTACAACAGACGAACTTTTAACAATACTTACAATAGCTGTACCGGACAACTATACAACTATACAAGAGACATATAAATTACTCATACTAATAACAACAATTATAACAATAATTTCTAACCCATGGATCATTGCATCCAAAGTGTACAAACAAATAGGTAAGGTTATAATAGATATAATCCACAGCACGTACACACAAAATCGACAAACGCGGTTATGACCAACAAACCAATAGACACCAACCACGAGGGTTGCCGTGGTGTAATGGTAAATGCATAGACTCCTCAAGCAGAGGATCGTGGGTTCGAATCCCGTGAGAGGCAATTCTGTGAAAAAGTCTTTTCATAGAATTTGTATGTAGTTCTATGAAAAATCCCGTCGGCGTCAACTCTGGCATGAAGGCATAACACTGATATTGGAGTGGTTGTCGGCTGGGCTAAATGTAACGAACTAACAACTAGCACGTACTTAAGACCCACAGTTTGAGGATGTACTAGCTCGTCCCGTCCAGTTTGACAACCACCTCTGGGAAAAATATCGAAACCTAATACACCTGAGATTCAAACTAATACTACTACTACTACTACTACTACTATACCACACGCCAGAAAAAGCCAGTAAAAGGGTATTCATATCCCCTTGGTGCGCGCGTGGTATATAAAAAAATAAAAATAGTTCAATACCTCAAAAATTTTTATCAAGATCCGTCAAACAAAGTCGAAAGTAGAACAAAAAAATTTAAATTTATTATAGATACAGGTGCTGAATTGAGTATTATAAGCACTAATCTATGTCATCCTCAGTGGAAAACTTCTATTTAACCCCAAACCCTCAAAATATTTGACAGGAATATAAATTGCAGAACAAGATGTAAGTTTCCTTTATTCGATGTATTCAACTTGCAGAATTATTATGTTGAGTCTTAAAAATACAAATTCCTATATGAATTTGAGGGTTTAATTGGTAATAATATTTAACTTAACTCCATTGTCAATTTCAAAGAGCGGTTATTGATTACGGCTAAAGCACAGATACCAACTTTTCTTAACGAATACAGTAAGCGAAATTCATTTATACGCAACTTTTTTTTTTGATTTTTTACATAAAATCGTTTTGACAAACCCTTTTTTTTAGAAAAGTGCATAAACTTATTCTGTATTTTAAGTAAAAACCATCATTATCAATCAAATCTATTAAACAATATTTATTTAAACAAATCATTATTTTCGCTACGAAATTCATTTATACGCATTTTAAGAAACTAGTAAGAAATATAAATAAAACATTTTAATTAAAAAAAAAAGCTTGCCAGTATTTCGTGTGTCCTCCATTTTGTTGGATAACGGCAAATATCCTATTCGAGATGGAAGTTATAAGTTTGTAGATGGTGTGACAAATTATAATGACCCATGTGCGCTTAATTTTTTCCTTAAGAGCCCGGATGTTTTCAAACTGGTGACCGTTTTTATAAACCTCGCGTGCCATTATACCCCATAGATTTTCTATGGGGTAAGGTTAGGACTGCATCCCGGCTAAACATAGCTGGGATGTTTCGCTGTCCTAACCATTCTTGGGAGTATTTGGAAGCTTGAACGGCTGCGTTGTCCTGTTAAAAAATAAAGGCATGGTTATCAACATTTACGTCTAAAAACGGAATAAGCGCTGTGTCCAATATTTCACAATATGTCTCCAAGTTCATTTTAGTTGGAACAAAACACAAGCTCCCCAAATCATTACACTGCCTCCATGGTAGTTTCTGCTCATCATTGTTGTGACGTAAGTCATGCAAGTGACCATTGAAACCATCTGGTCCATTAAATTTCTTTTCGTCAGAGAATATAACTGTTTTCCATTTTTCGTTTGAAGTCATATGCTCTCTGGCAAATGCTAATCGAGCTGTTTTGTGATGGATTTTCAGAAGTGGCTTTTTAAGTTGTTTTTTGTAAACCACGTTCGGAGTACTCAATAAAATTTATTGAACTCGACGCTTTATTATTGGCAAATCGAGATGAGCAACAATTTGGCCAGCAGTTTTCTCTTCGGTAGCTTCGATGACAATTTGGTTCCGCTCTCTTCGAGTTATTTTACTCCAGCCTTTTTGACCACCATTCTTTCCAAACGCATCGCCTTTTTTAAGGAAATTTCTGATGAGCCCTTCAGAACGATTGATTTTACATGCAATTGCCATGCTTTATTAAGAGCGTTCTCTTAATCTTTTATTCCGCTGTTTAATATTCTCCTTTACCCATTGTGGATTTATATATTTATTTTTTGAAAATCAGTTCTTAGATATTATTTTTTTATTTAAAAAATGTGATCTTTAAGCTGTTTTAATTTTCACTTAAATTTTTCCGAAAAAGTCAATCAATTTCACTGAAATACTTAATGCATAATATTGAATTTCGTGCTTTAAATAGCTCTCAATATTTACATTGCTTTATCTTTATTACAAAAAGATGCCGTTATCAAAACTGGTTTTTAAATTTACACCATTGCTTAAAAACTAACGATCGAATATAGATTTTTTTTTTAAAACCCTTAAATGACAGCAATTCTGTAATTATTTGATGCAGTCTCGGGTGCGTGTAAAGTAATTTCGCCCACTGTATTAAGAAGAATATTATTTCAAATGTTATGTTGATGAATCGCTCAACGTACTCCATAGCGAAATTGAAAACAATAACCTTGAAAAGATTGCTTTTGCCTCTCATCTGCAACAAAGAGATATTTTAAATATAAAAAGTCTTTTGATTTTACTTCAAAGATATTTTTTTATGACGAAAAATATAATCTAACTTTTACTAACAAAATTAAACATAGGATTTTAACAAAACATAACTTACCAATTTACACGAAAAGTTATCGATACCCTGAAGTGCACAGAAAGGAAGTTGAAAAACAAATTAAAGAAATGCTTGATCAGGGCATTATTGTCAACAGTATTTCTCCCTCTAACGCACCAATATGGGTTGTACCCAAAAAATTAGACAATTCAAACGAACAAAAGTGGAGAATAGTAATTGGTTATCGTAAATTAAATGATAATATTATTGACGATAAATTCCCATTTCCAAACATCGATGAATAATTTGACAAATAGGGCAGATGCCATTATTTCATAGCGATCGATCTGGCGAAAGGATTTCATCAGATTGAAGTCCACCCAGATGATGGTCATTATAAATTTACTCGTATGCCATTTGGTCTGAAGAATTCACCAGGAACATTTCAGCGTGTCATAAACAGTGTCCTAAAAGATTTTATCAATATGATATGCATTGTATATTTGGATGAATATTGATATTTTCCACCGCATTAGATGAACATTTATGTTAAAAAATAAGTGTTTTCAGTGCTTACTTGAAGCTAACCTTAAAATTCAACTATACAAATGTAACTTTGCAGAAAAGTCAACAAAATTTTAAGGTCACGTAATTATGGAAGGTGGCTGTATAGAAATTAACACTCCCTTGTAATCAGAAGGAAATAAAGTCGTTCCTCGGTATAACCAGATATTACCGGAAGGTTGTTAAGGATTTCGCCAAGGTTGCATTTCAAATGGTTAAATGTTTAAAGAAAAATATTGCAATTAAAAACAATGATCCTGATCATTTGGAATCTTTTAACATACTTAAAACATTGCTTATGTCTCAGCCGATACTTCAAAATCCAGATTTTACTATAGTTAAATAGTCGACCTGCACATTAAACGGCCATGAAATACGCTATTCACCCATAGAAAAGGAATTGTAACGATTGTCTGCTCAGTAAAATATTTCTATACCTATCTTTATGGCAGAAAATTTGACAGGAAGAACAACCGTGTGGCAAACGTACTAAGCCGACTTATTTGTAGCAACCAATCTTAAAAAAGTGAATCACACCAACTAAAAAATAGTAGCATACCAAACCTCTACATTCATTCTGATAATTATGAACTACATATATAACAACGAATGCATCGATTATAATGATAATGATATCAGATCCACTGATGCAACTGTACAAAGTGCAGTTGAAGATAATTTACACTATATACATATGACAGAAAAGGCAATAAATATCTTCAAAGATTTAATATTTTTAAAAATGAGCGACAAAGAAAAAATATTCACAAAAATAGTTAACAAGAAATGCAAAAATTACGTATACGCCACAGAAGATAGTGATTTATTGGGAACAATGAAAAGATTCATTATTGAAAAGGGACTTATATGCGTTTATTGTGAAGATATATATGTAAACTATTTTTGCTAATAATAGTAATTTAAAAATTCATAAACCTTGCTCTATGTTGGAAGATATCACAGATAACAATTATAAAAAAAGAACATTTAAAGAAAAAACATAGAGGTATTTTCGATTTATTTTCAGAACTTAAGCAACTATATTATTAAACTAATATGCTTAAACTAATATATGCATTTGTCAATAATTGCGAGACATGTAACACAGAATCACCCACAAGTTTTAACGATATAGTACATATGGGTATCTGGTATTTTGTACTTAACAATGATTGTTAAAAAACACGCTACTATTCACAAACTTAAGGATAAAACATGGGTATCCATTTTAAGTGCTATCAAAGAACGATTTATCTACTTAGGTAAAATGAGAAAGTTGGTCTCCGATGGCGAAAAGGGTATTATACATAACGCTGTAAGGCAGTTTTTAAAAGATAATGACATAACTTTTTATCAAACAACTCCATGTACAATAATAAGACAGGTAATTCAGATATAGAGCGAATGCATGAAACTTTTAATAAACATTTAAGACCAGTTGACTTTATTAACAAAAATTATGATCAAAATGATATACAAAAAATAGCAACTAAATATGAAATGGAAAAATTAAAACGAATAAGAAAACTTAATAAGAACAGAAATGAAAACAAGAGTGTATGTAAAAGTATTGTAGGAAATAGAAACATTTCAAACCAATGTTTGTAATGTTTTGTAAACCAAAATACAAAAGATTAAACAAGTACAAAGTAGATAATTTTTATATTTATGATACAAGCAATAGAAGAACTAAGTATTGTAGGAAGCAGAGGAAGAGTTTTAAGTACCAACAAACATCTACCTAATTGACTAAAAAATTAGTATCTAATTAATATTAAATAATGTAAACTTATAATAGTTTTGTATTTAAATTGAATTTTTGAAATAAAATAAGCTGAATTGTTTGGATTGATTTTGCATTTCATTTAAAATTTATATATTTATTATAATTGTAATTATAAATTTATATATTTATTTAAAATAACTTGAATTTTTTCTACGGTTTTTATTTGATTTTATTATTATATTTATTTGCTATCACATATAAACATATAAATTTCGTATTCATAATAATAAAAAAACTTTAATATATAATGTATAAATACACAAAAAAAAACAAGATATCAAACAAATATTAAACTTATAATTATCTTTCTATAAACTTGTACAGAATTTTTGTTAAGAACAATGTTGAAGTCTTTGGATTGTTATTTATTTTTATATTAGAATTTTATTACAATTTAAATTTGTTTACGTTTCCGATATAATTATTCTATTTCATATTTATTAACCAAAAACTCTTGGCGGGGGAGGTGTCACAAAATTAAGTGCCTTTCCCAATTCCCGTGTGTATGTAACCTTGTCACTCTTGTCGTTTGAGCATCAATCAAAAGGCTCATACAAGTTATGTTTTCTTCCCAACATTATCTTCTCAAGAAGATACAGTTGGAGAGCACGAACTAGATCGTAAGCTTAGATCGTAGGTATTTATTGTAAGCCTAGTCTCTAAATTTAGTTATTACGAAGATGGCGCATTCGATTTATGGGTTCAGCTTTGAAAACTTGTGTCAAAATTTAACGAAAATAAAAGAATTTTAATTTAAATCTTAAGTGAGTTTTTTATCTATAATTTAATTGTTACAAGAGTAACAAGAAAATATGTTCTTCTTTGTTGTTATCTAAAGGTGGCGAATTGACCCAAACTAAGTGTTCTTTTCAGAGATTGTTTTGAACTTTATTATTATTGCGATGTCGATTCCTGTCCCCTTGAATTTACCTGTTTAATGGTACAGGTGTACAGGTTACGGAATGATATATTTTGTCGAATAAGATGTGTGAGTTTTTTATTTATATTATATTTATGTAATTGTTACAAGAGTAACAAGAAAATAAGTTCTTCTTTGTTGTTATCCAGAGGTAGCGAATTGACCCAACCAAAGTGTTCTTTTCAGAGATTGTTTTGAACTTTATTATTATTGCGATGTCGATTGCTATCCAGTTGAATTTATCCGTTTGATGGTACAGGTGTACAGGTTATGGAATGATATTTTTTGTCGAATAAAGTGTGCCAATCCTCATCATTTTGTTTTAATATACTGAGTAAAATGGCATCTGCTTACATTTCATCGCGTTCAAACTCATCTCGTCGGGCAAAAACGATGTTCTTTGTGCAACTGCATCAGTTTGTTCAGATGTCATCTCAATTCGTTGGACTCTTTTTGACAATTCAGCCAACGTTTAAACCACCATTGCAAAACGTTGTATAAAGTCGTCTTCAACTTTCTCAAGTTTTTCGTTTAGCTTACAATTTTTTTGCAGAATAAGCTCTCTTAATCCCTTAACTTGTTTCTCAATAATAGACTCCAGAGATTTGATTCCTTCGCCGTTCTTGCTTGCGATGCTTTCACAGATTCACTTGTTTCTGGTTGTAATCTCAATGCGCTATGCTTAACATAATGCAAAAGAACCGGCCGGCAGACCGAATTTACGAAAATGAGTTCAAGTAAGCGAAATTGAGAGATTTAATAATTTTATCTAAAAAGTCTTATGTATTTTATAACCAATTAAATACACTTTTTAGGTTACCTGTTATAAATTGTATATTAAAAAACCTCAAAAGTAATTTCACTGTGAAACTGTGTATATCTGTGTATATAAGTCATACCGTTGAGTCTGTTCCAATTGAATTTCTCATGTAGGAGTTATTCTTGTTCATATAAGAATTCTGCTTTTTGTTTATGTAGGAGTTCTGTTTCTTTTTTATCTAGGCTAGGGACTCTATTTCTGGTTCAGCTACGAGTTCTTCTTCTAAATTATATAGGAGTTCTGAGTTTTTGTCATCTAGGAGTGCCAATAGTTTATCCTCTGAGCGTTTCCCTGGGGCTCCCCTAGTTGCTCCAGATCTGCTTCCAGAGAATAGAATAGAATTTTCCATTTAGAGGGAAAGTTCCGAACTTCGAATGTATCAATGTTTTTGAATATTTGTAACAGGCAATACTTCTACATCCATATAAATCGCCAGCTAAAACGTTTAATAATTGGGTCTATAACTTAATTCGTGCAGTTTGTTAAGAAATGGCGTAACTTGTATTATTCCATTGTTATTTTTTCATTGGAACATGCATTGGAAAGCTACTGTCATTGTACGTCATTTCATTAAATGTCATTCATTTGAAGCGTAAACAACAATAGTTTTTTTTTCACTCAAATATGTCGAACTTTGTGCCTGAAAAAGTGTTTTTGCGGGGAGTTCTTCTTCATTACTGAAAACTGCTGCCGAAAGTCATCATATTTTGGTGGAAGTTTATGGTGAACATGCGCTAGCTGAGCGAACGTGTCAAAAGTGGTTTGCACGATTTAAAAGTGGTGATTTTGGCTTGGAAGACGATGAACGCCCTGGGCAGCCAAAAAAGTTTGAAGATGAAGAACTGGAAGCATTACTCTGTGAAGATTGTTGCCAAACACAAGAAGAGCTCGCAAAATCTTTGGGTGTCACTCAAGCAGCCATTTTAAAAAGTTTAAAAGCAGCTGAATATATTCAAAAGCAAGGAAATTGGGTTCTACATGAACTCAAGCCGAGAGACGTCGAAAGGCGGTTTTGCATGTCCGAAATACTGCTGGAACGCCACAAAAGGAAGTCATTTTTGCATCGGATTGTTACTGGTGGTGAAAAATGGATCCATTGCGACAACCCCAGGCGCAAAAATTCATATGTGAAACCCGGCGAACCAGCCAAATCAACGGCAAAGCCGAATATCCATGGCGCGAAGGTAATGCTCTGTATTTGGTGGGATCAGATGGGTGTGCTGTACTATGGGATTCTAAAACCGGGTGAAACTATCAATAGACAGCGCTACCGAACACAATTAATCCGTTTGAAGAGAGCAGTAGCCGAAAAACGCCCGGAATATGCGACCAGACACGAGGCAATAATTTTCCATCATGACAACGCTCGGCCCCACGTTGCTATTCCGGTTAAGAACTATTTGGAAAACAGCGGATGGGGAGTCTTACCCCACCCGCCTTATAGCCCAGACCTTGTCCCTTCTGAGTACCATTTGTTCCGGTCGACGCAGAACGCCCTCACTGAAATACGGTTCACATCAAATCAGAATATCAAAAATTGGCTTGATTCATTCTTGGCTGCCAAGCCGGCGCAGTTCTTTTAGGATGGGATCCAAAAATTGCCAGAAAGATAGGAAAAAGTCATAGCCTCAGATGGGCAATACTTTGAATAATACTATTGTACAAGTTTTTCTTAAATACACGTTCAAATTTTGAAAAAAAAAACCACACGAATTAAATTATATACCCAATATATTTTCGTTCATTATTGACTTAATCAAAATTGAGGATAATTTCTCTTTTTTATAGGATATTCGTATGAATTTGAATTCTGAAGAATTCACAAGCCCCCAAAAAGGTCATCAAAAAGGAAAACATGAATTTAATATGATTATTTCAACCATTATTGTATAAGATGGATGAAGCAATATACAAAATCGACCGATCCGGGTCGCTCACTTATAAAATTCAATTTTTTATTTTTTCACAAATTTATGGTACGCTAAGATCAGATTAAAAATTAATCACATTTTTAAACTTAAACCTAACTTAAAGTGTACCATATTTTATTCAGTGAGTGGGTGGAAAGGACGGACAAGGGAGTCAAATTTAGCGAGAAATGTAGAATTTCTGATCCTCTTAAGGATAAACGAAATTTCCTTCATTTACTGATAAAACATGGAATGCTTAATTGAATAAATAAAGGACAAACGGGATGAATTCTCAGTAAACAGTGAGTGAAAGAGACTATTCTTGTTTATTTTATCAAATAAGGACCAGTAACACCAGTAAGTTTGGTAAATTCTCATCTGTACTGTATCTACGTATATCTATGGTTCCGACACGCATGCTTGAACTTTGACACAATGTTTTGCAAAAATTCCCTAACGAAAGTTCTCTAAAATAAATAAAACACAAAAAACCCTTTTAAGATGCGTTCTGGATCCCAGTGAAGGGACTTCTCAATTCATAAAGTCCAGCAATGTCGTAATTTCAGTAAGCATGTACTTCAATATTTTAATCCCGGGTATCACACACATCGTACCAATTATTTGATCTTGGATCAATTCGGAACGAAGCACTTAAACAAACAACTAGTCCATTATTATAGTCCCCTTCCTGTGTGTCGAACAATATTATTCTCGATCATTATTATAGTCCCCTCCCTGTGCGTCGAACAATATTATTCTCGATCACTAAGTGCTATCCAAAATAATCGAAAAGAACATTGGCAACTCTGGCTAGTGGCTGTCATTCCCGTATCCGTCAACGAACTTTCTATAAGAGGTGTCTACCCTTCCGGCGACGAGCATGCATAAACAATAACAAAAAGTGAGCTTGCTATAGTATTGGGTAGAGCTTTTTGTTGCTTTCAACAATTCTGTCACAAAGTTATGAGATAGGTCGAGAACATAACATACAAACTGGATGCCAAGAAAGACTGAAATTCAAAATTTATTGCGTAATTTTATGCACATTCGACTGCGCAAAGAAAAAAAAAAAACACTAAATATAAAAACACAAGCTAAAAACTTGGATACTCTCTCAGTTTGGCTCAGTTCTCATCAGAAGAGAATGCACAGACTCATGATATTCTGGGTTACCTGGATGGTGATGAAATGGTTAAGTAAAACACTTAAAAATTGATGACTTCAGACACGACGGCCCAATGATTTTTTCAAAAACGAAAATCTGTTATCAGAAAAAGTAACCCATTATAGATATAGACACATGAGTGTCTAAATATAAAAAAAGTTTGAAACCACAAATTACCCTGGCTGTTCCTAGTGCTAGCGCTTGGCAGCAAAAAAATATCAAAGCCGTTTCCGCCTTTATTTGCGTGCGATGAATGTCTATATGCCCGTAGGCCCATGGCTCTACAGCCATTTTCTTCTTCTCCGGCGGGTAGTATTGCACCATCGTCTCCGCATAACTTGGCGCAGATACAAGCTCGACCTTTCTGTAAAAAGAATAAGAAAAACAATCAATCTACCAACTTTATGGCTTTCTGGATACAATTATGATTTATTCATGTATCAGCATTGCATTAATACATTGCATTAATTCATATACGTACTCGTATATGTACTCGTATGTGCCCTTATGCAAGCATTTAGTTTTTTTTTGTCATCTTTTTTTTCATTGTAGCGGTAATTGGTTGAAATATTTCCGTTTATAGATTGTGGAGGACTTGGACCCACTACATTAGAGTCGTAAGACGATCTGGACTCAATGGAGACTCTTGAGTCTCTGCGTTGCATGGAATCCCCAGAGACTCTGGGCTTCATGAGACGACTTAAGTCATTACTTCAGACATTTTGTTTGGCATTCAGAAGTCCAGCAGGCATAGCTCGTTTGAAATAGCATACATGATCTACCTGACTAAAGAGAGCGTAGCTTATTGAATAGATATGCCGTTTGCTTAATTTGAATTTTATCATGCAAGAGACTTAGGGTTCTTTATTTGAGCACATTATCAAATGTACATTCGCTGATTTGCTTTAAGTAAGAGGAAATATGATCATATTATTATTGGTTAAATAAAAATCGGGTAATATTATTATATACGACATTGAGCTTTCTTCTGGAGTCGTAGTCACTGCAGCAACAAATTTCCTAACATTATAGCAGAATCGTCATTAGTAGGATTTTCATTAATAAGAGCTATAGTGGCGCCTATAGTGGCATTAATGTGAGTAGACCAAGTAAGGGTCCGGTTGGGCTACTTGGATTGGTTGAAAGTGAGTAAGATCCAGTTTTTTGTATGGATCACAAGTGCTTTTGTTTTTTTTCATTCTTAGCCGACCAAACAAGCATACGCTAGAGATCTTCTTTTGGCTTCAAATCAAATTTATTGGAAAGCTGAAGTGAATTTAGGCATCATCAGCGAACATATGGATTGCGCTATGCTCAACAACCTTGAGCAGTTCATTTACGTAGAGCGAAAAAAGCAATGCTTCAAGAAAAGAGCCTTGCGGTACTCCCCTTTATTTACTCCTCTTTATTGGCAAAGAGCATGAACATCGGTTACCCGCTGCTGTAACCCTCATAAATAGGAAAGTAAAAGTCTTGTATTGGGCAATAAAAAATTGAATTTTTTCCTAAGCTTTAAACAAAGAATAGTGTGGTTAATTGTGCCGAATGTTTTCGAGAAGTCAAGTAACGTTGGGATTTTAGCATGATTTTCGTCAGCTGCTTTCCAATGAGCGGGAAAGACTGATGTCGTTGAAATTGAGTTGAAAACATGTGTTATACTATAAAAGGCAGTAAATATAAAAACAGAGGCTTAAAAAATTTTATGTGGATTTCGTCGAATCCTATAGCGTTTGATTTGATCGATTGTACCGCTTCTGCAACTTCATCCTCGCGTAGCATAAAGAAATCGAAGTATGATTCTTTATAACCGTCCGGTGACTGATCGAAAGTGGTTAAGCTTACTGAGGAAGGATCACTCGATGCAAAGGAAATCGAGTTAACCTGGTTGCAGTCTATGTCATTAGGAGTTTTTGGCCTTTGTTTTCCTAACCCAACTTCACAGAGTCTACGAAAATATGCATAAATTCGTCTATTTTAAATTACAAGTTTTGAGCGTTAATATGGCATACATGAAGGCCCTTGCATCATGCCAACAAGATAATTCTTAGCTACAACTATGAACATTTTTTTTATAGGAGTTAAAATAAAGTGAAAATCTTACCATGACCATTGAAACTGTTAAATTATTTTGAAAGATATTATTTATGTTTGTACTAATAAATGTATTCAAAATGAAAAGGAATAAAATAAAACTCGATAAAAGAAAGAAAAGTACGGCGATAAACTACAACGGCAGATCTGAATTCTCGTTGAAAGTTCTTGTGTTTACTTTTATTTGGGTGATAGCTTCCAATGTTTGGTGGGTTTGAATGAAAGAGATCCATCCCTTTTTAACTTAGCGTAAACTGGGCCCAACTTTGTGTAGGTTGCGAATATTTTCTTTTATTTCATTATCACCAGTTGTTGCTGGTTAATAGAAAATTATTTATTTTAAACTTAATAATTTTAAAATCATCGTGGTCGAGTACTACCTATCCACTTCGAGGTAGTTTCCACAAAATTAAACGCTTTTTGACTCCTGATTTTAGGCTTAAAATTGTTAAGTTGGTTGAGGAGTTTTGGTGGGATAGGAAAAGGATATAAGAATCGGTATTATTACTATCTTCATGAATAATTTTATAAGTCTGTTTGAGTAATTTGAGTAATCCAAGGTTAAGACTTTGGCGAAAATGATGGGAAGGAGGATCTGAAAAACGAGTATATATTTCTAATATTATTCGTATGCACTACTTTTCCCAATTCGGTTAATACGGTGGTTGATTTGTCCACATTCACGTTTGACAACCGGGTACAAAGTTACATTACCTACGAAACTCTTGGTAATTTTTAAATAAAATTTATTATATACATTCGATCATTATTTAATAACTCATATTCTATAAAGGTATTCCTAACTGAATATAACAATTAAATTATGTACAGTAACTTTGTGGGTATTTTTGTTCTTTTACAACTGAAAAATATTCGAGAACACTTTTGAAACACGTAGAAACCAGCATTACTATATTTTTGAAGTATTCAAGCCGTATAGCTTAGTTTTAATCGTTTGCTTAAAAAAGCAAGACCTGTAGTCACTGCTGAGAGAGTTTAAATAGTTTAGTATACGAGGTGTGTTCAATTAAGGTGACTTTATACTTTTAAAAAAATATATTTATTTATTCATCAATATTAATGTTGTCCCTTTCAAAGTAATTCCCCTCAGATATAAAACACCTGTGCTAACGTTTTTTCCAATCCTCGAAGCACTCCTCATAAGTACTTATTGTTATAGCCTTGAGCTCTTCCAGGTTTGCCGTTTTTATTTCTTCAATCGTTGCAAATCTCTCCCCTTTAAATTTTCGGAACAGGAAAAGGTTGCATGTGGCCAAATCCGGTGAATATGGTGGCAATCAAAAGTTACTTTAAAAGGCCACTAACAGAACTAATAACAACGATCCACAAGGCGCTAGTGGTAGAAAAGTTGGACTTGAATATTCGAAAGAGAAGAAAGACAAGGAAGTCTTGAGTTCACTGTAATAATAGTACACAGCAAAAGTCACAATATATTTAAATCATTGATTTCTAATTTGTTTTCTAATATACCTGTGTGAGAGGTTGGAATTGAATTATTTTTTTATAATTTTTCTTATAGTTTTTATATTGTACGTATTTTTTTATAATTTTTCTTATAGTTTTTATATTGTACGTACGTACGAAAAACTCCATGGGTTTCGTCCAACAATCATATTGCAAAATGAGATATTTATTAATATTATATACAGTACATTTAACAAATAAACAATTTATTATTATTAAATTATTTCTTTTATTACTTTTATTACATATGTTTTAATCCATATTCATTTATTATATTTTTACAACAAACTTTTTTTTACGACATACTATACGAAACTCATGCTCTTTCTGTCGGGGTACCCGGGTACCCGGGTGGTTCATAGGTTTTTTAACACGTAGGCTGCCAGGGTATTACTGGTGTTCACAACAAAAACCTTCCCCCAGGTGCCAATGTATCACGGGTGATATACAAAAGCGAAAAGAAATTACATTAATTTATAAACTTATTTCAAAAGTAAACATGTTTTATTGCATAAAAAAAAAAACTGTACTCCATACTGTTAAAATAAAAATAATAAAAAACAATGAAGATCAATAAAAAAAATCTAGCCAAATGAGCCAAATGGATTGTGAGGACATTCTGAACAATATGAATCTACAAGTTTTTCCTTCTTCCTCGCAATTCTTGTCTTCTGTGCGTTTCGTTGATGTTGTTAAAATATGTTTTGCTTCTGTAGGCCTTTGGTCAATAAATAAATCATTTTGACCACTTAAATACAAAGTAATGTTTTGACGAAAGTCAGTTACCAGGTGTACCGGTATGAATTGAGCGCCTAGATACAAATTAAATTAAATTAAATTAATTAACATTTATCGTGTTAAAAATGTCGAATTTTTTACCAGAAAATGATGGCTTGTGAAAAGCATTAATTTTTTGTTTTCATTTGAGGAAAAGTGCTGCAGAGTCGCATCAAATGCTTGTTGAGGCATATAATGATCATGCTCTATCAGAAGCAACATGAAAAAGATGGTTTCAATGGCTTAGAGATAACGATTTTGATGTGAGAAATGAAGAACGTGGAAGACCACCAAAAAAGTTTGAAGACGCCGAGTTTCAAACAATATTGGATGAAGATGACACTTTGAGTCAGAAAAAAATGGCAGGAATGTCAAATGTTGCACAACAAACAATTTCTGACCGTTTGAAAGCTATGCGAAAGATCCAAAAGTCTGAAAAATGGGTGCCACATGAATTGAATGAAAGATATATAAAAAAACTGAAAAACCACTTCTGTTCAAAGACACGATAAAAAATCAGTTTTGCATCAAATTGTTACAGGCGATGAAAGAAGGATTTATTTTCAGAATCCTAAACGGAAAAAATTATGGGTTAATCCGGGACAACCTTCAACTTCGACTGAAAAACCAGATCGATGTTGTGTGTCTGGTGGAAGCAGAAAGGTGTGGCGTACTACGAGCTGCTAAAACCTGATGAAACCGTTAATACAGATCGCTACCGATAACAAGTGATCAATTTGAACCATGCATTGATCGAAAAACGATCAGAATGGGCTAGAAGACACGGCAAGGCAATTTTGCTCCATGACAATGCACCTGCACACAAAGCAAAACTGGTTCACGATACAACCAAGGCACTTGGCTGATAGCTGCTACCCCACTCGCTGTATTCACCAGACTTAGTTCCTTCCGACTACCATTTGTTTTCATCGATGGGACACGCATTAGCTGAGCAGCATTTTGATTTCTACGAGGAAGTCGAAAATTGGGTGACTTTTTTATTGGCATGCAATTCATAATTTGCCTGAAAGGTGAGAAAAATGTGTAGCTATACTTTGAATAAAATGTTTTTTACTTTCCCATTAAAAATTAGAGATTTATTTTCACCGGTACACTTGGTGTTTTCATATTCGGATTGTTTTGGTCGTATAGTATATAAGTATTGAAAGTAAATCGAAAGCACCTTTGTGAAACCAACGGATAGTTTTTTCGGAGAGGACTAAAGTAATTTGCTAATTGATCAGCTAAGACTATACCTGGATTAAAAAAAAATAATAAAATCTAAACAAATCATTTACAACAAATAACACAACTTATGTAACTTGTGTCCCTACCTTGTTTAAATACATTTATTGTATTCAAAGATTATGTCAGGTTTGAGAATATTCTCACCATTCTTGTTCTTTTTTCTGAGCGCACAAGTGCACCAGCATTTGTTGTGGATAAAAAGCGTACTTCTCTTTTATCTCTCCAGTATCCAACTACTATGGTATACCAGACTTTTCAAATTTTGATTTGAAGACTTTGATATAGGCAAGTCTTTTCTATTGCTTCGTAATGTTCCCTGTAGATGCGTTTTTTCTATTTAGACAAACTTTAGCCAATTCCATAGAAGTATAAAAATTGTCAACTGTTAGAGTTCGGTTTTATCCAAAGCTACCTTCCATTAGGTGTCTGAAAACATTGGTTGAAAGAGATAGACCTATTGTTATATCTGACTTTCCAGAGTATATTTTCAAATTATAAATATAGCCATCAGTATCCGCCAGTTGGGACACTCTAACACCATACTTATTTGTTTCCCTGGAAGATTTTGTCGAAATCCTAAGCGACTACGGAAAGGGATCATGCTCTCATAAATCACCAAGTTCTTGCCTGCTGGCCTGTGTTTCTTAAAGTTTCCAATTACTTTATGCACAATTTTGTCAACTTTAAAAGTTTTATATGATGTTTCAAATTCTTGGTCGCTATTTCCGAAGTGTATAAATCTCAACAAAATCTCTAACCGGTTGCGTGTTATAATGTTTGGAACGAAAGAATTGCAAATAAGTTTGTGATTGAAAGATATTTTACTACACCCGTGTACATCACAATTGTCAAAAACTCCATAATCTCCTTACGATCACTATCTTTCCATACATTCATCCTACTGCTCCTTCGAATTCTAGACCGATATATGTAATTGTTCGCACTTTTGTTTGTTCCTTTAACAATGATATCTATAACCGTATCAGACAAAAATTTTCTGTAATATTCAGATGGTAAGCCGGGTTGTTATTGCATAATTTGCTGTGAGGACAAAATTTCTGAGAACTGCTTCAAGCTATTTTCCGTTTCAGGAGAATCCCAAATGAACGGAATTTCGCTCCGAACTCGTTCTGTTGTATTATCAGTTTCCGCTTTTCGGTCTTCCCGCTTTTCTTGCCAAATTTCTGCGGAAATGCTTTTACTCATATCACTATCGTATCTCGGGATATAAAGGTCGTCTTCATCCGCACTAAAATCTCCCGAACAATCACTAAAACTATCACTACAGTGATTTTCTGGGCTTTCACCATTTCGACAATTTTCTTTGGGATCCATTTCTCTAGGTAATTCAATATAAATCAGAAAATACATAAGCACGTCCACTCCGCACGCTAACTTTCTACTGAATAAATTCTGCCTTCTTTAGATTACGGGTGATACACGTGCAAGAAAATAGAAAATTTTTAGTTTTAAACGCAAATGTATCACCGGTGATCAAACATGTTCAAACATATCATAACATGCCTACAATAACTGGTGCAAAATATCCCAGCCGTTAATTCATCCTAACATGTATATTCCTGCTTGGCACCTAGGGAAAGTTTTGTGTTGTGATCACCAGTGATACACTGGCAGTCAAAGTGTTAAGGAGAGATACACCTTACACCTTTCATGGTCGAAAAAAAAACATTGTTGCATATTCTTGAAGCTGGTGAAACGCAAAATCATTATTTCGATAAATAAGCCAGTCATAACCGAGAGAGTGAATCAAGTTTTTCGGCGTCGAACAGAGATGCAGATAGTGGCAAGCGACCCTTCGAACAGAGCATCCCTAGTCACATGTCTATTACATCATACAATATCATACGACTGTTATTATTTCCCAAAAACAGAAACGTTTTGTCAGTAGCTTGCCGTTCATGCAACTGTGCGTTACACTGAATTTTCGTTTATGAGTAAATATTCTGAAGAAAATGGATGTCAGAAATAGAGGTTATCGAGAAGTTCATCGATTCGGATCTTTTCGCAAAGATCGAAGCAAGAAGAAAATACCGCATAAAAATCGACATACTGCCGAAAATTTTTTTGACGAGAATATTAGTTCCATTGCCAAAAAATTTAGGACTGATCATGAGACATCCACACCAGAAGACCCAAACATCAGGGACCGAATTTAAAATTGTCTGACTGTGTTCTCTGTCTTATGGGAATGTGTAAGATGTAAAAAGTGTAATAGTAATTTTCGATTTTCAACAGAAAGTACTCGAGGACTTGATTTTAAAATTGTAGTTTTGTGTTCATCGTGCGAACCGACTTTCATTTGTAACGGAAATTATTATTGCCCTGCCATGAATACAGGGCAGAAATAATATTGAGGGGTGATTAGATAATTTGCACTAAGCCCAGGGTCTTTCAACCCTCCCCTTCTAGTCTAGTTAAACACACGTGGAAATCTTGCGTGGCTACCCCTTGTTTGTTCGTTGACTCCTTAATTTTCAATCCATGTTATGTCAAACGATCTTTTCAAACCTCTACGGTATAACAATTAGGAAAGCATCCTAGATGATGAATTTAACAAAAATATAATAAAAAACTGGTAACCAGAAAATAACTTCTCTTCTACTAACTATATTCATTTGAGGTTTATCTTCTTTCTAAGACCGGTAAAATAAAATAAAAACAACAGAGCGCATTTCAGGTAAGCATATGTATACAAATATACAAATTTATTCTTCATAAGAGAGAGAGGAGAATTATTAAAAAACCTAATGAAAAATAAAGAAAAAAACTGGAACTTTTTTATGAAAACGCGTACGAGTATGTTGATATAAAAGCAAATTAGCATAGTATTATAATATAAAAGTTATGAAAACTATGATCAAAATTAAAAGTAAAGTCATTTATCAATAAAGCGGATACAAGCTTTACGAGTGTGTCTATATATATATATATTTTTAGGTACAGGTTTGTCTATAAATCTATGGTAAACTAGAATGAATTCTTAGGCAAATACAGATGATATCCTAAATACTAAGCATACATTATTTTAGAATGTGTACATGTATACAAATTAATGTGTATAGATATATATATCTATACGTTATGTTTTCTTTTTTATTTTTACATTTCCCTTTTTAATATATTTAATTTGATATTTGTTTGAGAAACTATCAGTAATAATACTTGTACTTGGACTGGTTAGGTGATGAAGTGCACTCCGTCTCCTTCAACATAGATGTTAAGTGTTTGTTTTTATATGTATTGGTATGGTTTGTCTTTGTTTTTGGTTTTTTTTTTTTTTTTTTTTTTCTTTGTTATTATTAAAAATTAAAAATTAATTTTACGAGATTACAATAAATAAACTCAACAACCTTAATGCCCTAAGCAAAGACTATGTGGTAAAGGAAAAGAAAGGGGACGAGGGGTGCAACTTCACTGCGTTGGTCGTCTGATTTTTGCGAGCTGGTAAACGGGGTTGCTGCTCTATTTGTGCTTTGTAACTTCCAACGAATGATCTCGATTACATCCTTTTTGGTAGGTCTATTGTATTTGCTGCCTTGAATGCACTTCCTGGTTCCTGTGCCTTTGCGATCATGTTAAGTTAACAGTTTCTGGTGGGTGCAGTTGCTTGCGCTGTTTACTCGTAGTTTCTTTGGCTTTTTTTTTCTTTTTCTTTATTTTTCGGCTCCTGGACGCTGGCTGGTCTACCCTCTTTTGTTTGTGTAGGGTTGCTGAATTTCTTGCCAAAACAAAATAGGCAATATTAACTGCTTATTTTTTTTTTTCGTTTTTCTTGTATCTTTTTTTTCGCGTTTCTAGTTATTTTATTTTTATTGATGTATTTCTATCACCATTGGTTTACACTTCGCTTATTTTCTTATGGTTATTTTGTGTTCTAAAAATGACTGCAAGACTAGATTTTGGGTTTTGTTTTTGTTTCTAGTAAGTCTTCTTCTATTTATTTTTTTTTTTCAAGAACCGAACACCTTGTTTCCTTGCTTCCTTGATTGAAACCTCTCTTTAAGATCAAACTCTGTTGTACCGAATGATCTTTTATTCTCTCTAAGACACCGTTTTTTCATTCTAATCTTCATACGATTGTAATTTGTAAGGCTATATATACCCACTAGAGCTTTTAAGCTTTTGTTTTTTTTTTTTGAGTTGTGTTGATCTCTTGTGCACAAACCATGGAAATATGTTAAAAGTAAGACAAAAAAGAAACATCGACCTGAAAGGGATATATTGAATCTGGGTTCGGGAGAGAATAGACAAAAGTTGTAGCGGCTATCAACATGTATATGACAAATTCAAATTTTTTTATTTGATTTTTTTCTTTTTATGTAATGTTTTTTTGTTTTTTTGTTGTTGTATTTAATATGGGAAAGAAAAACATACGTACATAGATGGACCTAGATAAAGTCTAGACTGTTGTTTCCCAACACATTACTTCGTGCCAGTACATCAACACATCTTACGATTCCTTTTTGTTATGCGCTTATTGGGGATTGGTTTGTGTGGAGCTATGAAATTTTATGGACCCAAGAATTTACCGCCTCCGGTTCAACAAATGACGTATAATATGATAATTAATAACATTTATTCTGCTGCTTTCCGTCACAATTATTCAGGACTGTCAAAAAGGGTGTTAGATGTTATCAAAGCAATATTCGAAATCCTCAGCAATGACAAATTCTTGAAGCGCTGTGATGGCGTATATTTTAAAAACTTATTTGGAAGATAGTTTCAAAAACGATGAACCGCGGGGCAAATATCATTAACATTGCTGTATTTCTTGCAACATGCACGTTCAACAATGGTGTCACCTCATTGTTGGAAGTCATGAACGTGTTAGGAATATCGGTCGGATCGGGAGCGCACTTGAACGCTACGCAAGAAGACGAAACTCGCATAGTGAAAGCCGAGCTGCAAGCGCAAGAAGGAAGGTCAAATACGGCGTTGTCGACAAAATTTAGAAGCTATGAACATTCTATCGACCGTAGAAGACTTACATTATGGGCCTAGTATCGATGATACCATGTAAGTTGACCAATTTCATAATTTAATCATTTCTTAATTTTCAAACCCAACATTTTTCGAAAACCAATGAACTGATTGCCTTTAATTTGTGGTTTGTCTATACACTATTATCTAGTTCTTGTCATAGGATTTATTTTTTTTCGTTAATTAGTTTTATTTTGTAGGCAATGCTTAATCGCAATAGTTTTTGCGACTTTTCGACTATAAAAGAACAATGTCTTTCTGATTTGTTCGATGGTTTATATCAAGAAGAAAAAACTACAACTATTTTTTTAGTTGCAAATTCAAATTTTATTAGGCTGTTTCAACAAGCTAGATGAACTTAGATGGGTTCACAGTTCAACTTCGAATGCTCGGCCGTATTTTTTCGTTACCAGTCGTGCCTCTGTTTCAATTCCAGCGTATCTTTCGCCGGAATCTACAGGGACTTAATTCAAGATTTTCAACAATGTTTCTTTTATTCACAATAAACATGTTCGTTTTAAAATTAATTATTCTAAGTATTTTATATACAAACTTCAAGAGAAAATACTTGAGTTATAAAAATTATAAATATGCTTGAAATAAAACAACAATTAACATTCTGCCCACCTTGAAGTCTCAGAGGCTACAGAGACTTTAACTTTCCATCGGCAATGGCGCTAGACGATGAATAGCTCTCCGCAGGATACCATTTTTTGTTTTTATGTCGACCAATATCACTGCGCTCTATCAACTGGAAGGTTTCCCAATATTGCACTGGACAACTTCGGTCGATACTTGAAACAATGTAGACAGTTGTCTACCACCTTCTTCACCAATCTGCGCACATCAAGGACCCAGAAGCGTTGTCTGATGATTGCAACTAGTGCCTGCGCCTCAGAATGGTAATTTTTCCTGTGCAAATAAACAACAAGATTTTTGACAAATAGGTTAGATTTTGGGAGTAGGATAGGATATTTTACAAGATAAGGAATGTTCGCATGCGGCAAACGCCCACCAACCCGGAGTAGTTTTACAGAATTTGTATCTAGGAAGGGATTTATATTTTTGATACAACTCTTTGGGCTAATCGGCTTCCCATTTTCCAACTGCTCAATTTCTTCTTTAAAGGCTTTCTGTTGGACGTGCCAAGGTATTCTATTTAACGCATCAAATAGTATATTCGCTGAGAGTTAGGGGGTGCTGCTTGTGTTGAATACACTAACCTTACCTTTCTCTGATACATTTGATAATCCTCTACAGTTTTCTTCCAGTAAGCTATCCATCGACTCACGTATCCAAAGACCCGTAACACCTTTTGAAAGCCATTATATTTCAGGTAGTTTTCGCTGAATTCGGAAGATACTCTTGCGGCTAATAGGACAGCATCTCCCTTTCTTTGGCCAGGAATACTCGTACTGATTTGGGAACAATCCTTCTCCGGCCATTTCGTTTTCGGTGGATATAGAAATTCTGGTCCGCAAAACCACCACCTTTCCAACAACTCGCTCGCAAATGCTCCTCTGGAAATGATTTCAGCTGGATTCTGTTTAGAGCCAACATGTTTCCAAACTGCTGCCGGCAGCTCGCTTTATATTTTAGATACTCGATTTGCTACAATACTTCAACCAACAAAGCACTATTTCTGAATCTGTCCATAAAAAAATTTCCTCAACAATGTGGACTAAGTTTGGCATAATGTTAACCATGCCTTCGGTATTAATTGGAGCAACTCGAGACTTTGCCCTCAATAATTGACAGTGCACATGGTCCAAGTTCATATTACTTCATATTATTATTTATTACTTCATATTCATATTACTCTGTATCATTTATCATGGATTTGTAAATTTTCCGTTAGAAATTGTCAAGTCATACCACTTGTTAAAAGCTGTGTGCTGTTGAAGTCGTTCATAATCAAAAATTCTGGTCCTTCTCAGTCGGATTTGTTTAAAAATCCATAAAGTACGAAAAAATAAAATAAAATTTTGCTAGTGTGAAAGATTAGAGTTGGTATTGGCATTCGTGCATTCGGCAGTTTAAACCAAAAGTTAAAAACAAAAAAAAAAATCATCATAACACAACAGAAAGCAGCGACATTTGAGATCATTTGGAGCAGCGAAACATAAGGAAATCAAGCAATTGGAGTATTGGACAGCAGTAAAAGGGGCAGGTTGCAGGTGGTATAACAAGAAATTTTAAGTAGTTGTTAATTGATACCAACGTGAAGCTATTTCTTTGACATTTTACTTATATTTTACATTCATATATCATGAGGAAAGCCCAGTTATTCGGTATGCATTCTTTGCAAGTGACTAGAAGTCGTTTGAAGGGCAGTTTCACGCGTTTACTAACCTTTGCTGAAGAGTTAACGGATGATGAACCCATCGAGTTTATTGAAGTTAAGTCGAAAAATTAACGGAGACCTGGGATGAGTTTATTAAAACTCAAGACTCAATATACAGGTTTGAATTAGAACCTGATTATATAGATCCGGATTCCGATTTCGACGTCTACGAGAATAAATATTTTAAGGCGCGCGGGTTAATGTTGGTTCCAACTTGTGCTCGTCATGCTGCTTCGCCAACATCGTTAGCAGCAAGCGGTAATGATAGCAGCAGTGATGCAATCAATCGCTTAGTGGAACAGCAAGCTTCGTTTTTACAACAGCTAACCAGCACTCCATCATCGCGCCAGCAGACTACGGTTATTAAAGAATGTGATTTGCCAAAAATTATTATCGCACCTTTCGCTGGTTCCTATAAAGATTGGCCGTCATTCAAGGATTTATATCAGAGCTCCAGCGATAGTTAAATACATTTAACAAAGCTGCAAATCTTGTTGCTCACATATCGGCTTGCGATCGAAACTATAATCAAGCTTGGGAGCGTCTTCAAATCCGTTATGATCACCCAATGTAAATCGTGAACTCGTCCATTGACAATTTCATGAATCTCCCCTCCTGCAATGCCACAGATCTGGACATTCTGCGTAAAATCTCTGATGGAGCCGACGAGGTAGTAAGAGGTTTAGATGCCATGAAAAGAAGTGAAAAAGATTATTGGCTGATCTTTCTTTTGCTTAACAAAATAACTCTCTTGTTCATTCGAATTTACTACATTCAGCAAATGATTCCTCGGCTCAAAACACTACTTCTTACAATTCCTCGTTGTATTCCTAACTCGTCGGCTTCCCTCGAATTACACGGATTTTTCGATGCATCGCTAAAAGCGTACTAAAAATTGCTGTGTATTGTCGCCATCGCAAGGCAAATGGGAATTATCGGGTCACACTAATTTCAGCTAAAACCCGTGTCGCTCCACTTAAACAAATATCAATTATACGATTGGAACTCTGTGGCGCGTTGCTTTTGGCACGATTGATGAACACAATAATATCTTCGTTGCAAGTGGAAAATATTAAGTTGCATGCATGGTGCGATTCTAGCATAGTGTTGGCGTGGCTGTCATCCCCACCTTGACAACTTAAGACTTTCGTAGGAAACAGGACCTCCGAAATTTTGGATATCTTGCCGAGACCTATATGGAGATATGTACCATCAAAGGAAAACCCTGCGGACTGCGCTTCTCGGGGCATGCTTGCATCAAATCTACTCGCATTTTATTTCTGGTGGAATGTGCCTTCGTGTTTTTGGAGACAAAAGTCCAATCATTTCCTATTTAAACATCATCCGCCGGCTACGAGACCCGCTTTCTGCATCGCTTACTTGAACACGTTTCCACATGGGGAAAGCTTATTCGAATGGTTGCCTTCGTAAAACAATTTTTACATAACTGCAAAAAACGCCAAATTACTAGCTTGTCCTTTTAGGAGTCACGCCTGCTTACGCTTTGCACAAAAATTGTTAAGCTCTGATGGAAGGTCATTGTCGTAATTGGACTTAAGTCGGAACTCAACACTCAAAACACTTTCCCCATTTTTGGATAGTAATGGTCTGCTGCTGATGGGTGGAAGAATAAAACACTCACACATAAACTTCGGAACTCAACACCCAATAATTCTCCCCAAGCATTCCTTTATTACCAAAGTGATTATTTTGGACGAGCATATTCGAAATTTACACCCTGGAGTTGATGCTCTATTCGTAATTCTTCGTCAAAAGTTCTGGATTTTGGGATGTACGATTGCCTGAAATGCTTCCGGCAACGTCAACATACCAGTCAACAATATATGGCAGATCTTCCTTCGACACGGGTAACTCAATCATACCCCTTTGAAAATACAGGATGCGACTACGCTGGACCGCTAAACCTTAAATTATACCCTGGACGCAATCCTCGTAAAACGAAAGGATACATATGTTTGTTTATATGCCTTTCCAACAAGGCGATGCGTTTAGAATTAGCGGCGGATTTATCAACAGAAGCTTTCCTGGCTGCATTTCGTAGATTCATATCCAGACGAGGAAAATGCTCCAATGTTTATAGCGACAATGGAACAAATTTTAAGGGAGCTGCACGCATAACTAATGAAATGCATAAACTTTTATTATCATAGCATCATATTGATCGCGAGACACTTGCCAATGATGGTATACCTTGGCATTTTATTCCTCCATTCGCTCCACACTTTGGCGGAATATGGGAGTCAGGGCTAAGATCAGTGAAGCTGAATTTACCACTTGTTATCGGTTCGTCTATCCTTTCTCTCGAACAAATGCATACTTTTCTTTCGCAAATCGAAGCGATTATCAATTTATGAACCTTATGTGCTTGCTCTGATGTGCTTACTTAACACCATCTCATTTTTTAATAGGTGGTCCTTATACGGCTCCCCCTAAAGAAAACCTGCTGCGACTTCCGGTTAACAGAATGACGTATTGGGGGAACACTCAAAACATGTTTCAAGGATTCTGGAAAAGATGGCATCAGAAATATCTAACTTCCTTACAACATCGTCCGAAGTGGAACCAGCCACAACGTAACTTCAAGGTCGGCGATGTCGTGGTAATCAAAACGGATAATTGCCCTCCATCCAAATGGCAGCTGGGCAGAGTGATCAAAATACACCTCGGTGGTGATGATATGGTACAAGTGGTGACGGTGCTAACATCAAGCGGAATATTCACCCGGCCAATTAGTAAACTCGCCCTACTATCTACATTCTGAAACATGCTTTCAAGAGTGCCGGGATGTTGGGGAACATTTAGTACACATAAATTTGCATAACAATTATTTAACGTGACGTAAAGATAACACACGTAACTCATTGTTTTTTAATTCTTCCTGCACATGCTCTTTTATTACTCTATATCATTTATCATGGATTTGTACATTTTCCGTTAGAAATTTAAGTCATACCACTTGTTAAAAGCCGTGTGCAGTTGAAGTCGAACCCCCAGCGAATAAAGAAAAAAAAAAACAACTTGTTTCGCTAAAACTATTTCGTTTAGTTGCGTTTCATTCGTTCATAGTCACTCTAGATTGGACCGATTCATCCCAGTTAACCTTTTTCATCCACAGATTTTGTACTATAATCTTACCCTTTACAATTACGGGGTTAAATAAACCTAACGGATCGAAAAGAGTGGACAGCTCCGCTAGAATGACACGCTTAGTAATATTCTTCGAAAATTGTATTGCTGGAACCATATACTGCAGCTGATCACTCTGGGGGTTCCACTTGATTCCTAACGTCTTTATGATGTCAGAGTCATTGATTCGTAATGGAATTTCCCTCTGGTTTTCTGGTATGCGTCGTAGTTGAAGTTTCTTTTTTGTCCACCACTTCCGCAAATCAAATCCCGCTTCTTGAAGAATGGACTTCTGTGTATATGTTTAAGATTTTTCTGCAGAGTCTCCTTTACTTATGAGGTCATCCATATAGAAATCATCCCTCAATACCTTTGTCCCTAACGGAAACTTCAATGTGTTGCTATCTGCTAGAATCTTTAAGCAGCGCGTTGCTTGGAAGGACGCAGACATTGTTCCATACGTTACCGTCTTCAACTGATATCCCTGTAGGTCATCCGTGGCTTTGTTTTTCCAAACAATGCACTGGTACTTCCTATCGCCTTCCTCAACTTGTATTTGCCGATACATCTTAGCAATATCTGCGGTTATGGCGTACTTGTATAATCGAATTATTTAAAACAGCGAATTTTGAATGACTGGACCATTTAGCAACACCTCATTCAACGAAATATTTGATGATAAGGGACAACTACAATCAAACACTACTCTAAGTTTCATCGACGACGATTCTGGCCTAAGTACACATTGATGTGGGCAAAAATACCTCATTTGGTCTAAATGATGTCGAGAAATTTTATCCATGTGACCTAACTTTTCATACTCTTCCATGAATTAACAATATTTTGTCTTAACTTCTGGATTTTTATCCAACTTTTTTTCTAATGAAAAAAATCTTTTCTTTGCAATGCCGAGCGATTCTTTTAATACTTCCGGATTATCCTTAAATGGCAGTTTAACCACAGATTTACCGTCCTCCCCTCGCTCTACTGTGTTTAAAAAATGTTGTTCACAGCGTTCTTCATCAGGGGTAAGGAAATTTTTCTTTGACTATGCTCTTTCTATTTTCCAAAAGTTTTCTACCAATTTATTTAAATTGGCATCCTCCGTTTGTCCGTGACCACTTACCAAACATACACTTGCAACCAACGAAAGGTCGTATCTCCCAGATACTACCCAACCAAACAAAATTTTCTGCAGAGTGTTTTTTGGGATATCCCAATTATCGACAGCGAATGATCGAGTTGGCTGAAGATCGGTAATGTTCTTGATGAGAAGTAATTCCATATCTGTTTTAAAATCGGAAATCCTCGACTTGCAAGTCGGCTGTGTAACATATTTGATTTTTGATAACTCATTCCCCATTCCACTTATTTGCATATTGTAGATGATGCGATATTCCACAGATTTCAATTGTCTCATCTGACAGCTTTTTTCCGGCCAATTTAAATTGGTTCACTTCAAAAAATTTATTGGAGAAAATTAGTTTCTATTTTTCACCCTATCGCGAACAAGATTATCTTTAACCGTTTATGCAAGTGCGACAATATAATTTAACGTTATTATTTTGGAGCAAATTTAAATATACGGTGTAAATAAAGTTTTTTATGTGCCCTAAATGTCCCGGGTTTCTGCACCAATGTTTAATCGCAATAGTTTTTGCGACTTTTCGACTATAAAAGAACGATGACTTCCCGATTTGTTCGATGGTTTATATCAAGAAGAAAAAAACTACAACTACAACTGAAACTAGCTGTTTCAACAAGCGCCTAGATGGGTTCACAGTTCAACTTCGAATCCTCGGCCCTATTTTCTTGTGACCAGTCGTGCCTCTGTTTCAATTCCAGCGTATCTTTCGCCGGAATCTACAGGGACTTAATTCTAGATTTTCAACAATGTTTCTTTTATTCAGAATAAACATGTTCGTTTTAAAATTAATTATTCTAAGTATTTTATATACAAACTTCAAGAGAAAATACTTGAATTATAAAAATTATAAATATATTTGAAATAAAACAACAATTAACAGGCAAAATAAGAACTAATTCATTATTTAACCAAAAATCATTATTTACTATATATTCAAAAGTCCGCCATTTTGTCATAAATCAATATTTTTAAAATCGGCTATGACAAGTATTTGATTTCAGTATCTTTTTGTTTTTTTGTTTTTTTTTCAGATGATTTTGGAAGAAACGCCATTGAACACCGTTTACGCAGAATTTTTTACGACGCCTCAAGAATTATACAAAATCCTTGTATATTTTTGTTTTTTTTTTAAATAAAAAAAAAATTAAAAATTTTTCTAAATGTGTATACTTTTAGATACCTAAATTCCTAGTCCAAAATCTCAAATTGTTGTCTTTAAAAAAAAAAAATAAAAATACACAAAAATGACTTTTTTGGCCGACTCCTCTGTGTATAAACCCCTTTTAAGTTAAAACTATGTTGAATGCAAATTTCGATAGAGAATCGGTCAAATCATGGGTATTCGAGAAGGTTTTTGCCAATCTTTTTAAATATGTATATGTATATTTATATTATATATATATATTCTACTACGCTTACGCCTAGGGTTAATATATGTAGGGATCCCGGAGATGCAAATAGTAAGTAAAAAGAATTGTCTCTTCTGGTAACATAACACAATTAGCTTTAATTCAGTAATTCAGTTTTTCAGTTCCATTTTGCATTGGGGATAATGTGGCGTTGCCAATAGTCACCATCCTACACTCGGCCATCTCTCCTGTCCAATCATCGGTTCTTCGTTGGATTTGTTTGCGTTTTTAATGTTCATCTTAGCTGATTATTGTTACATCTGTTCTTATTTGGTATTCTGTCTTATTTGGTATCTTGTTTATTTTGGTAAATCAGGTTTGTATGCATCTTATTCTTTGTGTCTGTTTTCGGTGTCTTTAACGTCTTCTCTGTTTGTGACTGGTTGTTCAAAGCGCAAAACTTCTTCAGCATTATTTAATCTTCTTCCTCTTCTTCTTCTGAGGATGATGAGCGTCATGGTTTCATGTAATCTGCACTTGTAGATGTAGTACGTGGTCCTTCCTGATTTCCTTCCTTCCTTACGTCGTACCTGTCGTAAGGTGACACTTTTGCGATCTTGTAAGGGCCCAGGAACTTAGGATAAAGCTTTATATTAGCGCCAAAGTGAGTTCGTTTAATGTCCACCAAATCCCCTACATCGTACTTTTTCTGTGGTTTTCGTCGCTTATCGTATGTAGATCTGTTCTCGTCCTGCACTTTCTTTATGCTTTTTCTCGCCTCCTCTCTCGCGCCTTCTCGCTCTAATGTGAAAGCGCTGAGCAACTCCTCCTTAACTGCTTCCGCTAGCTCCACCTAGTTGTTCATCCTCATCCTTGTGCCTACTAGGAGCTGAAATGGAGTCCTGTTAATGCTTCGGTGCCATGTTCAGTTTAAATACTGCTGGAGCTTTGACGTATGATCATACATCATACGTAGTGATGTATGATCATCAGTGCATTTGCAGAGCACTGATATTATTACACGATTCACTCTCTCTACCTGTCCGTTGCCACTTGTTACGCCTGTATTTATGTTCAGTAGCTGTATTTTCTCATCTGCATTTGTCATCCAGGGAAACTTTGAAAGGGCATCTATCACACAAAAGATATAGGCGTATCCTTTTCCAGTTGGGGAGAGTGGACCTAAGTGGTCGATGTGATAGGTCCTCAATGGATTGTCTATCGGATTGAGGAATCCTTCCTGGCGTTGGGCTTTTCGCTCTGAAAGTATGCAATTAATGCAGTTCTTCCTGCAAGTTTCTAGCTTATCCCGCAGCTTCGGTATAAAATAGTCCCTGCTGACGACCTCCTCCATCTTCTTAACACCAAAGTTACCATCGTTGTGTACCTGTTTTATGATTTCATCCTACATTCGCCTGGGTACGCAGAGCAACTTTCTTCCTTCTTTGTCGGCCTTGTAAAGAATGTTGTATCCTTATATGAAATCATCGTGGCTCTGTCCTGTCGCTAGTAGCTTCTTAAGCGTCTTCGATCCTCGCCAAGAACTCTGTCGAAATATGGAAACAGAATGGATTTCGACTTAAAGCGTCTGCGTGTTTAGGTTTTGTTCCGGCTCGATGCTCCAACTGATAGTCGTACTCCTGTAGTACGAGAGCCCATCCTGCATACCTTGTCGGTAATTCCACCCGTTCCATCGTCCCCTTGAACGCAGCACAATCCGTCGCAATTTTGAATCGAATTCCGAGCTGGTAGTTATGTAGTTTTTTAATTGCGGAAACTATGGCTAACACTTCTACCTCATGGCTGCTGTAATTCTGTTCCGCCGGTCAAGTCTTTCTGCTGTAGTAGTAGACGGGATGAAACTCAGTATCATGCTTTTGAAGCAGCACCGAACCATAACCCCACTTAGGTGCATCAGTTTGCAGTTCCCTTTCTTAATCGCGCCGATTGAAAGCTGCTTTCTGATTCACACTCCATTCGAACGCGACGTCCTTCTTAAGTAGATCCGTCAATGGCCTTGCCATCAGCGAATATCCCGGCACAAACTTCCTGAAGTACCCGGTAAGTCTTAGGGAACTCTGCACCTTCTGCTTCCTCTGTTGGAGCTACACATCCGTCATCGATTGTCAGTCCAAAGTAGTTAATGCGTCGGCAGGGAAACTGACACTTCTTTCACTTGAACTGGACGACGTAGACGCTCCCAATTTTGAGTACCTTCTCTAGGTTCCTAAGGGCCTCTTTTTCGTCTTTAACTAACACCAGTAAATCGTTCATGTAAAGCATCTTCTTCTTTTTCTCTAACAGAGGCCTTAAAACTAGATTTATGTGACGTTAAAACACTGCTGGAGATGTGTATAATCCGAACGGGACTTTATTGAATTCGTACTGCCCGGAGGGTGTAACGAATGACGTGTACTTTTTGCTTTCTTCGGCGACTGCGACGTGGAAGAAGCCATTTTCCCGGTCCAATGTCGAAAATACTTTGGCATCGCTCAAAGCATCTATTTGATCCTCGATCAGTGGCATTGGGTAATGCCCACATAGAGTAGCTTAGTGCCGTCCTTCTTGTTAGCTAGTACAATTGGACTTGCAAAATCCGAATAACTCGGCCTAATTACACCATCTTCCACTCACTTCACCTGCTCGTCCACGATATCCTTTTCTAGTGGTGCCAGTCTTCTAGGACGTTGGACAATCGGTGTTTCATTTTGGAGCACGATCCTCATCTTCACGTTCGTGTGTTTCCCCAGTATAGGATTATAACTCTCAACCAACCGTGTGATCTCTTCCTTGTAGTCTGGGTTGACGGAGTCGAATCTTGCTTCTGATCGCGTAGATAGGTTAAAACACCCCGGAAAAATTTCATCCTGGAACACAGTAACGTCGTTTCCTAAAATCCTGATTGTCGTCCCCTTAAGAATATGATCATAGGCTGCTTCATGCAGGTCCTTGAAAAGAGGAAAATGCGGGTTTTGCAGTCCCGTCCATCGATCCTCACTTTCCATTCCATCAAAGTACCCTGGGGATTCTGCTGGTTTCTTTGCTACGACGTCGAATTTCGATGGGCTATCCTGTAGGTCCGGCAGGCTCATGGCTATGTATTCGTCGCATCGTATGGCCGTGATAGAGCTGCCAGTGTCGATATCGGCGAAAATCGGTTGACATTCTATCGCCAATCCCTCGCTGTCTTGTGTTGTCCCACAAAATTCGTTTTTGGCCATCCGTTGTAGTTGCTACTCTTGGTCGGACAGCTGTTTGACTTATGGCCAAACTCGTTGCACTCAAAGCACTGTAGGCGTTGCTCCTTGCGATCAATGCTTTTGTGGTTATTTTTTCCGCAGCTGGTTTTGTTTGCGCTTCGTTGTTTCTGGTTAGACCCAACCTGTTTTCTCTGGAAAGACTCTCTCTGAAACGCTTGTAGTCGTTCAACTTTTCCTTGAACTCCTTTATTGTGTTCCCTAGGTACAGAAGTACCTTATTTCTAGGTTCGTCCTCTATTCCGTCGATGACGTATTGGATCACTGTCTTGTCGTCGAGTTGACCCCTTGCCCCAAGTTCGCGCATTGCCATCAAATACTCCTGCAACCGTTCATCCTTTTTCTGCTTGCGATCAATCATCCGCCGATGAATATCTGCAGCCGAAATACTGTCGCCGAACTCCTCTAGCAAAAAGCTCCTTAGCTCTTCCCATTTAACTAACCATGGTCTTGATCGTACCGCCATCTTTGCTGCTCCCATCAACAACCGTTTGGCATAAAGGACACGTCCGCTGCTGCCTCGAAGTCCTTGAGCCACATCTCTACACGATAGTCGTACTTGTCTGCAAATTTTGGGACTGCATTCAGCACGTCCTCGAAACTTGTAGAATTTCTGCCTCTTAGTTGTTCGACCTCCATTCTAAGAAGCGTTAGCTCCATGTTCTCCTCTAGTTTTCTCCTTTTTTCGTCCTCTTGGTGATCGTTTGATTTATCATTCTCCATCCTGCAACAACCGTAATCGCCGCCTCCTGCAACCTTACTCATTCAGGGTACTCTACATACGAAACTCTTGGCAATTTGTAAATAAAAATAGGTGTATACATTCGATCAATATTCAATTACTCATATTCTATGAAGGTATTCCTACCTGAATATATGTACAGTAACCTTGGAAGTATTTTTCTTCTTTTACAACTGAAGAATATTCGAGAACACTTTTGAAACACGTAGAAACAAGCATTCCTATATTTTTGAAGTATTCAAGCCTTATAGTTCAGTTTTTATCGTTTGCTTTAAAAATCAAAACGTGCAGTCACTGCAGAGAGAGTTCGAATAGTTTAGTATACGAGGTGTGATCAATTAAGGTGACTTTATATAAAATATTAATGTTGTCCCCTTCAAAGCAATTTCCCTTAGATATAAAACACTTGTGCCAACGTCTTTTCCAATAATCGAAGCACTTCTCATAAGTACTTTTTGGTATAGCCTTGAGCTCTTCCAGCTTTGCCGTTCTTATTTCTGCAATCCTTGCAAATTTCCCTCCCTTAAATTTTGGCAACAGGAAAAAGTCGCTGAGGCATGACTGTCATGTTGTTTCTGAGCAAAAAATCTTTCACAAGCAACTATGCTCATGCCACGGTTCTTCTGATAAAAATTAAGAAGTTTCGGAACAAATTTCGCTGACACACGTCTCATGCCCAAAACATACGAAAAAATTGCATGACACGAGCCGACCGATATGCCAATATCCTCAGCAACTTCTCTTATGCTATTTCGACGATTTTGCAAAACAATTTTCTTTACAGCTTCGAAGTTATCATCTTGTGTCAATGTTCTGGAAAGTCCAGAGCGAGGCGTCTTCTTGGCCATCTTGGAAGACGACTACGACGAAAGTAGTAAGTGACAACGAAGTAGCTTCAGATGTATCAGCCAGCACTAGTACAACTTTTGTGGCAAAAAACAAAATGGTTTGGAAACTCCCACTGAAAGCCATATATACGTTTTGACGATTACACTACATGCTAGGTACGAACAGTCAATGATAAAGCTACACAGACCCAGTACTTTTTCTACTCCCGGTCTCAGAAGAACTAGCCATCCCAATAATAGAAGAGCGATTTTCTAAACAGCAAGTCATGCGATAATTAATTATTTTTTTTGTAATTTTTCATATATATGAAAAACTCCATGATTTTTGTCCAACAATCCTATTGCCAAATGTGATATTTATTAATATTGTAAGTTTACAGTACATTTAATAAATAAAAAAATTGAAATAAATATCTACTGTTTTTATATATTGTATGTTTTAATAATAATTATATTTTTACAACAAACTTTTTTTAACGACATAATATACGAAATTCATGCTCTTTCTATCGGGGTCCCCGGTTGCCCGGGTTATGTTTTGATGAAAGTCAGTTACCTGGTGTACCGGTATGAAGTGAGCGCCAAGATACAAATGTCTCGCTAGGGAACATTTATTGTGAACGGGCCTTAATTTTATTTTTTGTTGGATTGCTATGACGCCTGTCAAACATATTTAGTATACATCAAATCATTGAGCAAACAACATCATATTTTTTCATAGTGTTAAAAATGCCAAAAATGATGACTTGCGGAAAGCATTATTTTTTTTGTTTTCATTTGAAGAAACATGCTGCATAATTGCATCGAATGCTTATTGAGGCATATGGTGATCATGCTCTATCAGAAGCAACATGAAAAAGATGGTTTTAACGGTTCAGAGATAATGATGATGTGAGAAATGAAGAACGTGGAAGACCACCAAAAAAGTTTGAAGAATTGCAAACAATATTAAATGAAGATGAAAATTTGAGTCAGAACCAAATGGCAGAAATGTTAAATGTTGCACAACAAACAATTTCTAACCATTTAAAAGCTATGGGAAAGGTCTAAAAGTCTGAAAAAAGGGTGCCACATGAACTAAATGAAAGACAGATGGAAAACCGAAAAACCACTTGTGAAATTTTGCTTCAAAGACACGCTAAAAATCAGTTTTGCATCAAATTTTTACTGGCGATGTAAAATACATTTTCAGAATCCTAATAAATCCGGGCTAATCCGGGACAACCATCAACTTGGACTGTAAAACCAGATCGATTCTGCAAGAATCGTGCCTGGTGTTACCAGAAAGGTGTGGTGTACCACAAGCTCCTAAAACCCAGTAAAACCGTTAATACAGATCGCTACCGATAACAAATGATCAATTTGAACCATGCATTGATCGAAAAACGAACAGAATGGACCAGAAGACAAGGCAAGGTAATTTTGCTCCATGACAATGCACCTGCAAACAAAGCAAAACTGGTTCAGGATACAACCAAAGCCCTTGGCTGGTAGCTGCTACCCCACCCGCCGTGTTCACCAGACTTGGCTACTTCCGACTACCATTTGTTTTCATCAATGGGCACTGATGAGCAGCACTTCGAATCCTACGGGGAAGTCGGAAATTGGGTGACTTTTTGGTTTGCTTCGAAAGTGAACTGTTTTATTGGTGTAGAATCCATGAATTGCCTGAAAGATGAGTGTAGCTAGCAATGCCAATACTTTGAAAAAAAGGTTTTTTACTTTCCCATTAAAAATTACTGTTTTACTTTCACCGGTACACCTGGTATTTTCGTATTCGGATTGTTTTGATTGTATATTGTAGTATATAAGCTTTTATAAGCGCCGTATTTAAAAGTAAATCGAAAGCAACTTTGTGGAACCAACGGATAGTTTTACGGAGAGGACTAAACTAACTTGCTAATTGATCAGCTAAGTCTATACCTGGATTTAAAAAAATATATATATCAAAAAAATCATTTACAACAAATAAAAAACCTTATGTAACTTGTGTACTTACCTTGTTTGCATTTATTGTGTTATGTCAGGTTTGAGAATATTCTCACCATTCTTTTTCTTTTTTCCTAAGGGCACAAGTGCACCAGTATTTGTTGTGGATAAAAAGCGTACATCTCTTTTATCTCTCCAGTATCTAACTACTATGGTTTACTAAACTTTTCAAAAGTAATACACTATCCTTGTTTCTCTTGAGTTTATTTAGACAAGCCTTTTCTATTCCTTCGTAATGTTCCCTGTAGATGCGTTTTTCTATTTAGACAAACATTAGCCAATTCGACAGAAGTACAAAAATTGTCGACTGTTAGAGTTCGGTTTTCTCTTTAGGTGTATGCAAACATTGATTGAAAGAGATAGACCTGTTGTTATATCTGAGTTTCGAGAGTATAATTTCAAATTATTAATATAGCCATCAGTATCCACCAATTTGAACACTTTAACACCATACTTATTTGCTTTCCCAGAAAGATATTGTTGAAATCCTAGGCGACTACGGAAAGGGATTATGCTCTCATCAATCACCAAGTTCTTGAATGCTGGCCTGTGTTTCTTAAAGTTTTCAATTACTTCGTGCACGATTTTGTCATCTTTAAAAGTTTTAGATGATGTTTCAAACTAATGGCCGCTATTTTCGTAGTGTGGGTATTGGGTCTATAACTTTGCTGAGATGGGTTTGCTAAGAGTGGCGTAACTTGTATTATTCCATTGGAACATGTGTTGGAAAGCTACTGTCATTGTACGTCATTTCAGTATATATCATTCGTTTGAAGCGTAAACAAAAATAATTTTTTTTTTCACTCAAACGTGTCGAACTTTGCGCCTGAAAAAGTGTTTTTGCGGTGAGTTCTTCTTCATTACTTTAATATAAAGAAAATTGCTGCCGCAAGTCATCGTATTTTATTGGAAGTTTATGGTGAACATGCGCTAGCTGAGCGAACGTGTCAAAAGTGGTTTGCACGATTTAAAAGTGGTGATTTTGACTTGAAAGACGATGAACGCCCTGGGCAGCCAAAAAAGTTTGAAGATAAAGAACTGGAGCATTACTCTATGAAGATTGTTCCCAAACACAAGAAGAGCTCGCAGAATCTTTGGGTGTCACTCAAGCAGCCATTTCAAAACGTTTAAAAGCATCTGGATATATACAAAAGCAAAGAAATTGGGTTCCACATGAACTCAAGACGAGAGACGTCGAAAGGCGGTTTTGCATGTCCGAAATGCTGCTGGAACGCCACAAAAGCAAGTCATTTTTGCATCGGATTGTTACTGGTGATGAAAAATGGATCCACTACGTCAACACCAAACGCAAAATATCATACGTGAAACCGGGGTAACCAGCCAAATCAACGGCAAAGCCGAATATCCATGGCGCGAAGGTAATGCTCTGTATTTGGTGGGATCAGATGGGTGTGCTGTATTATGAGCTGCTAAAACCGGGTAAAACCATCAATGGACAACGCTAACGAACCCAATTATTCCGTTTGAAGAGAGCAGTAGCCGAAAAACCCACGTAATATGCTACGCTCGGCCCCACGTTGCTATTCCGGTTAAGAACTATTTGGAAAACAGTGGATGGGAAGTCTTACCCCACCCGCCTTATAGCCCAGACCTTGCCCCTTCTGACTACCATTTGTTCCGTTCGATGCAGAACGCCCTCACTGAAATACGTTTCACATCAGAGCAGAATATCAAAAATTGGCTTGACTCATTCTTGGCTGCCAAGCCGGCGCAGTTCTTTTGGGATGGGATCCACAAATTGCCAAAAAGATGGGAAAAAGTCATAGCTTCAGATGGGCAATACTTTGAATAATACTTTTGTACATGTTTTTCTTAAATAAACGTTCAAATTTTGAAAAAAAACCGAACGAATTAAAATATATATCCAATATGTATATATAAATCTCAACAAAATCTGAAACCGATTGCGTGTCATAATGTTTGGAACGAACGAATTTGCAAATAAGTTTGTCTGCTTCCAATAATTTGTGATTGAAAGATATTTTACCTCACCCATGTACATCACTATGGCCAACTCAATAATCTCATTTATCCTTCTGCTCCTTCGACTTTTGGACCGATATATGTAATTGTTCGCACAATGATATCTATAATCGTATGAGACAAAAATTTTCTGTAATATTCAGATGGTAAGCCGGCTGTGATGACAAAATTTCTGAGAACTGCTTGAAACTATTTCCAGTTGCAGGAGAATCCCAAATGAACGGAATTTCGCTCCGAATTCCTTCTGTTATATTATCAGTTTCCGCTATTCGGACTTCCCGATTTTCTTGGCAATTTTCTGCAGAAATGCTTTTACTTGTATCACTATCGTATCCCGGGATGTAAAGCTCGTCTTCATCCGCACTAAAATCGCCCGAATAATCACTAGAACTATCACTACAATGACTTTCTGACGCTTTCACCATTTCGACAATTTTCTTTGGGATCCATTTCTCTAGGTAATTCAATATAAATCAGAATATACATAAGCACGTCCACTTCGAACACTAACTTCGTACTAAATAACTTCTGCCTTCTTTAGATTACGGGTGATACACGTGCAAGAAAATAGAAAATTTTTATTTTTAGACGCAAATGTATTACTGGTGATCACTATAAAAAAAAAAAAAACATGTTCAAGCATATCATAATATGCCTACTATAACTGGTGCAAAATATCCCAGCCGTTAATTCATCCTAACATGTATATTCCTGCTTGGCACCTGGAGGAAAATTTCTGTTATGATCACCGGTGATGCACTGGGCTCTGGGGAATGACTTTTGTTATGATCACCAGTGATACCCTGGTAGCCAACGTGTTAAGGAGAGATATACCATACACCTTTCATGGTCGAAAAAAACATATTCAGCATATTCTTGAAGCTTGTGAAACGCAAAATCAATATTTCGATACATAAGCCAGTCACAGCCGAGAGAGTGAATCTAGTTTTGCGGAGTAAACCGAGAGGCAAATATAGTAGTGGCAAGCGACCCTTCGAACAGAGCATCCCTAGACCTATGTTATTATTTAACAAAAACAGACACGTTTTGTCAGTAACTTGCCGTTCGTGAAACTGTGCGTTACACTGAATTTTCGTTTGTGAATAAACGACATGGTTGTCAAAAATTAAGGTTCTCAAGAAATCCGTCATTTATTATCTTTTCGCAAAGTTCGGAGCAAGAAGTAAATACCGCCTTTAAATGTCCCAATGCCAAAAAATTTAGGACTGGTCATGAGACATCCGCCCCAGAAGACTCAAACATCGTGGTTCGAGTTTTGAATTTTCTGACTGTGTTTTTGTCTTATCGGAATGTGTAAAATGTAAAAAAGTGTGATAGTGATTTTCGATTCTCAAGAGAAAGTACTCGATTTTGAAATTCTAGTTTCGTGTTCACCGTGCAGACCGACTTTCATTTGTAATGGAAATTATTATTCCCTGCCATTAATACAGGACAAAAATAAATAATTTGCATTAAATTAGATAATTTGCACTAAGCCCAGAGTCCTTCAACCTAGTGGTTATATGTGCAATGATGGTAAATATTCGTATAACAAATCACTTAAAATAAAACTTAAGTCCACGAAGAACCCTCCCTTCTACATTTCCCTCACCCTTTTGACCAACAAGTACCGGCAACTAAAGAGGCCAGCGGCAGGCATGCAAGTTTTAACTCCATCCTAGGCTCGTCGGAACGTGGTGGGATCTTATTTCCATGCCTTCTCATTATGTAAGTTGAGTTGTAATTTCTTTTGTTTATTATTTTTTTTATTAAAAAAAAGCGACCCGTATTCGCCCTAAGTCTAGCAATTAGAAAAGCATCCTAGATGATGAATTTAACAAAAAAATAATAAAAAACTGGTAACCAGAAAATATCTTCTCATCTCCTAACTATATTCTTTTCCGGTTTATCTTCTTTCTAAGACTGGCTCTGACCGGTAAAATAAAATAAACAAAAACAAAGCGCATTTCAGGTAAGTATATGTATACAAATATACAAATTTATTCTTCGTAAGAAAGAGAGAGGAGAATCATTAAAAAACCTAAGGAAAAAAAAAAAAGAAAAAAACGGAAACTTTTTTTTACGAAAACACGTACGAGTATGTTGATATAAAAGCAACTTAGTCTAGTGTTACGAATTAAAATTATGAAGATTAAGATGAAAATTTAAAGTTAATTCATTCATCAATAAAAGGGATATAAGCTCTACGAATGTGTCTATATATTTTGTTTGTTTTAGGTTTTGTCTCTAAATCTATGGTAAACTAGAATGAATTCTTAGGCAAATATAGATGATATCTTAAATACTAAACATATACTATTTTAGAATATGCACATACATACAAATTTTTGTGTATAGATATATTTATCTAATAATATAATATCGGTCGGATCGGGAGCACATAAACGCTACGCACGGAGACGAAACTCGCATAGTGAAAGCCGAGCTGCGAGCGCAAGAACAGACGAAAGAAGGTTAATATGGCATTGACAACAAAATTTAGAAGCTATGAACATTCTGTCGACCGTAGAAGATTAACACTATGGGCCTAGTGTTAATAATTCCATGTAAGTTGACAAATTTCATGATTTATTCATTTCTTAATTTTCAAACTCAAAATTTCTCGAAAACCAATGAACTGATTGAATTGAATTTGTGGTTTGTCTATACATCATTATCTAGTTCTTGTCATAGGATTTCTTTTTTTTTAAAGGCAAAATAATAACCAATTTTTGAACCAAAAATAATTATTTACTATATTTCAAAAGTCCGCCATTTTGTCATAAATAAATATTTTCAAAATCGGCTATGACAAGTACTAGATCTTAGTACCTTATTTAATAATTGCCCGGGTGGCAACGCTCGGGGTAATATATGTAGATCATAGGTCCTGGAGAAGAGGTTTTCTATTCGTATTATTCCATTTTATACCCTTAACTTTTGAACATTTTCCTGCTGAGATTGTTCATATAGGTGGATCTGGATCGGTACTGTCAGTCCTACCAACAATTGTTTCTATTGGTTTTTTATTTGTTAAAGACTTTATTGAAGAATTACATCCATATGAAGAGTGATCTAATAATTTTATAAAGAATTGGTGGGTGCGTTCTGTTATGAGTCAATGTATAATTTCTGAAATAGTTGAAAGAAATCTTTCTAAAAGCCAGTTTAGGGCCCCAAAATTAAAAAATAGATTTTTAATTATGTTAAGTTGATCTTTGGTCATAGAACAAGTAGATGTTGAATTGAAGGTTTTTCTATTGTTGAAGGCGACCACGCTGAAACTTTTATCTGTTCGTTAATTTGTAACATATTGTACTCGGCGGGCTTACCTGAATGGTAGAGAGAAATAACGAAAATTCAATGAATAGCAATCTATTCAACAAAAAACCAAAATACTCATATTTATCTGAAATAGCCAGCTATGACTAGCCAGGTATGATACCAAAGTATGACTAAATATGCAGTGGAACCCATTTAATTAGACTTCAATTAACATCGTGTCCAAAACATGCAGCAGCTATCCGATTGATTGAAAAACTAGAAAACTAGAAAAACTAGTCCACTTTGAGCTATAGCTCCATAAAAAGTAAAGTGAAGTAAATATTCGCAAACGGCTTTCAGCATGATGCGATAATGAAAAGGTCAACAATTTTTACCTTTTCCCAGAAGTATGTGCTTTTATCCATTCTATAATTAACACCAACACTTTCATATTTAACGACTAAGATTCTATTTTCTATTAAACAATTAATTTTGAACAACTTTTTAACAACAATTGGTTTATAGAACACTTTCTTGGATATTTTAGATATGTTTGTATAAGTTGGGACTAGACCGCAACACAATCTTTATATTAGTGAACATACTCGTATGTATATCCTTCCCCGATTTTTCAATCGAAACTTCACTGAATCCAAATAGTGCACACCCTTATGGAGTTGCACACAAGGCAACATGTCTTAGGTGAGAAAATATCTATCGGATACTGATCACTAGAAAGCTGTGATATATGCTTACATATGAAGAGAATCGTTTTTTTTTTTTTAAGCAGTGATTCAGTAAAGGTCTTTTTTACCAAATTAAATTTCCCGAAAACAGACGCTGGCACATGCAAAGATAATACGATGAGAATTCTGGACCATACACAGCTTAGCATAGCAGATGTGTAGACGAGCGCATAATAGAGCATATCCGTACATATTTGTATTTAGATAATGCTTAAAAGGGCGGCTCAAATTTTGTTCAATACTGTGTCGGTGTTGTTTGCTATGCTTATCTTGTGTACTAAGATCAAATCTGGAGAGAAATGTCTAACATTTGAAAGTTAAGTGAATAGGTTCCACAAATAAAAAATTTGTTTTTTAAACATCGCTTTATTGAATGTTTCTTGTGTTAATTTTAGTAAACGCACTGACTTACATAATACAAAATGAATACCTGAAACTGCATTAGCATCAGTTACACTGTTGGTTCAAATGCGAATGATGCATTATTTTGTGGAATATATGCGTAAGTAGTGATGGACATCGTTTTTTTACCCACCCGGTAGGTATTTATTATATGTATACCGAAAAACGAATTTACCAAGTTATCCAAGATCGGGTATTTTTTATTTTAGGTATAAAATGCTGATTGATTTTGTGATTTTATCCTGATCGGGAAAATGTTGGGATTGGTAGACTTATTTTCTATCAATTTGAATACTGTTCTAATAAATTTATGACCCAGCGTGTTAACTAAAAAAATCCGAAAACTTTCTAAAAAATTGATTAAAGAAAAAATATTCGGCTAATACCCGATAATGTTCGCGTGTGAGTGAAATAAGGCCCCCCACCAACAGAAAAAAAGGAGGTAGTGTAGACTATCAGAACTAAAATTTAAACTGAGCATCTTTATATCAGCGTATGTACTCGCATAGTTTTATATTTTTCTATTACAATTAAGAAGTTTTTTTTTCTAATTTAAGTGGTTACGTAAGTTTGGAAATTTCATATTTTTTATTTTCAATTTTGTTATTTAATAGTACAATACCATATATCAGGAAAATTTTCTTAAAGTTCAAGTCAACTGGAGTAAAACTCTAGGGTAGAGAGTGTTTTAAGAAATTGCTTTTCGGCCAGGCAGCTACTTATCTATTGTCTGTCGGTGTTTCCCGCTTTTCTAAGCGTCGAGTTACCTTTATATGTGAAACTTGAAGGAAATAACAGGATACATCATAGCAGAGTTTAAAGTATGGCATGAGGATCATTTAGAAAAAAAAACCAATGCAGTTCCAATGGCAATATGTAAGTTTGACAAAACTCTATTTCTTAAGTCGGTGGATACGATTTTTTAAAAATTAAGCCTTCGACCTTTTTGAAATTTTGCATACTTCTTCTAGATAGAGTTGTTCAGCGATCGAACGAAGGTCTTTTTTTTTCATTATTTACAACTTATTTTACAAGGCAATATGTGGTGTAGATTTGACCGATCGTGATATTTTTTGCATACTACTCTGCCAAAAAATCAAATTTAATTTTTTTTTTAAATCCTTGTTTCAATTAGCTACGTTCATTATATCGTGACCACCACGAAGATGTTTTTATTAACCTTCGAAACCCATGTAATCACTTAAGGACGAACGAATCTTTTTTTTGTCCATTGAAAGCAACAACAGTGAAAATTCATATGTGTTGGATTTGATTTAAATAAAAAAAAAATTCATTCAGTATATTTTTGTTTCTTTAAAAAAGACAAAAAAAAAAAAAAATGTTCGAAAAAAATGTATGTACTTCCATACCTCATATAACCATTCACATAAACAATGATTAAATAAGCTTTACAAAAAAAAAAATTTACCAATCATAAACTCCAATCTCTTAGGTGACCTCACGGAATTGGAAAAAATCTCAACCGTCATAAGGTGCATCCGAGATTTTTCAGAACAAACTGTTTCTCTTTCGAGAACGGTGTTTAGATAACATTCCGCAGGTATACATTTATCTGATCAATTTTTTTTATATGAGTTAATATACCATTTGGATTAGTTTCTCACCTGCTCATTGGAAATCTCGGCAGGCAGATCGCCAGTCCTGGCAGTGCGGGTTGGCACTCTGTCCGTGTTGAGACTTTTCTGCCCTATAGCCAAAATTGTTCTTTTTTGATTCCTTTAAATGCATAATATCGCCTGTAGGTGTATTTATTTTTATATTGATCTCATTTCAAGTACATAAAAACATTGGTTAAAAGCTAATTATTTAAAAAAAAAAAAATAATCTCAAAATATTTATTAAAAAGAAATTCGGCTCTGTAATGTCAGGTGGTACATTCGTGTGCCGAAAGAAATACTAAATATTCTTAATTCAATTAACTTATATATTAAGAAAATTATAATAATAATAATACTACCTGCTCCACATCTTATCTAGTCAGGATCCATTTTTTTCAGATTCATAATGAATAATGATGTGCAAACTGCCTACGGGTATCTGAAGGCAGCCTATTTAACATAAATGAGACAAAGATTGTATCGAAACTATTTGAGAGAATATTAATAAAATTATTTCATTTCCGATAATATACATAGTTAAATCCACCATCTCCATCTGAGTGGCACAATCATAATGGACTGAACTCTGATTTTTGAGAAGTTTGAAATCAGTAATAAACTCCAACAAATTTTCATGCACTCGAGTTTTCAAGTCCATCGATACTAAATGGCTTTGAGTGCATCTCAAGTACATGTGTTTAAATGTACTATCGATATTCTGATATTGTCTCCATCAAAGTAATCCGTACTGACTGCAATTGTATGTGTCAGTGTTTGATAATGTGCTAGATGTTCGGTATGTCCTTTAGTGTGCCCAGCAAGTTTTATTTAATCTCATCTTGGCTGCTAAAATGCATTCCGCAAACAGGTAAGAGCCCCACGCTACCCAGTCAAGTGAGTTTAAAGGTTATATGATGGTAGTTGTATTGTTCTCGTCTAGAAATGCACGCAAAGTCAATCCGAAATGCCCAAATTTTACTCCTTATTGATAGTCTGACCTCTCCTACTTCCTTATTTAATACATATTTACCTTTGCCCTGCAAGCAAGGCTTTTGAAATCGTTTGAAGTGAGCACAATCATATCAATATTGAAAACTAATTTAAAAAATTCTTCTTAATCATGGATGACGATGGATAAAATTATGGACGAATTCAGCTGCAGTTACTACATTTTTGCTTGTTCAATATCTTCCGACAACTAACTCCTTCTCAGCCAGAAATTTCTTTATTTCTATCATCTCCATCAAAGCTTTCGACAAAACAAGAATGCATACGAAACAAGGTCAATAAAAAAAAGTAGAAAGTAGGGCACAATATAATAAAAAATTAACAACTGTATCAGAACATGACGAATGGGCACATAAAAGCGCGAGTTTCTCAGTGAGATACCAATTGTCATCTCCAGGCTTGTCGGTCAACAAGATTTGAGACCTAAAAAACTCTCTCATTTTGACCTACCTTCAGAGGAGTCCTGCATACTCAAAAGTGATGATATAGACTTCAGCTTTAATGTCACTGCACACTCGGATAATTCGCTCCCTCTGAACAAGAAGTGAAATCTAACCTTTTTTAAGCAGATAACAACGTTGCATCATAGATCAGTTTTAGAGTCATTTTCATTCTTTTCCTGACTCTTTTACTGTACACAGAGTGTCTATTTCGTATTTTCTCAGCAAAATGAGTTTTAGGGTGACTTCGTCAGACTGCATGTCCATAAGACGAGAGTCAAAAGACAGCCGGTTATCAAAACTGAAAGATGTGTTTGGGAGTGCAATCCGTGATACAAACATCAAGTGGAAGGAGATACTGTTTCTTGTTATCTAGTGGCATGATCTTAGAAGACAGTACAGTAAGTCGACCAACTTTCACTATAACAGTGGAAACAGGTAGCCGCCCTAGTTCTGTTCATCAGCATTGCTCTAATCAACGAAACTAGTAGTTCGTCTATGAAAATTGTCCTGCCACACCTCCCATCAAAAATTGGTTATGAGGGATTCGCTTTACTCAGTTTCGATCGAAAAGCAAATCCACATCCAAATAAGGGTACATTCCAAGTGCAAAGCCGAAACTCATAGTCCCTTACGCCTTTGTTGGCGCCGTCAACTTCATTCCCGTCTGTATCCGAGTATCCAAGGCTGTTGGTTATCTCTGATTTTTTTTTTTTTGCTCGGCCTTAGACAAGAGGCCCGGATAAATACTCCGGTGCCAGTAGGTTATGAGAGCCACCGCTGTTGGCAAACACTCTTGTTTTACTTCTAAAATAGTATTGTAAGCTGGGTAAATATGAGCATTTCTTTCTTTTGGGTTCTTAAGCTTTTTAAGTGTTTTAGGAGAATACTGAACACTCTTTTTACGTCTTTGGCTTTAGAATGATTTCCTTCTCTTCTAAGACTCAACAGTAAATGATAATTCTTCGACGGATCTTTCAATAAGGTTTAAAAATTTTCGTTTTTAAGCTCTGTTTCCACATTCCTGAAATTACTTTTCCGGTCTTGCTTGTACAGAATTTATTGGCACATGAATTTTAGGCAATGGAATTAGGAACTCTTTCTAAAGCCAAAGCTTTTTAATTTTTTAAAACCGTTGTAGTGAGATATTTTTTTTTTTTACTTTTTGAAAAGCTGTCACACAAAAGATTTACTTTATTCGAGGCATTTTTTATGAGCACCTTCATTAAGAACGGTTATTGAATTTATTTGGCATTACGCAGTACAAAACAATACTTGCACATACTGTTACTGATGACTTAAAAAGAATTTCACTCTGAATGAACAAAAAAAACTTCTTGACGTAAAGGGAATGGTCGCCCCGAAAAGAGCGGATGGATACCTGTAGGAGCAAAATAATGTTGCGCTGAGTTTCGGCACTTTAATAAGGCATTATTTTAAAGGTAATAATTCAATCTTCAAATGAAAAAAATTTCACGATGTCACTTTATCGCACTTGTTTGTTATGAACCAATTATGACCAGCTAGTGTTGTATTGAATCGGCTAATGTGCGCCGCCGTTCTGAAGATGGAGATGTGCCCTAGTACGAACAATTCCACCAAAAATAGGATCTCGAGAAATCGTTGGTCGATTCATCGTGCATAATCATATGATGAATCAGCATCTTTCCGCAAAATCTTCAATAAAATCGACGACACAGCTCCAATCGCTGACCAAGATGGTGAATCACTTATTCGGTTCCTCAATACCACAGAAGCAATAGCTTCTTCGATGAGTACTGTACAATGTCTCAGCAAATGCGTATTATCAATGAGAGTATGCGTGGTGCGAAAACTATTTATGGCAATTCAAATTACAAGTGCCCCGACACTCTTTCCCACTTGCTATATAGGATTCAAAAGCGGCGGTTCAGTCTTTCTTGTTCTCTTGAACCTAGGCTGTGATTCGATGATCCTCTTTGCTGGTATATTATTTCCCACTTGGCTCCCTATATAGAAGAACTGGCCAAATAAATGTTTAGTAGAGCATACCTTCTATTTCCCGAGTTAGGAATTTTGAGCTCATTTGTTTCGAGAAACTGGAGAAACAGCGGTTGCCTAAGGTTGACCTAAGCGTTGGATTTGCCGTTCTATTTGTCCTAATTTATTTTGTTGCCAACTCCTTCCGCCCATTATTCAAAGCCCATATGACTGCATGCTGGGAGCGACCCACAATGTGAATCTTGTCCGATTAACCAAGAAGTCGAGCAGAAAATGCATTTCGTGCATCTCCTTGTCTAAATTTGGTTTTCGTTTAAAATAGTTTGCACATGGAACTGCGTGTTTTTTGACATCATCGTTGCTCTGATCCTGATTTTGACTTACGTCTTGTAGAGTCAAGACGACAAATTGATGATGAAGGTGAAGGTGAGTCTCGACTGCTTAGTGTGAAAATTTAGTCTAACATCGATCTATCAGACCGGATGATACACTAGCACATACCGAATAGTGTATTGAAAAAGGGCTTGAGTCGTTCACACATTACATTGGATACGATTATACATGCGACATCAAAAAGGGATATGCAAATAAAGAAGTACCGCACAAACGAATAATATAAAATAACACATGTTGATTGCATGGGCATCATTGTCCGCCCGTAGGAAGTGTGATTGAATTTGTCCTTTAACCACTTTAACGGTGTTTCTTTTTATGTTCTCCCAAGCGGGCAAGCTCGTTCTGGCACTATTGCAAGAGTTTTAAGAATATAGTGGCCGAGACTGTAGTTTTGAAAGCAGCTTGGCTATCTACATATAAGGACAGCATTAGCCTGTCTGCGACCATCAGGTCCTCCAACAACTTGTCCGTTTCAACGATAAATCACCCTCAAGGCCCAGTGACAGGCCAATGCCAAAGCAAAGTTCAGGAAGGACATAGTGTCCTTATGGAGTTTCCCTGCCTTAGAGACAGTGCATGTTATCATTGGAACCGCCGGGATGTGGAGTTTAAGTCATTGGATAATCCTTTCCTCATCTATCTTCATAATGGGTAACCAAATGCGGACTATTCTCGCGCAAGATGCTCGTAAAATCCAATCGTATGTATGCGATCCTTAAAATCGCTTACAAGTAAGAGAAACTAATTGCATATTGAAGTTTTCATCTACCCAATGACACGTGTAGCCAAAAAAACTAAGTTGTTTCGTTAACCATACATCAGCAGTAATGCAAACATACTTTTGTTTCGCTATTATATGCTTCAATTTTTCGATCATGGATGAGTATGTACAATCTTCTTTGAGTTTTAATGTTGTTGGACAACTCATTACTTTTAGATCACTATTTGAAAATCGCAAAAGCTTTCTAAACGACTAAACGACTCGTCTTCAACAGACGAAATTGGGTGCATATTGCTTGCAATAAAGTTTATGATCAAATCTTGAAATTTTTCTTACTTGGATCTTGTGGTTTTGAAGTTCGCGGCCTTGATTTGTACATACTCTTTCGGATGTTTTTTCTTCAAGTGTCTCATAAAGTTGGGAGTAACTTGCGTAGGCCCTTGCAATTGTATATGGCAATAGCGACAATCGACGAGCACACTATTCCTCTCAGTATCATTTAACTATGGGTGAGTAAAATTGTAAGAAAAAAAGAGGATGGTTCTTTTATGATTTCACTGAAAACTTCATGTTTACTATGTAAGGTACGGTACAACACTTTAAACAGTACTGACAATTTAAAGTTATATAATTACATGATTAGTAATAATGGATGATGATGGAGAGAGGAGAGGAGGAGAGTGGTATGGAGAAATGGGATTGTATACATGAGTATAGGGGAGTGAAAATAATTGGGTGAATAACATTCGGTTTCATTTGCAAAAACTATGGAAGCAAAATAAAGCTTAAGCATTACTCTCATCTACATAGTTATGTTTTCATTCCAGCGGTTTGACATAAAAAAAAAACACTTTTCTTTTTTTCTCTTTTTTTTTCGTTATTAAAATATAAAAACTTAAAATTAGGACGAGAAACTTGACTTGAACTTTACTGCGAGTTGTAGGGAAGAATACGAACTTAATTTTACTGCGAGTTGTCGAGAGAAGAAACACTGACTTAATTTTATTGCGAGTTGTCGAGAAGAGAGCCACTGACTAAATTTTCTGCATGTTCTTAAAGCATAAAACTGTTGGCACAGCTTTTCCGATGAGCACAGGTTCGTCTGTGAGAAAGGAATGCGATGGTTGGTGAAGGTGCAAAAAGAGAAGCGTCTGTGAAAATGATGCGCGTGAAACGATGTTGATCATAAAAGGGGATAGGGTTAAGGGGTGGAGAACGGAAGTGAGGTCTACGACGTTACTAGCCCCCTCTTAAGATTCTGCTCCGGAGAATCCAAATTTTTAATTTCGACTTTAACTTTAGTTTTACTGAGTTTCTGTTTTTTTTTCGAAATACAAGCGTGATTGTAACTAAGATAATAATTATTATGGATGTTATCCCAACATTTACATGTTCATTCGCGATATTTCTAAATTTAATTTCCTCTATCATTTTTCGATTTTCTAAGTGTTTTATATTAATTTCTTCTACAGAAAAGTTCATTTCAATTTTCCCTATGGTTACATTATTGAAGTTTGGTATAGCGAAGTTGTCATATATTAAGAAATTTTCATATTTTATATCGTTGATATTTATTTTAGAATTTCCAAATCTTAACAAATTATTACCCATCAGGTTTACACTAAAATTATGACAATTATATGTTACTTGAGTATATGGGATATTTTTGGTGATTAAAATATTGTTAGTCAGCTGTTGAATTTCAATATTCGTATTATTATTAAAATGACATATGGGATTTTTAGAAAAAATGTTAGAAATACAAGAATCTTTAATTAGTTCTAAGTCTTTTATTTTAGTTGTTACATTTACATTACAATAGTTTTATTTCTCCATTAGTAAGATCTATGGGTCTTTTATGTGTAGCAGAGTGAATTGTCCTATTGTATATAGTAACTGCTTTTAAAACCTTACTGCGCAACGTGTCCCTATTGCTGTCGTCGGCTGCAAATGTTCGTATGTGCTCGTTTGGAGTTGAATGGAATCTTTCGATATCCGAATTTCCAGTCTTTCTATATGGAGTGGTTATGTGTTATTCGACGTGTTTTTCTTTGAGATATTCTCCAATTAAAATTTATGAGAATCCACTCTCTCCGTCTGTAACGATTTTCTGTGGAATGCCCAGTGTTGCAAACCTATTTTTTAATGTTTTTAGTAATTCCATCCAGGATCTGTGTTTGATTTCCTGAATTATGGCATATTTGGTGAATTTGTCAATTATTGTGACACACATGAGGTGTGTCAATATGTACGATTTGATTGGGTTTTGTTGGTGTCTCGGTTAGTTTCAATGGAATTTTATATGGTTGTCTTTCATATTTTGATTTATTACATACAGTTGGTTATAAATTTTTGAATACTCTCCTTAAGTTTTGGGGCATAGTAGACATCCTTTATTTCTTTATACGTTCATTTATACCTCTCTGATTGAGTAGCTTGTGCGTTTGAGTTATAACCTGTGCTAACTTTTCTTCGTCGTCTATGTCACCAAAGAATTTACTACATTTTACTACTCTTTACAGTTTCTTTTTACTGAAGTATTTCAGATACAAAACTTGAAAATTTGCGAATATGTGATCATGATTGGAATAAATAGCAACTATGCCTTTGTGTGGCAAAAACTTTTTCATGATGTCTAGAACAAAATCTTCCCTAAAGTTTTTTATTTCTAGTACAATTCTTCTTTTCTGAACGTATAATATATTTTGTGATTATTCAAATTGTCTATTCTATTAAAAGTTAGCTGAATATTATATATATTTACAGGTGAGTCTATTATTGGGATATGGTCCCTACTATCCTCATCTGCACTGTGAATAGTTGCGACTATTGATTGGGTGTCCATCCGTTCTACATTTTCATTATTCTCTTTATCTGTATCTTCACTGAGATAAATTTCCATCTCAGCCACCTGGTTATCCTTGCCTTTTACATATTTTATTTCGAAGTTGAATTCTTCGAGTTTTATCTTCCATCTTTGTAGCTTGGTGTTGGGTTCTTTTAGTGAACTCAACCAAACTAATGGACGATGGTCTATCCTGATCGTGAATTTTCTACCGTACAGATGAGGCCGGAAGTATTTAGTCCCCATACTATGGCAAGTAACTCTTTTTCGATGGTAGAGTAATTGGTTTCATGATTATTTAGAGTACGACTGGCTTAGCAAGTCGGGTGGCCATCTTGGGATAAGACAGATAAGACGCTTTCATAGTTTAAAGCGTCTGTCGTAAGCGTAAACTTCTTACTAAAGTCGGGACGTTTAAGTATTGGTTCGGATGTAATCAAAGTCTTCAGATTTTCAAAACTTTGATTAGAGTCTGGGTCGCTTAAATCAATTTTGGCTCCCTTCTTTAAAAAGACGGTCATGGGCTTCGCTACTTTGAAGTAGTCCTTAATGAATTTTCGGTAATAGCCCGTTATACCGAGGAATGCCTTTATCTGTTTTTGAGTTTTGGGAAGTTTATAATTTAATATAACTTAAATTTTCTGAGGGTTAGGTTTGATACCTTCCGTCGTGATGACATGCCCAAAAAATTCCGTTTCTTTTTTTTTTTAAATTCGCTCTTATCGAGCTGCACTTTTAAATTAACTTCTTTAAGTTTTTCGAACACTTTCTTAATCGAAATTATGTGTTCTTGTAAGCTAGTTGAAAATATTATCACGTCATCAATATACACCAGACAGATTTTTCCAATATATTCGGCCAGTACAGAATTCACCATTCTCTGGAATGTCATCGATAGAAACCTCGTTGAGTTTTCTATATTCGATCACAATTCTCCATTTTTTCAAGCCCGATGCATCCGCTTTTTTCGGGACGACCCAGATTGGAGCTGGGTAAGGCGAATTGCTAGGACGAATTATTTCTTGCCCTAACATCTTTTCGATGGACCTCTGACTATCTATAGTTACGGGTGTAAATTTGAATCTCGTTTTTAGCCAAAAAATTGTTGAATATTGCGTTACTATTTTTAAGACGGCTTCTTTCTCTTCCTTATTAAGGTGTTGATTTCGTATTTCATTTAAAATTGGTTCTACACTCATTTCTGTATTATAGATTTCTAAGGTGGGAATTTATTTTCTGTACTTCTCGTACGTTACTTTTTCCTCGTCTTTGTTAAAAAAAAATATTAATCTCGCTCCCATCTACTGTGAGAATTCTCCGCTTGAAATCAAGAATGGCTTCTATTGGCAGTAGAATGTTGTTTCCTATTAGCCCGTCAAAGTTATCGTGGAACTTAAACTCTAGAAATTCAGCTGTTTTATCTGGCTTCCCAAATTAAGCAGTTAAGCAGTAGAATTTTATCTACATATATGGGTGTAGATATGGGATGGCATACACCTGGGTTAAGAATACTGGTCTCTGATGCCGTGTCGATCAGTATTATTAGTCTATAGTTGTTTTTTGTTTCGACAACTATATAGGGTAATCGGCTATTGGGCTTCTCTCCCGAAAATTCTCGTTTCTTTCTAATTTGTTTATTTGCCTGGTTACGGCCGATAGTGTGTCCATTGGTTCTATTATGTTATTGTGATTATTTCTGAATCGGTTACTCGGATTTGCTCTAGATTGACTACTCTGATTTGTCCTAAACTGATTGCTGTGATTTGTTCTAAGCTGATTGCTCTGATTTGTTCTAGCCTGGTTTCTATCTGGAATGTTTCCGTGAGATTGCTGTTTGTAGGGCCTATCGCCTGAGTTGTTGAACCTATCGTGATGTTGTTGTTGAAGATTTCTATCGGAGTGTTGTTCCTGTTTGGGGTTACTTGTTCTAGAAATACCTCCTGAATATGAATATCCTGTTTCCGACAAGATTTGCATTGCCTCTTCTAAGTTTTGTCGCTTTCTGCAATGCAGCAGCCCCTTTATTGGCTCTGGAATTTTGCTTATAAGAATTCGAAGAGCTGCCTTGCAGTTTTGCTCTACTTCAGTTGGGTTATGGGCTCTAACTGTTTTAGTCTTGTTATTAAGTCGCTTCAGAATTACTTCAATACTGTTGTTATACTCATGACAGTGATTTTCGGATGGTAAACTTCTAAGATCATCGTAAAGCTGTTCGGTTGTTTTCCTATAGCCAAAGTATTGGAAAAATAACTTTTCACGTCTTCCCAATTACTGACACTGTTGTTAATTTCGATAGCTTCCTTAGCTTTGCCTACCAGTTTATTTTTAATAATATCGAAAAAGAACATTTGTATATATTTAGTTTAATTCGAAAACTTTTTCACATTGCAAATGACGGAAAATTCTACTTTCAATATTTATATTTACTTTTTATTTACTTGGTTCACTTAGTTCTGTTGTGTTTCATACACCAAAGTTTATCGCACTATTATGATATGCTTAGCTAATATCTATGCACCTCACTAAGTTTAATCACTTTAATTGAATTTTTATATAATATAAATATATATATTTTTTTTGCTTGAGCTTTAAGCGTGTTGTTCACTTGAGTCAAATAATTAGAATTAACCGCGGATTAATCGTTCTTCAGCGAACGCTTTTCTCGTACTCAAGGTATACCGTCTGCGCCAGTTATGTTTTCATGCCAGCGGTTTGACATAAAAAAAAAAAAAAAACTTTTCTTTTTTTTCTCTTTTTATTTCTTTATTAAAATATAAAAACTTAAAATTAGGACTAGAAACTTAGATTGAACTTTACTGCGAGTTGTAGGGAAGAACACGAACTTAATTTTACTGCGAGTTGTCGAGAGGAGAAACACTGACTTAATTTTACTGCGAGTTGTCGAGAAGAGAGCCACTGACTGAATTTGCTGCATGTTCTTAAAGCATAAAATTGTTGACACAGCTTTTCCGATGAGCACAGGTTCGTCTGTGGGAAAGGAATGCGAATTGGTGAAGGTTTCAAAAGTAGAGTATAGTACATGTGAAACGATGTTGATCATGAAAGGGGATAGGGTTAGGGGGGTGGAGAACGGAAGTGAAGTCTCCGACGTAACTACATACTAAATCCTTTTTTGTTTACAATCAACCACAATGCACAATGCTCAGTTGTATTACATTTTAATAAAGCAGGCAACTAAAACATGAATTACATACCAGCATATACAATATACCAGCATTATAATTGGCATAAATTGCTTACACTGATTCGCCCGATAGTTGTCATAATTGATTTAATTCACTACTGCAAGTATTTACGTTACTAGCTGTAATTTCGGTTTTTTTCATTTTGTCGTTCACGGAAGATTTATCATCTGAATACGATTAAATTTGGTTTTTTAAAAGAGTTGTATGCAAAAAAAATATCACGTTCGGTTAAATCTATACCACATATTGCCTTGTAAAATAAGTTGTAAATAATGAAAAAAAGACCTTCATTCGATCACTAGACAATTCTATCTAGAAAAAGTGTGCAGAATTTCGCTAATATCGGTGGCTTAGTTTTTGAAAAATCGTATCCACTGACTGGAAAAATAGAGTCGCACTCGTTATTTTTCTAAATGATCCTCATGCCATACTTCAAACTCTGCTACGATGTATCCATTTATTTCTCTCAAATTTCACATATAAAGGTAACTTGACGTTTAAAAAAGCAAGAAACACCGACAGACAATAGATAAGCAGTTGCCTGGCCGAAAAGCAATTTCCCAAAACTCTCCCTACCTTCCAATTGACTTGAACTTTAAGAAAATTTTCCTGATATATGTATATTAAATAACAAAATCAAAAATAAAAATTTTGAAATTTTCAAACTTATACAACCACTTAAATTAAAAAAACTATGCGAGTACATACGCTGACATAAATATCCTCAGCATATTTTAACGCTGACATATTTTTTTTTTTTAACTTCACCGCAGATAAAAGTATAACTGGGGCCCGAGCAAAATAAAAGTCGCGATTAAATAGTAAATCACGAGAAAAATAAAAGTCGCGATTAAGTAGTAGGTCCCGAGCAAAATAAAATCAAGTTGCGATTTAGTTCCGGTAATAAAACCTTGAGTAAAATAGTGACATAACTCTCTTATCAAGAACTAGTGGAAACAACTCATAAGTAAAATTGTGCAAAATAACTCGGTAATCCCGAGAATAATAATAATTGTGGAAATTAATCACAAGAAATTGTTTATATAACTCGCTTTAAAACGAGAAAATACTGCAGAACTATGTAAAAATATCTGCAACCGTGTGTGAAGTGAGAAATAGCAAGTGCCAATAACAGTCCATCGAAAGAACTCCTCTAGAGAAACGAGACCCCCCAGTAACTGTGACTAACAGACGAACAGGAGACAGTTATCGCTGCCAGCCGCTTTAGAGTATGATTCAGAGGATCATATACGTATAATATAATAATATAAAAATTAAGTATATGAATAAGGAAAATTTTACAAATAAATAAACTAATTATATCTAAAAGTGGAAAAGCATTTTCTAGTAAATTTTTTTGTTAGAGAGAAAGAAAAACAACATAGTGGTTATTACAAAGAGTTCAACAATTAATAGTATTAAAATTAATAAAGTATAAGTGAAACACAAACTAGAAAGTAGCAAAGAGAAAGAAAAACAACATTTTTGTTATTGCAAAAAATAACAAATAACTGTATTAAAATTAATAAAGTATAAGTGAAAATAATAGCTAAAAAGTAATCAAATTTGAATCTACTAACTAATATTCAATTTACACTTAATAAATTAAATTATAAAAATGCGCAACCCTAATAGCCCAATACGCCCAGCTGTCTTTAATGTCCTATAAGTAGAGAACCTCGCTGAAAATCTTCCCCAAGTAGGAAATCCTCAGCAGCCACAGCCTCAATCACGGCCAATAATTCCTTCTGCTAAATTAATTGATATGGTTACGAACATCGTGAACTCTATTGTGAATCCCAATGCCGATACTTCTATTACTCGCGACCAAGGCATAAGCCCTGAATATCGAAACAATCGTACAAACTTAGATAAAATACCAGACGTTGTAAGATGCATTCTTGACTTTGCTGGGAGAGCAGGAGAATTCAATTCCTGGAAAAAAAGCGTGGAACGAATTTTACAGTTGTATACAGTTATACCGCTGGAAGGAACACCAAGATACTACGGTATCTTGAACGTTGTTAGAAACAAAATAATAGGATATGCAGACGCGGTACTAGAGTCGTACAATACGTCTCTGAATTGGAAAGCCATTTTAAAATGCATAACTCTGCATTATGCAGACCAGAGGGACCTTGGTACGCTGGAATACCAAATGATATCCCTTATTCAAGGCATGCCTCCGTGCAAGATTTCTTACAAAAAGTTTATTCGCATCTGTCACTTATTTTAAATAAAATACAATGCATGGATGTGGGAAATGAATCGCTAACGGTATTAACTAGCACTTATAGAGATTAAGCACTCGATACGTTTATCTGAGACTTAAATGACGATCTATCAAAACTTTTAGGCACGCGTGAGCAAACAGACCTACCGCAAGCTCTAAACTTATGTTTAAAGTTAGAGAATCAACGATTCAGATCGAACTATGCAAATAATAAGAACTCCTTTACGCAGAAGTTCAATCAAATGCCTCCACACCCAGCACAATAAAGAGCCTTTCCACCCCTGGACAGCTTACCTCCCACAAATTTATCCGCGACAAAATGTGTATATACCACAAACTCATCCATAAAAGTATTTCCTCCTACACAGTTATCCACAGGCTAACTTTAATGCGCACCAACAACCTCTGTCAGGCTATCCGCACAACGATCTTTATCAACCCCCCTTCCGAGCAGTCGGTCTGCTCGTAAGCCACAAACAAATCCAGAGCCCATGGAAACTCCCACTATTAGATCCGCAGCAGTAAATTACCAAAACCGTCCTCAACCATTTTAATACGCCGGGAAAAGTCCTCCAGTCCAAAACGCCTCATTCCAAATCAACTCCCACCAAAAATCCAAAGAAATTCTCACATAGATCTTGAAAGTCCACCCAACCTGGAAAATAATCATGTGAACAATCTACATACTCACGATTTCCTACTGCAACCTACTGGCTACGTCTTCTCGAATCAAGTAACAAATACGGAAGAAGTAGAGCATGACCCTGATTTGATAAATTATATCGGAAACCAGCGTGATGATGAAACCCCAGAATACAGTGACATAAACTTT